>JASJET010000303.1:7241386-8502079 GCA_034092305.1 Diaprepes abbreviatus
AAGGTTTAGCTTACAGATTGGAGTTCTTAGACGAACTTCTTCAGAAATCAGCTTAATGAGACTTTATGCCGATTTTATCAATATTCGAAAAAACTTGTATTTTGGGAGGTTTTTTTGTTATTTCAGAATAAAATGAACAAGTTAATATGGAATAGGTAAAAGTATAATACATTTTGTACCCGATTTAAGCTAGAAACCGCATTTTCTCTCAACATTTGCATCTTCCACGGAAACAATTTACAGCTAAATGCTTAGAATAAAACACATTATATTTTGTGAGTTGCCAACCTTTAAAAATTTGGGAAAACTAACAATTAATAATGATAGATTGTTATTTATTGTAACAATTAGTTCATTTTAAACAAAGAAGCATTACTTGAAAAGATATAAAATATTTTAGTACGGGTCTGAATTCCTGTTGATTTATTTTTATCTCTTCTTGATTCTTCCAAAAATAACATAATTCTCTAAAAATAATACAAATACAGAAAACCTTCAAATCTGCATTTATTATTTACAAATGACAGAAGGTAGTACCTCAATGCTTTGAACACTTAATTACTATTTAGACATGTATTTTTCGTAATAAAAATCTTTTAGTTTCTGGAAAATTCCTTTTTGTGGTATGTGATTCACCTAAATTTAAAAAGATTTCCTATTATTAATATTTAGGAATGATTAATATTTACTTACAAATAGCGTATTGTTTAATAGTACCGAAAAATATAAAAAGTGTCTACTTTATATTATATGAGTAGATAGCGAATGTTTTTTCATTTATTGAGATTTTTTATTCAACTGAAATATAGAACGATCTTGTTGACGTATTGAATATTTTATTAATGTTCCAGGCAAGAGAAAATAGTAGAATAAACGTTGGAAGGTTATTACGTGCTCGAAATTTAAAACATTCTGCGTACATTTTTGGAGGATAAAATGTTATGTCATAGCGATGTTGTTTTCTAAAAATTACCTAAATTAGTCAACTTATAGAAAAGAAGAAAAATATCTTAAAAATTGGGTATAAATGATAACAATTTATTTTATGACTTGAAAATTCCTAAATGTTTTAAATTTATTCACAGAAAATGTTTACATCTGGCGACATTGGTAGAATACGTCGTATTCCTGTCAACTAAATTTAAATAAAAATCAACTAGAATCTCATTACGTACGAATGCTAACTTGATTAATTAATTTAAGAAAACGTTGCTGATGTGTATTAGTTTTCCGCCTAGCCAGCAAAAACGTCTGTGTCCATGCAAAATCATCATGTTGAAGTTATAGATATAACCAAATTATTTAATAAGAATTAGACATGCACTTGCTCTGTTACGTGAATAGATTTAAAAAAAAAACAACCCTCGAGTTATTCATTGGCGCAGTCGGTAGGATATGCTAAGCATTTTGTCATGTTGAAAAGTTTTTGTATCAATAATTAACTGGCGTATCTGGTACAACTTTTTTTTAAAAAAATGGGTGTTAGTGGTAAGTGCCTCTAAGTTTGTTTTGATAAATATATGAGTGTGTATATCTCAACTACCAGCAAGAAGAAACAAAAATCATTCAGTCATTTTCCCGGGCTCATAAGTAACTTCTGGGAGCTGATAAAAATCGTTAATCCTATTGGGCTTCGATTAAGAAAAAGAAAATATGAAAATTGCGAAGACAATCATAGTTGAAATAACGTTGTAAGTGTAATCCTTAAATATATTCCATTGAATTACCATCGATTCATTAATATATTACTAAACTGTTTCCCTGAGTAGAATCTCGATATAGCCTCAAGAAACCTTTTAGAATAGCAAAGAAATTCCAGACTGGAGTATCTTATTCTAGCACTTAAAAATCGCCATAGTATAAAAAAAAATTTGATCTTAATATAATAACAAACCCCGATTATCAATTAATCAGATTTATTTGACGGAAATTCGAAAAAATCAATAAATCTATTCGTAGATGCGACAATTTTTCTAATAATCACAGAAATCAAGCTGATAACAATGCACCTATAAATGTTTGTCCGACAAGATCTTGAACAAATCAGTAAAGTAAGTAGGGCAGTCGGTTTGATTGCTTCACGAATTAAACTCACAATACAGATACTAGTTACAGACATCATGATTTCAACTTGTTCATATTAAAGATCGATCGAAACATCTTAACAATTAGGTTTACGTTTGCAAGACGCAAGAAGTTTATTTTTTATTAAAATAAATACGTCTAACGATCCAAAAGAAATAAAATTATTAGAAATTAGCGAAATGGAAACTTTGTATTAAAAAATCCACGAACGTTGGAAGAGGCTATGAATTTTACTTCGGAAAAATAAAATACTATAAAAATCGCAGTAATTCTTTAAACAAAACAACAATTAATTTTAGCACGATTAATAAACAATTTAACATGGCACATTATTGTGCTAATGTGCTTCAAACACATTATCCTTGCTCTGTTGCTCAAAGTCTAACTTGTTAAGATGAACAAAATTAAATTATGCTCTGACTCTGTAATACGACCCCACGAGCCGCCTCTCATTTTCAACATTAGTTAGAACAAGTATGGTTGGAGTCCATTTGGTACAAATGCAAGCCAACCAGCCTTCACAAATAAGATTTTAAGTGGTTTAAGATCTAATTATCCGTAAGAAGCATGATTTCTGTCAGGAAGCTTTTTATTTTTCATTGCTTTAAAAATTTTATTACAGGACCTTATACTTTTGGGAAAATATTTTATCTTATACGTTTTTTATATCTCTGGTGAATAACTTTTTATTGCTTTTTGTAAACCTAGCTGGGAAAACATTTCTATAGCGGGAAGGGAATATTAAGAAATTTGATAAAACGTATACAATTTTATTCTCAAAAGGCAGAAGTTTTTGCTCGTTTTATGATATTTTGTTAAGTTTATGACGATTTCTTGCTTCTTCGTCAAACGGCCTCAAGGTAAACACTACGAATTTTTCGTTCGGGGATATTTCTTGTTTGACATTGCTTTTTGTACCATATTGTGCGCATTTACGAGACCTTATACTGCATGTGGACGTGGTGAGTATATAATTCAGGTTCCTTTTTTTGTTTCTTGAACTACATATTAACCATAATATTTTTTGTATTTTTGTTACTTCTAATTAAAAATAATTTATTAATTGAATAGTCTCGGCAAAATATTAATAAATTCCTCTTATCAACACTATCTTTTATGTTATTGAAAAACAACATGGTGACCATCAGTCGCGTCATGTAAGATGAAAAGCGTAAAATAGGTACTTGAAAGGTGAGAAACCAACATGAAGCAAGGAATATCTGTAATATCTTCTACAAAATGCGAAAACTGAAGGTAAATGTTATGGTAGTAAGCGATCCAACAGGGGTACCTTAATTGGGAGAGTTTTACCATGTAAAATCATTTTCGGCAAGATACAGACCGATATTTTAGACACGGAGTTGCAGTGGTGATCAATAACTGCATGGAACAATCAGCATCTCAATTTCTACCCAACTTATGTCATATCATGAAAATTGAAAGTCAATCTCTGAATAGAATAGAATTTATTGCAAAACAATTCGTCAGCACAAAGTTTGAAATAAGTCAGAGATAAATTTACATGCAAAATGTAACTAAATTATTGCACTTTTAATATAAAGCTATACATTGAAACAAAAAAATACATCACATTACACACAGTATGTATGACAATACAATTAAAAAAAAACAAGTTGTTTAGGTAATTCTACGTATTCATTCAACTTATAGGACTCGAGATTGGAAATATAATTGAAGAGACTGTCCCTAAAGCGTTTTACATTCTACAAATTCTTAATTTCTAGAATAAAAGAATTGTATGAGACAATACAATTATAGTAGGGGCTATGCTCTTTTAGTGCAAGGAAATGGACTAGTATGTTGAATGTATTTTTTTTTCTAGGATTATACGAATGAGATATTTAAACTCATTGAATTTGTCTTTGTGTTTTGTGAATAACATAATACATTCATAGATATAGAGTCACTGTCAATAAGTTGTAGTTTTCAAATTATCCTCTTCATGACATTTTATAATTTAATTTTAAAATAATACGAAGGGTTCTTTTATGTATTTTAAACAAATTTTCAGAGGCAGGTGCTCCTCCCCAGAGGAACACACTGTATTGTATAATAGAATAGAAACTTGTATAATATACCGCCTTTGAGGTAGTAATGTCAAGATTTCTAGATACCACCCTCAAAGAGTAGCAAACACTCGAAAACTTACTGCACAAAAAGTCTATATGTATGGTCCATCTTAAATTAGAATCGAGCCACACTCCCAACATCTTACTACTAAGACCTGTATCGATCTCTGTATTATCTATTGTCGCTGAAGATGGTAAAATAACATTTCTTTGAGATGTTTTAAAAATAACAAATTGAATTTTTTCAGTATTTAAATGTAGATGATTTCAAGAAAACCAAAATATAAATTCTGTAAAATTGTCATCTATTTGATTTAAAAAGTTTAGGATTGATTTATTTTTAAGAAGATTTCTGTCATCTGCATGGGCGCCGACTTCAAAAATTTCAATTTCATATAGAAATGTATAGTTATTTTCCATTTTTTAGCGCACTTTTAGAAGTCGGTTCAATTTTTTTATAAAAATGTTATTTTTCGATTTTTAGTTTTGAATTTATTATGATATCCATAAATTATTTGAACTAAGTACTAATCGAGATCAGCGTAACTCGCAATGACTCCAAAGTAGCAAAAAAGTACCCATTTTATCCAAAGTGGTAAATCACCCTAAAATGAACCATTAAAATTCTTTGATTCTTAGAGTTCTCCAAATACCAGTAAAATTGTGTTCAGCAAATATTTAGTCTGTCATAGTAAATCCACTATCTTAAGTTTCAGATTAATTTTGGATTGGTAGTATTGGCCTCAAAATCTTCCAATATCGATATTTAAACAACTTGAGACGTATATTTGTTAGCTCGATATATTTTATACTGCATATTGAGTTTGTATATGCTTCAAGAACCCAGCAAATGCAATTTTAAACAAAATAGGAAAATGAAAAATTTTCATTCCCTCATATTGCGTTTTATCAACCTAATTGCTGTAACTTCATGTTCATAATACACGACTGCGAACACCCTCTAATACCAAATCTGAAAAAATAATTTTAACGTCTTAATCTAATCTAAATTAGAACCCGTCAAAGCCTCCTAGTACCAATTTGGATGAAATCCAGAAATTTAAAATTTCTAGATCCATATTGCATCTGACATATTAGATTTTCTTAAAATAATTTTATATTCGTTATTTACATCCTCAAAAACGATTCAGTCCTACCGTTGAACAAAATCGAAAAATGTAAAATTTTTAGTCCGGTATATCAATGCGCCATATCGAATTCTGAAAAAATCCTTTTAAATTTATAGTTTACATCCTCAAGAACCCCCTATATCAGTTTTGAAGAAAGTCGAAAAATGTAAAATTTTAGGACTCTATACTGAATCCGCTGCCATACCAATTTTGAAAAAAAAAAACGTTCAAAATTAATTTTTTATCCTCCATAATGGATACGCCATATTGGATTTTTTAAAAATAATTTTAGATTCGTTATGTACGACCCCAATAAGTCTCGAATACCAATTTTGGAGAAAATCGGACAAAATTGATTTTTTCGTCCTCCATATTGGATCCGCCATTTTGAATTTTTTAAAAATAATTTTAGATTCGTTATGCGTGACCCTGAAAACTCCCCTATAAAAATTTTGGAGAAAATTGGACAAAATTGATTTTTTTGTCCGCTATATTGGATCCGTCAGATTGAATTAAAAAAAAAATATTTTAAATACTCTATGTGCGAGTCCGAAAGCTCCCCCATACGAATTTTGGAGAAAATCGAACAAAATGAATTCTTTTGGCCGCCATATTATCAGCGCCATCCTGGATTTTACTGCACCAATTTCGTCCAAAAAAATATGGGACCACCGCAGCAACTTCCTTAACATAACGTAAAAAATTTCATTCAAATCGGTGCCGGCGTTCCGGAGTAATCGGTGTACATACATAAAAAAAACACAGTCGATTAATTGAGAACCTGCTTCTTTTAGAAGTCGGTTAAAAAGAATTCTACAGTAATCGGGGTTTATTTTTGAAAGATCATTTAAAAGAATGACAAAAAATAATGGTTCCAATATACTGCCCTGAGGCATACCCACCTCTATCTCATTTGAATGAGACAATGCCATTGTCACCTCTTCAAAATAACCCTTTGTGATCTTTTAGTAAGATATGATTTTACCCGATTCAGTGTGTTTCCCCTGACCTCATTGAAGTATATGCACCAACAGCTAAGTCGGATCATGAGAATATAGATTTATATAAAGACACAGATAGGGCTTTGAAGATTGCCAACAAGGAAGAAATTGCAATAGAAATGGATGACTTTAATGCCAAAGTGGGGAAAGGTAAATACGAGGAAATAGTGAACGACTTCGTTATAGGAATCAGTCAAGAATTCTGTCAAGAAAAATAGTTCGTTATACTCATATACAATGTTTGGTTCAAGCTTTCATCATGCAGATTATATACGTGAAAAGCACCAGGTGAGTACCTGGACTGTGGACAACGTGGTGGTTATCTTAATGGTGCCTCATTGCCTATTCTAATCTATCGATTGAGATATTGGTCGTATAAATATTGCTGAAAAGCACCGGAAAAATAGGGTGGTGCACCATCATCCATATAACATAGTTCTCGTCTAAGTAAAATAGACAAATCTTCGAGAAGAACTGGTCATATGTTTTGCAAAAAATTTACATAATAATTTTTATTCATCCTGTCTGGAATCACAACAGGACTAATAAAGTAGCAATTAATAATACCTGCTTAAACAGGTACTTTAAAGTTATGCTGATGATGTGAAACTTTAATGGCATATGGATTTTCATCAACATAAATATATGCGTTGTGCAGGTTGGTGAATCCATATCTCATTAAGTACGCTTCGTCAGTAAAGAAAATTTTTCAAGCACAATTTTGTTCACGAATTCTTTTGCTTTGAATAAATTCACAAAATTTAAGGCGCATGGGTAGATGGATAATCGGTAAATGTTCCTGAATCTTTTGAATGTGATATGGATGTAACAACTATTCTTTTAAAATAACATTTACAATAGTTTTTCTTCAATTCTTTCCAAGATTGTCTCTTCTTCTTCGACCGTTCGAGATGTCCGAATACACCCACAAATTCTATTACTTCAAAAGGTTGCCTGTTTCTGGGAGTTGACGCTCAATGTTAGCAAGTATTCGAAGCTTAGGTAATCTCTCCATATAAGCCCTAAAAATTAGACGTCCATTTCTTTCACAAAACCCATACACCAGGAGCATGTCAACCTTCCCGGAGTGCGTGTAGTTGTCCATGTTTATTAGCAAAATAGGCTTAGAAATTTAGAATGTCGATCTAACCTTATTTGACTTCTTAGATAGTAACAGCAATTTATCAATAGTCGCTCAAAAAGTTCTTGTTACAGGCAATTTTTATTATTACAGTTAATTGGTGTATGTATGTAACCGAAATTTTTTTTTTTTTGGCGAAACCACTGATTCAACAAAAATGTTTTAAGAAGTAAAAAAGCTTCTAAATACATGCGATTGTCCGATAAAAATGATAAAGTTTTCATAAAGTTGATGACACAGAAAATCAGAAGCGATATTTCAAAGAAATTTGGGAAAAAGCTATATTTTCTTAAAACTGATATTTTTTACCTCCTAAACGAAGCAGTATCGGATGTAAATAAGTTGACTTAAATCGACCTATTTTAACGTCCTGAGTATGTCATAAAACGTTGTACACGTATTTTCTGGATATTCTGTCTATTTTTTTCTGAAATTACCATAATCAACAAATTTGAATTTAAAATTTACTGTTTATTTACTAATTAGGGTCAAAGTTAAAAATGGCATAATTCCATTACGTTACTCTATATAGTAAATTATACACCTTTAATCATAGTTCCATTCCATATTTAGAGAATCGATTTTATATTCCGAATTAATGCAGTTTTAATTTAAATACTCCCTATTTAATAAAATCAGATTCT
The DNA here is from genome assembly GCA_034092305.1 of Diaprepes abbreviatus. Classification (NCBI taxonomy): domain Eukaryota; kingdom Metazoa; phylum Arthropoda; class Insecta; order Coleoptera; family Curculionidae; genus Diaprepes; species Diaprepes abbreviatus. Next base: position 7,249,478 of record JASJET010000303.1, read on the forward strand.
TCATTATGAACAACCTCCAAAAATGTCTGTTAAATAGTCTGCAAGATCCTTCAACAGGAATCAATGACGAACGGATGAACTCCCGGATATATATATACATATATATATATATATATATATATATATATATATATATATATATATATATATATATATAAATATGTAGATAAGTTTTTGTCCGTGTAATTTAAAATAAAATAGAATAAAATATTGGCGAAGCGGACGTGAAAATTTGTCAATCTACATGATTCTCGTATTAAAAAGTGCGGAGCACTCCAAAGTATGGAATAACTCCGGGTCCGACAGATGGCGACAGCGCTGTTTCGTCCTAATATGGGACTCGTCAGGCCACCGCAGTCGGTACAAACCATCATCTCGCCTTTGCATCGTATAAGCCATACTTATAATCAAGATACGGCAAATAATACGAGAATCATGTAGATTGACAAATTTTCACGTCCGCTTCGCCAATATTTTATTCTATTTTATTATATATATATATATATATATATATATATATATATATATATATATATATATATATATATATATATATATATATGTGTTTGTTTGAAGTGTGTCACGGATGGATAAATGTGCTTTATTGTTTATCCGGGAGTTCATCCGTTCGTCATTGATTCCTGTTGAAGGATCTTGCAGACGTTTCACGAAGGTCGCACTTGGGATTTTCAATGCTTACTGATCGAAGTTTGGAAAGTGAACTGAGGTTCTTTAGATTGCGCAGGCTTTTTATACTTTTCGTGATTGTTCGTAATCGTTCGTGATCGTAGGTTGTACCGAAAATTGTTCGATGGTGACTCCTCCTTCGTGCCGCGTGTGCTTGCCGACGTTGTCGGTTGTACTTGCTTTACCGATGTTGATGTGGTGTTTTCTGTTCGTTTGATAATGGATTTCCATATGACTGCCAAATTTAGTGCGTCGTCTCTTTTGTTTAGTTCGCCACTTTTTTCGATTTCTATTGCTTCGCGAACAAGTCTTGTACTAAGGTTACTAACATTGGCTATTTCTTTGCATGACCACACTGCCATACTTAAAAGGGGTCACAGATAGAATAGGACGGATTCTAAGAAGAAACAATATCCAAACAGCTTACAAACCTCATCAAACCATAGATCGACACTTAAAAACCCCAAGGACAAAATTAAGTTAGAGAATCCAGGGGTCTACAGTATATCCTGCGGGTCCTGCCACAAATCATATATAGGACAAACAAACAGAAGAATATCAGCTAGACTCGAAGAACACAAGCAATCTACTAAGAACAAACAAACCACTTCGGCACTATTTCAACACCACATCCAAACAGGATATAAAGTTGATTTTGAGTCATGCAAGGAAATAGCCAATGTTAGTAACCTCAGAACAAGACTTGTTCGCGAAGCAATAGAAATCGAAAAAAGTGGCGAACTAAACAAAAGAGACGACGCACTAAATTTGCCAGTCACATGGAAATCCATCATCAAACGAACAGAAAACACCACATCAATATCAGTAAAACAAGTACAACCGGCAATGTCAGCAAGCACACGCGGCACGAAGGAGGAGTTACCACTAAACGATCTTCGGTACAACCTACGATCACGAACGATCACAAAAAGTATAAAAAACATGCGCAATCTAAGGAACCAAACTTCGGTCAGTAAGCATTGAAAATGCAAAGTGCGACCTTGGCGAAACGTCTGCAAGATCCTTCAACAAACAATGACGAACGGATGAACTCCCTGATAAACAATAAAGCATATATATATATATATATATATATATATATATATATATATATATACTTTATCTAATAGAAACAATATTCTCTTTGAAAATTATTGATAAGGTTTTTGGAGATTTGTGTTTTCTATATGCACAAAGACTGATACAGAATTCTCATAATATTTTATTTAAACTTAAAAAAGTAAGTCCATTTTAATAAAATAGTGATTTGCAAAAGCTAAATAATTGTTTAACTCTTTGTCAGACTTAAGATGGATGAGAAAAACCTATAACGTTTCCTTTATGTACATTATAGGTATTCTGAACGATAAATCACTAAAATAGATTGACTTTACTTGCATAGAAGTGATAACGTTATAATGGAAAACGCAATTGAATAGGATAAAATAATATTTTATGGGCAAAAATATGTTCTAATCAAATTTAATTTAGAACAATCATTCTTCTCTATATGGAGTTATAATTATATTCTATTTCTGTATAATACAGCTAAAAAATAAAGTATTAGGTCGGCAAGAAGGTATTTTCAGTTGTAACACATAGAGAGAGCGTTCTAATTATTTTGAAGGATTTCGGTCAGTGGTATGTTTTCTTCTTGTAACATTTGGTATCAGTCACATAGGCTATTTTAGAAGCAATTTATGTGTGATTTCATTTGTAGCTATTAATTCGGGATTAAGATTAATATGGAGTGCTTTTTCAGCATATTTCACCATTTTATTTTCGTACAAGAAAGGAAGTTGCTGAGGCTTACAAAAAGTTATGTGAAGTATATGATGTTGGTTGCATAACAGAACGTAAGCGTCACAATTGATTTAAAAAAAATTTTTTCTGGAAATTTTTCACTCAAAAATTATCAACGTTTTGGTCGACCTACCGAAATTTATGATGCTCATATCAAAGAAAGCCATATTTGAAGAGAATCATCATATAACTGTTCGAGAGGTCATTTAAAATCTCGGGCTCACTATTTCGGTTCCACATGAATTTAAGCGGATTCACTTAATACAACTAACCAACTTTTGCGATATGCATCTCACGCGCAATGAAACCGCACGAATTATCACTGAAGATGAAAAATGAGCCATCTACAGTAACATCATTTGAAAATAATCATAGTCCAAACGTAATGAACCAGTACAAGATACATCTAAACCTGAATTGCATTGTAAAAAGGTTGTGTTGTTTATTCGGAGGGACTACAAAAGTGCTGTGTAGTTTGAGCTGCTTTCAAGAGGCCAGACGATCAATTGACTGTCAACAATTAATAAAACTGCATGAAACAATCGAAGAAAAACTACCAGAATTAACATATTACACAAAAATTGTGCCTCACTCATCTTTAATGGGGCTGCCACATTGGAAGGTTTACTTTTACGTTTTTTCATAATTTTTTTGAAGTGGAAGAAATAACTGGATATAATGGAAATTAATAGATCATTTTACTCATATTTTAAGCTGCATCTCAGAAAATTTTAAGTGTTTCTCATTAAAAATCGCAAAGTTATAAACTGCTGTTCATAGAGGTCCAGCGTCAGAGTCTACCTTTTGCGTGCAAAAGTGCAAATTTGGCCGGAAAGCAAGCAATGAAAATTGTTTGTATCATTTGCATATTTTTATATGAGCTAAACTATATTCAAGCTAAAAGTTTGAAAAATTGATGAATTGAAAGGCGTATGAAAAATAAGGTGAAATTTTCAAATTTATTTTATTTTTTTTTTCAGAGAAAAAATTTCAAATTATTATATTTTTTCAAAATCTAGTTCCATTGATAGATAATTTAATAAGAAGTAATAAAAATTTTGATTTTTGAAAATCGGTCAAGAATTTGCCAAGTTACAGCACGCAAATTGAAAAAAGGCATTTGGAGAAGAATGCTTTAAAAAAAATAATACCGAAAACTGGAAATTCAAGTTTCATTCGGACTAAGATACTGGAAAAAGTACTTCTCCTTTCTTCTAACATCCACTGCACAATTTAGACAAAGTGAGAGAGCGGCCCCGCTCTGTCTGCCTGCGATTGCTTCTTTCTACCTGCTCCTCGCCCAATAGGTTTACTGAAGCTCCCTCCGTTTCATACCCCTATAGCATATGAACGACTTCGAATTTCACTTTAAAATTTCTTAAACTTACTTTTCAATAGTTAGGTATTCGATTTATGTAATAAAAAAGTCGATTTTTTGAACGGTCTAATGTGGCTTACCCCTTTAGTAACTCGTGGGGGATTAGTTAAGAGGCGATGTCGCATCTTCCATACAGCCCCGATCACCATTTATGTCAAAATTTGTAAATCTCTTTGAATGGTAAAACTTTCACAAGTCATGATGACTTTAAATAGCACTTAATACAGTTTCTTGCTGATAATGACCACAATTTCTATGAGCGCGGAATTATGAAACTGCTTGGAAGATGGCGGAAAGTCACTGAACAAGATGAAAAATACATAACTTATACGTTTACTCTTTGTATAAAAAAAAGAGATTTATTTCACACTAAAAAATCGAAATTACTTTTTGTCGACCTTATAATAATTATTTGATAAAGTGTCAAATCATATGGAACGTGATAAAAAGAAAATTTAATATTCATTTGCACCTACACTTTTTCATAATTTCCTTTTTATTGGCATCATCCTTTCCTAAATAAAATTTGCATACAAATGAAATTATATAAACATAACCTTTTCAAGCAATACTCACAATGAAAACAAACATTAAAAAATACATTGACGCATTTTAAACAAGGAACGAACCCAATATTTCCATTCAATGTGAACTTTTATAATATTTAAATTAATATTAAGGTTATTGTTTTTAGCTGCTTAATTTGAGCAACATGCATGTAACTATTCGAGCTAAACGTCGATGTATTTTAAGTCGGCGTAAATCTAATCCTACATGTTAAAATTCACATTCATATCTGCCCCGTGTATTACTACTTCACAATTTTATCTAGTATGTACGATAAAGATGACAAAGTTCACCTCGGTCAACGTCTCTTGGCGAACTCCAATTTAAAAGCTTACATTTCGTCTTTAAGACTATTAAAGGACAGCGCAATGATTTTCTGCAAATTTTGGAACTACATTAAACCAAAAACTAAACTAAGAGAACGCTGGAAGAAAAGGTCATTTTTCGATTTTTTAGCAACTCAAATTCAACGTAATTCTTTTCGAGCTACTTTGGTACACTATTTCAGTATCTAAAAAAAGTTTTTTTATTGATTTTATATATGTTTTATAAAAAAATATGCTTTAACATGGAGTGTCAAAAAAAAAGAGATTAGTGACAGGCGTTAAGCGTTTACCTGTGATCGTTCATCCCAAACAAGAAAAAACAAAAATTTTTATAATCAGTATGCTAGTGGTTATCGCTGGGAGCAAAATTATGATTTTTTGTGTAAAAATAACTGAATTGCGAATAATTTAATAAAAAGTTTGTAAAACGAACTTCAGTGCCATTATCACAGCCTTACTCTTTGAGCATATGTTTATTACCATGTTTTTGTTTATGTCCATAGGGTTGGCAATACTGTAAAATAGCATAAATTTCTGCTATAGGGTTCGTCGCACAATGTCCGAGAGAATATAATTCTTTAACTCTCCTGCTCCTGCCGAACACTCCGACTCCAGCTCTTTCATCCTGTGGAGATTCATCTGTATAGCACCAGGATCTACTTTTGGCTCCCTCCCAATTCTCTTTATTTGGCAGAAATATCTCAAGAGTATGGTTGGGTTTTAAAAGTGGCGCTGTATAATTTGCCTGTATGGAGAGTAATGAACGCCTCTCCACCATGCTTTCCCAAACACTTGAGTAGCTGACCGCTTCAGTTCCGAGAGGCCCTAGATAACTGAGATTAACAGTTTTCAGAGCCTCACTCTTTATATATAAGTGGAGACGAGGCATGTTCACCAGGACTCACGGAGACCTGATAAAGGCAGTCTTAATTGCACTCAATATTCCCAGACAAACCATTATTTCGATGTTTTCCAGTTTAAAAAAATGTTTGCTGTTTGCTGTACTAGGCTCCTATACAATAGTGGCGTAAGTTATCAGGGGACGGATCGCCATAGTGTGTATCTAAAATAGCACTATCATTGTCAGCCCCCATGTACATGAACAGGCTAGAGTTTACAAGCCCAGAAAGCACATATAGCCTTCTTGGTTCGAGTCTCAATATGATCGTTTTAGCTCAGTAGTGAGTCTAGAATTATTCATTAGACTTCAGTGCCACTATTGCAGCCCTACTGTCTGATCATATTATTACCTTATTCCCGTTTAGGTCTTTCTCGCAGAGATAGCTACATTGCAGAAGAGCATAAATTTCCGCTATAAAGATCATTGCACGTTCTCTGAGAAAGTAGAACTCCCTGACTTTCATGCCTCAGCCGAACACTCCGATTCCAGCTCTTTCATCTTATCGAGCTTCATCATTCAGTCATTATACAAGTTAATAATAATAATAAGTAATATAAACCCAGTAAATATGCCATTGTTTCTGACAGAATGTATTACGTATCTCTTACCAAAGGCCCAACATAATACGCATGAACCAGCTAAGTATAAACCAATCACCTGTCTTTTCACACTGTATAAGGTAATCACCTGCTGCTTGACCCAACGCATCTATGCATATGGTGAACAAAATAACATCATCTCAACTCAACAGAGAGTCTGCACCAGAGGAGCAATGGGATGCAAGGAACAATTGATTGTTGACTCTGTCTATGTAACCAAGCCTGTACCAACTGAAGAAACTTCTTTGCTACCTACGTGGATCATAAGAAGGCCTTCGAATTAGTGCCACATAAGTGGCTCAAAACTATATTGACAATGTGTAGGGTCGATAATAATTTTGTTTTCTTTTTAGAATGCATCATGTCAACCTAGAGAACTAGTATTAAATTACCAGTGCTATCTAGCGATACCATCGAAATTTATACAATCCCAATACGAAGGGAATATTTCAAGACGATTCACTAAGCTAATTTTGGTTCTGTCTTGCAATGAACCCTCTATCATGCCGTTTGAACTCCACCAGATGCGGTTTTAATACTAGAAACAACAACGAACAGGTAATAAGATTGAATCATCTTCTATACATGAATGATCTTAAACTAATGGCTGCTACCAGAAACCAGCTGGAACATTTGCTCAAAATTGTGGAGAAATTCTCCGGGGATATTGGAATGCAGTTTGTATTTGATAAGTGCTGAATTTTGAACATCGTTAAAGGAAACCGGGAACTTTTGAGATGCAGAACGGTAAAACTATAGCTGCAATGGAAGCAGAACAAACATACAAATATCTAGGTATGAAATAGGCTAAAAGAATTGACAATCGTACTGTCAAGGCCGAATTCACAACTGAATTTGTTAAAAGGGTAAGGCGCGTATTACGAACTGACTTAAATAGTAGAAATTTATTTGAGGCGTTCAACACATACGCATGCTCTGCACATAGCTACTCTTTTGGAATTGTGACATAGAGCAAGACGGACATCGAAAACCTGCAAACAAAAATAAGAACACTCCGAACGAAAGCACGAAAACACCATTCGTAATGCTATTGAACTTACAATTCTTCCAAGACATCAAGAAGGAAGAGGATTGGTGGTTATTGGTAAGCAGATCGACTAATAAATCATAAACTTATGTTCATATCTCCACAGGTTAGCGGATACTTCCACACTACATCGAGCAATACGCAAGGCAGACGATTCAACGCCGCTACAGCACAGGGAACAGGATGTTGCGTCTCATCACCAAACAGACCAAGAGAAATTACAAGCTTGGCTACGGAAGCTACTTCATGGGCGGTATCCAAATGAGGTCAATGTCGACAACTCAGCGTCGAACCACTGGTTTATTTCAAGACAGATGTCTCCGGAAACGGAGGGCTTTTTGTTGGCTATCCAAGATCAAGTTATTCCGATATCCGGAATCGGAAATTCATCATCAGAGATCCCTCAATAGAAAATGATCAATGTAAATACGGCTATTAAATATTAGAGAAAATCCAGCAAATAACTGGAGGATGCCAAGCGTTTGCCGCAACGGAGTGTAAGGAAAGACATGACTCAGTCTTTAAGATACTCAACCAAGAGTTAGCAGATAAGTTAAATCTATTGCAGGTAGAAAAACTACTTCATTATAAATAGTTCAAGTTAAATTGGGATCTACGGTTCTAACGGACTAGACAGTTGCTCATAATAAACCAGACATTATACTAACAGATAAAATTTCTAGGCGAACTACACTAATCGACATTGCTGTTCCTAACAACAGCAACCTAAGGCCAAAATATAACAAGAAGATCTCCAAATTAGTAGGAAATAGACAATGAATAGCGTCCAAATGATTCCCATAATTTTATCAACAACTGGAGTGATACCAAAGAATCTCCTGCAGAACAAGAGACTAGACCTAAGTGAGCATCTGTATAAGCCGAATCAGAAAGCAGTTCTCCTTGCAACCGTGCAGACCGTCCGAAGGTTTCTTAGAAAATACAGCGGACCACGTTACCTAGGACCCGATAACATGGAAAGGGTTCCCAAAGAGCTTCATACTTTTAGTATCTTTGTACACCTTGTATGAGTCAACATTCCCTTGAGGGAGTGCGAAGCGGTTTGGCTTGAAATTATAATATAAAGATGAACAGTTGACAAGTAAATTTATTGAAACCGTGACAAAATTTCTCTTTCATCATCAGCAAGATCTTAAAAAAATCTACGCAGATAAAAAATAGATGATAATAATAATAATAACCTAAGGCCAAAATACAACGAGAAGATCGCCAAATACAGAGATCTGGAGATCCAAATCCGAAAACAATGGGCAATGAACAGCGTCCAGACGATTTCCATAATACTGTTAACAACTGGAGTGATACCAAAGAACTTCCTGCAGAACATCAAGGGACTGGTCCTTAGTGAGCATCTGTATAAGCCGATGTATAAAGCAATTCTTCTAGCAACCGCGCGAATCGTCCAAAAGTTCATAGGAAATACAGCAGACAACGTCACCTAGGACCCGATAACATGGAAAGGGTTCCCATAGAGCTTCATACTTTTGGTGTCTTTGTATGCCTGGTATGAGTGAATAATCCCTGGAGGGAGTACAAAGCCGTTTGGCTTGTAAATCATAAAAAATGTCTATAAAAATCAAGTAATAATAAAACCTAATTAAGAATGAGAGTTGAGTTAAATGAAAAAAGAAATATAACAATGCTTTAGGGCCTGATTTTATAATTTAAGGAATGTATTAATAATTTAAGAAAATTAAAATGTAAAAGCTATAAAAAAAGTGAAATGTAAAAAAAGAAATAAAGAAATACTTACAATTACGACAAGTTAGCGGATGTGGGCTAAAATTTAAATGCTCTTGTAGTTTAAAAAAAAATGCATAATATTGCTACATTTTCTTCAAGAAAATGGGCGCTAAACATTTTATTTTTGGTACGTTTAATAACTCCTTCTTTTTTTCTTGTACTGAATGAAAAAAAAATTAGTTTATCCAGTTTTATAGTAAAATACATTAAAAAGTAAAAGGTTTTCTCTTTTCGCAACAGTTCATTTAATGAATTTAGAAATAAAATTGAATCAGTTAAAATCTCCTATTTATTTTATATTTTTAGTCTTTTATTGTCAGTTTGTTTCAAAGAGTCGAGGGAGTGCAAAGCTTCCAGTCTATTGGATTTTCAAAAGTGGATTAAAGATCAATTCTATTATTTGAACCTAATCGTACTAAGGGGCAGGGAAGATCTAAACGTCGGTCTTGACATAGTTATTTAATAATATTATAATCGTTGAGGTGTACCCTTGAACTGGAAGGGTTTAATATTCGTGACTTTGCATGCCTGGTAATTGTCAATATTACACTGAGAAAAAGCGTTAAATTAGAAAGAATATCGCTATTTCACTCATAAAATTTAAAGAATTACTAAAGTTTTTAAATTTGGATCAATATATCACTTTTTTCTCATAGCTAAACGGCTTTCGTAGTCCCATCAAGGAAACATGTACTCATCCTAGATTAACTCATATATTAAAAGGGTGGAACTTTGTGGGGCTCTTTCCGTGTTGTTAAGTCCTAGGTGGTATTACGGTCTTCTGGATTTCCCACAAACTTTCGGATGGCTCAAGCGATCCTAAGCAGCACTACTATGTACATAGCATTATTCAAATGTTTTCTTAGGCCTAATCCATTGATATTAAACAGAAGACTGTATGATTTGGAAGCACAGTTCGATCCTATTACAGCTGGCACTCGTTCTCCAGTATAGGCTTCTGCTTGTAATCTCCACCTGCAACAATTTCAATTTTTCTGCTAACAGTTAATGGATAAACTTCGAGGCTGAATCGTATTTTTCTACTCCAATGCAGCAAATGCCTATTATGCTCCTGTTATGTGTTGGACTGTCTCTGATCTTCGATATCCATATTGCTATTGGTTATTTTGTATCGAGTGGTCTCCGGTTTCTGGTTCTCGTTAGGTTGACCTGTTGTTAGAAAGCTAGTGGAAGGTGTTCGGTTTCAGGAAACATTTGTCTTACCATCAGCCAGTAGCTAGGCGCAAATATGTCGACATTTTCTTGGTTGACCTCTTTTATGTCTCTTATAAAGGAACTTCTGTTGCCAGGCTTAGTGTTTATCGTGGTCCAGTGATAAAAGGTCAGTTCACGGTCCCTCCACCGCAACAGTGTTGAATATTCTGCCTCGCATATTGCCCAGTGTAGCACAGAAGACTACCAACCCTCGCTAATCTTTGAGCGTAGATTTGTTAATTGTTGATCCCATTGCTTACTAGTAGCTACCAATCCTCTTCCTCCGTGATATTTTGGTGGCATTGTCCGTTCAGTAGAACTACAAGCGTCGTCCTTATTATATGACATTATCAGCAGACTTTCTATGTCTATGCTGCTCCATTTCACAATTCCAAAAGAGTAACTGAGTGCAGAATACTAATAGGTGTTGAGGGCCTGAAATGTTCAGATTGATTCGCAGTATCTATCTTATCCGTTTCTTAAATTCGTTGGTTAAATCGGTCTTTATAGTTGGTTAGTCAATTTTTTGTACCTGTTTCATGCCCAAATATTTTTAGGTCTGTTTCATCTCCACTGCCGCAATAGTTTGATTGTTCTGAATTTCAAATGCTCCCGGTTCTATCCTTCCTCCAGTTCTGTTCAAAATGCGGTGTTTGCCAAGGACGAACAGTATTCCTATATCACGGAGAATTCCTTCATAATTTTGAACTGATTTCTGAAGGCAACCATTAATATAAGGTCTTCCATATACAGAAGATGATTCAGTCTTCGCACCTCTTCACGATTGTTCTTAATACTTAGCCGCATCTGGTGGACTTTAAATGTCATGATAGTGGGTTCATCGCAAAACTGAATCATAATGGGCTCAATAAATCTCTCTGAAATATTCTTATTGGGATTGTGTCTGTCTCGATGTTCTCGCTGTTCGAATTTGGATCCTAGTTCCTTAAGTTGTCATGAGGTGTTCTAAAATAGAGACGATATGTATATCGACTCTATATATTCTTAGTATATCTGTCAGCCAGTCATGTGATATAGGGTCGAAGGCTTTTTGGTAGCCCTCGTAGGCGGCCAATAGGTTGGCTTCTTTCATATAGGCCTGATTTCAGATGATCGAATCGATAATAAGTTACTCCTTCCAACCCAATACACCTCTGGCCCATTATTTTTGCTGATTTGCAATCATCTTGTTTTGCTCACAGTGTGCATAGATAAGTCGTGTCAAGCAGGATATGATAAGCTCGTAGAAAGCAGGTGATGGATCTTGTGTATTATGCTGATCCTTTGCCAAGAAATAAATGACTGTTTCTGAAAGAAATAATGACATTTTTTGTGAATCCAGCAAAACATCATTAATTAGAATAATGAGTCGTTGATGCACACTCTAAAACTTTTTAAGCCAAACGTTCTGGACATGATCACGACCCGGTATTTTCCAATTATAAAGTCCCTTGACGATACTATTGATTACTTCTATGGTGAAGGGCTCGAATTGCATCTGACTGTAATCCTGGCAGATTTAATGTTTTATATTGATCCAGCTAACGTTGATGTTACAGTGAGTGTTTGTACCTAGAGGACTTCTTCAGAACTCTTCTGTTTGTTCTTTATTCGGGAATCTATTATTTGCCATGTGTGATAAAGAGTTTAACGCCCTATAAAAAGTCCTTTCTGACTGCTCAAAAATGGCATTGTCTCGTTTTCGGTTGCTTCTGGCTTTATATCTCTTTAACCGTCCTGGAATCACGGAAAGTTTTTATTTTAGTATGTCGGGGCATTGTTGGGCAGTGCTGCTTATTGAGTCATGTTGCGAGTAGTATTAGACACGATTCAATATTTCTTGTACGCTTTTCTGCAGTTTTCTTGTTACAAGATCTTCAATATACTTCGTCAGCTGTCTTATGTCTCGCCGAATATTTTTGATCATTTTACTAAGTCTTTCCTCCCATTGCGGGATGCTATATGGTGTTTCTTGCCTCCATAATTCTAGCGACGACAGGTGCGGCGCAGTAGATCAGCATATGTAAATGTTCTAGTGTGTGAACTCCTAAACAAAAACTGGTAAAACTTTGTTGTTTAAGATATTTAATATAATACCCAGCTTTTTAGATGAGTTGGCAGTGGTGGCCTGCTTAATGGTTTGGTTCCATTATACTCCAACACTGCCATACTCATTTAAGTTGCTAATGTATTTATTACTTATCTTTTTTAAGGGATTTCAAAAAAGCCATATTTTCTCTAGTTTCAGGTGTGCAGTTGCGGTAAACGTATGAAGTTTCTCGTACTATTTTTAATCAAAATATTCATTATAATATAATATCACACACAGAACATTCAATTGGCATAAAATGAGGATATTTGACTAAGTATAAATAAACAATAAGTTTAAGTTCCATCTGAAGTTGGCTGAAATATCCATCACTGTGATTCAGTCGATGAAAAACTATAAGAGATATATCTGTATAGATGGCGTTTACTTCGTTCGCTTGATACCGATGGCTTCGATAAATCGTCATTCAATACTTATTTAAAGTATTTTCTGGACTTGGATTATTCTTGCAGTTATTGTTTATTTAATTTCCAGTAGCTATGGATTTCTTTTTATTGTTATTAGTGTTTGGATGGTTTAAGTTAACTATTTCTATTGTTTACAAATATTACTTTCTTTTGCGTTGTTTTTATATTAGATATGTCTTTTTTTAATACGACAATACACAATAATTGTTAGTAAAAATCACCGCAGTGAAAAAACGGCGCTAGAAATGCTGGCGATACCTAAATCACCATCGCTCTCCAGCTGCTTATCAAATAATCGCTATATTACTCCACCGTAGTTCAATCCCATAATCCGGATACTGCCGAATATTAATAAAACCTTTTATTGGCGCAATGGGAAAGAATTTTGTTTTTGGTGGGAACGCCTTTGTAGTATCTGATTAACCCGTCGTCAATCGGAAATAGAGCCTATAGAAGGTCCGCCCATCTCATAGTCGCTCGGTCTGTTCAGGCTTCATAAGTTTACAAATATATCTCTCTGAACAATATCTATTCGCTTCTTGAGTCAAGAGGTTGTGTCGACGTTATAATTTCGTTTTCGAGTTTTTACCGTGTTTTTCGTTTCTTTTTTTTTCAAAATATGGCATTATAAAATTAGTCGAAATGAAAGAGCTGAAAGTGCTAAGAGAAAAGACAGGTCAAAAAAAGGAGACAATCATTCAATCCAAAAAATGCAGGGATGGACGATGCATCTTTCTCTAGCACATCGGCGAAAAAACTGAAATATCAGGAGGAAAAAACTATGCCTGAGGATTCTACTATTCAATACGTTATTTTAAATTTTTTTCTAGTTTTTTCTACTCTGTCACCCCTTGAAAAGTGCGCCAACATTATAATTGAAAATAGAAATGAAAAAGTGTGTGATGGCAAAGTTGAATTTAAACAATGTCTTAAGCAAGGCCTTGGTTTCAAAATTATTGTGCAATGTGAAAAATGTCAGCTTCAATATATTCCATCTTGGCAGAGCTTATGAAATAAATCGCTGATTTGTTTTAGTTATGCGAATATTAGGCTTAGGTCTCGCTGTTTGCAAAAGCAATTAACATGCAAAAAAAAGAGATTGAAGATACGACAGATGTGACTGTATCAGGCGATGGTTCGTGGAAAAAGCGAGGATTTTCTTCATTATTCGGTGTGGCTGGGTTGATAGGCTACTATTCTGGAAAAATTATAGATATAAATGTGAAAAGTTCATATTGTAAATTATGTGAAACTTTGAAAAAACAAGTATATTTCGGCAGAGTTCTTCAAAAGTCGTATGAAAATCATACAAGTAATAATGAATGTAATACTAATCACTCAGGACCAGCTGGTAATATGGAAGCCTTGTCAACTGTAGAACTGTTTAAACGGTCAATGCAAAAATACATGCTGAGATTTATTAATTATATTGGAGATGGTGACTCTAAAATCTATTCTGCCATTGTAAAAGAAAAACCCTACGGTGAAAATGTCGTGATAAACAACAAAGAATGTATTGGCCACGTACAAAAGGGAATGGGTACTCGTTTACGGGATTTTGTAAACAAAAATGTGGTTGAAATGATGACTAAAGAAGGGAAAACAATCCGCAGGAAAACTTACCGGAAAATTGATTGATAAATTCACTGTTTATTATGGATTGGCTATACGAAGGGACCATGACTCGGTAGAAAATATAAAGGATGCTATATGGGCAACGTTTTTTCATTATACTTCGACTGCCGAAAATCCGCAGCATGAAAAGAAGTGTTCAGCAGGGGCTGACTCTTAGTGTGTTTGGCAACGTGCTGCAGCTATCGATAGTCTTGAGGGTTTTAAGCATCATTATGGACCTTTAGCAGATGATGTCTTGGTAGCTATTAAGCCAATCTACGATGAACTGAGCAAAGACGAACTTCTGCAGCGGTGTGTCGGAGGATTCACACAACATAATAACGAAAGTTTAAATCAACTAATTTGGAAGATAACTCCGAAAATACTTCCGGTTGGCTCCAAAATAGTTCATAGTGCTGCATACCTAGCTGCATCTATTTTCAATGAAGGTATGTTATCTATTTTGATGTTTTTCCACAATATGGATGTGAAAGTCGGCCAGAATTGCCATGAATATGGTCTGATGATAGACGAGCATCGCATTTCCTTGGCCGAGAAAAAACAGAGGCTACGACTCGAGAAGCCCGAATTCGACTTAGAAGAGAGCAAAACGATGCTTTAGATATTGCAACTGACGTAGAAACTTTGCCGTATGGCCCTGAGATTGGTGATTCTATTTAAAAAAAGATTTTTCGGGTTTTTTCTTACATGAAACTTAAACTCGTTTTTCTCAAAACTCGAAGGCGGTGGACACGATTTCTCGAAAACGAATGCACTGCTCTTCTTCAAGTTTTACATCTCGGGAGTAAATGAAGGATTTTGCAAAAACAAATTGTTTTTTGGCAGAATTTTTGGCCATCAATTTTAACGAAATTTTGAATTTTTTTTGCAACTCTGCACAAAAATGCAATTTTTAATTTTTCACAAAATCCTTCATCCACTTCCTAGATATACTTATGTACTAACAGGAAATATTTAACTTTTTGATTTCAGATAAGGCTATCTCGAGTTACCATGTCCACGGCAAAATCCCTTTTTTCGAAGCGTTTCCGAACATCAGGTCGTACCGTCCCATTTTTCAAGATTTTTAAATGAAATTTTTACTCAATGCAGTTCAATAGTTGCTCTTTAATCTGTAAAAAGTTTGGTTATGGTAAATATTTTCTTATATGAAAAAAAAAAATCGTAAAAATTTATCCTCTGAAACCCATGTAACCCCTTAATGGAATATTATATTTTCATCCAACGAAAAGATAAAATACATCTATAAACTAAATGTGCTCCAGGAAGCGTACTAATAATGAATTTTAATATTTGGTTATAAGCATAAGGTGTCTCAGTTAATTACAATCATATAAAAATCCACACAAAAAATAGCACTTCATTACAAAGTTACACGAACAGGTCTTAAGAGAATCCCAATAAAGTTTTACCGTAAGCTACCCAAATTAATAATTTAAATCCAAAAACTTTTGCGCCCAAACAAAAAATCTTCGTACTTTATTACTTTCCTGATACCTTAATCTTACTCTGCAATATTTTAATGACGTAGTAAATCTGAAACTTAAAGCTTCTTCCAAGTTTATATCTAAGAAATTTTTTTCTAAGGTCTTAAAAGACATAACCTGAAACTTTGTAGAGTTGTTATTTGTTTCCTGAAATTGAAATGGGTATAAAGTTTCAGGATGATGAAAAATATACTTTTATACTCTATATGGAAATATTGTTAAGATACTTCATCAATATTGTATAGGAAATTATTTCCGTGTACGTTTTTAAAATTTTAATAATTGGTTGTGGTGTGAAGAGTTGTTAAAAATGAGTTACCAGTTGAACACTTATTGCCATCTATAACATGTTATATTTAAATTTCATTTAAAAATATGTTTTACCTGATTCTTATAGTCAAATTCTGGCAGAGTGAGCAAGCAATCTACAAGACAATACCTGTAATAGTATTAGACATACCGTAATCATTTTAATATCTATTAAATTAATACTATAATAGAAATATGTTTATGGCTAAAAATGAGACAAAAACGACGTATGCAGGTAAAATCGTGGGTTTACAAGACGCAATTTGAAAGGAATATATTTTAGTTCAAGAACTGATAAAGATCTAGAGTTACAAACACTATTTAAGATCGGATGAAGATTCCTTTAAATTTGTTCCCCAATTTTCAAGCTTTTTATAATCTGCAAAATAGTTATAATAATTTTAATTAATTACCATTGAACACTGCAGGTGCCGAAATAATTTCAAAATTTGGTTTTTGTTATGTACATATGAGGTTGATCTATAAATAAATTAGATTAATTTTTTTAATTATATTTTATATAGACGTTATATTTTATATAGGGTTGCTGCGATTTATCTACAAGATGTCCGGTAAGTAGCTCCTAGTTTCTCAAAATCATACAGGTGAGATCAAAATAACCCTACATTGTCAAAGTAAAAAAATTCCTAAAGTGCCCTTAATGGAGATACAGAGCCTTAAAGTGGTACCCAGCGATTTACCTTATCGGCTTTAAGTTTTGAACCAACTTGTACAATTTAATTAAATTTTAATATTTTATAGAGACCATAAGGACTAATTAAACCATACTACAGCAGATCTTTTAGATTATGAAAGAAGTCAGGAATAGACTTGCAGTCATACTCGTTGGGCTTAATTTTTGGAAAGTGTCATTCCACAGAGCTGAAATATTTCGATAAAACTGGCGGTATTCGAGATAAATGGGTTTTTATGAGAAAAACTCAAAGGTTACTAATGCTAAATAAGAACAGGTAAAAATAAAGTGCGCAGGATGTGCTGGTGTTATTTAATTAATGATGAGGTGCTGTGTAACACTTCGAAGGCGAGAAGATGTTACGCTGAAAGATTTCCAGCTCAGACAAGTCCAGGAACCTTTCAACGGGTTGATCGGGCTTAATTAATTTACAATGTAATTAAAATGTAAAAATAGTGAAAACGTTTAAATTTTATTTTGGCAAATCTTTCATATGGGGTCCATGTTCTTCAGTACATTTTCTTTTACTTCGAATATTTTCCCGCTGCACTGCAAATAATATTCCCGTATTATTACGGACTTCATTAAAATACTGTGCTATTCTTGCTAATAGTTCTTCTCTAGTATTTAATGGTGTTGAATTTACTAGTTCTTTTAGATATATCCAGAAGTAAAAGTCTAACGGATTTAAGTCTGGAGACCTTAGTGGCCATAAAACAGGCTCATCTCGAAATATCCATCGAGGGCCAAAAACGTTTGTAAAGTGTTGATGCACTATACGGTTAAATGAGTTGGAGCACCAACACGCATGTACCACATTCTTATATCAAAAGGTAAGTCTTCCAAGAAATTATTTAAATATTGCTGCAAAAATTGTAAACAAACCTCACCAATGAGTCTCCCTTTCAAAATAAATGATCCTATAAGGTTATATCCGATGATGCCAGCCCACACATTTATAATAAGCCTTTGTTGGTGTTTGTTTTGAATTATAGCGTGCGGGTTTTCATCTGCCCAAAAATATAAATTGTGTGAGTTTACTATGTCATCTCTTATAAAACCAGCCTCATCGGTAAACAAAATAGGGTAAGAAAAATTTAGATGTAGGGTATTTTTCTGTATAAACCAGTATTGAAGGCAGGGACAACCAGACGTGTCAGCTATACAGACGAATAGCTTTGGGATGGCTTGCTTATGGAAAACTCAGGGATATATTCAAGACAGATATACCCATAAACCTGAAACGGAAAACCTTTAACCAATGTGTTCTCCCAGTCTTAACATATGGAGCGGAGATAATAACACTGACGAAAACAATTGCTAAGAAACTGCAAATAACACAACGCAGAATGGAGAGATCCATGCTGGGGGTGTCCCTGAGAGATCGGGTCCGAAACGAGGAAGTTAGGAGGAAAACAGGGATAGATGATGTCATTGTGCGCAATGCAAGGTTAAAGTGGAGATAGACCGGACATGTTGCTAGAATAGGGGACAACAGATGGACGAGAAGAGTGTTGGAATGGCGACCGAGAGCAGACAAACGCAGTCAGGAACGACCACCGACCAGATGGACAGGCGACCTCAAAAGAACAGCAACAAATTGGATCGCAGTGGCTCAGAATAGAGGAGGATGGAAATCTCTTGAAGAGGCCTATGCTCAGCAGTGAACAGAAATGGGCTGATGATGATGATGATGATGATGATGAAGTTTTGCGGGATAGTCGTCAAGAAGATAACGTGTACTTTTTCAACGTGGTACAAGTGAAGTAACTGTTCTGTTAGAGTTTCATGTACCATTTTGTAACATTGTTTTGTGCCGCGAGGTTTCTTATATTGTTTGAAGGGTTGTCAGCAATATCTTGCAAAATTTGTTCCTCTACATTACGGTCTCGTGCTCTCCTGGGAGGGCTCTCACCGTTAGTTCGCGAGGAAAATAACCCTGAATAAGACATTTAAAAAATTAATTCGTGAACTCTAATAATTGTTTTCTAATCGTTTTTTACATGTTTCTCTTAAGCTTCGATCAATCAAAAAGATTTTGAAGTTGGCAATGTTCAAGCTGGAAATCTTTTAGCATAAAATCTTCTTGCCTTCGAAGAATTTTACTGCGCTTCACCATAAATTAAATGCGTATCAGCATACTCTGCGAAAGAACATTCCATTTTATTTTTTCTTACTTGAAGACGGTTTTGACAAGTTCTTTTAATAGTAATTCATTATGTAGGTTTTAACAATAACAACCTGATTTTTACCTGTTGGTAATTTAGTAACTTTTGAATGTTTGGCATTAAAACTAATTTATCTCTAAAACCGTTAATTTTATTGAAATAAATGAATAGAAAGTTTTTTGAATAGGAACGACCAAAGTATTTAAAAATGACACCTGTCAAAAATTAGGCTAACCAGTGTAGCTGCAAGTTCATTCCTGCCTTCTCTGATGGTCTAAAACATCCACTGTAGTATGGTTTAATGAGTCTTTATGGCCTCCATAAAGTATTAAAATTGCATTAAATTATACAAGTTCATTCAAAACTTTAAGCCGATAAGGTACATCACTGGGTACCCCTTTAGGGCTCTCTATCTCCATTAAGGGGCACTTTAGGAATTTTTTCTCCACGACAAGATAGGGTTATTTTGACTTCCACCGTTTGCTCCCGATAAATTAGGAGGTACTTACTGGGCGCCCTGTAAGAGCATCTAAACATTTATTTTTATTCTTATAACTTGGATTTTTTCTTATATAGTAATTCGTTCACGTGGTAATCTGAAATTAGTAATTTCATAGCTCCCACCTCCCGAGCAAATTTACTAATTGGGATGTTGGCTGTATTCAAATAAATATATAATTTTGACGTGAAACTGTAGTTTCGACAATAGAATTCCTAAAAAACACAATAGCTTTCTTTATTTTTAAGGAATTTTATTTCTATTTAATAATAAAAATGTAATTAAATCTTCTTCGTGTCACGTGACAACGAACACCAATCAAAGTGAATGATGATTCGCACCATACTAACTTCATCGCTGGCACTCCGTCTTGATACTTTTGGCGGAAATTTTAAACGGAATTTAAAATTTATGATCTTTAAAGTACTAGTTATGTTAAAAATAAATATTTTCGGCTACATTAAGTACTTATCCCAGTTGCCATATTTGTTTATTTATCACAAATATTTTATCAAATATAGGCATTTGCCTGAACAGTTAATGCAATATTTTTATAAAAGAAATATTTCATGAAAGTTAGATTTTACGTTATAAAATATTTTATAAAATACATTTTAGAAAATATCTCTGCCAAAGATCTTTGATGGTGTAATACCGACCTCAGAAAATTTTAACGATGATCAGTTTAAAGATAAAAATAAAATTGGAAAATTTTATTGCTAATTATTTATTAAATTCTTAAGTTGTATAATTAGTACTTGGTACTATACAGTATCTTAAAGGCGATGCTCTTCCTTCATAAAACATTGGACAGCCTCTCTAACAGTTGTCATAATGTCATCTTTTTGAATCACGCACTTTTGCATAATCGAAAAAACGTTTTCCATGTTATCTTCATCAATAACATCTTTCATGTCAATTTTAAAATTTTCTAAATTAACAGTTCCATCCTCGTTCATAACATTAGCCTTTTTGGCAACGCAGAAAATGTGCTCATAGAACTCTATATCTTCAGGTGGGGCTCCGTTAAGAGCTTCGTGTAATTTTGCTTCTTCTACTCCGTGTACATCAAGACAATTTGCGTGAAAGTCGACAACTTTCTGGCGTTGATCAGCTGATATTAACTGAAAAAGAGCGACAATTAATTAGCTTTTTAACCGACTTCTAAAAGAAGGAGGTTCTCAATTCGTCAACTATTTTTTTTATGTGTGTACACCGATTACTCCGGAATGGCGGTACTGATTTGAATGAATTTTTTTACGTTATGTTCAGGAAAATGCTGCGGTGGTCTCATATTTTTTTGAACGAAATTAGTGCAGTAAAATCCAAAATGACGCTGACAATATGGCGGTGAAAAAAATTAATTTTGTCCAATTTTCTCCAAAATTGGTTTGGGGGAATTTTCAGGGTCGAACATAACGATTCTGAAATTATTTTAAAAAAATTCAATATGGCGGATCTAATATGGACAAAAAAATTTAATTGTGTCCGATTTGCTCTAAAATTAGTGTGGGGGAGTTTTTGAAGTCGTACATAACGAATGCAAAGTATTTTTTTTAAATTCAATGTGGCGGCTCCAATATGGCGGATAAAAAATGAATATTGTTCGATTTTCTCCAAAATTGGTAAGGGGGAGCTTTCGGGGTCGCCCATAACAAATCTGAAAATATTTTTAAAAAATTCAGTACGGCAGACCATAAAATTAATTTTGTCCGATTTTCTCAAAAATTGGTATAGGGGGGTTTTCGGAGTCGCTCATAACGAATCTGAAATTGTTTTTAATTTATCCAATATGGCGGATAAAAAATTAATTTTGTCTCATTTTTTTCAAAATTGATATTGGGGAGTTTTTGGGATCGCATGTTACTAATCTGAAATTAAAAAAAAAATAAATATGGTGGATCCAAGATAACGGATTAAAGATTCTACATATCTCGTTTTTGTCTAAAATCAGTATTGGTGGATTAGTGTTAGTGCTAATTACGAATTGAAAACATTTTTTGTAACACTTAATCTGGCGGATTCAATATGGCGCCCTAAAAATTTTACATTTTTCGATTTTCTCCAAAACTGATACAGGGTGTTCTTGAGGGTGTAAATTATGAATTGAAAAGTATTTTTTCAGGATTCAATATGGCAATTTCAATATAGCGGACCAAAAATTTTACATTTTTCGATTTTGTTCAAAAGTGGGAATTAATCGTTTTTGTTGATGTAAATAGCGAATATAAAATTTTATGAAGGTCTAGAAATTTTAAATTTCCGGATTTCATCCAAAATAAGCACAAGGGGACTTTGAAGGGTTTAAATTTAGATTCGATTAAGACTCTAAAATTATTTTCTTGAAATTCAACATCCGATATGATGGGTTGAAACTTTTACCTTATCCGCATTTTTCAGATTTGATATTAGGGGGTTTTCGGGATCGTGAATTACGAATTTGAAGTTAATTAGATTGATAAGATACAATATAAGGGAATGAAAATTTTTCATTTTCCGATTTTGTCTAGAATTGATATTGCAGGGTTCTTGGGTCGAATACACAGTCAATATGCAGTATAAAATATATCGGGCTAAGAAATTTACATTTTAAATTCTTTAAATATCGATATTGGAAAGTTTTGGGGCCTATATTACCAATCTAAAATTAATTTGGAATTTAGGATATTGGATTTACTTTGAGAGACTAAATATTTATTTGACATAATTTCAATGGTATTTGGCGAACTCTAAGAATTAAATAATTTTTAGTGGTCCATTTTAGGGAGATTTATATCTGATAAAATAGATACTTTTGTGCCACCTTGAAGTCATTGCGAGGTACACTAATCCCGATTAGTCCTTATATAATATAAGAATATCATAATGAATTCTAAACTAAAAATCGAAAAATAACATTTTTATAAAAAAAATTGAACCGACTTCTAAAAGTTCGCTAAAAAGGGAAAAATAACTATAAATTTTTATATGAAATTGAAATTTTTGAAGTCGGCGTCAGATTATTTCTAAATGAAATAAATAACTACTACTGTATACAAATTATGGTAAGAAAGCAAACAAAAACAGTATTTTTAATCTCTTTATGCAAATCACATTTTTTCACGTATTAGTTTGGCGCCGACTTTAAAAATTTCAATTTCATATAAAAATGTATGCTTATTTTTCTTTTTTTTAACGAACTTTTAGAAGTAGATTCAATTTTTTTATAAAAATTTTATTTATGTATGTTAACATACACGCTGCATTTGTAGACTTGTAATCTACGATCCCGAAGCTCATTATTATCGATTTCGAATTAAATTGAATTTTGCACATCACACTTAAGCGTTCGGGATCATCTGTTAAGAATTTAGCTCGTACACGATTCGAAAATGTGAAAAAAGTACTCGACGGGAAAAAATAATTTATGAAAATTCAAGTAATTTTCATATTCACTTATTTCCAAAAAAAAATACAATAAATTACAATAATTAAGTTTTAAACATTATCTTAATTTAATAAATTATTTTAAGAATAACATTTCAATTAAAAAAAAAATATTTTTTACATTTAATTCTTGACAAAATAACGAATGAAATGTTTATTATTAATTGTTTAATATATTTATCACAATATTGTATTCGGCACTCTTTGATATAACCGAATGAAGCTTAATAAATCAGTAAAATTGCCAAATTTTTTTCCACACCCACTAATTAATAAATAAAAATACGTATCCGCTGAAGATACCATGGCTACACCAAAGCTTCTATATGTATTTTGACCCAATCATTACAAATATCGAGGCGGGATTCCAGAATATTGATGAGTAACTAAATTTTTTAAGTGAATATATTTTTGTTTGGAAAATAGTTTATTTTTCAGTTGTTGCTAATATATATATATATATATATATATATATATATATATATATATATATATATATATATATATATATAGTTATGGTTAAACGTAATTCAAAATACTACTTTTTAATTCAAGTTTAGGATATTTTTTATACAAAGTAACTTTTCGCATACGATTTTGATTTTATTTTTAAATTTTGGTGAAATCATTACATACAGTTGTTGCTATATATATATATATATATATATATATATATTTATGGTTAAACCTAATTCTAAATAATACTTTTTAATTCAGGTTTAGGATATTTTTTATACAAAGTGACTTTGCGCATACGATTTTGATTTTTTTTTGTAATTCTGGTGAAATGATTACATTTTTTTGGATATGTGGAAAGGTTAAAGTGCAACTGAATACTAAAATAGTTCAGGGTCGCAATGAAAAATAGGGTGACTTTGTGTATATAATTATAGAAAATGTAAGTTTTATACGTTTATTGTGGAAAAGATACACTTAAATATATGCGTATAGACTACGCCCAATGCAATCCTAATAAATGTCATAGTAGGATACACACCCGTCACAGTTCCCGTCTGAGAGCTCATCGAAGTTAATGAACAATTGATCAGTAGCATCACGTCAATCGGCATATCACGTGTCATATATGCACTAATAATTATTGACCCCATTAGAATTTAAAATTTGAATTTAAATGTATTACCAGTATAATAATTGTATTCATATTAATTATGTTTCTTTATTTGCAGGTAAGTTATTTTCCTGTGCCTACGCTTTGTAGCCAAATCAATAAATACTATAAGTAAGTAAAATTAATTATCAGATATAAATCTATATTTAAAAAAATTAAGTCGAAAGTGTCACAAAATAAAATCAAATAAGTATTTATTTAGAGTTTTATTATCGAATTTTAAATTATTTTGATTCATATAAAATTAAAAAAAAAATCACTATATTCTTAATTACAGAACATAATTTGATTTTGAAGTATACTTAAAAATTTTAACAAATTTTTATCAACAAAAATTTTGCTACGAATTGTATCATCTTTGATGGTTATGAATAAAAGGGCAGTAAGGCTGCTGAAAGTCTTCATCCTCAGAATTTTAACTTGAGTTGTGAAACCTGTTTTATTACTGCTACAAAAATAGGACTCAAAACCAACAGAATTCTTATCAATCGAGAAAAAAGAATCCAATTTGATCAAATTATTATCTTCGAAATTGAATTCGGCAGGTTACCGCATTAAACATGCCGAAAAAGATAAAGATGTTCTATTCGTGCAGTCTGCACTAGACACAGCCAAATGCGATGATTAGAATATCATTGTATTTGGAAATGGCAACCATTTGTTAAAAATTTTGTCTCAGTTGATTGAGGAGAAGTCAAAAAGGGTTTCTAAAAAGAAACACTACCAACAAAACATCAATAAATTATTTCAGTTGCAATAGCTTAAAATTTCCTCATTAAAAGAAATAATGATATTTTTTTACATTTTCTCTGTCTGCGATACGACTTCAACATTTTATAACATAGGGAAAAATAAAATAATAAATTGCTGAGAAAGCATGATCTAGCACAATATTTTATTATTCTTTTGCTAATCGTGATAAAATTATTGACTACGATTACAAAACATCCAAACAATGTATTACTGAAGCAAAAAAATAAAGTGGAGCATTCTTTGAACGACTTGTAATTTTCCCATTTTGAAAAATCGACGAAAAAAACGTTCCTTAAACAGGAAAATTTTCCACCAATATAAGGTGCAGCTGCCCAACATTGCCAGAGAACGTATTTACAAATTCAGGTATGGTTGGGCAATTATCCAGACCCCTTTAAATATGGTAAAAAAATAATAAAAATGTTTTTTAAGAAGTATACACAAAAGATTCCTTGGTATCTGAATAAACCAAACGGCCGCCAAGGAATTAATCCTAAACATAACACCTCTACATATACTTCTAGAGAACATGACGAAGAGGACGATTTATAGGATGATGAGATGAGGTCATAAAACGAAGGTCGAAACTGTCATCCAGAAATCAACAAATCTGGGACATACCCCAAGACGAAATGAAAAATAAATTCAACTTTGTGAAAAACTTCAGCACAAAGTTGAGTCGCAAGAGTGAATAGGACAGAGACACCATTGAAAAAATCAGCAAGTAACCCACAATATGGTATATAGATAGCTCCAAAACGACGGAGGGAACTGGAGTAGGAGTGTAGGGACACGCCAACAGACACTACGAAAGCTTGGATAAGTCACCAAGCATTTTCCTGGTAGAAATATATGCCATTAGGATGTGTATTCAATTTAACAAGGAAAAAACTATCATGACCAAGAGATTATCATCAGAAAGGATAGTCAAGCAGCCATCAGTGCACTTAGCTCTCACGTTATCAGTTCTAAGTCTGGGAATGCCTAGAGGAACTGAATGATTTGAGTAAGAATAATAAAGTTACCCTCATGTGGATACTGGGACATACCGGGATAGAGGGTAATGAAATAGTAGACAAGCTGGTGAGGAAAGATGCTGAGATACCTTTTCTGGGGCCAGAGCCTTTCTGTGGATTCGATAGCAGCGTAATACTGGAAGAACTAAAGATACGTAAGAACAAAGTAGGAGATATAATTATTGGAGGGAGCTACAAGAATTGAGACAAGCGAAGATACTTCTGGGGAACTATGACTAGAATAGCTTCAAAGAATGCATAGGCTTGAGTAAAAACCAGCTCAGAGTTCTAACAGGGGTCCTGACGGGGCACAGCCACCTGTAGGGACACCTCAAGAAACTCGGACTGGTAGAAAAACAGGAAAAGACTCTGTGTGGAGAAGGACAAAACCTCTATTCATATCCTTGCAGAGTGCAGTACTCTAGAAAAGCCTAGGATCTAGTTCTTGGGATCACACCTACTTGAAGAAGAAGAGCTACCCACCTTGATGCCGTCCACCATCCTCAGATTCCTGAGGGAAATAGGACTGGAGGACCTGCTCTAACCGGCAGCAGTAGGGGGGCTCAATAGATCTACCAAGACACAGTGTACAGACCCCCCAACTCTACGCACATAAATACAATCTCGAAAAAATATTTTGTGGTGGGGAAGGCTGCAGTATATCTTGTAGGTGTCGGAATTTAAAGATGCATTTACCTGGGGTCACCCTTCCAATTTTATGTTTGTTTCCAGTATGCTTAAATAGCTGTTTTACAAAATCAACAGCAATGAAAGATATAACTTTTAAGTTTTTAGAGCCACCAGAACGGTTTTTTAATTGTTATTAACAAAACCCCAGAGATTTTTGAAAAAAATCGGTAGCTTTTCTCCTATTGGTTATAGAAAGTTAAACAGTTAAATTTTTTTAAGTCTGCGGAAAGGTTCCACTAATAGGAATATTGTAACTAGAATGTCGCATAAGCAGAAAAATCGATCGTGGAAATACGTTGTGGAACACCAGAGTCTGAATAAAGTAAAAATGAATGTTGAAAATTTCGGTCCTTTTTAGCTATCATTGATAGTATACCAAGTGTTCTGATTTGTTAAGCGACGTATGATTAGATCCATTTTAACTTGATTTGTATCTGCTATCAAATCCTGAAATTAACTTTAATGTTTTCTGGATTCCAATTAAAATTTTATTTGCATATGATTTTAGCAGTTGTGAAAAATAAAAGCAGTCTAAGTGTACCAAACGGGTAGTATCTCAAAGCTTTATTATTTTAAAAACTTGCTTTGATTTATTTAAAATACTAGTAAGTAATACTTGTACAGAAATTGTAACTCGTATAAATATATTTATTTAATATGTATAGGCTTACCCCATGCAGAGAGATCAGTATGATAAAGACACCAATTTCGTTATTAGGAAATACCATGTTGCTGGCTAAAAATTGTTATTTCATAAATATCGGTATAAAAAGTTAAAGACTGAAGCAAGCTGGTTCATGCAAGTTAATATATATTTGAGCAATTTCCCAACTAGTAATTTAATAGGTGGATAAGATTTTCCGAGATT
This sequence comes from Diaprepes abbreviatus, assembly GCA_034092305.1. Lineage (NCBI taxonomy): Eukaryota > Metazoa > Arthropoda > Insecta > Coleoptera > Curculionidae > Diaprepes > Diaprepes abbreviatus. The sequence continues at coordinate 7,276,957 of JASJET010000303.1, forward strand.
ATACAGTAAAAACATTTTTCGCCAATTATTAGCAAGTTGAAATAAGCATATATTAGTAGTGAAATACTAAACAATTTATGATTTAATCAAAGTGGAGAGCATCTATTATTTAAAAAATTTAAGGATTACTTTCTACATGACAATATAAATGAATATTTTAGTTTAAAATATTGTTCTGTTAAACACTAATCCGTTAAAATTAGATAACTAAATACTTTTCATCAATATTTATCATCAACTATCTGTGTATATGCAAAGTTACAAGCGTTTTGGGCAAATTTTCTAAAAGGAATTGGATTATGCTTTTCCAGAAACAGCGGATAACGATATTCTTTTAAAAAATAATTAAAGAAGAAATTCAAAGGGAAAATTAGTAATCAAAATTGGGTGAATAATTTATCAGTATGATCGAAACCTACGGTGGGCAATTTTAGGCATAGGCAGGTTTCAAGGTGTTTTAAGTAAATGAGTTGGCAAGCCTTCAGTGGGAACCTTAAACCGTATTCAGTATAAATCCGTGGAAATCTGGTTGTAACGGAAATGGCTCTTCGCGCATCTGATTAAGAATATTTCATATATGTGACAGTATTTTTTCCAATTTTACAATTTCTTCCAGTGTAAAAGCGAGTGACAAGGCAAGCAAGGCCGGGAAATTTAGTTTTGGCGAGAACGCCTTTTGTCTGTGATCTTACATAATTTATGATCACTGAAATGGCAGCAAGAAAATATATTATAATAGAAAAAATTAGGCGGTTTAAGTTTTCGATTAAAATAGGGTTTGCTTCTAGTTCAATGGTTTACAATAAAAAAAATCGCTTACCTAAGAAGTATTTTCTTGATAAAGCATAAAAACAATCCGTGAGTTGCGTAAAAAACGTAACTCCAAAAAAGACCTTATTATAAAATTTAAGTATTAGAGATACGACGCTGCAGTTATATATGACAATAAAATTGTAAAGGTTTCTAATGCTGCATTATAGGCCTTTTCAAAACCTCTTCAAAGTATTGTCTATTAGATTTATTCCAAAAAATTAGCATAACACGAAGCAGTATCAAGGTTTGTTTATAAACTTATTGTTGAACCTGAATTTAACAATGCTCTTAATAATGTTTATGATTTTGATAAACAGTTACTAAAAAATAATTTAACCCTACAAAACCTACGTAACCTTTCAGGATGGGTTGTTAATATATTCTATATTTTTCATGATATTAGCCCTCTCATTTGCTTAACCGCTGATTTTGCTACATCTTGTGCACATTTCCTCTGATAACATCTATTGAAATAAATGAAAATTGCTTCGCGAAAATTTTCCCACAAATTGGATGACCTGATATCTGCATTTAAATGTACAGAGACTGTATTTTTCCATATTTCTAGTTTTTAAATTGCTTTTAGTACAAAACTTTCTTTAGCTTTTTTTTTCAATTAATATATAAGCAGAGAAATTTGATAGATACGGGGTTAAGTTAATGCATAATTGCAGATATCTATTTTCAATTTTTTTCGAGATAGTGTGACCGAATCATCATTTCATTATTCGTACTCAATTCACTCCTTTGAATTTTGCTTACTGCGATCGTTGTCGAGAGCCTTTGGAGGCCGATGTCAAAGAAGATAATAAAAGCATTTGAGATACAACAAGCCATCATATTTCTGTTGTTCCTGACCAGACTCGCAACGATCCATTTTCTGTCGGTTTTAAGCGCGAACTCAAAGGAATACTTTTTATCTAATTGAATAGGTTTGTAGATGGCCTTCCGAAAAAATTTACTTCACAAAAAGTTGTTAATAAGTGAATATGGAGTGGTCTAAAGAAAATATGTTGGATTTAGAGGAGACGTGTAAGTAATTCCAAAATTTGTGAGTTAAAGGCTAAATTTTAAAAGAGAAGAGAAGGTGGATGTGTAGAATAAAATTGCCTCAGATAATTTGCCAAGGCCAGCGAGAAAAAATTTCGAGTTTTCCAGTCAAATGGAAAAGAGCTGCTGAAAATATATTTCTCTTTTAGAAATGACTTCCTATTGTGTTTGACAAAAAAGAAACGAAATATCATTAGATAAAAAAGGTTACATTATAATTGTGAATTACCAGCATGGCTAGGTATCTTCATCTTGTAATATATTAGGCTTTAAAATGGTACATATAATAGACTCGTTTTTTATAAAAATTTAAAGATAATTTTTTAAGTTATGTATAGTTATGTCACACTAACTATGGCTATTCCCATATAATCCATATTCAATGTTGAATTTTTTATATAATATCTTGACTGAGACGAGCAAGGTGTCTGAAATTTCGTAGTCTTACGGAAAATTATATCAACAATGAATATCCCAAGTCTAGGCGATGAGCTATCCTAAATGTATTTTTGGAAGGCATTTCAGAAAACTAGGTTCCTTGAAATGTTTTCTACCATAATATCAGCAATTTGCTAATTTTCGTCTAGTGGAGAAATATTCGACGTCAATTTTTACCTTTTGCAATTTATTAAAATAAATAGAAAAATTCAATTCAAAAACAGACTAAAACCAATTCTAGGCTAAAAAAAGATTTTCTTTTGAGCTTAATATATTTTTAGAACAAAATAAACAATTTGATCTATTGAATACGACAATTAAAAAATTTTTCAAGCAAAAATTGGTGGAGATCAAAACCAAAAAAAAAACGTAATCGTAAAGAAAACAATTTGTATCGCAACTGCCTTATTTGTATAATTATTGATGGGTTATACACAAATGTATGTTATAATTAAAGTACCCATAATATTTTATTTAAAAACGGGTTGTGAAAACTGCATTTCCTCTGTTACTTTTTAATAGTTAACTTACTCTTAATTAGAAGGTATTAGCATTTTTTTTATAACTATGTTTAACCTGTAATTTCCTAGAAAATTTTACGTCGTGGAATTGTAATTTATGACCAATTTACGGGCAAAAATGAAGACATTTCGGGATGAGCTTGTTAAGGTTTTATCTTAGAGTTTTATTTTTGTTTAAAATGGTGTGCCTTTAAGTCATAGTGTTATCAACTGTCTAAAAAATAGTTTTAGCCATTCAAGTAACATTGTTAATAAAAAAGGTAAAATGTTTTTATAAAATGAGGACGTAAAGTTTAGATATAAATTCATTATTTAAAAAGCGTTGGGTTTTGTGAAAAATGATTTGGACATCAACTTTTGTCGATTTATGGACGATTAAAACTTTAAGTTAGGTAGTGACAACAGTTAGATAATTATTTTATTAAATATTAAAAATTTCTCCACTTGGTTAATAATCTAATCGACTTACAAATTCATTCCGAACATTTATGATTCCTTCTATAGTAATTAACTGTATTTCTTGAATTATCCTTATTTAGGTTTTCTATGTCTATTGGTTTAGCTTGGAAAACGTTACCTTTAGGGTAACCCCACAAAAAAAGTTAAGAAAGTTTAAGTTTGGAAACATCGGCGGTCTCTCACTAGGTCAAACATCATTAAGAAACGCGCAGATATTTTGAATAGGAGGAAATCTGGAATGTTTTTTTAGTAAGTTTCATTTTCAATCAAAATTAACTCAAAGTGGCGATTTGACAAAATGTGACAGAAGGATTTGGGTATTGAATCAGTTATGCTAATAAATAATTATTTTAATTAATTTCATGTCTTAACTGTCGTTAGATCGAAAACAGTTACATTTAGGTATGAAACTGGAAAAAAAAAATGTTCAGAATTTTGCAAGAAGTCTAAAAGTGTACCAAAAATTGGAGATCACTATTTAAAAAATCAAAGTTTATTATAGCATAACATCCTTCGAGTTACCCGGTATTATTTAATATTTAAAAAAAAAATTCGTACCAAAAAAGTAAAGTCGACGTCTCCGAAGGATTTTTCAAAATAACACCGGTTTTTAAATAATGAATTTATGCTCTTATTGTATATTTGGGTAATATGATTTGAGTTGTTAATTGATTTTTCACCTTTTTAGGGTTCCATAGAAATCCTTATAGTTTTATCATGACCGTTCATCCACCTGTTCCTTAGTCTTTCTATCCATCTGTCCTTTAAAGTAATGTTATCAGTTTTTAATCTCTTACAATGAAATTTTGCAGGCATATGTGTTCTTGGAACCCAAAATCAGATCTGGTGCGAAGTTTGAAAAAATAGGATTTCAGAAGTTGTTAAAAGTGAGGATGAAAATTTTTTTCGTCCACCCAATCTAGTGATCTTCTAAAATACAAATAAATGACGTATAATATATTTTCTGCTTAATGGGTTCATTGATATAGTGGCTCTATTAATGTCCTCCTTCTCTATTCTTTCAAACGAGGAATTTTAAAAAGCTGACAAAATGTGATACTTATCAAATATATGTAATGAAAATTATTATGGGTAAGTTAAATTCATTAAGATATAAAAAATTGTTCGAAATTTAATTTTGTATTTTAGGTTTGTCCAATCGAGATAGACACCATGAAATGGGTTCTTAAAATACAGTTAATTATGAAGCATGTTATTTTTTATTTCGTTCCTTACAATTAGAGCCCTATTTTGGGGCGTAACTTTTGGTGGATGCGCCAGATAAGATAATGAGTAAATTTATATAAATTTTATTTCTTCATAAGAGGTGCTTAGTGCAACAAAGCGCCACATCCCTCAACTGGACAAAGTTCAAGTTCAAGAATGGTTTGTGTGGGAATATTGAGTGCGATGAGGGCTGCTTCCACTAGGGCTTTTGAAGTCTTGGTGAACCTGCCTCTTCTTCAGTTATACATAGAAAACGAGTCGTTGAAGACTGTTTATCTTCTCAGTTGCCTAAGGCATCTTGGAAATGGAAAAGGCGACTACTCAGGTGTCTGGAAAGCGCGGTGGAGAGGTGTTCATCACTTCCCATACAGACAAATTACATGATGCCTTTTTTAAAACCCAACCTTTCTCTGGAGATATTTCTGCCAGGTAGAGAGGATTGGGAGGGAGAGCAGAATCTTCCGAGAAATGGATTCTGGTGGTATACGGATGGATCTCGATAAGATGAAAGAGTTGGAGCCGGAGTATGCTCAGACAGTAAGGCTGCGATAGTAGTGAACATTACCCGATTCGCTCTATCCCCCCCTCCTTGACCCTGACATTGCCCCCTCCTACGTCAAGAGTAGTTATTCCGGCGATATAGACCGGGCCCCTTTTTTTGAGCCCTTCCGGGAGCCCGATTTTCTAGTGCTCCACCCGAGTACCCCATAGGGCTCCGCTAAAGTTCCGTCCGGGATTTTTATTTTTCAGAGCCCCGTCCGGGTTCTCTTTTTCTAGTACTTCACTCGGGTACCCCATAGGGCTTCGTTAAAGTTCCGTCCGGGGACACCATTTTTTAGAGCTCCTTCCGAAGTCCCCCTTTTCTAAGCTTCATCTGGGTACCCTATAGGACTCCTATAAAGTTCCATCCAAGGGCCCCATTTTCTAGAGCTCTACCCACGTGCCCCATAGGACTCAGTTCAATTTCCGACCGAGGGCCGCATCTTCTAGGTCTTCACTAGCGGATCCCATTCAAGCTCCGGCTAAAGGCCAAATTTTTCCCTGAACCCCACCCAAGGGCCCCATTTGGACGTTGGCTTTCGCATTTACATCAGCTGTCAATTGTTATATACATCAGCTATCATTTACATTAGGCTTTAACCCCACTTTTTATTAGGCCCTATTTAATAGAGCGAAAATACGCTTTTCAGTAAAAAATAATCTATTAGAACTTGAACAAATATTTCATTCGATTTAAAGACTTGTAGACAATCTGACAAGGAAATTCTGTAAATAGAGAACTTACTGTGGACTGTGGTGATGCAAACACGCCATTTTACAATTTCATTTTAACAAGTTTGTAGCTAATTGAATAGATGATGATAGGAATACTGTATTTCCCTTATTTTATATGTCCAATTTTTAGTATTAATCCCCCGGAGTCCCATTTTCTAGTTGTTATCTGTCATACGTCAGCTGTCATGTCAAATAATGATCGCGCGTTAAAGTTTAGAGAGAACACCATTTGATATATATTTTTTTACTTTGAAAAAGTAAAATGTGGAAAAAACAGTTGATACGAAGCTACGAGACATATGAATTTTATGTAATAAAAAGTGGAGTTATACGATATGCCCCTTAGAACGTACGGGGAAAATAAAACAAATATATACCTCAATTTTATTTCATCAAACATTATTTTTTACTGTAATATAAAGAGTGAATAATAAACAAATATTTAGCTGGTAAATCAACAATGTGAATTTATATTTAGGGCCCCCTATGGCAAGCAATTTAGAGTTATAACCTTTTTTTTGACATATATAATAGGTAAATCTCTATTATTTTAATAATAATTGAAAACATAATATTTTAATAAATTTTTTCAATTTATACAAACATATCCTTAATCTGATATATATTGTCACATATTTAGATTTTATTCCTGGGTATAGAATGTTTAGGACTGGAGGAGGAGGACCATCCACAAACCAAATAGTTTCTTGAATCGATTTTCACATCATCTGGAAGGTCTTTGTCAGCATAAGGTATGGTATATCTAAAAAAAAATAAACAATTTTTAGCAAAAATAATTAAGTTGGATTTCCTTTAACCATAGGTGCCTCGTTTTATTTAATGTGATAAAAGTTAATAAAATATCGAAAAAAGTAAAAAGTGCTTAAGAGGAAACTGATTATTTAAAATACTAACATAATGGTGAGAGTTATTAAAGAGATAAAAAGTAATCTGGGCATGAGTTTTTGTTTATGTCTCTTTTAATTCAATATAATAAAAAATTTAAAGATATGTATAAGCAAGGTTTTGAGCATAGGTGTATATAAAATATGAAATAAACTATTTAACAGTGTACAACAAAACCACAAGTTTCATTTATCATGATGAGCTAATGGTTCAACGAATCGATAATAGCCTAACTAACTCACTGATATGCTTTTCTCGAATTTTCCGTGAAATATGAAAGTGTTTTTTATTTTGCTATTTTAAATACATAATTTCCTATTTTTTACAAATTTTAAACGCTTTTAAATTGTCATAATTATGTTTTAGATATGACATCTTATATCAATATTAAAAACACTCAAGTGTTACAAATTAAATATTTGACTTTGTTACTACTCAAAATTCACCAAAAGTTGTATAAATAATATGAAAATATTAGAAAGGTTTCTTACTGCATTGGAAAAGACATAAAATTATAAAAAAAACTATAATAATGGGTTGAGTATTAAAAATGTGTAATTTGAAAAATTAAAAGCTCAAGTGATGCCTTGTGTAGATTTTTATCCAAAAATAGGGTGTTTTCAGGAGAGAAATTAGTCACAGACTAAGTAATATGGACAATAAATTAAAGGTTCAAGTATATCTTGTATAGATTTTTTGTATAAAAATAGGGCACGTTCTGTAGAATACTTTAAATCGTGGATCATAATTTCGTTTAGATATGAGTTTAAATATTAAAATTAAAACCACTGTGATGTAAGAAATTAAATATTTTGCCTTTTGTTGACTTCTCAAAAATTCATCAAAAGCTGTAAAAAATAATATGAAAAATAATGTCAAAGAGGTTTCCCACTGCATTGGAAAAGACATAAAATTACAAAAAAATGCTATAACAAGTGGTTAAATCAACTGTTAGAAATGTCTAATTTGAAAAATTACAGGTCTAAGTTGCGTCTTGTGGAGATTTTTATACAAAATAGAGCGTTTTTAGAAGAGAAATTACACATTGACCAATTGATATGGGCAATAAATTAAAAGGTCCAAGTGTATTTTCTGATTTTTAATGTAAAAATAGGGTATGTTCTGTTAGATACTTACAAGGAGGGTTATTTTGACATGTTAAAATGTATAATGTGAAAATTAAAGACTCCTGAAGTGTCTCTTACGATTTTTTTATACAAAATATGGTGTTTTCTGGAGAGAAATTGTACCCTAAGTGATGTTGACAATAAACTAAAAGGCCAAATGTATCCTATATAGATTTTTTATATAAAAATAGGGTATGTTCTGTAGAATACTTAAAAAAAAAGAGTTATTTCGTTCTGTTAAAAATGTATAAATTGAAAATTAAAGACCCATGAGATGTCTTTTATGGATTTTTTATACAAAATATGGCGTTTTCTGGAGAGAAATTGTACCCTAAGCGTTATGGACAATAAATTAAAAGTCCAAATGTATCTTGTATAGATTTTTTATATAAAGATAGGATATGTTCTGTAGGATACCTACAAAAAGGGTTATCTTGATATGTTAAAATGTATAATTTGAAATTAAAGACCGCTGAAATGTCTCTTATGGATTTTTTATACAAAATATGGTGTTTTCTGGAGAGAAATTGTACTCTAAGTGATATGGAGAATAAATTAAAAGTCCATATGTATCTTGTCTAATTTTTTATATAAAAATGGGGTATGTTCTGTAGGATACTTACAAAAAGGGTAATTTGGATATATTAAAATATATAATTTGAAAATTAAAAACCCCTGAAGTGTCTCTTACGAGTTTTTTTTATTCAAAATATGTTTTTTTCTGTAGAGAAATTGTACCCTAAGTGATGCTGACAATAAACTAAGAGTCCAAATGTATCCTATATAGATTTTTTTATAAAAATAGGGTATGTTCTGTAGAATACTTAAAAAAAGAGTTATTTCGTTCTGTTAAAAATGTATAATTTGAAAATTAAAGATCCATGAGATCTCTTTTATGGATTTTTTATACAAAATATGACATGTCTCGAAAGAAATTATACATTAAGTAATATGGACAATAAATTAAAGGTCCAAGTATATCTTGTGTAGATTTTATATAAAAATAGGGTATATACTGTAGAATACTTACATAAAAGGATATATGTTCTACAACAAATCCTCATAAAGTTCCAGAAGGCCAACACAGTCCCAAGTAGCATATATTTCAATATTCTTTTCAGTTCTATTATGTATCTCTTCTGGACGTATTACGTTTACCTACAAGAAATTTTTGACACAAAATATCAGTTAACTATTAAATATATAGTTATCACAATGAGTTGATGGTTTAATAAATCGATAATAGTCATAACTTACTCACAGATATGTTTTTCTCTTTTTTCCCTAATAGAAAGGTGTGAGCCATGTTTCAACGTTAATACTTTAGTTGCTGTTGTTGTCGAAACTGCTGCCATAATAGAAGTATTCACGTATTTAGATTTTACCTAAAATTGGAAAAGTTACAATATTTTTCTTCAAATTAACAAAAAAACCATACCACTAAAATTGTTACTTACAAAAAGGGTTATTTTGTTCTATTAAAAATGTATAATTTGAAAATTAAAGACACGTGAGATGTCTTTTATGGATTTTTTATAAAAAATATGGTATGTCTCGAAAGAAATTATACACCAAGTAATACGGGCAATAAATTAAAGGTCCAAGTGTATCTTGTGTAGATTTTTTATATAAAAATAGGGTATATTCTGTAGAATACTTACATAAAAAGGATATATGTTCTACAATAAATCCTCATAAAATTCCAGAAGGGCCACACAGTCCCAAGTAGCATATATTTCATTATACTTTTCAGTTCTATATGTATCTCTTCTGGACGTATTACGATTACCTACAAAAAAATTTTAACACAAAATTTCAGTTAATTATTTAATATAGAGTTATCAAAATGAGTTGATGGTTTAATAAATCGATAATAGTCATAATTCACTCATAGATATGTTCTTCTCTTTTTTCCATAACAGAGAGGTGTAAGCCATGTTTCAACGTTAATACATTAGTTACTGTTGTAGCCGAAACTGCTGCCACAATAGAAGTATTCAGGTATTTAGATTTTACCTAAAATTGGAAAAGTTACAATGTTTTTCTTTAAATTAACAAAAAAAAAATACCACTAAAATTGTTACTTTTTATTAAATTAAAAATGAAACTTCTTGTTTTAAAATTGATATTTGCATCAAAGAAAAATTTATATCATATTAATAAGTTTTTCACTATAGAGTACTGATAAACAACTTAAAAACTGACCTTCATTGGTTTGCTGCGGGCATTGTTGTGATAAATGCAAATATGTTTGACTAAATTCAAGCTTATTCTAAAAAGTTCTAGTTAGTAAAAAATTAAATAGCAATAAGGTGTATAATTTTTAAATAACAAATAAAAAGCTAATTTATATACATTAGGGTAAAATTTACGCAGTTGATAATTAGTTGTCCTATTACTTTTTATGGTTTATTGGTAAATAGGCTGTCATTCTTGACATCCTCGTCGTCCCACCACCACAAATAAACGAAACAAATCTCTGTATATTTGATTCTTCTCCCTCAAAATTGACTTCAGATATTTTTATTCTTGTCTATCTGCTCCTATATGCTGTTTATTTCACATCGGGAGTATTCGTTACATGCTAAATTCTTTCTTGAATGTATTTCTGGCCCATATGTAAACCATTTCCGATATAAAGTACGGCATATCTAAAAAATTAACTTTTTCAAAATTTTTTATTAAGAGGAGAAAGTAAAGCTAGAAGAAGAACACCCTTTTGCAAAATTAAGAAAATCATTATTTCTGTTTTAAATATTTTCCAGCCCTCATTTTTACAAAGTAGTTCTGCTTTTTTATACCTTTACTTAGACTAAAAATGTGCTTATATGTCTCAAATACTCTTAGAAAGTAATTTTTGAAATTCACTCATCGAAAAATTTTCTAAGCTGACATTTTAAGATAAAAATGTAACCAAAGCTACCTATTAAATTTTTCTTAAATATTTTATCAGAAAAACACTAAAATGTACCTGACATAAAAAAAATCAATGACGTAATTTGAAAAAATATTTCATTTTCGACAAAAAAAATAATCCAAAAACTTATCTGTCTAAATTTTAAGCATTATTTCGAATAGAAACTAATTAAAATGCTCTCTAAACATGAATAAATCATCCACCATTCGTTGAAACTACAAAATAGAAAAAAATAAATCCGCCATTTTTAGACGCCGTTGTCGTGCAAGCTATAATTTGCACGAATCAGATATTTACTACAAAAATTACTATTTAACTACGTAAATTGAAAATATACTGCTTTTTTCTAACAGAAAATAATTAAAAATGCACGCTAAACATATAGAAATCAATTAATATTCGATCAAATTGTAAAATAAAAGAAAATAAATCCTAGAGCTCTGTTACCGGCATCCATTGAGCGTGCCAGCCATGTAAGCCATTGCAGACATAAAGTACAATCTAAAAATTTTCTGGGTTCCTCATTTGATTAATTTACAGAAACTATATCTTAATACCTTACTAACGCAGCAATCACGCTATTAAAAATACAATAACGCTAACGGTTTAATTTCCTATTACCGATCTTTAAGATATCATCTTGTTAGATTTTATGAATAAAAATAAAACGGTTTTTTATAAGACCATTCGCCCTGGAATTATATCAAAATTTATCTTAAAACTTACCTCTTTCAATTTTCTTAAGGGTTTAGTCGAACAAAAACTGATTAAAAATGCACTCAACATATAAAATTCAATTAAAAATTCACTTTACACGCTTAAAATTTGTAATAAAAAGAATATTATCGGCCATTATGGTTGCGGTACGAATATTGACATAATACTGACACACTTTTTAAAAGCAGTTCTACCGGCGGATCGATAAAAAGATCGGGTCTGTTACCTGCCTTCACATCGAAAGTTCCATGAATTACATACAGTTCCGATCGCCCTTTTCAGTACTGGAAACCATACTTTCAAATCTTTTTTAAATTCGAATTGTGTCTGCTTCTATTTTTTCAACAAAATAACATTGTGGAAATCCTAAGGAGACTATAATTTATTTTAGATTGCTAAGTTAAAGGTGAAACACAATAAACAAGCATGTAAAATGTGTGTCTTTGGGTAAAATAGGTATAAATTACAGTTTTTAGAGAGTACGACTAGTAATAATATTTATTTAAATTATAAAATCAGATGTTGCTGTAATGAAATGTAACGAAAATTTTCGTTGTTCGAGCTGTATTACTTTTTAATAAAAATAATGTAATTAATACTGATTTGTTTTTATATAACAGTTCCAAAAATCGGATTGTCCATTTGGTAGTAATTCACCCCTTCCACGCCTTAAACTTTGTCACGACCTTAAAAAATATACGAGTATATGCTAATGTCTTTGAAAGCTGGCGTGATAATTCACCCTCACTCTTTAAACTTAAACCACGCCTTGAAAATATGCACGCTTCCTCGATGCCTTGAAAACTGGCGCTCGACCTAACATATGTGATGAATATATATGACGTCATTTTACCCTGAAGTATATCATTATAAACGCCCATGCGCCGAGGAATGATTTTTATATTCACGTTGATATCATAATTTTAAAATATTTTTTGTAGTGCAAATTTAAAAGTGATTGTTGTTACAGGTAATTTTTATTTAATACATTTTTCCACAGCCAGTATTTCAAAAATTTTTTAATAATTAAACTTTTTGTTTCTTACCAGTTGAGTTATTTTAATAAAATTCTGTGTACTTTTCAAAAATAATCTTTATGAAGGAATTATTCCCAAAAAATACGCCCAGAATTTCCTTCGCTGTATTTGAAGGAGAAAAATACCTTTTTAATATTTCCGTTTTCAAATATCATGGATTTCTTTTACAACAGCATTTTGTTCTTATAGATCCTTTTTAAAGTCTGATTCTTTAACTTTCTGTGTATAAGCTAAGTTCAGAATCTTGTACTTCTCCTACAGAAACCAAGACATAAGTTAAATAATGTCAAAATAAATGCGAAGTATCTAAATTTAATGATTATTTCGCCTTTAGTGCTCTAATTTCCTTGTTTTCCTGGAGAAGTTATAACAAAGGTATCGAAAATGCAAGATATTAGTTAAAATAAATCCAATAATCTTTGAGATATTTTCTTATTTCCCTAAAAAATGGATTTCGGGGAGTAAATTAATACAAACGTTTGTGACATTCTGTCTATAAGCTAAGTTCAGAATCTTATACTTCTCCTAAAAAAAACAAGGAATATAGGTACAATAAAATCGAAATAAGAACGAAAGATCTAAATTCAATGACTATTTCGCATTTGGTGCTGTAATTTCTTTGCTGTTCCTAGTTAATCTATAAAAGAAGTATCCAAAATGCCGGATTTTTAAAATATTATAAAAACTAATATTCTTAGAGATATTTACGTATTTCCCTAAAAAGTGGACATCGGGAACTAAATTAAGAAAAACGGCCCAGTTTCGATTTTCTGTCTATAAGCTAAGTTCAAAATCTTGTACTTCTCTTGTAAAAAAAAAAAAATTATATGTTAAATAATGTTGAAATATGAACGAAATGTCTAAATTCTGTTATTTTTCGCCTCTTGGTGCTATAATTTTAAATATATTTCGGCAGTACAACTACAAAAATCTCTGAAGGATTTAATTTTCAATTATATTTAGAATATAGAATTTTACTTTAGAGTGAATAAAATCTAAATATGAACGGAATATCTAAATTTAGTTACTATTTCGTCTTTGGGGTTATGATTTCCTTGCTTTCCTAGAGAAGTTGCAACAAAAGTATTGAAAAACGCAGGATTTTTAAATATTATACAAAATAAAACTAATAATCAAAGAAATTTTTTTGTATTTCCCTAAAAAACGGCATTCTAAAAGTAAATTAATATAAACGCCACATTTTTGACTTTCTGTCGATAACCTAAGTTCAGAATCTTATACTTCTATAAAAAAACAAAAAATATAGATTCAGTAAAGTTGAAATATGAAAAAACATCTAAATTCTATGAGTTTTCGTCCTTGGTACTATAATTTCTAATATATTTCGGCAGCAGAACAACGAAAATCTCTGAAGGTTTTAATTTTCAATTATATTACGAATATAGAATAGCATTTTAAAGTGCAGAAATAAAAATATTAACGAAATATCTAAATTTAGTAATTATTTCGTCTTTGATGTTCGTCTTTCGTATCAAATATGCAGAATTTTTAAAATATTATGCAAAATAAAACTAATAAAAAGAAATGAAATTCGAGAAGTAAATTGATACAAACGACTCATTTTTGACTTTCTGTCTATAAGCTAAGCTCAGATTCTTATACTTCTCCTGCGAAAAGATAGAAATATAGGTTAAATAAGGTCGAAATAAGACCGAAATATCTAAATTCCATAATTACTATGCCTTTAGTGCTATTATTTCCTTGTTTTCCTAGAGAAGTTATAACAGAGGTATCGAAAATGCAGGATATTATTTAAAATAAATTCAATAATCTTTGAGATATTTTCGTATTTCCCTAAAAATGAAATTCCGGGAGTAAATTAATACAAACAGCCCAATTCTGAGTTTATGCCCATAACCTAAGTTCAGAATCTTGAACTAGAAGAAAACCAAAAAATATAAGGTTAAATATGATCGAAATAAGAACGAAATGTCTTCAATCAATGATTGACGACCTTATTTAACCTATATTTCTTGGATTTAGTAGAAGCACAAGATTCTGAACTTAGGTTATGGGCATAAACTCAAAAATGGGCTGTCTGTATTAATTTACTCTCGGAATTTCATTTTTAGGGAAATACGAAAATATCTCAAAGATTATTGAATTTATTTTAAATAATATCCTGCATTTTCGATACCTCTGTTATAACTTCTCTAGGAAAACAAGGAAATAATAGCACTAAAGGCATAGTAATTATGGAATTTAGATATTTCGGTCTTATTTCGACCTTATTTAACCTATATTTCTATCTTTTCGCAGGAGAAGTATAAGATTCTGAGCTTAACTTATAGACAGAAAGTCAAAAATGAGTCGTTTGTATCAATTTACTTCCCGAATTTCATTTCTTTTTTTTTTGGAAATACGAAAATATCTCTTTCATTATTAGTTTTATTTTGCATAATATTTTAAAAATTCTGCATATTTGATACGAAAGACGAACATCAAAGACGAAATAATTACTAAATTTAGATATTTCGTTAATATTTTTATTTCTGCACTTTAAAATGCTATTCTATATTCGTAATATAATTGAAAATTAAAACCTTCAGAGATTTTCGTTGTTCTGCTGCCGAAATATATTAGAAATTATAGTACCAAGGACGAAAACTCATAGAATTTAGATGTTTCTTCATATTTCAACTTTACTGAATCTATATTTTTTGTTTTTTTATAGAAGTATAAGATTCTGAACTTAGGTTATCGACAGAAAGTCAAAAATGTGGCGTTTATATTAATTTACTTTTAGAATGCCGTTTTTTAGGGAAATACAAAAAAATTTCTTTGATTATTAGTTTTATTTTGTATAATATTTAAAAATCCTGCGTTTTTCAATACTTTTGTTGCAACTTCTCTAGGAAAGCAAGGAAATCATAACCCCAAAGACGAAATAGTAACTAAATTTAGATATTCCGTTCATATTTAGATTTTATTCACTCTAAAGTAAAATTCTATATTCTAAATATAATTGAAAATTAAATCCTTCAGAGATTTTTGTAGTTGTACTGCCGAAATATATTTAAAATTATAGCACCAAGAGGCGAAAAATAACAGAATTTAGACATTTCGTTCATATTTCAACATTATTTAACATATAATTTTTTTTTTTTTACAAGAGAAGTACAAGATTTTGAACTTAGCTTATAGACAGAAAATCGAAACTGGGCCGTTTTTCTTAATTTAGTTCCCGATGTCCACTTTTTAGGGAAATACGTAAATATCTCTAAGAATATTAGTTTTTATAATATTTTAAAAATCCGGCATTTTGGATACTTCTTTTATAGATTAACTAGGAACAGCAAAGAAATTACAGCACCAAATGCGAAATAGTCATTGAATTTAGATCTTTCGTTCTTATTTCGATTTTATTGTACCTATATTCCTTGTTTTTTTTAGGAGAAATATAAGATTCTGAACTTAGCTTATAGACAGAATGTCACAAACGTTTGTATTAATTTACTCCCCGAAATCCATTTTTTAGGGAAATAAGAAAATATCTCAAAGATTATTGGATTTATTTTAACTAATATCTTGCATTTTCGATACCTTTGTTATAACTTCTCCAGGAAAACAAGGAAATTAGAGCACTAAAGGCGAAATAATCATTAAATTTAGATACTTCGCATTTATTTTGACATTATTTAACTTATGTCTTGGTTTCTGTAGGAGAAGTACAAGATTCTGAACTTAGCTTATACACAGAAAGTTAAAGAATCAGACTTTAAAAAGGATCTATAAGAACAAAATGCTGTTGTAAAAGAAATCCATGATATTTGAAAACGGAAATATTAAAAAGGTATTTTTCTCCTTCAAATACAGCGAAGGAAATTCTGGGCGTATTTTTTGGGAATAATTCCTTCATAAAGATTATTTTTGAAAAGTACACAGAATTTTATTAAAATAACTCAACTGGTAAGAAACAAAAAGTTTAATTATTAAAAAATTTTTGAAATACTGGCTGTGGAAAAATGTATTAAATAAAAATTACCTGTAACAACAATCACTTTTAAATTTGCACTACAAAAAATATTTTAAAATTATGATATCAACGTGAATATAAAAATCATTCCTCGGCGCATGGGCGTTTATAATGATATACTTCAGGGTAAAATGACGTCATATATATTCATCACATATGTTAGGTCGAGCGCCAGTTTTCAAGGCATCGAGGAAGCGTGCATATTTTCAAGGCGTGGTTTAAGTTTAAAGAGTGAGGGTGAATTATCACGCCAGCTTTCAAAGACATTAGCATATACTCGTATATTTTTTAAGGTCGTGACAAAGTTTAAGGCGTGGAAGGGGTGAATTACTACCAAATGGACAATCCGATTTTTGGAACTGTTATATAAAAACAAATCAGTATTAATTACATTATTTTTATTAAAAAGTAATACAGCTCGAACAACGAAAATTTTCGTTACATTTCATTACAGCAACATCTGATTTTATAATTTAAATAAATATTATTACTAGTCGTACTCTCTAAAAACTGTAATTTATACCTATTTTACCCAAAGACACACATTTTACATGCTTGTTTATTGTGTTTCACCTTTAACTTAGCAATCTAAAATAAATTATAGTCTCCTTAGGATTTCCACAATGTTATTTTGTTGAAAAAATAGAAGCAGACACAATTCGAATTTAAAAAAGATTTGAAAGTATGGTTTCCAGTACTGAAAAGGGCGATCGGAACTGTATGTAATTCATGGAACTTTCGATGTGAAGGCAGGTAACAGACCCGATCTTTTTATCGATCCGCCGGTAGAACTGCTTTTAAAAAGTGTGTCAGTATTATGTCAATATTCGTACCGCAACCATAATGGCCGATAATATTCTTTTTATTACAAATTTTAAGCGTGTAAAGTGAATTTTTAATTGAATTTTATATGTTGAGTGCATTTTTAATCAGTTTTTGTTCGACTAAACCCTTAAGAAAATTGAAAGAGGTAAGTTTTAAGATAAATTTTGATATAATTCCAGGGCGAATGGTCTTATAAAAAACCGTTTTATTTTTATTCATAAAATCTAACAAGATGATATCTTAAAGATCGGTAATAGGAAATTAAACCGTTAGCGTTATTGTATTTTTAATAGCGTGATTGCTGCGTTAGTAAGGTATTAAGATATAGTTTCTGTAAATTAATCAAATGAGGAACCCAGAAAATTTTTAGATTGTACTTTATGTCTGCAATGGCTTACATGGCTGGCACGCTCAATGGATGCCGGTAACAGAGCTCTAGGATTTATTTTCTTTTATTTTACAATTTGATCGAATATTAATTGATTTCTATATGTTTAGCGTGCATTTTTAATTATTTTCTGTTAGAAAAAAGCAGTATATTTTCAATTTACGTAGTTAAATAGTAATTTTTGTAGTAAATATCTGATTCGTGCAAATTATAGCTTGCACGACAACGGCGTCTAAAAATGGCGGATTTATTTTTTTCTATTTTGTAGTTTCAACGAATGGTGGATGATTTATTCATGTTTAGAGAGCATTTTAATTAGTTTCTATTCGAAATAATGCTTAAAATTTAGACAGATAAGTTTTTGGATTATTTTTTTTGTCGAAAATGAAATATTTTTTCAAATTACGTCATTGATTTTTTTTATGTCAGGTACATTTTAGTGTTTTTCTGATAAAATATTTAAGAAAAATTTAATAGGTAGCTTTGGTTACATTTTTATCTTAAAATGTCAGCTTAGAAAATTTTTCGATGAGTGAATTTCAAAAATTACTTTCTAAGAGTATTTGAGACATATAAGCACATTTTTAGTCTAAGTAAAGGTATAAAAAAGCAGAACTACTTTGTAAAAATGAGGGCTGGAAAATATTTAAAACAGAAATAATGATTTTCTTAATTTTGCAAAAGGGTGTTCTTCTTCTAGCTTTACTTTCTCCTCTTAATAAAAAATTTTGAAAAAGTTAATTTTTTAGATATGCCGTACTTTATATCGGAAATGGTTTACATATGGGCCAGAAATACATTCAAGAAAGAATTTAGCATGTAACGAATACTCCCGATGTGAAATAAACAGCATATAGGAGCAGATAGACAAGAATAAAAATATCTGAAGTCAATTTTGAGGGAGAAGAATCAAATATACAGAGATTTGTTTCGTTTATTTGTGGTGGTGGGACGACGAGGATGTCAAGAATGACAGCCTATTTACCAATAAACCATAAAAAGTAATAGGACAACTAATTATCAACTGCGTAAATTTTACCCTAATGTATATAAATTAGCTTTTTATTTGTTATTTAAAAATTATACACCTTATTGCTATTTAATTTTTTACTAACTCGAACTTTTTAGAATAAGCTTGAATTTAGTCAAACATATTTGCATTTATCACAACAATGCCCGCAGCAAACCAATGAAGGTCAGTTTTTAAGTTGTTTATCAGTACTCTATAGTGAAAAACTTATTAATATGATATAAATTTTTCTTTGATGCAAATATCAATTTTAAAACAAGAAGTTTCATTTTTAATTTAATAAAAAGTAACAATTTTAGTGGTATTTTTTTTTGTTAATTTAAAGAAAAACATTGTAACTTTTCCAATTTTAGGTAAAATCTAAATACCTGAATACTTCTATTGTGGCAGCAGTTTCGGCTACAACAGTAACTAATGTATTAACGTTGAAACATGGCTTACACCTCTCTGTTATGGAAAAAAGAGAAGAACATATCTATGAGTGAATTATGACTATTATCGATTTATTAAACCATCAACTCATTTTGATAACTCTATATTAAATAATTAACTGAAATTTTGTGTTAAAATTTTTTTGTAGGTAATCGTAATACGTCCAGAAGAGATACATATAGAACTGAAAAGTATAATGAAATATATGCTACTTGGGACTGTGTGGCCCTTCTGGAATTTTATGAGGATTTATTGTAGAACATATATCCTTTTTATGTAAGTATTCTACAGAATATACCCTATTTTTATATAAAAAATCTACACAAGATACACTTGGACCTTTAATTTATTGCCCGTATTACTTGGTGTATAATTTCTTTCGAGACATACCATATTTTTTATAAAAAATCCATAAAAGACATCTCACGTGTCTTTAATTTTCAAATTATACATTTTTAATAGAACAAAATAACCCTTTTTGTAAGTAACAATTTTAGTGGTATGGTTTTTTTGTTAATTTGAAGAAAAATATTGTAACTTTTCCAATTTTAGGTAAAATCTAAATACGTGAATACTTCTATTATGGCAGCAGTTTCGACAACAACAGCAACTAAAGTATTAACGTTGAAACATGGCTCACACCTTTCTATTAGGGAAAAAAGAGAAAAACATATCTGTGAGTAAGTTATGACTATTATCGATTTATTAAACCATCAACTCATTGTGATAACTATATATTTAATAGTTAACTGATATTTTGTGTTAAAAATTTCTTGTAGGTAAACGTAATACGTCCAGAAGAGATACATAATAGAACTGAAAAGAATATTGAAATATATGCTACTTGGGACTGTGTTGGCCTTCTGGAACTTTATGAGGATTTGTTGTAGAACATATATCCTTTTATGTAAGTATTCTACAGTATATACCCTATTTTTATATAAAATCTACACAAGATATACTTGGACCTTTAATTTATTGTCCATATTACTTAATGTATAATTTCTTTCGAGACATGTCATATTTTGTATAAAAAATCCATAAAAGAGATCTCATGGATCTTTAATTTTCAAATTATACATTTTTAACAGAACGAAATAACTCTTTTTTTAAGTATTCTACAGAACATACCCTATTTTTATAAAAAAATCTATATAGGATACATTTGGACTCTTAGTTTATTGTCAGCATCACTTAGGGTACAATTTCTCTACAGAAAAAAACATATTTTGAATAAAAAAAACTCGTAAGAGACACTTCAGGGGTTTTTAATTTTCAAATTATATATTTTAATATATCCAAATTACCCTTTTTGTAAGTATCCTACAGAACATACCCCATTTTTATATAAAAAATTAGACAAGATACATATGGACTTTTAATTTATTCTCCATATCACTTAGAGTACAATTTCTCTCCAGAAAACACCATATTTTGTATAAAAAATCCATAAGAGACATTTCAGCGGTCTTTAATTTCAAATTATACATTTTAACATATCAAGATAACCCTTTTTGTAGGTATCCTACAGAACATATCCTATCTTTATATAAAAAATCTATACAAGATACATTTGGACTTTTAATTTATTGTCCATAACGCTTAGGGTACAATTTCTCTCCAGAAAACGCCATATTTTGTATAAAAAATCCATAAAAGACATCTCATGGGTCTTTAATTTTCAATTTATACATTTTTAACAGAACGAAATAACTCTTTTTTTTTAAGTATTCTACAGAACATACCCTATTTTTATATAAAAAATCTATATAGGATACATTTGGCCTTTTAGTTTATTGTCAACATCACTTAGGGTACAATTTCTCTCCAGAAAACACCATATTTTGTATAAAAAAATCGTAAGAGACACTTCAGGAGTCTTTAATTTTCACATTATACATTTTAACATGTCAAAATAACCCTCCTTGTAAGTATCTAACAGAACATACCCTATTTTTACATTAAAAATCAGAAAATACACTTGGACCTTTTAATTTATTGCCCATATCAATTGGTCAATGTGTAATTTCTCTTCTAAAAACGCTCTATTTTGTATAAAAATCTCCACAAGACGCAACTTAGACCTGTAATTTTTCAAATTAGACATTTCTAACAGTTGATTTAACCACTTGTTATAGCATTTTTTTGTAATTTTATGTCTTTTCCAATGCAGTGGGAAACCTCTTTGACATTATTTTTCATATTATTTTTTACAGCTTTTGATGAATTTTTGAGAAGTCAACAAAAGGCAAAATATTTAATTTCTTACATCACAGTGGTTTTAATTTTAATATTTAAACTCATATCTAAACGAAATTATGATCCACGATTTAAAGTATTCTACAGAACGTGCCCTATTTTTATACAAAAAATCTATACAAGATATACTTGAACCTTTAATTTATTGTCCATATTACTTAGTCTGTGACTAATTTCTCTCCTGAAAACACCCTATTTTTGGATAAAAATCTACACAAGGCATCACTTGAGCTTTTAATTTTTCAAATTACACATTTTTAATACTCAACCCATTATTATAGTTTTTTTTATAATTTTATGTCTTTTCCAATGCAGTAAGAAACCTTTCTAATATTTTCATATTACTTATACAACTTTTGGTGAATTTTGAGTAGTAACAAAGTCAAATATTTAATTTGTAACACTTGAGTGTTTTTAATATTGATATAAGATGTCATATCTAAAACATAATTATGACAATTTAAAAGCGTTTAAAATTTGTAAAAAATAGGAAATTATGTATTTAAAATAGCAAAATAAAAAACACTTTCATATTTCACGGAAAATTCGAGAAAAGCATATCAGTGAGTTAGTTAGGCTATTATCGATTCGTTGAACCATTAGCTCATCATGATAAATGAAACTTGTGGTTTTGTTGTACACTGTTAAATAGTTTATTTCATATTTTATATACACCTATGCTCAAAACCTTGCTTATACATATCTTTAAATTTTTTATTATATTGAATTAAAAGAGACATAAACAAAAACTCATGCCCAGATTACTTTTTATCTCTTTAATAACTCTCACCATTATGTTAGTATTTTAAATAATCAGTTTCCTCTTAAGCACTTTTTACTTTTTTCGATATTTTATTAACTTTTTATCACATTAAATAAAACGAGGCACCTATGGTTAAAGGAAATCCAACTTAATTATTTTTGCTAAAAATTGTTTATTTTTTTTTAGATATACCATACCTTATGCTGACAAAGACCTTCCAGATGATGTGAAAATCGATTCAAGAAACTATTTGGTTTGTGGATGGTCCTCCTCCTCCAGTCCTAAACATTCTATACCCAGGAATAAAATCTAAATATGTGACAATATATATCAGATTAAGGATATGTTTGTATAAATTGAAAAAATTTATTAAAATATTATGTTTTCAATTATTATTAAAATAATAGAGATTTACCTATTATATATGTCAAAAAAAAGGTTATAACTCTAAATTGCTTGCCATAGGGGGCCCTAAATATAAATTCACATTGTTGATTTACCAGCTAAATATTTGTTTATTATTCACTCTTTATATTACAGTAAAAAATAATGTTTGATGAAATAAAATTGAGGTATATATTTGTTTTATTTTCCCCGTACGTTCTAAGGGGCATATCGTATAACTCCACTTTTTATTACATAAAATTCATATGTCTCGTAGCTTCGTATCAACTGTTTTTTCCAAATTTTACTTTTTCAAAGTAAAAAAATATATATCAAATGGTGTTCTCTCTAAACTTTAACGCGCGATCATTATTTGACATGACAGCTGACGTATGACAGATAACAACTAGAAAATGGGACTCCGGGGGATTAATACTAAAAATTGGACATATAAAATAAGGGAAATACAGTATTCCTATCATCATCTATTCAATTAGCTACAAACTTGTTAAAATGAAATTGTAAAATGGCGTGTTTGCATCACCACAGTCCACAGTAAGTTCTCTATTTACAGAATTTCCTTGTCAGATTGTCTACAAGTCTTTAAATCGAATGAAATATTTGTTCAAGTTCTAATAGATTATTTTTTACTGAAAAGCGTATTTTCGCTCTATTAAATAGGGCCTAATAAAAAGTGGGGTTAAAGCCTAATGTAAATGATAGCTGATGTATATAACAATTGACAGCTGATGTAAATGCGAAAGCCAACGTCCAAATGGGGCCCTTGGGTGGGGTTCAGGGAAAAATTTGGCCTTTAGCCGGAGCTTGAATGGGATCCGCTAGTGAAGACCTAGAAGATGCGGCCCTCGGTCGGAAATTGAACTGAGTCCTATGGGGCACGTGGGTAGAGCTCTAGAAAATGGGGCCCTTGGATGGAACTTTATAGGAGTCCTATAGGGTACCCAGATGAAGCTTAGAAAAGGGGGACTTCGGAAGGAGCTCTAAAAAATGGTGTCCCCGGACGGAACTTTAACGAAGCCCTATGGGGTACCCGGGTGAAGTACTAGAAAAAGAGAACCCGGACGGGGCTCTGAAAAATAAAAATCCCGGACGGAACTTTAGCGGAGCCCTATGGGGTACTCGGGTGGAGCACTAGAAAATCGGGCTCCCGGAAGGGCTCAAAAAAAGGAGCCCGGTCTATATCGCCGGAATAACTACTCTTGACGTAGGAGGGGGCAATGTCAGGGTCAAGGAGGGGGGGGATAGAGCGAATCGGGTAATGTTCACTACTTGCGATAATGGCACCGAAGTCTATTGACGTGACTTCGCAACTGGTGTCTGGGTGCAAGAACGAACTGAAAAATATGACAAGGAACGGACACTCGGGAATAAGGAAGCAGACTGTCTGGCAAAGTTGAATTTCGCAACTGAACCGTTGGCAAAAGGGAATTAAAATCGTTACTGGAAAGCAAATTTATTGAATCGTGGAAGGGAGCTCCTCGAATGAGGTGTGCTAGGAAACATATAACTGGACTTAGAGCACGGCGTACTAAGAAGCTTCTTTCTTTAGGAAGAAAAGAGCTGCAAATTGTGGTGGAATTGTTGACAGAACATAGTCACTTGAGAGGCTGTCTTCATAAAATCGGCCTCGAAGACGACTCGACGTGCAGATGATATTTGGAGGAGGATGAAGCTGTTGACCATGTCCTCAGAGAGTGCCCAGCACTCAACGGACTGAGGCAGAAATATTTCGGAGATACAATTTTGTTACCGAAAGCAATTTCATCTAACGAAGCTGCTTGGATTCGCAAAAGCGATCGGCCTCGAATAATTTGCAGCTACGGTGGGATATAACGGTCCTAATGAAGACCTAGACATCCATGATCACCACCCTTTGTTTCATTCATTCATTCATTAAAGATGTGCAGATCATTTGGGACTCCTTGATATGGAAGTGCCGGGTTTTAATGGGTTTTTCTCCGCACTTCTATGAAGTGAGACTGCATACCAATTACATGATTCATTACTTTCCAACCCAGTGTTTTCCAAAATTTTGTATTTTGTATTCATGAGTTTAATAATAACTACAACCTTTTTATCGGTATACCTAAATTTTATTTTTTTTTTATCAAATTCTGTTATAATATGTTGTAGACATGAATCTAAAATTTTTTTAAGGTGGATTTTAAAATTCTAAAATAATTTGATATAACAGCACGTGGTAAATATTTACTAATGAAGTTAACAATTTAACGATAAGAGAAAAATGATGTTATATACACTGACATAGATTAATACGATGCGATAGCTCTGGCGGTGCCTTTGAAGTTGAAAGATTCAATTTTTGTGACCTTATTTGGCTCGCGACTTTCTATATTACATTGGGAAAAAATGTTAAAATTAGGAGGAATAGCGCTATTATACTGATGAAAATATAGAATTCATAATGTTTTTTTTTTTTTTAATTTGGAATATTGCGTCACTTTTTTTCCATATTATCGTAATGATTTTTGTCACTGATATAAAATACTTACCTTATCTTTAGGCAATTTAAAAAGAGCCATATTTTCCCAGTTTTTGACGTCTAGCTATGGCAAACACAGGGTATTCATTGTAATATTTTTAAGTAAAACATTCACTATCATATGACAATTTTACACACAAAACATAAAATTGGCATTAGGGTGTAGTGTAGTAGGCGACAAAACGATTTCAAAAATGTGCCCCATATTGATGTCGATCTGTGGACACTATCTAGTCAAAACTTAACTGTTGGAACTTGTGCTATAGTAGTTTAAAACACTTTATTTGCGACAAAAGCAGCTGTAACTGAAAACTGTCAAAATCAAGCTAACTATGGTCAGCTACTTAATATTAACCCTTTTATATAATAATTCCATTTAACTCTTTAGAACAACAAAAAAGCACAGAAGGAACCAATAAATAAAAAATTAAACGTAACAAAACAAGTTATGTCCCAAAATAAAGTTATTTCTGCACTTATCTACATTTCAACATTCTTCTTCTTCAAGTGACTTCTCTATTGCGGAAGTTGGCAATCATAATAGCTATTTAATTTTTGAGGCAGTTGCTCTAAATAGTTGTTTTGAACTGCATCCAAACCATTCCCTTAGGTTTTTTAGCCATGAAATTCGTCGTCGTCCTAGGCCTCTTCTGCCACTTATTTTGCCTTGGATTATGAGCCGTAAGGTGCTGTAGTTTTCTCTACGCATAATGTGTCCGAATTATTGCAGTTTTCTCTGTTTTACTGTTATCTCGACTTCCTTTTCTTTCCCCATTCTTCTCAACACTTCGGCGTTCGTAACTCGATCCACCCACGAAATCCTCTGAATTCTTCTATAGATCCACATTTCAAAAAAGTTAAGTCTTCTCATTGCCTCTCGATTCAGTGTTAATGCTTCCATTTCATAATATAGAACACTGTTTACGTAACATTTAGTCAGTCGTATTTTCAGGGCTACCGTAAGATCTTTGTTGTAGATAACCTTTTTCATTCTAATAAAGCTGGCACGTACTTTCTCGATTCTGGTTTTTATTTCAACGGTATAGTTATTATTATTAAGGTTCCCTAGTAAGTGTACTTCTTAACTCTTTCTATGTGTTGACCTCCTACCATTAGGGTTTTATTATTATTGGCGTTGTTTTTACTAATTATCATGAACTTGGTCTTTTTCATGTTAAGAGAGAGTCCATATTCTCCACTAACTCTTAATATTTTATTCATTATTTTTTCTAGGTCTTTCAAACTATCAGCTATTATTACGGTGTCATCTGCATACCTAATATTGTTGATTAAAACTCCGTTTACTTTTATCCCTACTGTTTCAGATTCAAGACTTTCCGATATGACCTCTTCAACAACATTCGGTCATTGGTAAATGAGTGAATTAATATCTCGTACAGAGTACAAAATAAGCACACTGCATGCATGCATTTCGAATATTTTCAAAAGCTCTCTGTCTAACCAGCAAAACTTTTTTTCCATTTTTAGAAAAAATGAAACTACAGTAGTTGCAAAATTATTTCTAAATTCGCTGTAATGCTTTACACCGTTGGGCATAGTGAGAAAATCAAATCTAATGAGAACATGATGATTATCTTCAAAGCCATATAAGACTTTTCACTTATATTAGATATATGTTAGCTAAATCTATGCTGGCTGTCAAACATAATCCCCAAATTCCTTAGAGTATTAACAAGATCGAGACTTTGACCATTTATTTGCAAGTTAAGATAGCTTTGTGAAAAATTCTCCACATAACCTAGGTGCAAAGAGCAAGACTTGAATTTTTTAACGTTTGGTCTAAAGCCGTGCTTATTATTATAATCAGAAATATTCTACAAGTCTATATTAAGTAGTAGGTAGACTTATTCAAATTGAAATGAGCCTAGCTATGCCTGGCATTCCTGAAATAATTAACAAGCTCTGCATCAACTCTAATATTAGAGAAAACTGAATGAAATAGTCATTAATGGCATCAAGGCTTTACGAATCGGCCGATATCCCGGCCTTAATTTTGGAAGCATCGCTGCAACCATGAATCGTTTCTAAAGAGTCGTAGCATCCCGCGAACTGGCATATCTCAATCGGACACCAGTGAATTATTTATACCATCAATATACTACACGTTATTCCAGCTTACTCGATGCATATCTTTATAAAAAGCAGATCCATTAAAATGCTTAAAACACCTTTATGTACAGTCAGGGACGGATCCAGCCTCTCTCTTGGGGGGGGGGGGGTGATATCACAAAAGTACAGTATGGCAAGCGAAAACAAACCAGCAACATTTCCATTTCCAGTGTAAAAGTGTCTATTTTTCTGAATTTGAAGCTCTTGGAGGGGGGGGGACGATCATAAGGAAAAACAAGTTGCCGACCAGGAGGGAAGATGCGAGCAGCGTACACATTTAATATAAGAGGCAAAATCGGGTCTATTTTCCTGAACTCAAAGCTCTTGAGGGGAAGGCTATCGTAAGAAAAACAAGTTGTTAACGGAGGGGGGGGGGGAGTACTAGCAGCATACACATTCCCAATATAAAAGGCAGAATCGGTTCTATTTTCTTAAACTCAAAGCTCTTGGAAAGGAGAGGGGCGATCGTGCATACACATTCCTATACTCTATTCAGGAACTAGAGAGAGTAATAACACTGTTACCGAAACCTCCAACGTACCTGCTCCAATGCCGCGGGTAATTAAGGATTGCCGTAAATCTAATTATATTTAAATATTATATGCTTTTATAAATTTACTGCAACAATAAAATTTCTGATAATTCAGTTTAATTTTTGTCAGTCAGCAAAGTTCACCTTATAGAGTGTCCGTAGTAATTTATCTTGTTTGTGCTTGTTTTTATATATTATTTGAGATTAATAAGATACCCAAAAGATATGGCTTCCACCTCTATATTTATTCCAAAATCGTTAAAGCAGGGCATTTTTTCCTCAATGCAAAACTTATTTCGATGAATGTTTATGTTGTATTAAAATATCAATATCTAGATAATAATGTTGAAAGCTCTGTTGATATATGTTCTTACACGACAGGAGTTGGACAATTTACTATGTACCGAATACTGAAGGGGAAAAAACAACTGAAATTGTTAGTACTCCCAAGCCACATTCGATCAAAGGCAGACAAAAAACCTCGTTGGAAGAAGAGATGTAAACTGCAATAAAAGTTGTACATACATTTTATTATGAGAAGTAGATCCCAATCGTAGACAAAATTCTAACTAAAATCAATGAAGATCGGGATTTACCTGAAATTAGAAGGACTAAGCTGTAGAAATTGCTCAGAGAACTTAATTTTTGCTGAGAAAAGCCAGACAGGAAATCTGTCCTTATATATCGTCCGGAAAATGTTCATTGGAGAAGGAAATATCTCTCTAAAGTAAAAAGTAGAGTTGTTAGAAATAACACAACTTACAAAATTAGTAATTTAACAAAACTTTTGAAGGATTTTTCTGAATAAAGCCACTGCAGAAAATTGGGGAAAATCCATATAATAAAAGAATAAAAGAAAATGTGGAAACTCGATCTCATGATTGGTGAAAGAGGAATCAATTATAAATAATTTGAGCGAAGATAGCTTCACTTTGATTACGATTTAGTTACGTAATGTTTACCAGTGTAAACACAATTTTTTATCTAAATTTTTGTTTTTGTTGTATTTTATTGTTTAATGTTGTTTATATATTTTATTATTTTTTTATATATTTTTATTTTAGTGTGTCTCACTCTTTAATTATATATATATATATATATATATATATATATATATATATATATATACATGTATATATATATATATATATATATATATATATAATATTCCAATTAGTTTTTTACATATCTTTAACTATTGACTAAAAATTAAATACTCTTAATTCGTGTCGCTAATCCTAACCATTTTCGAACTTCTGTCTGATTGAATATGAAAAAGAGGTATTTTCTCTTGTCGTAAGAGAGTTCAACATGGGCTCTGTGAAGTCTGATACACTCGCGGGCACGACGAATTGAGGACTGCTGTACCCGTCATATTAATTCAGCATTGTTGCTTATTTGACCACAATGATGCGTAATTTTCCGTAGAAGTTCCTTCCTACTATCGTCTGGGGTTAAATACACCAAGGTTTTGATGTGTCCTCACAGGTAAAAATCCACGCCAAAACTTGAGTGAATAATTAGGTATCTACATCATAATCTTAGGTTTTATTTCGTTTGTTTGGATTATTTCATTGTCCTAAAAGTTCCTGGAGTTTATCCACATTTTTTACGATAAAACTGTTTTTTTTTTTAAAAATGTGTACCATTTTGACGCCGATCTGTGAATTCTGTCCAGTCAAAACCTAAAATTAGAAACTGATGGTGTAGTAGTATAAAATATTTTATTCAGAAAAAAAAACATCCAATGCAATAGTAGCTCTAGCTGAAATCTCTCAAAGTGCTAAGAACAAAATTTCAACGAAATTTTATTGATGTCAATATAAGGGAAGCTTTTAAAAATTACTACGAATAATCACAATTTGCCTTATTATTACTTCTATGTGGGCTATCAAGATTTGTTTGATTTACGTTGACAATTGAAACAAAAACTACCATAAAAATTTCTCTGGTATTAGCCCATTTTCGGAGTATTAGACAGCTTTATGTAGGTGAATAATAACACCTTCTCTAAAAAATTATTGGAGAGTGCCATAAATAGGCTTAAAATAAACTTTTATGATCCCTAAGAATATGAAATATGAACGAATAACGTATAACAATAAATTAGACTTCCAGGTGAAATAAATAACGCTATTTTTCAAGAAGTAAACTTCTTTTAAATTAAATTTATCCTTTAACATACTTTAAAATTAGTTTAAGAAGTTTTGAACGACAATTTAATAACCCAATTTTCTCCAATTAATTTAATTTCCTGTTAAATTAGTTTACTAAATATTATAACAATTAGTTGTTTTAAAAACGGAGTGCTAGACTAGTTAAAGTGTATAATTTGTAACAAAAGTTCCAGTTGTAATTAACATATCATCAGTTTTTTTTTATTTTGGTTAAGCTAAACAACACAAATACATTGACGCATTTAAAATATGCGACAACCTACCTTTACACCAAGCCCAGTTTATGATGCTTAATTGAAATGTAATTATCCAGTTGATAAATACTTCCTAACAAAGCATAAATTAATAAACACTTTTACATAAGATAAAATATTGTAATAGGTTTCTTTATAGAAGAAATATCATTGCAATTACTGGTGTTAGAAATAGTTTCGTTATATTATAAAATAATGAGACAAGTTGGAATTGTTCTTATTTGTGTGGCTCTGATTGCTTCTGTATCCAGCGTAAGTCTTTAATAGTAAATTATTTATACCTTTTAGAATAATGTTTTATCAAAATAATAATTAAACACTAACATCACAAAAATAATATTACGGTAAACGATAGATCAATTACCTTCAGAGTACTGATAAATTTTTATCGACAAGCTCCTTGACACAATTCAATGATGGTTTAGAGTAAGAGAGATCAAGGAGAATGGCATTTTGGAGAATTTCTTTACATATCCCCTATTTCAAGATGGTCGAACACTATTCTGATCTTGATTTTCCACATTTTTTCCTTGGTTTTCCAGAAAGTACAGAAGATTATTTTCATTTTTGGTTTAATTAGTTTCAGTAAATTATTAACATTTTGTTATATCAATAAATTTAGTGCGTATAGAAGCTTCTATTATTCAGGGTGATTCTATGGGAAATTTATCAATCCACTGTGGGAAAACTATAATTTGGAAGAATCTAAAAATTTTACAGTATACTAATTTCAATTTGCATATTTTAAATAGAACACCCTACATATCAGGGGCGGGGGGGGGGGGGAGCGGTGATATAACAAAATTACAGTATGGCAAGCGAAAGTAAGTTGTCGACGGGGAGAATAGACGCCAGCAGCATACACATTCCTAGTATATAAGCCAGAATCGGCTCTATTTTCCTGAATTCAAAGCTCTTGGGGAGGGAGGACGATCGCAAGGAAAAACAAGCTTTCGAAGAGGGGTGGAAACTAGCAGCATACACATTCCTAGTATAAAAGCCAGAATTGGATCTATCTTCCTAAACTCAAAACTCTTAGGGGAATGCGATTTCAAGAAAAAACAAGTTGTCGACGAGGGGGCGGAAGCCAGTAGCATACACACTGAGAATCGAGTCTATTTTCCTAAACTCAAAGCTCCTGGGGTGGGCGATCGCAAGAAAAAACAAGTTGTCGACGGGAGGATGGAAGCCAACAGCACACACATTCCTAGTACAAGAGGCACAATCGGGTGTATTTTCCTGAAATCTAAGCTCTTGCGGAGGGCGATCGCCCCCCCCCCCCTGGATCTGCGCCTACTATATACTATTACATTTTTGATTTCTACATAATATCTTAGACATATTTTAGGTATAAAGATCTCTACTTAAGTCTCAGCGTTTTGGACATATTTAAATTTTTATGTCAAATAAGACGTTTGCGGACCAAAACTTAACCATAAATTTTTCTTATAAGGAAATCCTTATTATTTAATTTGGGCTACTTTTTTTGTAGATGAAGATCGACTTTAGTAGTCTTTTTCTAATATTTTGAAAATTATTAGTACAAAGTTGTCAAAGAAGAAGAATAAAAATTATATTTAAAAAATCGTCAAAAGTCAATTTTTTCAAATATAAAGCACCTATTTTTATAATTTTATCATATTAGGCAATAAAAATTAGAATAACTTTGTATAAGTTTGTCTATTCCGAAAATTTGTAGTTTTCAAAATATTGGCAGTTCAACATTTTTCTGTTGTTAAAATGCTATACGGCTTTTAAATTTTGTTAGTAGTTAGCCATGACGGCGAGGCGAGGCGAAAATTACACAATCGAACCCTACAGGATCGTCAATATTTCTTGATATTTGACATTCGTTAATAATAATCATGCTGGGGTGATTAAATTACACCGACGAAGATTATTTAAACTTATTTATTATTTATGCAGAATGTGATGAGTTATTTCAAGAGCATGCGATACATTAGCGATCTCATATCCAAAGTAACAGAAACCAACACTACCAACTGATAAAAAGATTATAAAAAACTTTAAAAACTTTGGATCTATAAAAGCTAAAAGAAGTAGGTATAAACCAGTTGTTAAAAAAAATAAACTTATAGAAATTATTTGAGTAAATTTTCAAATTAACGCCCTTGAACTTCCAAATATTTTTCGCACATAAGCAGGAACTCTTGATAGGTGGCTCTTCCTATTGGCTGCTGACTAAGTTGTTCAATTGCTATTTTGACGTCCTGCATGCAATCTTCCATAGTGGTTAATGCGATGTTGTATACTTTACTTTTGATTGTCCCCCAAATAAAAAAATCAAGTACTGTTAGGTAGGGGGTGCGTGGTGGCCAAAGATGTCGTTCATTCTCGACTATCCATTGATCATAAAACAAGTTTTGTAGATGATTCTTAACTAAATGACTATTATATGGAGGCGCCCCATCATGTTGATAAAATATATTTCTATGATCAACCAGGGGCAAGTTATCTAAATAGTTCACTTCCAAATTTCTCACGATGTCGAAGTAGCGCTCATCTATACGTTAAAAAC
Source organism: Diaprepes abbreviatus (assembly GCA_034092305.1). Lineage (NCBI taxonomy): Eukaryota > Metazoa > Arthropoda > Insecta > Coleoptera > Curculionidae > Diaprepes > Diaprepes abbreviatus. The sequence goes on from JASJET010000303.1 coordinate 7,309,678, forward strand.
GTATGTTGTATCTAGAAGACTTCAAAAATGGCTAATTTACTATTCAGATTATCTTAGTAGAATTCTAGAGCGACGACGCCGTCATTTTTTATAGCACAATACACGTTAAACTGCCAAGACTATTGAAAATTTAATTCTCTAAATGTATATACGTTTCAGTCTCTCCAATAATGGGAATTGCGTCGATTAAACAATCCATTTTTTGTGAATTTGGCTTTGTTCGACCAAATAATACCGAAGTAAAATAAATTGACAAAACTCTACTCTTCATGGAAAATCGGTGCATTTTAAATGTTGCCTTGTAGATATTATCGGATATGCGGAGAAACCTCCTAAAATTGTAGTTTCATTATTAACAACTGGTTTATTTTTACTTCTTTTTGCTGTTATGGATCCAAAGTTCTTGAAATTTCCTATAATCTTTTTAATAGTTGGTGGTATTGGTGTCTGTTTCTGCGGATATCGAATTGCTAATGTATTGCATGTTCTTGAAATAACTCTGTCACATTCTCCATAAATAATAAATACGTTTAAATAATCTTCGTAAGTGTTATTTAATCGCCCACGCATGATTATTATTAATTAATATCAAATGACAAAAAATAGTGCCAATTCTGTAGGGTTCGAGGGTTTTATTTTCACCACGCCTCGCCGTCATGGCCAACTAATAATAAAATTTAAAAGCCGTATAGCATTTTTACAATAGAAAAATGTTGAATTGCCAATATTTTGAAAACTACAAATTTTTGGAATCGACAACTTTATACAAAGTTACCCTTATTTTTAATGCTTAATATGATAAAATTATAAAAACAGGTGCTTTCTATTTGAAAAAATTGACTTTGGACGATTTTTTAACATAATTTTTATTCTTCTTTTTTAACCACTCTGTGTGGAAAAATTTATAGTTAAGTTTTGGTCTGAAAATGTCATGTTTGTCATAAAAATTTAAATATGTCCAAAACGGTGAGATTTAATTATAGATAGTTATATATAAAATGTGTATAGAATTTTACGTATAAATCAAAAATGCAATAATATTTATGGTGTTCTGTTTAAAATAAACAAATGGACATCTAGTTCCGATATAACTGGAAGTGCCACCATCTTGAAAATATTTTAGCCGGCTGTCCCCAATGCACGTTAGTACACTGTCAAATTTTCAGATTTTTCCTAGTTATTATTTTCCCACAATAGATCAATAAATTTCCCGGAAAATCGTCCTGTATAAAAAATTTATTAAATTTTTCCTTTTTTAAAAGAAAAAATCAGTAAAAACAATTTAAAAGTTTAAAGACGAAACTGCGGGTGTCATCTGTTTGAACATCACTTAAATCACATGCGCTGTTGTCACAGCATAACTACGATTTCTATGAAATAAAAATTCATATAATTTTTAAGCTTATTAGCTTTAAAAGAAAGGACCCAAAAAACATTATTTAATTTTCCCCTGCTTTAATTTTTATATTACGCTCTAAAAGTTAACTGTGTTAAGGATAATATTTGCACTTGTTTTTCCCTTCTTTAATTTTTTTTAGCCTGATTTTCCCTCCAAGTATTAAGGGTTTTGAATTCTTTTCTGAAGGGAAAGTTGTTGAAATAAATAAGTGCAGATTGGGGAAGAGAATGTACAGGGTGTCCAATTTTCGATAGTTGTATGGGTTATTTCCGTTATTGGTATGAATAGAAGGAAAATGTTTTCATGACAATATGCTACTTTTTTAAGAAATAAATGTGGCCACAAACAAAATTTTCATAAACCTACAAAGCGATTTTGAAAATTATACATTTTGGGGCACCCCTCGTATCTCGGGTATCTTGCAACTTATCGTAAAGTTAAAAAATAAAAGTATTGGGATTTATCAGGTAGGATTCAGTTTTTTTATAGGTTCAACTGTTTCGGAAAAAGAAATCAAACCTGCCTTTTTTTATATAAAATACCTTATATATTTCGGAATAATGTGATTTGGTTTGTTACAAGCATTTCAAAACACTCTATATTTATTATTAGTATTGAGTCTTAAATTTACGTTATTTAAAAAAATAATTAGATCCTGCTAGTAGGCCGTGATGGGTATTTTAAGAAACAAAAACCTATTACTGGTATCAAAGATTATTAGAGCTGAGCGGTAGCTTTTATAATCTTTGCTGGTATCAATGGCGTGTTGATGAACACAAAAGGGCTAAACATATTTCCGAAAAATTAATATAATTTACTTTATAATATATATATATATATATATATATATATATATATATATATATATATATATATATATATATATATATATATATTTATATATTGGTTTTACCGCTTATACAATCCCAAATCGTTACATACTTATTACGAACACAAGCCAAATGAACGTTCTCAAGCCCGGGCTTGGGGCTTGAAAACGTTCCTTTTGCCAGCGTAATCCGGAGAGTCATAAGATGCTAGGGACAAAATATTAGCTGGGCCTAAAATTGTGGTAGAATATCGAATTATATATTGATTTAATTCCGAAATTTATCGTGTAGAGGACGCTAGCGTCTGATCCGTATATAGTATGTAATTCGATTCGTTAGATCAACGTTCACAAGCCCCTAAAATTGGCAACCACGCAGTTTGTATAACAATCAATATATCTGTTGGTTTTACTAACTTTGTTAGACCAATTGTACTTTACCGACGGCCATAGACTAACTAGAATGATAATATTAAACCATATCAATCATACAAATTATTTCTCCATTTTAATGTTCTGAGAAAGAATGGAAAGTAACATTTTTACTTTCGAAAATAATTCTCAAAATTATTTTTATTTGCAAAGTACAAAGAATATTATTATTACATGGTTAGTCTAAAACTTCCATGAAACGTTTTTAAAAAATAAGATTTTTGTCAATTTACAAAAAATAGAGGAAGAGGTGGCCATTTTTTCTATATAATATTATTGATATTAAAGAAAAAAGGTTATTATGTTTAAAGATTACTGTTATCTAGTTTTGGAAATTGGTATACTTATTTACCATAATTAGTCTTTCATAAAATTTAATGACGATGTATCTACTGGAGCTAGCTAGTTTTTTGTGTCCCATTTGCATCAGTGTATAAGTGTATTGTTATGGTTATTATGATCACTCTTAATCTGAAAAATCAATGCTACTAATGCACATTCAGTCTAATTAATGACAAAAAACCGCTGCCAATCCGTTGACAGTTCAAAGTACTGCTGCCCGATACATGTAAAAAGAGTTGAACACCGAGCTCATTTCCTTAAATATAAAATTTATATCGGGCGAAGTTTCAGCATGATGCAGATAAATATTTTGGTATTTTTTTACATACTCTCGACCCCACTTTTCATTGTTGAACTAGGACTTTTCGTAATAAAATAGACAACTAAATATACTTTCACGCTAATGCAAATTGAAAAAAACTGTCGATAACTCCCGGGCTGTGATTCTATAAAAGTATAAAGAAAGAGAATGTCATAATAAGGATCTTCCATCTTTGTTCAGTCTGTAGTAACACATAAGTATGTCACTGTCCTAAAAGAGATAAGGAAAGGGAATGTCAAAACATATGCTTACAGAATCGGGCCTCCGGTCTAATTGAATTTTTAAGCGACCATATGGAGATTTGTTAATGCAAAATAATTTCTTTAAAATTTTTGTCTATTTGTTTCTACTACTGCCACATGACATTAAACCCACTTAAATGAGACTTTCGTAGTTTAAAAGCCTATAATAAGACTCTAAATCGTGGTCCTATGAAGGCTAAAGGGGAGCATTAAAAGAAAATACTTTTTTAACCGACTTTTAAAAGAAGGAGGTTCTCAATTCGTCGCGTATGTATGTTTATTTTTATGTATGTACACCGATTTCTCGGGAACGGTTGCACGGATTTGAATGAAATTTTTTGGGTTATGTTCAGGAAGTTGCTGCGATGGTCCCATACTTTTTTAGATGAAATCGGTGCAGTAAAACCCAAGATGGCGCTTACAATATGGCGGCCAAAAAAATTAATTTTGTCCGATATTCTCCAAAATTCGTATGGAGAAATTTTCGGGGTTATACCTCATGAATCTGAAATTATTTTTAAAAAATTCAGAATGGCGGATCTAATATGGCGGACAAAAAAATTTAATTTTGTGCGAATTTCTCCAAAATTGGAATGGGGCAGTTTTCGAGGTCGTACATAACGAATTCAAAATATTTTTATAAAATTCAATATGGCGGATCCAATATGGCGGACAAAAAACCAATTTTGTCCAATTTTCTCCAAAATTGGTATGGGGGAGTTTTCGGGGTCTCACATAACAAATCTGAGATTATTTTTTTAAAAATCAATATGGCGGATTCAATATGGCTGACCAAAATTTTTATTTTGTCCGATTTTTTCCAAAATTGGTATGGGAGAGTTCTCGAAGTCGCACATAACGAATTTAAAATATTTTTAAAAAATTCTATATGGCGGATCCAATATGGCCGACAAAAAATCAATTTTGTCCGATTTTCTTCAAAATTGGTACATAGGAGTTTTCGGAGTCGTACATGACGAATCTAAAATTATTTTAAAAAAATGCGATATGGCGTATCCAATATAGTGGATAAAAAATTAATTTTGTCCGATTTTTCTCAAAATTGATATGGGGGAGTTTTTGGGATAGCACATTACGAATCTGATATTATTTAAAAAAAAAATATGGCAGATCTAAGATGGTGGATTTAAGATTTTACATCTCTTGATTTTGTCTAAAGTCAGTATTGGTGGATTTTTGTTAGTGTTAATTAGGAAATTAAAATATTTTTTGAACAACTCAATCTGACGGATTCAATATAGTGTCCTAAAAATTTAACATTTTTCGACTTTCTCCAAAACTGATATAGAGGATTCTTGAGGGTGTAAATTAGGAATTTAATAGTATTTTTTCAGGATTCTATATGGCGAACTGAAAATTTTACATTTTTCGATTTTGTTCAAATGTGGAACTGAATCGTTTTTGAGGATATAAATAGCGAATATAAAATTATTTTAAAAAAATCTAATATGTTAGATGCAATATGACCGTTTAAAAATTTTAAATTTCTGGATTTCATCTAAAATTGGTACTAGGGGGCTTTAATTTAGATTAGATTAAGACGTTAAAATTATTTTTTTGAAATTCAATATGGCGGATCCAACATAATGGGTTGAAAATTTTACCTTATTCACATTTTTTCAGATTTGATATTAGGGCGTTGGGGGGTGGTGTATTACTAATATGAGGTTAATTTTTTACTATTTGGTTGATAAGATACAATATGAAGGAATAAAAATTTTACAATTTCCGGTTTTATCTAGAATTGATATTGCAGTGTTCTTGGAGCGTGTACAAACTCAATATGCAATATAAAATATATTAAGCTAAGAAATTTACGTCTCAAATTCTTTAAATATCGATATTGAAAGGTTTTAGGGCCTATATTACCAATCTAAAATTAATTTGAAATTTAAGATAGTGGATTTACTATGACAGACTAAATATTTGTTTGATACAATTTCATTGGTATTTGGAGAACTCTAAGAATCAAAGCATTTTTAGTGGTTCATTTTAGGGTGATTTACAATTCTGGATAAAATTGATACTTTTTTGCCACCTTGGAGTGATTGTGAGGTACACTAATCTCGATTAGCACTTAGTTCAAATAATTTATGAATATCATAATGAATTCGAAACTAAAAATCGAAAAATAAAATTTTTATAAAAAAATTGAACCGACTTCTAAAAGTGCCCTAAAAAGTGAAAAATAACTAGAAATTTTTATATTAAATTGAAATTTTTGAAGTCGGCGCGAAATTATTTCTAAATGAAATAAATAACTACTAATATATACAAATTATGGTAAGAAAGCAATTACAAATAAAGTATTTTTAATCACATTTTGTCAGGTATTAGTTTGGCGCCGACTTCAAAAATTTCAATTTCATATAAAAATTTCTAGGTATTTTTCCCTTTTTAGCGCACTTTTAGAAGTCGGTTTAATTTTTTTATAAAAATTTTATTTAGCATTGAAATGTCACGTCGATGAATCGAATTCATTTTCCTGCTTGTTTTTTTGGCTGTTATTATTATTCTTTTTATATGAGGTTGAAATATTGAATTTATTTTTTTAATTAAAAAAGATTTAAAATTAATTATTAAACAAAACACGTCAAAATATTTTTTATCTTTTCGGAAAATGCTTCATTGCCAAGAGATTTGCAATTTTATGCAAAAAAATTACGAAATTCGTTATTTTTGGAAATTTGAACCTTCAACATCAACAGAGATTTTTTTGATGTGAGCAAGTGGAGTTTGTGATGCTGAAAGTGGGGCTCAAAAGTAACGCGTTTCAGATGTGTTGCGTGAGCGTACACACAAGATGGTGGTTGCGGCCGCACAGACGCGCGCTATGAGGGCATATTTCACTTTCTTACCTTTTGAATTATTTTATTTCAAGTCGACGATTTTTATTTACTATGATATTACTTTATTGAAACTAATATATAATCTGTCATTTTATTTATTGTCTAAAGATAGCGCTCTATTTTATATTATTCATTGTTTTCACCTCCAATAATATGATTATTTTCATCAATAACCCGATTTGTAGGGTAAAAATCGTCGTCTTCCAGAAATGTTTAGCATTCATACAATTCTGTGATAAACGTGCGTATACTGCGCAGCATTCTAAATTCGAGGATACACAGATACAATTTTGTGTACATTTTCCAGTGTATTTTGTTTTTCAACGCGATATTGTATCTTAATTTTTTTGTACATTCACAACAGTCTTTAAAGTTATTCTGAGAGTCATATTTTTGATAAATACACACAAGGTATTAAGTCCATCCCTGCATGTAAATTAGAAAATCTATTCAATTGATTATCTGCTAGTTTATTTAAAACTTTGTACACCTTTTTTCCAACGTCATATATGAAACTTACTCTATCACAGCATTGATTATTAAAATACTGACACACTGAATTTTTCCAATATCGTTTGCAATAGTATGTACGAGAATAAATCGAGAAAATATTTCCAGTATTAAACCATAAAAGAAATTCCTTTAAGAATCCATGATTAGATAAACACATCTGTGCCTGGGAATTTAACAATAATTTTAAACTTTTTATTGGAATCCAGCTATTGTAACTGACAGGCATAAAATACAATCTTAGTATCTGCCTCTGTATGATCACACAAGAAATATGTATCGAAATATTGACCATATTCCATAACAACATATGCTCAAATGCTCCAGAAATGATCAACTTATTCTGTATTGGTAACCGAATAATTTTTTTATATAATTTTCAATAAATTCCACTAAATTTGATTTACTTGTATCATTACTGAGATTTTTTTAAAATTTCGTGTAGATTGACCGCCAATAATTATATATTCTTTGTTTTCGCTATCATTTCCATACCTCCGAATTCGTTCCAACTGTTCTGGATTAAACGTTGTGCTGTCGTATCGATCATAAATCAAGTGAATCTACTCGATCAAATCTGCGTAATAATCGATTCATAATTTATAATGGTTAAATCACCATGCATATACATCGATTTTTCCTTCATACATTGTAACTCGGTCATGTCATCAATTATCAAAATGGTGTAATTCAGACCCGTTTTAATTCAGTATCAGAATAACTACCTAAGACCTTTGTAGTCATAGTTCATCTTGAAGTAGCAGGTTCTTTTTGAGTCACTTCTATGATTCCAGTCTCGGATTTAATATCTTTGATTACTGTCATTTCAGTTGTTATATCTGAGAATAACCCTGAAATGCTTCATTAGTCAAATTAACCCTAAGGTCTCCCTTTTAAAACTTTTTTTTGGTAGCAAAAGGAAAATTTCAAAGCACAAAAAGTCTCACATCGTAATTCGATTTATCGCAAACAAAAAAAAAAGAAGCATGGATAAGTGAGTGGAAACGTATCTGCTCTATCGGCTCGAATAACTCCAAAAGAATTGAATGCTCTTAATAAATTCAAACCAAAATTGAAAATTTTCAGATTCTTCATGTTTCGTTTCTATGTTTGTGAAATAATGGTTTATATCGAAAGAAAGTTTTTCCAAACCATATTTCTTATATGTACCCGTTCAATAACTATCTGAAAACATTTCGATATTTTTTAGCAAAACCGCTAGAGCTTCTATTTTATTATTTTTTCAGTTGATCAAAAAAATGTTCTATCAATAACTGCATTAACCTTTCATATATTAAAATTAATTCTCGAATGGCCCCATGAAATGCCCCTCCAACATTCTCTCTGCGGTAATTCCAGCAAGAACTTTAGATTTGGCTAGCATATCTCTTATACCACAACTTCCCCAAATTTTGCTGAGGCATTAAATTGCACAGCAAACAGTATGAAAAGCGCCTGAATGTAACATTTTTAAATCCATCATTCATATCAAATTTAACCAGCTGAATTAATGTATACAACTGTTGCTTAAACGTTTGAATACAGTATTTTTGACCGCAAGCTTCCGTTCAATTATACCATATATTGTATTAAAATCACTTGTTTTTTATTGAAAGATTGTAAATACTGAGCAATAGTGACTGTATTTTTTATTTCTTCAAAGTGAGTGTTAGAGGCTATCCAATTCGGTATTATTGTTTTTTTTTTCATTCTTAAATAGGTTTCTCGCGCAAATGATCTCAATAGCACACATACATAAACATCCTTACAATTGAGCAGAATCGATTTTACATCAACAAAATCTAGAATACAGGTACATAGGTTTAATTTGTTGTGCATGTGATTAATTTTATGATTTTGGTAACTGAATACCTTAAGTCTATATGTATATTATTATAGGAAAGTTAATTCGAAATGTCATACTATGCTACCCTTAGATATAAAAATTTTTAGTTTTCATTTTTGCACACAATTTTAAAATAAAAAAATTTTAAACTATGAAATTACACTTCTATAGAAAGATCAATTTTATGGTTGCTGAAGAATAAAATCAGTTTCAGTTAGAAAATAGAGAAAAGTGCAATGATTTTAAAATGCCACGCATTAAAAATATCAGGTTACGAGAACGATTTAGAAATTCCCACAAACTATTTGAAAACGTCCACAAACTATGTGAATATGTCCAGAAACTATCAGGATTTTTACCAGAACTAAGTTAATACTTAAAAAATAAATTTTTGACCTACCGTCACTTCCTATCAATCCGCAAATTGCTATTCTTGGACATTAATTAAAAACCAGGACGGAAACTTTTAAAAATATGTAATTTAAAAAATTAAGGTTTTTGTGTTTATATTTAAAAATTCATTTCATTTTCTTAGGCTGTATTCCCCATATTGGTACGTTTGTTTTATATGTAGCATTTACCTTTAAAATTAAACTCCTTACTTGATGGTGTTTTTTTATTTAATTATTATAAATTAAGCTAGATGCCAAAATATCGTCATCTTAACTAATACAGAATTGTACTCTCTACAAAGGCGAAGTTATGAAACTGTTAGTTTTAATTTAAAAATTTAGATAAAATGCTATAAAATTTTTATAAAAAATTGAACCGACTTCTCAAACCGACGCTAAAAAGTGAAAAATAACTATAAATTTTTATATGAAATGTCGGCGCCAAACTAATGCCTGATGAAATGTGATTCGCATAAACAGATAATTATTATTTGTAATTGCTTTCTTACTATAATTTGTATATATTAGTAATTATTTATTTCATTTAGAAACAATTTGGCGCCGACTTCAAAAATTTCAATTTCATATAAAAATTTATAGTTTTTTTCACTTTTTACCGCACTTTTAGAAGTCGGTTCAAATTTTTTATAAAAATTTTATTTTACAATTTTTAGTTTTGAATTCATTATGATATCCATAAATTATTTGAACTAAGTACTAATCGAAATTAATGTACTTCGTAATAAGGTGGCAAAAAAGTACCCATTTTATCCAAAGTTGTAAATCACCCTAAAATAAACCACTAAAAATTCTTTAATTCTTAGAGTTCTCCAAATACCAGTGAAATTGCTTCAAACAAATAATTAATCTGTCATAGTAAATTCGTTACCTTAAATTTCAAGTTAATTTTAGATTGGTAATATAGGCCCCCAAAATCTCCCAATATCGATATTTGCAGAACTTGAGACGTAAACCCCATAATATCAGATCTGAAAAAATGCGAATAAGGTAAAATTTTCAACTCACCATATTGGATCCGCCATAATGAATTTCAAAAAAGTAATTTTAACATCTTAATCTAATCTAAATCTAAACCCTTCAAGCCAGCTAGTACCAATTTTGGATGAAATCTGGAAATTTAAAATTTCTAGATCATCATATTCCATCTGACATATTAGATTTCCTTAAAATAATTTTATATTTGCTATTTACATCCTTAAAAACGATTTAGTCCCACCTTTGAATAAAATCGAAAAATGTGAAATTTTTATTCTCCTATATTGGATTCGCCATATTGAATCTTAAAAAATACTTTTAAATTCATAATTTACATCCTCAAGAACCCTGTATATCAGTTTTGAAGAAAATCGGAAAATGTAAAATTTTTAGGACACCATATTGAATTTGTCAGATTGAGTTTTTCAAAAAATATTTTAAATTCGCAATTACCACTAACAAAAATCCCCCAATATTGATTTTAGACAAAATTGAGAGATGTAGAATCTTTAATCTGCCATCTTGGATCCGCCATATTTAGTTTTTTTAAATAATTTCAGATTCGTAATGTGCGATCCCAAAAACTCCCCCATATCAATTTTGAAAAAAATCGGACAAATATGATTTTTTCGTCCGCCATATAGAATTTTTTCAAAATACTTTTAGATTCGTTATGTGCGACCTGGAGAAAATCAGAAAAAATTAATTTTTTTGTCCTCTATATTGGATCCGCCATATTGAATTTTTTGAAAATATTTTGGATTCGTTATGTGCGATCCTGAATACTCCCCTATACCAATTTTGGAGAACATTAGAAAAAATTAAATTTTTTTGTCCGCCATATTGGATCCGCCATATTGAATTTTTTAAAAATAATTTCGGATTCGTTGGGTACAACCCCGAAAATTCCCCTATTCCAATTTTGCAGAAAATCTGACAAAATTAATTTTTTTGCCCGCCATCTTGGATTTTACTGTACCAATTTCATCCAAAAAAATTTGGGACCACCGCAGCAACTTCGTGAACATAACGTAAAAAAGTTCATTCAAATCGGTGCTGCCGTTCCGGAGTAATCGGTGTACATACAAAAAAAAAAGACATATATATAGTCGACGAATTGAGAACCTCTTTCTTTTAGAAGTCGGTTAAAAATGTAAAAATACTAATCAAAATGACCAGATTTAAAGAGAAAGGAATATTTCTACAGAAATGATTTTATATCGTTATTCTTTGCTGTTTAATATTTACATGGCGAAAAAACGGCAACACTGGCGGGTCTGAATCACTGCTAAAATGATACAAATTTGATATACTGGGCTTTAGTTCGAGATAATTTGCAATTGGCTCGTGAAGGTGGCTAATATAACACGAAATTTTTTTTTTCCAAATTTGCTTACCCCTCTCAATGGTAATTGGTTTCATGAATAAAAATAATCATACAACGCATAATTATTTGCTTCTAATATAATTGTTTCTGAGTGGTCTATGGTGGTCTGTAAAGTGAAATTGGTCTGACAACGACGTAAAAACCTGTATATATATATACATAACAGTTGTGTATTGCCTTAATGTAAAAAAATGTTCACGAATATTGTTCAAATTGTTCTCCATTATGCCTTAAACATGTTTTATACGTAATTCTTATTTTATTAAATGCATTTTACATAACAAAAGGCCGCGCCGGTCTCTGTCTTTATAGGGCCCGTGCCCCATGGTATTTTTTGAATTCTCATGGCTCGGAAAGCTTTTCATTTTGGCCACTAGGCGTCTCTGTATTCAAAATTCTAGTATATTACTAGATTGAATAGTTTTTGAGATAGTATCTGCTAATTTATGCCAGTTTTAGACTGTGCTACCAAACAGTACAAAATAATGGAAATGTAGAGACGAGATTATTACCGTTTTTGGTCATCTTAGACTGTTGAGAACGAAAAATGTAATTTATGGGATTTAAATATTTGCATTAAATTTAGGTTTAGAATCAAATATGCATTTGACATGTTATAATTTTTTATATATTATTTAGTGCATTTTATTGTCTCAAAAGTATTTTACAGATTGCATTTGTTTGTCTAATCGAAATGGCCGATTGCATTGTTGTTTTAGTGAATCGGAATTGAAAACGTCTCTATTTGTAGAATTAATCGATTCTATTTATATAATTCTTGATCATTTTAAGTTTGTTTAAATTCTCAAAATTAGCTTTTTTTATTAGGTAGTGTGCAAAAAATCTGAAAATTTTATGACTCTTATATTCTTTTAATATATGTTAGATAAATTTTGCACACAGATATGTTTTGTAATATTGGTTTTATTGACATTTTGATGTGCCTGTGCTACATATGATCAAATGATAAAAAATGTTTAAATTGGTATTTACTATTTGCAATTTAGCTTAGTTTTACTGGATCTTCATTAACCTCACGAAGCAGCCCTTGTCTAATTGGCAATTGTATTTGTTATTTTCTAATTTATGATATTTTAATATTTAATTTTGGTGTTGATTTGATTTGTGCAAACTTTGATACGTTTTGTATTTTTTAAAATTGATTAAAATGAAATTAACAATTTGACACCTAAATCATCAGAGCATATTTAACTGGTTGATGTTTAAAGGCTATGAGCACGGGAAACTAAAGACAAGACTACTATATATGTTGGCTTACGACTGAAAAACGATGGATCTTTGTAATGTTAAAAAAATCTAGGTTAGACTTTCGGTAACTCGTCACAAATCCTAGTCCAAATTTATAGAGACTTCAAAAACAGAAATATTAATACTCCTATCCGTTCACCTTAGCATTACAAATCTACCACAATCATAAACTACCAATAAATTATAAACGCAAACACATAATAATATATATAAATATATATATATATATATATATATATATATATATATATATATATATATATATATATATATATATATATATAAAGCCAACTAAACAAAAGTGCCTAACTAGTCCAGTCAAGAGAATACTACTCCAATAAGTGGCCAAATACTTCTGAGTAATATATCTATATATATATATATATATATATATATATATATATATATATATATATATATATATATATATATATATATATATATATATATTGTTTTATTTTTCTTGGGATTATGGTCCATTAAAAAGGGATCAAAATGTAATGGTGATGTAATATTTTCTATATTTTACATTTTTTAATCTTTTCGGTAATTTACTTTATCTTTGTCAGAACTCGATACTACTTTAACTTCAAGATAACACACGTGGTCATTTTTATCCTGTTATTTTACGAAATCTACTTTATATATTAAATGATTTACACACAGTGAATGCAGGGTTTGTTCTTTTGTTTTAAAATCCGCCATGATTTAGTACTGAACCATATAAATTTTATTTTTGAGGTATACCCACAAGAAGAAGTCCAAAATGGATAATTAGGGTGACTTGGGTGGCTATATTATAGGTCTATTTGTCCCAATACAGCGGTATGGAAAATTAGTGTCCAGATGGGCCCTTAAAATTTGCGCATGGTGAGCGGAAGCTCTGTCTTATAGCAGGTAGCGGTTATTATGTCGCATTAAGGGCACTACTTCTCTTATTACTGGAACAATGTGTTGTATTATTTGTAAATATTTACTTGCAGTAAGGCTGCCTTCATGTATATCGTTTACGATTTTTGTTCCAAGTATAAAACATGAACCGCTGAAGCCAAACCTGCCTAGCCGTTTCTGAGACCAAAATTTAGCATCTTGTCAATTCAATAAACCGAGTGCAGTAAATTAACTCTCATTAGACCGTTTAACGGCTGTTTAAAAATTTTTTTCTGTGTTTATATTTTGCAAATACCAATTACAAAACACTATTCGACGCTGTTCGTCACCAGGATGTAAATTTTGCACCAGGGGATATTTGCATGGTTTAAACTGATGTTTTTTGAAAATTGTTTGAATCCCTGAATTATTAGCTTCTACAGAACCTTATACTAACTACTTGGATTTGCTTGAATAGAAGCTAATACATTGATTTCATTAATCTCACAGTTTTCCCTATTATAGATTTTAGACCATTGTAAATTAAATTTGATTTCATCCTCAAACACAATCTTTTATTTTGCTGTCTTCTCTCTGGATATCTACAAATTACAGACATTTATAAATTTCAAATTTATTTGTTTATTTACGCTGCCCTATAAAACGAGAGTTCCTATTATTAGGCAGGAAAAATAATAGCGTTACATAAATCCTAATATTATATTCATAATACAGACAGTACAATAAGTATAATTTGATAAATTTGGTCCCCTAGCAGCAGTTTTGGTTTAGGGGTAAACAATCTTGGAACTAACCATACTGAAACTTTAATCATACTTAGTTTATCATATAGAGTTGTCAAAATGCTTTACTCAGATGTATTTAAGCCTTAAGAAGTAGTACTTACCTTTAAACTACAATCTTAGAAAACCATTATTTCCATTTTGGTACAAACATTGCGTTTAAACACCTTTCACATCTCCGATAATTTTTTATAGATTCACGACTGCATCCAAAATAATATTGAAAATATACTAAATATACGAAATATATTGTAGTTTCATCCCGATGTATTTGTGAATATTTTTTTTTCACAAAACTCATATATTGTGGCAAAATGAACAAATTAAAATCGCATTTGACAAATAAGTATAATAAAGTAATAATTACACTTTAATTTTATTTTCTGTGAGCAATGTGCGTAGTTTTGTTTAAGTAAACAATAATAAATTTTGTTTAAAAAAATTTAATTATACAAATCTATTTAAGAAAATACTTTTACGACTTTAAAAGAATTTTAATGCCATGTGCGATAATTATCATTGGAATATCAACAAAATAATTAAAATGTAGTTTTGTTGTCACTGATAATATTTTTATTGGCTTGATTATAAAGAAGCTAATGTTAACAATAACCTTGTACAGAACAATGAATTTATATATATATATATATATATATATATATATATATATATATATATATATATATATATATATATATATATATATATATGTATATATATATTTATTTTCTTGATTCTTGAACCATAGATTATATCATTTTTCTTTATTTTGTCTTTTCTGCAAAAAGTAAAAGAGACACTAATAAATAATAATTTCAACGAAAAGACTATCACCAAAATAATTGATAAACGAACATATAAGTTTTATAATAACGTAAAAAAACATAGAACATAAACAACAAAAATATGTGGCATTACCTTACACTAATGAGCTGTCAGAAAAAATAAAATACATTTTAAAAATTCATGATATTATCGTATGCCACAGGCAGGCGCGGATCCAAGGGGGGGGCGGTGGGGGCGATCGCCCCCCCCCCAAGAGCTTTGAGTTCAGAAAAATATACCCGATCTTACCTCTTATACTATAGTTAATTCAAGGACTAGAGAAAGTAATAAATCATTTTTTACCCTTTTTCTTCGCAAACTACCTGTGTTCTTTAGTTCGGTTATATATATATATATATATATATATATATATATATATATATATATATAATCAAAAATACCGGTGTATAATAATGGACTATTTGGGTTGAATAACAATAGACATTTGGAAGTGTTAAAAAGGATTTTAATCCTTGTCATAGGCTTCGGAAAGAGGTTTATTTTATCACTAAGTATTTATGGCATAGAATATTATTTCGGTAATAAATTTAAAATAAAAAGTTTTTATATTATTATTTTATTTCCTTATGATTTCTTAATAATTCACATACAGTATAAAATACAGATAATTTTGACATATTTAACACAAATCACAACTGTATTTTTATTATTTTTAATTTTGGCATAAAAACCATTTTAGGCACATTCAGATTAAAACGTAGCCTTATTCTTTCAAAAAATTCGAAGTTACAATTTAAATACTTACAAAATACTCATTGTCAAAAAGAAAAGAAGTTAAACATATATAAAAAAAATAAATTCGTCCATATAATATTAAAATTTTTTTTGGGGGCTATCACTCATTTTATTATAAATTATAAACATTTTTAGGAGATTTGACGTTTCAGTTTATTTATTTCTTAAATTAAACACTAAAAAGTGATTCAAATGTAATTAATTTTTATATGTTACAGTTAAAATTAGACCTACTTATTTTTATTTCTATTGCACTGGCATCTTAATTTAATTTCCTTTATTATATGAAATATCCGATAGGCTTTAAAAAATAAAATAAACGTGTTAATTCTACACGCTTAACAAAAAGACACAAATATAATAATAAAATAATAAAGAAATTATGGCTAATTGGAACTAAACATATATAAAATTAAAGAATAGGACACACTAAAATAAAAATATATAAACAACATTAAAAAATAAAATACAACAAAAACAAATTGTGTTTACATTGGTAAACATTACGTATCTAATTCGTAATAAAATTCAGTGAAGCTATCGTCGCTCAATTAATTGAGTTTCCACATTTTGTTGTATTCTTTTATTATATGGATTTTTCCCAATTTTCCGCAGTAACTTTGTTCAAAAAAATCTTTCAAAAGTTCAGTTAAATTACTAATTTTGTACAATGTATTATTTTAAGCAACTCTGCCTTTTACTTGAGAGAGATATTTCCTTCTCCAACGGACAGTTTCCGGACGATCTATAAGAACAGATTTCCTATCTGGTTTTTTCCATCAAAAATTAAGTTCTCTGAGCAATTTTCTGAGCTCAGTTCTTTTAATTTCAGTTAAATCCCGATCTTCATTGATTTTAGTAAGAATTTTGTTGACGGATGGGATCTGCTTCTCATAATAAAATGTATGTACAACTCCTTTTATTGCAGTTTTCATCTCTTCTTCCAACGAGGTTTTTCATCTGCCTGTGATCGAATGGGGGAGTACGAAACATTCCAGTCGTTTTTTCTATTTCAGTATTCGGTACATAGTAGATTTTCCTGTCATGTTGGAACACATCTCAACAGTGCTTTTAACATTATCTAGATATTGATTTCTTAGGGCATCATAAGCATTTATTGTAATAAGTTTTTCATTGAGGAAAAATGCCTTGGTTTAACGATTTTTTAATAAATATAGGAGTGGAGGCCATATTTTTTCGATATCTTACTAATCTCAAATAATATATAAAAACAAGCACAAACAAGATAAATCACTAAGGACACACTGTAAGGTGTACTTTTCTCACTGACAGAAATAAAAATGAACTATCACAAATTTTATTATTGCAGTAAATTTATAAAAGCTTATAATATTTAAATATAATTAGATTTACGGCAGTCCTCCGTTACCTGCGGTACTGGAGCAAGTACGTTGGGGATTTCGGCAACAGGTTTATTACTCTCTCTAGTTCTTGAATAGAGTATAGGAATGTCAATGCTTGCGATCGCCCCCCCCCCCTCCCAAGAGCTCTGAGTGCAGGAAAATAGAACCGATTCTGCCTTTTATATTAGGAATGTGTATGCTGCTGACATTCCCCCCTGGTTGACAACTTGTTTTTCTCGCGATAGCCGCCTCCCAATATCTTTGAGTTCAGGAAAATAGACCCGATTCTGCCTCTTATACTAGGAATGTGTATGTTGCTGGCATCTTCTCCTCTCCAAGAGCTTCAAATTCAGAAAAATAGGCACCACCCTGCCATTTACACTAGAAATGGGAATATCTCCGGTGTCTCACCCCCCCCCCCCCGTCGACAACTTGCTTTCGCTTGCCATAATGTACTTTTGTGAGGTCACCGCCCCCCCCCAAAGAGAGAGGCTGGATCCGCCCCTGGCCACAGGTCACATAATAAATTAAATACATTGTTCACAAATTTAAAAAGTAAAACTCTTCTAATGAATAAATCAAATATAATATATTCGATCCCTTGCACAAATTGTCCCAAAAAATATATAGGCATGACGAGCCAATTACTAAAGAACAGGTTAAATGGCCATAAATATACAAAAAACACCTCAACAGCGTTAAACAAACACACACAGGGCGAAAAACACACTTTTGATTATAACAGTACCATTATAAAAAACAAAGATATAAATTACCAAAAATTACAGATAAAGGAAATGATTGAAATTAAAAAAGATAAAAACATTGTTAACGACAGAACAGATATGGGAAATTTGAGCCACATTTACGTAACCCTAATTTAAACAAAAATATTAAGTATTCGATCCGGTCAAATAAGAATCAAAAATGGAATATCCTCTTAAACATAAAACCAAACATATACCTTATTGTAAAATATAAAAAATATTAAAAAAATAAAACACATTCGCATTCCACGTATCCTCAGTAAACGATGTAAAATTTAAATTTTATTTAGTAACAGAACAGCAAAATGTCAAGGTATGTGCCGATAAAAATAAAATATTTTTAAAAAACTTTAAAGTTTTGACTACTGTTTAAGTTTTAAGTGTCTTGTTTGTTTTTCGAAATGGTAAATATGTTTTTTATGTGATGTATTTTAATTATATATTTTTTTAGGAAAAAATTTTGAAAATGCCTTGAATAAAGGGCGAAACGTCAATCGTTTTGTGTATGTATTAAATATAGAACCTAAACCCAAGAAAAGACAAAATAAAGAAAAATGATTCTCTACGAATTTCACACTGATTCTCTCTCCATACTGTCTCATCAGTAGAGCTGTAACTAACCGAGACCAAAATGCACAAATAACAATTATCTACAATCCCCATATCGTAAAATATCGGCAGGATATTACCCGCAGAACTTGATGCCGGATGATTACCTTAAACCGTACAAACGAACATCTATATTCCCCGGGCCGGTAGAAAATTATTAAAAATAAACAATTTCACGGTCTCTGTATTTGGAAAAGTTTTTTTATTCTCCTTACGACCGTTAAGAATGGGGGATCAGTATATTCTCTACGAATTTCACTCTGGTTCTCACTCCATAATAGTTTTGACCACCTAATGATCTCATAAGTAAAGCTGTAACGAACGGAGAGCAAAATGCACAGAAAACAACTGTTCACTTAAAATCGCCATATCGAAAAATATCGGCAGAATATTATCCGACTGTTATCTTAAACAGAACAAACGAGCATCTGAATATACCCTGGAGCTGTAGAAAATTATTAAAAATAAAAAATTTTGCGGTCTATGTATTTGAAAAAGTTATATTATGCTCCTTACGACCGTCTGAGAACTGGTAATGTTTTCAGCGAGTAACGAGACGAACTGCACTTGAAAATGCCAAATGAGATTTTGGCGAAACGTCGTGAAAACGATTCTTTGAACGAATGGATTGAAACCGGAATAACCAAACCATTCATTCCACAACTATCCACCGGCTGTTCCTCGGAAATTATTGGTCATTGAGCCTTCGGAAAAAAATAAAAAATATTCTCAAGTAAGCTGGCCAAAAAAGACGAATTAAGACAAAATGTTTGTAAGTTTCTAAATAGACTTACAAGACGGCATATTTTATTATATCAATTGGGAAAATAACTATTTATTTGGAGAATTAACTAACATGTTATTAGTTTATGGAGAAGCAAAGTTTAAAGGAAGGTGTTCGTCATTATTACAATATCATAATCGAAGGTACAGAATTCTGCATAAAAAATTTTTCCAAAATACTACCTGGTGATTACCGGCACATGAACGACCAAAACTACAGAAAGTAAATTTAAGAAGAACGAGATATCGTTAAACGCCATAAGTTGAGGAACCAGTTCTAAATTATATTAAAAATAACCCTTCTCTTAACACTAGAAACGTTGCCCAAGAACTAAGAAATATTTCTGTTTCTTGAGTTTTAAGAATGGTTTATGAACAACAAAATTACCTCTATTATTGTACCGCGTGCAGAAGGTACTTCCTGGAAACCTTGATCTTCGTTTACAATTTTGTCAGTGGCAGTGGAATCATTTTCATTTTCCAAGGTCTATTTTTTTACTGATCCGAAAGGCTATCGTTAATTTTCATAGTCTTCCTGCATGATCTGACGAAAATACTAATTTATGTAATATTGACATTTGGGCGGGAGTTGTTGAAAACAAATTAATCGGTCCTGTGATTCTACCAAATCCAATAAATCAAGAGTCAAATATCAGAAACAATTTGTTATAGTTTCAACATGACGTTGCTCCTACACATTTTGGCGCACAAGTTACAAACTTTCTAAATCAAACTTATGGGGCTCACTGAATAAAGTTTTGATTATAGCAAGCATGTACATTAGTAACCCTCGAAATGTTATATTTTATCCGCAACATTTCTGAAAAAAGAATCCAAAAATATAGCTCTTTTTTAACACTATTTAAAGCAGGATCGTCTTTAAATTTACTTCAAACTGTTTTTCTGATATCGTTAATATAACAATTTAAAATGTATATGTATATACAAATAAATATAATCCAGGAGTACATACGACATTGCTTGATGTCAATTTTTCACTCAGACTGGTGAGTACACTAATTTTGAATAATATTTCTTGTACTGATTGCGTGTTTAATATCATTTCTATTATTTCTTGGGTCATTTTCCTATTTTCTTTCCTGTGATGTTCGCAACTTTATATATGTTCGGATCTTATGCTTCCTTGAATATAATTTTTCTCCAAACCTTCCAACGGTCTCGTTTAATTTACTGGACTTCCCAATATTTCAGCTGAAGATAACAGTACACAGGGTGTGGCATTTATCTTGAGATAACGAAATATCTCGGTGGTATCTCATTTTTTTGAAAAATGTTTTATACAAAAATTATAGGGTGGCAGGGAACCTAATTAGCAGTGATCTTGAAGATTACTTTGACCGTATTTTTCAAGGTCATCCGAACGTCCAATTTAGAATTTTAAATAGGATTCTCCAATTTTGACGTCGGGAATGAAAAGGGTGGTAAATTTTACCGTCATATGTGACCTTGACCTCAAGTTGAAGGTCAAATATCAAGGTATTTTCAAGGTCAAAACAAAAAGATCGCAGTATTTCGCCAAATATTTCGTATAAAAGTTGTTGGGTGGTACGAGGGCTAAGTGGTAGTGGCCTTGAAAATAACATTGTCCTCGATCTTCAAGGTCATTTATATCCCAATTTCAAAATTTGATCATATGTGATCTTGACCTCAAGATTAAGGTCATAAGATCAAACGAAGATCTTCAACATCATTATTTTATAAAATCTTCCATACTAAAGTTGTAAGGTTGCAAAGTTGCTATAACCTTACCTTGATGTCGATCTTCATGAAAAAATGCGTACAGAATTGTTAGCAAAAACTGTACTTAATACAATTATGTGCATGATTAACTACTTTTAGCACTACTCAGGAACAACGACGTGGACGTGGTAGTTTTTGTTTTCTTTGGGGTGCTTGTTTTCGGTAAGTCATCTAACCTCTTACCATCGAGGAAATTGTTCAGTTCCCTCGCCCTTCATCATTTTGTATGATCATAATAAAGGTTTTATGAAAATTTATTTCAATAAATGTTCAAAATCGTTACCTTCAACTTCAATACGCTTATCGACCAGCACTTCAAAAGATTTCACATAATTGCGGAGCATTTTAGGTGTTATTTTGGCACAAACATCTGTGATTCGCTGTTTCATGTTTTCACTAGATGTTGTCACGTCTTTATATACTTTATTCTTCAAATAACCCCTTAACAAACATCTGGTGGCGCTCTTGCGGGAAAATTTACTGGACCTTCTCTATCAATCCACCGTTCGTTGAATTCGCGATCCAACACTTGATCACATAATTGAAAATAATGTGCTTGACATTCATTGTGTTGAAATCAAATTTGTTGCCTTACATCTAAGCGTACGTCTTCAAGCAAAAGTGGAAGGTAATTTTCTAAAATACCACGATATTTTGCGCCGTTCAAATTTTCTTTGTAGATTTTGAAATTGATCTTCAAATGACTTTGAAGGTTGTCAAGATTATTTTCAAGGTCACTACTACTTAGCCCCTGTGCCACCCAACAACTTTTATAGGAATCATTTCACGAAATATTGCGATCTTTTTTGTTTTGACCTTGAAATGGCCGTGATATTTGACCTCCACCTTGAGATTAAGATCATATCCAATGGTAGTATTTCTCGCCTTTTTCATTCCCGGGATCGAAATTGGGGGTTCCTTTTCAAATTCTGAAGTTGCCCTTCTAATGACCCTGAAAAACGCGGTGAAGGTCTTTTACAAGGTCGCTGCTATGTAAGCCCTTCTGCAACCTTATAATTATTGTATAAAATATTTTGCGAAAAAATGTGATCCCGCCAAGATATTCCGTTTTCTCAAGATAAATGCTGCACACTGTATAAGAATTATTACATCAAATCTATTATATTTGGATGAAATATAAGAAAACAAATTTTGCTAAAATATAAGGATTTAAGCAATTGTCTGATCTAATGAAACGAAATTATTTCATAGACTTCTTAAGTTATTTTTGATTTTTTTAAATATTTTTCTTTATTCAGATTAGAAAACAACTTAAATGAATAACTTTTTCTTTTCTACAATTTAGTTATGAAAAAGTTTACAATGAATTTTAAATGATTTTTAATTTCTTGCATCTAAAATTGATATAATTATCTCTTTATCTGTAGGAACAATCATCAGACTACCGAATAAAATCTCTTCAATCCTTAATCGTATGCATGCAAAAATGGAACGTCAGTTTTGAAACCGTAGCCCAGGCAATGTTTGGTGACAACGGTTTTCCCGAGGATGAAAACTTTAAAGATTTTTGTTTTTGTATGGGAAAGAAATCTGGAACAATTGACGATAATGGAACACTTCAAATTAATGTTATTAGAGATCAATTAAAAATAATTGTGGGAAATGATAAAAAAATTGATAGTATTATGAAAAAATGCGTGGCTGAGTATGAGACACCAAAAGAAACAGTCTTTCAAGTTACTAATTGTTTCCATAATGAAGGCGTGTCTATTTAGAACTTTATTATTATTTTTTTAAACGTTATTATAATAATAAGGACCGAAATTATTTAAATATCATTGTCAATAATTTATATAATGTAATATAACCTATACTAAAACTTTGTCTTATTAATTAATATTATTATATTTTCTTGTGATCTTTATTGAAAGTGTATTTGTGACAACTACTATCAATACGAAAGATAATTTTGTGACAGCAGTATTAAAATAATACATATATGGCTCATATGCGACAAATTTCAAAAATTGCAATTTTTCAGAAGATACCATTTTAATTTTTAATGCGGAGTCGCAAGTTGATATATAAGCAGTTCATATTTAGGAATATTAGGAAGTAAAGTTTTACAAATAAAAGCAGTTATAAAAATGAAGAAAATATTAAGTGTATGTTAAAATGGATATTCTTAAAGAAAAGTTTGGTACAGTTGAAAATTTTTGTTGCAAAAACTTACAAGAACAACCAATATTTGTAAAAATATGACACTGTTGTAAGAATAAAAATGTGGTCTTTCGCTTTTAGAATATTTCAGGACAGATTTTTCATTCCCGCTGTATAAACAAAAGTAAGTGAATTTTAATTTGTTTGTTTCTTCCATATTTTGGTATTAACAGGTCCGAGTGAGAATATAAATTAGGAAAGTGTACGTCTTTTTAACCGACTTCTAAAAGAAAAAGATTCTCAATTCGTCGACTTTGTATGTTTTTTTTAATGTATGTACACCGATTACTCCGGAACGGCTGCAACGAATTGAATGAATCTTTTACGTTATGTTCCGGAAGTTATTGCGGTGTACTCATATTTTTTTGGACGAAATTGGTGGAGTAATGTCTAAGATGGAGCTGACAATATGGCGGCAAAAAAAATTAATTTTGTCCGATTTTCTCCAAAATTGGTATGAAAGAATCTTTGGGGTCGTATAAAATGAATCTGAAATTATTTTTAAAAAATTCAATATGGCGGATCCAATATTGCGGACAAAAAAATTTAATTTGGTCTGATTTTCTCCAGAATTAATTTGGGAGAGTTTTCGGGGTTGCACATAGCGAATCCAAAATATTTTTTAAAAATTCAATATGGCGGATTTAATATGGCGGACAAAAAATCAATTTTGTTCGATTTTCTCCAAAATTGGTACGAGGGTATTTTCAGGATCGCATATAATTAATCTAAAACTATTTAAAAAAAAATTTAATATGGCGGATTTAATATGGCGGACGAAAAAATCAATGTTGTCCGATTTTCCTCAAAATTGGTACGGGAGAGTTTTCGGGGTGGCACATAACGAATCTGAAATTATTCTTTTCTAGATTCTAGATCTCCCGATTTTGTCTAAAATCAGTATTGGGGTATTTTTGTTAGTGTTAGTTATGAATTTAACAGTATTTTTTCAGGATTCAATATAGCGAATCCAATGTAGCGGACTAAAATTTTACATTTTTCGATTTTGTATTTAAGGATGTAAGTTGCGAATTATTCGCATTTTTTTAAATTTGGTATTAGGGGGTTTTCGGGGTCGTGTATTACGAATATGAAGTTAATTTTTTACAACTATTAGGTTGATAAGATACAATATGAGGGACAGAAAATTTTACATATTCGGATTTTGTATAAAGTTGATATTGTGGGGTTCTTAAGGCGTATACAAATCCAATATGCAGTATAAAATATATCGAGCTAAGAAGTTTACATCTCAGACAGACTAAATATTTATTTTACACAATTTTACTGGTATTTGGAGAACTCTAAGAACCAAAGAATTATTAGTGGTTCATTTTAGGGTGATTTACAACTTTGGATAAAATGGGTACTTTTTTGTCACCTTGTAGTCATTACGAAGTACACTAATCTCGATTAGTACTTAGTTTAAATAATTTATGGATATCATAATGAATTCTAAAACTAAAAATTGAAAAATAAAATTTTTATAAAAAAATTGAACGGACTTCTAAAAGTGCGCTAAAAAATGAAAACTAACTATAAATTTTTTTATGAAATTGAACTTTTTGAAGTCGGCGCCAAGTTATTTGTAAATGAAATAAATAACTATTAATAAATACAAATTATGGTAAGAAAGCAATTACAAATAAAGTATTTTTGATCTGTTTATACGAATCACATTTTGTCAGGTATTAGTTTGGCGCGACAAAAAGTTCAATTTCATATAAAATTTTATAGTTATTTTTCTTTTTTTTAGCACACTTTTAGAAGTCGGTTCAATTTTTTTATAAAAATATTATAATTATTATTTTAGCTTCTGAAAATTTAACTGTTTCCAAATTAATGAGACCAATGTCAATTTTTAATTACTTCAGGTGAATAAATCTTGAAATCATATCTCGTGTCTATGGAATAAAATCCAGTTTTTTCGGCGATTCTAATTACAGAAAAACTGGATTCAGGTATTACCTGAACCTGCCTACTTTTTAGGGCGCCTAAGAACTTAGTCCCTTTCATCTCGGTTATGGCCCTTTGTCAAGCATTTGTGTAATACTTTTTGTTCAGAAAAATGAAACTAGCTAAGGAAATTATGGCAGTTTCTTCCAAAAAACCTAGTTTCTGAAGGCAATGAGATTTCCATTAGAATTTTTAAGTTGCAGTTTATTACTGTTTTGAATGTTTAAAAATTTGTTTCCCAAAAATAATCTTTATCTATTTTGGATTCTACAGATGTCATGATGGAAATACTTTGTCAAATGGCACATTTAAAAAAATAGTTAGAGGAATAAATTATAATAAATCTCTTACTAGTACCTTCTCTAGGTTAATTAATTTCTGAGGCAACCCTAATATCTCCTTAGTTCGTGGAAGTTTAACCTAAAATAATAAAAGTAACAGAAACAATCTCGATTAGCTATCAAAATAAGTAACGGTCATCATATTCAGAGCGTAATT
Source organism: Diaprepes abbreviatus (assembly GCA_034092305.1). Lineage (NCBI taxonomy): Eukaryota > Metazoa > Arthropoda > Insecta > Coleoptera > Curculionidae > Diaprepes > Diaprepes abbreviatus. The sequence continues at coordinate 7,335,687 of JASJET010000303.1, forward strand.
TGGCAGGTATTAATGTATTTGTAAATGAAAATTGCAAGAAATTTCATCAATATTTTGACTAGTTCCAGCCGATTGACGAATTTTAAGTGTTTTTGAGTTTTTTTCTACTAATACAGTGACTATTTATGAGCTCAATAATAAATAAGATTTATGGCATAAAATAATATTTTTAAATAAATTATCTCATAAAAGTCACAAGTCAAAATATTACGAGTGAATTTTGGGAGTGAGAATGCATTTTAATACAAGTGTTCTATTTGAAATTAATACACAATAACTATATATACATTAGTTTATTAATATGTCGTAAACTCGACTCAAGGCAAACAGGTACTTTACATTTTTAGATCTATTAATACATTAAAGTAACGTTTTTTTAGATCAATTTTTAATTCTTTTTTTTTTGCAAAAACTTCGCATTTCTAGATATGACTTTAATTAATTAAGATATTTAAAAACTATTGTCACACATAAAAATAATACTATATTCATGCAAAAAAAACTGTAACTCACTATTTTTATCTCTAGTGCAATAAGGCAGTAATAAAAATTATAACGTTTTTTATGCAAATTATGTGATGATTATTCGACAACTGCTGGAACATAACTAAACATGGTGTCTTGTTAGCAACAACTATATCCAATATGATTAGCACAAAAACATCATAACTGTCATCTAGCGGCTAACTATTAAAGTTAAGTGAACATGGTTTTGCAGTAAAAACATGTATTTAATGGTAACTTTATCAAAAGGTTAACTCAGTTTTGAAAAAAAATTAGTTGAGATATTCTTTCGCAAATGCGTGATATATACGTTTAACTCAATTAAAACATCATGATTCAAATTTCAGCTTAAATTAATTTTAGTTAATTTTACCTTATTTTTGTAAATACTCAAGTTATGGGCAACACAATATCATTTTCCTTAAGCATTTCTCATAAATTATTTAAATAAAAGCATATTATTCGTTGCAGTTTTGGTTTCGCTATATTATGAACCCTCATAGTCCTGCTTCCTTATTTACTCCTTTTCCAGCTCGATTTTTGAAATTTGCCTATACTCCACACTACAAAATACGGTTGTAAGGTAATTAGATTATCAGTTTGATCATTAAATTTATATTTTACTACACAGTGGTTGTTTTTTTTTTATTGATGCTGAATTCACTGTTACTTTTTTTTCAGATAAATCTGGATTTTCCTGCCTACTATTCAAGTGAAATTCTCCCTTTTATCATTGCTTATGGCAGTTTTCCTGAAATTATTTTGGATATTCCGTGGATATTATTTGTGTTCTTTTTACGTCAGGTTATATGACATTGTCTTCTTTTTTTCATCGATAGGAAATTTTACACCTCTAACGGAGTGTTCCTTTAGTTATTTATGTTGTGGGTTGCATGAATGTATGTTTTGTATTTTTGAAAGTACATGACAGGTAACTTATTGACAGAGTTATGTCTTTATTGACTACTGTTTAATGAATTGATTTATCGACTAAGGGCACTTTCTTAATGATTAATTTTCACAGTTTTCTCGTAGATGCACCGAATTTCGGTTAATTGAACCAAAAATAAATTTATATTGGATTGAGTAATTTTTCTAATTTATTCTACAGTAAAATAATATTTATGTTTTATTTTTGGCTTATAATAAGGTTACCTTGACAGATCCAATAGTACTCATGTACACGTATGTACAATTGTGATCGTTTTGGTCAATTTTATCGCGGCCGTTCTTTTTTTAACTGTTCTATTACTTTCGAAGAAAAGCCATTTTTCTCGGTCATTTTGGTCTTAACGAAACCCTGAGGAGAGAAGCAACTTGTGTCTGAGATATTTGACTACATGGAATGGAATTTTTCGACCAATTGCGTTATAAGTGTACACATTTTGGTTCCTTTTGCTTTTTATTGAGTAACCACTTCTTCTCTGAAGGATTTTTCTCAAAACATTCTTTGAGACGAACGTATATTACGGTACGCGAGTCCTCAAATTTTCAGACCTCTTGAGTTCCCCGAACAACTTGTGAATCGTAAGGATTCTTGTTTCTTTGGTTCTTTGATTCTTCTCCTATCTTTTGACATTTAATTTTTTTCTTATTGGAAATTACTTTCTATATCCACCTTTTGTTCAATTATTATTTTAGTATAAGTTTATGGATTTCCATCTCTGATTATTCGGATGATGATTTGAGTTCACTTGTGATTCAGGAAGTCCTATTCCTGGTGACCAGAATTACATCAAGAGATTAGGTAAGCTTTTATAAAGAAGTTTTCCAGCTATTGATCATTAACCGTTAACTAATTCCTCTCAAGATTGGGACCTTCAATATGGCTTTTACGTTAATAAAAATGTATTATCTTTGAAAGATGTCACTTGAAACAAATACCTTTTTTTTTGAAATTCTATTGAAATAAACTTATTAAATGTTTGCATATATCGAAAGTGACTTTAATAGATGTCAGTATGTACATCCATTTTTTTTTTATTTGAATCCGAAATATCAATTGCAGTTTGCAATTCAACTGGTATGAAGCTGCTGGTGTCCTCGATTTTTTTGACCTCTTCTCACTGAACTATCGATGATTGTACACTAACTGAATTGGTTTTTCTACATGGTTACTTCTAGTTAACTCTATTTGTGATATTCATAAACTTCATTAGCTCAAAATGTAATTTTATACCCCCTCGTTTCAGAAAAAGAGTAGAGCAAACTAATGATCAGAAATTTTAAACCCTTAGGAAGTTCCAGCTAAGAGTAATTTCTTTTAGATTTCTGTATGGATAAAACAAATGAAGATAAGATTATTCATAAATCTTTTTTTGGAGATTAAAACGAACTTTATTATACAGTTGGTTGTCATAATTGTGGTAATTTTTAATATTCGATACCTATTACCCGGGCCTTTTTTCTATCCCACGATTTTTCCTTAAATTTCAAAAATACTAGAAACTTTTTCTATTTGGTTAGGGATTGATTTTTTTTTGATTTTATAATTATCTTGGTTATTAAATATTGTGATTGATTTTACTTCTATAATTGTCTTAGTTGTTACATACAAAGGGGAGTGAGACAAGGGGACACTATCTCGCCAAAACTGTTCACCCTAGTCCTAGAGGACATTTTTAAGGAACTTAGATGGGACATCAAAGGTATAAACATCGACGGAATATACTTGAATTATCTCAGATTTGCTGATGGCATATTCTTAATAGCAAGTAATCTCCAAGAATTGAATGAAATGCTACAACAGCTAAATGACGTATCCGCATCTGTAAGCTTTAAAATAAACTACAACAAAACAAAAATAATGAGCCAAACAGGCAAACATAACAATACAGAACCAGAGGATAGAAAACATCGAACACTATGTATACTTGCGTCATGACATCAAACTAGGGAAATCAAACCAGGATGCTGAAATAAAAAGAAGAACACAGCTGACATGGACCGCTTTCGGTAAACTTGCATACATCCTGAAAAATAATTCAATTCCCATAAATCTAAAAAGAAAAGTGTACGACACATGCATATTACCGGTGTGTACGTATGGATTAGATACCATGTCCCTCACCAAAAAGTCCGCTAAAAAATTAGAGACAGTCCAAAGAGCGATGGAAAGAAACATGCTTGGAATATCATTAAGAGACAGGATTTGAAACACCGAAATAAGACGCAGAACGAAAGTCAAAGACATCGTGAAGGAGGTTGCAAAGATGAAGTGGCGATGGTCTGGTCACATAACCCGATATGAGGACAACAGATGGACATGAAGAATCCTGGGATGGAGACCGAGGGAAATAACAAGAAGCACGAGAAGACCCAAAAAAGAAGGGTAGACGACATGAGGACAGTGGCGAGCAAAGAGTGGATGAGACTGGCGAAGAGTAGAGAAAGATGAAAACAATTGAGAGAGACCTACATCCAGGAGTGGATGGACAGAGGTTGACAAAGAGAGAGAGAGAGAGAGAGAGAGTTACATATTGTGATAAAAATATTAATAAATTCAGTATTATTGATTTTTATTCACATTATGTCGGAAATACTTGTCGTACTTTCTAAAAACATGTTTATCATCGCACAGTTCCCAAACTCTATACAAAACCAGCTTCTGTGACTGTATAGCCAAGTGGTAATGAGAAAATTATAATATAATAAAAACGAAACTAATCTATCTAATTAATTATAAGGTAGTGAGACAGGTAATATAGGATATATTTGGTTCTAAAAGATTCTATTATAGCTTCATTGTTGTTTTAATTGTTAAATAATATGGTCAAAGCAGTAAACGATCTCGGTACTCAGGAAATTTCTTCAGAAATATGTTTATTTTCGCGTCATTCAAAAAAGATATACGTGGGATAAAGATAAAATCATTGATTGCTTGGTAATTGCAGAAATTGCCATTTTTATAAATATTATCCATCGTATTTGATTTCAGATAAAACTGAACTCAAGTTCAAGCAGGAGAGGCGGGTAAAATTGATTTGGTATTCTTCTTTCTTTTATATCAAAAATGGTAAAATATATTAATATATGATTGATGTGATCTGATCGTTTTTAGAGCTACTACGACATATTAGTAACTAATGTAACGAAATGTAACCTATAGGTAATATGTATTTTTGGATAGGATTTTTTTATTCGAAGCATTAATGAGATCAATACCTTTAATTTTTGTTCACCGAATTCTCCAGAAGCCTTCCTACTTTTCCAAAAATCTGTACGCTTTTCCTACGGCCTCTTTGGCTACTTGGATTGAAGGCATTGACGTAGAAAGAAGATATGAGGACAGCACGTGATAACTATAGATTTCCCAGAGATCCTGCATTCCTCTCTCTATCCAATTTAGAAAAAAACTTTGATATTACTTTTTGTTACCTGTTATAAGTAAAACTTTTTCATTTCTAGTACAATGTGTTCTTGTAATTTAATAGTGTGAATTATAAAATTGATGCGACACAAACAGTAATTAAAAAAGTTACAACTCATTTCCATTACCCTAATGTAATTTATAGTATTAAATTACATTGTGACAAATTAAAAACTAACACTGACCTATATAAAGAAATTATTTTCTTTTTAATTTTATTCTGTATTTAGAGAAAATGTTGAAGTTTATGATATTGTTAATTTCCGTCTTGTTGTTGGCAGCTGTTTCTGGGGTAAGTTTTTTATAATATTGCTAACTAACAAAAAATATGGTGAAATTCAACTTATACAAGTGTTAGGGCAACAGCACCAGATACGGACATTATAAGAAAATAATTATTTAATTAGACATGAAAAGGCATGGAATTTTTTATTTATATCCCACCACAATTGTAGTGGTTTAAAGCAGACATCTGCTTGATCGAAATTTGTTACAGACAAATATGTGATTCTTAAATGTTATTTAATTTCCCCTAAACAAAAACATCAATAATAGACAACAACAAATTTGAAATAAAAATTATGTTTCACATCTAAACGTGCCTACCTTAGCGGTTTAACTAAATCAAATTTAAATTTATTAATTAAGAAAAAAGGTTAAAAATACTTAAAACCTTGCTTAAATGCTACTGAGTACTGTGAGAATTTCCTAAAGAGTTATAAATATAAAGAATATATAAATAATTCTTTAAATTACATACAGATAAACAAAAGTGAAATAAAGAAATTCAAATTCAATGGGATGAGATTAAGTATAACCAAAATTAAAACCTAACAAAAATAAAATATATTATTAACTAATATGGAGTAAAATTTAAACCACTTTTTCGATTTACAGGTTCTATTTTTCTTTAATAAATAATTATATATTGAAAATAGATGGTTACCAACCATATCTATTGACCCTTAAAATATGTGATATACTAGGACATTATCAATGTCTTTTCTTGTGGCCCTATAAAAGTATTATCGGTAATTTAATTTAAATATTTTCTTTAAAAATTTTTCTAAAAAACATTGCTCCTCATAACAAGCTTAATGAGACTTAATTTATTATGTTGGTGTGAAACCGAAGAAATTTTATTATTTGAATTCTTGAATATTACATTTAAAAAATTCTCAAAATTTTAGGAAGAAGTATCAGCAATCTCATTTAATTTATCATTTTCGACTGTTTCAGTTTCATCATTTTCTTCTTTAGTTTTGTTACTCTTATTTTATTAGTCTTTTGGCTATTTAGTTTAAGTTCCTTTTTTTCTTCTATTTCCAATTTTTTCTTTTCTTTTTCCCATTTTTTGCTTCTTTTTGCTTGAAAAAATATTTTCTCCACACCTTTTTTTTCCCGAGTCCGTCCTAAAGCCGGACGCACTGCGGCCAGAGTAGTCCTATTGTGCTCACCCTAGTCATTACAGCCACTCTGTCATTCTAGCCCCCTGGCTCAATCTGTACAGTCCTGCTAAGGAGTGAGTGACTATTTCTCCCGGTTCCAGACTTACTGACCCGAATGTTTGTTGTCTAAGTCTCTCCAGTTACTCACAGTCACATATGATGTGCTTCACCGTTTCCTCGGCTTGTCCACATAGTCTGCAGCCGAGGTTTCCGTTATATAGATTCATTCTATTCAGATGTATTTTGACGGCCATATGTCCCGTCATTATACCCGTAATAGTCCTTAGGTGGTTCCTACTCATTTTTCCTACACCTTTGCTGTCACCATAGATGGCGTTTTGTCAGTATTTATTTTCTGTTTAGCTGCAATTTTCTTTTCCGGCCAAAATCAAGTTTTCATCTACTGTGAGTGTCCTAAATTAACGGATCTTTCAGTAAAAGGTGTACATAGCTAAATTTCTAATTTCGTAGGATCTTTTTATTTTTGGAGTTGCTAAGCTATTAGCTGAAGAAACTGAATTATAGGGTTCATTTTTTTTTAGAACTTTTCGGTTGAATAAAATTGTTTAGTTCCTTCTCAGCTGATTAGATGGGTGTCTTTTCAGATGAATTTACAATGACATGCTCCGTTAGCGTTTTGTTTTAGTTATCTTTTTTAAATTCAAGCCAAACTTTATACAATTCAAGCATTTTTATCGCCTTTCCAAATACCATCGTTGCTGCAGGGTGCCAATAAGTTAAATACAACTGGTCAAGTAAGTAGTGAAAAATGAGACATGGATTTTGTATTACACGAAATACTTAACCTGCAACATATCTAAGTTGATTTTCCCTAAGAAAAACTTCGTATGGCAACTATCTAAACAAACCACATCTTTTATAGCCTTAATTATTGTACCTTTGCTTAGGCCTGTTATTGCTTTCTTACACATCAGAGGAAAATTAGTTTTGTTTAGAACGTGACCATCATTCTTTAACTTCCATTTGGAGATATTTTTTCCCACTTTCTTTAAGAGATTTAAACACAGATAAGTCGCATGGCTGATGTATGTTTATCGCATTTAGGTGAAAGACAATTAAAATAATTCTACGAAGTAATATAATTTTTTAAAAATCACGGATAAAATACATTTTTCATATATTCAAAAAATGGTTCTCCCTTTTCCCTGATTTGAGACATTTTGTACTAGTTGTATAGGCAAACGAGAATAAGCAAAAAAAGGACACAGCGAAAACAAAACTTCACTGGCGCTTTCATTTATAGCTACTGTGCACGATTCTTTATGGGGTTTCTTGAATATTTTGTACATGCTTCTTTTTCTGCGTGACCCCATAACTTTATTTGATTTTGGCACACATTAAACAACATTAAATGTCACTTTATGACAATTATACACACACTCTCTGGGTACTTCAAGATGTCCAATATGTTATTGGTAACAAAAAGCCATTCCACCTCGGGAAACCATTTTCTAATATGCTCCTTTGTAACTGCAGTTACACAGCGGCTATCCTAACTTGGAGGAAAACCTCTGTTAGAAATTTCTATGATCTATTTTGCCAACTTATTTTGTTCCCTTTTTAAAGTGTTAGAGAGACACAGCCATTTTTCTGTCAAGAAGTGTCTTTCACAGAACTTGGTACTCCATATATATTGTAATGGAACAAATGTTAATTATTTTCATTGTTCAATGTCAACTATATTTTGTTAAAATAAATAATTAAATAATCACTCTGTGAATAGATATGCCGTGGGAATAGGGTAGTTATATTTTTTTATCACTATCCACGAAGGTCTAAAGGATAAATAAATCAGTTATCGAACTTAACTTTTATGATCTTAGTCGTTTAAATGTTTTCTTAAAAAAAATACATAAAGTCAGTTAATTTATGAAGACGTAAAAGACCCTCTCTTAGAATTGCCTATAAATCCGTCTAAGTAATCCTGCCCTGGTTAAGTATATAGGACCAGATGTGATAAGGGTAGTTTTAACATGTGGTATGAGAACACCGTTAAGGTGTTTTAGAGTATTGAACGATTTTCCCATTATTGGGAAACAAAAGAATGATCAAATAAACTCACTATAATGGAAATATATCGTTTGGTCATTTGTAAAAAGAATTATGATTAATAATTGTTTTTTCTATTCACAAGATGTTTATTGCCAAAACAGCCAAGAAAAGTGAATAGTTTTTTTTACAGTCTTTAACATATATTCTTTTAGTTATAGAAAGAAGTAGAATAGTTTTATCAATTGTGTTATATAAAAATTAAGCTTAAGATGCTCACAGGTCAATTCGTGAATCAAACATCCGGTATGGTACAGCCAACGTCCTCAGTAAGAAAACTCCCAAATCTTCGAATAGAAGGGTGTCGGGGGAGTATGTAAGATTTGAATACACTGGTTTAAGGAATAGTAAATTTTAGTCCCAATTTGAATGTCGGGTAGTACGGTACCATACCAGTGCCGTAGAATAATTACGTCACGGGTATAATCGTCGGGAGGGAAGGTTGTCTTTGTTTAATTTGGGAAATTAAGGGATTATCGTGTGTTATTTTAGTAGGGCATTTCGCGATTTTCATACGGTTCGATTTAAGTAATATAAATAGCTGTTTTCGCGTTTTATTCCTTTTTTTTTTTGTTTAATATTTTATTAAGCTATTTATACGTGTTTCTTCAAAATTGGGTTTTAGATTTTTGGTTAAAATAACGACCGAGAAGAGCAATTATGGTAGTTTTTCGTAATTGTTATTAGTTTTAAGTTTCTCATTGTAAATAATTCGTTTTTATTCTATTTATTTTGTTAATAGACTAACTTGTTTTATTCAATCTAATTAAAACCTTCACGCGAATAAACTCGCGGGCGCGCTGTTGCGAGACCTACAAAACAAGAGATGTCTACTGACCAACTAATTAGCAGCCTTTCCTGAGTCCTGAAGATCTGAGTCATGGTTGTGGTAAGCTTTAATAACCGTAGTGTTTGGTACTAAAACAGCAACCAGGGGAAAGTTGAACGACCAGACTTCCAGAGTGTCTTTATTACTGTGAAATTTTAATTGTAGGTTATTAAAATAGTTACTAATTAATATGGGACAAAAATGATTATAGATAAGATAATTAACGCTACCTCAATATGTCATCGGCAAGAGTCTATAATCAAATTCTGTCACAATATTGCCAGATGTCAAAAATGGCATTCCGTCAAGCATTGAATGGAGCAGTCTTATACTCCCTTCGGAATACCGAAATAATGGCTACACTAGAAATTAATTAACATTAATAATTGACACTATAGCAGAGGTACGTCAATTACTCGATAAATTGAAGCTATGTTCTCGATATCTATGTATAACATAATTCGAATTATGTAGTTCAAATTGGTATTAAATATGTGATTCAAAATATGTTTTTAAAAAATAACCAAAAATTGATACTAATGTCAATTATTGGAAACCAAATGTTTTTTGTTCTAGTGGTTGACATCTCTATATAAACTTTCTAGTAAAAAAAGTTGCCTCTACCAGTTCACAGAAAATTAAAAATTGCATTTCTATATTTTACCTGTATAAATAGCAATTTTTTTACATTCGATTTTGCGTAAATGATTATAAAAATTGTTTTCTCTTGCATTACATTCAGGAACAAGATTTACATACAAATGAAAGGGAACTATGACATAAATTGCTTTTTAATTTCACACAGTCGATACCTGGATTAACTTAAAGATAATGCCATAGGATTGGCTTTTAAAAAAATATTCTTATGCTAAGGCTCAATAAGGACAAGTGTCAATTATTGGTACATTGTCCATTACTGGTGCTTTTTTCCTATTATACTATCACAAAATCTATGATTACAAAGTTTTAGTCAATTTCAAATAAAATTTAATTTGCCAAATATTTATAATTATTAAAATTTATTGAAACAACACTTGCGATAAAACTAAATCAATATAAAATGTAGTCAGCACTATTTTATATATTACGGAAAGAAATATTAACACATTTAAGCATTACAGTAGCTAGAAGTATTATGTTAATAGTTAACAGAATATCCATTATATTTATTACTTGATGAGAACGTGGTGACATCGAGGCAATCAAATTTTTAACAATATTTTAGGTCAGACTTATTCAAATTTCATTGATTTTATTGATTCTTTCTTGCCTTCTCCCCAAATTTAATGGTGTTATCATATTATTTTTCTGAAACTATTCTTATATATTTTATTCCCATCGAAATGTTTGATTTAAACGATGTTTTTAATGAAAAATCTGGTTGGCATGATTTAAAAAATGTTTCTTATGCTTCCTAAGCTGTCGTTGAGGTTATAAATCACTCGTTTTAATACTGAATCAGTTTCGCCTTGCCTAAAAAGGCCTCGTGTTATTGGCATACCGAGTCCCTATCGAATTATGCGCTTATTCCCTAGCTTCCCACGCTGTCTAAGACACTTAAAAATTGTTCAAAAATTAATTTATCCTTTTTACAGAAACATGATATTTTGAGATTCCGGAATTTCGTGGTCTCTCGACTATGTATATTATATTGCCCGGTGTGTCACAGAATTTTGCTAGCCTGTGAAAATATGAGTGCAAATTTGTAAGTTGTTGATCTAATTGCTTACCAATACCTTCTTCTTGGTATTTTAGTAGCATTGTGCCTTCAGTAGCACTACGAGAATGTTTTTGTGCTTTTGTCAGTAGCGTTCTGACTTTCCTCTGTAGTTCAATTTCAAAAAAGTAATTGAGTGTAGAGCACGCAGAGGTGTTCAGCGCCTTAAGTTTTTACTGTTGAGGTTGGTTCGCAATCCCTGTCGCACTCGTCTTATAAACTCATTGGTTAATTCGATTTTCATAGTTTGTTAGTTAATTCTTTATGCCTGTTTTATACCCAAGTGTTTAAGGTCTGTTTTCTCTCCATTACTACACTGATTCGATTGTCTTGCATCTCAAATGCTCCTGGTTGTGTCTAGCCTCTAGTTGTGTTTAATATGTGGCATTTATCAAGGCCTAATAGCATTCCTGTATCCCGAAGTTCACCACAATTTTAAGCATTTGTTCCAGCTTATTTCTGGTGACAGCCATTAATTTACGATCAACAAGTTTTTCTACCTCTTCACTATTTCTTTTAAGTCTTAAGCCGCATCTGATGGAATTTAAACGGCGTGATAATGGATCTACGGCAATGCAGAACCATCATGGCTCAATAAATCTCCCTGAAATATTCCATTTCGTATTGGGATTGTGTCTCGCTCAATGTTGCCACTAGATGATATTTGCATTTGGATCCTAGTTCTCCAAATTGACATGAGGTGTTCCAGAAAGGACACAATATGTACATCGACACTATATATTTTCAGTATAGCTGACAGCTAGTCATATAGAGTCCTTTGGAAAATAAAATAAAATGGCATTTCCTACTCTGCATAAGATACGTCGTATAATTGTGGGGGTAACATATTTGAAATTAAATCTTCTAATGATTGGCCGCTTTATATATTTTATTTGCTTCCAAAATCTTGTTCTTTTTATCGTTAAATCGAACTTTTTCCCCTTGTTTACTGTCCAATTTAAATACTGTAAGCACCCAAGGGCTTTCGTGGACGATCGAGTTCCAAGTAGTTTTATAATTGATTTTTATGCATTTTAAGTAGCTGAGTTTGAATCTTCAACACGAAAAAACCCTTACGTGTTCAGAAAATTTGTAGTTTTATAGTAAAGACGACACTACTACTAAAATTAAAAAAAAAAGTTAGAAGGCGAGATATAACATCATTATTACAAAAAATCATATTCGTATGCATCGCCTAACAAATTCGAGTATCACTCGGTTTCTAACTAAAATTTTTCAACGCGTGATGGCTCATTTTAAAGATTAAAAATTACCCTAGAATAAGACGCCATCGGAAGTGATGTATGATTTTAAATCATTGAATTTCGGAGCGTGTTGTATAATTAATATTTTATTTTAGTCTGAATCGTTAAAATTTCACCTATTTAAATGTATAATTTTGCGACTTTGTCGCTTTTTACAACTGCAAAAGAAAAACCATTCTACTGCATAGGAAAGACATATATACGATTTTTTCCTCGATAGGAGAAAATAATATGTTTGTTTTTGGGATTTAAGAAATGTCTAATACGATGTTTTTATTACAATAAAACATTATACCTTGACTTAAATCAACCAAGTGCTGGTTCCATTTGTAGGCCCAAGTAATCGGTTTCTAGTCTCCTATAATCAGAGCCAGACCACGTATTAATGTATAATAATATTGTAATAAAAATCCATCCAGTTTAATCGCCGCATCATGAAATTGAACGTTTATTAATAAGGGATGAGAGTGCGCCTTGTTACTTAAATTTACGATGTCGTTTTTATCGATATTTTTCAAAAAATCTTAAAGATTATGAATCTGTAAGAAAAACACAATATTTGTATAAAGGATATATTTAGTTTACTATCCCCTATTTTTTATATAAACAACTAAGATCGCAAACAAAATATCAAAAATTTTTAATTTGGATAATTCTAGTTTATTAATTATTGTTTAAAAATCATTTTCGATGCTATATTGTTTTGCGTCAGCTTTTATCTTTCAAATGAGCTATCACGTGATAAAAAATTTTAATTACAAGCCCAGCAATACTCGATTTTCTTAGACCGCTAAGCATGAATATAATTTTTTGCACTTGTAATATCTCGGCTTCTAATTATCTGTCTCCAATTTCGAAAATATCGCCGTTTTTGCCATTAAATTCTAAACAAAATATCATAAGTCCCAAAATTAATGCCTTATTAATTAATAATTTTGCGCTTTTATAGACAATTAATTTGTTACTAATAAATTTTCTGATTACCTGATGATTGATCATGGTGAACATTTGGATTTAGCCTCTCAAAATATACAATGATCAACTATAACACTTCATAGACCTCAATCAAAGATTATTATAGCTAACGCAAGCTATGATAATCTTTGCCTCAATCGGCAGCGAAAACTTTTGGAAGCCTAGACTAAAAGTCAAGTTGCAAATGCAAGCCTTATGACTATATGTAACATTTTCATAATTTTGTCAATAATGGTACGATATTTTTTATTATCAATATTTGCCTATACGTCCTAAATTGTCATTTATATACCACACTGATTGGTGATCTTTCGTTGTTCACTTCTGTTGCAAAAGTGAACACTGGATATTTCCTTATGTTAGGTTGTTGCTCGATGACGTGCCGAAAAAGGAGAGAGAAAAATGACATTTCAGAAGTATGCTATTTTAAATTGTCTTATTTATTGATTAGCAGGTGACTATTTGAAGTCCCATTTTATTCCTATATCGACTTATGCCTCCGTTTTATTTGTTTCAGGGTATTTCTTTGTTTATGTTACCCTTGGTTGCTTCTACAACTATCCTTTTGTGAGTTAATGAACGGGAGTTGGAAGCACATACCGATCAAGTATTTTATTATGAAAGTAGTGTCTCTTAAAAGGATATGTTCCTTGAAAAGCTGCAGCCTTTAGCCTCCCAATCGCACACTTTTTCACATAGCAATTTTTTACTTTGTATAAAATTTTAATCGTTCTGCAAAAAATGATTTTATTCGTGAAAACTGTTTAACGAGCAACTCGTTTAGCTACTTTGATGTAAGTTTTGTTGGTAAGTTAGGCACACATAAATTTCTTAGCAGGATATAACAATCTTCGCCAAGAGTATTAAAAATGTGACTTTTTCGTTCTTCTTTTGAGATGCCATTTGCCAATGAGAACTGATTTATTCTTTCTAAAAGAAACTGCTAAGTGCACTATGTGGTAACAGGAATAAACATTTTGTCTTCTTTAAAAATACCCAGTATTAAAGCACTTTTACAAAAAAAAAGGTTTACATGAGTTACTATAATACTGCAGGACACCAGTATTTTATACATATATATATATATATATATATATATATATATATATATATATATATATATATATATATATATATATATATATATATATATACATATACCGGGTGTCAACGAATCTATTAGATAAGTCATAATTTCTAGAGTATTATGTGTATCAAAATGAGAATGGGTACAGGTAAATGTTATGTGAAAAGGAGAGTTTTCGCATATTTTCCACTTTCCGGTCACTTCCGGTTTCACCGGAAATGGCCCCGGTTATGAATTTTTAAATAGAACACCCTGTATATTTTAACATCTTTGGATTTCTGAGACAATTCTAGATCAAAACGTGACATTTTAAAAACTTTTTACGTCTACTTCATTTTTTTAGAGCCACTTTTAAAATTGCATCTAGGTGGCCATGATCGGACGCAAACTAATCTAAGGGCCTCAGGTGATGTCAAAAAAATAAAATCGCAAAGTTTGAGTGACTAGTATGAAAGACAGGAATTGGATTAAAAATTTAACAAAATTAACAAAAAACTAACAAAATAAACTAATAACTTAGACGACGCACTTAAAATATTTGAAAGTACAGTAGTTGAATTTGTTAAAAAGTTTAGTGTAGTAAATGTTCAAAGTGCATTCCTTCTTTTTCACGACACATTTCAGCTCGTTCAATTGTTTCTCTCAACACGTTTTGTAGCATTTGGGGCGTTATACTTCTAAATGCCCGTAAAATTCTTTCTTCTAATATTTCAAGAGTAGCTGGGGCTGCTCCATAGTAAACCCTTTCTTTAACATATCCCCAGACAAAGAGATCGAGCACAGTAAGAGCCGGTGAGCGGGCTGGCCACCGTACCGGACTATTGGTTGCAATAATTCGATTATCAAAATGCTCTATTAAATAATTAAGAACTTCTCTAGTATTGTGAGGCGGTGCTCCATCTTGTTGAAAGTAAATTCGCCGTAAAACTGCTAAAGGTATATCATTGAGATGATTTTCGATTTCATTTTGAAGAAAACCTAAGTATCTAACCCCTGTTAACTGACCTTGAAACAATATTGGCCCAATTATTCTGTTTCCAACGATATCAGCCCAGACATTGACGTCAAATCTTTCTTGAAAATTGCCCTCTCTCATTTCATGTTGATTTTGTTGGGCCCAGTACCGAGTATTTTGCTTATTGAACATACCATTATTTGTAAATCGGGATTCGTCGGAAAATAGAATAAAATCGATAATATTTGGGTTAACTCTATGATTTTGAAGCAGCCAATCACAAAACACTACCCGTCTATCGCCATCCTCAGTATACAAATGTTGATGTAACTGATATTTAAATGTTCGATATCCATGCTTTTTCAGTATTTTTCTTGCTGATTCATAACTTATCTGCAGTTCTTGACTAATTTTTCTTAACAAAACTGTTTTATCAACCTCAACCATAGCAAGTACGTTAATCTCAGTCTCTTCATTTATGATAAACCTCTGTTCCGCCTCTTGATTTCCTATTTGCCTAAAACGAGTCTTGACACACGGAAAATACTGATGGGCTGGATGTTGCCGATTCGGATATCTATGAGCATACAACTCGGCAGCATTCCTTGAATTTCTATGACACTCTCCAAATATTAATAACATATCCACTTTTTCACTTTGAGTATACATTATTTTAAAGAAAATTTAAACTAAACTTAACGAAAATTAAGAAACTTTTACGTCTGTTCTTAGAGCGTATGTCACTGTCATTATCTACTTAAGTGAGTGCTTTGTTTCCCAAAGAAAACTTGATAAAAACAGTTGCAAATTATTATGCATCATGGCTCTCCTTGGCGCACTTGTCCTACGTAAATAAATTATCCAATATTTTGGTTAACAATATTTAATTTCTGTTCTTATGTCTAATCCAATCGCAAATAAATTAGTACCGTTAGATTCGTCAAAGAATGCTTTTTTCGAAAAGTAGTTGTCAAAAAGGGGTCGCCATTTGAAAATTAATAGTTAGAAATGAAAACGTAATTTTGTCAACTTGTCTTATTCCTGTCTTTCATACTAGTAACTAAAACTTTGCGATTGTATTTTTTTGACATCACCTAAGGCCCTTAGATTAGTTTGCGTCCGATTATGGCCACCTAGATGCAATTTTAAAAGTGGCTTTAAAAAAATTAAGTAGAAGTAAAAAGTTTTTAAAATGTCACATTCTGATCTAGAATTGTCTCAGAAATCCAAAAATGTTAAAATATATAGGATGTTCCATTTAACAATTCAAAACCGGGGCCATTTCCGGTGAAACCGGAAGTGGCCGGAAAGTGGAAAATATGCGAAAACTCTCCTCTTCACATAACATTTACCTGTACCAATTCTCATTTTGATACACATAATACTCTAGAAATTATGACTTGTCTAATAGATTCGTTGACACCCGGTATATATATATATATATATATATATATATATATATATATATATATATATATATATATATACTGGGTTTTTTTAAAGAAGCCAACATCGTCATTCCTGTTAACACATAGTGCACTTAGCAGTTCCTTTTGGTAAGATTAAATCAGTTCTCGTTGGTTAATTATATTTAATTAGTACTCAAACTAAAATAGTCTGTTGTTGAGATTATACTGCAAGAGCTTTTATCTGGACTGGCAAAAAGTTGAATTGATAAAAATAGTTTGCCAAAGTCAAAACAAGAGAGGCTTACGTATATGTAAAATAAATAACAGTATTTATTTCTTTCCCCACAAGTAAAAATATTACTTTTAGCCATTGTACTTCCTGCATGTGTTGTGAATGATTTGTAATATTATTTTATTTTGTCCTCGATTTTTATAATAATAACATTATTCATTTTATTTATAAATATTTTTATAATTGTGAAGATATTATTTTATTAGGTGTTAGATATTACAAACTTACACTTTTTCCAAGACAAGAAAACAAAAGCACTTTTATCCGATACTTTATATATGTCTATCCAGTGAGGTGCAGTAGATAGTTCATAATCCATTATTCCTTGAATTAAATAAAACTTTTAAAAAAGTAATGATATCTCACCAAAAATATTATTGTGGAAAGGAGGCCCAGTTCGCTGCTATTATAGTTTGCTGCGATGGCAAATAGGTATCAAATAATATTCCCAAAGTATAAAACAAAAACTTTAAAGATTTGAACTTACAAGTACGCAAAATCAAAAGAATTTTTATTCGTAATTCAATCCTAATTATCATGAAAAATACGTGCTTGCTACTTAAACTGTCCCTTGTCAAGATTTCTGTTTGTGTAATGTCTAATATACTTGCTGAGTGAAAGTTCCAGTAACAGTCATATATTTCTTACTATAATTCATTTGAAGTAAACCGTGGTTTATAAGTCACGATGAACCTAAATAATTGTAATTTCAAGTCATAAGAATTGGACAGGTGTTCTTTCTCTTGGAACAGAACTTGTCACAGAAGCATGCTGGAAGAGCAGAGAGCGACTTCCTTTTCTAACGCTAATATTTCTGGAGAGACTTTATTAAGTCCCAAAACTTAACAATACGACCACAAAACATTATAAGGGTTTTATTCTACAGTGTTAAAAATGAATCTATTAAATATAATTTCTTGATTCTAAATCCTTTATATATATATATATATATATATATATATATATATATATATATATATATATATATATATATATATATATATATATATATATATATATTCATTAATTTATTTTATTTTTTTCGTAGGATTTAACTCCAGAAATAAGACAGAAATATCTTAGATATGTAGATGATTGCATGCTAGAGTGGAATGTGAGAGATGAATCCGTTTTCAGGGCTTTACACAAAAAAATTCCTAATGATGAAAATTTTAAGCAATTTTTGGTATGTTTTGCTAGGAAAAATGGGGCAATAGATGAAAATGGAAAGATTTATAAGGATGTTATTAAATCAAATTTAAAGACGGTTTTTGATGATGACGAGGCCAGCATCGATGAAATAGTAGATAATTGTGCAGTTGAACGTGACACACCACAAGAGACAATATATCGGATGGCAAAATGTTTTCATTCAGAAAAATAATAAATATTTAATCTCATATATTTATTCTATTATGCTTGAAAGAAAATATATGGAAATTACTAAAATTTAAACAACTGAACCAACACATGTATAAATAATTAAAATAATTGAAGTTTTTTAAGCTATTGTACTGTTTATTTTATGATTGGATGTTTATAATTAATAAATAAAAATATTTGTATATTAAAAAGTATTTAAAGTATTATTACAAAGATCAGCGAAAGCTTTAATGGATTATGTGTACTAGATGAGCGCCTGTAAGTAGACCTCCCCTTTCCTTCATACATGGCGACGCGTACGTTTTGGTGCAAATTAGGTCTATGAGGGCCTAAGTGACAGATTTTGAACTCTATTTTCGACAACCATCTGGTATTTTGGTAATTCAGAATGGCGACTGAAAGCTCTAGTATGTTAAAAAAAAGTGTTTTCGAATTTATTTACGGATATGAAAAGAGCGGAAGATTTACGTTATGATTCAGTTTAATGTAATCAATGAAAATAACATTTGAAAGTCATTTGAAGGTCAAAAGTCTTTTTCATGATTTTTGGACTAGAATCTTATCAGAATAACTGAATATCGGGAAAATAATCTCTATTAATGCTATAAAGATTACGAAGGGCTATCATTCATCATCTCTGACTTGACATATCATTTTTCAAAGTCATGTAAACATTAAGTTCTTTTTTTGTATGATTAATGACAAATAACTGAAGAAATGGTTATATCGGTCGCACAAAGGAAATTGAATAAAGTATCAGAGTGAATATATCTAGGTCAAATAACAAAACTAAATAGACACTCAAACTGAAGAAATAAAAAGAAGAGACAATCTTGGATATCATTTGGTAAAATCTCATATGTCCTAAAAAACAAGAAATATCCGCAGTATCTAAGTGTTCAATCAATCTCAATGTATCTGTCTTAACATATTCTTCTTCTTCTTTAGTAGCCCTACAACCCGGGGTGGGTCTTGGCTGACTGCACAACTTGCTTCCATCTCACACGGTCGTCTATGATAGTTGGGTCCCTATTGTTCTTAAATCTGACCATATGTTATCTCTCCATCGCATTCTTGGGGTCCTAAGGGTCTTTTCCCTGTCAGAGCCTCCTCCCAAATTAACTTGGTAACGCGATTATTAGGGAGCCTATGGACATGGCCAGCCCATCTTAGGCATTGTGATTTAATTTCTTGTACGATGTCGGTAACGTGATATATCTGTTTGACTTCGGCATTTGTTTCTATTCGGTGTTGATTAGTATTGGGGTCGTGTTAGGGTCCGAAAATTCTTCCAAGGATCTTTCTCTCAAAACATCTAAGTTTCATTTCCATTGCTTTTGTCGGCGTCCAAGTCTCACAGCCATACATGAGCACTGGTCTAATCACTGGTCTAATCACTGTTCTAAATATCCTGATTTTTGAGGTTCGTGTTAAGTTCTTGGATTTGATGATGTTGTTGAGACTATACATCTGTTTGCTGCCCGAATTCTCCCTTTTATCTCCTCTGTGATATCGTTATCTGCGGTGAATGTCGCTCCGAGATATTTAAAACGCTCCACTCTTTCAAAGTTATATGTGTCTATTGTTACATTTTGTCCTATTCTATCTCGATTCTTTTGTCTGTTTATCACATGTATTTGGTTTTCTCCTCATTGACCATTAGACCGGTTTTCCTTGCCTCTATCTCTATTTTTTTGAAAGTTTCCTTTATATTGGTGACGGTGTTTCCAACAATATCAATGCGTATGCTAGTAGTAATTTTGGTCCATTTACTGTTATTAGTTCTGTTCTAATTTGTGTTGTTCTCACTACTTTTTTCAGGATTATATTAAAGAGGAGGGGTGACAGTGCATCTCCTTGTTTTAAGCCACTGTTTATTTCAAACGATTCTGAGAGTTGGTTACCTATTCGTACCCTGGATCTACAGCCATTTACGCATACTTTGGCGAGGTGGATCCGTTTTTTTGGAATCGAAAGTTCTGCCATCGCATTCCACAGTTGACCCCTTTTAATGCTGTCGTATACTTGTCGGAAGTCGATGAAAAGATTGTGGATAGTTCTATTAAATTCTCATCCTTTTTCAAGTAGCTGTCTTATAGTAAAATCTGATCTATAGTCGATCTATTTTTCCTGAATACGGCTTGATATTCCCCTAGGAAATTTTCTACAAAAGGCGTTAGTCTACTTAATAGGATATTCGATAAGATTTTGTATGCCGTGTTAAGTAGGAAGATTCCTCTATAGTTGGAGAACTTGGTTTGGTTTCCCTTTTTATGGATAGGGATTATTATGCTTTCGTGCCATTTCGCTGGCATTTTCTCTTCTTTCCATATAAGTGTGATTAGTGTGTGTAATTGTCTATGTAAAACCTCCCCTCCGTACTTGAGAAATTCGGTCGGTATATTGTCGGAGCCTGGGGATTTTGCATTCTTTAATTTGTTAATTGCTTGTACTGTTTCTTCCATTGTTGGGTCCTCTACCGGTGGGTCCACCCCAATATATATATATATATATATATATATATATATATATATATATATATATATATATATATCCTCTCTATGTTCTTCCTCTTGATGTATGTTTAGTAGACTTTGGAAATATTCTTGCCATGTTTGGAGTATCTCCTCTTCGTTGATTATGAGTTAATGTCTTAACATACGGATTACATAAACATTTACCAAAGAGAATATAGATAGAATTGCCAAAACACAAAGAGCAATGGAGAGACAAATATTAGGTGCCAGACTTATAGATAAAAAGAAGGGCCGCATGGATACGAGACAAAACAAAAGTAATCGATGTCTCGCCAGTCATACTTTCAGACAGAAAGATAATAGATGGAACAAAATATTTCTACAAGGGAGACCCTGCCAACACAAACGAAGAAGAGGAGGACCGCAAATATGATTGATAGACGACTTAAAAAAGCAAGCCGGACAAAAATGGGTACAAACCGCTCAAGATAGAGAACAATGATGAAAACAAGGGGAGGACTATGTCCAAAGATAGATGACTGAGGCTCATTAGATAGATAAATAGAATGCCAGATCCAACACAAGATTTCATGAGCTACTTTGTTTTGCGGTGCATACAGCTGTCAGACACATGGATATTTTTGATTATGATAGACGCCGATCTGGCAATCTAAAGATCTTGGGCCTAAGGCCTGTAGATTAGATAAATTTCTGCAGTAGAACTGTGAAGTAGTTCTAGCACGTAGAGGTATTAACATGCCTCTATTAAGGCTTATTAACCGCGCAATATATTATGGCACTATTTTTATAATTTTCTGAGATGTCTGAGACGTCATTATGTTACAAACCAATAAATTTGAGCTGTAGTCATTTAACCATCGATGCTAATGCACATATCTCTTATAAAGTGGGCTAAAAATAATTTTAAGAACATAAGGATTTTTTATTTTACCAACATTAAACATAGAGATTTAAAAGAAAACTTAATCTTAAGTTCCAGAATGCACCACTTGTTCCATAGATTCTCAAAGATTACTCTTTTCAATATTTCAACTGACACAGAAGTTATCATGAATATACTTTAATTTTCAATAGATGACTATATGAATTTTTTCTTTTCCTAATCATAAAGTTTTTTAATTCTTATTCTTTTCTGAAAGAAGTAGTACCAACACATGGTTCAGAATATGTTACGTTAAAACTACTTCAGGCTTTTCGACTAAGATCTTCGGATCGCCAGATCTGCGTCATGTACAAACAAAAAAAATATTCACGTGCCAAAGAGAACCGCAAAATAAAGTGGCTAAAGGAATTTTGCATTGGAACTGGCATTAATACAAAAATACGAGAGCGAATCAAATATTAACCGGTCTTTTCATTTTAATGCTCCCTAGGTGAAGTAAATAACGTGACGTCTTGATTTATGTTGGGTGGGTATGTAAAGTGGAGGAGAGTAAATCGGTTCGGCTCACCAAGCTGTTGGTAGCATCATGTCTGAGCAAGAGGTGCACAAGTCTGTTGAGCAACTCATTATTACACTTTTGTCGCGGGAGGGCGTAAAACTTGCCGAAGTTTTGCGTCAACTGACTGCACGCTTTTCCAGCGTACCCAAGTCTACGACTGGCACAACAAAATTTCAGATGGCCTAGAGTCAGTGCAAAATGAGACCCATACACTACGACCGCGGGCCAGAACAAGTGAAACCAATATTCTTGGGAGCCGTTAAATGATTAAAGGAGACCGCTGCCTTAGAAGATGGGAAATTGCTGCACACGTCGGAATATCATATAGGAATGCCCAATCAATCATTTTAGATGTTTTAGGTTACCGAAAACTGTCGGCAAGGTGGGTTCATCGCCTCTTGATGGAAGATCAGAAAGCAAACCTTCTTGCCGTGTGTGAAAGACTTTTAACGCGATATCGAACAGAGGGGGATGATTTGTTGAGGCACATTGTCACTGGTGATGCGACATGGATGCATCATTACACCCCGGAATCTAAGCAGACAAGCATGGAGTAGCGAAAACCTGGAGAAGCAGCACCGCGTAAGCCAAGACCTGTTTTTTTTTGCTAGGAAAGTTCTTGCAGAAGCATATTGCTCGTCGATTTTCCCCATGAACAGTGCACTATTGCTAACTTCTTGATGAAGTGAACCTGGCCCATCGACGAAAAAGGCGAGACATGCCTCTTCGAAGTGCGATTCTGCTCCATGGCAACGCGCAGCCGAACACAGCCGCATTATCTCAACAAAAAAAAATTGAACAAAATTCATTGCAAAACACTGAAACATCCGCCCTATAGTCTCGATCTGTCGCCGTGTGACTACCACATATTTTGGCCACTCAGAGCACTGGAATGTCATCACTTTGACGACGATAAAGAATTAAAACACTTCCAATTCGGCTGGAAAAATGTATGAATAAAAGAGACGATTATATGGAAAAATAAAGTGTATTCAAAATTGTATTTCCTGTATCAATAAATGGCCTAAAACAAAAGCCCGGTTCATATTTGATTCGCCCTCGTAGAACTTAACCTTTACTTGGCCTTGAGAAATGACCTAAGGTTAAGTCAAAAGTCATGAATGACATCCCTCCGTAATCTTCACAACATTGATACAGATTATTTTCTAGATATTCAGCTACCCTGATAAAATTTTAGTCCATAAATCCTGAAAAAGGCTTTTGACCTTCAGGAGGTATGAGAATGCCCCATATATATGTAATCGAAGGTTTTCGGGCATCCCGTGTATGTGCTGAGTTCCTCTCAGAACTGTAAGGCAGCTGACGTTTTTTTTTGCAAGAGTTATAAGGGAAGCCATTGAAATTGCAAAGAGGTCCAACAACTTAAATAGCAGAGATGATAGCCAGCGAGTGCCTAATACTTGGAAAAATCTACTTACAAAACATCAAACAGTACCACTTAGTAACGAAAAAGGTTACAACTCGGCAACGCAACCTCAAACACTGGCAAACAGGGCCGATGACGTGCAGCAAGTCTCGCAACCTGATTGGCCAGAACCATTGGGAAAACGAGCGCGGCCGACGTACACACGAGATCGACAGCATCCGAGTCGCAGGCATCAGTTCGCTCGTAGACGCCATACAGTGAGCTTTGAAAATGGTGAATGAGATTTCACCGAAAATTGAAAAGAGTAATCTTTGAGAATCTATGGGACAAGTGGTGCATTCTGGAACTTAAGATAAAGTTTTCTTTTAAATCTCTCATATTTAATGTTGGTAAAATAAAAAATCCTTATATTCTTAAAATGATTTTTAGCCCACTTTATAAGAGATATGTGCATCTTTTGGTTAAATGACTACAGCTCAAATTTAATGGTGATAATATAATGACGTCTCAGACAGAAAATTATTAAAATAGTGCCGCAATATATTGCGCGATTAATAAGTCTTAATAGAAACATGTTAATACCTCTACATGCTAGAACTACTTCACAGTTCCACTGTAGAAATTTGTCCAATCTACAGGCCTTAGGCCTAAGATCTGTATATCGCCAGATCGGCGTCAATCTCAAACAAAAATATCCATGTATCTGAGAGCTATATATATATATATATATATATATATATATATATATATATATATATATATATATATATATATATTTTAAATAATATAATAATATTTTTTATATAATTAAAAAAAAATCATATATGAACATGTTAACAAATTAAAAAAAAAACAACACCTTTAACACTATTCAATTTTTTAAAATATACTTAATTTTCCCAGTACGCACCTCGAACATTTAGTTTGTTAATTAATCATGGTGTGCGAGTTTTAGGTCGTCTATTTGGGTACTGAGGATACATGGAATGCGAATTTATTTTATTTTTTATATTTTACAATGCACCAAAAAAAAACCGAAAAAACGCATAAATTTAACTTTATATTTAAGAGAATATTCAATTTCTGATATTTATTAACAGGATCGAATACTTAATATTTTTGTTTAAATTAAGCTGGTGTAGATGTGGCTCAAATTTCCTATGTCTGTTCAATCGTTAATAGTATTTTTATCTTTTTTAAATTCCTGTCATTTCTTTTATCTGTAATTTTTGGTAATTCATATCTTTGTTCTTAATTATGGTAGTGTTGTGATCAAAGGTATGTTTTTCATCCTGTATGTGTTTGTTTAACGCTGTTGAGGCGTTTTTCGTATATTTATGGTCATTCAATCTGTTCTCTAGTAATTGGCTCATCATGCCCATATATATATATATATATATATATATATATATATATATATATATATATATATATATATATGTATTAAAATGTTTAAAGTATTAATGTAATAATCAGCGAGAGACATTTTTTGCTTAAAGTTGCCCAAAGAACACTAAAATAATTTTATTTTACAAGAAACAATTTTTCACCCTCGATATTTGTAATCAGTAACAATGCTTCTTCATCGACTAGGAACACTCATTGTACTGGATGGGTACTTTAATTTTTATCTGCAGCAATAACCAACTTAAATAGGAGAACTAAGTTTAATATTTAGCAATTTTCGGACACCCCGATTGAGGTGACAAGGCTGGCTTGAAAATATCTCTAGTCAGAAATATTAAATGATACTTAAGGTGTTGCTGGAATATATTCCTAGATTTTAGAACTTATATATGAGCTGTAAGGGGAAAAATTGTCAGAATGGGTATTAAATATGCTTGCAGCTAATAAGAAAAAATCACATAGTTAGAGTTGCTGTTTTTATTAAATAATATTTACATTGTAAAAGGTAATATCATTTACATCTATTATTCCATAAATTTTTTGTACATGCATTGTGAACTCTCAAATGCAGATTCCTGAGGAGTTGCTTTTTCAATAAGACAAGTGTCCAAGATAGAATCGACTTTGGCTTCATCATTAAAAACCATCATCAATTTGGGTTTAAAAACTTCCTTGTGAAAATGACCTGCATCATCCATAATACCTGTTTTCTTACCGGTACAAACCATTTGTTCTTTTAGTTCTGGAGCATCACTGAATTTACCAGCAAAAGCGCTCATTACCATTTCATCGCTAGCACCAGTTTCTTGCATGCATTCGTTTTGTATTTTCATTAATTCTTCACGAATTTCAGGACTCATATCCTAAAATTTAATTTTATTTGAAAATAGAATAGTTTTTTTATTGCTCACGATCTTACAAATGATAAATTGGAATTTATTTACATTTTATAAAGCATGTTTGCTCTTGAAGTGTTTTTGAAACACTGGTAGACGCCCTATATGAGGATTGAGCTTTGTAAGTAGTTTTCAGTAGATTTTTGAATTTTGAAACCGAATTTGAAGCCTAGCCTATAAGTATCCTGTTCAAACTTCATTGTCTCTCTTCCTTTGCATATTGAGCCAGTGCGACAAGTACAGTCGGTTGTAGGAAAGATAATGAACTGTGGAAAAGATACCCAGAAGTTCTTCAAGCTCATTCTCTCTTTTACGATGAGTACAAAATATCTAACTGTATTGGTTTACTTATGTTACTTTAACATCAATTAAGACAAACACAAGGCGAGTATTTTTGAAGCCGAACTCAGGTTGATATTAGAAATTGGTTACGAAGTTCAATCTACTTGTGGCGTGTCAGTCAGTGAGTTGCTGGGCAAAAAAAAACAATATGTATATCGGACGTTTCACATGAAAGGGCACTGTGGGTTGTCCACAACTAGAATACATCAATATTAATGTTCCGTACCTTAAAATGTTCATATTTCAAAACTCAATCGAAATCCGTCTGATGATTTCAAAAAACATCATGACGATTCCAATGTGCCTTTCACAATCATGGAAAATTCCATTTGATGATCATTATTGACATATAGAAAACATCAAATCATTATTTTATTAACTAAATCACCGTATCTATATGTTTTCGAGGTCCCTGAATTTGAATATTATATTTATTAAACCTCATTAGGTCAGTATTTGTCCCTAACCTAAAAAAAATATTTCAAATCGTTGAATTAACATTCTTCTGCGATGAGTAGGATAGTTTAATCATCTTATCTCCATGTCTTCGAGGTCATTGAAATCAAATTTGATATCCATATAACTTCAACCATTCAAGATTTGTCCCGAATTGCTAAGAATATACGTCTCTACATTTAGGAATAAAGATGACCATTTATTCTTATGTTTTCGTGGTCGTTCATTCGAATTCCAGCATCTCGTTGCATCCAACTAGTCACTAGCATAGACGTAAGAGAAATGAATATTACTTAATACAGACTACGGATCCTATAGAAGAAAGTTCGATACCTCTCTTCTCAATGGCGGAGCTAAGCACGATATTCCAAACGTCATTGGATATCCCTGATACTTAAACGAAATTAAAAGGGGAGGTACTACTCGAAAACGCTCTATCTTTTTTTAAGCGTGAGGCAACTTTCTTTTATAGGACCCGCAGTGTATATTAAGTTATATTAATTTCTCTTACATCTATGGTCACTAGCCGTCCCTAACCTCAAAAATTTTCCTGATTTACTAAAATGACAAGATTTCTGGTTGAGTTATGAAGTTTGACCGTTATGGTAGTTATAATATGGCACTTGAAGTGCACAAAAACACGAAATTTGAATACGATCATCGCTTAAGCGCTATTATATTTCAACATGTCTTTAAAGCACTGGAAGATCATTAAAATAAACTCAATAACCAGAATAGTTATATTTTAAATAATTTCTCACGATTAATGCAAATCCAGCTGCAGAATTCATTTATCACTTCAATATATTAAGTTTTTCTATCGGAAAATTAAAAAAAAAAACGACGGTCTTGGTCATTTCCAAACATGTTTCAAATCTTAAAAAAATATATATATAAATATCTGTACTTGATTTTCAAACAAGAATAAATCATCTTCATTCTTAAACGTGGAGCCATAGTGTCTTAGTAATTCAGGGTGTTTTTTGAGGTACCTGGCGAATTCTGAATGGCTGAAGTCATACGGAGATCAAAAATAGTCTCAGCGACCCCGAAAACTTGAACATATGGTGGTTAGACTATATTATTCATTGCACAATAGTGTTCATCCAAAAATCAGAAAAATTTTTGGAGGTTAGGAACTAATACTGACCAGATGTTGTTTAAGGAACAGCGAATACGAAAACATACAGATATGGTGATTTAGTTTACAAAATACTGACTTTATGTTTTTGATCTGTCAATAATGCCCACAAAATTGAATTTTTCTTAATTGCAAACACCATATTGGAATAGCCATAATGTTTTTTTGGCTTTCGATAAAGTTTTACCATACGAACATTTTAAGATGCCGAATATTAATATTGCTGAATTTTACTTCTGGGCAGCACAGTGTGCGCTTTGACGTGAAACGTCAGATTTGAATGTTGCAAAGTAAAGAAGATTTTGCGACAAAATTTTTTTTGTTTTAAAGATTTATAGTTGGTTGCTGAAACAAGCAGATAATTCAATTATTAAAATAATTAAAATTTCTTGTCCAATATTCTTGGTAATAGGAGATATGCGTGATGAGATATGTTTGATAATGGCAGAAAATAAAGCATTTAAATTAATAGCACTTTTCGCAAATAAATTATAAACTAGTCAGCACCAATTGAAACTTATAGTCAGGTCTCAGTTTGCAAATTGTTGTTGGATGATCTGATGGTGCTGATTAGTTTCTAAATGTTCTACGAACAGAGCTTTTGCCATTCAAAACAACTCTTTCATGAAGAATATCGTGCCAAATTATGACTTTTTCAATGTCACATTAGAATAGTCTATAAAAAATATAGCAATTTTTTTCTAGAAAATTGAAAATGAATATATCTCTACAATAATTTTTCTTGTTAAGTTCAGCGGTAATTTGTTCTATATTTAAATCGCGAAATTAGGAAGAAGTTACTATGAAAATATAGTATAAAAAACAAAGAAGAATTACAGAGTTTTCAAAATACGTAATTTTTATTTTGTTCTCCCTCTAACTGATCGAGTTTGGAAATGCCAAAATTTACTGTATTCGCACCGTTGTCTACACTACTAATAATACGGAATATTGAAATTAATCTACGGCACTGTATTTATTAATCTTCCAGTTCACTATTGCGTAATAAGGAAAAATAATATTAAAAAAATAAACTTAGCTAAAAATTGTTCTAAAGTGTTAAAAATAAAACTTGACTTGTTAATAATTTGAAACGAATGTAGCCTTTATTTTCTAAGATTGCCATCTGATATACTCAATGTAAAGTTGAATGAAACTTTGGAAGTTATAGGCACTCAGAACGTTTTGAGTTATTTAAAGTTACTTCAAAATTTCATCTCGGCTAAAAAATTTAATTATATATAAAAATCTATATTCGTATTTTTCGCTTTTTAGTGCATTTAGAAGTCGGTTCAATTTTTTTATAAAAAATAACTATTTTCAAAATAATTTTCCAATAAATGGTATTTTCTCTTTATCACTATACTATTTACACAGCTTTTAATTTATATCACTTTTTTTTTATCTTAGTTCAGTATCTTTGTGTAATTTGCGGTATTTTCTATATAGTTTAAATTTGACACTGACTTCGAAAATGTACTAGGCAAAAAAGTAAAATTGAGACTACTAAATTTATAGCAATATAAACTATCAAAAATTAATGCTCTTAAAAATTTTTTTAAAAATATATAAATATTTATATATACTTACACAAGACACAATAGTAGCAAAGGCGCACAGGAAGAGTAAAGAAATTGTATTCATTTTTGAATCTTAATTGGAAACTTCTTGATAAGTTGACCAAACTGTAATGTGAGTTGAATATATTTTAAGGCATATTTATATTAACGATGCTTCTAATGATGAAGGCCGGGTCCTTAACAAGTTTTGTGAAACAATTAAATAAATCACTAATTACTGTAAATAAAAGTTTGAAAATGGTGACAAATCAAAAAATTACACATGGTTGATTCAAGTTAACAAAGTTTTCATGTATGTAATTAGTACTTTATTATATTTATTATTGCTCTTTTTGGCATCCAATGAGCGTAACATTAATATGCTAACCTATTATTTTAGCTAGTAGTTCTGCCATGTGAACACGCAAAGAAATAGAGTGTACGTAAAAAATTAAAATCATCTTGGGGGAAGCTTTTTAGGAATTTTTATTTGTTGACAAAATTTTTAAATGATAAATTTAGCGTGTAATTACTTGCTTACAATGAATTGTCACTTATTTTTGTTATTACGAGGATCGCCATTTTTGTTTCTGAAATAACAAACAAAAACAAATATTTTTCTTTGAAAATGGTTTTATTATTTTTGAAGACGCTGTCCACCATGATTAGTACACTTTTACTTGCAATTTAACCAATCCGAAAAGAATTTTTTTCACTGCAGTGATGATATCTCTAAAATATGGTTTGTGAACGCATCGACCGCATTTTTTTCATGTACAGGAACAAAAATAAATCGCTGAGTGTATCATCATAGTTGAATGATGGATATTCCAATAATTTCTTGTTTTAAATATACAAGAAGTCACTTGTTTCAGCAGATTTGTGAGAGCTCGCATTGTCATGGAGGAGAATAATTCGTCATCTCCGATTTGTTATCCTCAATTCATCGAGACTTTCGGGAAACCGATAGGTGTGTACTATTCACAATTGACCGATTTAAGACAGATTGAAAAAACAGGCGACATTTTGCTTCGAAGTGCAATTTTTTTAAAGTATTTTCAAATTCATTATTGTGCGACCTGGAAATTTTGGAAAAAATGAGACAAAATTAATTTTTTTGTCCGCCATACTATCAATGCCATCTTGGACTTTGCTACACTAATTTCATCTAAAATGATACAAGACTACCGCAACAACTTCCTGAACATAAAGTAAAAAAATTCAGTCAAATTGGTGTTGCCGTTCTGGAGTTATCGATATAGAAATGTACAAAAAAAAATATGCTGCAGACACATTGATAACTTCCTTCGGTTAAAAAAAATGGTCAAATTTATAATTTCCTTCTATTAAAAGTTGGAAATACCCAAGCACGTGATATCGATATATTTAGACCCTGATTTTTCAGACGTTAGAATTTAAAAAAATATTGCTATTATTTTATTCCAAAACTGATTAGTCCCCAGGACGTAACTTCTATTCTTCCATAATTACCACTCTTCTGAAACTTGGTGAGGAGTGATTTTACTTTGACGATTCGGACAACTACTTTATTTCCGGAAATCGTTGAAAGCGCTACATTTTCGAATGCGAGAAATTGACAATTTCCCAGCTTCGGACTGGAGAAATTTCGCGCAATTTTTTTTATTACAGACCAGATGATTTTTTCATAGTTTATTAATTAATGTTTATGTAATCGAGTTGTCATAATGTCTGGTAAACTTCATTCGCCAGTTATTCAAGAGATCGTTTTCGTATAATGTTGCCAGATATTTAAATAAATATGCCATTGATTAATAGTTAAATAATACAACGTATTATAATTTCCACTATATTATATTGATCATAATAATTGTTTCGAAAAATATATTATATTTAACAATCTACGCACTCTACGAAAAAATAAAAAAGATAAAAAATGCGCCATTCTGGATGGAAAAGCAAGTTATAATATTTTTTTAAATTAATGATGTATATAATATATAAATAAAGAATTGTACAGGTGTAAATATATGTAAATCATTCATACTTGTTTCAAAACTACATAGGTTTTTGTTTAATAACGACTATGTTTACTTTATTCGTAAACACAATAATATGCTGACGAAGCTTTGCTAAACATTTTTCGATTGTCATTTATTTTAAAAAGCGATATAGATTTTTCATTAGTATGCGGTGGGTATTCGTTGTGATAGCATGGGTGGAAAAGCTGCGTTGTCTGAAGCGACGCGATCTGCTAAATAATGTTCAAGTATGTCATTAAATAAAAACATTTGTAATTTTGAAATAATATGAATGATTTACATTTATTTACACTTGCATACTTTTTTAGTTATATATTATATACATCATTAATTAACAAAAGATTATAAAAAAATTGAA
This sequence comes from Diaprepes abbreviatus, assembly GCA_034092305.1. Classification (NCBI taxonomy): domain Eukaryota; kingdom Metazoa; phylum Arthropoda; class Insecta; order Coleoptera; family Curculionidae; genus Diaprepes; species Diaprepes abbreviatus. Next base: position 7,367,497 of record JASJET010000303.1, read on the forward strand.
AAAAAAAATGTGTATTAAATATATTATAACTTGATTCTCCATCCAAAATGGCTCGTTTTTTTCTTTTTTCAATTTTTTTTGTAGAGTGCGTAGATTTTTAATAGAATTTATTTTCGAAAAATAGTGTTTTTCACAAAAACAGCAATAACTTGGTAAAAAAATGGTTAAAAATAAAGCCCTGGGTCTCGTTTTAAAGCTTTTACTATTATCTTTCAAATGGCGGTAAGTTTTTAACTATATGTTTATTTACAGTTGCTATGAAAGCACTTTAAATTTTTCAAAACTTTACGATGTCAAGCATGCGTAGAAGAGACAATTCAAAAAATTGTTCAGAGGACTTTGAAAGGGTGTCATAAGAGCTTTCAAATGAGAGGTACAAAAGTCTTTTATGATATATAATTTCTAAAATATAAAACTTTGAAAATTTTCGTTTTTTTTTTTACGTGAGCTTATACTTTTAAGCGGTAGTGTATATATAATTGAGAGGGTCAATTACTGGCAAAGTTTTAAGCTTAAATCAAAGGGAACACAAGCCTCCGTAAACAGGCTTAGTATGAATGGAGCTAAGACCTAAAAAAGGTCTTCTTTGTATTTACGACCAATGGGTTTTTATAGCTTCGATAAATATTTGTGTAGCAAACTTCAAGACACTGATATACATGCATAATCATTTGTATTGTTTTAATGTAGCGGCTATTTTAAGTTGATAATTTTGTAATTATTAAGTTCGTTTTATATTTTGACGTGTGATAATACTGTATTGTATTATCACATGCATAAGAATTGATATAGAATTTTAGCTGATGCGAAGGTGTCAACTTCCCAAGAATAAAAACTTAAGGACAGGGTGGTTGAAAAGTTTTGAAAGCGACGCCTATTAACCAGTACAGGAATCAAAATTTATATGCCATTTTAATATATCGTCTTCTATATGAACATACATGAAAGTTTATTTCTATCTGTCAATTCATTTTTTGTTTACAGGCCATTTAAAGTTGACGTATCAGAGAATTTTTATACAATGGATAAAACTGAATATCGTGCAGGGATTAAATTCTTTGTTCTAGAAGGTTAATCAGCAACAGAAATTCATATAAAAATGGTGAAAGTATTAAAGGAATCTGTTCCTTCATTTCCAGCTGTGAATCGATGGGTTTTAGAGTTTGAACGTGATCGTAGAAGCGTTGAAGATGAACCACATAGTGGACGTCCAAAGCGCGGAAGAACACCAGAAATCATTGAGCAAGTCTAAGATATTGTTTTTATAAGAATCCAAGTGCGACTAAGTGTGAAATTGCTGATACCATAGGCATCTCGGACGAACGAGTACTCTATATTTTACACGAAGAATTACGTATGAAAAAGCTATTCGGAAAGATAGTGCCGCATTCGTTAACGATTCAACAAAAACTGAAAGAAAACAAATTTGTAAGCATAATTTGGAGTTTTAAGCAGAATAAAATGGATTTTGTGCATCGTTCTGTAACTATGGATGAGACTTGGATTTATCATCATGATCTTAAACTGAAACAAGAACATTTACAGTGAACTAAAGCTGGTTGTTCAGCTTCAAAACAGGTCAAGTCAGAACGATCGGCAAAAAAGGTTATGGCATCAGTTTTTTTGCGATTCAAAAGAGATTTTATTGATTGATTATCTTGAAAAAGGTAAAACAATTAACTCTGAGTATTATTGCAACCTTTTGGATCAGTTGGATATAAAAGTTCGTGAAAAAAGGTCCAGCTTACAGAGAACAAAATCATTTTTCATCAAGACAATGCATGTCCTCACACAAGTAGTTTGACGATGGCTAAATTGAAAGAATTAAAGTACGAATTGCTTGAACACCCAACGACTACTACCTTTTCAGAAATTTGAAACTTCGTGGAAAGCTTTTTTCGTCGAATGAAGATGCTATTGTAGCCGTGAAACATTATTTTGCAGAGCTTCCAGAAAATCATTACAAATATGATATAAAATTATTGGAGGATCGTTGGAATAAGTGTGTTGAAGTTGATGGAGATTATATTGAATAAAAAAACTAATTTTATTAAATAATACACATTCTTTCATTTTCGCTTTCAAACTTTTCAACCAACCTGTATTTTTCAGCATTTAGAAATTAAGGACAACCATGTTTGTTAAATAACAGACAGGTAAAAATGGGCAATAACAAAAATTTAGATTCAAATGATTTATTAAAGTTAATTAATAGGACTGTAGATGATATTAGTAAGTCTCTAAATTATTTAGCTATGTAGTTCAACAAACACACATTTCGCCGCGTGAATAGCAGTATCCTGTTTGGTGCCCTTTTCAATAAGACATTTGTCCACAGAAGCGTTTATTTTAGCTATATCATCTGAAAATAATTTCAATGTAGCTTTAAGTATATCCGGGTAAACATGACCGGCATCATCTATGACTCCTGTATCTTTAGCAATGCAAGCAAAGTAATTCGGAAGTGCTGGATTATCAGCGAAAACACCAATGTGAGCATTCTGTTCCATTTCTTCAGTAGCGCCAGTTTCTTTTATGCACAGGTCTTTTAGTGCTAAAATTTTATCACGCTCTTCTGGAGATAACTCCTGCAATTCAGAAGAAGCTTATGAATAAATATTGTTGTATCTAGAATGTAATGCATTTTTTCTAATTTAACTTCCATCTATGGAAATTAAAATAGACTTATAAAGTATGGTTGAAAGTGAACTGAAACAGTTTTAAATAACTGATTTTTAAATTTCTAATAAGTAATAGAATAAGGTGAAAATAATATTATTTTATAAAATTGTAACCCAAATTCAAAACACCCATATACTTTTTATTTAAGTACATCAAGTATTTCCAAACCGCTTCAACATATTAAATTTTAAGGATTTATTATTCAATTTGTATTTAATAGTTCCAAAGAGAGCACAGTACCAATTTTTAAAAACCTTTGAATATAACAAAATCTATCCTGCTATATTGGATCAACCAAAATGAATTTTAAAAAAAATGTTAGTAAATGCTTAGTTAGTTCTTCTGAAAACCTCCTAATGAAAGATTTACTCTACCATTTTGGATCTAATACATTTATATTGAAGAAGTTAAATTTAGATCCGCAATTTATACCGTGAAGGCCCTATAATGCCAAATTCGGAAAATTAAATAACTAACGAAAAGTTAGTTACTGAGAGATACGAATAAAGACTGATTACAAGAGCTTGTAAAAAAAAGTGGGGCCAATGCTTCTGATCTTCCAAAGAAGATGCTGGAATTTTAGATGATTAACGTTGAAATAAATCTTTAGATATAAATAAAATAAATTTATTTTTAAGTAAACATAACAAATTAAAAAAAAAACAATTTTTTTTTCTACTGCGGATAGTTCCATTATTTTATACATTTAAAAAGGGAAATTCAAAAAATAAAGCAATTCTGCAAAGTAAGTTTCTACGGTACTTTTTATGTGGTTGACCGTAGCAAAATTTTTAAGCGTTCTTAGAAAAAAGAAGTATTCAACTGATTGCAACCGAGTGATGCGATGCTACTTAAATATGCAATAGCTTAAATATTTTCTAAAAAACAAAAAAAAATTTATAAAATAAAATATTATAACTTTAACTAGCGATATATTTATGCTGTGAGTCCATTTTATTTCATAAACAATTAAGGTTGCAAAAGAAATCAAAAATTTTAAACATACATTACGTCAATTTGTTTATTGTTATTTAAAAATCATTTTCGATGACACACTATTTTAGAGTGGGCTTTGATCTTTAAAATGAGCTCTAATACGATGAAATATTTTAATTATATATTGAGTTATATTCAATATTGTTGGAGCGCTGGGGACACATCCCATTTTTTGCATTAATTTTTCAGTAATACTGCAATATTACAGCTTTTAATTATTTTTTTTCAAATCTAAACATAGTGTCGCCTTTATCTTTAAATTTAAAACAAAATGGCGTGGTCCTGAAACTGATGACATTTATTAATAATTTTATGTCTTTATGAACAATTTATTTGTCAATAATAAATTCTTTACGTGACGGTTTATCATGTTGAAGGTTTGAGTTTAGTAATTAAAATACATAAAAATCATTAAACTTCATGGACCTTAATGGGCCAAATTTGAGCGTTATGCATAGTATAACTTTTATTTAACTGGTTATTTAGGCGGCGACGCTGTCTTATCACAGTTTTTTGAGACCAAAATGGTTTCAAAATATTCAATACACCTATAAAAATGCACTAAACCTAAAAACTATTAAGTACTCCTTTGGCAGGATACACCAGAGCTGTGGATTCAATTTTTAAAAACCTGCCTACAGTAATACAGACTTTGGGAAGTATCTCATCTTGTGAAATTTAAAGTGCCAATGCAAGTCACATACTTGACGTTTGTGTTATAATAATCTACATAAAATCTTTTAAATTCATATATGTTTTTCGGTTTTGAAAAGAAACACTTTTATTAGTTCAAGTTCTCTCTAATCGTTTATAAAAGGTCGACATACATAAATATGTTAGCAGCAGTACCTCTAATTAAACCGTTTATATAACACTAAAAATCTTTTAAAAATTATGGATTTTTAATAGCTTTGAAAAAAGACCTAAAGAAATTTCAAGCTTGTGTAATAGTAACCTAATAAATTTACTTAACAAAGGTTTCAAAATAGTCAAAATTTTTCATAACACAAACACCCCTAGATAAAATTTTAAAATTTCTGTATATTTTTTACTGAATACCCTTATTCAAACATTAATAAATAGATTTGAAGAATTTTTCCAAGACGCAAACAAATTCCCATGCTTGAAGACAGAAAATATCTCTGCTTCTAAAGAAAACTTCACATAACTTAGGTATTTTTTAACTGAGTTCAAACAGAAGGAGATTCTAAATTCCCGCGCTTTCTATGTTTGCTTATGTCTGTATGTCAATTACTTCGGGACAGCGACCTCGATTTGAATGAAATTTTTTACATTATATTCAGGATTTTTCGGATAACGAATTTAAGATATTTTTAAAAAATTCAAAAACTTTTTACATCTCTCAATTTAATTAAACGTTAAAGGGAGATTTTTGAATTTGTAAATTACAAATTTAAAATTATTTTAGAAAAATTCTATATAACGGGCCAAATAAGGCCGATTAAAAATTTAACATATAATAAAGATATTTTGTTCAAAATTTATTGCTGAGGGTTTCTGAGAGTGTATAAAGCAAATTTAAACTTGTTTTAAAGAAATTCAATATGACAAATGCAATATGGCGGTCTAAAAATTTATATTTTTGCTGATTATATCCAAAATTGGTACTGGGGGGTTTTTGCGAATGTAGATTAAGATTAGGTTAGGGGTCTAAAATTAATTTTTGAAATGTAATGTGGCGGATCCTATATGGCGGAGTGACAATTTTACCTTATTCAGATTTTTTAAAATTAGCATTAGAGGGCTCTAGGAATGGTACGTTCCTAATCTGAAGTTTTTTTTTTTCAATTTAATATAACAGATACAATATGGAATATTATAAATTTTACATTTCTCCGATTTTGTTTAAATCATGAGTTTTTTTTTTTATTGTGGCAACGTTTTTAGATAATATTATTTGTTATTTACAATGTGCGAATAGTGTCATTTTTTTTTTGTAATCAGAAATTACTCAAATTCCTGCGCTTTTATTTAAAAATAAATGATATAATAACTAACATTAAGGCTTTTATTAACAATAACAATAATAATAAAAACATAAAGCATCCTAAGAGTGTTTGCCCCATTCTACTTCGAAAGTCTAGCACACTACTGCTAAAATAATTTTTTAATTTCGTAAATTGTTCAGTACTATTCTTGACAAAATGGTGTCCAAAACGTATAATATATATTCTTTCAAACTTTGTTATCAAATTACTAGGGCTTAATATTAATTAATCATGCTATATATATATATATATATATATATATATATATATATATAAATAAACTCTCTCTCTCTCTCTCTCTATATATATATATATATATATATATATATATATATATATATATATATATATATATATATCAGAATTATCAGAAAAGTACAAGCTTTCGAATGGTGTGTAGCAAAATTACTTTATTAAATCAGATCATCTTGAAAATTTCGAAAAACCAAAAATAAATGGTGAAAAAGTTATTAGTTAGGTCCCTTGGAAGCTCCAATTTTTCTATTCGCTATTATTGCTTAAAGTTACTTATTCGGGAGTTTTCGGGGTCGCTATGCACAAATCTGTAATGAGAATTTAAATTTTTCGATATTCAAGATGGCGGATTCAAAATGGTGATCCTCAATTTTTTGAAAGCTTTGCTCTGAAAATACTTCGGGATTTTTGTGGTTTTCAGGAAGTTGTCAAAAGAACTTAACATCTCATTTCTTGTCTTTTTTAATTATTTTTATTTTTGCTGCATTTTTTGGTGTTTTTTGTGGTCTTGTATTTTCTTCATTTTTTTTAGCAGTTATTTTCAAAGTTCATTTAACAAACTTACTGTAAATTCAACCGGGTAACAAAAGCGCGTCTAAGAACCAAAATAAAATAATTGAATCAAGAATTGCTCAGTTATTAATCTTAAAAACTCTTGATGCTCAGTTATTAATCTTAACAACTCTTGATCAAAATTTATCTACTATATGCTACGATCCTAATATCTACTTAACTTTCGCGCTCTACTTTTTAAAATCTTGATATGAGAATGTCGATATATTACAATCTTTGGAATATCTTTTGTTAACCATTTCTTTTTTGTTAATGGGTATAACCAAGTAGTTTTTTTGAATTACTGGAACTGGTGGAGCAGTATCAAAGCTTATGTTCAAAAATATTTTTGCCTTTGGTGATCCTTATCATTATAACGCAGTACGCTAGTAGTTTTAAAAGATTTCTTAGCTCAGTTAGTAAGTTTCGTTCTCAGCAACCCCAAAAGGGTCTTAATAATTAATTTTTGAAAAGGTTGATTTCCGCCATTTTGAATCTGTCGTCTTGGATATTGCAAAATTGAATTTGTCATTGCAGATTCGTGCTCAGCGACCCCGTATTTTCAAATCAAAATATTTGCTTTAAAAAATTATGGTCCACCATTTTGAATCCGCCATCTTGAATATCGTGAGATTAAAATTCTTATTACCTGGCACTCTGTGATCTCAAAAACCCCTAAGTGAGTAAGTTTAAGCAAGAAAGCGCATAGAAAAATGGAAATTTCAAAGGGATTTAACTAATAATATATTTTCATAATTTATTTTCGGTTTTTCGAAATTTTCAGGATGATCTGATTTAATGAAGTTATTTTGTCACACCTCATTCGAAAGCCTGTTCTTTTCTGATACTTGTGAAAAATCTTTCAAATTCGTATAGATAGAACAATTTCTGAACTGAAATTGTGGTCAAAACTCAAGAACTGTATATCCTAGAACCAATTTGGACACCAAATTTCTATGTGATATATAATATCTACGCATGAGTAATTTCATACTATTTTTGCGCTTACATGAAAAAATAATGATTTAGTTAAAGGAAAAAATATTTTCTCACTTAAATTTTTAAGTTTGGATCCGTTCCTAAGCGGGTGACTCAAATTTTCTCTTATATCAAAGAAAATAATAGCTTAATAGAAAGATTCACTTCGTTTTCAATTAATTTTGCAAATAGTGTAAAGTTTTTTTATTCTTTAATAAGTGTTTAAATATGAAATGTTAAATTGCACCTTTCTGGTTTAAACTAACTTAGATCAGATATATTATAAATTATTTTTAAAATACTATTTTGAACTTACGCCAGATGTGGTCGATATATAGGTACAAACTAGAAATACAAGCACGTAGTTCATTTTAGAAGATCAGTTTCTTGTCAAGTCAATTGCTAAACTCGATTGGATACACAATGGATAGATAATATTTATCTTAATGTAGGCGCTCTTCAACAGATCTTGATATCTGTAATTATTTCCAAATTCTTTTTGTTATTTTTTTGAGACCCAAGAAGCGTAAAATTATCATACTGTGCTACAATTAGGTAGAAGTTTGGAGGTCATATAGCAGAAGTTGTCTAAAGCAAATCTTTCAGCGCGTTTTCGTGAAAAATACAAAAAAAGTCAAATTACTTATCAATAACAGCGATTATTTCACTAGAGTCTGCCTCAGAACAATTGTTACCGTCTCTGTATGTTTCTGATAGGAATGAAGTTGCAAAAAAAATTTTACAAATCAACTATTGACAATTATTTCGATCAATTTCAATGAAAATTTACACATTGCACCTACTTATATGCTTGCATTTTATTATGGAAATAAAATAATTACTATACTTACATTTCTGACCATTTTAATATAAATGTTCTTAATATTTCATTGCCAGTAGCAATAAAATCAGGTATTTAATGTGAACCACGTCTTACATTTCATTGCAGCATATCTTATAAAAAAGCTACCATACTCGTATTGAACTTTGTGCCTAAGACCTATCCCTATCCCTTACAACAAGAATATGGCCTGCACCAACCTTTAATCTACAACGCTAGGCAATTGCATTTTATGTAGTGGATTCCAGTTGCCTCCTACATCGTTGTGTCGTAGGGTCTGTGTTGAGATCTTGTTACTGTTCGCGGTGGATCCCAATTCTGTGAACAGAGTCGTTGTTTATTATCCTTGAGCGGTATCGTGCGCGGGGCCGTATACTCGAACTGAGGAACGTGAAGTGAACGGTGAAAGGGTGGTGAATGTATATTCTTCAGGCCTTCACCATTCATACACTAAATGACATATTTGACGATTAGTATTGGAAAAATTTATATTATTTTTGGTAATTCAAAATAACTCGTCATTAAAAAAAGTAATATGTTGACGAACCATTTCCTTAAGACGTTTTGCTTTTTGAAAAAACAGTTGAAAGGTTAATTAGGTGGTACCCCGATATTTTTAATATTTTCAAATGTTTAATTAAAATATCCTTAGAAATTTGAATATGTCTGAGAAATATTAGGTAAATTTGAAATTATAGACATATAAAATTATTACAAAAGATTCTGTTCATAACTCAATTGTATGAGCGTGGTATTTAAAAATGTTTTTTCTACAGCTAGTTCTGTTTATGGATTTAACATAAATACTTGTGTCCATAACAGCTGGTATCTTAGTTTTAAACAGTTGTCTAACATAATTCTTTTCACGATGCAACTTATAATTGAGAAATAACAATTTGTAAGCAATCTGAAACTTTTATTTAAATAAGTAACAAATTTGATATCTAAATAATATTACTACAGTATTTAACTTAATTAGACTGTGTTAAACACTATACTATACTACAGTTAAATAAATATTATGATTATAACTTATCGGGACATATAAATATGAACCCTACAGACCAACGAATGAAGTCCTTCAGCATAAAAACCTTATTTATGGTTCATTTGATCTTTAAGCCTCTACAAATCTTTATAAAATAAAAAAAAACTATATTTAAAGTTGAAGGTGAGATCTGCTAATATCTTTAATGGACGTCTTCTCTCTGATCTTTGGTTTCGGTCCATGGTCTTAAACAGTTTCTCTATCATTGTTTCGGGTTTTCTTTTAAATTTAATTGTCAGAACAGGACGTCTTGCAGTAAGAGGCTGGATATTTTGTGACTTCATACAATAAATAATTAATTGGATCGTCTCCGTAGTGCCGTAGTGGATTTGGATTATGGCTTTTAGTCAAACTACGTAGAGTTGTAATTTCCACCCTTTCAAAGTTTATCAGTGCTGGCTTTCTGTAATTACTGTATGTATGGGGCATGTATTTCAACTGACATCAGTATATTACTTTGTATATATGAGTTACCGCTTTTCTTGATATTCCTTTTTCTTTATATATAAGAATCCTAAAGTATTTGGCTCTTTGTAAATAATTGACTGGATCGTTTCCGTAGTGGACTGGGATTATGGCTTTTAGTCATACTACGTAGAGCTGTAATTTCCACCGTTTCAAGGTTTATCAGTGCTGGCTTTCTGCAATTACTGTATGTAGAGGGCATGCATTCCAATCGACTTCAGTATGTTACTTTGTAAATATGAGTTGCTGTTTTTCTTGATATCCCTTTCTCTTTATATATTAGAATCCTAAAGTATTTGGCTCTTTGTATTCATTTTTCTTTAACAGTTCTAGAGTGTCAATTTAAGATAATTTTTTGGTCTATATTTACACCTAAATATTTAATTGATGGCTTAGTCTATATTTCTTAGTTGTTAAGTGATATAAAATAAATTTAGTCTAGGGAAAGTACAAATATTTTAATGGCAATCAATAACTGCACAACATTAACAACACCGACACTATTTTCTTTTTACTTTTGACGGTTAATTTTACGTACCAAAACTACTTTTTGCCTGAAATGGCGACAAAACATACTACGGACATTTTCGGTCTGACAGCTCAATTTAATCTGTCATCAATTTTATTTTTTGAAATCCGAGTGTTTTACCACGTTCAGATTGGCAACATTGCTTTTTCAAGAATACGTCTTTTATTGTAAAAAGTATGAAGTGATAGTTTACATCGCCTTTCACATCACTTTTCACATTACGCTTTCAGGGATACGGACCCAGGCAGCTGACAAGATATTTCAGAAAAATATTTTTGTATGCTGCCAGCTTCGATTCGACTCGAAGGCTGACGCTTCTACCATTACATACAACTAAATACTAAATAATATCTGAATAATAATTTATAACTCATATAATCAATAAAAATAATAATACAGCTTTTGACAAGTAAACTGACAGAAAATATTATTGTGGAGCTAGATGCGGAACTTAAAATATTTTCATTTCTTGTCAGTGGTGAAGACACATCAAAAGCATTTAAATTTACTTTATCGTTTACCACAAGTTCGTTTAAGTCTAAACTATCTGGAACTAAAACTTCTTTTATTGGCGTTGAAATTTCCAAATATGACGCTTCCACTTCCGTTTCTCCCAAATCTGATTTCAAAAACGTTGAAATATAAGCACAAATTTTCAGTAACTTTGCTTTGTTAATTTCTTGCTTATTCTTTCTTTTTAAGTTTGCCCAACCAACCGATTTCTTTCCTTTATTTTTTTCCATTTTAGGCTAATCTAAAACATCTTACAGAAAGACAGTTTTCCAACAAAGTTAATACGTTACATATTACTAATTAAGTTATTATAAAACTTTCAACTTTTCACATCCTGCCTTTATTGGCACTTTTCAAAGAATATCCATTAAAAAAAAGAGGTCTTATCTTGAACTAAAAAAAATGTTCTAACTATTGATATATACATACAGGTTGCAGTTTAGGGTTCCATATTGACGGAGTCTTCTTTTTAATTAAATTACTAATATAGTTAAACCGCTGTATATCTTTACGTCAAAATTTGACATATGCATCAAACTAGTGACATTTTTTTTTTGAGAACTGTAACAGGATCGGAGTGGCTCATTCTACTATTTTCTTTTTCGGTTATATAACAAGAAATTTGTCGAATGGTTTATAAGCAAGTTTCACAAACTAAATATCCTTAAAAAATAAAAATGTTATACACAAAAATTTTAAAATCGAAGTTTTTCCTTCTGTTTAGACATATCGATAATTTTATATCCCATTTGTATAGGGCTATTTAATGAAGGAGTTTATGTGCTTATAATGGGTTTGATATTTTAAGTGAAATTTTAAATATGAGAGATTTTAAAAGCGGATTAAAATTTCCTCTTTTATATTACTACACTAAGAGATGTACTACTGCTAAAAATAATTTACTTTACGTATTAGTACATTCTTTAATAAGCATTGCCTTTTTAATTTGTTGTTAGCTGATAATTTTGAAATTGTAGAAACTATTGTACTAAAAATTTTAAACACACTCTTTTTAATTTTGGAATTAGTAGGGTGATGTCTGAAGGTACAAGTGTGGGGTGCTTACGTGTATGTTCACTTTTATAAGTGAACCTATGTTGTTGTAATGTTTCACCTATGAAATTTATGACAATAAAAGCTTTATTTATTTATTTATTTATTTTATAAAGTATATCGTTTATATTCTAAATTATTGGTAACTATTTCGGTAACAGAAAAAATTATACGCAATTTGTTGATAAAGTTCTATTTTTATTATAATACTCCAGTTAGGTATAACAATATTAGGGTAGTCTAACTGAAAACTAAAAATAAATTGACTATTCTAATAGAATCAAAACTAAAAAACAGTATTCTTAGAAACAGTGGGTAAGTATACAATATTCTAGAAATTATTCAGTGTTTTATACTTAATGACTAACTTTATGATTTCTGACTGCAATAAATGAAGTAGTTAAGCTGCAAAAATATTGAATAAAAAGATAAATAATCAATCATCTTCATCAAATAGCCTAGTTTTCTTAAAAATAAATACATAAATTTAAAAAAAAATGTATGCTTCAACAGATAATAGTTAACACAACGCACGACTCATGGCTCCGAGTCTTTTACTGACTACATTTGAAGATTCCTCATGCCCTATCGTCACAGATAAATTTATAAACATATAAATGTGTAAAATAATGAAAGGGGTTCGGTCCAGGGTATCCAGATCTAAGGCCCCATGCAATATTGGGGCCTTAGATCTGGTTCCCTGAAATAGAGTAATACATGCATAAAAAATAATACAGACATGGAACAATAGAAATCGTAAGTGAACTAATTACAATTAAGATTAATTATTTATTTATATACCTAACACTATTTTCAAAAATTATAGGTATATATACAATATCCTAGAAATGATATGTATTTTATATTAAATTATTGTAACTATATGATCTTTGACTGCAAAAACTAAGGTATTCAAGCTACAAAAATATTGAATAAAAATATAAATAATTAATTAGTTTCTTCTTCATTAAATAGCTAGTTTTCTTAAAAATAAATACAGAAATTTAAAAAAATGGGTGCCCCAAAAGGTAAGATTTAATACATCGCACGACTCATGGCTCTGAGTCTTTTATTTACCTCATTTCAAGATTCCACATGCAACATCCTCACACATAAATGTGCAAGCATATAAACATGTAAAATAATGAAAGGGGCTCGGTTGGGGGGCATCTAGATCTGAGGCAAAATCTAGGGCCCCTATGTTGCATCAAGTTCACTGAAACAGAGTAACACATATATGAAAATAATACTGCCATAAAAAAATAGAAATCGTAAATGAACTAATTACAATTAAGATTGATTATTTATATATAATAAATATAAAAAAAAATGGTATCATACTCTTTCTTGTTTTATATAATGCCATGGGCAAAAGAAAAAAATATCCCATATAGAAATGGAAAAAGAAAAGAAGTGCTTAAAAAGTGCCAATAAAAAATTTAAGTTAAAAATTTAGAAAATATGTAAAAAAGAATTTTATGACAATACTTTAGAAGTGGTGAAATTTTTATGTATGAAAATGCCAAAAGAGATTAAAAAAAAACACAAATGAAAATTATTAAAAATGTCTGTACATCCACATATTATCAAAAACTGAAAAGAGGATTAAGGGTCAAAATGACTTCTCTTATTCTGAGGAATCGCCATCACTCTCACCAACATTAATAATAAGTGGTTGTAAAGGAACTCGAATTTTCTTTTCAATTTACCACTGCTTTTTAATAATATTATTTGTGTGTTCGACATAGTTAGCCCAATTCTGTTTTGTCACTGTTCCTAACGCCTTTTTCCAAGCCTCTATTGGTTCTTTAACTTGTAGAATCAGTTGGTCATAATTTCTCTTTGCCTGACTCCATACCATTTCAATTGTGTTAAAATGGCAATGGTATGGAGGCAAGCGTAAAACTTTATGTCCAGAAGATTCTATTAGGTGATCTACTACAAAGCATTTTGCAGGCTTTGGTACCGAGATATCAAAGACCACAAAGTATCTTTTGTAGCATCTTCTCCAAAGTTGATATATTTTTCTTTCATCCACGCTTTCATAGCGTCCTTGCTCCAACCCTTTGTTGGCCATTTTTGAAGTTGCCTACTATGATAAGGAGCATTATCTAAAACAATTAAAGGTATTTCCAGTTTTGGCAAAATATCTTTTAACCAAGCTTCAAAGTTTTTCGAATTCATTTCTCCATGATAATCTCCAGTTTTTGACTTCGATTTAAAAATCAGCATTGCATCTTCAACGAATCCATTTTCATTTCCTGCATTCAGTACTATGTACCTGAAAAAAAGTAGAGTAGTATGTGGCAGTACAAATTATTTGAAATATTTTGCAGAAACACAAATTGGTCTTAACCAAGGGAAGCTTTCATGGTTTTGGTCAATTGAGAAATAGTGGTTCTTGAGTTTAGACCAAGTCAAATTTGAAATGTTATGCAACTTTTTACCTAGATTGCTCGAAACATCTTTAGGGATCTTCATTTCACGTAATTATAACACGGAACATTGCATGTGTTGATGGTCTTAGTTAAAGGATAATATCAAAATTAATTTATTTTTCTCAATTTTTATGTCATTAATGCCTTGAAATTGGAAAATTTATTTCATCTGTTTATTTTTTAGAAATATGATGCATTGTTAAAAATATACTGTATTATACCCATTTTTGGTTTATTTTTAAGCACCTTTATGTTGTATAAATTATGGGTGAGGAGTGTGCAATTGAATAATTATAATACTTATTTCAAATCGGCTTTTTTTAGCACAATTAAACATGATACCATATCAGCAGTTTCGATTGGCGAAGCATTGACTCGTCTGAGAACTTGGGCAAGAACACTGATGTACCATATTTTAATATAAAAATATTAGTTGTGTTTCCTTAAACCGAAACAAATTAGATTCTACGCGATACAGATTTACTTCACGTTTCAGCAAAATACCTGTAAGCAGTTTTTATATTTTGATAATATATATTTTTTTTTCATAATTTTTAACGCCCTGTATTTTGAAAACGAAATATTTTAGATATATGTTTATATCAAATTCTTTTATAAAACCGCTTAAGAAATCACTACAAGATTTTTTTTTTTTGGATTTCTGGAAAGCCTGTATCAAAGTAAGATGATCATTATTATTTTGTAAAATGTAAATTAAATTATTTGTTTAACTTTCATTTATTAAGGAAACATTTTTATCATATTAAGTAAAAATTTTTCCTAAAAAGGTTCAAACTTATTTGATAAAACATACAGAAATTTAGGTAAGAAATTTCTCAATCTCCCCAGGAAATAAAGTATTAAAGTAAAAATTTAATATTTAACATCCTGCTAATAGGAAATGATCCAAGGATTATTTAAATAAAGCTTTTTGCAACCTGTTATAGATGAAAAAAATTCAAATTATGTAGTGCAAATAACTGATTTATTACCTAAATTCCTCCCCAGATAATTTTCGTACTGATTGAGTGCTATTGTCCTGCCATGATCGTCTGTGGGTGCCATTTTGAAAAATCCATTTAAATAAAGCTTTTTGCAACCTGTTATAGATGAAAAAAATTCAAATTGTGTAGTGCAAATAACTGATTTATTACCTAAATTCCTCCCCAGATAATTTTCGTACTGATTGAGTGCTATTGTCCTGCCATGATCGTCTGTGGGTGCCATTTTGAAAAATCCATGTCTCGTCTATAAAGACTGGCTCAAATTTATTTTCCCCTTTTTCTTCGTTCTTTAAGTACTGTTCAAGAAAGTCTCTTCTCATTTTCTGAATTTGTGGTTTCTCCATTTTGAAAAATCCATGTTTCGTCTATAAAGACTGGCTCAAATTTATTTTCCCCTTTTTCTTCGTTCTTTAAGTACTGTTCAAGAAAGTCTCTTCTCATTTTCTGAATTTGTGGTTTCTCCATTAAAGCTCTACGTGGGTCATCCTTCCTATATAAATATATAAATAAAAATGAAATGTGTATCCTCCAAAAATAAATTACACAGGTCTCCTGTGAAAAATTCTGCTTATTATTTTGGCCCAATTGCAACTGCTTTATATTTGTATCTAACATTTATTTGCTGTATGTAAATGATTGTTTACCTGTAGATAAATCCTATTTGCTTTAGTAATATGCCTAGACTTGTCCTTGCTCCATGGTATATTTCTTTTGCCTTTAATCGTTCCAACAATATTGAGACTGTTATTGAGGTACCTTCACAAATAAAAAATTGTTATGAAGAAATGACGAAATCTTAATATTCTATTTAATTTAGTAAAATTATGTTTACTTTTTGTATTCATTACAAATATTTTTTTGGGTTTTTTTATTTTTAAAACTTATATTTTCATTATACATACACCTTGACGGGTTAGAAAATGTAAACAAAACAAGTTAGAATAAAATATAACATATAAAATTTTTTAGAAATACTTACCCTCAGAAAACATCATGTATATTTCGTCTCTAATTTGTAATTTTGTTGCTTCATATCTTCAGTTTTTGGTCTCTTCCTTTTTCTTGTTTCCTTTATTGTCGTTATTGGGGCATTTAGGAAAGTTCTCACAGTTATATGGGATAAGTGTAAGCATTGGTTTCTAATTTGAATTTTAAAAATTCATAAAGTTGATTACCCAGATCTTCCCTTGCTACTTGTTTTAATTAGTAAATTAGCCTGTAAGGAAAATTTTTTAAATGTACATATTTCATACTATAAACAAATATTTTTAAAGTGATTTTTGGATAAATGATGAGGGGACACATAAACTAGATTTAAACTTAAGAGTTCTAAAAGTTATTTTTCTCTTATTGACAATTATACCAGCTATATAAAATTTTGAAAAATGTTGGGGCTAAAATATGAATTAAGAGCTTCAAAATATATATTCCGGAAACGAAAAGTAAACAAAAACTAATTAGATGAAACAATCCTGTAACAAGACAAAGTGAAATGCTTACCTGAATTATAACATTTAATATTTTACGAACAAGAGGTTGTTGGTAGATGGAGAAGTTTAATTTTGAATTTACACTGTCATACGTTTTCAGGATTCTTGGGTACCAGAATTTAAAAATCATATCAACTGAATGATATGTATAATTATATCAGAATAAGAAGTCGGCACATGGGTGAAAATTTTAGTTAAAATCAAAAATAGTGACTTGGCTTAAAAAAAATTGTTATACGAGTTCAACTGAGCAATTAAAGCACATCAAATTAATGATGAGGGAAGTTCTGGGTGAACAAATTTACTAATATTTTTATATGTGTACATTGATATAATTTTATTGACAACCGTGCAGTCACTAAGGTTTCACACTTTATTTTCAGGGTATTGTTCCTTTGTAGTCAGAAGTATGTTTTACTAAAACTGACAAACATTTTAAACACTTTCTGAATCACTTAAAAACAAAAGTTAGAAACAAATATGACAAAAAAAATGTTATGTAGTAGAAAATAAATAACAGTAGGGCTGGAGTCAACTATGTTGTTTTTAAAATCAACAATTCAATTTCTAAAAAGTGCCACTAATAACAGTTAGGTATAAAAATAAGCATAACCCAAATTTACCTCTTTAGGATTACAATTAGGCAGCTTCCTTTTAACATAATCGTAAGGAAATTAAATCCAATCTTGGGCTATAGGACAGCTTCTTATGTGGCGGAATTTAGGACTCTGCATACCTGAAGAAGAAGGGTGATTCTCCATATCCTAAAACACAAATGTAAGTCGCTAAAAGTGGCCTCTTTCATATAGATTATAGGTTGGAAAAATGATAGGGTCCTGTATACTAGAGAGTACATTATACTCAGAATGGAGCTACGATTTTGTTTTCTTTTCCAAAAACTACCTTAAAGTACTCTAATAATCTCCTAAATCTTCACTAAATCCAATAAATACCTAGAAATCTAAAAGGTTCCCTGTAAAAATAACTAAAAAATTTGTGCATGTGTACTATTTTGTTCATCTTATTTTTTTCTTCCAAAATTAAGCATTTCAGGCATATGTTTCAAGGAACAGTTTCCCTTGTTTTCAACTATTGTATTATTCTTTGTTATAATATTTTAAATATTTTTAATTACTTTCTGTACAAGCTGTATTAACTAATCATAGTGTACACATGAGTTTGAAATACTGTGTATTTTCATAAAGCTCGACAGAATGTTGCTTAACGTTTTCGAAAGAGATACTACAAGAAAAAACCTCTTTATTAATTACTTACAAGCTGATTAAAATTTTCCATATGTACATCCATACCCAGTTAGAAAACCTAAATAAATCCAATAAAAACAAGCACTAGTAAAGTGTTTTTATTATAATAACGATAGTCTAAAATTTATAGGCTATCAAGTGTTTAAAGTCACAAACACTACAATATTAAATAGCGGCACAAAGTTTCTAAACTATTTTATATCGTAATATAATAAAAATATCGCAACGTTGTCGACAAAAATGCCTTTAATAATATTGTTTGCCGTTATTAGGACAAAATAAAGACACAGTTAGTCTGAGGCAAGGCTATGTAAATAACAGCGGCTTTCTTTTGTGGTCCTTGCTCCTGACCTGTGATATCTTTTATCTCTTTCGTTATTTATTAAGAGAAACAAGGAGGGAAAATCATCAGTATTTTCCGATTTATGTTATGTCTGGAGTAGATACGGAGTAGATAAGCGTGTTAACGTTCATATTTTTATACAAATATGAATGGGATATTTTGAAAAATTATAAAATTTTAGATAATAAAACATGTTAAAAATTATGAAATAAGTATAAATGTTGTTTCAATTGTAAAAATAACTTATTTTTCTCTACTCCGAGAGGAAGACAGAAAATCGAAATGAACGACCCTAGTTATATTTATGAGGAACATTTTTTTTTGATGTATGGCAACTAAAAACCGTTACAATTACTAAATTTTTAAAGATATACACCGTTTTGAGTATATAAAGAACCTTAATTAAGATAACTAGACACTGATAATAATTGCCATATCTCCAGGTACATACAGAGAATAAAAGCTAAAAGTGCTTAGTAGAATAAAGTAAACTTATCAAGTTTTAAAATTATGGAACAAGCCATTAAATTATAAAAAGTGTTTACAAGGTTTATTATATGATGATAATTATCGGAACTTTTAAGTGGGATATTAATTAAGAAAATCTCAATGAGGGCATGTTTAAATTTATTATTTTTGATTCAGTACAGGATAAGTATAAAATTTAAAGACCAGTTAGCTTTGTAACTCGGCAAATATACATTTGGCAGAATCGTAAGCAGTATCCTGAACAGAGCCTTTTTCAACAAGACACTTATCCACAGCCGGATCAACTTTAGGATCATCGCCTAAAAACATTTTCAATTTGGCCTTTAGTATATCTGGATGAACATGTCCATCACTATCCACTACACCTGTAACGGTAGAGAGGCAACCGAAGAAACTCTTAAGTGCTGGATCATCACTAAATGTACCAGAATGAGTATTCATAACCATTTCTTCCGTAGCACCCGATTCATCCATACACTGTTTTTGTATGGCAGCCATTTTTTCTTTCATTTCGGGAGGCAGATCCTGAAATTGTAAAAATAATGAATTTAATTTTTTTGGAAAAAATAAAATTATATATTAGAAATAGACACTATGTTTAAAAACTTGTTTAGTAATTATTCTATAAATAGGACATCTTAATATAATTTTGTACTTTTTTAAAGAATTAAAAATATTTTTTCTAAATATTCTAATAATATGAAAATTGTCATTTTTGATAACCATTTCAGCAGCTATTTATTCATCTAATTAGAAATATTTGTATATAAAATGTGTTAAATAAAAAATAGTTACATTGGATTGCTATAAATTTACTACAGTTAGAATAACAATATTAATATTTCTATCAAAGATTAATTAAATAGTAAAAGGGTGATATTAAGACTTCAGATCAATTTAGGGTACCAAAAGGGACAATAAAGTGAAATGAGAAAGCCAAATTGGTTGTGCTCCAATAATAAAACTCCGGCGAGCTTGTTTTTAAAGAATATAGAAAAGAAACTAGTACGATGCTGCCGAGAGCAAAATATAAGGTACTACAGATTAAGGGTTATTTGCTGTATGTTGTTCCATCCTATTGGACATGTATAAACATCTATTATGGAATTAAAATCAGCCCAATGTGTGTTTATTGAGAACGTCGAAAGCGCAAAGACGTTTCTACACTACGAAAATTTTTTTAAATGCACACTCTCTTTTTGGTATAAAAATGTTTATTACTGGTTTATTGGTAATAAAATATAATCAACTAACAAGTTGAATTTTAGAACATAACGGCGTTAGTTCGATTTTGTTGGTCGTTACTTGGTGGAAATTCATAACAGTTTACGATTATAGTACGTAAAACACATTTTTCTTAAGTTTTCATCGTATTTTTTACGGTACCATATGTTCCACCGTACGACAACATCTTCAGGTACTATGTGAAATATTGTGGAGTTATGCTATTTAAGCTTTCTATTACAAAAGGAACGCGATGATATATCTAAACTTTGGGTCCTTAAAGTTTATATTTTTACAATTTAGGAAATCCCAATGAATTATATTTGTCAAAATCCTTAATTTACAATTGAAGAATTTATAGTTTTGGAGATCTTTTAACGAAAAGATAATTGTAACTTAATGCCGACTTTATATTTAGCTTTAAATGTTTTTAGCACTGATGAAATAAACAAACGCAGTTTTACTAGTGTTAATTTTTTAAAATATTTATTATTTAACCTTAAAATAAGAACGTATATTAATTTTTGAGACATATTAGCTTAAAGTGATGAAATTTACAATGTGCAATAATACATAAGGGTAAGCAAATGATAGATATATTTCCAGGTAAGGTTATTAAAATGTAAATGACATAAACGAGATAAATCAGAAAAGTCAGTGTTCAAAATTCAAAATTGTAAACTGTCAGATCATTTTAGTGTGTTTTGAATATTCAAAACTATTTCAAAAATGCTTTTTTTTACCACAAGTTATATATACAGCCGAGAAATACAACCTAAACATTTTGGACCACGAGAGCATCAAACCAGGTTTGACGGAAAACTAAGTAAACTAACAAAGATCCAATGGAATGATCTGGCTACTACCCACAACTTAATAAAATAGAGTATCCATGATATTGCAAGGGAAGTTTTAGGAACATAGGAAAAGAAAAAAGTACAGCCAAAACTATATAGGTTGAACGCGAAAATTGAAACGGAGACAAAACATAAAAAACATATATATAATATACACCGGAACAGAAAAACAAATTCCACTAAAGAAGAATATAAAGAATCACAAGCAAAGGTACGAAAACTTAAGAATAAAAACGAATCGTGCGAAAAAAAGGTGTTCGAAAATAAATAACGACTTGGACTATGGAAAGAGTGAGGAAACTTGACGAACTCTTAAATCCCTTAGACAAAGAAAAAGTTAAGAATTCATAAGCTCTATCAAACCATAGGTACGGGATGACTAGTTCAAGAAACTTCTCATACCGGATCGAAACACCTTCCAAGAAAATGAAGAGTATTCAAACGTTATAACAACTGGATCACCTGATAGTCACACTTCCGGAAGTGAAAGAAATTTATGAAACTTAAAAAAATGATAAAATTGATACTTTCTGTTAGCGGAAATCCAGGTAAGTCGTCGGTTAACAGTTTGAATTATATTGTGAAAGTAACCCAAAAATTGTTTTGTTGTCTTCCCATTAAAAAATAGAAATCAAATAGAATATAATGTTTATGTTTTTTTGCTTCATAATGAAATATCACTTTATCTGTAAAAAATAATAGGAATTTTAGCAGTTTTGATTAATTATTAGAGACTGGTTTTACCTTTAATATCATCAAAAGATCATTATTCCTACCTATTTACCCAATACACTGGTTTCAATGACTTAATCGTTTAGTTAGTATATCGAAATATGTTCCTACTGAGAGTTAGTCTCCTATAAATTTGATGTAGTTACCAGTAGAGTACAACTTGCACGACCAGAGCACATGTTAACAAAATTCTATTCAGACGCTTTAATTTTTCAACAGAAGGACATGTATACATATAATGATAAATATTACATTAGTTTAATTATTTCAGTTAAATAAAATAATAAAAATATCCCTTAAGTATTCGTTTTGCTTTATAAGATAATAAATTTTTATGGGTAATGTCTCGAATCCCGCTATGAAATATAATATATGACAAACATCAAAAATTTTTCTGTAATTTTCTTTAGAGATACTTTCCAATCATAAAAAACTCTATTTACTGTAATTTGCGAATGCATTACAAAAACTTTAAAATTGATTCTGTCATGAATTTTTAAGTATTTATAGAAGTGTGTTTGAAACTTACACAAGTGACAACTGTGAAAAGAACACATACACAAATTACCATTACACCAATCATTTTAAAAAATTTCTTTGTTTCCTTCTTGCTTATCGAAATTACCAGACTCTAATAAACGCGATATAGGCGGTACGTTTTTATATAAAAACTATGACAATTTTACGGTCACTTCGTCAGGAGATGTACACAACAATTACAAAATACAAACTTTTTGTAATTATAGAGGTATCATATTAAAAATAGTAATCAACCAGAAAAATTACACATGCTTGACTTAAGTAAACAAAATTTTAATATTAGTAATCACTTTTTATTTCTACTTCTCATATCCTGTAGAAAAAACTGGAGCAGAGGTCTATTATATTTTTTTAGTATGCCATGCACGTCTCTAAAGATGCTAATATCTGCCATATATGTATATGACTATATAATTTCCTTATATCACTATCACGATAACCAGAAATATTTTTTATGTTATTTCAATGATTAAAAGTTTTTACGGCTTTTAAATTTGACTCTTATTAAAACCTTTTTTACTGCTACATAAATCTTATATGGCGCTTTTCATGGCAACTCATTCCAATGTTCATTACTCAATTTTTTGAAAATAACAAAAAATTTTATTCTAAAAAATGCCCATATCGATGTGGAAAAAAATTAAACATGCTTCTTATTTTTAAAAGTAAAAAAAAAAAAATTTTAGGAATCTGAATACCTTTCTGAAATAGATAAAGTACCTTATTGATTTCATCGTTCGACAATTCGTAAAATATACGGTTGCGACATGGTTAATTTTTTCGAAAAAGCAGACGCCATTGACTTTAAAAAGCTCCATGAGCGAACAATTTTTGTTGGTTTAGCTCATCGCGAACCCCTGCGGCCGACTATTATTTTCTTTTGTGCTCATACGCAAAGATCCAAAACTCCCCAACTATAATGACTGTATAAATATTTTTTTCTACACAGTTAAGGGAGATAAGTTCTTTAGGGTAGTTGTCATTCAGGGTATATGTTAAAATAATTATTCATAGCCGTGATCGCATTTCTCTCATTTTTGAAATAATACTTTAGTAGATCAAATTTTTCTTCATTAGAAAAATTTAATGCCACTGGACAAATGTTAATAATAATAATAATAATAAATTCCTTTATTGCCAACTAAATCAAATCAAATTTGACAAAGCAACGTCACAAAAGCGAAACAAATCTATACTAAAAAATATATATATATATATATATATATATATATATATATATATATATATATATATATATAAATAGAAACATACAACAGTTACTAAAATAGTAAATAGGTTTCCTAGAATCTAAATTTAAAATCATAAAAACATTTATTCTGTAAGAACTGAGTTGTGGCTTGCTTGAAGCCTAAACTATTTTCAATAGACCTTATTTTTTGTGGTAACAGGCCATAGGCCCTGACAGACATGTAATAAGGCCCTTTTTCAAAATATGCTGAACTATGGGCTGGCACCCTTATATCCCCTCTGCCTCTTGTGACAGTTGACATTTCAGTGCTATCGTGATCACTGTTAACAGCAAAGAGGTCATGATGTTTTTTGACAAACATCATCAGGGACAGAAAATATAATGATGGTGCAGTCATGATATTCAGAGACTTAAAATGAGGTTTACATGATTTTCCAGGGTGCAACCCCAGCATAACTCGGATAATTCTTTTTTGTGTAATAAAAATTTGTTGAGCAGTCGAAGATGATCCCCAAAACATCACACTATAAGATATCAATGACTGCACCTCTGCAAAATAAAACTGTCGCAGCGATTGCAAAGCCAGTGATCGCCTCAATCGACGTACCAGAGCACAAAACTTATTAAGTCTCGGCTGTAGAGTCGCAACATGCTGCTCCCAACTAAGGGTAGCATCCAAGGTAACACCCAGAAATCCAACACTCTCAGCCACCGGAATCGTCCTTCCCTGCAAGTGCACATAGACAGACTCTGAACACTGACGATTCTTTCGGAACGACACCAGACCAGTCTTCTCACAATTCAACACCAATTCCATCCCAGCACACCAATCCCGCATTGCCCCCGCCGCACGCGAGCATCCCCAAGACAGATCCGGAAAACCCACCTCCGCGAAAACAAACGAGGAATCGTCAGTATACTGGCAAAGCAGGCCACCAGGCATTCCATCCGAGAGAGTATTCACATACAGCAGAAACAACACAGGACCAAGAATCGAACCCTGCGAAACACCCTGGGTCATATAGACTGGTTTAGAAAAATATTTCTTATGGTCCTTTGTGATGCACACTATGTTTATTAAAAAGTTAAAAGCACCTAAAAACATACGTAAGAATTGAATAATATTTTTATTATTATTGAACAACAATATTAAAATAACCCAATCAATGAATTAGCTGACTTAATTTTTAATTTTTTAATTCATTTGGAAAATTTTGACCTAGAGCGACCTCAGAATAAAGAAATATTGTTATTAATTTGACTTTATTCTTAAGTAAAAAAATTATTAAAAATTTCAGTGTTGTCAAATATTTAAAATTTTCATTAGAAAAATATTTTTTGTTAATGTTGGTTAACTTAAAGGCAAAACACAGTTTTACTAATTATCGTTTAATTATTTAGACTAAAACATCAATAAACGAAGAGAATAAAAATAACTTGTATATCCGGACACCATTAAAAATCAAACAGTGCGATAGTGGCGACACCTGCTAACTCGCAAATCAAGTTTATATTAAAATTGTAAATAGGCAGCTAATCTAAGTTCTGAACGTAACATCTAGATGTCGCAACGAGTATGACTGGATTATTATAATTTAAAGCTAACCGTTATTTTGAGGTTATAATGTTGTATTTTTTGAATTAGTATTTCACATGGTGTTTTAGCAAAAAATAACTACTTTTCGATGAGTGAAAAATGGTGGTCATAAGGGAAACCAAAGGTGATGGTCGTTCTAGAACACCCAAACTTTGTAACTCAAATTAGACTAAATAGACGTATTCTGCGTAAAAAGTGGCCATACAAAACTGTGTACAGATTTAAAAAATATTGGGAATTAAAAAAGTTAGGGCCGATATAAAAAAAATGCAAGATTTTACTTTTTTTTAATATCTCAAGGCAAAGAACGAGAACCGATTCACAAGCACCAATAGTTTACTGACATAATTGTCTAAAACTTTTCGATTTTTCCATCCTTTTATCACTGATTGTTTTCGAGATTGCAATACTGTCATCACTAATTTCGGACATACTGTATAGTGTGTCCAGGAATGGAGTACCGCACTCTAGTTGGGTGTTCAAAATATTCAAAAGTGTGGAATTAATTTTTAAATAAAATACTTTTATTTATAAATTTTTACAAATTTTACTTTACCAGTTTAATACAAAATAAATAGATTTTCTCAAAAAATCAAATCTTTGACATAAGGCACTGTAATAAACATTTCTACCTATATTTTTATAATTAATGAAACAAAATTTATTTTGTTACACTTATTACTTTTATTATCAAATTGGCGTGATCGCGATTTAGTAACAGTATTACATTCTCAAACACAATGCCTTAAAAACTACAAATTACTTTATTCTATAGGGCTTTTTTAGTTCGCACATTTTTTATTACTATTATCTAGGTACTAAAGGCAGAACTTCGAACAATGGAGAATTTCGTAGGCCTTTTGGTCATTAAGAAGGTTAATTGTACTGATCTAATTACACTTATAGATTTTTATGGCCTCGTAAATATTAAGTATTTTACTTTTGGGTACGATATACAAAATTGGAATATTGCTAACATCTGGGAGACTGTGGCCTGTTTCCATGAAATAGTTGATAAAATTTAAATTCTGTCTTTTTCGTAAAAATGCAATCTTAAAATTTAGTCTACAAACTCCTGACTTTTTTGGGGAGGAAATTTTGTCATTGGCATTAAACATATGTGATAGTTTTGGTGACGATTTAAATGTTATTTTTAAATTTAGTTTTTTAAGACATTAGCTATTCTATCTGAAATAGGTTCAATATACATAAGGGTGGTGTATTAAGTGTTATTTTTATTTATGTTGGATGGATATATTCGGTTGAGTGTAGTTTTGTTTTTATTTTTTATATATTAAATTGTTAATTTGCACTTCTCTATAACCATTATTTAGTGCTCATTGTTTTATTCTAATAAGTTCTTTTTTCTTATATGTGTTTTGTTAAAGGGATAGTCAGTGCTCTGTGTATCATGAACTTGTATGCGACAAATTTATGAGACACAGGCTGTATTGACTGTTGTGGGATAATGAAGTTAGTGAAAGTAGGATTTTCGCAAATGTTAAAGGAAAAACTATTGTTTATTTTTATAATGGTGATATTTCCGAAATTTATTTTATTATCTACCTCTTTTTCCATTGCGAATTTTATGTTGTTTTGTATACTGTTAAGATGTTTTACTGTATCTTCTAATTCGGTTTTATGACTTGTAAAATAAGCAAGGATGTCGTCCACGTATCTATAGTAGAAAAAGATGTTTTTTGTAAAGTTTGTTCTAGTTTTTCTCGAAATAAATAAAAAAAATTTTTGCCAGCAGGGGCTTAGGGGAGGGTTCATCGCTAGCCCTTTTTTTATTGATAGAACTGGATATTATGCTGAAAGTAGTTCTCAGAAATTCAAAGATCAAAGAGTAATAAAATTTCACTTTTACAACTGGATTAACGTTATAATTAGATATGGTGGTTTCAAATCAAATAATTGAACAGATATAATTAAACTCATCAAACCAGTGTTATGCAGTGATTTTTATAGATGCTTCATAGCCATATAAAGAATTAAATTCATCGATGCACCCTTGTTTTGTCAAATCACATAATCCCACAAAAATTTTCACGAGTTACATTAATTTTTTAGCCTAGATGAAATTTTGAAGTTACTTTACATAATAAAAATAACGTCGGTACGTTAAAATGTTCCGAATACGTATACCGTCGAAAATGTCAAACTTTATTATATTATTATCAGTTCCTGAAATATGAACAGCAAAATTCTGGTGTTATTAACAAAATGATCTTTGAATTCTAGTACAGTATTCCATTTGTCTCTACGTGCTCTGGATTTCGTCATTTAACTAAACCTTTTTGAGTATGGATGTCGCAAGTATTCTCAAAATAGCGAAAAATGCTCTTTGTATTATATATTCATAACTAACATATGTCTTGTGTTTAATGTACTACACTGAAACGAGAAATTCAGCGTCCAAACTTAAAGTATGTAAAATAGCTCTATAAAAATATTTATTTGTTTTTGGTTTGTTGGTTTGTGTGCTCACAATAAAGAAAGCTCAATGGCACTAATTTTGAGAGATCTTCATGAATTATTCCTAATGACTGTTTTCTAAATAACTTAATGAGCAGTAAAAAGAATTAATTTATTATGTTAATAAATATTGAGAATAGCTCCCATTGACTCTAAGCTAAGCGATTTATAAATTTATAAATTCATTGTGAACATTTATGACTACTTCTGTGGAAATTAACCGTATATCTTAAATAATTTGATTATTTAAATATTCTGGGTCAACTGGCTTAGTTTAGAAAATTTTATCTTTAAGCTAATACCAGAAAAAAATGTCGAGGGTTTGTTTGGGGCCTCTGTGGCTACTTAATGGATTCCATTCTTTCAATTCACCTGTTTGCCAAAACATCATTAAGAAAGACGGGAAATAACTCACACACTCCTTCTTGGGACCTTAGCTATCGACATATCTTATTCTCTTAAGAATTACTGTCCTGTGAGCCTCAGTAAGTTTAGTTTTTAGTTAAAATTACCTCAAAGTCACAATTTGACAATATGTGACAAGGCTATAAGTCATCGAATCAGTTATGTTGGTAAATAATTATTACATTTCGTTTCTTGTTTTAACTATCGATAAATTGAAAACAGTTACAAAAATGTTCGAAATTTTGCAGGGAGTCTAAAAGTGAACAAAAAATTGGAAGACACATTAAAGTTGATTATTGTACAGCTTCCTAATACCTGGAAATAATAAAATAAGAATGATTTTTCGAAAACATTGTTTTTTAAATAGTGAATTTATTCCAGATTTTACGCCATTATTGTACATCTACACACAGTATATAATATTCTTTCTTTTCTAGGTGCATTTTAATAATTCAACGTTGAGCAACAATATGATATGACTCGATTTGTCTGTGAATTAGTAGTTCTCTATTTAAGACTATCCAATGGCAGAGCTGCAGATTCAGAACGTTCTTATAATTCCTCTAACTCAAAAGACAGGGGTGCGTTTTTAATTACATGGTCATTCTGATTTATTTTTGCAGACTGCCATAATCCTAAAATTTTTAAAATTAACCTTTATGTGATCCGAAATCTGTTATACAAAAATCCTGTGTCTTTTGTTTGCTAAAGATTATAAAGCTGAAGCTTTTCTTTTTGCCATGATCCGAAGATAACACCTTATCGTCCGTTGTCGCAAAGATGAATTTCCTATATGGCATATTTCATGATTGTTAATTTCAGTGCTTTAAGTCTTATACTATCTGCACGAATATTATCTTTTAGATGTAAAATCATCTGGCATTTGTTTATTTTATACCCCCTTTTAGATACCTTTACAAAAAGAAGTCAGGTGTTGTCAGATAAGGGGCATCTGACTACCAATTAATTTTCAACTACCTTGAAATTGACACTAACAGTATTTTAAACATGATTTACCCAAAATTAGGCAGGTATTCATTCGTATAATATTTTGGCAACATCTAGTCTTAACATTTATGGATAAAAACTTTATTTTTACATCCAAATTTCCAACAAAGCTCATTTTAAAGTAAAAATAACAAAAATTTTGAAGACGCTAAAATTTTTTTGTATTTATCGCCTTTAAAAGTCTATTTCAAAACCTAATATATACGCAATTATTGTGTTGATAATGTGACAAGTTATGGTGTAAATAACAAAAAACTGATTTAGTAAGAGTCAGATTCGCACGTCGAGGATTCCATACCATCCATTATTAGGCTATGTAAAAATATTAAGATATATTAGGGACGGATTGGTTTTCTTAAAAACATATTTCAATATTGTGGCTGGTAAAAGCACATTTTTCTTGTAGATTTTACAAAAATATTAAAATATTTGGATTTGCTTGAATTATATGCTGCTACAAATTCCCAGTTATTAATAGATACCGATAAACTTGTAGCAATTTCCTAACTTGCACTATTAGATTTTGTAATCTATTAATAAGTACACCTGAGTCAATAGAATCAATGTTGCTAAGCACAAAATTTAGTTTGTTGGTTTTAAGTATAATTTACTAATTTCAGAAATAAAGATGGAGAATCGCTTTTCTAATCAAATTTTTAATAATATTTTTGTGGAATTTTTAAAACTAGCCCTTATAAACTCTACCTCTTCGGACTATGTAAAAGATAAATGGATACCGGTAATTGTTTCTATATTTTTAAATACGCAAATTAAAAGCTAAGAGTAAGTAGTTTTGACTTCCCATTCTTAAAATTTTAAAAGTAGACTTACCAGATTTTTAGGTTAAAGAAGCAAGGACGTTTATGTTTCTTAAAGGACAAATGTTTCTGCGGGGTCCATAATTCTCTGATTACAGTTTTCGGGAAATTTAAGTAAAATATTAATTTAAATCATTTATTTTTTTATTAATTTTTGTCACAATGTAGAATAAATATAATATTTAAAGCTTATTTAAATTTGTAATTCGGTAAACACACATTTCGCAGAATCGTAAGCAGTATCCGGAATAGTGGCTCTTTCAACAAGACACTTGACCACGGCTGCATCAATTTTATCTTCGTTATCTGAAAACATCATCAATCTGTCCTTCAATACATCTGGATGAACGTGCCCATCATCATCCACTACACCTGTAACTCTAGCGAGGCAGCCGAAGAAGTTTTTAAGTTCTTCATTATTACTAAAATTACCACCATGAGTATTTGCTATCATTTCTTCCGTAGCACCCGACTCGTCCATACACTCTTTTTTTATTGTAGCTATTTTTTCTTCCATTTCTGGTGGCAGATTCTGAAATTATAGAAATATTGTGTCAAAATTAGTTCACAGAATATCTTCAGAAGAAAAGTTATTTCTCAGAAACTAGACTCTAATTAGGACATTTTCAGAGGTGATTAGATTAAAGAAATTTCGCATTCCAAATACTGTGAATTTTATAGAAAATAGAAGTCTTTTAAGGATTGCTGAAATATTCTAAAAGAACTAGAATTATCATTTTTTGCTACTATTTCAGCAGCCAAATCTACAAATGTATATATAAAAGCTATTCAGTTCATTAGGACATTTCATAAAAATATGTAATTTTTGCTAAAGAATGCAATAAAACTTTTTGAAGTGCGATAAATATATATTTTTATTGGAATTATTGCTTATGTTATTCTGAAAATATTTGTAAAATTTGCAAAAATTATCCTTAATGGATTAAAAGATAAAAACATTAAAAAAGTTAAGGCTACAATTATATGAGAGCCAAAAGTAGAGAAAATTCTAACTAGTGTACAATTTTTAAGGTTAAATAATAATAATAATAACACAGCCAGATGCAGTTTGAGCCATTTACCACCGAAGAAATTTCAAGAATAATCAAGGAATCTCATAATTGGAAAGCTCCAGGTCTCGACGGGATTCAGAACTACTGGCTCAAAAAGTTCTAGTATATGCACCGTCAGCTGGCTAATCTTATTAATAATGTTTTTCTAAACCCAGCAAAAATTCCATTGTTCTTGACCGAAGGTATTACGTACGTCCTACCAAAGGACCAACACAAACACATGATCTAGCTAAGTATAGGCCAATCACCTGCCTACCCACATTATATAAGGTGATCACCTCCTGCTTGACCCAACGCGTCTATGCACATTGTGAGCAAAATAACATCATTGCAACTCAACAGAAAGGATGCACGAGAGGAGCAATAGGATGCAAGGAACAATTTATTGTTGACTCTGTCATATGTAACCAAGCCTGTACCAACCGAAGAAACCTCTTTGCTGCCTACGTGGATTATAAGAAGGCCTTCGACTCAGTGCCACATGAGCGGCTCAAAACTATATTGAGAATATATAGGGTCGATAATAATTTTGTTTCCTTTATAGACCGCATCATCGCAACCTGGAGGATTAGGATCCAATTGAAAGTGCCATCCAGCGACACCATCGAAACTAATACCATTCCGATATGAAGGGGAATATTTCAGGGCGATTCACTTAGCCCATTGTGGTTCTGCCTTGCAATGAATCCACTCTCACGCCGTTTGAATTCCAACAGATACGGATTCAGTATTAGAAATAACAACGAAGAGGTAGTAAGAGAACAAACGTACAAATATCTAGGTATGAAATAGGCTAAAAGAATTGACCATCGCACTATGAAAGCCGAATTGGCAACCGAATTTGTCAGGAGGGTAAGGCGGGTATTACGAACTAACAAAGGACAAAAACATCACCCTCGGAGTGCTATTGAACGTACAATGCTTCTAAGACACCAAGGAGGAAGAGAATTGGTGGATATTGGTAAGCAGCTCGACCAACAAATAATAAACTTACGTTCATATTTCCACAGGTTAGTGAGCTCTTCCACACCACATCGAGCAATATGCGAGGCAGACGATTCAACGCCGCTACAGTTAAGGGAACAAGATATTACTTCTCACCACCAAACAGACCAAGAGAAGTTACAAACCTGGCTACAGGAGCCACTTCATGGACGGCATCCAAATGAGGTCAATCAGGACAATATCGACAAATCAGCGTCGAACTACTGGTTGATTTCAGGATAGTTGTTTCCGGAAACGGAGCGCTTCTTGTTAGCTATCCAAGACCAGGTTTTTCCGACGAAGAACTATCGGAAATTCATCATTAGAGATTTCTCAATAGAAAATGACCAATGCAGATATGGCTGTCGAACATCAGAGACAATTCAACACATAACTGGAGGATGACAAGCGTTTGCCGCAACCGAGTATAAGGAAAGACACCACTCAGCCGCCAAAATACTCCACCAAAAGTTAACAGAAAAGTTAAACCTATTACACGTAGGAAAAGTGCCTTATTACAAATACAATCCGGAGCCTATTCTTGAGAGCAACCAGTTCAAGTTATATTGGGACCGAACGATTCAGACATATCAGACAGTAGCTCATAATAGACCAGACATTATACTAATCCATAAAATTTCTAGGCGAACTACACTAATCGATATTGCTGTGCCTAACAACCTAAGGCCAAAATACAACGAGAAAATCGCCAAATACAGAGATCTGGAAGTGCAAGTCCGAAGATAATGGGCAATGAACAGCGTTCAAACGATTCCCATAATTTTATCAACAACTGGAGTGATACCAAAGAACCTTCTGCAGAACATCAAGGGACTGGGCCTTAGTGAGTATCTGCATAAACCGATTTTATGTTGTTAATCACGAGATTTGGATTCTTGATTTTACCAATAGTTTGTAGTAGACGTCGCAGTTCATCTGTATTTCCTACTGATATGACCATACTGTCGGCATTCTTTATATTATCGATAATCTCCCATTTAATAGTATTTTTTTATACTCTCAACGTTGCTCTTTGACTTATAATTTTACTGAATAAAGTAAATAAGAAAGGTGACCGACTGCATTCCTAACGTATGCCTCAAAGTATCTCAATTTCTTCTTTTAACTTATCTTCAACTTTCACTTTTGATATTTGATTCCAATACAAATTGCATATAGTTCATATGTCTTTACTCTATCTATATTTTTCTCATTATAATGTGTCTTTGATTTTTATATTGGGCCTTATCAAACGTATTTTCAAAGTCAACGAATCAAGTATATGCTTCTTCATTCATATCTAGTCACCTTTGAGACTTTGCGTTCATTCCATATAAAGCCTCTCTAATTCCCATTCCTTTTATAAATCCAATTGAGTATCATTGATAATAACATTTTTAGTTTGTGAGATATCAGGGCTGCATTAGTTTCCTACTAAGATCGTAACAAAGGTGGACTAATGCTTTTCTTTGGGTGTCCAAATAGTTACTTGCCGGCACTGCCAGCAAAACAATTATACAGACATATAATAGTAATATGTTGATTCAAGTAAAATAATTACCCGATGCAACATTTATTTAACCTTTAAAGGCATTTATGTAAAAAGTGTTTAGGATTTGATAATACTAGCTTCTAGAAAAAACGGTAATGCTTCAAATTTGAAATGAAAATTAACTTTTAAGGATTTTTACGAAAAAGTAAAATCAGCCAATATTAAAAATTAGTAATTTTCTTTCATAATAATAATAAAAATATATGAAATCTAAATACTATTAAATCACGAGAAATCTTTAAATTTAGAATCACCACCCTATAAGGATTTTTTTATGTATTTTCTTTCATTTATTTTGAAACTGAAACCCAAAATGAAAATTTTAGAAAAGCATAATTTGTGATCAAAATCCAAAGCTTCTCTATAAATCGCTGAAAAAATTTTTTCTTCATTATAAAATAACTCTGTACTTACTCTAGTGCTTTCAAAAATGTATTTTTACCAAGTATTTATACAATTGTGTTTCACACTTACACAAGATACAACTGTGAAGAGAACACAAACACAAAATATCAATATACCTTTCATTTTTTAAAATTGCTTGGTTTTCATCTTGCTTATTGAAATTATGACACGGTGATAAATGAGATCGGTTGAACGTTTTTATATAAAAAGCAAATGTATTCTGAGGTTACATAATGAGGAAATGTACAAAGCAATTATAATTTATATACTGCTTATAATTACAGTGTCATCTTTTTGAGATTAGTAATAAACCAGAAAAATTACACATGGTTGACTTAACCTAATGAAATAATAATGTTAGTCATCACTTTTTATTTCTACTTCTCATCTCCTGTAGATGAAATTAGAACAAAAGGCCCATTTTATTTTTAAGTATTACAATATTTTTAAAATATGCCTTTTATCCACCATATAGATGCCTACATAATTTACTTCAATCATCGACACAGAAAAAATTTTTTATTGATGACATAACAACTTCAGTTTTTTATTCTCGGTTATTCAAATTTACGATCTTATTGCATTTTAGGCATATGAAGTTTCTGCAGTTTGAAATTCGAGTCTTAATAAAGCAATTTTTGGTTATATAAGCATTTCATATCTCTCTTAATAGCATAACTGTGCAACGCCGAATTGATTGATTGATTGATTATATGACACAAAAGGCTAAGGTTAAAAAGCCCTTGCACTGCAAATAGGCTGGTTGCATTAATCAGGTGTAATAGCCTGCCCAGTAGTTTGTTCTCTGGGTATAAGCCTTCGAGATAAATTCATTTCTGAAAGTGTGTCAGTAGGCCAAAGCTTCGCACTCGAAGATGATGTGTGAGGCCGTCCCGTCCTCTTCATCACATAGTCTACACATTGGTTCTTCTTTGAGGATACCCATTATATGTAGGTGTCTTCTTAAGCTGCAATGGCCAGTTGTAAGTCCTGCCACCAGTCTGATTTTTTTGTCTGCTTAGCTGTAGACTTTTACTGCTTAGTTTGCAATAGCTTGTTGTGCCTGTAACCCGCAAAATGGTTCCAGTGGGTCTGGTGTTGTTGATTTATCCACCAGGACAGCCAGCCATGAATAGCAGCCTTGGTATTCCAAATGCTGGCTCTTGTCCAATAAATGGAGTGACAAGTTGGTGCACTTTTTCATTGTCTCAGACTCCCTTGTGCCCTGACACTCAAGCAACGGTGACTCTCTTGTGTTTTGCCAGAGCGATATGGTTTTGAAGACAGTGTGTCTGGGTGATATTTGGTGGCACGCTAGACCCTTCAGCGCTGCCTGACTGTCAAAGAAGATGAGAACCGTCCTGCCTCTTTTACCCCTTCTCAAATTCTTCGGAAGACAGAAATCAATAGCGTAAATTTCTGCCTGAAACACTGTGGTATACTTCCTCAGTGC
Organism: Diaprepes abbreviatus; assembly: GCA_034092305.1. Lineage (NCBI taxonomy): Eukaryota > Metazoa > Arthropoda > Insecta > Coleoptera > Curculionidae > Diaprepes > Diaprepes abbreviatus. The sequence continues at coordinate 7,402,783 of JASJET010000303.1, forward strand.
TACACTCATATTAAACCTTGGTGTTTTGGCACCTATATTATGGTCAGTTTTGGGGCCGTCCGTGTACCAGACGAGGCTTCTTGGGTGACTCACTATTCGGTCAAACCATGCCTTCCAATCAAGCTAAATGATGTAGGGTCTACCAAAGTTATATGTTCTTGGCATGGTATCACGGCTCATATCTGGCAATGGGTTCATTATCACGCCATTTATTTTGGAATGTTTGAGGGTAGGTCCACTCCACCAGTGTCTTTTCAGCTTATAAGCTCTCATTCTCGCTTCAGACTTAATAGGGTTTTCATGACTACTGTTAAGGTGCTTTCAGCCGTGATGCATAAGCAGGTCAGTCTTTGGGGTTTAGAATGCTCCAGAGTGGCCCACTTATGTCTGATTTTTGTCCATTACACAACCGAAACATGGGTCTTACCACCGCAGTATAGAGCTTGTGCACAAGGTGTGGCTTTAGTCCCCATGTCTTACCCAGTGCTCTTTTTGCTGCCATGATGGACATTTTTTCTTTAGATATAATTTTCTGCAGGTGTGAGTGAGTGATTAAGTCTAGATATTTTACCTCCTGCTCATTTCAATTTGTGTGTTGAAAATAGTTGGCAATTTTAATTCTTTTAGTGAAGGGTATGAGTGTAGTTTTTCCAGGGTTTACCCTAAAATTCTCCTTAGTACACCACTTCTCCACTATAGTCAGAGCCCCTTGCATGAGCTCTGATAATATATGAGTATGACCATATCGTCAGCATACCCCTGAGTATAATAGCCTCGGTCGCTAAGTTTTACCAAGAGCTGGTTGACCACCAAACCCCATAGAAGTGGGAATAGTACCCCTTCCTACGAGCACCCCTTGGATATCGATACCTTCACGGTTTCCTCTAACGTCCAAACAAAATGGCTTTGAATTTTAGTTTATCAGTACGGGCAATGGATATAATTTCGTTGCTAGCATCACCCTGCTCTGAAATATTATCTTGTTTAAACAGAGGGCGATATTGGTAATTTAGTTACTTGATACATTCGGGATAGAGCATAACATGAAATAAACTTTTTGAAAATGCAAATGGAGAAACAAAGTTACAAGTTTGGAAATGGCTGATTTTTGAAAAATGTCATTTAAATAATTGCATAGAAAAGAGATCCCTGAATTATTTATTTATATTTTGTCTATATTTTGTATTAAATTAACCGCACCTCTTTCTTCATTTTTCAGCATTGTAACGCCTAGTACTGAGCATAGACCTTTCTCAATGGTCGCTTTCTTTCATTGTCTCGTGTTATTCTTATTCCGTATAAGCCAGTAACCTTTTCATAATTTATTCTCATCATACCATCTCACAACTGATCTTCATCTTGATATTTTACTTGTTCATTATTTCCACTGCAGTAATCGCCTGTTCCATCTTCTATCTTTACTTGGAGTTATGTCGGTTGCTTCAGTCCATTGTTTTATATATTCTTTCTTTTTTTTTGTTCTAGAATTCACTTCTAATAGGTTTACTATCTGTTTTGTTAGTCTAGGCCTGTATTCATCGACCATTGGCTGTATAGTCATATTTGTAGATATTGTAGTATTTTTCATTCATTGGCAAGTTCCTAAGTTGGTAACATGCTGATCGATTTCAGTTTCGTCAATTAATTTCCAGAATTTTATCTTCTGGCTCAGGTATACTTACTCATAAATGTTTTCTAATTTTATATTATTTATGGAGTTGTTTGGATCAATGGAACACATTACTTTTAATTTGGAAATATTTATTTTCAAAACCACCTTTTTTAGAAGCTTCCTCGAGTTCAGTTTCTCATTGCTATTAGCAAAGATTATATCGTCAATGGAGCAGGTGGGTCATAATGTTTTCTTTTATGGTAATACTCTTGTTAGTCCAGTTATTTTGTCTAAACACCTCTTCTAAAGCGAACGTAAATAGCAGTGAGATGTAGTCTCTTTGTTTAATTCCTTTATCAACTGGAATAGGTTACTCTCTTATGATTTCTATTTTTAGATCTACAGTCGTTTTCAATATATTTCTTTGATTATGTTAGAATATTTAAAGTCTATTCGTGTACATTTAGTTTATCCATTATTGTCCATTGCTCTATCGAATAAAAGGCTTTTTCGTAATTAACAAGAGATGTTCTTAAAGACAAATATATTCTGGATATTTTTCAATGAGAATCTGAGCAGTCAAATGGTGGAAAAGGAGAAGCCCTTCTTCGCCCTTGCCCTCCTAAAATCAGCACTGTTGAAGTAGCGGTAGACGATGTCGAAATTTTTCATTTATTTGCCGAGTATGTTCTATTCAACTGGGCATTGTTGACTTTGCTAACTCTACTTGTTCTATAAAATAACACTTACTGGGTAAGTTTATGACACTCCTCTGCGAATTAAATAAAATAACTGTAAAAGTTTTCTATATTTATGTTTTATTAAATATCTTGAATCGAAATAGTTGAACTATTTTAATATTTACATAGTGAACTGAACTGCATAGAACAAAACTTACAAAAAATATTCACATAATGAAAACTAAGGGTCAACATAGGCAATACAAATTCTTGAATACAAATACAAAACTGAATCTTTTCAGGAAAGAAATAAACCTAAGCTAATCATCCAAAAATCAATATTTTCAACTTCTTCTTTCCCAACAACTTTTACAATCCTCGGAAATATTTCATCATTGCATTTGGAATTTATCACATCGTCTTCTTGTGTCATCAAAGTAATTATTACTGATGATGCAAGGACTATAATCAACGAAAATACAAATTATCGATTTTTTGAAAGGGAGGACATCTTTCGGAGTATCCTAATTAGTTCTAATTGCAGACTCCAAAGTAGGGGATGCATTTCCTCCAAAATTTTAAATAGAATCGGCAGTTAAGTTGCGCATAATTGGAAAGCTTTTTTAGTTATCTATCTAACGGTTAGTCATTTTTGAAATTCAATCAGTTTAAAAGACGTTGAATACAAATTTGGCCTTCTCCATATTTTTCCATTTTTCTCAGTTTTCTGCTTCTGCTATCCCTATTTTTCCTAGACTTTTTCTGAGTTTATCGTACCAAGTCGATTATACAGTTAGTTTAATAAAAACCATTTATATATTTTTACTATATTCCAGTGATTTCTTTCTAATTCTACGGAATGTCTGGATGCGTTCGAGTGTACAATAATGTTTTCTGAAGCTTGAGTGTTCCGTATTATGATCTAGATCGAACTACTTGTTTATCAACATTTTCTATACTTGACATAGGAAATTTATTAATCTATAATTTTTTTAGTTCTGGATTTGGCCTCTTTTTTTAATATAAGTACTATTAATATAGCCTTGTCACATTCTTGTGGTATTTTCTGCTCTACTTTATATTAGATATATCTATGAGGGGAAGTTTCTTTTGGTTTCATATTAATTTTGTTTTCTTCTTGTTCGGACTGTTTTTCTATTTTAGACTTTTACAGTCAGATTCATCACGAAGATTTAAGATTTAAACCCTATCTAGTTGTTATGAAATTTAAGTCTTATAGTCGGTCAGTTTTGTTTTGCTTATGATATTGTCATAATTTATATTACATATGCCAACAAATAAATACTTTTATAGGGATATTAAGGATAAGTTTCTTGCGATAAATCCTTGAATTATGTAAGAGAAATAGTTGTATCCCGAAAATAAATAAAGTTCCAAATTTTTGCCGATTCAGTAGTAAAAGAAAATGATTTTTTTATTTTTGTATTTTTGAGATTTAAAACTTGGTTGACTTCTTGTTAATCTTGTCAGTTTAAGCCCTTTGCTATCAGTTAAGGGTGATTTTAAATTTAAACCATGTTAGTGAATTCGACTGTTTCAGTTCTTCATAGTGCTTCTTCGTTATTTATAGTAGTTCTATTTTTTTGTTTATTTTTGTTGTATTGTTCCTTTTCCGTTCATTTTCCACATATAGGTTCGTGTTTAACTTCCTCTTCATTACATTTAAATTATTGTTTTCTCTTATTCTTTTTCGTATATTTATGTTCAATTCTGTATATTTACATATTTGCTCCTCTTTTATCTTCACTCACTGTTTTTCATATTTTCATGATAAGTTTTCGGATTTCGTAGTTGATTTGTTTAACGTGTATAGTCCCCTGGGAATGCATGCGATACTATAAATTTCTTTGCAGTTCACTTTAATAATCCCTTGGTTTTTCTTTTAAGTAGTCCCGATTTATATCTATATTTTCAGTCTGTATTAGTATTCTTCTGCAATTTAAGTCCATCATCATTTATAAAAGTTTTACCATTCAATGAGTTCTGCAAACTTCGAAATAAATGATAATTGGATGGTGCCAAGTCAAAGCTAAATCAAAGATGTGACATCACTTTCTAACCAATCTTTAATAATTTCCTGCGAACTACTCAAGATAAGTAATTCTTTGTATTTTCATCATGGAACACATTTCTTTTGTGATTTGTCAATTCTAGTCGTTTTTCTTCTAGTAAACATCTGAACTCATCGTCTGGCCTCCTGGAAGCAGCTCAATATACATAACTCATTTATAATCCCAACAAATATATATACACAACTCCTTTATAATCCCAACAAATAGACAGCAACTTGAATGCAAGTCAGCTTTGGATGTGGTTTGTGCTAGTCCATCACGCATAGCCCATGCTCGTTTTCGAATGATACTACTGTAGATGATCCATTTCTTATCATTAGTGTTGATTGTTTTCAAAAAAGGGTTGGTTTCCTTGCACGTGAGATGTTTATCGCAAATATTGTTTCGTTCTCTTAAGTGATTTTTTTTTTCAGTTTATGGGGAACCAAAATATCGAGCTGCTTAAGGATTGGAAGATATTTTAAATGATTTTTAATTATTGTGTGCAATACATTTAATCCCTTTGCAATTTCATGTACAGTCATTTGAGGATTTTCTTCAACAACGGCTTTGATTTAGTTATTATCTATTTCAATAGGTTCACCATAACTTTGATCAACTTTGAGTAAAAAATCATCAGAATGAAAGTTTCTAAACCATTTCTGCCACCTGCATTCTATTATGCAATCAATACCATAAACTTCACATAACTTTTTGTGAGCCTCAGCAGCTTTCTTTCCTTTACGGAAATAAAAAGTAAATATGCCTAAAATGTTCATTTCTGCATGCCATATTGCGGAAAAATTACTTCTAAAGTAATATATCAAATGTGAAAAGGAAAAATCATAACACTAGCAGAAGTTCTTCAAAATAATTACAACACTCTCTATGTATGACAACCAATAATACATTGTTGCCGATCCAATACATATATAAACCTCGCTATAGAATTTTCGTACATTTGAAGAGCAACTATAGTAACAATATTTTGTTGAACCTACTTGAACGAGTACAAAATATCTATTTTTAGCATTTTGAAAATTTCCAAAAAATATTTAGCTTCTAATTATAGAGATACAAGGATGTAAGGTAAAGTATGAGTTTAAAAAATTTCAGCTCTCTATTATAAACTGTCTCTGAGAAAATGTGCTGTCATGGACAGATGTGCGAGCAATCTTTTCAAGGTTTCATTTTTATTTTTGAGACTTAGAATCTCCCCTTCTTATTAAATAACAAAAATATATTGAATATAAGGGGATAAATAGGTGCCTGTTATAATTGCTTTATTTACAAATACTCAGATATAAAGCGATAAAAACAAGATTAAAGATTTTTTTCTATTAGTCCCCTTAGTTTTTCTTTGTAGGGTATATAATTTTCTGATTAAAGTTTTAGAAAAGTTTGAATAGAATACTTATTAAAACAAAATATCAATGAATGCTTATAGGTATATTTATTATTTTAAACACAGTACAGTATAAAAATCATATTTTAAGATTATTTAGATCTTCATTTCGCCATAAATACATTTCGCAGAATCGTACGCAGTGTCAGATCTAGACCCTTTTTCAACAAGGCATTTCTCCGAGGTCGCTTTAATTTTAGCTTCATCATCTGAAAACATTTTCAATTCTTCACTCAATAAATCTGGATGGACGTGTCCGTCATCATCCACTACGCCTGTAACTTTAGAGAGGCAGCCGAAGAAATCTTTAAGTTGTTGATCGTCGCTAAAGATTCCTTTACGAGTATTGTCAACATTTTCTTCACTAGCACCTGATTCGGCAATACATTGTTTTTTTACTGCGTCAAATTTTGCCTGATTTTCCGGAGACATACCCTGAAATTAAAAAACGCATAAATAATTTTTTTTCAGCACCTCTGAAAAAAATAAAGTCATAGGTTACTGTGATGGTAAGAGGACGTATTGACTAAACTAGAGCACTTCATGATTTTATGTTTTTATAGAGATCAAAGAGAATTTTAACGATAAATAAAATATTCCAAAAAAAGGAAAAAAAATATATTGCTACTATTTCTGCAGCATTTCAAGTATTCGAAAATATTTTATTATAGTTCTTAGTTTTCTGAGATATGCACTGTTCAAAATAACTTTGAATTTAATGTACGTCCTTTCTTTAATTAAATTTAATGATTTTGTACCGTAAATCGTGAATAAGTTTCATGTACTTTGAAATTGAAGCTTTGTACATTAAATTTAATTGAATGTTACCTTAAATTTTAATAAAGTAACGGAACACATACCAAATCTAATATATATAATTACACTAGATTTATTGTAAAAATTATTAAATATAATGCATTAACATTCAATGCATTTAATAAACGGTATATGAAATTTGCTTCCAGCACATTACTTTAAAATTAATGTTTTCTTACAGTGTGCGCAAGGTGTCCGAAAACAAAGTCAAGATACTTAAGGAGATAATAAAATTATATATATATATATATATATATATATATATATATATATATACATAAAGATACAGGTTAAATTTTATTATTATTTTTAGTTTTTTAAATTTCATTTGTTTTTAAAGATAATTAGGTCATACTTGGACCACTTTTTACAGTTCTCATAAAAATTTATTATTATGTGAAATAATATACAAAATGGTACTTTTTTCTGGGTTTGTAAAATTTTACCCTTTCAAACTTTTTTTTTCGGGGGCCACGGACTTGATTTGATTATTCAGTTAATTTTCCCATCTCATTGTGAAACCTTTTTGTCTCTTAAGTTTTCCTCTAAAAGTCAATAGTCTTTCCACAAAAAATATATGTTTAGATCCATCTCCAATTAAGTTCTGTAGGAGTGACCAAAAGAGACAGTAGGCTGTTGTCAACTAAATTCACGACTAACTTATCATATTGTTGTTTTGTTGTAATGTGCTATAATTTCTGTTAATAAGTGCGATTGATTTTATGTACTCTTAATGTAAAGTAAGTAAAAAAAATAGTAAAAAAGCTCAACGGATTTATGCTGAATTATATCCACGACGTAGGTTATCTCTTTTCAAAAATGAAAATATGTTGAGGCCTATATTCTTCCAGCACGTTGTCTCCAAACGTTTCAAGTTATAACATTATTAAGCCCTTGATATAAATGAGATAAATTGAAATTGCCTTCTAAACTGAAAATACATAGCGTATGGGACATCCCTAGTTTACTGTGTATTTTCTAGACTATTTTGGAATTATATACTATAATCCTAAGAAAGATAAAATTTGGAAAAAATCTATATACACAGTGTCTCCAAAAGGTCTGTACAAAACGTTAACGCATATTCTTCAGACTGATATATAAGATCTAGCCCATTTTATCTTAGTCCAAAAGTTGATAGTTTCCGAAAAACAGGATGTCAAAGTTGTAATTTTTTCAAACTTTTCTGTCTGATTTGCACTAAATTTGATATTTTGGTGTTTTTTAAGAGGACAAATCAAGATTTCTTCCAGTAACACTTCGTTTCGTAACTTTTTGTGCTTAAATATATTAAATTTCTAATTTAAAATTTGTTTTTCTCGACATCTGTTATCAAAAAAAGTTGTATTTAGTAGGTATCGCTTCAAGCAGCTAGTTTATGAGATTATTGAATTTAAGTATTGAATATAGTTGTACCCACTTTATCCAGGTTTACTGGTTCAAGAAATTTGGAGTGTTTACATAGCTATCAGTGATAAATAATTATTAAATCTGCCAAACCTTTATCATTAAATTTTAAGACGTATCATTTAATTTGTACATTTTTCGCTATGTTCGAACATTACACTAAAGTAGAAATGACATCTATGAGAATATTTTAAGATTATTGCCAAGAAAATGGTCGGGAATCGGTGAGAGTATACAGGGAAAGATTTTTAAATAGACGCATGCCAAACCATGAAATATTTACCTCTGTTGCATAGCAAATTGACTAAACAGTTTATGCTTAGATACAGAGACGACGGAAAGAGTATAGTTCAATTTTTCCATATAATTAATCTCTCTGTACATAAAAAGGATCTTACTTTTAACATTTACATAGAGTTTTTTTAAAAAATTAAATAAACTGAATTTTTCGGTTTGGGTTTGTTATAGTTCGGGGGCTGGGTACCTTCCCGTTGTTTTTTCAAAGTACAAAAATAAAAACAAACTTATTTCCATGTATCTTTGTACGCTGAAATCCAATTCATCATCATCAATCAGCACAATATTGTCCACTGTTGAACATAGGCCTCTCGTAAGTTTTGCCACTTATTTCTGTCCCATGCCGCTTGCATCCAGTTTGATTCTATGCGCCTTATATCGTCAGTCCATCTGGTAGGCGAGCGGCCTCTTCCTCGGTAAGCCTCTTGTCTTGGTCTCTATTCCAAAATTTTTCTCGTCCATCGATTGTCCATGTTCCTAGCGACATATCCAGCCTAGTTCCACTTTAACGTTGTAATTCTCCTGACTGCATCTGCAACACTCGTTCTTCGTCGTATTTCTATATTCGGTATTCTATCTCTGATGCTAACTTCCAGCATAGATCTTTCCATGGCCAATTGTGTCACTTTCAACTTATTTACGCTTTTCTTTGTTAGTGTTAGCGTCTCTGCTCCATATGTCAAAACGGGGAGGATACACTGGTCAAACACCTTTCTCTTCAAGCAAACAGGAATGTTCGATTTAAGTATATTTTTCAGTTTTACGAAAGCTGTCCATGTCAGCCCTATTCTTCTTAGTATTTTGCATGTTTGGTTATCTCAGCCTAAACGGATTTCATGTCCTAGGTATTTGTGGGTGGTAACTTGTTCGATCTTGTGGTCTCCTACTGAGATATTGTCGTTTAGTACAAGGTTGGTCATAAATTTAGTTTTCTCACAATTTATTTTTAGACCAACATCACTTGACAGTCTGTAGAGCTTTTCCAACATTCTTGCTGCTTTATCCGTGCTATCCGATATGAGGACAATGTCATCGGCGAATCTTAGGTGATTAAGGTCCTCCCCGTTTATGTTTACTCCCATATTTCCTTCAAAATAAATCTACTTGTACATATATTCCAAGACAGTGGCAAACAAATTCGGTGAGATTGTATCTCCATGCCGAACTCCACGTTCTATTCGGAAGGTATTTGTGTCTTTGTGGAGTCTGACACAGGCTGTGGCTGTATCATATATGTTTTTGATTAACGAAATGTAGCGGTGGTGGATTCGACTGTCTACAAGCGCCCTCAGCATTTTATACTGGTCTATGGTATCAAATGCTTTTTCATAATCAATAAATATAAGAATAAGTGGCTTATTGTATTTTATGCACTTTTCTATCAGGGACTTGTAGGTGGTCATTCGTTCCATAACCAGAGCGAAACCCAGCCTGTTCGCAAGGTTGACAACTATCTAATTTATTTGTTAGTCGAAATGTTATTATCTCTAGGAATAATACTGATTGGGCGATAGTTTCTCAGATCTGAAATGTCTCCTTTCTTATGCATTATTACAATAAGAGCCTTATGCCACGTGGAGGGAGTTATGCTCTTTGTCAGGTACACGTTAAATAACTTATATAAAATACAGGTTAATATTGGCCCCCCTTCTTTTATGGCTTCAATTACCACTTCATCTTCCCCAGGCGCCTTGTTTTTATTCATGCCAGCAATAGCATTTGCCATTTCATCTTCTATGATGTCTGGTATATATTCGGATCCGACATTTCGGATTTCTGGTATTGGTCTTTGCGATCTTTGCTGTCCACGTTGCTTTTATAAAGTTCGGAGTAAAAATCTTCTGCTATCTTCAGCAGTTCCTCACTATTTGTTTCGATGGCACCCCTTTTATTTCTTAGCTTACAGACATTATTTGTACCTTCTGCAAGTTTTTTGCGTAGGACTTTTAGGCTCTTATTATTCTCTATAACCTGGGAAATATGTTCTGTATTGTATTTCCTGACATCCTTTCTAATTTCTTTAGAGATTTCTTTATTTAATTTCCTTATTTCTTCAGAGTTGGTTGAGTTTCTGTCCCTAAGTTCTTTTCTTGTTTTTATAAGATTTCTTGTATTTTGGGTAATTTTGTCCTTGTTGGTTGTTCACAAATCACGAAAAGGGATACTAATATGTTTAAATCGCAATTGTTTAAACAAATAAAAAAATAATAATTTTTCGATGTAGAACTTATACCATCTTATAGTATGGATCAAAACAAAACAAAAGTATATATATGTTACATAAAAAAAATCAATAGTTTCGCAGTTATTAACAATTAAAAGTGAAAATTTCGTAATTTTTTTAAATTTCAAACATCGATAACTTTTGACTTAATTAATATTTGTTCAAACCCAATAAACCATTCGAAAGTTGAAACGTAGATTTATAATTTACAATTAATAGAAATCTCAAAAAGTTTGCATAAGGCAGTTATTTTGAGCGATAAACAAATTGCATTTCGGGCGCCCACTTATGCGCACCCTTGTATCTATACGAGTATACAGGGTGTCCAAGATAAGGATCCTAAGCATGGGGATCTCGGAAACAGTTGGAGATACGAGGTCGGTTAAATTAGAGAAAAGTTGCACAATTTAGTGCTAAATTAAACGCAGTTAAAAAAATTTAAAAATTGCAAACACTTCCGGAGATTTCCGGAAAAAAACGAAATCTGGCAAAATCGTTTTTAATTTTTGCAGGCTTTATTTAAAGAGATATCAGAAAATAAAAGGTAGATTCTCATTGCCACTTTTTATTTTTTATAATATGGTCTAAACAAAATTTAAATCCGACGTTTCGTTTCTAAGATACCATCATGAACTTTCATTTTTTATATGGAAAAAAAAAGTATCCCATGTATTTGATAGCATTTTTTATTACAAATTCAACGATGTATCACCCTTGCATATCGAATACGTAGTTCAAGTACTTTCCATAAGAGCTCCATGAGAGCGAGAGAGAAAGGTATATCAGTTTTATAAAAGCCAATGAACTACACACTTGATATGCAAGTGTGATACACCGTTGAATTTGTAATAAAAAATGCTATCAAATACATGGGATACTTTTTTTTGTTCCATATAAAAAATGAAAGTTCATGATGGTATCTCAGAAACGAAACGTCGGGTTTAAATTTTGTTTAGACCAAATTATAAAAAATAAAAAGTGGCAAGAAGAATCTACCTTTTATTTTTTGATATCTCTTTAAATAAAGCCTACAAAAATTAAAAACGATTTTGCCAAAATTCGGTTTTTTCCGGAAATCTCCGGAAGTATTTTGAATTTTTAAAATTTTTAAATTGCGTTTAATTTAGCACTAAATTGCGCAACTTTTCTCTAATTTAACCGACCTCGTATCTCCAACTGTTTCCGAGATCCCCATGGTTGGGATCCTTATCTTGGACACCCTGTATATATTATACGTGGAAATAGCTATACCGACGTGCACACGAAATGTAAATTGCTTATCCCTCAAAATAACTGCCTTATTTGAACTTTTCGATATTTCTATTAATTGTAGATTGCAGATCTAGATTTCAACTTTCAAATTGTTTCTTGATTTTGAAAAAACACTGATTAGGTCAACGAAAGTTTCACTTTCAATTATTAACTCCAAAAGAATTGATTTTTTATGTACTACATATATAGAGTTTTTTCTTGTTTTGACCTATACTATACAATGGTATAGCTTTTATATCGAAAAACTTTCATTGGTTTAAACAAGTTAGAAAAAATCAATTTTTTTATTTGCAAACAATTTTTCCATGAAATATAAGAAACAAGAAAATAATTATATATGTTACACACAAATATTTAATAGTTTATGTCAGTCGAAAAATAGCTTGTTTCATATTTTTCCTAACTATGCCCTCACCTATCGGATGTTACCATAAATAGCCTTTTTTCAAGACTCATGCAACATGTATTTTGAGCAACAACACATCGATATGCCTTTGTTGAACACGCGTTACATACACAATTGGGGACAATTACCTAAAATGGGGGGATAAAAGCACATTCATTTTGGAAGGAACTAGCCTATCTTCTTTCAGCTCATATCGAAATCCGAAGGATCCAAAACAATACAACTTGGATAAAAACAAGTACTTAAGTGACATAATATGCTCGTTTTATATATAACTGCACTGATGAACTTGTCGGTGACAAATCTGTTGTCTTCAGATGATATAAAGAATATGAGCGATACTAATTGAAATTAAGGCACTTAGAAGTTTTATTGCATACATTGACTAGAAATAACAATTTGCGTTTCATGTGCGCTCCGATATAACTACCTCCACGTCGTACATTGTATATATAGATATAGCGGTGCGCATAAGTGGGCGCCCGAATTTCAATTTGTTTATCGCTCAAAATAACTGACTTATGCAAACTTTCTAATATCTTGTGTTAAGCGTAGATTATAGATCTAGATTTTAACTTTTCAATGGTTTTTTGAATTTGAAAAAATATTAATTAGGTCGAAAGTTATCGATGTTTGAAATTTCAAAAAATTACGAAATTTTCACTTTCAATTGTTAATAACTCCGTAACTATTGATTTTTTTATAGATAACATATATAGACTTTTTTCTTGCCTTGATCCATACTACACGATGATCTAGGTTCTATATAATTGTTTTATTTGTTTAAAAAATTACGATTTTAATATATTGGTACGCCTTTTCGTGATTTTTGAACAATAAATTCGGTTTCAGCGGACAAAATGCATGGGAATAAGTTATTTCGATCCTTGTATTTTGAAAAAATAACAAATGTACCCAGCGTCCCAACTATTATTGACTTTGTGTATTATTCTTAGTGTTTTTAGCCAATGTATTCGTACATTGTGATCATTATTCGCTTGTTGTTATGTAAATTTTTACTGGTGTTGACCCGTTGGTCCAAAAATACGTCCCAAGTTTCTTGGACCATAGTGTAGATTTAATAAACACAAGTTTAATAAAATTTTTATAAAAAAAATTGAACCGACTTCTAAAAGTACGCTAAAAAGTGAAAAATAACTATAAATTTTTACTTGACATTGAAATTTATGAAGTCGGCACCAGACTAATACTTGATAAAATGTGGTTCGCATGAACAGATTAAAAATACTTTATTTGTAATTGCTTTCTTACAATAATTTGTATATATTAGTAGTTATTTATTTCATTTAAAAATAATTTGGCGTCGACTTCAAAAATTTGAATGTCTTATAAAAATTTATAGTTATTTATTATTTTTAGCGAACTTTTAGAAGTAGGTTCAATTTTTTTTTATAAAAATTTTATTTGTCGATTTTTAATTTTGAATTCATTAAGATATCGAGATTAGTATAACTCGCAAAAACTTCAAGGTGGCAAAAAAATACCCATTTTATACAAAGTTGTAAATCACCCTTATATGAACCACTAGAAATTTTATGATTCTTAGAGTTTTTCAAATACCAGTGAAATCGTCTCAAACGAATATTTAGTCTGTAATAGCAAATCCGCCATCTTAAATTTAAAATTAATTTTAGATTGATAATATAGGCCCCAGAACCTTCCAATATCGATATTCAAAGAACTTGAGATGTAAATTTCTTAGCCCAATATATTTTAAACTGCATATTGAGTTTTTTGTACACCTCAAGAACCCCGCAATATCGGAAAATGTAAAATTTTCAGTTCCTCATATTGTATCTTATCAACCTAATAGTTGTAGAAAATTAATTTCATATTCATAATACACGATCCCGAAAACCCTCTAATACCAAATCTGAAAAAATGCGAATATGGTAAAATTTTCAACCCACCATATGGGATCCGTCATATTAAATATAAAAAAAAAAATTTTAACGTTTCAATCTTAATCTAAACCCTTCAAAGCCCCCTAGTACCAATTTTGGATGAAATTCGAAAATTTAAAATTTCCAGAACGATTCAGTCCCATCTTTGAACAAAAACGAAAAATATAAAATTTTAATCCGTTATATTGGAGTCGCCATATTGAATCCTGGAAAAATACTTTTAAATTCATAATTTACAACCCCCTATATCAGTGAGAAAATCGAAAAATGTAAAATTTTTAGGACTCCATATTGAATCCGTCCGATTGAGTTATTCAAAACATATTTTAAATTCGTAATTAACACTAACAAAAATCCCCCAATATTGATTGTACACAAAATCGAGAGATGTAGAATATTTAATCCGCCATCTTAGATCCGCTATTCGTAATGTGCGATCCTAAAAACTAACCAATATCAATTTTGAAAGGAATCGGTCAAAATTAATTTTTTATCCGCCATATTGAATACACCATATTAAATTTTTTAAAAATAATTTCAGATTCGTTATGTGCGACCTCGAAAACTCCCCCATACCAATTTTGGAGAAAATCGGACAAAATTGATTTTTTTGGCAGTCATATTGTTAGCGCCATCTTGGATTTTAGAAAATTTCATTCATATCGATGCCACCGTTCCGGAATAATCGATGTACATACATAAAAAAAAATAATTAATCGACGAATTGAAAACCTCCTTCTTTTAGAAGTCGGTTAAAAATCAGCATTTCTAATTTATGAATAAAGTGGGTCGGTATTAGGTATAAAAAATAACCTCGTCGGTATGTGGAAAACCGCAAGATATTTGCTCTAGTTATTATATATATATATATATATATATATATATATATATATATATATATATATATATATATATATATATATATATATGATTTTTTTAGAGGCCAGTTTTGACTACGTAGTGATTTAGGTACTATATTAATCGAAACATATGCCAATTTTGAATTAGCTTTCTACAAATTTGAAGTTATTAATATTATAGTGTTATTTGAGTGACAAGAGCACTTGTCTAGATAAAGAAATGGACCAATATTACCATAATTCGAATTTACTGTAGTCGGGTACCCCTTATTCATTTTGTTTTTCAAAGTGCAAGTTTTTAAAAAATCGATGCAATTTTTTTTTAAATGTTAAATAGGTCTTTGGAATTTAAAAATCGTATTATAAGTTAAAAATTGTATACTACAGTTTTCATCGTTCGTATCTCCGAAAGAATTTTCGATGCCTCAGACTTCTGTAAAATATTTAAACCAAGATTCATTAAAATAGTCATTTTAGAAAACCAATGAAAATATTTAAATTCATAATGTGAATTAGGAAAATTATATATTTGAAATTACCTGCATATTAGCATTTTTTATCTAATTTTTTCGGTGAATTTTAAAATTAACAACAAAAAAACTGACCCGTGCTGTAAAGCATGAGCTCATTAGAGATATTTAAAAATGAATCTCTATCACCCCTAATTATTTTTTATTTCCTCTTTCGAAAAAACGCTTTTTTTACTCTCTTTCAAAATATTTTGAAGATCGTAAACTTACGCAAGACACAACTGTGAAGAGAACACAAACACAGAATACTAATACA
The DNA here is from genome assembly GCA_034092305.1 of Diaprepes abbreviatus. Lineage (NCBI taxonomy): Eukaryota > Metazoa > Arthropoda > Insecta > Coleoptera > Curculionidae > Diaprepes > Diaprepes abbreviatus. The sequence goes on from JASJET010000303.1 coordinate 7,418,545, forward strand.
CTATTCATTTTTAAAAGTTACTTGGTTCTAGTCTTGCTTATAGAAACTACTAAACTGATTTATGCGACATCAATTAAACGTTTTTATACAAAAAGTAATGGTAATTTTAAGGTCACATCATCAGGAGATGTACAAAGCACGGTTTATAATTATAGAGCCATCTTGTTAAAATTATTAAAAAATCATAAAAATTACACTTGACTGGCTTAAAATAATGAAGTTTTAATGCCAGTAATTACTTGTTATTTATGCTTTTCATATCTCGTGGATGAAATTAGAGAAAAAAAAAATATTTTTAAGTCTACCCTGCAAATCTTCTCAAAAATGGTCAAGATTGCCATGAAAATAAGTAATATATTTTATGATATTTATAAAATTAGATACTGAATCATCTTTTTAATTTTCAATTTTTTAAATTTATAGTCTCATAATACCTTTTTTGATCTATAAAGTGTTTGCAATTTTATTTAGATCTTATGAAAGAAATTTTTTTATAGTTGCATAAACCTTGCACATAAATAAAAATCTGACAGTTAAGAGAGTAGTGTAACCTATTGTTACGCTCTGTTAAGAGCCCAAGTGTGACACCAGCCATTTCATTCCCCAATTAAATTTTATCCTCAAAAGTATTTTCATAGTTTCTGCAGGACCTTCCCTTAGCTAGGGAGTTGGTAATAATTTATGTAGGTATATGACTAAGTTGGGATAATAGGTAATAACATTTTTAAGGATGTAAATCAGAAAACCAAGTTTCAAGTGCGGATATCATCGATCTCTCGGAAAAACTGTTTCTCAAATTGGGAAAATTTTTTAATTAAACTCTAAGTGACTGTTCAAAATGACCTCCGTTTTCATGAACACGAACAGGGAAAGTTGAATTGCGCTCGTTCGATCTGCACCGACGCATAAAGTGTCAATTTTGTATTTGTGTCCACCATTCTTTTCTGGTATTTACAGGTCTAGAGTTCTGTTTAAGAGTTCCCCAAAAAAATAATTCATGAACATATAAAACGATAATAAAACCTATGGATACACCCAAGATACAACAACTAGCAGTTCAAAAAATTGCAAGAAAATACAGAAGTTGGTCTGTGTATGAGGCACTGGGGCGGTGTCATCATACCTAGCAATACAGAAATAGAGGCAATACTGAATCTTCCTCCACTGTGTACATAAGTTGGATGAAAAGAGCAATAATGAATGCCCTCAAGCTGATTTAGGCTGCAAGCATCAAACCTGGAAATTTTATGGAACATATGAAGATTCTGGATACAATTCCAACACTAAACTGTATCATTTATGTCATATTTAATTTGTCTTCTCTGCTGTTGAAATTTTAACAGATTTTCATTTTTTTGTGAACGTTTGTATTTTTTCCAATATTTAAATTTTTTCTTAATATTATTTATTATTTTAGATGTAAACCAAGGTGGATAATTTCTTCTGCGTTTTTTAGATTTAGGTACGAATTTATTTAGGGTAGTGTATGTTTGAGTATAAAACAAATTACAAGCCTCATTAGCATCATTAATCTGATATAAAAAAACCCCACCTAATATGACACATATACTCATATAGGCGCATAAAATCTGCTTTTTTAAAATTATAGTATACATTATTATTTCTTTGTTAAGTAAATTTTTTTTTCATGGGCCGCTGTGCATGTGAGCAATAAAGCAGGATTGTGCAAGACTTCAGGTATGATTAGGTCTTATTAAATCTAGTAAACGATTATTATCGTTGTATGTAAAATTGTGCTGTTTAAGGTTTAAAAATTGCATAAAGCCTACTAAAGACAAAGTTTTGTTCTATATGTTGTATTCGTCGACATGTTTATGTAATCAGGTAGATTTAAATCACCTAAAAGTAAAAATCCTGCGCCCCCTCCCCCTAGATACGCCCAATTGAGCAAAATTTCTATCTGTACGAAATACGGAGTATTGTGAATCAATAAGCTTAGTATTTAAAAAACTCATATTCAGCCAGATTTCTATAATTACAATAATGTCGAAATTTATTGATAAAACTGAATGAAAAAGAGCGCTTGTTTTGCTTTTCAGGCCTCCTACATTTTGATCATAAATAGAAATTTTAAATTTATTTTGTTGACATGAGGAATGTGCGCTATCAGAATTTATCGAGTCCGATTTTATCCCATCAGAAAAACCATTCAAAATTGAGTCGTGACATAGAGTGCGTTTGACCCAATAGACTCAGTAGTTGCTATTTAGATGGGCCAAAAAGTTCAAATTCCGCTTTTGTAAAGTTTGGTTAAATGCAAAACAATTATTGTAGTCGCAAACAGCATGATCAAAAGATATGTTCAGCTTTTGTTTTTCCCTAATGTTAAAAAAATTAACACATTTATATTGATTTTTAGCGACTTTGCATTCTTTAACTTCGTGTTCTCCAAAACACAGAGGGCAAGATATTGTTTTCTCGCAGAATTTCAAGGTATGATAAAATTTATTGACTCATATGACTAATATTTTTTTAATTAATTTTCATCTCGATCGAAGCAGAAATTGATGCCAAAGTCAAATTTCGATTAAAATTATTAATAAAAAAAATCTTATTTAATGCGGACCTTACAGGTCATACTGTATATATTATTTCCATGTAAATCAGGAAAAAGTAAGAAAGAGAGCAAGTTAGAAAATGTTTTAAGGCTTGAAGAAACCTATATTAGAAAAACCATAATTTTGATATGGCAATGAAATTTCAACGTCTTTAACAAATTTAGTTAACTTTTCAGAATATTAGCTCCTATGAAAGAAAATTTCACTTTTACGTAGGTGATTAAAATGGCACGTGGAGGTAATTTTAACTCAAATTTCTTTGTTTATATAATGATCATTTCACCCTATCAGCAGCAATGTGGCAAACAAAAGCTGCGAGTTTGACAAAAGGCATACAGTCGCAATCTTCAATCAAGATGAAAAATCAAAACAACTGATATTTATAAAACTGAAAATCTGGAGCTTAGTTTATTGTATTTTAAAATCGGAACAACTGATAAATCTTTCGGCTTGTTACCTTTCTTTTGCTATTTATCCAACATTCAACATTATCCAAGAAAAACGTTGTTAGGGGAAGGTGGGGTAATTGCGAACACTTAAGGGAGAACTGAAATACAATAAAATCAAATGAAGTTACAAGGCTTATTTATTGCTTAATATTTACTTAAACTAATCATTCTTATGTTCTTATAATCAACTTAGATAAATTTTCAAAAATAAAATCAAATTTCAACCAAAAACAAAATCTCTGGTGTCCGGGATTACCCCACAGCTTGGGGGGTAATTACGGATGGTGTATGGGGTAATCACGGACATAGTCTAATTGGCACAGAAATCACAGATAAATCCCCTTGATGTGCATGCACCACTCGTGTAATTTTCGTGGGCCCACAATTTAAATTTGATGCACATTATCCAATCTTCTGTGATTGGTTCTTCATACTTTTCATTACAAATAAGACAATAATACCCTTCATCAACATTTGTAGCACCTCTGTTGACTTTCTTTTTCTTGCGCTCTACGTTCCTATCTTTAGCCTTCATATTATCTTCAAATGCTTTAAGATTCTTCATACCTTTCTTTCTTTCAGTAGTTCGTACAGACTTATCATTTTCTTTTGCCTCTTCTTTATTTTTCTTCCTTTGTTCCTTTTCTTCTAAAGCGTCTTTCATAGGGGTACTAGTGAGTATAATTGAATGTTTCTTTCTGGAACATTTCCTGCTTTTCTGTTGTGGTAGTTGGGGAACATTAACAACATCTTGAAGTGGAATTGATTTGTCAAACACAGGTAAAGGTGTTACTGATCGCTGCTGCACAACTGATAATAGAACTACTTGTGCATTAGGTGGCACTGCTCTCTGCATAGATAGTGTCGGTGCAATCTGGGTATCAGGTGTTACTACTCGTTGCACAGATGGTGTCGGTGCCCATCAGGTGTTACTGTTCTTTACATATTTGATGTCGATCCTGTCTGCACATCAGGTGATGTCGAATCAAAGAAATTTTCGTCAAATTTTGTTGTATCTAATGGCCAAATACCAGCTGCCCGAAAACCATTTGCAGCTTTTTCTATATTGCTGATTCGATTGAAAGCTTTAGTAAAAAGCTCGACAACTTCATACTGTGTAATTTTTCGGTCTATATTTGAAGCCATTTATAAGTCACATTCTCTGTTGTATGCAGATTTGAGCGGTCCAAAATATGTTAAGTCCAGCGGTTGCATCCGATGAGACTTATGTGGTGGAAGAGATAACAGTATTATTCCATTCTGGTGACAATTAGGTAGCAAGCCAGGCTAATATGACTTTCATGGTTGTCTAAAATAAGAAGAATAGGTTCTTCAACAGTTGGTTTAGCGTAAGGGATAAAATGATGTAACTAATCTATGAATAGGTTTTCATTAATCCAACCCGAATCGCTCACGGCTGCAACCATATCAGCATTGCCTCCATGCAATAGATGAACATTCATTCGCTTCCTCTTGAAAATAAAAAATGTAGGGACATACTTTCCCGAAGCACTGAATGTTGTTGTTGTGCCTCTTTCACCACTTGTAGCCATGCCGACTTGTTTCTGGCCTTTCGGAGCTAGAATTCTAGAATTTTTCTGAACGTTAGAAATGCCGGTCTCGTCAACATTGTCAATGTAAATTTCCTTTGTAAGGCTTTCAAGTTGTAATTCTTTTAATAGAAGTGGATACAGGTTTGGGGAGAGAAATGTTGGGATGCCTTTTTCGAAATCCATAAAACCAGTCATTTCCCGCCATTTGTGATGTTGGGTCAAAATTATGCTTTAACTGATTTACTTCAGCAAATTTGAAAGCTATTTTCCTCACCATCTCTATAGTTAAGCCATAAAATAGTTTACTGCATTTTAAAATGTGTTCTTCTAATTCTTTTTCTTGGTATTCAGAAAATATAGCCTAACTTCCACTTTTTGGGGTCTTTATAATTTCTTTATTAAGATGGTCGTGTATAGCTGCTTTTTCTAATGAAAGTTTTTTGTTCTTGACGTCCTGAATAGCTCTTTGTAAATCTTCTAATTTGTATTTGATCTCCGTCTTTCTTTGGTAATTTCGAGATATCTGAAATATAAAAGGTTTAGGTAGGTTTATAAAAAATTATTTGAGTAGGTTTATAAAAAGTCTATATAACTGGGTATTCGGCCTATAATAACCCATATAGGGGTAATTAAGGATGTTTGTGATTACCCCACACAAATCGTCCGCCATTACCTGACTCAGAAAAAAACAAAAGACTATATTTATTTGAGGTTAGAATATCGTAATGCACTTGGCGATTACTTACAAACGTTGCTTAATTAGACGGTGGTTCACTTAAAAAACGTGAATCCTATGTTTAGTTTGAAATAATATACACGTATTCAATTTTACTAAAAAAATAAGATGAAAATGTTGAAAAATAATCGACTTAACTTACTTTGTAAGGCGAATGTGACCTCACCTCACCATTCACTGTTCGGCACTGCATTCGGGCGCGACTAGCGATTGTGGAGGTTAAAATATCTGCTATCTTTTTCTAACATAGCTATACTGGCGTGTCCGCCATTACCCGCCGTCAGGGATTCTTCCACTCTCCCCTAAATATATTAATTTACCACTGATTTTGAAAGTTGATCTTGATTACTACTGGATATCATTTTTAAAATTCACAAATTTCGTTTTCTAGTTTGCAATCGTAATAGGAAAATAGCAACAGCAGTTTAATCTTGAAATGATCTCTAGTTGAACGTTAAATTGTCCGTAGCTTCCAATGGTATTATCAAAATAGAGTCTTACATTCTAGAAAACCAACTTAAACTCTAAATAAATTTAATATCGAAGATCGATTTTCGTTGTTATGGTCAAAATCTCTCTTCAAGCTTGGAAACATTATTTTATAACGCTTCTTGTTTGATGGAGTAGGCTCTTAGTCCCTGAAATTATCTTTATATATCATTTTGATCCATAACTCAACAATAAATGTGATTTTTATTAGTTTAAATTTCTGAGGAAAAATATATGGGTTTCTATTTAAAAGAAATCAACTTGATCTTCACCTTCAAGATTCAATATTAAGATCATCATTGATGTCCTTTTTTAACCCTACAACTTCTCTGAGATACATTTTCCACTAACTTGCTTATCTGGCGAGATATTTTTGTCCATTAATTCAAATGGTCTACCCAATATATTATTTTGTGTTCCATTTACTGTATTGTCAATACGTATCTCCTGCATAACTTATCTTAGTATAAAAGGCATCTATTCATTGCTGTAATTAAATCTTAGAATTTATTTAGTTAATTTACTACCCTGTACTAAAATTTAGGAGAATTTAATGATAGTTTCGTGTAAAGTTGGTTTCGTTTAAAATCTAAAACTTAATAGTATTGCAAGCGGCGGGCTTTACTATCCAAAATAATTGTTAAATACTAGATCTCTCGTTGTATGTTAAATCAGTTTATAAAGCCACCTACATTATTTCGGTTATTTCAAATTTTACCACTTAAAATTGATATTCTCCCCGGTTTGACATTAACCTTCAAATTTCGAGGTATTATTATTAGTTAGTTGCTTGGTTCTTCGTGTTGCTGCAAGGCAATTGCTAGCACAATTTGGGGATGACCACGACGTTGACTGGCTCTTGACCATATCGGGGCCGCCGATATTTGACCAATAGTGTAGTTCAATCAAAAATGCTGTGAATGTATATTTAAGTTTGCTTCTAACTAAAACTGCAATTAGTTAACAGTGAAAACAGGAAACAGTGGGATCACATAATACACAAAGAACGCTCACACAAATTCATAACGTCTCTGAAAGGAAAAAGCAGAGTGAATGACGATGAAGTTGAGCAAAGTTATTATTATGAATACATTTCTACACTAAATTACTTTTTAGGTTATTTTAATGATTATTAACAAAAAATATTCCGTAATATATTGTCATAAAATGGGTGGCTTTCTAGTAATAAAAGTTAAAATATCTAATTTATTCCAAGCTGTGAAAATTACAAAATATTAATTCAAACCCTGATTAAATTTCAAAAGATAATACAATATCTAATTTTCAAGATATGATATATATATATATATATATATATATATATATATATATATATATATATATATATATATATATATATATATATATACCATCGCTCACCAATAAAAAATACATCATAATCTCTTATTTAAAAGCTGTTGTGATACCCTTTCAAACTCTCCTGAGCAAATTTTTTTCAAAATAAATATTGTCTCTTCTGGCATCATTAAAAATTCAACGGCATTTGACACGTAATTGCAAAGGATTTAAAATGAGATCCGGAGCGTTATTTTTAACCAATTTTTTATCAAGTTATTGCTGTTTTTCTAAAAAATCACCATTGCTAATGTCAATTCATTATAAGCTAGGCGGCTGTACATTGAGCAATTTCCTTACCGTAATATTCCTGATAGAAAAACCTTTCAAAGTATTCATCAACGTCTTCGTAAAACAGGAACACTGAAGCGAAGTGGAGGACCAGGAAGGCCAATGACTAAGAATGGTAGAAATAGAAGAGAAGGTGATGGACATGATAGAAGAAGATCCAGGTACTTCTACTTGAAAAATTGCCAATACTTTGAATGTAAGTAATGGAACTGTTAGGGATTATTTATTGTACCCATATCACATACAACGCGTTCAGGCACTTATTCCCGCTGACTTTCCTCCACGTACTGCATTCTCTCGATAGCTTTTGCACACACTGGTTCAAATCCCTCAACAAGCACTGATTTTGTTAACTGATGAAACTAGTTTCTCAAGAAATGCAATAAACAACTTTCATAATAAATATTTATGGGCTGAAGAAAATCCACATGAGGTACTTAAAGCTCGCTTTCAATATCAATTCTCATTGAACGTTTGGGTTGGAATTGTGGGTGACTCGTTAATTGGACCCGTATTTCTACCAGAAAGGGTTACCGGCAAGGCATACTGCAACTTTTTGGAACAAACATTCTCTAACCTTCTGGAGGAGGTACCACTGGCTACAAAAAATGCAATGTAGTTTATGCACGATGGTGCACCAATGCGTTTTAGTGTGGTTGCTGGAGAGTTTTTAACAATAACATATGGAAATCGCTAGATTGGTCGAGGCACATCTCACTTATGGTCTGCTCGATCCCCGGACTTAAACACCCTGAATTATTTCGTACGGGGCCATCTAAAATCATTAGCTTGTACTACTCCAGTAGAAGATGTAGAAGATTTAAGAAATCCGATAATTGCTGTGTGTAACTCAATAAGAAACGACCCTGGTGATTTTGAAAGAGTTCGGCAGTCATTTAGAAGAAGATTGGATTCATACATCAGAGCTGAAGGTGGTTATTTTGAACAGTTCTTGTATATTAATAAATATTACAAGCAATTTTAGTAATAAGTTGCTTTTATTGTCGAAAACTTGGTTCGCCTTGTATCTTCGAATCAAAGCGCCTTTTAAAGGGCCCCTTGAATTTTTTCCGTATGTATAATAAACACCCTGTATATACAGGGTAATTTTCCGGGAACTTTATCGACCGATCGTGGTATATATATATATATATATATATATATATATATATATATATATATATATATATATATATATATATATATATATATATATATATATATATATTATAGGTTGGGAACCACCTTATTAAACCTTTCCTTTTGCCTAGTTTATATTGTAAAATTATAAAATTGAGCTTTTTGGAGGTTTTGTGATAAAAAAAACATAAAGTTTTTATTTTAAAACTAAATATAATATCCATAATAATAACTTGAAATTTAAAGGTGAGTATCAAACCAGGGGGAATATCAATTTTAAGTGGTAAAATTTGAATTAGCCGAAATTATGTCGGTGGCTTTATAGACTGATTTAACATACAACTAGAGATCTAATATTTAACAATTATTTTCGCTCGTAAAGCCCGCAGCTTGCAGCGCTATTAAGTTTTAGATTTTAAACGAAACCAACGTTGCACCAAACTATTATTAAATTCTCTTAAATTTTAGTACAGGGTAGTAAATTAACTAAATAAATTCTAGGATTTAATTATCAGCAATGAATAGAGAGAAACACAGCAGAGAGATTACTGTCATACGATTAACGATAAAATAAATTTAACATGATCTTTTTGTACTGGCATCTTCTGAAGTTCTACCAAACAATGAATCTATAAAATCTTTTAGAAATGAATTAAGTGCTTTAGTAAGTATATTACACCAAATTTAATGAATAAATAAATATCAAAAAAGTAGTAACGCTGTATTGTATGAAAATCTCCCCCCCCCCCCCCGCCAAATTAATACGTTTTTTTCGATAAGTTTTAACTACACTGTTAAAAATAATCTTAAATTTAATGTCCATTTTACATTAAATTTAATGATTTTGCGCCAAAAATCGTGAGTAATTTATATTTACTTTGAATTTAAACCAATTCATTTAAATATGAATTCGTGGTACATTAAATTTGATTAAATGGCATCTTAAATTTTAATAGAGTAATTGAACTTATATTTCAACTTTTCTACATTAAAATTAATTTATATATACCTTAATACTATAAGAACTTAAAATATATTCGATAACGTACATTGCATGAGACTCCGGAAGATGACGCAACTTGTATTGAACTTTTTGTTTAGTATGATATAAGTTGCTCAAAGAACCCAATTTTCTTATGATGAGGTGCACATATCTTTCCCGTACTGACAAGAACCAATAAGTTCGAAACCTGTCTAGAAGGCGGTAGGTACACTACCGGAGGGAAAAATGTCCACGTTTTCCTAGTGGCTTCAGAATTCTTTGAACTCATTTTAATGTTGGTGCATTAAATATTTAATAACAGATCTCAAATTCAATGAACACTAGCTGTATATTTAAAGTATACGGTCAACTTAAAAAGTAATGATCAAACTTTAAATTTAATGTTTGATTACATTAAATTTAATAGAATACCTTAATATAGGTTAATGTAAATTATTAAATTTAATGCATTTAATAAATTTTTGTGAAATTTGCTTCCAGCACATTTACATTAAATTTAATGCATTTCCCTTTTACAGTGTATGTAACCTTTAAACTGATTTGTAAATTTTCGTATCACGTAACAAAATCTAGAGAACATCAACAAGTTTTAATTGATTGCCAAGGATGCACCTATGATATATAAGATACGTATTTTCTAAGCTTAGGGAACCTGGGAATCAGCATCCATCTATGAAGTTTCAATCCCCTATAGCTTAAAATAACGGAGATATCCATTAGTCGTCGAAGTGTCGCTGTATACAGCAATTATGTTGATACTTCTCGTACTCTTGATACTTGATATTTCTAGAAAACATCATATGTACGAAATGAATAAATAAGCAGCCGGCCGGTCGTCGGAGGGTCAGCAAAGAACTAGCGCACAGTGATAGCGTTGTAGTAGTACTATTGTTTTCGCAGTGTGTAAACGATGTCATCGTGTGAACAAACCGAACAGTTTTTGTTATAAATGTGGTGAACTCACATTAAAAGCTCAATTTTGAGCACACTTGTAAGAAAAACCTACTAGTTATATTTTGGGTACAAAGTTGGCGATCAAGACAAAACTTGGGCTCCCAAAATTTGCTGCCACATATGCTCAAGAACCTTAACAGGTTGGCTACTGGATAATCACAAGTCTATGATGTTGGAGTGCCAGTGATTTAGCAGGAATCTCAGAATCATGTTGATGATTGCTTCTTTCGCTTAACAAAAATCCTGTAGTTTTCTAATTCAAAAACCAGTTCAAATAAAGATGTGATACTAAAAGCAAAGTTTTTTCTATCGTGTCAAATGTTGAAAATATATTAAATGGTAGGGTAAGTTCGTTTTTCATAACGTGACACCGTATTTTGATAGTGTCATTGGAAGATGCGGACAACTTAACGTTCAAATAAAGGTCATTTCAAGATTAAACTGCTCTCGTGATCTTACTATCACAACAGTGGATATTCAGTAGTAATCATAATCAGTAATAAATTGATATATTTAACAATGTTTTTCTTGAGAAGTGTTGAATTTTGGATAAATATCAAACGAAAGATAATAAGTTAAGAGCTTTATCGGTTATTACGATTTTAAAAGTGCAATACAATAATTAGATTCCAGATTTTCAGTTTTATAAATATCAATTAACTGATTGAAGATTGTTACTGGATGTCTTTTTTCAAACTGACTGCTTTTGTTTGCTAGATGGTGAAATGACTGTTATATAAAAAAAGGAATTTGACTCGAAATTTCCTCCAGGTGCTATTTTAATCACGTATGTAAAAGTGAGATTTTCTCCTAGAGGAGCTAACATTCTGAAAACCAATTAAATATGTGAAAATCGTTAAAATTCCATCGCTAGTTCACTATCATTGTGATTCTTAATGTGCCTCTTTAAATCTTTAAACATCTTCTAATTTGCTCTCTTTCTCTCTCTCTATCTCTCTCTATCTCTCCCTCTCTCTCTGACGTTTTCCTGAGTAAGATGAAAATAATCGTTTGATCCTGATGTCTAGGTGCAGAGAGGTACTTGATAATCTAGCAAAGAGCAGCTGAGTCATGTGAATTGCAGTTCGCAGAGGTTCGTATGGCAGAGACGGAGTCTGCACTTGAACCTTATGGTTTTCAACCCAATATGCTGTGTTCTAAAAACTAAGGAAGATGAAACTGATGATCCTCTTCTCAGAGATACATTAATATCACCTGAACCAGTCAGACAAGGTCAGGTCTCGAAACTGCTTGGATTCGCAAAGGCAATTGACCCTGAATAATTTGCAAGCATAGTGAGATTTGATGTGTCCAACGAACCCAAAACATCAAAGACCTCTTCTATTCATGTATTCATTCACTTAACCTGTAGGGGCCATTTTGACCCATATCTCATTTACCTATTTGAACGAAGATTTCAAAAAGGAACTTAAATTACTAAGAATTACAGTAAATAAAATTTGGATTTTGGATCCGCTTTCAGGTTATAAATTATCTCGAAATAAAATTGGCTTTCTAAACTTTGTATTTATTGCCATTTCAATAAAATTTCAACCTAAGAAATTTTAAAACAATCTTGCTCCACCAATTTATTTAAATATACTAAGTTTTAGGCCGAATATTAATTAGTTTATAACATTTACAAAGAGTCTAAAGTGAAAATTATATTTTTGAATATTATTTCTGACTATAAAGCTAAAAACATTTCGTTTTCAAACCTTTTGATTTACAACATTCATAGCTTACAATTTATTTTTTAGTCTCGCTTGTTTTTAATGCATTAACGTTTACATCGCTTTTACTCCTTTGCACCTTTCAATAAACGATTTAATCATAATTACAGGTTTATTCTACTATTTAGTGTCGTTTAGGTAATTCAGTTATCTAGAAAAATATATTATAAAATACTGTAATTATTTTAAAATCACAATACAAAAAAAAAACGTTCAAAAACTCATTCAGTGTTTAAATCTTAAAAAATAGTTTTATGCTACTAATGAGCAGCCCAATTTAAAAACAAATTTAATTTTTATTACCTAGGCGGACCACTAAAAAAAGCTTAATGTTTATTTGCGTCATATAGCACAATAATTTTTTTTTGCTTTGGTTATAAAAATAAATATAGACAAATAAAGTTCTCTGTGAGTTGTCTAGGCTTTGTCGTCACTACACCAAGTGATAAAGCCATATTTGGGGGATTTTTAGTAATTGTATGCATCACAGAGTTCAATAAAAATAAAAAAGTCAAAATGCACTGGTTAACGAGTATTATTTTAAGAAATTGGTTTACCTTATTCCAAACAGTAACTTTCAGGCTACCAAATAAAGAATGACAGCTTTGATCAACTTGAAAAACACGAGGTTTCTTCAGGGATTTTTAAAAATCAAAATAATTTAAAAAAAAATAAGGAGATCTCCCTGCAGTATTTAAATGGTTGCTTATATGTATTATCCTTTCAGACAGAGAAAAAGAAATAGTATATGTGAGCAATTAATTTCCTGCAAATATCACTCCGGTTCTCTCTCCATATGCGTTTCAACCACCTTATAGCCTAGTCAGTCGATACAGCTCCAGCCTTCTATTATTGGCAGTGGACCCATATCGTATCCCAGAGAGCATCTCCAAACCATGACAGATCCCCCACCATGCTTCACAGTTGCTACAATATAGTATTTGAAGGATATCGTACATATCGAATTCCGTCGGAAGAAAACAAATTAAATTTGTATTGGTCATTAAAGCACACAAGCTTCCATTTTGCAACTGTCCAGTATGGATGGTCTGTGGAAAATTTTAGTTAGTGTTTTATGTTCTCTGAGTGTAGAGATTTTTTCGCAGGTCTTCTAGAGAACAATTGGACCTCCACTAGCTTTCATTTTATTGTTCTCGAAGTGGTTAATGGCATTCAAAGTTCCACAAAACTCGCCTTTATTTGATTTTGAAAAGAGATCTGTATGATCGTCCTTTTAAACCTTGGACTAACTTTTTCTGAACGACTTGGCTTCTTTTTTGTTGAGACCTCCTCACGTTCCCGATACAGCAGATCTTCCTTTTCTAAACTGAGCAATATCGGATTGGCGGTCTCCCGCCTAGTAAGCAACTACAACACGTGATTTTATGTCTTCGAAGAAATTAATTCCTCGCGACATTATAACAAATTGTTTACTTCGACCTACTTATCACCTACAAGTGAAAAGGCAAACTGATGTATACTGAGGCCAATATAATTATAATTTAAAATTATTTGTTTATCTAGTTTTGTTCATAGTAGTAAACAATTTTTTAAAGTTTGGATAACGTATTGATAAAGAATGTGAAATTTATTTTTATTTTTAAACCAACATCTTAGATTACTATTTATAAATAAAGTACCGAAGAAACTGGAATATTCTATGCAATAGAAAAGGAACGAGAGAGGGAATTTTATATTTTTTCAGCCACTTATGGCCAATACGTAAAAAAAACAAACATTGCTGTCCAATGTAGAATATATTTTATTTTCTTTTAATAAAATAAAACCAAATTATTTTAACATAAAAGAAATAAGCGATGCGAAGCAGTTGAAAATGCGGAAGTGCTGTCTACATCAAAATAAAGTTTTCTTTGAAGTGTCCACTTCCATCGGATGGTATTCGAATTGTCTCGTTCATCCTCGCCTTACCTAGTTCTTGATCATGCTCAGATAAATACGCGCTGAAGGTAACGCTGATGGCGCGATGACATGTACGAAATTGCCAAGTTTTGTGGAGGCCGATGGATGTAGATAGAAACATGGAATAACTTGGGAAAGCCTATATTCAATGGTTGATGGAAAAGGGCTAATTTTGAGTGTGATCGTGATTTATAAGTAAAATATATATATATAAAGTCCCTAGTTCTGTGATTTCACAGAATATTCACTGTGATGCAGTTAGTAGGTATATATATATATATATATATATATATATATATATATATATATATATATATATATATATATGTACATATGCCCCTATGGGATCGCCAATATCTCCTGCACTCGTTAACTTATTTATGGAGGACTTCAAATCAAAAGCTCCTCACACAAAACACAATTGTGGCTGCGTTAAGTAGATGACACATTTGTTATCTGGCAACATGAAGAAGAAAATTTCCAAATTCACATAAACAGTATACACCCAAAAATCAAATTTATCATGGAGACAGAACAGGAAAGAAAACAACCTTTTCTAGATATCCTATTGAAAAGGAAAGAGGATGGCCTGCTTTCGTATACTGCCTACAGACGACCCTCTCACACCAACAGATATCTCAACGCCGATTCACATCACCACCCCGCCCAATTATTTGCAGTTCGATTGCAGTCAGTTACAGATTAAGAAAATTACCACAGAGAAATGAACCTACTGCAAGACGCCTTAACAAAAAATGGTTATAAAAAAGAACATATAGAGAAGGCTCTAAAAATCAAACGCTTGGCCCTGAAAAACCGCGAAAACCGAGAGAATAGCTCCAAAGTTTTTGTACCTAATGTCAGAGGCACCACAGATAAAATCGTAAAAATTCTCAGAAAACACAACATTGAAACCATTTCCATCAAAGATCATATAGTAAAAGATCTCTTGCCAACACTTCAAGAAAAAATCCCTCTAGAAAATCAGGAAGTGTACGAGAGTCCATGCGGAGAATGTAGCTCATCTTACGTAGACCAAACCAACCATAATATAAGCGCCAGAAGAGATGAACATAAAAACGGTGTCAAGGAAAAAACGACTTCTTCTGCACTGGCCCAATACTTGTTAAACACAGGATATAAGATAAATTTCTCAGGAATAAAAATACTATCAAGATGTGAAAACCTATCCACAAGAGTTATAAGGGAAATTGCAAAGAGGCCCAACAACTTAAATAGCAGAGATGATAGCCAGCGATTGCCTAATACTTGGAAAAATCTGCTTACGAAACATCAAGCAGTAGTAGGTAATAAAGAAACAGATTACAACTCGGCAACATGACCCCAAACATATATATATATATATATATATATATATATATATATATATATATATATATATATATATATATATATATATATCCAAGTAGTTCTACAAAGAACTCGTAGTTACAGGAAAAACCCCATGCCAAAAAAAATTCCGAAAACAATTTTCTAAAAAAGCTAAAAATTCGAAATTATTGAATATAAAATTTAATATTCAAAATTCAAAAATTATAAGGAAGAAAATAAACGAAAAGGGCACTGCTGAAAAATAAAAAATAGAAAAATAAATCATATAAATATGAATACCAAAAACCCATTTTATTCATAACTGAAAATCGAAATTTTTTTAAAATTACTTTACATTTATATTAAATTATATGGTGGTAAAATGGATCCTAAGTAAAAATGCAAATATTTCTTTCTTTTTTAAAAATAATAGTTGTTTATCTAAGTTATTTAATTGTCCTGCATATAAACTGATGGTTATTTCAAATTAATGATGGTGGTAATTCGAGGTCAGATATTTTGAATCTCTTAAACAATTATGTAGATAAATGCTCCATAATTACCAAACAAATTCACTTAAAATAGTGACAAATCAAAAAATACACATGACTGATTCCAGTTAATGAAGTTTTGATGATTTGTCATAATTTTTTCAATCTTATTGTTAGTTTTTATATGAGAAGCGTTAAATTCTTAAACTGCCTAATATTCTGTTTATTATTTTCTAAGACATCACAATTAGTTATACTTAAATTAAATAAAATTATTTTTATCATTTAATATTCCATGGTAGCGTCAAATACATAAAATTTTATTTTAGAAAAAAAGAACAGTGTCATTTAATTTTGGAACAAAAGGCATACAAAATTTATTATGAAAAATAAAGCCAGAAATATCTTTGTTTGAGGCTTGGCGTTTACATAGCAACTCTCGATACGAACGGGAATATTTCAAAGCGATTCACTAAGCCCATTGTGGTTCTGCCTAGCAATGGACCTTCCATCACGCCGTTTGAACTCCACTAGATAAGGCTTTAGTATTAGAAGTAACGAAGAAGAGGAAGTAAGATTGAATCATCTTCTGTACATGGATGATCTCAAACTGATGGCTGCTACCAAAAATCAGCTGGAGTAAATGCTCAAAATTGTGGAGTTCTCCAGGGATATCGGAATGTAGTTTGGATTTGACAAGTACCGTATTTTGAACATCGTTAAAGGAAAAATACAACCGGGAGCATTTGAGATGCAGAACGGTGAAACTATAGCTGCAATGGAAGCAGAACAAACACACAAGTACTTAGGTATGAAACAGGCTAAACAAATTGCCATAGCACTATGAAGGCCGAATTCACAACTGAATTTGTCAGGAGGGTAAGACGGGTATTACTTACTAGTCTAAATAGTAGACATTTGTTTTAAAACTCAACACATAAGTATGCTCTGCGCTTAGCTACTCTTTTGGAATTGTAAAATGCAGACGGACATCGAAAACCTGCAAAGGATAATAAGAACACTCTTAACAAAAGCACACAAACATCATCCTCGGTGTGCTATTGAACGCACAATGCTTCTAAGACTCCAAGGAGGAAGAGGATTGGTCGATATTGGTAAGCAACTTGATCAACAAATAATAAACTTAGGTTCTTATTTCCACAGGTTAGCGGACTCTTCCACACTACATTTGGCAATATGCGAGGCAGACGATTCAACACCGCTACAGGTGAGGGAATGGGATATTGTTTCTCAACACCGAACAGACCAAGAGAAGTTACAAGCCTGGCTACAGAAACCGCTTCATGGACGGCATCCAAATGAACTCATCCAGGACAATGTCGACAACTCAGCGTCGAACAACTGGTTGATTTTAGGACAGCTGTTTCCAGTGACGGAGGACTTCTTGTTAGTTATCCAAGACCAGGTTATTCCAACGAAGAGCTATCGGAACTTCATCATCAGAGATTCCTTAATAGAAAATGACCAATACAGATATGGCTGTCGAACATCAGAGACAATCCAGCACATAACAGGAGGATGTGAAGCGTTTGCCGCAACCTAGCATAAGGAAAGACACGACTCAGTTGCTAAGATCACCCAGAGCTCCACCAAGAGTTAGCTGATAAGTTAAAACTATTGCAGGTAGGAAAAGTGCCTTAATATAAATACAATCCGGAGCCTGTTCTTGAAAACAACGAGTTCAAGTTATATTGAGACTGAACGGTTCTAACAGATCAAACAGTTGCTCATAATAGGCCAAACATTATACTAATAGATAAAATTTCTAAGCGAACTAGACTAATTGGCATTGCTATACCTAACAACAACAGTCTAAGGCCAAAATACAACGAGAAGATACAGAGATCTGGAGGTGCAAATTCGAAGACAATGGGCAATGAACAGCGTCCAAACGATTCACATATTTTTACATTAACTGAAGAGATACCAAAGAACCTTCTGCACAACATCAAGCAACTGGGCCTTAATGAGCATCTGTATAAAGCAATGCAGAAGGCAGTTCTCCTTGCAACCGCGCGAACTTTCCGAAAGTTTGTAGGAAGTGCAGAAAACCATTCCACCTAGAACCCGATAACATGGAAAGGGTCCCCACAGAGCTTCATACGTTTGGTGTCTTTGTATACCTGGTATGAGTGAATAATCTCTGGAGGGAGTGCGAAGCAGTTTGGCTTGTAAATCTGATCCTCAGAAAAACGACTTACTTGCAGAAATTGAAGAAAAACATTTAGTAGCAATGCTTTCCATTTTCTACCGAAGAAATCGAGAACTAAGTAACTGCTAAAAGGCCTCGAATGATGCACGGATACATTGGAATAAAAAATGGCACGAACACTAAGGAAACGGAACAATATACCCTTCGGATATTGGAATAGCGCATCTTGGAACAATAAAGACAAAGAAATTTTGGTAGAAATAGACTTCACCACGCTTTCCGAGACAAAGAGAAAAGTAAAACGCATCACTCAATTCTATGGTTACATCTTATTTAATAGTGAAATCGATAAAGGAAATATATTACATGCTCGAGTTGACATAATAATGCCCCAAAAATACAAGTACGTAACAGAAGAGGTGGCATACTTGAACGAAAACCTCATGTAGATCACACTTAAACTTATTAATAACAACATAGTAAGAAATATGAGTCAAAGGAACAAAGAGAATTATTTTTCAGCCAATTTCAAAATACTCAATGAACGAATAAAAGTTGATGATCCTTGATCATCGATGTTCTGGCCTCTTTTGACCTTTTACATTCCACTATAGTTGCAGGTTATACGAAGCCGATTGCCTTTACAAATTCTAGCAGCCTCGTTGATTGAACTGGTCTAAAGGTTTCCGGTGACAAAATTACATCTCTTAAATGTCTCCGCTGAGCACTATCTCAGGACATGGCTTAGGCCCCATCTGCACTTCAGGTGATCTACGACACCAGTCTTGTGAAGATTGCCCTCAGGTGACAATTTACTGCGAACAGTCCCACCACAATACGCTCCTAAGGAAAGAAACTGCCTAGTAATCATTGCACTTATATATTTCTTGGCAAAAGGTGCTTTCCAACAACAACTTTAATTCCATTTTACCAACGGTAATTGAAATAGGTAGAATTGATTGGGGTCTGCATAGTTTAATCGCGAACCACATTTTCGCCACACGGTTCGGCTCGTTATTTCCGTGTATACCTGAGTGACCCGGGATGCAAACAAGTCTGATTATGCAGTCATTCCTTTTTAGATTCTTCGGTACATCCTAGCACCCTACTGTCTGAGCAAATATTTATTATCTTATTCTTGTTTATCTCCCTCTTATTGCAGAATAGCATAAATTTCCACTGTAAAGTCGTCGGACGTCGTCCAAGAGACTTTTGTGCTCCTGTGGAACACTGGCTCTAGCTCCCCTAAGTACCATTAACCTATTCCCTACCAGTGTGTCTTTATAATATGTTATTTAACTCGAGAATAGGTAAGAATGCAATCCCAAGTTTACTTTCAGAAATTTTTATTTTTAAAAATTTCTAACTACTCCAGTGATTGTATAAGTGTCCTTTGACTGGCGATATTTTTCAAACTGGCGTTGAAGTTAAGTTGGCAGGTTTTTATTATCCTACAAACATACTTTGGAATTTTGGAATTTACATTTTATATGTTTCATGCGAATGTTGCTCTCGATTCGATACAGCTCCAATGACCAGATTATAAGATGGTCGAAACGCATATAGAGAGAGGACCAGAGTTGTATTTGCAGGAAATAAAACTATTTTTATATATATATTCTTTCCTTTTTTCTACTTGAAAGGATAATACGTATAAACAACTATTCAAATACGTCCGAGAGATTTATTTATTTTTTACTGAGATTTTGGTTTTTTAAAATTTAGCTCTGGCTTGTTGCAGAAGATTTTATGTAAACTGGTATTATTGGTTATGTTGCTGCTGTGAAGTTTTACCAGTCTGTCAGAATACACGATGGTGTAGAAAAATATGTAAACAATAATATAATTTTGTGACAGAATTTGATTATAGACTCCTGCCAATGACATATTGAGGTAGCGTTAGCCATTCTATCTATTACCAGATTGTTACCACACATTAATTTGTAACTACTTTAATAACCTACAATTAAATTTCACAGTAATAAAGACACTCTGGAAGTCTGGACGTTCATCTTCTCTCTTGCAGCTTTAGTTTCAAACAACTACGGTTATTTAAGCTTACCAACCACAACTCAGAACTTCAGGACTCAGAAAAGGCTGCTAATTCGTTGGTCAGAAGACATCTCTTGTTTTGTAGGTCTCGCAACAGCGCGCCCGCAAGTTTAATTCGCCTGAAGGTTTTAATTAAATTGAATAAAACAAGTGTCTCAAAACACTTAAATCTATTTAACAAAAACAAATAGAAAAACGAACTATTTACAGTGAGAAACTTAAAACTAATAACAATTAAAAAAAAAAACTAGCATAATTGCTCTTATTGGCTATTCTGTTAACCAAAAATGTAAAAACCAATTTTAAAGAGACACGTATAAATAGCTTATTAAAATATTAAACAGAAAAAGAAATAAAACGCGAAAAACAGCTATTTATATTATTTTATCAAACAGTATGAAAATCGCGAAATGCCCCACTAAAATAACACACGATAATCCCTTAATTTAAGTTAAACAAAGATAATCTTCTTTCCCGACGATTATACCCGTGACGTAATTATTCTACGGCACTGGTACTCATGGTACCGTTCTAACGATATTTAAATTATGACGAATTTACAATTCCTTAAAAGAGTGTCTTCAAATCTTACACCACCTCGACACCCCTCTGATTCCCGTTTGTACCCATATTAGCCGATGGGACCCTGTAAACGTCAATTTTTTTCCCTTAAAGTTCGAAGGTTTCGATCGTTACGTGCTGAGGGCGTTAGCTATTTTATATCGGATGTTTCATTCCCGAATTGACCTCTGAGCGTCTAAATCCTAATTTTTATATAACGGGGTAGTAAAACAAACTAACCTACGTCTTCCTATAACGAAAAGAATATATGTTAAAGACTGTAAAAAAACTATTCAATTTTTTTGGCTGTTTTGGCAATAAACATCTTAACTCGTTATTTCTTGTGAATAGAAAAAACAGTGATTACTCAACATTCTTTTTACAAATGGCTATTGAAATATATTTCTATTATAGTGAGTTTATATGATCATTCTTTTGTTTCCTAATAATGGGAAACTGGTTCAATATTCTAAGACATGTTAACGGTTTGTGCATATAACATATGTGAGAAACCTCCCTTATCTTTCGGTTATATTTACATAACCAGGGCAGGATTATTTAGAAAGATTTATAGGCAATTCTAAGAGAGGGTCTTATTACGTCTTCATAAATTAGCTGACTTTATGTATTTTTTAAAAAAACATTTAAACGACAAGGATCATAAAAGTTAAGCTCGATAACTGATTTATTTTTCATTTACACTTTCTTGGATAGTGATAAAAAATATAACTACCCTATTCCCACGAGAAATCTAGTCACAGAGTGATTATTTAATTATTCATTTTAACGGAATATAGTGCACATTGAACAGTGTAAAATAATTAATATTTGTTCCATTACAATTTTTCAGGATTTCAATGTAACAGGTGAATTACAGTATGATGCTGCAGTGCCTTAAACATTCAAGGGTCAATATTTCTAATTATATAATTTTTATTTTTTTCAATACACCTTCCTCATAGTGTATGGACTAAAGAGTATCATTAATAAATAACCTTCTTTATTGTTTGTTTGAAGGTCATAGTCTTGCGAAATAGTAGATATCTGTTGCACTTCAATTGTCTCTATTTTTTAATGAATATCATGACGTTTGGGCTGGTAGTTATCTCTAGCCGTTTTCCAGTGAATGTGAACAAATTTTTGGGTTACACAATATTTATAACAAAATTAAATTCAATGGTGTGTGACCGAGATGAGTGGAGCCATGCATGCTATGTTAAGGTTCCATTTATGCTGCATTTAATTTTAATTTACAATTACTAATAAGGGGTTTAATATAAAGAGTTGTGTAGCCTAATAATTTGTTCTATTTCATTTGAAAACGGCTAGAGATAACTACTAGCTAAAACGTGATGGTATGTACTACTTCGCAACCTTCATTATTCCTTTGGCATGTTTCATATGGTGAATTTTAATAGAAGGTATAATAACTGCCTTGGCAACATTTTCACTAATCTTCCTTTCGATAAAACTGGGGAGCCATATGATCTGTTTTTAGATCATCTTGAAATAATCTGTGACTGTACACTGCCTACTATATCCTCCTCTGGATACAGTGTGAACATAAACTACAGGCCAATAACAGAGCAGGGTCTTTTCGGACTATACAAAGTTATTGAGACTGTTGATTGGACCTCTATTTCTGGGAGGTAGGTACATAGTAAATTTAAAACATTTGTTGACACAGTAGATATTGTAATAGAGAATAGTATTCCTATAATATCTATAATTATGAAAAATAATTCCTGCCGTATTTTGATAAATCGGTTTAATTAAAGACATATGGGAAAGGATAAATGCTTTATTTTCAATATATAAGAAACATTCAGTCTTAATGCAAAAGTTTTGGCCAATGAATATAAAAATAAAAAACAGTACAGACATGAAATTTTCATAACTAAAAGAGCTGCATATAACGATTTTGAGAATTGCAATATAAATAAACAAACGGCCCCATGGAGTTTAATTAAAAACTAATCTGAATCTCAATCAATGCATCCAGCTACAATTCTAAATGCTGAAACTATTGAAAACTTTTTCCTCAACAAACCTGATGACATAGTTTCGAAACTTCCAAATTCAGGTAATACTTTTAATGAATTTCTAGAAGCTGAGTTTGGAAGGGAAAATTCTAAGGTCAAGTCAGGTACATATCTTATAGTCAATGATCCAGACTCCTGTACTCCTAGGTTTGGCTAGTCAAACTTCAGGTCTGACAAGAAGTTTTTGTCAAAGTCTAAATCTAGTGTCGTTTGACCTTTGACTAACGAATTTATGGCTAATCTTAGGTAAGATCAATTTGGAAAGTCAAACGCCGAAACTCAATTTGACGAAATCGGGTTTGACTAATCAGACCTATATTAGGGATAAGAATGTTTAACACATTGTTAAACTTAGGTATAAAAAAATCATGTTTATTGTTCCAATATTATATAAATGGATTAATAGGTAAATAATCAGAATAATTAAATTTTTTATTGTTATTTTAGTATTATGAAAATAACTATCAAAAATATTACTCTTTATTCTGACAAGATGATGCCTTGCGGCGTCTTCAATTGCACTATACATTTGATCTTGTACATTTACACAATTTTAAAGAGCATTTCTTATTATAGTTGCATTTTTTGAAACCTTGGCCTCCAAATTTCGAATCTTTTGTACTAATCTCCCCTAAAGACAGCTGAACGCGGACATATCTCTGAAATTAAGTAATTTGTCTCTGCAGTCTTGTATCTGATTCCTAGCAAAAAATGGATTTATTATTCCTTGTTTCGTTCCTACTCTGTATAAACCAACTGTTGTCTCTTCAATTATGCACAAGACATTTCGAGCATTTCCTTTGGATCCACCGAAGTTTGGAATACGTACGGTTACAGTTTTTCCAATCGCGATTGGTGGAAATTTTTGTTCAAATAATAGTTTCATAATATTTACCTGAACGTGATAATTTTCAATAGCCTTTTTTTATTTATATTTATAAGTTCTGTCTGTGCACAACGAATGCATGTAACTTTATTTCCTAAGCCTTCGTCGTCTGTGTGCTGGCAGCGTACACAACATGCACGACCTGTTCATAAATTATGCATGTATGTACGCCAAAACTTTCTTTTTGGTAAATACAGCAAAACACGTTTAAAGAAGTACTTTCAACAGTTAAAGAATTTTCTTTATCTTTTGATGAAAACGGTCCAGAGACTTTGTTGATGTGGTGATCCTTATTTCTTTCTTTCAGTTGTTGTATTTTCTTTCTCTATTGGTGACGATGATCCAGGCCTTCCCATTTTTTTTTTTGGGGGGGGGAAATGAAATTCCTATATTTAGTTAAAAATTTGTTCATATAATTGAAAATTCTAGCACTTACTAAAAAAAGTTGCCACTTAGTAGTCACAGGGTTATTTTCCTTCTCACCAGAGGAATTGATAGCGTTTTCTAACTCTTGCTCCGTCGGAAAAAACTTTTTTTTTTATCAAAATTGGCAATGTTTGAATTTTGACATGAGCTTTTCGTCCTAGTATAAAAAGCATTTCATCGCACTCAGTATTCCCATACAGGTCATTCTTTAAACTTTGTCAAGTTGAAGATGGTATTTGTGCTTGGTTGTACTAAGCCTCCACCATAAAATAGCGGTGTATATAATCACAGGGCGGATCACCATAATGTATATCCAGTATAGTACTTTACGCATTAGCCCCCTCTCCCCATTTGCACCCAAGAATCATTTAGAAGCCCAATATTGAATTTAGAATTACTCCCAAGTATTTTACTGTTCCCTTGCATTGAAGGATTCTTGGCGTTTAGGCAATCTCTTCATTTTCTTCCTATTTGTAGACATTTATCGCACCATACAACAAAATTCTTTTTATATGTGCAATGACAAATAATAGCCTGTTATTATCCTCTTGATAGTTAGGGCATTTTATGCTTTTTTTAAGGCCTATATTTAAACAAATAATAAATGATTGTATATGAGCAACCAAAATGTTTTGTGTATATTTCCTCCATGGAAAGTGGAATAAATAAAATAGCGATTGATGCATAATGTCCATTTTAACTGACCGTATATCGGATATTCTCACTGGTGCGATACGCAATCGAAGACTTTCGGGCATACCGTGTATGTGCTGAGTCCCCCTCAGGACTGTAAGGTAGCTGACTTTTCGGTGAAATCTCATTCACTATTTTTAAAGCTCACTGTATAACATCTACGAGTATTGTGCAACTCTAAATGCCACAACTCATCATCTTCTCAGAATAAAAAGTAATATTTTTGTTAATTATTATTAAAATACTAAACAACAATAAAAAAAAATTTCCATTCATATAATATTGAAACAATAAACATTAACATTAAAAAATATGGTCGTCAGCTGCCTTACAGTCCTGAAAGGGAATCAGCACATACACGGGATGCCCGAAAGCCTTCGATTGCGCATTGGTGGAATGAATGGTTTGGTTTATTCCGGGTTTCAATCCGTTCGTTCAAAAAATCGTTTTCACAACTTTTCACCAAAATCTCATTTGGCATTTTCAAGTGCGGTTCGTCTCGTTACTCGCTGAGAACTGATACCGTTCTACAAAAAAACAATCATTAAAACGCTATGAATTCTGGGATCTTGTACTGCGCTGTAATGAATAAATTGCAACTAGACTTACTATGACACCATGGGCGTGCGTTTTTAGAGGGTCTTATTTAATAACATTAATAACAAAAATGATACATATCTAGTAGTTTCGATAATTCAATAATAATACTACACTATGATAAAAGTAACCATCGTTTCAAAATAGTTATACTTTTGTTTGTACATCGAAAAAAGGAAAACAAAATTTCTCGAACGTCTTTAATTTTTGAGATATTTCTTCTTAATCTAGGTTAGAAATTAGATGGTCAATGCGTCATTTGCCATTTTCTCTGTTTTAGTTTTATATTTATCTATTTTTTTTTTTGCTAAAATATTAAAAATTACCCATTTTTCACTTTAGAAAAACAGCTTTTAAACGGGTAAATAATAATATGACAAAATGTTTTCTGCTAGCAAAGCTCATTTATGTTGGTTGTGCTAACACTTAATCACCTATTCTCCAGTGAGCGAAATTGTTTTTATAAATGTTTTATGAAATAATGTAACCTCTGCAGTAACATTATGAGATAATATTTTATTTTTTATTTGGTTAATATGTTGTTCCAGATGTTTCATCTTAGTTTCATATACATATTAATTGTACCATGAACTCTATAAATTCTTTTAAAAAAATTTTATAGGACATAACTACAAAAGTTACACACGCATTAAAGATTAACACTGGAAGACACTAATCTTATATAGATTTATTCAAATATCTATAACGAACGTAACTATTTTTTTATGAGATTAATATATGTGAAGCTATATCGATATACGATATTTCATCATTTAGTCGAGAAAAGAGTAGATATTGTTTTATTCTCAATTTCTTCATACTTCATAATATTACATATTTAATTTAACCTTGTTCACATTGCAGCATTGGAGTTTTTAGCATATTACTATTCGGTGAACTTTTCTCAATTGTTAACCTTACAAAACTGAGTGGAGCCCTCTATTAAAGGAAAAGACAGTTTGAATTATTTTTACTAGAACCACGATCTTCTAACCTTAGAAAAAATGATAAGCTACTGTAAATACTGTGACGTTTGATTACCAACAGCCGTTAAAGCTTTAACATATGTGAAACTATAAACATTTTAAAGTTCGAAGAAGAACATTTTAGTGAAATTTTTGCCACTTTAGAAGAGACTAGATCATATTAAATGGATATATATATTTTTAAAAGTTGATCTTCTGAAAATGAATATTATGCAGATGGTTTCGCTTTCGTCGCACATTTTTTCCTATATCTCTTACGTGGTATATGCATTTCTTCTTAAGAGTATATAAGGACAGTTATTCTCTATAAATTACTCTCTTGTTATCTCTGTAGATGTGTTACTATCACTTTATGATTTGGTCAGTGGAGCCACATCAACCCAGGAGCAATATTCGCATAAGACAACTGTGTCCTGTCATTTGTTCTTAGAATCTTACACTTATCTTTTTCATTTAATTTTTTTAATTATATAAAGTTTAGTCAGGTTTTGTGCAGCTCGATCAGGACATACCAGAACTAATAGTAATCTATCCGTTAAATAAACTTATAACTCGACATATTTTGGATTAAGTATACACGTAACAACAGTAAAACAGAAAAATACCCAACTGTCGATCTGATGTGCAGGTATAAAGATTTAGTAAGGTACTGAAGAAGTAACAAAAGAATAGGAATAATGGAAATGAACAAAACAATACAGAAGTGCCCTAAAAATTATAGAAACAAACAAATCAAAGAAACTTTAGAAAAGGGGAGAGCGTAACGAGAACAAAAATGAAACCAAAGAAATATCACATATTTAAACACTCATAAAATCAAATAATAAAATCTTATTTATATTCTACGCTTGATCCTACATGTATGACATGTTACATACTCTGTAGTTAAATTAAATGAAGTTCATTTTATAAATTTTGTCTAAAAAGCTACTATTTCTTTCAACATAAATACAATACTTTTAGAGATAGTAATAATAAGTGAAAAAAGAAAAATGATGTTTTCAATCTTACGTCATAATATTCTTTCCTTTTTTTCCAAAAATAATTCTTGCCTTCTGAAAATCATGGTGCTTGGGTTTAGATCGTATCAAATTGGAATTGTTGTTCGACGTTTCGCCTACGATCGCACGAGGCATCTTCAGAGAACTTTATTCCATGAGTTTGGAACACTGAATGAACGTCGAGGAGCAACAGATCGGTATTTATACCTGACTGGTACTCAGCGAACCGTGATCGAGCGTTACTATCTATTTGTACGTGTGACGTATACTGTAACCTGTATCTATATTAATATTATTTCGATATTTAGAGATTTCGATTGATTCTATAAATTCACGTTTTAAGAAACCAGCACCTTTATTTTACGTTAAAAGTATGACCTGAGCAAAGCTAGTGTTCAGCTACTGCAGGTTGTTCAATTTGTTTCTTTTTTATACATCTTTCATGTTTCTTAGACCTAGTGAATATAGACCGCCCTGTTCCACCTACATACACTATACCATAACATCACCCACGTTCAAGCAGAAACAATCCGTTAACAAGTCACTATAAAATGGGAAAGAAAATTCGAAGGCTTTTGAGCAACATTAATCCAGCAAACACGCCAATAAACTCAGTCGTCAATTTGTCAAGTATATACAACTTATCGAAGCAGAGGAAACAATGTTATCCGAAGGACAGAACTTCGCCGTCGCTCCAAGACGCATACTAGTAGAAGAAATAGTTTTTAGGGTAGAAGCATTACAAAATTACCTTCAGAGAAAGTTGACATGATTTGATACGAAATAGCGAGGATCATAAAACACTTAAAGCTATCTACCAATCTACAAACTAGGTAAATATCTGGCCAACCTTTGCATCAGTTCACAGGGAAAACTGAAACATTAGTTATAACTCTGGACACTTTGTCCAAAGATTGAAAACTATCCAATTAGATCCCGGAGACATATTGGTCAGTTTTTATGTAGAATCTCTATATACAAATTTTCCTATAAACGTTTTAGTTTCCATACTATCGAAAATATCACGAAATAACAACATGGACTCCACCCTACTAGGATTAATTAAAGCATGTCTGATTTTTACTTATTTTACTTTTCAATGAACTTTCTACGGGAAGACTTCGGGAGCTGCCATTGGATTGTCACTGTCAGCTGTGGTAATTAACATCTTCATGGAAGCTTTCGAAGAAAATGCATTGTCTTCTGCTTCTCTAAAACCTAAATTTTAGTACAAATGTGTAGATGACACGTTCGTAATTTGGCCGCATGGCGCAGATAATCTCCATAATTTCCTGGATCATCTGAACCAACAATACCCTAGTATAAAATTCACTATGGAAACAATGGGTGCCCTTCCCTTTCTCGGTATACAAGTACAAAAGATAATGGCAAATTAGGACATTATGTGTACAGAAAACCAATACATACAAATCGATACCTCAGTGCAACATCACACCAACGTCCTTCTCAAAAACAGTCCATCATAAACTCTTTGGTATATATAGCTCTTTTAATATGCGACGAAGAATGACTGAAATCAGAAACAGAAAAACTGACTAATGCTCTGAGAGGCAAAGGATATTGCGCTGAAGATATTTGACGTTCTATTAATAAATCTAAAAACCCAATTCCTCAACAACATGTCACAAATGTACCACCTACATCTAATGTTATCTTTCATACACGAAACCATTGACAAGATTGCTAAATTGCTCTGAAAATCAAACAGTTTTCAACACATGTAAGAAAATTGGATAATGTTTGAAGTCACCGAAGGACGCACTAGCATTTCGAATAGAAAACGTTTATAAGATACCTTGCTCTTATAGTAAAGTATATGTAGGTGAAATAGGACGGCCTATATCCACTGGGCTTAAGGAACATGAAAGATGTATAAGAAAGAAACAAATTGTACAATCTGCAGTAACTAAACACAAGCATTGCTCAAGTCACACTTTTAATGTAAAATAATAACATTAATAGAGATACAGGTAACTAACACATGAAAATCGATTGTAACGCTGGGTTACGGTTGATGTTGAGCACCAGTTAGGTATAAATACCAAGCTGTTGCTCCTCGATAGTCATTCAGTGTTCTAACCTTGTGGAGTAAGGTTCCTTGAACATGACTCATGCAATCGTAGGCGAAAAGTCGGATAACAATTTCAATCGATCTAAACCCAAAAACTATGATTTTTAACTTGACCAAAGCTTCGTCCATTTTTAATTCTTGCCCTTTAAATGTCGTCTAATACCTTAGTGATCTTAAATAAAAGTAAAAATGTTGGTTTGTTTAAAAAAAACTAAATGCTCTTTAAATATTTACTAATATCGCATTAAATGAATACATAATATATAGATAATACAACACTATATCATTTCTAAGCTTTACTCAACTCGGTAGTTACGCATTTTGTTAATTTGTAAATTGCTTCCTCGGAGCTGTCCTTCTTGTCAACAAGGCATTTATCTGTGGCTGGCTTAATTTTAGCTTCTTCAGACCCCAATGCCCTTAACATGTTCATAAATGCATCTTCTTTAATAGAACCATCGGTATCCAGCACATCTAGAGTTTTGGTAATGCAAACCAAGTACTTCTTGAATTCTGGTGCACCGACCCAATTGCCGCCAAACTCACTTGATATCATGTCGTCGGTGGCACCAGCATCTTTCGTGCATTTAGCTTTAACTTCTGAAATGTTTGAAGGCGCCTAAAATAAAAAAAAATTATTCAATACTTTTAGTTCAGGTTAGTTTAGGTTGCCAAAATATCAAAAAATATTTGAGAAACCCGAAAAAACATTACATTATAAGAATCTTTTCAAAAAAATGTTTTTAATATACTTAGTTTATACGCCTTATCATGATTAGAAAAAATAGATCTTGTAATCTCTGCTTATTAAAATGGTGCAACTGAAGTCGTACAAAAGGGTACCTTGATTATTAAAATCAATATTTCTGAATAATAACTAAAATATTCATTCATAAAGCCATGAAATTTCTATATAGTTTATCTAATTTTTTAAAATTTAATCTAGTAAATCTTATTCCAAATTTCACAGTGTAACTTGCACGTTTAAAAGACTGTATTTCCCATAAATTTGCAAAAGTAAATAGTGATTTTTGTACAAAAATTTAGTTTAGAGTCTCTGAAAAACACTTATAATAACAATTTATTTAAAATGATAATCCATAACATTTCCCTACATTTAATTGGAGAAGCAACGCAGCCAATTCTAGAAAGGATTTGCAAAGTTCAGGCTAGAAAACTAAAGAAAAGTGTTCATGTAATCAGTTAAATTACTGTTAGATTGTTGGTCAAGAGGGATACTGCCAAAATTATTAAGGTTAACATATAATATCACTTCCTGTTTGCATATATACTCCACTAGAATGTGCAATGAATGTGCTTATATTCATAGTAGGATAGGAAAAGTTCAAGAACAGTTTAAACTTCGTCCCAACTATTACTCCAATCACTCACAGATATTTTAATAGCAATTAGCGTAACAGGAAGTAGGCAAAGCAAAAAAAATCGCCTATAAAGATACGTTCTTCAACTTTGATGTTCTTAGGCATTGTAAACGAAAATCTTAAGTCAGGTAATAAAAGCCCTCGTGAAACAAATATTTTCTTCGTTTTTTTTTTAAAAGGTTCTTTACAAGAAATTTTTGGAGACATATATCTAGGAAACCTTAAATTTGGTCATGTTCGTTCGCTCATCTGTATGTTACAGCGTTAAAATTTCGTCAGTTTTTAATCTGTTGCAATGAAATTTTGCAAGCACATACGTCCAATAACCGGAAAAAAGATTTGAAGCAAAATTTATAAAAACATATAGGATTCCTTTTGTTGCATCGAAATTATGGAAAGATAAGTCTACAAAAATTCAAATAAACATTTCATGTCACATTTTTAATTCGTGCAATTTAAGTCTCCAACCTGTTCCCCACGAGCTTCCCAATGGTAAATTCTAAAAATCTGATAAAATTTGACATAATACTTCTTACCAAATATATACACCGAAAATTATCACGGATGAGTTAAGTCAACTAATTTAGTTTTTATCTTTTTTATATATTTAATCGAGTGGGACACCGTTGAGTAGATCCTTAAAAATACAATTAAATATATAAATAATATTTCTTATTTCATAGTATCATTACGAAATATAAGCTTCCAAATTGGCTTACAATTATTCCCCTACTTTACGAGTTTACATTTTGGTGAATGTGCCGGGCAAGATGACGTTTTCTTAAAAGGATTGCATATCGAAGAGTTTTCATTGATAATGACATAGAAATGCCGGGTTTTAACGAATGGATTATTCTCGTACTTCTATGAGTTTTGATTTCACACTGATCATATGTTTCATTCTTTGTTTTCCAATTTGATTTGTCAATTTAATATAGGCCACAATCTTTATGTAGATTTATATTTAGATATAGGTGTTTTTTAAACTTAATTCTATTTCAGAAGAAAATTGAAATTTGTTAGTCTAGAATCGTGGACAGTATCGTTACAGGGCCAACCTTTTTGGATAAAAATTTAACTGGAAAAGATATTTACAATTTCTCCGAGAAGATCGTATTCCTGCGCTTTTGAGGCTGTTTCCAGAAAAAGAGGATTCAGATTTATGCCATCAAAATATGTGATTTCAACAAGATGGTGCCTCACCACATTAGCAGCAGAAGTTCTCGTCTTTCTTAATCATGTGCAAACTAGTGGATTGGCCTATCGAGTGGCCGCCTAGGTCTCCAGACTTAAACCCTCTTGACTTCGTTTTGTGAGGTTATCTTAAAGGTAACGTTTTCCAAAGTAAGCCAATTGGCATAGATAACTTAAAGAATTGGATTATTCAAGAACTACGGTTAATTACTGCCGAAGTAGTCACAAGTCTTCAGAATAAATTTATAAATTGTTTTGGTCATTGTTAGTTTAACCAAAAGGAGGCATTTTCAATATTAAATATAATGATAAATTAATTGTTGTTACTCCTTTAGATCGATTTTTAACTGTGGATAAATCGAAAACAGCTGCATTTCGAGATAGGACATGTAATAAAAGAATGTTTAGGATTTTGCAGGGCGTCTAAAAGTATACAAAAAATTGAGGATCACTATTTAAGAAATCAAAGTTGATTGTAGCATAGCTTATTTCGAGTTACTCTGTATTCTTTAATATAATGAAAAATTCGTTCCAAAAAACAAAGTAGGTGTACGAACAATTTTTCAACAGAGTTGTTTAAATAATAAATTTATTCTAGACTTTATATCTTGATTGTATACACAAATTGTTTTTGTCAGATATTTTAACTGGTATAAAATTGTTTGGGTAAACCAACCCTAGTTTTATAACAAGAAAATATTGGCAAAGAGTGACAGATTAACGCTTAGGCAGATAGATAAAGAATCAACTCATCTTACTGAATATTTATTGGGTGTCTGTCCGTTTACATTATCAGTTCAAGACTAAGACTTAACACTTTGTAGGAAATGTCCTGGTTACCTTTCATTCGACCAAAAAATGGAGTTTATTTTAAATGTTTAAAATAGTCTATTCTGACAGTGCTTATTATCTGTTCAAATCTAAAAAAGACACTTCACTAAAATGAAAAAATACCATGAAGAGTAAAAAAACTAGCCAAATGCGTATCAGAAACGCATTAAATTACGACTTTGTAGCAACTACTACCAGCTTTATTTTTTTTCTACAATTTGCTAATATTGTTTTATCTTTGATTTAATTGAAAGTCTTAGTCTGTAAAATATAATCATAAAATATAGACTCTGAAATACAGCGATCAAATTTTAAACAATTTTTTTTTTGTATTTCATCGATTATGCTGCAAGTATTTATTTAGTACCGTTTTGTCAAGCCTTTTAAGATTTTTAAAACTACCTTTGGAAAACTATAGGATAACATAGTAAAAATTCAGATTTATGTGTAATAGAACTCGAGAGAGAATTTTATTTAAAAATTTATTTTAAATATAATATGTTAATTTTGCAGTAAATTTTAAACTAAAAAATCAAATATAAAATAAAGAGACAAGGGAACAAGAAAAACACACATATAATTAGCGCACAATTAAATGAGAATAACTAAGAGTAAAGTGAAATAAAAAAAAAGCTAATTTTGAATTCAAAATTATTTGACTACCTTGGGGTCGTCTCATAGAAGTATGGAAATAAACCGCCCATAAATCCATCAAGTTAAGAATCTCCTTAATAATTCACACCCCCTATAAAAAGACAAAATTTATATTTCACTTATACCATGGTTTACCGGCGCATTCCCCAAAAGCCACACTCCTCATACTGTGATATAATTGTAAACAATTTTATAGCACTTAAATTTTGTGGATAAGATGAATAAAGAAGGAATTTTATATAACATATTTATTTGCATTTTGAAAATCTATTTAATTATACCCTACTCGATGGAATAAATGAAATAGGGAAAAAATGTATTTTTAATAAATTAGCGGACGCAACTTAAGGTTAGTAATTTGGTTTGCCAGATTTTTTTAGGTTTTTAAAATTCACCGTCGGAAAATTACAGGGAAGGGTTTTTAAAAGTTATTTTGGAAGTTTATATTTAGCAAGTGAAGCTATTTATTAAAAATATTTTAAATTGCATTTTTGGAGACCTATTCAATGATAAGGTGGATCCCTGCTCTTAGCACAAAGGTAGGTACCCTAAATTAAAATTTTCAAATTTTGTCGAAGGGTTATTTTTTGGCATGAGTCTGCCAAATTTCACTGTTGTAACATACAAATATAAACTATTGTTAAAAACTGAAAATTTGTTTAGAATTTTTTAACAAAATAAAAAATATTTCTTATTTTGGATCAGATAAAGTCACGTTACCAAAATATAAAAATTTCAAGAAGAATAAAAAATGGTTGATGTAAGTTATTATTTAAAATTTGAAAAATTTTTAGTATTTCCTTATATGGTCAAAAATATACCTTATTTTGGATTAGATATGATTTAATATTTACACTTACACAGTATACGATGGTAAAAAGGGCACAAACAAAAAATACAAACTTTCCGTTCATTTTGTAAAATTGATTAGTTTACTTTGATTTAAAATGTTCAACTGTGCTGCATAAGAGCTTCTGGGTGTTTTTATATTAGCAATGATGTTAATTATCAAGGTCAGATGTTTGCAATCTTCTAAACAATTAAATATAAATTTACTCCATAATTGTTGGAAGAGATCATTGAAAAAAATGACAGATCAAAAATTTTACAAGTCTAATTCAACCTAATGAAGTTCCTGTCAAAGGAATTATAAAAAGTTTAAACCGAATAAGCAAAAAAATATTATAATGGTTTTCTGATAAATAAGACTGAAAGAAAATTAATTACAAGGTTAAAAATTGATTTCTTGTTTTGGCTACAATTTTGCAAGTTACTGGTAACTATTCTTTAATAAAATATTATGTATTTTTAAATCAGTACTAGAGTTGATCTCTATTTTCTACGCCTAATTTATATAAATCCTCCATAAAATAAGTACTTCATTTTCCATAAAAATTGACTTCAATCTGGAAAAAAGCTTGTCCTTCATTCTTAGTTTTGTCTCACTACGGAATATTTGGAACTAATTTTTTCGAAAATCGAATATTTCTACCTGGGAGAATACAAAAGAGATATTTTTTTTTCAAGTAAAGGTTATGCAATTGCAGATTTGGGAAATTTATTAAAAAGTTCCAATCACTTACATTTGATATTGAAAACTACGTTCAAATTTTCTTTTTCTTCAAATGATTTTTTAAAACATTTATATTTGTGTATGTAGAATCTAAGTTGAATCTTCCTTATATTTGATTTTTGTCTAGAAGTTCACTAATGATGTAACAGATAATCAGAAAAGATCGCCCGAAGATCATCTAAGGTTACTCGAAGGTCACATCATGAGACAGAAAAACGAAATTCCAGTAAAATACGTTACAATGCTTGATGACAGACTTTTGAAGCCAAAACAAATCGATTTAAGCCAACTTACAAGGAAAATACCTGAAGTGTTCTGCTCCGACTTTAATAAAACTTCAATATGTTGTAGAAAGTACAAAAATCAGAGATATATATATTTTTTATCTGCCGAGATTCATATTAACGGGGTGAAAATCGCCCCTAAAGTTCACCCCTAAAAACAGTGTTTTTGAAATATCTCAGGTTCTTTACCAAATAAAATGAAAATTTCTTACTGTTTGAAATGATGTTAAACTATGGTTTTTTCGCCTCCAAAAATATTTTCCTTTATTTTTATAAGGATTAACCACCTATTCACGAATGTAGTTTAATTCCAAAAATTACGAAATTTAATATAATTGTTTGAAAATATTTTTTTTCAGGAGTAAAATAAGCAACTTAACTTGACAGGTTTCCGTATTTCTAAAAATAACTAATAATAGAGGGTGAGCCAACCCCAAATACCTTTTTTTCTTAAATCACAAGTTCTAATTGGA
The DNA here is from genome assembly GCA_034092305.1 of Diaprepes abbreviatus. Taxonomy (NCBI): domain Eukaryota; kingdom Metazoa; phylum Arthropoda; class Insecta; order Coleoptera; family Curculionidae; genus Diaprepes; species Diaprepes abbreviatus. The sequence continues at coordinate 7,454,471 of JASJET010000303.1, forward strand.
ATATCATTACAAAGCAAAATACAAATTACCTATCATTTGAAATGATGTTGAACTAAGGTATTTTCAAACTCAAGAATATCATCCCTTATTTTTTATAAGGGTAAACTATCTATTCTCGAACGTAAATTAATTCTAAAAATTATGAAATTTAATAAAGTTGTTTGAAAATAATTTTTTCAAATATACCATAATTAACTCAAACTGATATCTTTCGGGGTTTTCAAAAATAAACCAGTAAGAGATGGTGAGTCACTCCCAAATATATATTTTTTTTAATATCTCAAGTTCTTATACGAAAATTATTTATTATTCGAAATGATATTAAACTATGGTATTTTCACCCCCAAGGGCACACATCCGATATTTTGTTATTAGGATAAAGCACATATTTGTTTACGCGATTTAATTGTAAAATTACGAAATTTAATGGATTAGTTAGAAAAAATTTTTTTACGTCACGTCGTGTTTCGAGGTTTCTAGAAATAAACTAGTAACAAATACGTTTTTTACATCCCAAGTTCTAATTGAGAAAACTATGAAACAAATTGAAAATTAATTGTTACTTGAAATGAAGTTTGACTATTGTATTTTCACCCTCAAGGATATCATTCGAAGAATATGATTTCATACATGCTTAATTATTCTTAAAATTGCCAAATTTCAGTTGATATGAGCCTTACAGAACTTATTGAAATTTCTTCTTTTAATTAATAAGCAAATGTAAACCTTTTTCAATGGTTAAGCATTCATGTCTGCAAATTATTATAACTCATGACAAATAGTGATGTCTGATTTTGTAATGTTCATTTAAATTAAAATTTGACAATTTAACAATACCAATATATGTATGAAATGAGGGTTTATTTTTATCAAAAATAAGGAATACTATCCTTGGGAGTGAAAATACCATAGTATAACATCATTTCGAATAAAAAGTAATTTTAATTTTGTTTCGTACATATAACTTAATTGGAACTGGAGATATTAAAAAACGTATTTGTAGGTAGCTCATCCTCTTTTACTAGTTTATTTTTGGAAACCCCGAAACAGCTCAGCCTAAGTTACTTATTGTATTCGTAAAAAAATATTATCAACATATTTGGTTTCATTTTGTAATGTTCAGAATTAACTTATGTAAATGAATTAAAGGTTAACCCTCATAAAACGTAAGGGATGATATTTATGGGGTTAAAACAACATGGTGTAATCTCATTTCAACTAACAAGCAATTTTGATTTTGTTTTGTAAAGATATCTTAATTAGAATTTGGGATTTTAAAAAAATGTTTTTGGGGTTGACTCACCCTACATTTTTTGAAATCCCAAATCATGTCAACTTAGGTAAATTATGGCATTCGTGAAAAAAATACTTCAATTTCGTTAAATTTCGTAATTTTTAGAATTAAATTACGTGCGCTAAGAGATGGTTTACCTTATAAGAAATAAGCGATGATCGCTTTGGGGGTGAAAATACCATAATTCAATATCATTTGAAATAACAAGTGATTTCCATTCTGTTTTGTAAAGATATCTCAATTGGAACTTGAAATTTAAAAAAAAAACGTCTTTGGGAGTAGCTCACCTTTTTTACTAATTTATTTTTTGAAATCCCGAAACCGGTCAACTAAAGTTACTTATGAAATGAAATGAAGGAAATGAAATAATTTGTTAGCCATAAGACTGATGCTTCAGTATTGGTTTCGTCAACAGTATACAATTAAATAAAAAAATATATACATAACATACCTTAAAGCTAGAAAAAAAACAAGAAACAGTTATATTAGTTAGTATTATAAGATACTTGTTATAATATAAGAAATATAAAATAACTTAATCTAATATTTAATAATAAAAATCACAGATTAAAATCCTAAAACAACTAATAGGAAAGAAAAAAATAAAACGATAAGAACACAATCCGTCGCACTGGTCAGCGAAGGACGCAACGAAATAATCACTCACTACACTGTAAAAGAGTCAGTACATCCTACAGACTTAAGTATTCGATAAAAAAATAAAATGATCCCTGAACAAGAAATTTTTTTATTTCTGTTTTGAATTTATTACTGTTTGATATGTTTTTTAATTTTGCAGGCAATTTGTTAAACAGAATAATGAAAATATAAATTGGGGATTTCTCAAAGAATGCCGTTATATGTTTAGGTACACTAAGAATGTCACGATTTCGTGTATCATATCTGTGACCCTGGCCAAGAGTTTAAACTCTGAGTAATTTTGTTTTACATATAAAACGCATTTTAGAATATAAATAGACTAAGAAGTCAAAATGCTGTTTTCCTTAAAAATGGGTCTACACGAATCCGTCGGTTTAAGACCAAATATAAACCTCAGTATTTTTTTCTGAGCCAGAAACACTCTGTTCACCTCACACCCTCTTCTCCAAGACATGACATTGCTTGACAGATGACTGTATGTCAAAGAATAATACACAGTCAGCAATCCAGCCCGGTCTAGAGATGACCTCATCTGCAAAATAGCAAAGAAGGCAGAATTTAATTTTTTACAAACATGTTAAATATGGGAAAAGAAATGCAGCGATTCATCAAGCCACGTGCCTAAAAATTTAGCATAAGCTGAGGTTTCAATATTATATGTTACTTTATCCTCTACCAGCAATGGTTTTTTAATATTGAAATTTATATATATTGTATTTGTTGGGTTAAGTATTAACTGATTACGCTGACACCAAATCTCCAACTCCTCACATACCCCTCCCGCTGTACGCAACAGCTCCTCTGGGGCAGCCGCAGATATAGCTATCGTGGTATCATCAGCAAACATAACCAACTTTCCCCTACTGATGAATCTAGGTAGGTCATTAACATAAATCATAAACAAGAGCGGCCCCAAAACCGACCCTTGCGGCACACCCAAGGCGACTTTTTTGCAATCTGATTTACTTTTTTGGTATCGAACAAACATACTCCTATCAGGCATATACGAGTCGATGAGTTTTAGGATATTTCCTCTTATACCCGAAGCAAAGAGCTTTCTCATTAAGAACTCTCTATTCACAGTATCAAACGCACTTGTTAAGTCAAACATTAGACACATCACATACTTGCCCCTGTCGAGCTCTGTATATATATATATATATATATATATATATATATATATATAAAATTAAGTAAATCACGGCATGCAGTCCCGATGGATTTGCTCTGTCTGAAACCATGTTGGCAAGGAGTAATAATTGAATTCTGGTTAAAAAAATTTATCAAATTTTCGTATATTATTTTTCCAAAAACTTTAGAAAATACACTCACCATTTATTTTGCCTGTAATTGGCCGGGTTGTGAGGATCATCCTTTTTATATATTGGTGTAATTACCGGTATTTGTAAAAAAATATTTTCAAACAATTCCATTAAATTTCGTAATATTTTGAATTAAATTAGGTGCGTAAATATACGGTTTACCCCAATGAAAAATAAGGGATGATATCCTTGGGGTAAAAATACCATAATTTAACATCATTTCGAATAACAGGTGATTTTTATTTTATTTTATAAAAATATCTCACTTAAAACTTAAGATATTTCAAAAATACTACTTTTAGGAGTGTACTTTAGGGGCGGTTTTCACCCCGTTATAATGAATCTCCGCAGATAAAAAAATTTATATCTCTTCTTTTTGTACCCTCTACAACATATTGAAGTTTCATTAAAATCGGAGCCGGACACTTCAGGTACCTTCCTTGTTAGTTATATCCGATACTGCTTTGTTTAAGCGGTAAAAGTCTTCCAAGTTTTAAAAAAATATTGATTTTCTCCAGACTTCCGGCTTTAAAGTAAGGTAATTTTTATAAAAATGATGTCACTTGTAAACATCACTTTTGATTTTTTGTGTCATCAACATTATGAAAAACTAAATATTTCTAACGGATAACCGCATTTATTGCGCAGCTTTACTTCTTTAAAAATTTTCACTAGATGAACAGTTTTTCCAGGAAAAAAATAATTTCAGTGATATATGTACACCAATTTGCTGTAATAATATAACGATTTTTAAAATAAATTTAAGTATATGAATGTATTTTAAAAAGATTGAAAAAACTAACTAAAAAGAAAAGATTAATTAGGCAAATGTGTAAAATAGCCGACATTAGAAAATGAAATTGGACTCTATCTAATATCTCAAGATTATTGAAAATGTTGCCAGTGTTTAAAATGGGCATGAATAATTCACGGGTCACCATAGTCTAGTATATTTCTGTTTTAAGAGCGTCACACATATTTAACTCTGGAGAACGTGGCGGCCATCTTACTGGAGCCTCATTGCCTTTTTCAATCCATCAGTTGGGATATGGGTCGTATAAATATTGCCGAATAGCAACGGAAAAACGGAGTGGGGCATCATCATGCAAGTCGAAGTAAAATAGAAGAATTGGTAATCTGTTTTGCAAAAAATTTAAATAAATATTTCCATTTATCTTGTCTGGAATCAACAGGACCAGTATAGTAGAAATCAATAATACCTACCCAAACCTTAATTTTAAAGTTATGCTGATGGTGGTCAACTTTAATGGCATATGAATTTACATCCGCCCAAAATATAATCTTTTGGCAGGTTGGTGACTCCAGATTTTGTAAAGCAAGCCTTGTCAGTAAACAAAGTTTTTCTAACAAAATTTGGATCACGAATTCTTTTAGTTGTTCATTAGTATTCTCTTTTCAAGCACAAAAAAAAGAAATAATACTTGCATATACAAACAGTTTGTTTCCTGAAAATATAATGCCGGTTCTCTCTCCATACGCGTTTGGACTACCTTATGATCTAGTCAGAGGAGCTGTATCGAACCGAGAGTAACATTCACAAGAAATAACTGCTATACTTCCAAAGTATGTCGGTAGGATATTAGAAACCTGCCGACCTCGATGCCAGACTGAAAAATATCGCCGGTCAAATGACATCTAAACAATCACCGGAGTAGTGTGAAATTTTTAAAAATCAAAATTTCAGAAAGAAATAAAGAAATCTATCTGCCGTGTTTAAATAGTTGTTTATAGGTATTCTCCTTTCAAGCAGAGAAAAGGAAAGGATACACCCTTTATGTGTATATATATATATATATATATATATATATATATATATATATATATATATATATAATATAATAAAACTTTTAATTTTCAAATTAATTTCTCACCCAGAACAAAATTTTCAAAAATTTAAATTAAAGTGGAATTCCGTGTAGAATTCAAATATGCACTCCAAAAATGTGACCTAAGCTAAAAACTAACAATTATATTGTTAAATCTTCAATTTAATACATGTTCATAGAAACCAATTTTAATCATCCCTTAATATATGTTTTGGAAAATCTGAAAACATGTCTCAGCCAAATTTGATGATTGGCTTAAGGTTATAACCTAGAAAATTAACTAAAAACCCAATAAAAAGCTCCATACTCTCTAATAAATTGTTATTTTACTAATACTTTATAGGTATAAAGCTAAGCCCTTGATCAAACCTGACTGAGACTTGTATCTTGGTATCTCAAACACATATTTTGACACGGTCAAAATTGGTCACTACGAACCATTTTTAAATTGTGCATAAAAGTGCATATTTGAATTCCTAACAAAATTTCACAAATAATTGTGCATGATTTAGATTTCTGGAAATTGTGCCTTCGGATATAAATATACCTGAAAATTTAGAAATTTATAATTATTAAAACAAAATATTATTGAAAAATAAAAGAAATTTCTTTGTTTTTATCCTAAAAATTACCTCCGACATTGAATGACTTTAGAGTTATCTCTATCAATCATCGGTTTTTTTATACTTCCTGTTAAAAATAATTTTCTGATCTGCAATCCGAAAAACCTGCTGGTACCATTTTTCAGACATTCTAAAGGATTTTAACTGATTAATTGTAGGAAAATAGCTCGTTTGGCCGCCATATTGTATTCACCATCTATAATTATGCTACTCTGAGACTAGCTTCATAACTAGCATTCCGAAAAACATTCCAAAGAATATTTTGGGACAGTTTTTAAAGATTTTAAATGATTAGTAGTGTGAAAATAGGCTGATGTCTTATTGGATGCGCCATCTTAAGATGTACCATTCTACGACTAATTTCTTGGTTTATGACCCTCAAAAATCACAAAATGCTCTTTTTCAAGCAATTATGAATACAAATATGGAAAAAATATCAGCTGTTTTGAGTTTATTATATATATATATATATATATATATATATATATATATATATATATATATATATATATATATATATATATATATGTAATCGAAGGTTTTCGGGTATCCCGTGTATGCGCTGAGTCCCTCTCAAGCAATTATGAATACAAATATGGGAAAAATATCAGCTGTTTTGAGTTTATTATAGTCCCTCTCAGGACTGTAAGGCAGCTGACGTTTCGGTGAAATCTCATTCACCATTTTCAAAGCTCACTGTATACAATTTTTAAGATTACGTGGTTTCTCATTTAGAAACAATGTCGTTTAGTTAAAAACACTAGATACCCAAAAAGCGTAATAGATAGGAAACATAAATTTATCCAAAAATTAAAAAACTATAAAAGGGTTTATGTTTATTATTTTTATTTTACGTGTATACAACGACAAAGTAAATAAAAAATAATACTCCAGTTGCCAATTTTGATGTAATTTTCATTCATAAAGATTTTAAAGCAAATTATATACTATAGAATAATAAAAGAGACAAAACCATATTGTGTAATATATTGTGTGAGAGCCACATTTGGCTACTGATAACTACTTTTTTGGATGAAATCTTGATTTAGCGATTAATGATTTTGAAAATTATTTTAAAAACCTTTTAGAAAGAACATTAAGTTCGACTTACATCCGCTCTATATTTTTTTTAGGATTATTAGGAAAGATTAACAAGTTTTTTGTGCTTAGACAAAATGAATAAAGCAGACCTAGATTTTGAATTAGCAATGTAAATTTTAGTAATATCTATCCCAAAAGTGATTCATTTCATTTTACATACTCAGTCGCTTCGTGAGATTTAAATTTGATTCAAATTGATTTTTAAAAAAACGCCTTTAAGCAAATTATTACTTTCAAAAACACAAAAGACGGGCTTATCAAAAAGTTTTCGTTCATCCATTAGAAAGATCAATAAAATTCATAAATATTATAAATAAATATAAAAAATTAAATTATTTATTTTTTTCTGCTTCTGCATGACTTTGAACTTTTTATTCACTATAAATAGTTGATGATTTCATGATGAGAAAGCAATTAATTATCTGAGCTTAGCAACCAAAACAAATACAATATATAATTGGTATAAATTTTGCTGCCTCATTGTTTAGATGAGTTTGCATATTTTGCTCTATTATTAGATAGCTTTATAACATATTTGGTGTTGATATAGTAATAACACTTGTTACTCACAAGTAACGTGAAATATTTCATTACACAGGGGTTGCTAAGCGATTAGCGTGCTAGCAGGTGCGGTTTTATTCGCAGATCAGCTATTCCATGAAACAAAACACTAATAATTTGGTAATATAGAATTTCCAGTCCACCAAACCTTTCAGCATATATTATTGGAGGCAGCATGTAATGCACCGCTCGCGTTACATAGCAAAGAGAAAGAAATAGAGAGAGCGATTGTGTAGTCGTACTATCTCTCTTGCTCCTATAATTTCTAAGCTCGTGCTGGCTATTCGCAGTTCTATCACCAAATAGCCAACAAGATCCGCAGTAAAAAGAGTCTAATTTAATAGAGTAACACAACCACTTTCGACTTTAAGTGGTTAACCCGAATTTGGATTTTGAAGTGTAATAAACAGTAGAAAATTACCTACTATTAGTTTATGGAAAATCAATATGCTCTGGTCTGCAAGACCCATATCTTAATATATTTTTTTTATTGCGTCACTTTTAACAACAAAATTTGCCCAGGCACTCAATTTTTTTCCTTTATCTTTTTCCATTTTAAGCTGATCTAAAACGTGAAACATCTTATAGAAAGAACAAACAAATTTTCCAACAGACCTAATACATTACATATTACTTCTAGTTATAATAAAAACTTTCAACTACTCTCAACTCTCCCTATAATTAAATATATATATATATATATATATATATATATATATATATATATATATATATATATATATATATATATATATATATATATATATATATATTATGTCGGATATTCTCACGGGCGTGATGTGTAATCGAAGGTTTTCGGGCATCCCGTGTATGTGCTGAGTCCCTCTCAGGACTTTAAGGCAGCTGACGTTTCGGTGAAATCTCATTCACCATTTTCAAAGCTCACTGTATGGCCAAAACATTTTTTCTTTATTTATTTTTCATAATTTTTTAAAATAAAATGTATGTTCTAGCTTACAAAATTCATTTGTAGTATTAAAATAATAGGATTGAGACGGCGCTTGCAGCGCCTAATTTGACTCACTCCCGACTAGTACTGCCATCCCTGCCACCCCGGTAGCTACACCACTGAATAATTTTCTGCACAAGCCATGAGTGCACGTCAAAATCTAGAAAAAAATGCACTTTTAAATTCCTTAAAGGTCCTTTTTAGACAATCACTTGAAAATAGTCAGAAATATTTTCAGAGATAATAAAAACAAAAAATGTAATGTGATACTCTACATTAACAAAATTTAAAAAATGATTAACTTATATTAAAGTGTAACTTGATGCAGAGATATTTCTCTACACTGGTAAAATAACCTTAAATTTAATACAAATTTAATGTACATTTTATTTTAAATTTAATGATTTTGTACTTGTGAGTCGTGAATAATTTAAATTTACTTTGAATTTAAAGTAAATTCATTGAAATATCAGTTCGTTGTACATTAAATTTAATTAAATGGTATCTTAAATTTCAATAAAGTAACTGAAAATATATTTCGACTTTCTGTACATTAAAATTAATTCACGTGTATCTTGACATTAAAGGTATTTACATTAGTATTCATGGTACATTGCCTGAGATTCCGGGAGATGGCGCAACTTGTATTGAACTTTTTACTTAGTATGATATAAGTTGCTTAAAGGACTCAAATTTTCTTATTATAAAGTGTACATGTCTGCCGGTAATGACGGAAATCAGTGAGTTCGAAAACGGTGTACAGATGACGGTACACTACCTATGGGAAAAATTTCCATCTTTTAACATATATAATTGCATTAAATTTAATGGAATACATTAATTTAAATTAAAGTATAAATTATTAAATTTAATGCATTACATTAATTGAATTTAAGAAACGGTTTATGAAATTTGATTCCAGCACATTTACCTTAAATTTAATGCATTCCTTTTTACTGCGTAGATAACTGAAATATATAATATGAAGTTATCTAATAAAATTTCGTTATACATGTTTGAAACAAATCCTTAATGTATTAAATACGTAGTTTTAAAAATATTGGGGATCCGGAAAGTAATATCGTTTCTGCACATGCCAATATTCTTTTGCCATTTATCAACTCATTGTGCACTTGAAAGTCGTAGAAAATACATTTTAAGGTGAGATTGACTTACTTAATTAAATCTTATTTTTTTTTGCAATTTATAGTGAAATAACCAGCCAAATACCAGAAGAGGTACATTGTATGCTTTTTCAGTTTCACAAGAGTAGTAACTCAACAGTTGCTACCGAAAGCATTTGCAATGTTTATCCAAATACCTTAAATGTTCGTAAAGGCCAAAGGTAGTTTTCCAAGTTCAAGTCCGATAATTTTGATCTTTCCAATTCGTATCGATCAGGAAGACTAACAACTTTAGGCAATGACATGTTAGAGGCAGAAGTGGAAGCAAATTCGTGTCAGACAATCGAGAAATTGTCAAACACTCTTAACTAGTCTTGGTTGATCATCCAAGAACATTTGCAGCAGATTAGTAAAGTAAACAGAGCAGTTGTTTGGGTGCCACATAATCTTTCCGGAGAAAAAAAAGCTAACCGGTTCATCACATGTACCTTATTACTTCAGCGGCACAATACAAAAGCATTTTTTGATTGAAGGGCCATATTGTTTGATAAATTTTAAGCTCCATTTTTCCAATTCGAGGCTCGAAAATTGTAAATTTAAAAAAAGTGGTCGGACCCGTTAAAGTGAAGCCAATCACAAGATTTCAGAAGAGCGGTAATCACGTGGAAATAGAAGTTACGTCCTGTGGACAACAACTTAGAAAACTTCTACCTTGCTTTGATCTTATACTAAATGGCCAGAATGGTTAAAATCTAGTATTACTCTTTATTCTGAGCTATGTTTTAACACAGTTTTTGCTGTGTCATTGTATGGATGACTTTGCGTATAATTTAGTAACCTTTTTTTTTACTGTGACGGATCTATGCCAAGTTACCTAAATAGTTAGAATGTTTAGTATTTCTCATAATTCTGAGCTATGTTTTGATATATTTTTTTCTGTCTCATTGTATAGATGACTTTGCATATTAATTAATAACTTTTTTTTCTTTGACCTTGACTGATCTTGAAGTTACCAGAACGGTTAGAATATATAGTATGGCTCATGTTTCGGAGCTATGTTTTGCTATAGTTTTTTCTGGTTCATTTTAATGATGACTTTGCATATTTTCTAATATTTTTTTTTTGCTGCCATGACTGTTTTTGTTTACATTACATTGCATGTTTTTTGTATATATCATTTTTAATAAGTAAATTAACTATTTCTTGGTCAATCTGCGATTGTTCTATTTTACCTTTACGTAAAGATAACTCGAAGATTGTTATATTATTCACAAACTGAATATCTTCTATTTTCTAACTTTTTTGTTGTTTTTTTAGCAAAAGAAAATGTTTAAGTGAAACAATATTTCTTATCAAGTCATAATATAGATTTGATCAAGAAATTACAGATATTGTTGTTATTCACTTAAACATTTTCTTTTGCTAAAAAACAACAGAAAAGTTAGAAAATTTTAACTTGTCAGTGAACGCTTTGCATTCTCAGTTTATAGGTTAGTTTTCGATTTATATTTTTTATGTTAGAAATTTCCATTTAATTAACGGATCTAATTTGTCTTGGCTTTGAATTGTATCCAGAATTAATACTTCTAGAAAATACGTTATTTTATATAAGGTTCCGGTATGTATCTTCTAATTTCTCGAGAGCATACAGGTGAGGTCAAAATAACCCTACTTTGTCATAGAAAAAAGTTCCTAAAATGCCCTTTAAACAGAAATTTATCTTAAAAATCATCCAGCGGTGGTAGTTAAGTCGAACTCATGTCAAGAATTCCACGCAATATGAGGATAATATTAATGTCATTAAATGGAGCCATCCGAGACAATTCCTTGAATTTTTTGCCAAGAAACCAATTAAAATGCCTATTTCTTTAATATTTCCAGATTTTTCAAAATATTACATGTACTAAAGATTTTTATATATTTTAAATAGGGCCTCTTAATAGGAGTTGTTTTTTAGTCGCCGTTTGAAATAGCCCCACATAGCAGAGCTAGTTGGGATATTAATATAAATCTTGCAATATCTCAGTTAGGAATGGATAATTGGTTATTTAGGACACGCAAATTCGTTTTGAAAAGCAATATATTCTTAGCTTAAAGACAAAATATATTTTAAATACAAGTAAAAGAAGAATTTAACAAAGTTACCTTCTAAAATATTGAAAATTTACAACCAGATTCTCTAGGAAGGTTTAACCTAAACCTAATCTAGTTGCCATGAAAAAAAGATCTTCTAGTCGGTCAGTTTTGTTTGGCTATGATATTGTCATACTTTACTTTACATACCACATAGCATGAAAGTCTCCACACGTCGCATGAAAGCTTTTCGATACAAGTTTGATGTAAGTTTCCTAAATAACCTTCCAAGAACTTTCCATGAAGCTTATGAATAAATTATGTAAAGGATCCAATGTAATCTTTCATGAAAGATTCCGGGAAACATAAAAAAATGTTACATGGCAGATTAACGTAAAACTAACTGTGAAAGTTTCGTGAAAGCTTCCTGTAAGTTTCTGCAAAATAACGTGCAGTCTACTAAGAAAAGATATTGTACTTTACCAAGTAATCTTCCTAGGTACCTCAGCGTAATTTTTCAGTAAGATTTTAAGAAATGGAAAGGTTCCGTCTAAGTTTTCTATAACCTTTGAGGGAAGCCTAACGTAAATTTGTTTGTAAGCTTACAGTTAGTTTTCATATATATATATATATATATATATATATATATATATATATATATATATATATATATATATATATATATATATATGATTAACAACAGATTAACACAGTTTGTAAATAACCGCCATATGATGGCGCGACGGTGAATTAAAACAGAAATATGTAAAATCGAGTACACGAAACGCGCTGCCCAAAGGATAGGGGTCGCATTTTTCGGTACTGGCAACCAAGCCTACTGCTAATTTTAGCAGTTCTTGTGTTATCAAGTGGACCATCGAGATGTCGCCTTTGTCGTCTTGTTTGCTGTTTTTTGATTTTAAACTCAGCTTTATAGGATGCAAAGGCGAGACGATTGTTTGTACCGAATGCGGTGGCCTGACGAGTCCCATATTAGGACGAAACAGCGCTGTCGCCATCTGTCGGACCCGGAGTTTTTTCATATTTTGGAGTGCTCCGCACTTTTTAACACGAGAATCATGTAGATTGACAAATTTTCACGTCCGCTTTGCCAATATTTGATTCTATTTTATTATATATATATATATATATATATATATATATATATATATATATATATATATATATATATCAATGCAAACTGACTGTAGGCTTACAAAGAAATCTTTCCCATAATATTTGGTATTCCAGGATTCCACGAAAGCTTTTTGTAAGGTTTCAAAACGTTCTCGATAGCTTGCTGAAAGCCTGCTGCAATCTTTCATTCTATGTGGGATAGGTTAACAAATAAAAGTTTATATAGGAATACTATGAATAGAAACCTAGCGTTGAAGCCTAGAAATATGTAAGAGAAATAGTTGTCTCCCGAAAATAAATAAAATTCTCCATTCTTGCCGCGTCAGTAATACAAGAAAACGATTTTTTTTTTACTTGTATTTATGGAGCCTAAAACTAGCTTCATTTATTGTTGGTGTTGTAAGTTTAAGCTCTCCGTTGTCAATTTAAGATGGTTTTAAGTTTAGACCAAAATAGTGAATTCAGAGGTTAGAGTTTTAGTCTACGGAAATATAAATTTGGAAGTTCTTCCACCAACTTGAAAAATAATTCTTCTTGCTGTCCCTCTTTCAACAAGGGCTGTTAAAAATTTTAACTACCAGTTCTTATGATATCCAGTCATTTTCCTTCGAGGTAGTGTCTGCAAGCCTCCGGAGATTGCAAAATTTTCCAGGCACTCTCTTTAAAAATTCTACGTGGTACGGTCGGGCTCACCTTCTGTTAATTTAACATCTTTAATTATTCCAACGTAGTGATTTTCTATGCTATATTTGACTCAAAGTCAATTGCCGATAAATGGAAAAAAATATGCTTTCAGGGTTATTCAAGACATTCATGTCATCAATATGGAATGATTCGTCGAAAATCTTCTAGCCTTGGTTTTTAGCTAACTTTGATGCAGTGATAGAGACCTCTGAATTGGATTGATTTACTTTCTTTATTTTCTCGATGACAAATAGTTAGAAGGGTGCCTCAACTTATTCAGAACATCAAGCACGAGTAAGATTCAAGAGATCTGATATCTGAAATTTAATTTGAATAAGAAAGTAATTTTTCCTTAGAGCTCTATTGATTGATTAAGTAGATATATTCCCATTTTAGAAAATCCGAAAATTATATTACCACATCATTTTTCTGGCCTTCCCAGCTTGCAGATTAATTTTTTTAATAGGTGCGGAATAACGGTTTTCTTCTACAATTTCAATATCATTTCGGGTCAATATTTTTTGATGTGCGCAACATAAGTCACATCCAGTAGCTCTAAGATGGGGGTCAAAAAACGACAGAAACATAGAAATCTTATTTTCAACTCTTCGTGGAAAGAAATGTGACTAAAGGTTGACTCCTACAACTGCTTTCAATTTTCCTGACTACAGTAAGGGAATATCATTGTTAAAAATGCAATCGTTAAAAAACGAGTGGTTTAGTTATCTGTTTTTTTTTTATTGTACCGTGCGTCGGAGGAACAACTAATTATCTAGGTATTTCACTAATATTCAGTATTGTACACCACGGAGGTTGGAAATACGTGGTCACTAGCGGTAAAGGAAAACTTTCTGTCACCTGAACTTTTTGATGAATTTATTGCTAGAGAAAATTGACCAATTTTTAATGGATCTTGTGTTGCCTCAATTATAATCTCAAGAAAATAGCTCTTTAATGTTTCGAAACAATATTTTCCCTAAATTTTATTGCAAGCAAATAAATAATCTCATTATGAATTATGCGGCTTAAATAATTAATTTAGCCCTTTTGGTTCAAAAGGAGTTCTTCTAAAAAAAGTTTATAATTAGAAAATAGGTGTCAAGTTGACACTCAATTTCCAAATTTTGATTCGTGACCTCGTAAAACTACAAAAAAAGCTCGATACTAAAGTAATCATGATGTTAATGAAGCAGTGCAATACATTTCGCGAGAAAGCAAATTTACTGTTGATTTATATATTTCCTTAAAACTAATCATTATAAGATAGAGCCGAGTTAATATGCTGCTGCAATACTTTGTATAAAATTGCTTCTAATGGAAATATCATTAATCCATGAGGAGGAATACGATTTGTTGTGGCGATTTTTTAACAACCAATCAACGGGATTTGTTAAAAAAATTTCAATATGAGTTTGACATTTTACAGATATTTGTTTACACATGTTAGAGCCTCTGTAGCTGAAGAGTCTTGTATATATAAAATGGAATAACATGTCCATGGCTCGTGCATTCAGATGAAATAATAAAAAGTTGAAGCAGAGTCCCTGATATGATATATATTTATATATACTTTACTTGCAAAACATACTTGATGTTGTGCATTTCCTTTAATTATTACCTTTCTACTAAAAATAATTAACTTGTTTTTAACAGTGGACAGTAATTTGTAGCAAAGAGGCGCTGAGATCAGAATAGGAAGTTATTGCACTGTTTCATGGTGCCTAATAAGGTAGCCGCTTGCGTACACTTTATATAAGAGAAGTTCAGTTGATTCCTCGATTACACAAACAAAAACTTATTAAATTTACTTGCCCCTCATATATCACATACTGCTTAAGGCACCTTCTTTATGGTCTCAATAATTTTAGTTTACTAAAAAAACAAATAAAATTTACTATGATTATATTTAATAATTAGATTTTATTTATACAGTAAAAGGACACATCGTTTCTAAGCATTACCCAACTCAGTAAACGTGCATTTTG
The DNA here is from genome assembly GCA_034092305.1 of Diaprepes abbreviatus. Classification (NCBI taxonomy): domain Eukaryota; kingdom Metazoa; phylum Arthropoda; class Insecta; order Coleoptera; family Curculionidae; genus Diaprepes; species Diaprepes abbreviatus. The sequence continues at coordinate 7,469,852 of JASJET010000303.1, forward strand.
TTATTTCGTAAATTGCTGTCTCAGAGGTGTCTTTTTTGTTAACAAGGCATTTTCTTATGGCAGGCTTGATTTTAGCTTCTTCATACCCAAACCCTTTTAACATATTCATAAATGCATCTTCATTATAATTACCACCATTATCCAGGATACCTACAGTTTTGCTAAAGCAAACCAGATACTTCTTGAGTTCAGCTTCACCGCTCCACTTTCCACTAAACGCGCTGGATATCATTTCGTTGGTTGCACCAGTTTCTTTCGTGCATTTAGCTTGAGCCTCTGAAAGGCCTATTTTTGAAGGGGCCTGGAATTTAAAAGGAAAATTTATATTTAATATTTTTAGTTGAATCAAAGAATAATCCTAACAGTCAACTTATAAAAAAACGTGTATCACATTTTATTCTAGAGTCCGATATTCTCGTAGAATCATTGTAGGTCATAATTGTAAAGCTGTTTTTTTTTTCTCACACAGATGGACACATTTTCCTGAAATTAATTAAGTTAGTTGGCAACACTTTTTTAACTGGCGGCCATTTTGTCAGCTGTCAAGTGATTTATGTTTAGTTTGGTTTGGCATTTCAACATGAATAGACTGACGCCTGAACAACGCTTCCAAATTGTGCAAATTTATTTTGAAAATCATGATTCTGTTCGAAATACGTATCGCGTACTACGTCCATTTTACGGTTAACATAATCGTCCATCAGAGCAATTAATTCGAATAACTATGGAACGTTTTCGCACCACGTTTACTCTAAATGATAACACGCATCCACAAAGACGTCGTACAGTGCGTACAGAAGAAGTCATTGCTGCTGTAGAGCGTAGCGTAGAGGAAGACTCGAATCAGTCTATCCGCCATCGTGCACAGAAATTGGATATGTGTCCATTCACTTTATTGAAGATTTTGCGGAAAGATCTTGGTTTGCGTGCTTACAAAATCCAACTCGTGCAAGAATTGAAGCCACACGATCACCTAGCAAGGCGTAGAATCGGTGAATGGGCCCAAAACAAGATTGCCGTTGATCCCGATTTTCATAAGCCAATTTTGTTTAGCGATGAAGCTCACTTTTGTTTGAATGGATACGTCAATAAACAAAACTGCCGTATTTGGAGTGATGATAATCCTGAAGTGTATGTTGAGACACCGTTACATCCAGAAAAACTGACTGTTTGGTGTGCTTTATGGGCTGGTGGAATCATTGGTCCGTACTTCTTTAAAAACGATGCTGGTCAGAACGTTACAGTCAATGGTGACCGCTATAGAGCCATGATTACTGACTTTTTCGTTCATCAATTGAACAACCATGATGTGCAGGAGCTGTGGTTTCAACAAGATGGCGCAACTTGTTACACAGCTCGTGCCATAATTGATTTATTGAAGGAAACGTTTGGTAACAGCATAGTTTCACGTTTCAGACCCGTGAATTGGCCTCCAAGATCGTGCGACTTAACGCATGTGAAGTCGCTAGTCTACGCCGATAAGCCCGAAAAGATTGATCACTTGGAGGACAACATTCGCCGCGTTACTGCCGATATACGGCCACAAATGTTGGAAAAAGTCATCGAAAATTGGACCTCTAGATTAGATTACATCCGAGCCAGCCGTGGCGGTCATATGCCAGAAGTCATATTTAAATTATAATGCCAGAAGGTTATCTTTCGAATAAAGTAAATTTCATGTCAATTTAAAAAATTCATCTTTGTTTTATTCCATTTAAAAGTTCTATTTCTCTATAAAAAAACACCATTTATTTGACAACGCATTACTTTGTACATAAAAATCCAATTTTATCGAAATCTCGACAAATGGACCTAAGTCTTTTTTCTAGCAGGCCATAGATGTATGTTTATATTAAATGGGGGAAATTATACTGGATCTTGACACATTTGAATCTTAAAAATGAAGGAATATCGACTGTTTAATATGATAATATTTGTTTAAGAGAATGGTTAAGTCGACTTAAGTTTTTAAATTTCGAACACATTTTTTCTCGGTTGGTAGTGTATCCATTGCGCTAAAATTTTATATACAAACTTCTTATAACAATACAAATCGGCTGATAGAGTATTTTCGATCGAGTAACTTCGTAATAAAAACTTCTCATCACCTGGACTATTTACAATGCTTTTTTATGAAGATCAACATTTTTGAATTTCAAAAATGGCTCTATTAGCCGCTTTGTATTGTTATGCAGAGTATGTAGACTAAATTTTAGCTTAATCTGTCACAACTGTTCAAAAAAAAACGCGTTTGAATTGGGGTACCCGCCTCCTTAAAGGGCGACGTGGCAGAATTAATAATTTTACCAACGGAAACAGATCCTTACAGAAGCGCCATTCTTATGGGATTGTTTGGGTTCCCATGCAGCGCTCACTGTTTTAATGCTATTTCCCTTGCAACCTGCCCCACAACAAGTATCTCTCTTTTACAGTTTCTCTCCACCACAAGTTCTCCTTCGATATGATCAAGTGAAAAAAATCTGGTCAGCCGTCTTTGCATGCATTTTTTTAAACAGAAAATGTTTCTTTTTATAGAAAAAATATTTTCGCAAGAAGAATAGAATTATTGCTTTTAATTGTACTCTATCAGTCACGAAATAGAAAACATTATTCGAACATAATTCAAAATTATTTTGATGATAAAATATCTAGTGCAACTTGGTTTCCTCGAAAACAACTTATATTAATTTTAAAAACATATTTTTTAAAAATATATTTATCGAGATTCGAACCTACACAGTATAAAATGCAAAAATAATTACCCAACATTCAAAAGTCTGACAACTTGTCAAACAATTCAATTTACACCAATGAGTTCTCAAAACTAACTGTAAACGAATGCCGATCTGGATCCTTTATATACCCTTTTTCCGATACAAGAAGGTTCCCGAATCTTCTAGAACAATCTTCATACTACATGGTGCAATAAAAATAAGAAAAAGAAATAACCTGACTATTTCTACACTTCTGTCATAGGCATTCCATGTCAAAAATAAGGAAACAGAATTTTCTAAAAGAAAGTTCCAGATTTCCTTTCATAAATGTTTCAAAAGGAAATTAACAAAAAGTAAAATTAATTAAATAAATTATGAACTCGTAGAAAATAAAATTATAACTCTACAAACACGCTTTGCAAAAAATAATCTCACACATGATTTTTGTAAACTAATTGTCATTAATTCGTGATTTTTCTCACTCTAAGATTGAATCCAACACAGCTGTACTTATTTTTAACTTAAAATATATCAGGTTTATTACATTTATATGTAAACGTAGAACTATCATTCTACCAGCCTATATTTTGATTTCGCATCAAAAAGTCTATGAAATACGTGAAAAATATTAGCAAACATGACAGAAAATGGCCTCTTTTGGCCAGTAGCGCTGGTGCCAAGGGGAGCCGTATGTACTATATATATATATATATATATATATATATATATATATATATATATATATATATATATATATATATACGACTGTTTCCGTCATGTGTGGTAATATTTTTCAGATGAAAATATCTTTCTACAAAATTAAAATTGTACCTCCAATAACACGTTCAGGCGCGTTGAAAATGCATTATTTCAAGTGACACTTGTGCAAAACCAATGGGCTCATTTGGTTCGTATTTTTATTCTTGACAATTTCTCTGGTTACACCATAAAGAATGCTTAATTAGTTTTAATTTTATTGGCACAAAGCGAAAAAACTTGGATTTTTGGATTTAATTGTTTTAAACAAATTAATGGATCATAGATGCTCGAGAAAAACATAACAAAATATCACTACGAATTGTTTTTAGTATGATGGTAGAGTCGGTATCTCCCCCTCAGTATTTTTGTCGCAAAATCACTTATTTTTTCTCTATTAATTTGCCTAGAATTTAAGATTATTATTTGAAAATTAAGGATTTTCTTAGAATTTTGGCACATAATTTTATAATATATTTTAGATCAGATATGATTTAATGTTTAAACTTACACTGAATACGATGGTAAAAAGAGCACAAACAAAAAATGGCAATATACCGTTCATTTTGAAAAATTTGTTGGTTTTCTTGTTTACTTAAGAGATTCAACTGTGCGGCATATGAACTGATGGGTATTTTTATATTAGCAATAATTGTAAGGTCAGATTTGATAGCTCTTAAATAATTGACAGAAATGTGTTTCAAAAATGCTAAACATAATCATAAACAGTGACATGGCTTATTCAAAATAATGAAGTTTTTATGTTTTGTAATAATTTTTTCAATTCGGTTTTTAGTCTTCTATTGAAATTATTGTATTACAGTTTGTCACTTCCTAAAATATCATATTAATAAAATTTAAGTTAAATAAAATTACTACATATACAGGGTGTCCTCGAAGTTGAGTCAATTATTTAAACAGTTTGTAAAACGCGTAAAGAGAAATCCATTTAGTAAAAATCGTTTATATAAAAGTTGACAAAGAAAGAAATTATTACCAATTATTTAAAAAATTTAAGATCTTTAATACAAACCTTATTTCATAATATTTTCAATCACTGTATTGTAAAAACTTTGTTTACTGCCGATACAGAGTATGCCTATTTTTGGTGTGTAATTGTTATAAGGTTCTGAGTGCCATTTTCGACATAATCAGTGTTAAATATTTCATACAGTCATGTGTGATATTATTTTCCATTTGTGGGTGTCTTGTGCAATAAAAATGGCATACGTTTATGAAAACAATGAACTAGTGGACGTAATATTAACTTACGGGGTGTGCCAACAAAATGCAGCTGCAGCATATACGTGGAGAGATTTCTTGTACGAAACAGTGCGTACCGCGGATGCAGTAGCAAAAAGATCACAAAAAAGACCACCAAAACGAAGGCGAGAATGCTGAACCTCATCTTCCGGGGAAGATGTGATGGCAATAAACAGGCAATAGCCTACTAGAATGGTTAACTGTGTTAGAAAGAAGAAGAAGAAGAAGAAGAAGAAGAAGAAGAAGAAGACGAAGAAGAAGACACATTTATGAAAACAATGAACTAGTGGACGTAATACTAACTTACAGGCAGTGCCAATAAAATGCAGCCGCAGAATGTTTGCGGAGAGATTTCCTTTACGAAACAATTCGTCGCGGATGTTTGTAAATTTAGTTATAAGACTTTATGAGACCGGATATTTAAAGGAACAACGAGTAGGTCACGCTGGAAGACCTCCTAAACTCGAAATGGTGGAAATTGAGGAAGAAATGTTAGAAATTGTTGAAAATGATCCAACAACGAGCAGGACACGTAGAAGTTGCTCATAATAAAATAAAATGGAAAACTTTACGACAAGAACAACTTTATCCATATCATTATCAACAGTTACAAGCACTGCAATCAGAAGACTATCCTAGAAGAGTTAAATTTTGTTACTGGCTCTTACATCAGTACAACATAAATACCAATTTTACCAAATTTATTTTGGCTACCAATGATGCCACGTTTACAAGAAATAAAGTAAATAATTTCCACAACAATCATGTTTGGGCAGTAGAAAATCGGCACAGATTTCCAGTTAATGTTTGGGCTGGTATAGTAAATGGCATGCTTTTAGGGCCTTATTTTTTTCCAAATCGACTGACCGGTGAAAATCATTTACAAAAAATATTTGGTCATCACTAAAGGTATTAAATATTTTAAAGAATAATGGTCGAGGCCAGATACCTGACAGTCTTGAGGATGTTGACGAAATTAATAAACAATTTGTTAAATCGTTAGAAAAATTACCAGTAGACAATAATATTTTAAATTAAAAAAAAAAACATAAAAAATACTGATATTAAGAAGCTTTCATTTAGGGCTATCAGAGAAATAGAAGTTCAAAATATAATTTCGAAAAAAAAATGTAAGGCGACGAATCTTGATGGAATGGATATGTCAAGGATAAATCTGTGTTTACATTTTTTGTAACCAGTAAAAACGCATGTTATTAATTACTGTTTGAAAAATTACCTATTCCCAGAATGCTGAAAAAATGCGTAGATGATACCATTACCAAAGATAGGTAATCCGATGGCCTTTAGTAATCTCTTACCTATTAGTATACTTACAACACTTTCAAAAATTTTAGAAAAAAACAATGAAAATGCAGCTCAAAACCATATAAGAGTAAACAACATTATACTAGTGACACAATCTGGTTTCAAAGCCAGTCATAGTTGCAGAACTGAGCTGCTTAAAATTACCGATGACATAGTAGCTGTCACAAATAATAACAAGTTAACAGTTCTGGTTTAACTAGGTTACACACAAGCATTTGATACTATGAATCACTCAAAACTTAGATCTGTCTTGCATTTAATCGGTTAATTCAGTATGGCTGACCAAACATTGCATAATTATGTTTAATTACAATTTCAACCTAACAAAATGCATTAATAGTGGACAGCCCTGCTGTCTACTAATATAAAAGTAATAATTTTTTCAGTAATTTTTTTTCATATTTTTTGGAAAGGAAAAAATTTTTCATTTGTCTGTCCTAATAACTTCAGCATGACTGGCCATTTACTGTATAGTTAACCTTAAATGCAGTTCATCCGAACTAAACTTATTATTAATTGGATAAGGTTGGCAGCCCTACTGACATCTGACAAATTTCTTAACCTCATAATTTTCAAATTCATTTTACAGTTACATGTGACTCGGGAAGGAACAAAATGGTTCCTCCTGTTTTAAAGTTTTTTATTTTAATTTAAATTTTAAAATCAATTCGATGTAATAAATTGTTATGATTTGGTCTGCGACCGTAGTTTTTTAGTCTCTTTGCCAATGTACTTTGTCATAAATCCATCTTAGTGAACATCCTCAAATAAAGATGTAAGTTATCAATACTATTAGGGAAAATTTATCTCACTTATTTCCCCCTTTTTTTGTAATTATTGTAGTCTCCCTGAAGATGAAAATGATAATAAAGATTTTCGAAAGCTTGGATTAACTTTAAAAAGTACTCTTTCACTTGCTGCACACCCCAATATTAACTAGTTTATCCTAACTAGTCAGCAACGACTACCCTTTCTATATATATATATAATATATATATATATATATATATATATATATATATATATATATATATATATATATATATATCAATGCAAACTGACTGTAGGCTTACAAAGAAACCTTTCACATAATATTTGGTAATTATCTCAGGATTCCACGCAAGCTTTTTGTACGGTTTCAAAACGTTTTCGGAAGTTTGCCGAAAGCCTGCTGCAATCTTTCATACTATGTGGTGTAGGTTAACAAATAAAAGTTTATATAGGAATACTATGGATAAAAACCTAGCGTTGAAGCCTAGAAATGTAAGAGAAATAGTTGTCTCCCGTAAATAAATAAAATTCTCCATTCTTGTCGCGTCAGTAATACAAGAAAATGATTTTTTTTATACTTGTATTTTTGGGGCCTAAAACTTGCTTGATTTATTGTTGCTCTTGTAAGTTTAAGCCCTCGGTTGTCAATTTAAGATGGTTTTAAGTTTAAACCAAAATAGTGAATTCAGAGGTTAGAGTTTTAGTCTACGGAAATATAAATTTGGAAGTTCTTCCACCAACTTGAAAAATAATTATTCTTGCTGTCCCTCTTTCCACAAGGGCTGTTAATAATTTTAACTACCAGTTCTTGTGATATCCAGTCATTTTTCTATGAGGTAGTGTCTGCAAGCCTCCGGAGATTGCGAAATTTTCTAGGACTGAGTTTGACATTTTACGGATATTTGTTTACACGTGTTAGAACCTCTGTAGCGGGAGGATTCTGTATATAGAAAAATGGAATAACATGACCATGGCCATGGCATGTGCATTCAGATGAAATAATAAAAAGTTGAAGTGTGTTTCATTATTCGTTCATTGAGGCTGTTTTATCAATATGAGTTTGCATAACATTTTACGAATTTTTGCCTACACATGTTGGGGCCGTTGTAGCTCGTGGTCCCTATGTCACTACTAAACTTACCACAGTGATATGTGATATATAATTTACTACAAGAAACTCTTGTGCATTTCTTTTAATTATTAACTTTCTACTAAAAATGGTAAACTTGACGAAACTGTAAGAATAAAAAAGTGCACAGTATTTTGTAGCAACCAAATTCTAAGATAGGAATAGGAAGTTATTGCATTGTTTGATGGTGTCTAATAGGATAGCCGCTTGCGTACATTTTATATAAGAGAATTTCATTTGATTCCTAGATTAGACATTAGGCAGTTTCCTTGTGGTCTCAAAAAAATAATAATTTTAATTTACTGAAACAAAACAAATAAGATTTTCTAATATGACATTTAATAATTACATATTATATATGCAGCAAAAGAAAGTAATTCTAGGCATATCCCAACTCAGTTAGCGTGCATTTGGTTTTTTCGTAAATTGCATTCTCAGAGGTGTCTTTCTTGTTAACAAGACATTTATTTATGGCGGGCTTGATTTTAGCTTCTTCATACCCAAACTCTTTTAACATATCTAAAAATGCATCTTCATTAAAATTACTATTATCGTCCAGGATCCCTAAAGTTTTGCTAAAGCAAACCAGAAACTTCTTTAATTCTGGTTCAGCGCCCTCCTTGCCAATAAACGAGCTTTCTAACATTTCTTTGGTGACACCAGTTTCTTTCATGCATTTCTCTACAGCCTCTATACGGCTTAGTTTTGAAGGTGCCTGGAATTTAAAAGGAAAATTTATATTTAATATTTTTAGTTGAATTAGAAAATAATCCTAACAGTCAGCGTATAAAAAAAAGTATGTTGTATTCTAGGGTCCGAAATCCTCGTAGAATCATAGTATATCATAACTGTAAAGCTGTTATTTCTCGCTTAGCTGTTTGAACAGTAGACAAATGGACACATTTTTCCTGAAAATACCAAAATACATTTGGGCAACAAAAACAAGGTGACATGAGAAAAGTGTCTTTAAAGAAGTATATCCTATCTGGACGCTTTACTTACTTTATTTTTATCTTGGGTTCAAGCATTACGTATCTTATACCGAGACTAATAAAAATACATCATGATTTCAAATAATCAATAAATGACTGTAATTGCACTTTGTTATGATTTTATATGAAATAATTTTGGCTACATTAGGCCAGTTTGCACTCGATAAAATACTCATAAAGAAACTGATCATAAAAAAGCGATTAAAGTTAAATTAAGATAAAGATAGATAGTAGGGATGTGCGAATGTTCGAAAATTCGAGTCGAATATTCGATTTTTCAAGTTTTCAAACAAAATCGAATTTTCATACAAATCCTATACTCGAACAACCTCGAATATTTAAACCAACTCAAATATTTAAATAAACTCTAATTTTCGAAGAAACTCGCATGTTCAAACTCTAATATTGAAAGAAACTCGAATTTTTAAACAAACTGGAATATTCGAAAAAGTTAAATGTCTTAATTTGCCTGAACATTTCGACCATATGTTTATTGTCTTCTTCACAATACGAAAAACAAAATATTTGTTCAGAAATTATCTGGGTGGTTGCTTAGGTAGACTATAGTAGGAAAGGAAATATTCATGCATTTCACATGATTCCATTTAAAAATGTCTTTTATTTTGATACGCTTTAAAATATAAGTTATTCAAGGTAGCTTATGCACGCTTAAGCAAGGCCCCCGACAGACCAAGTATTTTAAAACCAATGAAATGTCTATATTTTTGTTTATTTAGAAAATGGAATGATACTTCATAAAAATGACATTGCTACATACATCACGATATGCGATAACGTGTATTTAGGACTATCAAAAGAGGCATCTCGCGCCTTTCTACATTAATTTTCATTTTATAATGGCGAGTGCTATTTTGTAAAAAATTATTAGAATCGTGGAATCAGTATCTGTAAACTTCCAATTTTTTATTCGGACGTACATATTTATATGCTCGAGTAATAAAGCATTGTTTATGTGACCATGTTAAACGTGTCTTTTACATGCTTTATTATAAACAATTTTGATGACCACCTTAGTCTTTTATGATAGCTAAAAAACAATCTCTCCTACTCTTAAAGAGTAGTGAATAAAATAGTGAATTAAATCCATGTTTTAGCTTCTTTCATTTATTTAATTAAAAGAATATATAATTAATTTGTAAAATGATGTGATAGATCAAAAAATCATATTCAAGAAGACAAAATTGAAGTAGGAAAATATTCATTTACTATTATTTAAAAGATAAAATTATGAGTTTTATATATTATATATATATATATATATATATATATATATATATATATATATATATATATATATATATATATATATATATATATATTTGTATGTATAAGTATGAGCGCAAAATTGAATAAAATTATTATCAATGGCGCGAAACAAACTGAGGTAAAGACTTACGTCCACTTTTTGAGTTTTTGGGTCAGTATTAAAGATTTATTTCGAAGTATCTAAGCGTTTTTTCGAAGGGTATTGTATTTGACGACATATTACATTGAACATAAAAGTCCAATTTTATCATTTCTTGAAAAGTGGGCCCGAGTCTTTTTTATAGTAGGCTATAGATGTATGTTTATAATAAATGGGGGAATGACACTGGATCTTGGCGCACTTGAATTTTAAAACGAAGGAATGTCGACTGTTCAAATTTTAAATGTGATAATATTTGTTTAAGTGAATGGGAACGTCACCTTTTATATGAAAATCAAAATTTCGAAAAAAGACTCGATTGGCCGCTTTGTATTGTTTTATACCAACGAGAAAAGTTCCTTACAGAAGCGCCATACTTATGGGATTGTTTGGATCCCGAGCTGCGCTCACTATTTTGATGCTGTCTCCCTTGCACGCTACTTCCACAACAAGTATCTCTCTTCTACAATTCCTCTCCATCACAAGTTCTCCTTCCAGATGATCAAGTGAAAGAAATTTTACTATATTCCAGTGAATTCTTGGTTGAGTGGTCTTCCGTTGTATATCGAATGGGATAGAATCCAGTCCCATGTATTTTTCTATACAGAAAATATTTTCTTTTATACAAACAATATTGCCGCAAGAAGAATAGAATTATTATTTTTAATTGTACCCTGCCAGTCAAGAAATAAAAAAAAATCCTCAAACATAATTCAAAATTATTTTGATATATAATATCCAGTGCAACCTTGTTTCTTGGAAAATAATTTACATTAATTTTAATAAATATTTTTATAAAAATATTTAAAAAGAGGTCTGTATTTATCGAGATTCGAACCTGCACAACATAAAATACAAAAATAATTTCCCATCACTTCTAACCTCTCGGCCACGACAACATTTAATATATTAATAAACATTGATACCTATGACTGGCGACGCTTTCGAACCAAGAGCGACGGTTCCATAAGGAATCTATATTCGTTGATTATACTTACCTATTATACTTCCTGCAAGACTGCAGAAGGTGGAGAAAGACACTGTTTTGAATCGAGCGACTTATAAAATTTAAATAAAAATTCTGACAACAACTTGTCAGACAATTCAATTTACATCAACGAGTTCTCAAAACTAACTGTAAAGGAAAGCTGATCTGGATCCTTTATATACCCTTTTTCCGATACCAGAAGGTTCCCGAATCTTCTAGAATGATCTTAATACTACATGGTGCAATAAAAATAAGAAAAATAAATAATCTGGCTATTTCTAGAACTTGTGTAGGCATTCCATGTCAAAAATAAGGAAAGATAATTTTCTAAAAGGAAGTTCCAGATCTCCTTTCATAGACCTTTCAAAAGGAAATTAACAAACATTAAAATTAATTAAATAAATTATGAACTCGTAGAAAATAAAACTATAGCCCTACAAATTCAAACTAATACTATGAAATATATAATGCTATAAAGCCCGTTGCAATATATAGATATATTATATTATAATTTCATAAAATGTGATATGGCATGAAAATTTAAATAAATATTTTAAAATAGCGCTTTGCAAAAAATAATCTCACAGATGATTTTTGTAATCTGTCAATAATTCATGATGTTTCTCAGCCTAAGATTGGATAACACAGCTGTACTTATCTTTAACTTAAAATATATTAGGTTTATTACGTTTATACGTAAAAGTAGAACTATCATTCTACCAGCCTATATTTTGATTTGCATCAAAGAGTCTATGAAATATGTGAAAAATGCTAGAAACCATGACAGAAAATGGCCGAAAGAGTGAAAGTAGAAAAGTAGTAGGGGCAGCGCTGCCGTATGTACTATATAAATAAGACTCCCCTCGCCAGCCGCACACCTCCGAGTTTCGTTATGAGTGGTAACGTTTTTCACATAGAAATATCCTTTTACAAAATCAAAATTGGACTTTCAATAACGCGTTCAGGCGCGTTAAAAGTACATTATTTCAAGTGAGAATTGTGTAAAACCAATGAGCTCATTTGGTTCATATTTGTATCCTCTACAATTCCTCTGGTTACACCATAAAAAATGCTTAATTAATTTGGATCTTATTGGCACAAAACGAAAAAACTTGAATTTTTGGTTTTTTAACTGTTTAAAATAAATTAATGAATCATAGTTTCTAGCGAGAAACATAACAAAATATCACTACGGATTGTTTTTAGTCTGATGGTACCCTGATAGTGTTTTTGTCGCAAAATCACATATTTTTTCTCTATTAATTTGCCTAGAATTTATTATTATTACTTGAAATTTAAGGATTCTTTTAGAATTTTAATACATAATTTTATAATATATTTTAGATCAGATATGATTTAATGTTTAAACTTACGCCGAATACGATGGCAAAAAGAGCACAAACCAAAAATACCAATATACCGTCCATTTTGAAAAATTCTTGTTTAGTTAAGATATTCAACTGTGCTGCATATGAGCTCCTGGGTATTTTTATATTGGTAATAATGGTAAGGTCAGATTTGATAGCTCTTAAATAATTAACAGAAATGTGTTTCAAAAATGCTAAACATAATCATAAACAGTGACATGGCCTATTCAAAATAATAAAATTTTTATGTTTTGTTATAATTTTTTCAATTTGGTGTTTAATCTTCTCATACTATTGAAATTATTATGTAACAGTTTGTCACTTCCTAAAATATCATATTAATAAAATGTAAATTAAATAAAATTACTACATATACAGGGTGTCCTCAAAGTTGAGTTAATTATTTAAACAGATTGTAGAACTCGTAAAGAGAAATCTATTTATCAAAAATCGTTAACAGTTCTGGTTTAACTAGATTACACACAAGCATTTGATACTATGAATCACTCAGAACTTAGATCTGTCTTGCATTTTATCGGTTAATTCAGTATGGCTGACATGGCAAACATTGCATAATTATGTTTAATTGCAATCTCAACCTAACAAAATGCATTAATAGTGGACAGCTCTGCTGACTCCTAAGATAAAAGTAATAATTTTTTTAGTAATTTTTTCATATTTTTTGGAAAGGAAAAAAAATTTCATTTGTCGGTGTAACTTCAGCATGACTGGTCATTTACTGTATAGTTAACCTTAAATGCAGTTCATTCGAACTAAACTTAATATTAATTGGATAAGGTTGACAGCCCTACTGACAGCTGACAAATTTCCTAACCTCATAATTCTCAAATTCATTTTACAGTTACATGTGACTCGGGAAGAAACAAAATGGTTCCTCCTGTTTGAAGTTTTTTATTATGATTTGGTCTGTGACCGTAGTTTTTTAGTCTCTTTACCAATGTACTTTGTCATAAATCCATTTAACATCTTAGTGAACATCCTCAAATAAAGATGTAAGTTATCAATACTATTAGGGAAAATTTATCTCACTTATTTCCCCCTTTTTTTGTAATTATTGTAGTCTTCCTGAAGATGAAAATAAAAATAAAGATTTTCGAAAGCTTGGATTAACTTTAAAAAGTACTCTTTCACTTGCTGCACACCCCAATATTAACTAGTTTATCCTAACTAGTCAGCAACGACTACCCTTTCTTTATATACATATATATATATATATATATATATATATATATATATATATATATATATATATATATATATATATATACATATCAATGCAAACTGACTGTACACTTACAAAGAAACCTTTCCCATAATATTTGGTAATTATCACAGGATTCCACGAAAGTTTTTTGTAAGGTTTCAAAACGTTTTCGGAAGCTTGTCGAAAGCCTGCTGCAATCTTTCATACTATGTGGTGTAGGTTAACAAATAAAAGTTTATATAGGAATAATATGGATAAAAACCTGACGTTGAAGCCTAAAAATATGTAAGAGAAATAGTTGTCTCCCGAAAATAAATAAAATTCTCCATTCTTGCCGCGTCAGTAATACAAGAAAATGATTTTTTTTATACTTGTATTTTTGGGGCCTAAAACTTGCTTGATTTATTGTTGCTGTTGTAATTTTAAGCCCTCTGTTGTCAATTTAAGATGGTTTTAAGTTTAAACCAAAATAGTGAATTCAGAGGTTAGAGTTTTAGTCTACGGAAATATAAATTTGGAAGTTCTTCCAACAACTTGAAAAATAATTATTCTTGCTGTCCCTCTTTCCACAAAGGCTGTTAATAATTTTAACTACCAGTTCTTGTGATATCCAGTCATTTTCCTATGAGGTAGTGTCTGCAAACCTCCGGAGAATGCAAAATTTTCCAGGCACTCTCTTTAAAAATTCTACGAGATATGGTCGCGCTCACCTTCTGTTAATTTGACATCTTTAATTATTCCAACGTAGTGATTTTCTGTTCTATATTTGACTAAAAGTCAATTGCCGATTAATGGAAAAAAATATGTTTTCAGGGTTATTCAAGACATTCATGTCATCAATATGGAATGATTCGTCTAAAACCTTCTAGCCTTGGTTTTGACCTAACTATGACGAAGTGATAGAGACCTCTGAATTGGATTAACGTTGATTTACTTTCTTTATTTTCTCGATGTCAAATAGTTAGATGGGTGCCTCAACTCATTCAGAACATCAAACACGAGTGAGATACAAGAGATCTGATATCTGAAATTTAATTTGAATAAGAAAGTAATTTTTCTTAGAGCTCGATTGATTGATTAAGGACTCCCAGCTTACAGATTTTTTTTAAAAGGTTCGAAATAGCGTTTTTCGAAACAGACATCTCGTGAAGTCTATTTTCTACAATTTTCTAATAATTTCAAATCAATATTTTTTGAAGTGTGCAAAATACATTAAATCCTGTCTAGAATGTCTCCGGAAAAACGACGGAAACACAGAAATCTTATATTTAACTCCTCGCTTACTTTTGGCAACCGTAGAGAGAAATGTGATCAAAGGTTGACTCCTGCAACTGCTTTTAATCTTTCCTCCTGACTGCAGTAAGGAAATACCATTGCTAAAAATTCAATCCTCAAAAGACGCGTGGTTTAACTATCTGTTTTTCTTTTCGATTGTATTGTGTGTTGGATGAACGACCAATTATCTAATTATTTCACAAATATTCAGTCTTGTATACCACGGAGATTGAACGTACGTGGCCACTAGCGGTGGAGAAAAACTTTCTGTTGCTGAACCTTTTGATGAATTTATTACTACAGAAAGTTGATCAATTTTTAACAGATCTTGTATTATATCAATAATAATTTCAAGAAATATAGCTCTTTTATGTTTTTTTTTCACTAGATTTTGTTCTAAGCAAATAAATAATCTCGTTTTAAATTTTGGGGCTTAAATAACTTATTTGATTCTTTAGCTTTTAAAGAGGTTCTTTTAAAAAAAGTATTATAATTAGAAAATGGGTGTAAAATTGACATTCAATAACTAAATCTGGATTCCTGGCCATTAAAAGCTACAAAAAAGGCACGACACTATAGTAATCATAATATTAATAAGGCGATATAGTACTTTCCACACAAATATGAATAGTATTTCCTTGAAACCAATCATTATAACATAGAATCGAGTTAATATGCTGCTGTAAGTTTTCATGCTTAATAATACTTTGTATAAAATTGCTTCTAGCGGAAATACCATTAACCCGTGAGAAGGAATACGAGTTGTTGTGGCGATTTGCTAAAAACCAACCAAAGTGACTTGTTTAAAAAATTGGATCTGAGTTTGACATTTTACGGATATTTGTTTACACGTGTTAGAACCTCTGTAGCGGGAGGGTTCTATATATATAAAAATGGAATAACATGACCATGGCCATGGCATGTGCATTCAGATGAAATAATAAAAAGTTGAAGCGGAGTGTTTCATTATTCGTTCATTGAGGCTCTTTTATCAATATGAGTTTGCATAACATTTTACGAATTTTTGCTTACACATGTTGGGGCCGCTGTAGCTCGTGGTCCCATTGTCACTACTAAACGTACCACAGCGATAGGTATGCCCCTGATGTGATGTATAATTTACTGCAAGCAAAGATTATTATAGCTAACGCTATTATTATAGCTAACGCTAAAGATACCTCACGCTTATGGCAGACCGTGTTTTTATTTTTCCGCAGTACAACCGACCGAAAAGGAAATAAATTGAAATTGGCGGTCCACGAAGTTTCACGATCGCTGGCAATGTTGTCAGATTAGTTATAGCTAGAAAAATGAATTGATTTATTTAAAAGTAACGTAGTTTAATTGTCCCCTTTAAAGGGAGACAAATATTGAAAACTGAGCGTTAGGTTGTCGGCATAAGATAGGAATCTATTTTAAGTAGCCAATTCTTGTGATGGGATTGATTTAGACTGGGGGTTTATATTTTACTTTTTATTGAAAATTAAAAATGGAAAATTCTATATTTTTAATATTAGAAACAAACGAAATAGTAATGAAAATATTAAATCGTTGGTATTCTTTTGCAATTTGAAATAATGTTTTATTTCTAACCTTGTAAGAAAAGAGTACTTCTGTCCTTATATTAGTATCAGGTTTTTTCAGTTTGTTGAGAACTAAAATATTTTCTCTAATATAACGTAAGCTTAAACATTTTGAATTATAAATCTTATTAAGAAAAATAGTATCTTTTATTGTTTTAATAAAATTGTTCACATAAGTACTTAAACTTTAAGAATACAAATTTCAGTGGCTCTATGGTAAGATTTTTTTTTATTGTCCACATTTATGTGTTGCACTCAGTTAAGGCCTTTTGGTAGCCAACGTAGGGGGTAAAATGGTTCCTTTTGTTGATTTCTTAATATTAAGTTGTATATTTCTTCCAGATACTCTTTTTCGAAAATATTATTTCTTTTCTAGAACAATAAATGGACCACAAAAAATGCCACTTAAAAGCACAAAATAAACCAAAAACTGTTCTATATTGCTATTAATTTAATACAGATTTACTTATTTACTTAGAACGGTTTTGAGCTCTGCTTTGTATTAGTCGAATTAGTTATTTTTAAGCTAATTATGGGTGAACTGGTATGTTTTTCCATCACAGTAGGAAATTATTTACATAGCTTCTGATTTATGTTTCTTTGTGCCTTAGTTGAGATTATTTTTGCAGTTTGCAGCTGTTTTCTATAGCTTCTAAATTTAAAGCAGACCTAAAAAAATAATATTAATTTTTTTGTCCGCCATACTATAAGCTCCGTTTGTCCTTTTGGTTTATCGTAGAAACTTAAAAGTTCCGCAAGAAATCAAATGGATTAATATTAAATCATCTCGCTGCGCACTTTCAAAAAAAATCGGAAAAAAATATGTTATTGTATTAATAAAAGCATTAACAAACTCATGTGGAATTTCAGCTCTTAAGGTACTCAAGAAGCTGAGATATGGCCATTGAAAGTGGCGAAATGGGCTCTTTTAATTCTATTTTTCGCATATTTTCAAATGCTCACCATATTTTTTGCCCCGAAATATATTTAAAAAAAAAGCGTTTTAGATTACTTGAAAAGACCTTTCCAAATTCGTTAATCTATTTATTTCTAATTTTAATGGCCCTTTTTGCAGCATGAGTTCTGCAGGGCTGTTTCTGCGAATTTCTATGATTTTTGGGCAATTTCAAACTCTTATAGAATATCGACTTTTGATTCTTTCTAAACCGATAGGGTTCAGTTTTTTTTTTGTTCAAAATATACCTTTGATTTTTATTTTGAAAAGTTCAGATTGGTTAAAAAGAACTTGAAGTATCGGCCTTTAAAGGGAGATCTGTTTTCAAAAATTACAAAAATACTGATTTTCGGAAGGTTAATGAAAAAAACATATTTTTTAAATTTTTATTTTAAAAGCCTAAACCCTTACTTAAATGCATAGAAAACACTGAAAAGACTTGTAGCTTTTGTAACTGGCCCTTAAATTGTATTTCCATATCGATTTTTTTTTTAAATTTTGAACGCTTTTTCATTTTTTTAGATTACTTTTTTTCTTTAAATTCTCGCCAGATCTAAAGTTTGGTCTCGATTTAAATTATAAGAAATGTATTTTTTGCATCTTGAAAAGGCCATTTTAATCAGTTTATTTATTAAGTATTAATGATTAGAATGTGCTTTTTTAAACTACAATTTTTTTTAAACTCCGTTTTGCAAATTTTTATGACTTGATAAGCATGCTTTAAATCGTCATTCGTTCTTGAATTCTTATTATTTGTTGACCTATCAGATCTTATATTTTCATTTTAGAAAGACTTTTGATTTTATTTTAAAGAGCTCAGAATTGTTGTAAAGAGAAGCATGTGTCAGTCGCTAAAGGAATATCTGTTTTGAAATATTTACAAAATAGCTTATTTTCAAGAGACTAACGCAAAAAAGAAAATTTTTGGATGGTTTTGAATTTTAAAAATTTTCTTTGACTTGCAAAGACCTTCGAACTAATTCCTTTATTATATACTTTTAATAATAATTGTTTTTTTTTACGATTCCATTTGTGCAGCGCTGTTTTTGTTAAGTCTTGTAATTTTCAGGCATGCTTTAAAGCTTTGTGTGATTTCGAGTTTTGGTCAATTCGTTTTCTTTGAAAATATTTTTAATTTATTATTCGAAAACCTTGAATTGGTTAAATAGAACCGGATATACCAGTTTCTAAAGGAGGCCTTTTTTTAAAAACTGCTCTTTCATTTTCCACAGACTGATGCAAAAAAAAATTTAGGAATCTACATTTTTCTAGAATGTAGCAGAAACCAGAACATTTGATATTCCGTATTTCGATCTTTATATTGTCTAGTGACTTAAAAATATCTATTTTTACCTAATTACCCAAAAAAAAAAAATATTTTAAAGTTTAAAACCACCTTTCCTCACACTCACACATCATGTTTTGAATTTTAACACATATGGGAATATTTTAAAATATGCCTGAAAATAACGAAAATTAGCACAAACAATGCAGATTCTAATTAAAAGTATATAATAAATTAACTGGCTGAGAAGGTATTTTAAGAGAAAAAAAAAATGCTTATTTCAGAATTTATATCGAAACAAAGTCCTACACTTGGCGAGCATTTAAAGTGGTTAAAAAAAATCTAAGAAAAATGGAAAAAAGGTTAAAAATGAGAAAAAATTGATATGTTTAAGTCAAGAAAAAAGTAAGGACTAAAACTACAATTTTCTTTAGTGTTTCTGATGCATTTAGGCCTCTAAAGTAAAAATATGATTTTTTGTATTACCCTCCTTTAAATAAGTCATTTTTCTAATTTTTGCAAGAGGCTATCTCTGATTCTTTTTAAGTGATATGACTTTTTCAAAATAGAATTGAAGGTCTTATTAAAACGAATAAAATAAGATCCGCAAGAAATCACAGTCAAAAAAGAATCAAAAATTGAGATCTTGTGAGGGTTTGTGCGGTAAAAAAAGCCTATTTCCAGTTAAAAGTAAATATACTAAATGGTGTTTTGAAGGTAAATAAAATGCTTTCTTCAGAATTCATATCGAGCCAACACTGTAGATTGAGCGACCATTTGAAAATATGCGAAAAATTGACTACGAAGACAAGTTTAAAAGGATATATTTCAGCTTATTATCCCAAATTCGACGACGAGTTCTTTTTTATGATTTTTGGGCAAGTTCAACTTTTGATTTCTTTTTGAGGTAAAAGATCTTATTTTTTCGTCTTAAAAATATCTTCAATTTCTATTTTGCAAAACTCATATTGCTTAAAAAGGACCAGAGATGATCTTTAAAGGGGGTCTATTTTCAAAAATTTGAATAATCACTTTTTTCAGGAGGCTAACGCAAACAATCATATCTTTTTACTTTAGAGGCCTAAATATCTATTTTCCATTTTTCTTAGATTATTTTTACCACTTTAAAGGCTTGTCAAATTTAGGGTTTTGTCTCGATTTGAATTCCGAAAAAAGCATTTTTTCCTCTTAAGAGGACCTTTTCAACCAGTTCATTTTTTATTTAGTTTCAATTAGAATCTGTTTTTTTATTATTATTAATATTCGTGATTTCTAGGCATGCTTTAAGGCCATAAGATCTTATTTTGTTGTGTTACTTCATTAACCAAAATTTTTTCTAAGATCTTGTAACCTTAGATTAACGGTTTCACTGTATATTTAACGTCTGTCATGTATTAAAACATTCGGAACATGATAGTATGTGGAGATGTAGCTTTAAACCTAAAAAGGTAATTTAAAAAAATTGAAAAGAGGTTAAAAGTCGATGAAAATCGATATTCTTAGGCGAAAAAAAATAAAAGATTCAAATACGGAAGATCAAATATTTACTCAGAGTTTCTACTACATTCAAGAAAGGGTGAAAATTTCTAAAAAAAAAATTTTTTTGCATCAGCCAATCGAAAAAGAACAATTTCCCAAAAAGGCCCCCTTCAGAAACTAATATGGCAGGTTCTATTGAACAAATTGGAGGTTTTGAAAAATGAATTAAAGATCCTTAAAAGATCAAAAAAAATGATCTTTTTACTTAAAAATAACCAAAACTCGAAATCATTAAGGTTTAAAGCATGCCTGAAAATTACAAAAATTAACAAAAACAGCGCTGTACAAATGGAACCGTAAAAGAGTCGAATCTAATTAAACGTATGTAAATATTAATTAGTTCGAAAGGTATTTTCAAGGCGAAGAAAATTCTTTTTTCAAAATTCAAAACCATCCAAAAATTTTGGGGAACATTTATAATTGTTAAGTTAATCTAAGAAGAATGGAAAAAAATAGATAATTTCAAGTTAAAAAAATATATTAGTACGGGAGTCCAATTTTTTTCTATGTATCTTACGCATTCAGGGAAGAGTTTTTTCCCCTCAAATGAAAAAGGAAAATATTTTTTTTCGTTAATATTTTGAAAATATACTATTTTGCAAAATTTTGACAACAGGCATTCCTTAAAAGACTGATATCTGCGTTTCTTTACGGTCAATCTAAACCCTTCAAAATAAAATCAAAGAATTTTCTATAACGAAATTATGAGATCTTATAAGTAAAAAAAGAAGGAAAATTCAAGATTTTATGAGGATTTCTAGTATGCATATCAAGTCACGAAAATTAAGAAAACCGAGTTTAAAAAAATTGTTGTTTAAAAAAGTCGATTCTAAACTTTTTAAAATATAAATTAAATATATTTTTGGGACGAAAAAAATGGAACCAGTTTAGAAAGAATCACAAGTTGAGATTCTATGACTGTTTGAATTGCCCAAATATCATAAAAAGTCTCAGAAACAGAGCTGCACGACTGGTGCTGTAAAAAGGTCAATTTAAATTAAAAGTAAATGAATCAGCGGATTGGAAAGATCTTTTTAAGAAGTCGCAAATGCTTTTTTTTTTCAAAATTCATATCGACCCAAACCTCTACATTTGGTGGACATTTGAAAATATGAAAAAAATGGCCTAAAGAGCCCATTTTTCAACTTTCAATGGGCATATCTCAGCTTCTAGAGTAATTAGTTTATTTTATCTATTTAATAGTACAATAACATATATTTTCACTTGCTTAGTTTTATTTAGAAATTTGCAGACATTTCGAAAAAATCTCATTAGGCTCGTTCTGTGCTTGTGATTTTGGGGAAACATCTGTGGATTGAATTAATCCCATACAAAACTATTCTATATTTCATTTAAACTACATTACAGTTCCGTAAGAACACTAATCAAGTTATAAGTTAGCCTAGAATGTAGAAATGTAGAAGTTACATTTATTTAAATTTCCTAAAAACAGTAATTTTTAAATTTATTTCTTGACTACCATTAAAAGTGCTACAGGATTTTTGAGGTGTTAGCATGATGGAGTTCCCAGTCAGTTTTACATAAAAATGGATAGGATGACGTTCAGAAACACCTAGGTCGCTCTTTAGACGTTTTCCTCTGGGGGCGATTAAAAAATATCATTATAGAATTACAGATCTTTTCGTATTATTGATTGCCTAGAATAAATTAAAAGGTATTGTATTCGATAAATTATACTCCGTATCATCAGGAACTTTGTATCAGCGTAATCAAGAAAAACATTTATTTCTAAGATGGAGACTTAAATGCTTTTTGATCCACTTGCGAGCGTATATCTAATTTTTTGTCCTCGACTAACTTAAAACCTGATTCGTACTCTTACATAGTGGTAATCTAGTCAAAAAGAAATTTAGAATAGTATTTTATCACACTTTTTTAACCTCCAAGTAAGTTCTAAACTAATTATTTAAATCACAAGGTTATGTTCTACTGTCAAAATACACACACACACAAGGTATTGTACCTACTGTCAAAATACACTTTTAGATAAAATTTTTAAGAATTTACTGAACTAAGACTTTTACTCTTTTAAGCCACCCTGTATGTTCTACATCTATTTTTTCTTCCCCCCTGGTGAGAATTTCTTAAACCAGGTTAATATACATCTATGAAATTAAATTTTTTTCTTTTTGGTCGATTAAAAAAAATGTACAATTGTCTCACAATTCAAATAACAAAATATATTTGTATTTACACCGTAATAAATAGTTTATCTATTTTAATATTTACAGAATAATATTAAAAGCAATAAAATTATTTTAACATCGGAACATTCGTTGCGAAACTAAACAAATATATATATATATATATATATATATATATATATATATATATATATATATATATATATATATAGGAAAACTCAAATTCTTGGGATAGCGGTCCTAGGGCTGAATGAAACTCTGTTTTTTACAAACGCCGAGCTTTCGGAAATATATTGTTTCCTTCTTCAGGGCTACAATATAGAACAGTTCTGTTGATCATAATTTTAAATTTAACAATTTATGATATTTAATAATGAAAAGAAAATGATTCGAAATTCAAAGACTTACGTGCAAATTGAGTCCATTTATGGCTCGTGGAAAATGACACGGAAAACTCATGCAGAGACCGTTGATTGTTGCATCATTATCACATTTTACTGTTACATGGTTTTATTTAATTTTTTAAAAACTAATATTTAAATCTACTTTATGGGTTATTTATATATATATATATATATATATATATATATATATATATATATATATATATATATATATATATATATATATATATATATATATATATATATAGGAAAACTCAAATTCTTGGGATAGCGGTCCTAGGGCTGAATGAAACTCTGTTTTTTACAAACGCCGAGCTTTCGGAAATATATTGTTTCCTTCTTCAGGGCTACAATATAGAACAGTTCTGTTGATCATAATTTTAAATTTAACAATTTATGATATTTAATAATGAAAAGAAAATGATTCGAAATTCAAAGACTTACGTGCAAATTGAGTCCATTTATGGCTCGTGGAAAATGACACGGAAAACTCATGCAGAGACCGTTGATTGTTGCATCATTATCACATTTTACTGTTACATGGTTTTATTTAATTTTTTAAAAACTAATATTTAAATCTACTTTATGGGTTATTTTGGTTGTACTGAGAGTAAGTTAATCTGATAAGAAAATCCTTGAAACAACTTTTTCTGGTGGAAGTGATGTGTCAGAAATGTCTAACTTTATTTTAGCGGCAATTTTGAATGTGGAATCATTATGTTTTACAGGAACTGTTATTTTAATTTTAATTTTGAAGATGTGTATTTGATAAAATTATTATTTTATATATATACCTTGATGAGATTTATGATTATTAATGAGTATTAGTGATTATTTTCTATAAAGTGTAATTACATTTAAAAATTAATATAATTGTAGGAAAGTATTAGGAAATGATTAATAAACATTATTCTGTAGAACAAAGGTTAGAAAAAAGGTTAGAAAAAAATGTCTCCCATAAAGTAGATTTAAATATTAGTTTTTAAAAAATTAAATAAAACCATGTAACAGTAAAATGTGATAATGATGCAACAATCAACGGTCTCTGCATGAGTTTTCCGTGTCATTTTCCACGAGCCATAAATGGACTCAATTTGCACGTAAGTCTTTGAATTTCGAATCATTTTCTTTTCATTATTAAATATCATAAATTGTTAAATTTAAAATTATGACTAACAGAACTGTTCTATATTGTAGCCCTGAAGAAGGAAACAATATATTTCCGAAAGCTCGGCGTTTGTAAAAAACAGAGTTTCATTCAGCCCTAGGACCGCTATCCCAAGAATTTGAGTTTTCCTTTCTAACTAGTCGGTCAAGAACTACTCTTCCCCTTATATATATATATATATATATATATATATATATATATATATATATATATATATATATATATACATACATATATATAGTCGGTTTATAACGTCCTTCTACGTCTTCCGATTTCCAGTCGCCACTGATCCCGATCTTGCCAAAGATCGTTATCCAGTTGCCTTATCCTGATTTCTTCGTCAATTCCTCCTCTCCAACTTCTTCTTGGTCTTCCTGGTTTCCGTCTTCCTCGTGGTTTCCATTCTAATATCTGCTTTGGGAGCCGTTCTTCAGGCATGCTTTGAACATGTCCATACCACGTAAGTTGTTTGATTTTAATGTCGTCCACTATGTCATGTGTAACTCCCATAATCTCCTTAATTCTTTCGTTGGTCACTCTATCCATCCTTGATTTACCTGCCGCACGTCTCCAGTAGTCCATTTCAGTAGCTCTTAGTTGACCCTCCGTCCTCTGTTTGATTTGCCACACTTCGCTGCTATATGTGATAATACTTTTTACTATCGTATTAAATATTCGATGTTTATTAGTTTTTGATATCTGCTGGTCCCATAGAATTCCGTTCATCATAGCTATAGCTCTCCTGCCTTGAGTGCTCCTTTCCTTTATTGCTTTATCCAGTGTACCATCATTTGTTATTTTTAATCCTAAGTATGTGTAACTCTCGCATTTTTTAATACATTGCCCATCCTCCAATTTAAGATCTTGCTGAATCCCTCCAATACACATGTATTCGGTCTTTTTTATGTTAACCTCCAGACCCCACTTGTTATATTCTTCGATTAACTTCCTTGCCATGTAGTTGAGGTCATCGTACTCCTGAGCCACTACTATTTGGTCATCTGCGAAGCATAAGGTATACAGCGTATTATCGTTTAATGGAATACCCATAGCACTACATTTCCTTTTCCATGGTTTAAGTACTTGTTCTAAATATATTTTAAACAATGTGGGTGATAGGCAACATCCCTGCTTAAGTCCTCGATTAACTTTAAATCCGTTCGACATTTGATTATCCAATTTTACATGTGCATTACTATTTTCATAAAGGTTCTTGACAGCTTTAATAAGGGTCGCACTTATATTTGTTTTCTCGAGGGCTTGCCATAAGCGGTTTTGTGGTACACTGTCATAAGCTTTTTTAAGATCTACGTACAAAAGATGAACTTCCTGATTGTAAGCCAGCTTCTTTTCGATTACTTGGGTGATAGAAAACAGATGGTCCATAGTGGATCTTCCTGCTCTAAATCCGGCTTGTTCCTCGGCCTCCATGTCTTGGTATTCCAGTTCTATCTTTTCCTTTATTACTTTCCCGTATATTCGGCTTAAGGTACTCGTAACGGCTATACCTCTGTAATTTTCACATTCATCCCTTCTTCCTTTTTTGTGTATGGCGGATATTAGTGAAGTTTTCCATTCGCTGGGTACCGTGCTTCCATTTAGGCATTTCTGAAATAAATTCGTCATCTGTTCATACAGCTTTCTAGTTCCGTATTTTATCAACTCTGCTGGGATATTACCGGGCCCTGGCGCTTTTCCGTTTTTCAGTGATTTGCATATCTTAATGACGTTGTTTAGGTATATTCTACATGGGGAAGCTATTACCTGTATGTGTTGTTGTTTTTCCTCCTTCTGAAATTCCACCCTATCTTCCTGGAGCAGAACGGAGAAATACTTATCCCATTGTTCGAGTGAGATTGGTGCAATTACATCTTTTTTCTTTTCCTGTCTCAGGGATTTTATAATTCTCCAGCTTTCCGTACTTCTCTGTCCCCCCAGAAACATGTTAATCTTGTTACATTTAGCCTCCCATGTCTCGTTCTTCTTTAGGACTATCTTTCTTCTAACTTTTGTTTGTAACTCTTTATATTTTATCTTGTCTTCGTTGGATTTTGTATTTGTCCCTTTTGTCCCTAATGTCTTGTTCAATATCTTCATCCCACCAATACGTTTTTCCTCTCTGTTTCTGTCCCCTTTCTTGGTACCCCAGTGCTTCTGTTGCTGCTTCCTGAATGCAGGTCTTGATGTGCTGATACTGTTCTTCCGTATCTTCAAACTCTACGTCACCCAGTTTAGAGTCTAGTCTGTCCTTATACAGTTTCTTAGTGCTGTCATGTTCTAGGCTGTCTATGTTGTATCTGATTTCCTCCGTTTTCCTATAGTTATTTTCGTTCATTATTTTTCCTTCGTGTCGGATTGGGAACGTTACTTTAATCTTTAGTAGGTGATGGTCACTTCCACAGGTTGCACCTCTATAAACTCTCACGTCTTGTACTTTAAGTTTTGTTTTAACTCGAGCTATAGCATAGTCTATAATAGTTTTTAATTGTCGGGTATTCTGGGTCCACGTATATTTGGGTATCATCTTATGCGGGTAAAATCCATTGAGGATGCGTAGTTCATTCTGTTCACATACTGCAATCAACCGCATTCCGTTGTCATTGGTCACTTGTTCGCCGAATGGGCCTACTGTTTGATCATGTTGTTTACTTCCGATTCTACTGTTTAAATCTCCAAGTATGATAACTTCCCTCTCGGTACCAATTTTTGTTATAATTGTATTGAGTTGCTCGAAGAATTCATCCTTCTTTGTGCCCAGTGAGTCATCGTTTATGGCGTAAACTCCTACTATTGCTATTCTGTGTCCATATATCGTTAGGTTTACCCTTATGATGCGCTCAGTGATAGCTTCCCATGAAGTTACAAATTTTCTTAATTTCTTTTTAATTAAGATCGATATTCCCTGTTGGGCGCGTTTATCCCTAACTACACCGCTAAAGAAATGGTCATACTGTCCGAGATTCTCTGATCCCTGTCCCTTCTTTTTTGTTTCCGTTATTACGGCCAGGTCCAGGTTTTGTTCTTTAACTTCTGATAGAATTTCATTTAATTTCTGGGAGATACTCTGCACATTCCATGTTCCATAAATCATCGTCCGTTTCCTGAACTTTTGTCGTCTTTTTTTGTTCCGTCCGGAGTTCCGAGGCTGAAGACTGGTTTCTTTAACCGTATCTTCTTTTTTATGAGTATCAGGGGGTTGGCCTGATGCTTCAACCCCCAACCTGGAGGACCAGGTAATTTTTGATCAAGGTATTCTTCCTCTAGCCTTTGATGAGCCAACATCGGTACTACAAGGCAGCAGTTTTCGCCGTATCCTGGCAGGAGCCCTTACAGGGTGCTATCATCCGGGCCAGATGAACCCTGGTTTTTACTCCTCCCCTTCCTCCTTTCCCATCTCTTGCATGATGGGACCCCAGGCTTAGGACTGGCATAGCGGAGTACACAAATGCCAGAACAAATCATAATATACCCATAAGACATTCAAAATGCTACTGAATTGTATTTTTTCCGTATTGACCGGCGACAGGCTTCTTGCGCCAGTTAAATGACCAGGCTCAAATTGGCAACGAGGCTCACGGCGAAGATCCATTACGCTACGTTCGGTACCGCTGGATCAGGCCCGTAAATCGGCTGGATCCATAGAGATTATCAAAAATTTAACACGGCGTGAGGTATCTATAGCGTTAGCAATAGCGTTAGCTATAATAATCTTTGCTGCAAGTAACTCTTGTGCATTTTTTTTAATTATTAACTTTCTACTAAAAATGGTTAACTTGACGAAACTGCAAAAATAAAAAATTATTTTTTAGCAACCAAATGCTAAGATAGGAATAGGAAGTTATTGCACTGTTTGATGGTATCTAATAGGATAGCCGTTTGCGTACATTTTAGATAAGAGAATTTCATTTGATTCCTAGATTAGACATTAGGCAGCTTCCTTGTGGTCTCAAATAAAAATAATAATTTTAATTTACTGAAACAAAACAAATAAAATTTTCTAATATCACATTTAATAATTACGTATTATTTATACAGCAAAAGAAAGTCATTCTAGGCATTACCCAACTCAGTAAACGTGCATTTGATTGTTTCGTAAATAGCATTCTCAGAGGTGTCATTCTTGTTAACAAGACATTTATTTATGGCGGGCTTGATTTTAGATTCTTCATACTCAAACTTTTTTAACATATCTATAAATGCATCTTCATTAAAATTACCACCATTATCATCCAGGAAACCTAAAGTTTTGCTATAGCAAACAAGATACTTCTTTAATTCTGGTTCAGCGCCCCACTTGCCCATTGACGTTCTATCTAACATTTCTTTGGTGACACCAGTTTCTTTCATGCATTTCTCTAGAGCCTCTGAATAGTCCTTTTTTGAAGGTGCCTGGAATTTAAAAGGAAAATTTATATTTAATATTTTTAGTTGAATTAGAAAATAATTGTAACAGTCAGCGTATAAAAAAAAGTATGTTGTATTCTAGGGTCCGATATCCTCGTAGAATCATAGTATATCATAACTGTAAAGCTTTTATTTCTCGCTTAGCTGTTTGAACAGTAGACAAATGGACAAATTTTTCCTGAAAATACTAAAATACATTTGGGCAACAAAAACAAGATGACATGAGAAAACTGTCTTTAGAGAAGCATATCCTACCTGAATGCTGTACTGTGGACCATTTTGTATGCTTATTGGAAAAAAATCCATTTTTATGTCTAATAAATTGAAATGATTTAAACAAAAGTGATATCTTTACCACTTCTAGATAATTTATTCTTGATAACAATTATTTTTTTTTTAACTTAAGGAGACAGAATAAATACTTTTTTATCGTGGGTTCAAGCATTACGTATCTTATACCGAGACTAATAAAAATACATCATGATTTCAAATAATCAATAAATGACTGTAATTGCACTTTGTTATGATTTTATATGAAATAATTTTGGCTACATTAGGCCAGTTTGCACTCGATAAAATACTCATAAAAAAACTAATTATAAGAAAGCGATTAGAGTTAAATTAAGAGAAAGATAGATAGTAGAGGTGTGCGAATGTTCGAAAATTCGAGTCGAATATTCGATTTTTCAAGTTTTCAAACAAAATCGAATTTTCATACAAATCCAATACTCGAACAAACTCGAATATCTAAACCAACTCAAATATTTAAACACACTCTAATTTTCAAACAAACTCGAATGTTCAAACTCTAATATTCAAAGAAACTAGAATTTTTAAACAGATTAGAATATTCGAAAAAGTTAAATGTCTTAATTTGCCTGAACATTTCGATCATATGTTTATTGTTTTCTTCACAATACTAAAAACAAAATATTGGTTCAGAAGTTATCTGGGTGGTTGCTTAGGTAGACTACAGTAGGAAAGGAAATATTCATGCATTTCACATGATTCCATCTACAAATGTATTTTATTTTGAAACGTTTTAAAATATAAGTTATTCAAGGTAGCTTATGCACGCTTAAGCAAGGCCCCCGACAGACAAAGTTTTTCAAAACCAATTAAAAGTCTATATTTTTGTTTATTTAGAAAATGGAATGATACTTCATAAAAATGGCGTTGCTACATACATCATGCATATGCGATAACGCGTATTTAGGACTATCAAAAGAGGCATCTCGCGCCTTTCTACATTAATTTTCATTTTACAATGGCGAGTGCTATTTTGTAAAAATTTATTAGAATCGTGAAATCAGTATCTGTAAATTTCCAATTTTTTATTCGAACCTACATATTTATATGCTCGAGTAATAAAGCATTGTTTATGTGACTCCCATAAGGGCTCATGTTAAACGTGACTTTTACATGCTTTATTATAAACAATTTTGATGACCACCTCAGTCTTTCATGATAGCTAAAAAAAAAACAATTTCTCCTGCTCTGAAAAAATAGTGAATAAAATAGTGAATTAAATCCATGTTTTAGCTTCTTTTATATATTTAATTAAAAGAAAATATAATTAATTTGTAAAATGATGTGATAAATCAAAAAATCATATCAAGGAAGACAAAATTAAAGTAGGAAAATATCCATTTACTATTATTTAAAAGATTAAATTATGAGTTTTATAGAAATAATAACAATACATTTAAATTTGATAAAATGCTAAAAACATACATAAATTTTCTCATTTTTGATCTGTTTATGTATCTTATGTATCGGCGCTGTCTTTTCTTGTTTATCGATACCACTGTATGCACGTTTAATGTACATACTTGCATATAATGCATATAGTTTTATATATATATATATATATATATATATATATATATATATATATATATATATATTTGTATGTATACGTATGAGTGCAAAATTGAATAAAATTATTATCAATGGCGTGAAACAAACTGAGGTAGAGACTTAAGTCCACTTTTTGGGTTTTTGGTCAGTATTAAAGACTTACTTCGAAGTATCTACGCGTTTTTCCGAAGGCGATTGTATTTGACGACATTACATTGAACATAAAAGTCCAATTTTATCAAATCTTGAAAAGTGGATCCGAGTCTTTTTTCTAGTAGGCTATAGATGTATGTTCATAGAAAATGGGGGAACACTGGATCTTGGCGCACTTGAATTTTAAAACGAAGGAATGTCGACTATTCAAATTTGAAATGTGATAATATTTGTTTAAGGGAATGAGAACGTCAGCTTTTATATGAAGATCAAAATTTCGAAACAAAGACTCGATTGGCCGCTTTGTATTGTACTATACCAACGAGAAAAGTTCCTTACAGAAGCGCCATTCTTGTAGGATTGTTTGGATCCCGAGCTGCGCTCATTGTTTTGATGCTGTCTCTCTTGCACGCTATTTCCACAACAACTCTCTCTCTTCTACAATTCCTCTCCACCGCAAGTTCTTCTTCCAGATGATCAAGTGAAAGAAATCTTAGTATATTCCAGTGAATTCTTGGTTGAGTGGTCATCCGCTTTGGCAAACATTTTGCCGTTGTATATCGAATGGGATAAAATTCCGTCCCATGTATTTTTCTATACAGAAAATATTTTCTTTTATGCAAACAATATTGCCGCAACAAGAATAGAATTATTATTTTTAATTGTAACCCTGCCAGTCAAGAAATAAAAAAAATCCTCGAACATAATTCAAAATTATTTTGATGATAGAATGTCCAATACAACCTTGTTTCTTGGAAAATTATCTACATTAATTTTAATAAATATTTTTATAAAAATATTTAAAAAAGAGGTCTGTATTTATCGAGATTCGGACCTGCACAACATAAAATACAAAAATAATTTCTCATCACTCCTAACCTCTCGGCCACGAGAACATTTAATATATTTAGTTCATTTCTCATATTAGGTCATCTAGGAGAAGGGGCTATCTGCTTCGTAGGTACCATAACTAATCTCAGTAAATATATTGGTACCTACGACTGGCAACGCTTTCGAACCAAGAACGACGGTTCTATAGAGAATCTATATTCGTTTATTATATTTACTTATTATACTTACTGCAAGACTGCAGAAAGTGGAGGAAGACACTGTTTTGAATCGAGCGACTTATAAAATTTAAATTCAAAATTCTGACAACTTATCAGACAATTAAATTTACATCAACGAGTTCTCAAAACTAACAGTAAACGAAAGCCGATCTGGATCCTTCATATACCCTTTTTCCGATACCAGAAGGTTCTCGAATCTTCTAGAATGATCTTAATACTACATGGTGCAATAAAAATAAGAAAAATAAAAAATCTGGCTATTTCTAGAACTTGTGTCATAGGCGTTCCATGTCAAAAATAAGGAAAGATTATTTTCTAAAAGAAAGTTCCAGATCTCCTTTCATAGACGTTTCAGAAGGAAATTAACAAAAATTAAAATTAATTAAATAAATTATGAACTCGTAGAAAATAAAACTATAGCCCTACAAACTCAAACTAATATTATGAAATATATAAAGCTATAAAGACCGTTATATATATATATATATATATATATATATATATATATATATATATATATATATATATATATATATATATAAATATATAAATATAGAACAGAAAGCGTTACTGTATTAAATGCCTCTTCAACTGTATTTAAAATATTTTTTCCATTAAACTTCGAACACATTTTTCTTTAAAACAGATTAGGCTATTGACTATGATAAAAACGGGGTAGTAAGGAACAAATTAATAACAGCATTTTGATGATTGAATATCTTCTCTGGCACTCAAATATGATAAAATCATAAAGTGCTACCAACGTCAGAGATGCGTTTTTGAGAACGGGGTGAAAGTGGCACTTTTTTAGTTTTTCAAAAATACCTCAAAAACTATTTTTAGTATATATATATATATATATATATATATATATATATATTATATTATAATTCCATAAATGTAATATGGCATGCAAATTTAAATAAATATTTTAAAATAGCGCTTTGCAAAAAATAATCTCACAGATGATTTTTATAAACTGTCATTAATTCATGATTTTTCTCATCCTAAGATTGGATAGCACAGCTGTACTTATCTTTAACTTAAAATATATCAAGTTTATTACGTTTATACGTATAAGTAGAACTATCATTCTACCAGCCTATATTTTGATTTGCATCAAAGAGTCTATGAAATATGTGAATAATGCTAGAAAACATGACAGAAAATTGCCGAGAGTGAAAGTAGAAAAGTAGTAGGGGCAGCGCTGCTATTAAGGGGAGCCGTATGTACTATATAAATAAGACTCCCCTCGCCAGCCGCACACGTCCGAGTTTCGTTATGAGTGGTAACGTTTTTCTCATAGAAATATCCTTTAACAAAATCAAAATTGGACTTTCAATAACGCGTTCAGGCGGGTTTAAAGTACATTATAGTGTTTTTTGTCGCAAAATCACATATTTTTTCTCTATTAATTTGCCTAGAACTTATTATTATTACTTGAAAATTAAGGATTCTTTTAGAATTTTAATAAATAATTTTATAATATATTTTAGATCAGATATGATTTAATGTTTAAACTTACGCCGAATACGATGGTAAAAAGAGCACAAACAAAAAATGCAAATATACCGTTCATTTTGAAAAATTCTTGTTTAGTTAAGATATTCAACTGTGCTGCATATGAGCTGCTGGGTATTTTTATATTGGTTATAATGGTAAGGTCAGATTTGATAGCTCTTAAATAATTAACAGAAATGTGTTTCAAAAATGCTAAACATAATCATAAACAGTGACATGGCCTATTCAAAAAAATAAAATTTTTATGTTTTGTTATAATTTTTTCAATTTGGTGTTTAATCTTCTCATACTATTGAAATTATTATATTACAGTTTGTCACTTCCTAAAATATCATATTAATAAAATGTAAATTAAATAAAATTACTACATATACAGGGTGTCCTCAAAGTTGAGTTTATTATTTAAACAGCTTGTAGAACTCGTAAAGAGAAATCTATTTAGCAAAAATCGTTTATATAAAAGTTGACAAAGAAAAAAATTATTAACAACTATTTAAAAAATTTAAGATCTTTAATAGAAACCTTATTTCATGATATTTTCAATCATTCTATTGTAAAAACTTTGTTTACTGCCGATACTGAGTATGCCTATTTTTTGTGTGTAGTTGTTATAGGGTTCTCAGTGCTATTTTCGACATACTCAGTGTTAAATAATTCATACAGTCATGTGTGATATTATTTTCCATTTGTCGGTGTCTTGTGCAACTAAAATGGCACACATTTATGGAAACAATGAACTAGCGGACGTAATATTAACTTACAGAGAGTGCCAATAAAATGCAGCCGCAGCATGTTGGCGGAGAGATTTCCTTTACGAAACAATTCGTCTCCTCGGATGTTTGTAAATTTAGTTATAAGACTTTATGAGACCGGATATTTAAAGCAACAACGACAAGGTCACGCTGAAAGACCTCCTTCACTCGAAATGGAGGACATCGAGGAGGAAATGTTAGAAATTGTTGAAAATGACCCAACAACGAGCAGGACACGTAGAAGTTGCTCATAATAAAATGTGGAAAACTTTACGACAAGAACAACTTTATCCATATCATTATCAACGGGTACAAGCACTGCAATCAGAAGAGTTAAATTTTCTCACTGGCTCTTACATCAGTACAACATAAATACCAATTTTACCAAATTTATTTTGGCTACCAATGATGCCACGTTTACAAGAAATAAAGTAAAAAATTTCCACAACAATTATGTTTGGGCAGTAGAAAATCGGCACAGATTTCCAGTTAATGTTTGGGCTGGTATTGTAAATGGAATGCTTATAGGGCCTTATTTTTTTCCAAATCGACTGACCGGTGAAAATTATTTACAAAAAGTATTTGGTCATCACTAAAGGTATTTAATATTTTAAAGAATAATGGTTTAGGCCAGATAGCTGACAGTCTTGAGATGTTGACGAAATTAATAAATAATTTGTTAAATCGTTAGAAAAACTACCAGTAGACAATAATATTTTAAATTAAAAAAAATTAACATAAAAAAATACTGAAATTAATAAGTTTTCATTTAGGGCTATCAAAGAAATAGAAGTTCAAAATATGATATCGAAAATAAAATGTAAGGCGACGAGTCTTGATGGAATAAATATTTCAAGGCTAAATCTATGTTTACCTTTTTTATTTCCAGTAATAACGCATGTAATTAATTACTGTTTGAAAAATTACCTATTCCCAGAATGCTGAAAAAATGCGCAGATGATACCATTACTAAAGATAAGTAACCCGATGTCCTTTAGTAATTTAATACCTATTAGTATACTAACAACACTTTCAAAAATTTTAGAAAAAACAATGCAAATGCAGATCAAAACCATATAAGAGTAAACAACGTTATACTAGTGACACAATCTGGTTTCAGATCCAGTCATAGTTGCAGAACTGAGCTGCTTAAAATTACCGATGATATAATAGTTGTCACAAATAACAACAAGTTAACAGTTCTGGTTTAACTAGATTACACACAAGAATTTGATACTATGAATCATTCAAAACTTAGATCTGTCTTGCATTTTATCGGTTAATTCAGTATGGCTGACCAAACATTTCATAATTATGTTTAATTGCAATCTCAACCTAACAAAATGCATTAATAGTGGACAGACCTGCTGACTCCTAATATAAAAGTAATAATTTTTTCAGTAATTTTTGTTTCATATATTTTGGAAAGGAAAAAAAAATCATTTGTCTGTCCTAATAACTTCAGCATGACTGGCCATTTACTGTATAATTAACCTTAAATGCAGTTCATCCGAACAAAACTTATTATTAATTGGATAAGTTTGGCAGCCCTACTGACATCTGACAAATTTCCTAACCTCATAATTTTCAAATTCATTTTACAGTTAAATGAGACTCGGGAACGAACAAAATATTTCCTCCTGTTTTAAAGTTTTTTATTTTAATTTAAATTTTAAAACCAATTTGATGTAATAAATTGTTATGATTTGGTCTGTGACCGTAGTTTTTTAGTCTCTTTTACCAATGTACTTTGTCATAAATCCATCTTAGTGAACATCCTCAAATAAAGATGTAAGTTTTCAATACTATTAGGGAAAATTTATCTCACTAATTTCCCCCTTTTTTGTAATTATTGTAGTCTCCCTGAAGATGAAAATGATAATAAAGATTTTCGAAGCTTGGATTAACTTTAAAGAGTACTCTTCCACTTGCTGCACACCCCAATATTAACTAGTTTATCCTAACTAGTCAGCAACGACTACCCTTTCTATATACATATATATATATATATATATATATATATATATATATATATATATATATATATATATATATCAATGCAGACTGACTGTAGGCTTACAAAGAAACCTTTCCCATAATATTTGGTAATTATCACAGGATTCCACGAAAGCGATTCAAAACGTTTTCGGAAGCTTGCCAAAAGCCTGCTGCAATCTTTCATACTATGAGGTGTAGGTTAACAAATAAAAGTTTATATAGGAATACTATGGATAGAAACCTAGCTTTGAAGCCTAGAAATATGTAAGAGAAATAGTTGTCTGCCGAAAATAAACAAAATTCTCCATTCTTGCTGCGTCAGTAATACAAGAAAATGATTTTTTTTATACTTGTATTTTTGGGGCCTAAAACTTGCTTGATTTATTGTTGCTGTTGTAAGTTTAAGCCCTCTGTTGTCAATTTAAGATGGTTTTAAGTTCAAATCAAAATAGTGAATTCAGAGGTTAGAGTTTTAGTCTACGGAAATATAAATTTGGAAGTTCTTCCACAAACTTGAAAAATAATTCTTCTTGCTGTTCCTCTTTCAACAAGGGCTGTTAATAATTTTAACTACCAGTTCTTGTGATATTCAGTCATTTTCCTTCGAGGTAGTGTCTGCAAGCCTCCGGAGATTGCGAAATTTTCCAGGCACTTTCTTTAAAAATTCTACGAGGTACGGTCGAGCTCACCTTCCGTTAATTTGGCATCTTTAATTATTCCAACGGAGTGATTTTCTGTTCTATATTTACTAAAAGTCAATTGCCGATTAATGGAAAAAAATATGTTTTCAGGGTTATTCAAGACATTCATGTCATCAATATGGAATGATTCGTCGAAAACTTTCTAGCCTTGATTTTGACCTAACTTTGATGAAGTGATAGAGACCTCTGAATTTGATCAACGTTGATTTACTTTCTTTATTTTCTCGATGTCAAATAATTAGAAGGGTGCCTCAACTCATTCAGAATATCAAACACGAGTGAGATACAAGAGATCTGATATCTGAAATTTAATTTGAATAAGAAAGTAACTTTTTCTTAGAGCTCGATTGATTGATTAAGTAGATATATACCCGTTTCAGAAAATCAGAATATTATATTACTACTGCGTTTTTCTGACCTCCCAGCTTACAGATTTTTTTTAAAAGGTTCGAAAGAGCGTTTTTCGAAACAGACATCTCGTTGAGTCTATTTTCTACAATTTTCTAATAATTTCAAGTCAATATTTTTTGAAGTGTGCAAAATACATTAAATCCAGTCTAGAATACGTATGGAAAAATGACGGAAACACAGAACTCTTATATTTAACTCCTCGCTTACTTTTGGCAACCGTAGAGAGAAATGTGACCAAAGGTTGACTCCTACAACTGCTTTTAATCTTTCCTCCTGACTGCAGTAAGAAAATACCATTGCTAAAAATTCAATCCTCAAAAGACGTGTGGTTTAACTATCTGTTTTTCTTTTCGATTGTATTGTGTGTTGGATGAACGACCAATTATCTAATTATTTCACAAATATTCAGTCTTGTACACCATGGAGATTGAAAATACTTGGCCACTAGCGGTGCAGAAAAACTTTCTGTTACTGAACCTTTTGATGAATTTATTACTACAGAAAGTTGATCAATTTTTAACAGATCTTGTATTATATCAATAATAATCTCAAGAAATGTAGCTCTTTTATGTTTCAAAACCAAATTTTCACTAGATTTTGTTCTAAGCAAATTAATTATCTCGTTTTAAATTTTGCGGCTTAAATAACTTATTTAATTCTTTAGCTTTTAAAGAGGTTCTTTTAAAAAAAGTATTATAATTAGAAAATGGGTGTAAAATTGACATTCAATATCTAAATCTGGAATCCTGGCCATTAAAAGCTACAAAAAAGGCACGACACTGTAGTAATCATAATATTAATAAGGCGATCTAGTACTTTCCACACAAATATGAATAGTATTTCCTTGAAACTAATCATTATAAAATAGAGTCGAGTTAATATGCTGCTGTAAGTTTTCATGATTAATAATGGTTTGTATAAAATTGCTTCTAACGGAAATAGCATTAACCTATGAGAAGGAATACGATTTGTTGTGGCGATTTGCTAAAAACCAACCAAAGTGACTTGTTTAAAAAATTGGATCTGAGTTTGACAGTTTACGTTTATTTGTTTACACGTGTTAGAACCTCTGTAGCGGGAGAGTTCTATATATATATATATATATATATATATATATATATATATATAAAAATAACATGACCATGGCCATGGCATTTGCATTCAGATGAAATAACAAAAAGTTGAAGCGGAGTGTTTCATTATTCGTTCATTGAGGCTGTTTTATCAATATGAGTTTGCATAACATTTTACGAATTTTTGCTTACACATGTTAGGGCCGCTGTAGCTCGTGGTCCCATTATCACTACTAAACTTACCACAGCGATAGGTATGCCCCTGATGTGAAATATAATTTACTACAAGAAACTCTTGTGCATTTCTTTTAATTATTAACTTTCTACTAAAAATGGTTAACGTGACGAAACTGTCAGAATAAAAAAGTTCACAGTATTTTGTAGCAACGAAATGCTAAGATAGGAATAGGAAGTTATTGCACTATTTAATGGTATCTAATAAGATAGCCGCTTGCGTACATTTTAGATAAAAGAATTTCATTTGATTCCTAGATTAGACATTAGGGAGCTTCCTTGTGGTCTCAAATAAAAATAATAATTTTAATTTACTGAAACAAAACAAATGAAATTTTCTAATATCACATTTAATAATTACATATTATTTATACAGCAAAAGAAAGTCATTCTAGGCATTACGCAACTCATTTAACGTGCATTTGATTGTTTCGTAAATTGCATTCTCAGAGGTGTCTTGATTGTTAACAAGACATTTATTTAGGGCGGGCTTGATTTTAGATTCTTTATATCCAAAGTTTTTTAATATATCTATAAATACATCTTCATTAAAATTATCATTATCATCCAGGATACCTAAAGTTTTGGTAAAGCAAACCAGATAATTCTTGAGTTCTGGTTCAGCGCCCCACTTGCCAATAACCGCGTTAGATAACATTTTGTCGGTGACACCAGTTTCTTTCATGCATTTCTCTACAGCCTCTGTACGGCTTATTTTTGAAGGTGCCTGGAATTTAAGGGGAAAATTTATATTTAATATTTTTAGTTGAATTAGAAAATAATCCTAACAGTCAGCGTATAAAAAAAAGTATGTTGTATTCTAGGGTCCGATATCCTCGTAGAATCATTGTATATCATAACTGTAAAGCTGTTATTTCTCGCTTAGCTGTTTGAACAGTTGGCAAATGGACACATTTTTCCTGAAAATACCAATATACATTTGGGCAACAAAAAAAAAGGTGACATGAGAAAAGTGTCTTTAAAGAAGTATATCCTATCTGTACTGTGGACCATTTTGTACCCTTATTAAAAAAATCCATTTTTATGTCTAAAAAATTGAAATGATTTAAACAAAAATGGTATCTTTACCACTTCTAGATAATTTATTCTGAATAACAATTATTTTTTTTTAACTTAAGGAGACAGAATAAATACTTTATTTTTATCTTGGGTTCAAGCATTACGTATCTTATACCGAGACTAATAAAAATACATCATGATTTCAAATAATCAATAAATGACTGTAATTGCACTTTGTTATGATTTTATATGAAATAATTTTGGCTACATTAGGCCAGTTTGCACTCGATAAAATACTCATAAAAAAACTAATCATAAAAAAGCGATTAAAGTTAAATTAAGATAAAGATAGATAGTAGGGATGTGCGAATGTTCGAAAATTCTAGTCGAATATTCGATTTTTCAAGTTTTCAAACAAAATCGAATTTTCATACAAATCCTATACTCGAAAAACCTCGAATATTTAAACCAACTCAAATATTTAAACACACTCTAATTTTCAAACAAACTCGAATGTACAAACTCTATATTCAAAGAAACTAGAATTTTTAAACAGATTAGAATATTCGAAAAAGTTAAATGTCTTAATTTGCCTGAACATTTCGACCATATGTTTATTGTCTTCTTCACAATACTAAAAACAAAATATTGGTTCAGAAGTTATCTGGGTGGTTGCTTAGGTAGACCTCAGCAGATAAATTGAAGGAAATATTCATGTATTTCACACAGGCGCGGATCCAAGGGGGGGGCGGTGGGGGCGATCGCCCCCCCCCCCCAAGAGCTTTGAGTTTAGGAAAATGGACCTGATTTTTCCTCTTATACTACAGTTTATTTAAGAACTAGAGAGAGTAATACATCATTTTTTACCCTTTTTCTCTTCGCAAACTACTTGTGTTCTTTAGTCCGGTGTCTTTAGAAAAAATCTGTTAGACACATATATTTTTCATAGGAATGGGTTAGAAATTTTATAGTCAAAATTACCGGTCTATAATAATGAACTAAAACGTAGCCTTATTCTCACAAAAAATTTGAAGTTATAATTTAAATATTTACAAAATGTCTATTGTTAAAAATACAAAAAGGTAAACATATCTAAAAAAAAATTCGTCCATATATTATTAAAATATTTTTAGGGCTATCGGTCATTTTATTATTAATTAAAAACATTTTTAGGGTATTTGACGTTTCGGTTTATTTATTCGTTAAATCATCTGCAGAATTACAATTAAACACTAAAAAGGGATTCAAATGTAATTACTTTTTTTTATGTTGTAATTAATATTAGACCTACTTATTTTTATTTCTATTGTACTGATATATTAATTTAATTTACTTTGTTATATGGAAAGACGATAGCTCCAAAAAAATAAGATAAACATGTTAATTCTACACGCTTAAGAAAAAGACACCAATACAATAATAAAATAATAAAAAACTTGCAGCTAATTAGAATTAAATATATATAAAATTAAAGAGTCGGACACACTAAAATAAAAATATATAAAAAAACATATAAACAACATTAAACAATAAAATACAACAAAAACAAAAATTTAAGTAATAAATTGTGTTTACACTAGTAAACATTACGTATCCAATTCCTAATCAAAGTCAGTGAAACTA
This sequence comes from Diaprepes abbreviatus, assembly GCA_034092305.1. Lineage (NCBI taxonomy): Eukaryota > Metazoa > Arthropoda > Insecta > Coleoptera > Curculionidae > Diaprepes > Diaprepes abbreviatus. The sequence goes on from JASJET010000303.1 coordinate 7,511,003, forward strand.
TCTTCGCTCCAATTAATTATAATTGGTTCCTCTGTTTCACCGATCAAGAGATCGAGTTCTCACATTTTGTTTTATTCTTTTATCATATGGATTTTCCCAATTTTCCGCAGTAACTTTATTCAAAAAAATCTTTCATAAGTTTAGTTAAATTACTAATTTTATTAATTGTGTTATTTCTAGCAACTCTACCTTTTACTTGAGAGAGATATTTACTTCTCTAACGTACAGTTTCCGAACGATTATAGGAACAGATTTTCTATCTGGTTTTCCTCAGCAAAAATTAAGTTCTCTGAGCAATTTACAGAAATCAGTTCTTTTAATTTCAGGTAAATCGCGATCTTCATTGATTTTAGTTAGAATTTTGTAGATGGTTGGGATCTGCTTCTCATAATAAAATGTATATACAACCCCTTTAATTGCAGTTTTCATTTCTTCTTCCAACGAGGTTTTTCATCTGCCTGTGATCGAATGTGGCTTGGGAGTACAAACAATTTCAGTAGTTTTTTCTCCTTCAGTATTCGGTACATAGTAGATTGTCCAACTCCTGTCATGTTGGAACACATCTCAACAGAGCTTTTAACATTATTATCTAGATATTGATATCTAAAGGCATCATTCATCATAATAAGTTTTTCATTGAGGAAAAATGCCCTGGTTTAACGATTTTGGAATAAATATAGAGTTGAAAACCATATCTTTTGGGTATCTCACTAATCTCAAATAATATATAAAAAGAAGCGCAAACAAGATAAATCACTAAGAACAAACTGTAAGGTGTACTTTGCTCACTGACAGAAATTAGAATTTTTATGTTGCAGTAAATTTATGAAATATATTTAAATATAATGAAATATAATTAGATTTACGGCAGTTCTCAGTTACCAGCGGCACTGGAGCAGGTACGTTTGAGGTTTCGGTAACAGTTTTATTACTCTCTCTAGTTCTTGAATAACGTATAGGAATGTGTATACTTGCGATCGCCCCCCCCCCCCCCACTCAAGAGCTTTGCGTTCAGGAAAATAGAACCCATTCTGCCTTTTATATTAGGAATGTGTATGCTGCTTGCACCCCCCCCCCCCCCCCATTGACAACTTGTTTTTCTTGCATACTGTACTTTTGTGATATCACCGCCCCCCCCCCCAAAGATAGAGGCTGGATCCGCCCCTGATTTCACATGATTCCATTTGCAAATCTATTTTATTTTGATACGTAAATATAAGTTATTCAAGGTAGCTTATGCACGCTTAAGCAAGGCCCCCGAGAGTCCAAGTATTTTAAAACCATTTAAATGTCTATATTTTTGTTTATTTAGAAAATGAAATGATGTTTCATAAAAATGGCGTTGCTACATACATCACGCATATGCGGTAACGCGTATTTAGGACTATCAGAAGAGGCATCTCGCTCCTTTCTACATTAATTTTCATTTTACAATGACGAGTGCTATATTGTAAACATTTATTAGATTCGTCGAATCAATATCTGTAAACTTCCAATTTTTTATTCGAACCTACATATTTATATGCTCGAGTAATAAAGCATTGTTTATGTGACTCCCATAAGAGCCCATGTTAAACGTGACTTTTCCATGCTTTATTATTAACAATTTTGATGACTACCTAAGTCTTTCATGACAGCTAAAAAAACAATTTCTCGTACTATAAAAAAAATAGTGAATGAAATAGTAAATTAAATCCATGTTTTAGCTTCTTTTATATATATAATTAAAAGAAAATATAATTAATTTGTAAAATGATGTGATAGATCAAAAAATCATATTAAAGAAGTCAAAATTGAAGTAGGAAAATATTCGTTTACTATTATTTAAAAGATAAAATTATGAGTTTTATAGAAATAATAACAAAACATTTAAATTTGATAAAATGCTAATAATATACATAAATTTTCTCATTTTTGATCAGTTTATGTATCTTATGTATCTGCGCTGTTTTTTCTTGTCCATCGATATCACTGTATGCACGTATAATGTACATACTTGCATATAATGCATATAGTATTTTATATATATTTGTATGTATAAGTATGAGCACAAAATTGAATAAAATGATTATCAATGGCGCGAAACAAAGTGAGGTAAAGACTTAAGTCCACTTTTTGGGTTTTTGGTCAGTATTAAAGACTTATTTCGAAGTATCTACGCGTTTTTTCGAAGGCGATTGTATTTGATGACATTAAACATAAAAGTCCAATTTTATCAAATCTTGAAAAGTGGACCCGAGTCTTTTTTCTAGTAGGCTATAGATGTATGTTTATAATAAATGGGGGAATGACACTGGATCTTGGCGCACTTGAATTTTAAACGAAGGAATGTCGACTGTTCAAATTTTAAATGAGATAATATTTGTTTAAGTGAATGGGAACGTCACCTTTTATATGAAGATCAAAATTTCGAAAAAAGACTCGTTTGGCCGCTTTGTATTGTATTATACCAACGAGAAAAGTTCCTTACAGAAGCGCCATTCTTATGGGATTGTTTGGATCCCGAGCTGCGCTCACTGTTTTGATGCAGTCTCCCTTGCACGCTACTTTCACAACAAGTAACTCTCTTCTACAGTTCCTCTCCACTACAAGTTCTCCTTCCAGATGATCAAGTGAAAGAAATATTACTTTATTCCAGTGAATTCTTGGTTTAGTGGTCTTCCGCTTTGGCAAACGTTTTGCCGTTGTATATCGAATGGGATAGAATTCCGTCCCATGTATTTTTCTATGCAGAAAATTTTCTTTTATACAAACAATATTGCCGCAACAAGAATAGAATTATTATTTTTAATTGTACCCTGCCAGTCAAGAAATAAAAAAAATCCTCGAACATAATTCAAAATTATTTCGATGATAGAATATCCAGTGCAACCTTGTTTCTTGGAAAATAATTTACATTAATTTTAACAAATATTTTTATAAAAATGTTTAAAAAAGAGGTCTGTATTTATCGAGATTCGAACCTGCACAACATAAAATACAAAAATTATTTCCCATCACTTCTAACCTCTCGGCCACGAGAACATTTAACATATTTAGTTCATTTCTCATATTAGGTCATCTAGGAGAAGGAGCCATCTGCTTCGTAGTTACCAGAACTAATCTCAGTAAACATTGCTACCTACGACTGGCGACGCATTCGAATCAAGAACGACGGTTCTATTAGGAATCTATATCCGTTGATTATACTTACCTATTATACTTACTGCAAGACTGCAAAAGGTGGAGAAAGACACTGTTTTGAATCGAGCGACTTATAAAATTTAAATAAAAATTCTGACAACTTGACAGACAATTCAATTTACATCAACGAGTTCTCAAAACTAACAGTAAACGAAAGCCGATCTGGATCCTTCATATACACTTTTTCCTATACCAGAAGGTTCCCGAATCTTCTAGAATGATCTTAATACTACATGGTGCAATAAAAATAAGAAAAATAAAAAATCTGGCTATTTCTAGAACTTGTATCATAGGCGTTCCATGTCAAAAATAAGGAAAGATTATTTTCTAAAAGAAAGTTCCAGATCTCCTTTCATAGACGTTTCAGAAGGAAATTAACAAAAATTAAAATTAATTAAATAAATTATGAACTCGTAGAAAATAAAACTATAGCCTTACAAACTCAAATTAATATTATGAAATATATAATGCTATAAAGACCGTTATATATATATATATATATATATATATATATATATATATATATATATATATATATATATATATATATATATATATATATATATATATATATATATATATAGAACAGAAAGCGTTACTGTATTAAATGCCTCTTCAACTGTATTTAAAATATTTTTTCCATTAAACTTAGAACACATTTTTCTTTAAAACAGATTAGGCTATTGACTATGATAAAAACGGGGTAATAAGGAACAAATTAATAACAGCATTTTGATGATTGAATATCTTTCTCTGGCACTCAAATATGATAAAATCATAAAGTGCTACCAACGTCAGAGATGCGTTTTTGAGAACGGGGTGAAAGTGGCACTCTTTTAGTTTTTCAAAAATACCTCAAAAACTATCCATTTTTAGTATATATATATTATATTATAATTCCATAAATGTAATATGGCATGAAAATTTAAATAAATATTTTAAAATAGCGCTTTGCAAAAAATAATTTCACAGATGATTTTTATAAACTGTCATTAATTCATGAATTTTCTCATCCTAAGATTGGATAGCACAGCTGTACTTATCTTTAACTTAAAATATATCAACTTTATTATGTTTATACGTAAAAGTAGAACTATCATTCTACCAGCCTATATTTTGATTTGCATCAAAGAGTCTATGAAATACGTGAAAAATGCTAGAAAACATGACAGAAAATGGCCGAAAGAGTGAAAGTAGAAAAGTAGTAGGGGCAGCGCTGCTATTAAGGGGAGCCGTATGTACTATATAAATAAGACTCCCCTCGCCAGCCGCACACGTCCGACTTTCGTCATGTGTGGTAACGTTTTTCACATGGAAATATCCTTTTACAAAATCAAAATTGGACTTTCAATAACGCGTTCAGGCGCGTTGAAAGTACATTATTTCAAGTGATAATTGTGCAAAACCAATGAGCTCATTTGGTTCGTATTTGTATCCTCTACAATTCCTCTGATTACACCATAAAAAATGCTTAATTAGTTTTGTTCTTATTTGCACAAAACGAAAAAATTTGAATTTTTGGATTTATCTGTTTAAAACAAATTAATGAATCATAGCTGCTAGCGAGAAACAAAACAAAATATCACTACGGGTTGTTTATAGTCTGATGGTACCTTGATAGTATTTCTGCCGCAAAATCACTTATTTTTTCTGTATTAATTTGCCTAGAATTTATTATTATTATGATTTGAAAATTAAGGATTTTTTTAGAATTTTGATACATAATTTTATAATATATTTTAGATTAGATATAATTTAATGTTTAAACTTACGCTGAAAACGATGGCAAAAAGAGCATAAACAAAAAATGCAAATATACCGTTCATTTTGAAAAATTCGTTAGTTTTCTTGTTTACTTAAAATATTCAACTGTGCTGCATATGAACTGATGGGTATTTTTATATTAGTAATAACGGCAAGGTCAGATTTGATAGCTCTTAAATAATTGACAGAAATGTGTTTCAAAAATGCTAAACATAGTCATAAACAGGTACATGGCCTATTCAAAATAATAAAATTTTTATGTTTTGTTATAATTTTTTCAATTTGGTTTTTAATCTTCTCATACTATTGAAATTGTTATATTACAGTTTATCACTTCCTAAAATATCCTATTAATAAAATGTAAATTAAATAAAATTACTACATATACAGGGTGTCCTCAAAGTTGAGTTAATTATTTAAACAGCTTGTAGAACCCGTATAGAGAAATCTATTTAGCAAAAATGGTTTATATGAAAGTTGACAAAAAAAAATGATTAACAATTATTTAAAAAATTTAAGATCTCAAATAGAAACCTTATTTCATGATATTTTCAATCACTGTATTGTAAAAACTTTGTTTACTGCCAATACTGAGTATGCCTATTTTTTGTGTGTAATTGTTATAGGGTTCTGAGTGCTATTTTCGACTTAATCATTGTTAAATAATTCATACAGTCATGTGTGATTTTATTTTTCATTTGTGGGTGTTTTAAGCAATAAAAATGGCACACATTTATGAAAACAATGAACTAGTGGACGTAATATTAACTTACAGAGAGTGCCAATAAAATACAGCCGTAGCATGGTTGCGGAGAGATTTCCTTTACAAAACAGTTCGCCTCCGCGGATGTTTGTAAATTCAGTTATAAGACTTTATGAGACCGGATATTTAAAGCAACAACGACAAGGTCACGCTGAAAGACCTCCTTCACTCGAAATGGAGGACATCGAGGAGGAAATGTTAGAAATTGTTGAAAATGACCCAACAACGAGCAGGACACGTAGAAGTTGCTCATAATAAAATGTGGAAAACTTTACGACAAGAATAACTTTATCCATATCATTATCCACGGGTACAAGCACTGCAATCAGAAGACAATCCTTGAAGAGTTAAATTTTCTCACCGGCTCTTACATCAGTACAACATAAATACCAATTTTACCAAATTTATTTTGGCTATTAATGATGCCACGTTTACAAGAAATAAAGTAAATAATTTCCACAACAATCATGTTTGGGCAGTAGAAAATCGGCACAGATTTTCAGTTAATGTTTGGGCTGGTATAGTAAATGACATGCTTATAGGGCCTTATTTTTTTCCAAATTGACTGACCTTTGAAAATTATTTACAAAAAGTATTTGGTCATCACTAAAGGTATTAAATATTTTAAAGAATAGTAGTTGAGGCCAGATAGCTGATAGTCTTGGGGATGTAGACGAAATTAATAAATAATTTGTTAAATCGTTAGAAAAATTACCAGTAGACAATAATATTTTAAATTAAAAAAAAAATAACATAAAAAAAATACTGAAATTAATAAGTTTTCATTTAGGGCTATCAAAGAAATAGAAGTACTAAATATAATATCGAAAATAAAATGTAACGCGACGAGTCTTGATGGAATAAATATTTCAAGGCTAAATTTATGTTTACGTTTTTTGCTTCCAGTAATAACGCATGTTATTAATTACTGTTTGAAAAATTACCTATTCCCAGAATGCTGAAAAAATGCGTAGATGATTCCATTACCAAAGATAAGTAATCCGATGGCCTTTAGTAATCTCTTACCTATTAGTATACTGACAACACTTTCAAAAATTTTAGAAGAAAACAATGAAAATGCAGCTCAAAGAGTAAACAATATTATACTAGTGACACAATCCGGTTTCAGAGCCAGTCATAGTTGCAGAATTGAGCTGCTTAAAATTACTGATGACATAATAGCTATCACAAATAACAACAAGTTAACAGTTCTGGTTTAACTAGATGTCACACTGTAAGGGAACAAAAGTTTATTGTGATTTTTACTAATTTTAACATTTATTAACTCTAAATTAAATTTTACTAAATGAAAGAATTTACTTGAGTCCCCCTCTGTATAAAGATTTTGACCGTTAAAATTGTTTATCTTATGCCTGGCCAAAAATAGTCACCCATCCGGGAAATATAAATCCATCAACAAACTTAAGCCTAGTTTTATTACTTTTGGGGTAGTTTATTTTTCTGTAAAAACAACATAAACTTGAGGAATTTGTTGACACAAAAACTTAACTATGCCACCCTCTCGAAGTTTTTGATATAAACTGTCAAAGTAACTAATAATCATAAAAACCATATCGTTAAGGGTCTCAGGTCAAGTTGTAAAGTGATAGCCACATGTGGCGACCGTGAGAGAGCATTCTTTTACTTGAACTGAGCAAATTTTCCCATCATAAGAAAACAAAAGAATATTTAAATAAAATCGCTAAAATGCAATATTAGTATTTGTTATTATGTACAAAGTTCGCGACTGTTACCCATTTTTCCCCAATTGACGAAAATAAGAATAAGAAAGAGAGAAAATGGTTAGAACCTTGGGGTTTTTTCTATGGGTTCGGTCACGCAACCTTTAGAGTAGCTGTAGAATAGATATTAATAACATTTATATAAAGTAATTATAAGTTTGAGCTCTGGTCAGTCCTAAATTAAATTAAATTCGACGCATGGATGACTCATGCCATCTATGAACCAGGGTACCGAAACACACCGACGCTCGGAAACGGAAACTACCGTTTCGCACGCGGGGATGCATCGCGTAAGGGCGTCCTATTGGTGGGAAAGCACGCATGCCGGAACCAACGCATCTAAGAGGGAGAAGGGCGGTTCTAAGGGATGGAAGTTGAGTTGGATCTTGAGAAATTAATTAAGGGCAGTTACGATTTTGAATTCGTCTAAGTCAGTTTGGCGTGCATTTTAGTGTTTCACCAGTGTAAGAAGGTTTTTCTCTGCTGTCTTTTCTGCTATTTTTGTCTTAAATTTTTTATATTCTTCCAGACAGCATTTCAAATAGTAAGGGGAAATTTACTCTATTTTCTACCGGGGAAGGGAGTAAACCATCACTTAAACTTTTAATTAAACAAATAAATTTGGGTTTATTTCATTAACGGGAATATCAGAACGGCCTAAAGAGCTTGTAGTTTTAAGCTTTTAAATTATAATCCAGATTTACTCTTAAGTTTCTCATTGTAAATAGTCGTTTTTATTCTATTTATTTTTGTTCAATAGACTAAGTTGTTTTGAGAAACTTGTTTTATTCAATCTAAGTAAAACCTTCACGCGAACTAAATTGCGGGCGCGCTGCTGCGAGATCTACAAAACCAGAGATGTCTACTGACCAACTAATTAGCAGCCTTTCCTGAGTCCTGAAGATCTGAGTCATGGTTGTGGTAAGCTTTAATAACCGTAGTGTTTGGTACTAAAACAGCAAGAGAGAAGTTGAACGACTAGACTTCCAGAGTGTCTTTATTACTGTGATATTTAATTATAGATTATTAAAATAGTTACTAATTAATATGGGACAAAAATGATTATAGATAAGATAATTAACGCTACCTCAATACGTCATCGGCAAGAGTCTATAATCAAATTCTGTCACATAAAATTTGGTGGCCAGCTTAAGGGATGTTAATAAAAATTAATTTTTGCTTTAAGAATTTTGATAGATAAAATTTGCGTAGTTGCAAGATTAATATTTTAACAAAAAGAACCAACGCGTAGTAGCTATTTTTTTTTATCAATCAGTAATTTTGATTTGAAAATTTACATATTTTTTTTAAATTTTTGTTTGTTTTGAAACGCTCATGACTAGTGAATTTATAGCTTTGAAAATTTCGTTATTTGGATTCTCTTTTCTTTATTTCAGTTTAATTAAAAAGGTTAATATTTCAAGTAAGAATATTTAAAATCTTGGTTAGAAAGTTGCTAGGAAATTTAGGGTTTTCAGGTTATATAAAGACACAAAACCACAACAGATTCAGGACATCAGTTGCACGCATACTAATTACGTTTGTCACTTGTTGGGAAATTATTATTATTATTTGATCGAAGTATAAATGTTGAGTATTTTATATAAAAATATTCGGACTAAAGCTAGATTATTAGAAATAAAATATCAATTTAAAGTTAAAAGGGTTAAAAAGTAGTTTTGATCCGGTTTTATTAATTTTGGGAATTAATAACTACCACAAGTGTTAAGTTTTAAGTAGTTTTGGAGACTAACGACATTTCAGATTGTATCTCCGTGATTAGTGTAGAAATCACGTTAATTTACTATTGTAGTTACAACAATTTATTTCTTCCAAATTTGTTTTTACCTTGTGTAATGTTAAGATTTACAATCCGTACTGAGAAATGCAAGTGAATTTAAAAATCGTTGTTTTTATATTGTTTATTTTAGCGAGGAGTCTTAGATAAACTCCTGTATTTCAAGAAATGTTTGTTTTAAAGGGTAATTGTTAATTATCCTAACGGGTTAAAATTTAGAAAGAGATGGAAGAAAATTGTTCTGACTAGTAGTTTACATATATAGGATTGTTACGAAGTTGGATTAATGAATTTTTGTTTTATTTTATAAACATATGATGAAAGGTTTAAACTTATTCCTGTTTAACTATGAATTTATGCAAATTGATTTATAATAGCGATTTATAAATAATATTTTATTTTCAGCGTTTGATATGTGAAGTATTATGTTAAAAATTTTCCTTTTCGGGCATTTTTAAAGATCATTCTATTATCATAAAGGTGGCAGCATTTGTATTTAGCAAAGTTTTGTTATAACTTGATTGTTATTTTTTTTTTTTTTATTATTTTAGCAGTTTTTAGGAACAATTTTAGGAGGACAATGAGATTTATTGACGCGGATTTTCAGCTTGTTTCCTGATTCAGAGACTGGCGATTAGTTTTATTAGTTTTTATTTATTTTTCTTTCAGGAACGACAAGAGAGTTACAGGTCGGAGTGTTTATTTTTCTTCTTTACAGGTGCAGTGTTGGTGTAGCTGAATAAGAGAAAATTGTACGAAAATGTATAATCTATACAGTTGTTTTGAGTATCTTTCAGGTGTTCTTTGAGAATTTAACAGGGCGTCATAAATCTATATTTAATTAGTCGCATATAATTGGGTACCTGTTATAGGTAATTTTATCTGTTTATAGCAGAATATTTTTTGTGGTTGTTTTACAGTTTATTTCAAATTATGCTTTTTTGTTGTTTTTGGGCAACAAAGGTAGGTTGCATGTGAACATTTATTTGCATTTGTATTTGATAAAATTTAGTAGATTCGTAACAATATCCTATATATTTTCTACACAAAAACTTTTACTTTTTACCTGTAGTGTAAGCTGGACAGAAGGGACACGTTATTTTTGGGTTTTATTGCCGTAATGAGTTACTGTTATATTTTATAGCATTTATTTTGAGTGTTGTGGTAAATTTTTAAAGGATAGAGTTAATTAGGGGATCCGGAGTGATTATTATTTGTGTAATAAATTCTATTTGTTGGGAGTATTTCGAATTTTAAGTTTACCTACATAATTCTGTCTAGCATTTCACTTACAGAGTTAACATCGTTTTTATTATGAGGGATTTTTTTTAGTTTTTTTTCTGTTTTAAGAGAAATTAGTGTGTGGAATTTTAGTATTGCCATCAGAAGTCCGAAGTTAGGCTCACGGTAATCGGATACTGTGACCGAGATTTGTGAAACTAGAGTTTTGAGAATTTGACCTGCAGAACAAAAAGATGGTTTTAAAAGGGATAAGGATATAGATAATATTTTGCTAGCTGTGATCGAGATAATAGCTAAACATTTTTTTTAATTATCTGAGGCGTGTATAACATTAAAACCCGGTTAGAATATTTGTCGATTTATAACGCGTTAATTATTTTTTTTTCGGAGATTGTTTATAATACGAGATTTGGGTTAGAGCGGCGGTTAATATCGCGGTAATTTATTTTTTTTTGTGGAGAGATAGTAAAATAAATAAATAAGGGGTGAAATAACGTGTATTAAGGGAATTTTGTAGGCGGCTCTGTGTCGATTTGTCTTCTTTTGAGTTTAGAGTGAAGAAGACGGGAGTATTTTGTGTGCTATATCTAGATATCGAAAATATCTGGTGGTGATATAGCGGTGTAAGTACGTAACGGAGTTTAAATATGGCTATATCTAGGTATATAGCGGAGTAAAGAACGTAACAGCGGTTAGACGAAGCTATATCCGGGGAAACAATTCGTGAATATATAACAACATAGAAAAGGCAACTTATTGAATATGTCGGAATACGACAAATTCAATAAGGCTGTAACTGGCGGCCATGAGGGTCAGTCAGAGTATAGAAGTGTAGAAGCACTGCGAAGACAGATTGTAGAATTACAGGCAAAAGTTGAGAAAGAGTTAGTAACAATGAAGCAATCTAGGAAAGAACAACCAGTGGTCGGTGACTCTGAGTCGGAGACTAGGTTACGAGAGCCTAGATCTTTCTACTTAGACGATCTGAAGACGATAAAACAGTTACTAACCGAAATAAATGATTTGGATAATATTGATCCTTACACTGGAGGAAAGGATTATGAGGCTTTTATAGAAGCCGTGATTTCGACTTCTGGTCAACAAGGTTGGACGGAAGCCGAAACTCTAAAATTTTTCATTAAGAAATTGAAAGACATGGCAAAAGACGAGTTCTATGCTCTTAGACGGATGGATAGGCCCAAAACAGTTGATGAAATGATTATTTGGATAAGACGAGTGTTTGGTACCCACGTATCTCAATTAGAAGGGAGGAAAGAACTAGTACGTTGCGTCAAAAAACCAGACGAAGCTTTGGGTGCTTACGCCCAACGATTACGAAAGCTTTCGTTAATGGCGTTTCCTGAAGAAAATGCTAATATAGCTCAGGTGACGTACAGGAACAAAGTTTTAGTAGAACAGTTTATACAAGGTATTGACATTCGTCTGGCCAATAAAATAATTGAGAATGGCGACTTTTATACTTTAGATGAAGTCCTAGAAGTAGCAGAGAAATACGAGACAACTATTTCCAGGCAGCTACTTAGTAATTTATATCAGGAGCGGTACTCATCATCTGTGCGATATGTAGATGGAACTTTAGGTGTTATACCTAAGCAGTTTTTGCCAAATAATCAACAATCCATCGAAGATAACGGTAGATTGAAAAGAAATGGAGAGACAACAAAGAAAGGTCAGAAAAATGCATCTTCTCATAAACACCGTAGAGAAGCAATGCTCAGAAATAACGATCAAAATCATAAAAAATTAGCAAACATCTCAGAAAGAAGATGTTTTAACTGTCAACAAGTAGGTCATATGGCGAATAACTGTCCATCGCCACTTACTTGTTTTAACTGCAAAAAGAAAGGGCATTTCTTTAAACAATGTTCTTTAAAAGGCAAGACAATATCAAAGAAACCTCCTAAATAGACTCATTCCCAATCATTTGTAGAAAACCTAAGATAGTACTCGCCATCAAGGGAGAGTAGTTGGGTTATCTTGTTTAAGATTAAACTTGGCGAATCGGCAAGTTTTCTAGCAAATTGCATCACAACTGAGTCATTAATTTATTTGGTAAAGAAAATGCTTAACCGTATTTTTTTTTTAGTTTTAACACTATGAACGATTGCCGAAAGAATAATTAATTTTGGCAAAACTGAAATTTGATTTACATCGGGAAAGTTTCCGTCTGGAAAGAATATAGAACACTTATTCATTGCCTATAGTAACAACTTAAATTTTCCAGATTTAGAATAGAGTTTTGGAAAAATGCAAGCCTGTAATTATTTTCAGTCTAAAGAAATCGTAGCTGCGGAGATATAGCTTGATCTTGCTGAATGGCTATCTAGTACGACCCTACCATACTGTCGTTCAAGGCAGTAATGCTGGTGAACTAGACGCCTCTGAGTTTTGCAACTTGTTGCAGTTTTAGCACGACGGGCAGAAATGCTGGTGCTAGCGAGATGGTCTAAGAGAGACAAGGCCTGATCGTGGAGTTTTTTTTTAATACTAGTTAAAAGTGGTACCACGTATGAGTGAGGCATACAAGTCTAGTTGCCAGGTCTACCATCCGTGACATATTTCTAGGGAAACGTTCAGAGTTTAGAAAAAACTCTGAAGTTATCTAGAGATTAACCTGATATTCAATAGTTTGGAAAAGTTTGAGGACAACCCTTGGTTTAACAATAGTAAAATAATTCAGCAGTCTAATACTTCTGACTGGCCATCAGAGTAGAAAGAGCGGTAGTAACTCGAGGCAACCGACTCTTACAGGACTGTTTGAATACTTGGAAATTTCACTCATTTCAGGGCTGTGATTATGGCGTTCGCGGACGCGTGGACACTATAATTATAAGCCATTCAATCATATAATTGTCGACATTTGCACGACTATCAATAATTTTATATCATTTATTCACAATCAAACAATTCAAAGTATAATGTTCTCCTCATTCTTATTGGTTACCAATACCCAGTCCATTAATAATTCCATTTGCATTTAAAATTTGGTAGATGTAGTTAGTCTAGGTAGGGTGGAGTTTACAGCGGTCTCTCACTAAGGCTGTTTTTGTTTTTGAGTGAGTCTATGTCTTGCCAGCATAGAGTACATTATGAGAATGTATGTTACCGTTTGCAAGATGCCGCAATAGTGGAATGTTACAGTTCTTGGGGAATTACGGGACATCTTCACGAAGAAGATGCCGAGAGGTGTAAAATGTTGCGTTTTTTTTGTAGAATTACGGGACATCTTCACGAAGAAGATGCCGAGAGGTGTAAAACGTTACGTTTTTAGAAAGTTACGGGATATCTTCAAAGAGGAAGATAAGCGAAAGTAGTATGATGTTATAGTTTCAGAGAGTTATGGCCACATCTTCGAGGTGGAAGAAAAGCCATTAGAAACTATGGACGAAGGAGCGCCTTATCGAAATTCGTGTGAGTTTCGCGAAAAAATTAAGAATTAAATAGACGAAATAGTTTAATAAACCCTCTGTATCTCTTTGAAGTGTAGCAGTGGTCCTAATAAGGAAGACGACAGGACCGGACCAAGGAATTTAGATGTTGTATCAATTTTACCAACTTAGTAAAATTATATTTTACTTTTGTTCTCCAATCTTAGTATACTTGACAGAATAAGACGACAGGAGAAGCTTAAGTATTTCTACACCGGACACGACTAAAGGCTATGGGCGGGTTAAACTTGATCCAAGGAATAAAGAATAAATAGTATATTCATTCCCTGGGGTCACTAGAAATGTAACCATATGTCTTTTAGGCTAGCTAGTTCTCCATTTACTTAGCAGTGATTAATGATGTGTGTAATTTACTATATATTAGACTTACATTGTGATGTTTATTTGGATGGCATAATAGTATTTGTATAAAGCCACATTAAGCAGCCATTGCAAAACCACACAAAGTTTTTTAAAAAAAAAACAAAACATATTCATCTATAACTTAATTCGGAAAGATCTACTTTTATGTAAATGAAAGTCCATGATTGGAATTATCTTTATACTAAAATAAGGAGTCCGTCCCTGTTCGAAACAGGTAGAAATTTTAAACACTACTCCAGACCAGCCACCGTTATAGAAATATGATCTTCGGTCATTGCTATAATTAGTGGTATGGAGTTAAAAGGACTTAAACGAATTATTATTTTTTTTTCTCGCAATTTGCAATAACACTAGCGAATTTGGCCGAGGAAAATGTCAAATTTAGATGGATTAAAGACTGTGAAGGATAATTTGCACATCCTAAGAACAGCTTTATCCGGGAAATGCTTTTAAAATACTTAGATTCAAATGGACAGTTTTAGTTGGCTGTGATAGAGACCAATTTGGCAATTACCAGTTTTTTTAACATCAAGTCTACGATTGTCAAGAGTTCTTATCAAAGACTCTAGTAGACAACACACACTATATATATATATGCATAGTAAAAGTATTATCCTTCGAAACGCAAATGTGTGGATTTCATTTAGGTAATTATACAGTTTAAGGGTTACTTTTGGGTCAATAAATTACAGTCAACAAAACGACACTGTAAAAGTTCAAGTTAGGACACTAAGTATCACGAAATCTAGGAGCATAGGAGGATACAAAAGCAGCCGAGAAAAGCATAAGCCATAGCGAATTGTCGAATTAAGTGGTGTAGTGACAGATGTTAGAGAGATACATGGTACGGATGTAAAAGAAGTTCGCGTACGGGGGTTTTAAAGAAAGTAAATACGTGTATAAATGGGTTTGATTATTTTAGGGATCGAGTGATCAGTTAGCAAATATTATAGCAAATATTATTATAAATGTTATTATAAATAGCAGTTTGTCGCAGCAAGAAATGTTTCCAAAGTACAGAGATGAGTGACACAGTAGAGCCAGATAGCTAAAAGAAGATACGTCACACTGTGTAATACATCAGGAGTGTTTCTTTTTGTTTTATTTGTTTGTTTTAAGGGTGATGGTATTATTATCTTTTTGTTTTCTCCTGGAGTTTTAGGTGTGTATATTTGTCGAGAATATTAGTAATGTCTTGGAGTTTTAGAGCAAGCAGTACTTTCTACCGTAGATAGCTAATGGTATCGCTGAAATTGGGTCATCCAACTGCGTAGGTGATGTTTGACGAACAAGTTCTCCCTCGTATGAAGCCAAGACAGAGTCCGAGAACTTCAGTGAAAGCGACACAGCAAACCGATCCAGTGGGGCTGGAATTACAACAACCTATGACGCAAAGGACATTGGAAGAGGCAGAAGCAGATAACGAACCTTCCACGACGAAACATTCGATTTCACTGGTTAACCCCAACGATGTGTTTGCTTGGAATGGACATGGAGAAGTGGAGTCAACCTTGAATTCATTACCAAGGAAGCAGTACCAATTGACAGCAAAGAAATTTATGGGGATCAACCACACGGATCCTCATACAAGGAAACTATTTTTCTAAGGCCGAGTTCACGAATCTCGCACAATCTGCTGCAGAGGAAGTATGGGGCTTCTTATCAAAAATGGGAAATCTATTTTCCATTTGTGGTTTCCTGTACACACTCGCATGTGCTGTGAGTTACCTGGCCGGAGTAATCACCAACTACTTCGTTTTAAAGAAGGCCTCTCGAGACCACCCGAACAGGCGAAGATACCTTTTAGCCAGCCTTTGGAACAACCTGGCTCATTCATATTTGTACCAGCTTAATCGCCGTAATAACGAGAGAAACCCAGGACCGGAAGAAGACCAGCAGGAACTGAACCAAGTTCTTGTAAACCCGTGTGCCCCGACTTCATCAGTTTATCCACCACTACCTTTGAACGGTTCCGTGTGCAGTGACCCGAACTGTAAAGTTCTAAAAGACTCGAAGTGCGAATCGGGAGTATCGGACAAATAATGGACCGAGGATAATAGTGCAAAGTGCGTGTTCGCGGGAAAAGGTGAAACTCGTCCGAGAAAGACTGCATTTTGCAGAAGTGTCTAAAAGACTTCCCTGGATTGAAGAAAGAAGAGGACAAGGATTAGGTTAAGGAATATTGTAGAAATCCACAAATGGTTTTATTGCAGTCTAGTTGAGTTATATATTCTTTTACTTTTCTTTTCGTGGGAAAATGCTCATTCTAAGGGGGAGGGTAAAATGTAAGGGAACAAAAGTTTATTGTGATTTTTACTAATTTTAACATTTATTAACTCTAAATTAAATTTTACTAAATGGAAGAATTTACTTGAGTCCCCCTCTGTATAAAGATTTTGACCGTTAAAATTGTTTATCTTATGCCTGGCCAAAAATAGTCACCCATCCGGGAAATATAAATCCATCAACAAACTTAAGCCTAGTTTTATTACTTTTGGGGTAGTTTATTTTTCTGTAAAAACAACATAAACTTGAGGAATTTGTTGACACAAAAACTTAACTATGCCACCCTCTCGAAGTTTTTGATATAAACTGTCAAAGTAACTAATAATCATAAAAACCATATCGTTAAGGGTCTCAGGTCAAGTTGTAAAGTGATAGCCACATGTGGCGACCGTGAGAGAGCATTCTTTTACTTGAACTGAGCAAATTTTCCCATCATAAGAAAACAAAAGAATATTTAAATAAAATCGCTAAAATGCAATATTAGTATTTGTTATTATGTACAAAGTTCGCGACTGTTACCCATTTTTCCCCAATTGACGAAAATAAGAATAAGAAAGAGAGAAAATGGTTAGAACCTTGGGGTTTTTTCTATGGGTTCGGTCACGCAACCTTTAGAGTAGCTGTAGAATAGATATTAATAACATTTATATAAAGTAATTATAAGTTTGAGCTCTGGTCAGTCCTAAATTAAATTAAATTCGACGCATGGATGACTCATGCCATCTATGAACCAGGGTACCGAAACACACCGACGCTCGGAAACGGAAACTACCGTTTCGCACGCGGGGATGCATCGCGTAAGGGCGTCCTATTGGTGGGAAAGCACGCATGCCGGAACCAACGCATCTAAGAGGGAGAAGGGCGGTTCTAAGGGATGGAAGTTGAGTTGGATCTTGAGAAATTAATTAAGGGCAGTTACGATTTTGAATTCGTCTAAGTCAGTTTGGCGTGCATTTTAGTGTTTCACCAGTGTAAGAAGGTTTTTCTCTGCTGTCTTTTCTGCTATTTTTGTCTTAAATTTTTTATATTCTTCCAGACAGCATTTCAAATAGTAAGGGGAAATTTACTCTATTTTCTACCGGGGAAGGGAGTAAACCATCACTTAAACTTTTAATTAAACAAATAAATTTGGGTTTATTTCATTAACGGGAATATCAGAACGGCCTAAAGAGCTTGTAGTTTTAAGCTTTTAAATTATAATCCAGATTTACTCTTAAGTTTCTCATTGTAAATAGTCGTTTTTATTCTATTTATTTTTGTTCAATAGACTAAGTTGTTTTGAGAAACTTGTTTTATTCAATCTAAGTAAAACCTTCACGCGAACTAAATTGCGGGCGCGCTGCTGCGAGATCTACAAAACCAGAGATGTCTACTGACCAACTAATTAGCAGCCTTTCCTGAGTCCTGAAGATCTGAGTCATGGTTGTGGTAAGCTTTAATAACCGTAGTGTTTGGTACTAAAACAGCAAGAGAGAAGTTGAACGACTAGACTTCCAGAGTGTCTTTATTACTGTGATATTTAATTATAGATTATTAAAATAGTTACTAATTAATATGGGACAAAAATGATTATAGATAAGATAATTAACGCTACCTCAATACGTCATCGGCAAGAGTCTATAATCAAATTCTGTCACAACACAAGCATTTGATACTATGAATCACTCAAAACTTAGATCTGTTTTGCATTTTATCAGTTAATTCAGTATGGCTAACCAAACATAGCATAATTATGTTTAATTGCAATCTCTACCCAACAAAATGTATTAATAGTGGACAGCCCTGCTGACTCCTAATATAAAAGTAATAATTTTTTCAGTAATTTTTTTTCATATTTTATGGAAAGTAAAAAATAACTTCAGCATGACTGGCCATTTACTGTATAGTTAACCTTAAATGCAGTTCATCCAAACTAAACTTAATATTAATTGGATAAGGTTGGCAGCCCTACTGACAGCTGACAAACTTCCTAACCTCATAATTTTCTAATTCATTTTACAGTTACATGTGACTCGGGAAGGAACAAAATGGTTCCTCCTGTTTTAAAGTTTTTTATTTTAATTTAAATTTTAAAATCAATTTAATGTAATAAGTTGTTATGATTTGGTCTGTGACCGTAGTTTTTAGTCTCTTTTACCAATGTACTTTGTCATAAAACCATTTAATATCTTTGTGAACATCCTCAAATAAAGATGTAAGTAATCAATACTATTAGGGAAAATTTATCTCACTAGCTTCCCCCTTTTTTTGTAATTATTGTAGTCTCCCTGAAAATGAAAATGATAATAAAGATTTTCGAAAGCTTGGATTAACTTTAAAGAGTACTCTTTTACTTGCTATACACCCCAATATTAACTAGTTTATCCTAACTAGTCAGCAACTACTACCTTTCTATATATATATATATATATATATATATATATATATATATATATATATATATATATATATATATATGTATATATATATATATATATATATCAATGTAAATTGACTGTAAGCTTACAAAGAAACCTTTTCCATAATATTTGGTAATTATCAACAGGATTCCACGAAAGCTTTTTGTAAGGTTTCAAAACGTTTTCGAAAGCTTGCCGAAAGCCTGCTGCAATTTTTCATACTATATGGTGTAGGTTGACAAATAAAAGTTTATATAGGAATACTATGGATAGAAACCTAGCGTTGAAGCCTAGAAATATGAAAGAGAAATAGTTGTCTCCCGAAAATAAAAAAAATTCTCCATTCTTGCCGCGTCAGTAATACAAGAAAATGATTTTTTTATACTTGTATTTTTGGGGCCTAAAACTTGCTTGATTTATTGTTGCTGTTGTAAGTTTAAGCCCTCTGTTGTCAATTTAAGATGTTTTTAAGTTTAAACCAAAATAGTGAATTCAGAGCTTAGAGTTTTAGTCTACGGAAATATAAATTTGGAAGTTCTTCTACCAACTTGAAAAATAATTCTTCTTGCTGTCCCTCTTTCAACAAGGGCTGTTAATAATTTTAACTATCAGTTCTTGTGATATCCAGTCATTTTCCTATGAGGTAGTGTCTGCAAGCGTCCGGAGATTACGAAATTTTCCAGGCACTCTCTTTAAAAATTCTACGAGATACGGTCGAGCTCACCTTCTGTTAATTTGACATCTTTAATTATTCCAACGTAGTGATTTTCTGTTCCATATTTAACTAAAAGTCAATTGCCTATTAATGAAAAAAATGTTTTCAGGGTTATTGAAGACGTTCATGTCATCAATATGGAATGATTCGTCGAAAACCTTCAAGCCTTGGTTTTGACCTAACTTTGATGAAGTGATAGAGACCTCTGAATTGGATCAACGTTGATTTACTTTCTTTATTTTCTCGATGTCAAATAGTTAGAAGGGTGCCTCAACTCATTCATAACATCAAACACGAGTGAGATACAAGAGATTTGATATATGAAATTTAATTTGAATAAGAAAGTAATTTTTTCTTAGAGCTCGATTGATTAAGTAGATATATACCCGTTTCAGAAAATCCGAATATTATATTACTACTGCATTTTTCTGACCTCTCAGCTTACGGATTTTTTTTGAAAGGTTGGAAATAGCGTTTTTCGAAACAGACATCTCGTTAAGTCTATTTTCTACAATTTTCTAATAATTTCAAGTCAATATTTTTTGAAGTGTTCAAAATACATTAAATCCAATCTAGAATGTGTGTGAAAAAACGACGGAAACACAGAAATCTTATATTTAACTCCTCGCTTACTTTTGGCAACAGTAGAGAGAAATGTAACCAAAGGTTGTCTCCTACAACTGCTTTCAATCTTTCCTCCTGACTGCAGTAAGGAAATATCATTGCTAAAAATTCAATCCTCAAAAGACGCGTGGATTAACTGTTTTTCTTTTCGATTGTATTGTGTGTTGGATGAACGACCAAATATCTAATTATTTCACCAATATTCAGTCTTGTATACAACGGAGATTGAACGTACGTGGCCACTAGCGGTGGAGAAAAACTTTCAGTTACTGAACCTTTTGATGAATTTATTACTACAGAAAGTTGATCAATTTTTAACAGATCTTGTATTATATCAATAATAATCTCAAGAAATATAGCTCTTTTATGTTTCAAAATCGAATTTTCACTAGATTTTGTTCCAAGCAAATAAATAATCTTATTTTAAATTTTGGGGCTTAAATAATTTATTTAACTCTTTGGCATTTAAAGACGTTCTTTTAAAAAAAGTATTATAATTAGAAAATAGGTGTAAAATTGACATTCAATTTCTAAATCTTGAATCCTGGCCATTAAAAGCTACAAAAAAGGCACGACACTATAGTAATCATAATATTAATAAGGCGATATAGTACTTTCCACACAAATATGAATAGTATTTCCTTGAAACTAATCATTATAACATAGAGTCGAGTTAATACACTGCTGTAAGTTTTCATGATTAATAATACTTTGTATAAAAGTGCTTCTACCTGAAATATCATCAACCCATGAGAAGGAATACGATTTGTTATGGCGATTTGCCAAAAACCAACCAGTGACTTGTTTAAAAAAAAATGGGTCTGAATTTGACATTTTACGAATATTTGTTTATACGTGTTAGAACCTCTGTAGCGGGAGGATTCTGTATATATAAAAATGGAATAACATGACCATGGCCATGGCATGTGCATTCAGATGAAATAATAAAAAGTTGAAGCGGAGTGTTTCATTATTCGTTCATTGAGGCTCTTTTATCAATATGAGTTTGCATAACATTTTACTAATTTTTGCTTACACATGTTGGGGCCGCTGTAGCTCGTGGTCCCATTGTCACTACTAAACGTACCACAGCGATAGGTATGCCCCTGATGTGATGTATAATTTACTGCAAGCAAAGATTATTATAGCTAACGCTATTATTATAGCTAACGCTAAAGATACCTCACGCTTATGGCAGACCGTGTTTTTATTTTTCCGCAGTACAACCGACCGAAAAGGGAATAAATTGAAATTGGCGGTCTACGAAGTTTCACGATCGCTGGCAATGTTGTCAGATTAGTTATAGCTAGAAAAATGAATTGATTTATTTAAAAGTAACGTAGTTTAATTGTCCCCTTTAAAGGGAGACAAATATTGAAAACTGAGCGTTAGGTTGTCGGCATAAGATAGGAATCTATTTTAAGTAGCCAATTCTTGTGATGGGATTGATTTAGACTGGGGGTTTATATTTTACTTTTTATTGAAAATTAAAAATGGAAAATTCTATATTTTTAATATTAGAAACAAACGAAATAGTAATGAAAATATTAAATCGTTGGTATTCTTTTGCAATTTGAAATAATGTTTTATTTCTAACCTTGTAAGAAAAGAGTATTTCTGTCCTTATATTAGTATCAGGTTTTTTCAGTTTGTTGAGAACTAAAATATTTTCTCTAATATAACGTAAGCTTAAACATTTTGAATTATAAATCTTATTAAGAAAAATAGTATCTTTTATTGTTTTAATAAAATTGTTCACATAAGTACTTAAACTTTAAGAATACAAATTTCAGTGGCTCTATGGTAAGATTTTTTTTTATTGTCCACATTTATGTGTTGCACTCAGTTAAGGCCTTTTGGTAGCCAACGTAGGTGGTAAAATGGTTCCTTTTGTTGATTTCTTAATATTAAGTTGTATACTTCTTCCAGATACTCTTTTTCGAAAATATTATTTCTTTTCTAGAACAATAAATGGACCACAAAAAATGCCACTTAAAAGCACAAAATAAACCAAAAACTGTTCTATATTGCTATTAATTTAATACAGATTTACTTATTTACTTAGAACGGTTTTGAGCTCTGCTTTGTATTAGTCGAATTAGTTATTTTTAAGCTAATTATGGGTGAACTGGTATGTTTTTCCATCACAGTAGGAAATTATTTACATAGCTTCTGATTTATGTTTCTTTGTGCCTTAGTTGAGATTATTTTTGCAGTTTGCAGCTGTTTTCTATAGCTTCTAAATTTAAAGCAGACCTAAAAAAATAATATTAATTTTTTTGTCCGCCATACTATAAGCTCCGTTTGTCCTTTTGGTTTATCGTAGAAACTTAAAAATTCCGCAAGAAATCAAATGGATTAATATTAAATCATCTCGCTGCGCACTTTCAAAAAAAATTGAAAAAAAAATATGTTATTGTATTCATAAAAGCATTAACAAACTCATGTGGAATTTCAGCTCTTAAGGTACTCAAGAAGCTGAGATATGGCCATTGAAAGTGGCGAAATGGGCTCTTTTTATTCTATTTTTCGCATATTTTCAAATGCTCACCATATTTTTTGCCCCGATATATATTTAAAAAAAAGCGTTTTAGATTACTTGAAAAGACCTTTCCAAATTCGTTAATCTATTTATTTCTAATTTTAATGGCCCTTTTTGCAGCATGAGTTCTGCAGGGCTGTTTCTGCGAATTTCTATGATTTTTGGGCAATTTCAAACTCTTATAGAATATCGACTTTTGATTCTTGTTAAACCGATAGGGTTCAGTTTTTTTTTTGTTCAAAATATACCTTAGATTTTTATTTTGAAAAGTTCAGATTGGTTAAAAAGAATTTGAAGTATCGGCCTTTAAAGGGAGATCTGTTTTCAAAAATTACAAAAATACTGATTTTCGGAAGGTTAATGCAAAAAAACATATTTTTTAAATTTTTATTTTAAAAGCCTAAACCCTTATTTAAATGCATAGAAAACACTGAAAAGACTTGTAGCTTTTGTAACTGGCCCTTAAATTGTATTTCCATATCGATTTTTTTTTAAATTTTGAACGCTTTTTCATTTTTTTAGATTACTTTTTTTCTTTAAATTCTCGCCAGATCTAAAGTTTGGTCTCGATTTAAATTATAAGAAATGCATTTTTTGCATCTTGAAAAGGCCATTTTAATCAATTTATTTATTAATTATTAATGATTAGAATGTGCTTTTTTGAACTACAATTTTTTTTTTAAACTACGTTTTGCAAATTTTGTGACTTGATAAGCATGCTTTAAATCGTCATTCATTCTTGAATTCTTATTATTTTTTGACTTATAAGATCTTATATTTTCGTTTTAGAAAGACTTTTGATTTTATTTTAAAGAGCCCAGAATTGTTGTAAAGAGAAGCATGTGTCAGTCGCTAAAGGAATATCTGTTTTGAAATATTTACAAAATAGCTTATTTTCAAGAGACTAACGCAAAAAAGAAAATTTTTGGATGGTTTTGAATTCTAAAAATTTTCTTCGACTTGCAAAGACCTTCGAACTAATTCCTTTATTATATACTTTTAATAATAATTGTTTTTTTTACGATTCCATTTGTGCAGTTCTGTTTTTGTTAAGTCTTGTAATTTTCAGGCATGCTTTAAAGCTTTGTGTGATTTCGAGTTTTGGTCAATTCGTTTTCTTTGAAAATATTTTTAATTTATTATTCGAAAACCTTGAATTGGTTAAATAGAACCGGATATACCAGTTTCTAAAGGAGGCCTTTTTTTAAAAACTGCTCTTTCATTTTCCACAGACTGATGCAAAAAAAAATTTAGGAATCTACATTTTTCTAGAATGTAGCAGAAACCAGAACATTTGATATTCCGTATTTCGGTCTTTATATTGTCTAGTGACTTAAAAATATCTATTTTTACCTAATTACCCAAAAAAAAAAAATTTTAAAGTTTAAAACCACCTTTCCTCACACTCACACATCATGTTTTGAATTTTAACACATATGGGAATATTTTAAAATATGCCTGAAAATAACGAAAATTAGCACAAACAATGCAGATTCTAATTAAAAGTATATAATAAATTAACTGGCTGAGAAGGTATTTTAAGAGAAAAATAAATGCTTATTTCAGAATTTATATCGAAACAAAATCCTACACTTGGCGAGCATTTAAAATGGTTAAAAAAAATCTAAGAAAAATGGAAAAAAGGTTAAAAATGAGAAAAAATTGATATATTTAAGTCAAGAAAAAAGTAAGGACTAAAACTACAATTTTCTTTAGTGTTTCTGATGCATTTAGGCATCTAAAGTAAAAATATGATTTTTTGTATTACCCTCCTTTAAATAAGTCATTTTTCTAATTTTTGCAAGAGGCTATCTCTGATTCTTTTTAAGTGATATGACTTTTTCAAAATAGAATTGAAGGTCTTATTAAAACGAATAAAATAAGATCCGCAAGAAATCACAGTCAAAAAAGAATCAAAAATTGAGATCTTGTGAGGGTTTGTGCGGTAAAAAAAGCCTATTTCCAGTTAAAAGTAAATATACTAAATGGTGTTTTGAAGGTAAATAAAATGCTTTCTTCAGAATTCATATCGAGCCAACACTGTAGATTGAGCGACCATTTGAAAATATGCGAAAAATTGACTACGAAGACAAGTTTAAAAGGATATATTTCAGCTTATTATCCCAAATTCGACGACGAGTTCTTTTTTATGATTTTTGGGCAAGTTCAACTTTTGATTTCTTTTTGAGTTAAAAGATCTTATTTTTTCGTCTTAAAAATATCTTCAATTTCTATTTTGCAAAACTCATATTGCTTAAAAAGGACCAGAGATGATCTTTAAAGGGGGTCTATTTTCAAAAATTTGAATAATCACTTTTTTTCAGGAGGCTAACGCAAACAATCATATCTTTTTACTTTAGAGGCCTAAATACCTATTTTCCATTTTTCTTAGATTACTTTTACCACTTTAAAGGCTTGTCAAATTTACGGTTTTGTCTCGATTTGAATTCCGAAAAAAGCATTTTTTCCTCTTAAGAGGACCTTTTCAACCAGTTCATTTTTTATTTAGTTTCAATTAGAATCTGTTTTTTTATTATTATTAATATTCGTGATTTCTAGGCATGCTTTAAGGCCATAAGATCTTATTTTGTTGTGTTATTTCATTAACTAAAATTTTTTCTAAGATCTTGTAACCTTAGATTAACGGTTTCATTGTATATTTAACGTCTGTCATGTATTAAAACATTCGGAACATGATAGTATGTGGAGATGTAGCTTTAAACCTAAAAAAGTAATTTAAAAAAATTGAAAAGAGGTTAAAAGTCGATGAAAATCGATATTCTTAGGCGAAAAAAATAAAAGATTCAAATACGGAAGATCAAATATTTACTCAGAGTTTCTACTACATTCAAGAAAGGGTGTAGATTTCTAAAAAAAAATTTTTTTGCATCAGCCAATCGAAAAAGAACAATTTCCCAAAAAGGCCCCCTTCAGAAACTAATATGGCAGGTTCTATTGAACAAATTGGAGGTTTTGAAAAATGAATTAAAGATCCTTAAAAGATCAAAAAAAAATGATCTTTTTACTTAAAAATAACCAAAACTCGAAATCATTAAGGTTTAAAGCATGCCTGAAAATTACAAAAATTAACAAAAACAGCGCTGTACAAATGGAACCGTAAAAGAGTCGTATCTAATTAAACGTATGTAAAGATTAATTAGTTCGAAAGGTATTTTCAAGGCGAAGAAAATTCTTTTTTCAAAATTCAAAACCATCCAAAAATTTTGGGGAATATTTATAATTGTTAAGTTAATCTAAGAAGAATGGAAAAAAATATATAATTTCAAGTTAAAACAATATATTAGTACGGGAGTCCAATTTTTTTCTATGTATCTTACGCATTCAGGGAAGAGTTTTTTCCCCTCAAATGAAAAAGGAAAATATTTTTTTTCGTTAATATTTTGAAAATATACTATTTTGCAAAATTTTGACAACAGGCATTCCTTAAAAGACTGATATCTGCGTTTCTTTACGGTCAATCTAAACCCTTCAAAATAAAATCAAAGAATTTTCTAAAACGAAATTATGAGATCTAATAAGTAAAAAAAGAATGACAATTCAAGATTTTATGAGGATTTCTAGTATGCATATCAAGTCACGAAAATTAAGAAAACCGAGTTTAAAAAAATTGTTGTTTAAAAAATTCGATTCTAAACTTTTTAAAATATAAATTAAATATATTTTTGGGACGAAAAAAATGGAACCAGTTTAGAAAGAATCACAAGTTGAGATTCTATGACTGTTTGAATTGCCCAAATATCATAAAAAGTCTCAGAAACAGCGCTGCACGACTGGTGCTGTAAAA
Source organism: Diaprepes abbreviatus (assembly GCA_034092305.1). Lineage (NCBI taxonomy): Eukaryota > Metazoa > Arthropoda > Insecta > Coleoptera > Curculionidae > Diaprepes > Diaprepes abbreviatus. Next base: position 7,537,699 of record JASJET010000303.1, read on the forward strand.
AGGTCAATTTAAATTAAAAGTAAATGAATCAGCGGATTGGAAAGATCTTTTTAAGAAGTCGCAAATGCTTTTTTTTTCAAAATTCATATCGACCCAAACCTCTACATTTGGTGGACATTTGAAAATATGAAAAAAATGGCCTAAAGAGCCCATTTTTCAACTTTCAATGGGCATATCTCAGCTTCTAGAGTAATTAGTTTATTTTATCTATTTAATAGTACAATAACATATATTTTCACTTGCTTAGTTTTATTTAGAAATTTGCAGACATTTCGAAAAAATCTCATTAGGCTCGTTCTGTGCTTGTGATTTTGGGGAAACATCTGTGGATTGAATTAATCCCATACAAAACTATTCTATATTTCATTTAAACTACATTACAGTTCCGTAAGAACACTAATCAAGTTATAAGTTAGCCTAGAATGTAGAAATGTAGAAGTTACATTTATTTAAATTTCCTAAAAACAGTAATTTTTAAATTTATTTCTTGACTACCATTAAAAGTGCTACAGGATTTTTGAGGTGTTAGCATGATGGAGTTCCCAGTCAGTTTTACATAAAAATGGATAGGATGACGTTCAGAAACACTTAGGTCGCTCTTTACACGTTTTCCTCTGGGGGCGATTAAAAAATATCATTATAGAATTACAGATCTTTTCGTATTATTGATTGCCTAGAATAAATTAAAAGGTATTGTATTCGATAAATTATACTCCGTATCATCAGGAACTTTGTATCAGCGTAATCAAGAAAGTAGTGAACATAACCCGATTCGCTCGATCCCCCCACTCCTCGACCTTGACCTTGACCTTGCTTCACCCCTCTTTGGCCCCGCCCACATGTCCTTGTCATTGACCTTGAAAGTGCACGTGTGCTTTGGCCTTGGCCTTGTGTTCAAGGTTGTGTGTGTGACCTTGTCCTTGACCTTGGTCGAGACGGCCTTGACTTTGTTGAAGGTCATCTTGGGTGTGTGACCTTGAAGATATGTTACGTGGTTGGGGGTGACCTTGAATGGTTTTATATAAGGTATGGGGCAGTTTCATTCATCAGTTGGCTCTGACTTGTATAGGTAGTACATGTGTTAATATTTGACAAATCATGGCATATGTTTGTGAAAATTGCGGTTCTAAGTTTACTAATATTTATAATATGAGACGTCATCAAAGAGAATCGTGTGCGGCGAGATTTAATGAAGTGCCTGGAGGAAAACGGCTCCGAATTGAAGAGTATACATCGACGATTCCGCTAATTAATTGCGCTACATGTAATGTAGATGTTCCAATAAATCATATGTCAGCGCATAAACGAACACAACAACATAAAAATAATTCATGTTTGCCGGTATGTCATGGTGTGCAACTCGTTCAATGTGCCTTCAAAAGGAGAATTGCAACCTATCGGGTTAGCAGTGATATGGAGCATTCCGATTACGTAATGTTCTTTGCAGACATAAAATCCAAGGTGGTGGAACTTGTTAATAATTTATTGCGTGTGCATCATGCTTTAAAAGTTAACATGACAGCTGTTGGCGAGTACATGCTTCCATCACAAGAAATATTCAGTGAAAAATCCTTCAACACTGCTAATCAAATAATTAGTGTAGAAAGTGATTTGGATGCCGTTTACCATTCTTTCACCGAATTAATAAAAACGCAGGCGACAGAGTTCCAGGAGAAAGATTCAGGTATGGAAAAAATCAAAACCCGATATATTAAACTGATTTTTATATATTATTTTTCTTGTTATAGGATGGGCTCTTGTGCGAATTTTATACTTGGAAGTTGGTATCAACAAGTATATGCCTATGGGTGGCTCATCATACATCAAGTTGCCGTGTTCTATTGAAAAGAAAGGAGCTGTCGTCAATGTGATTAACCAGGACGAATTTTGCTTTGCGTGGGCTGTAACATCAGCATTGTTTCCTCCAACAGCAGAGACTTCACATAAGACATCCTACCCCCATTTTTCTAGAGTGCTAAATGTAACAGGTATGGATTTTCCAGTAAAATTACGTGACATTAAAAAATTTGAGGAAATGAACAACATATCAATTAACGTATACGGTCTGGAATCTAAATATGAAAATAATGAAGTAATACATGAAGTTATTGGTCCACTGAGGTATGCGTCAAAAAAGTTGGATAGACATGTAAATTTATTGTTAATTACAAAAGACTGTAGTAGTAAAGATGGCGGTGAACATTTTTGTGATACGACTTGTTCAAAGAGTCATTATTGTTGGATTCGGGATTTATCACGTTTAGTTTCAAGTCAAATTAGTTGTCAACAACATAAAATATATTTCTGTGATGGTTGCCTCATTTATTTTAGTACACCGTCAGCTTTAACTTTACATCAAAGCTACGATTGTAACCACATTTTCACGCAAACACCCTCAGTGGATTTAAAAATCGATAAATTTGGAAAGAGTGTGTCGGAAAATATTTTAAAATTCGAGGGTATAGAAAAGCAAATGCGCGTTCCATTCGTGGTTTATGCAGATTTCGAATCTGTTTTAAAACCCATTGAAACGGTACAACCAAACCCACAAAATTCTTACACTGTAAAAAGTTTTAAACATGAACCATATTCTTTTGCTTATTTAATTAAATGCTCTTTTGACGACTCACTTTCGAAATTTGAGCTATTTCGGGGGAATAATGCAGCTCAAGTCTTTGTGGATCGTATCGAGTGTGATTTAAGGGCTCTATACAACACATATTTAAAAGACATTAAGCCTATGAAACCGTTAACGCCTGAAGAAAAAAGGGAGTTTAATGATGCTAAAATATGTGGTATATGTGAAGGCCCTTTTGAAGAGGGTGAGATTAAAGTACGAGACCACTGTCACATAACTGGTGCAAAAAGATTTGGTGCTGCACATTCCGTTTGTAATTTAAATTATAAATTACCCTCTTTTATCCCTATCATATTTCATAACTTAAGCGGCTACGACAGCCATTTATTTATAAAAGAGTTATGTAAATATGGGGATAAAATTGGTGTTTTGGCTCAAAGTAAGGAAAAGTACATATCATTTACCAAAAGCATTTATGTGCACGATTATTTTGATAGTAAATGTGGAAAAGTCAAGAGGAAATATTTAAAGTTGCGATTTATTGATAGTTTTAAATTTCTGTCAACGTCTTTGGAAAATTTAGGCAGCGGTTTAAACGACGACGATTTTATTGAAACGCGGAAACATTTTTCAAATATCAACCAATTTAATTTGATGCGTCAAAAGGGTGTTTTTCCCTATAGCTTTATTGACTCTATAGAAAAAATGGAAAATACATGTCTTCCAAGTAAAGATGAATTTTATGATAATTTACGGGAAGAACATATTAGCGATGAAAGCTATAGAAGAGCAAAAGAAGTATGGCGCTTGTTTGGGTGTAAAACTTTGGGGGACTATTCGGACGTGTATTTAAAATCAGATGTGTTGCTATTGTGTGATGTTTTTGAGCAATTTCGGAATAATTGTTTAAAATTCGATAAACTTGATCCAGCACATTACTATACCCTTCCAAGTTTATCATTTGATTGTATGCTACGTATAACTAAGGTAGAGTTAGAGCTCTTAACTGATATAGACATGATACATTTTTTTAAGAAAGGTATACGCGGCGGCATAAGCCAGTGTACAGAAAGGAAGCACATCGCTAATAATATTTTTTTACCAGACTATGACCCAACAAAACCTTCTTCATTTATAACATACCTTGATGCTACAAATCTATATGGTCATAGTATGTCACAAGCATTACCATATGGTGGTTTTCGATGGTTAAGCGAGCGCGAAATTCTGGATTTAAATATTATGGCTGTTGGTGATGATAGTTTACATGGCTACGTTTTGGAAGTGGATGTGCATTATCCGACTGAGTTGCATGATGCACATTCTGATCTTCCATTTCTAGTAGAAAATATCATACCGCCAACAGAAAACGCTAAATTACCGAAATTAATTCCTAATTTACAAGATAAAAAAAAATACATTGTACACTATAGAACTTTAAAACAAGCCATCGCCAACGGCTTAGTGGTAATGCAAACCCATCGAGTATTACAGTTTGAGCAATCAAAATGGCTAAAATCGTATATTGATTTTAATACCAATTTACGTAACAAGGCCACCACAAAATTTGCGAAGGACACTTTTAAATTAAAAAATAACGCGATATTTGGTAAAACTATGGAAAATGTGGAAAATCGAAAGGATATAAAATTAGTAACACATTGGGAGAACAGTGTAGGCAGAAATGGAGCTAGAGCACTAATATCCCGCCCCAATTTCAATAGTAGCTCGATATTTACCGAGAACTTTGTTGCTATACATATGAATAAAGTTAAAATATTGTACAATAAACCAATTTATATCGGTTTTTCCATATTAGATATATCAAAGACTGTAATATACGATTTTTATTATAATTTTATTAAATCCAAGTTTGGCGATGACGCTTCGTTACTTTACACCGATACTGACTCGCTTATATTAAAAGTGTATACGGAAAACTTTTATCAAACTATATCAGAAAACCCCGAAAAATTCGATACATCAAATTACCCCGAAATTAATAATTTCAACATAATTAAAAGTAATTCTGTAGTTGGTAGAATGAAAGATGAGTTTCCTGGTGATCCGATAATAAGTTTTTATGGTACCGGCGCGAAGGCTTATTATGTAAAGTCCATTAATAATGAATTAAAAAAAGCCAAAGGTATCAAAAAATGTGTTATCGAGAAAGACCTTCATCAGGAAGACTACCAAAGAATTGTTGAACGGGGTGGTTTGATATTAAGAAAGATGAAGACATTTAGAAGTGAATTACATAACATTTATACCAACATAATAAATAAAGTAGCATTGTCACATAGCGATGATAAACGTTATGTAATTCCCAGTTCAACCAAAACTCTACCTTGGGGGCATGCAGACATAGATTTTTACAAAACAGACCCGGAAGAAAACTTAGCAAATTTAGTCACCGTGTTGGAATCATTTCTAAGTCAGGACAGCACGTAATCTGGAAAATCCATATTTCATTATTTGTATTGTTTTTATTATTTCTACTAAACATACAACATTAATATGTAACGATAGTATTGTAATTTTTTTTTTTTTTTTTAAATAAAAAACATATATTCATTACTTGATTGCTTTTTTATTGAACCTTTATTTTAAAATTATAAATATAATGAAGTGTCGACAAATAACAAACTGTAAAAGTTATTGTTGAAAAATTTGTCTAATAGTAAATTAAACGCACAGGTCTACGAGTAAATGTTTAATGTGAAACAGGTTTGCTGACAAGATCCTCCATAGTCTTTTTAATTTTCAACATTCTAGAGTTAAGTTCATCACGCAGTTCGTCTTGCCTAAGTTCATATATTGCAATAACAGTATCATCAATGTATCCTCTAAGTTCTTGACCGGTTTCAATTAATTTCTTGCGTACGTAACCTTCAAGTTGGTTTCTGAATATATCTTTAATAACAATTGTTGAGTCATGTAAAGCTTTCTGCGTATCTTGCACACACTGAGCAAGGTTATTATCAACATAATTTCGTGTGGTCGCATCGTCTCCTTCAAGAGGTTCTGCTAAAGAGCACAATCTTTTGCTTCCCATGTCGTAATCTCCATTAGGTGTAAGTTTAAAACCTATTCCTGAAGGACCTCGCATAAAGTTAAAATCCTTAAATTTTCTTTTGCGACCGAACTTATCAATAGTGTTTACTTCTGACATTGTTATGTGAGACTGATTTGAAACCATTAGATTTCACCCTAATATATGGTTCTATTTCATTAATAAACGGACTCTGCAGAAAAATATGGATTGCAAAACGTATTTTAGGTGATGTTTAATAAATACACATACAGATTCATTTTACTATTGTTTTATTGAAAAAAAAATTAAAATATAACAAAAGATTGAGTTTACTTTTTATTATTAAAAAAAAAATAAAAAAAAATAACAAACAAAAAAATTAAAAATTAAGAAATAAAATACATGTTAATTTCTTCTGTACAGGTAAGCTTCTTCTATGACCCAATTTCTTCTCTGGATGGCACGTTCATTAATGTCCTTGAACTGGTAGTAAACTAGTCCACAAAAGCCGCATTGTACAAATTTAATCCTGAAAAGGTCAATGTAGTTGAAGTCGTATGTAAGATCATTTCGCCAGCAGATACCTAGTCTTTTACAATGATGACAAGTTAAATAAAAAGCTTTTGGTATATGACTGTATGTTTTGGCTGCTTCACTAGGTTGTTCATCGGTTGGCAACATGATGTTTGAATATGTTGTACTTTTCAATCGCGGTACTCTAATTATGTATTACTTTTTAAAATAACCTTGACAGGACCAAAAAAAAATCCTTGAAAATTACAACCTCGAAAACGACCCTGACATTGACGGGTACTTTGACCTTGGCCTTGGCCTCGCATCTAACAAGTTTAGTACTATATTTATATGCTTCTTTAAAATAACCTTGACAGGGACAAAAAAAAAATCCATGAAAATTACAGCCCTGAAAACGACCCTGGTATTGCCGGTTACGTCGGCCTTGGCCTTGGCCTTGCATCTGACAAGTTTAAATATTATACTTAATGCATCGAACAAAAGGAATAAAGGCGGTGTAGTGGGGGAAATGGGCATAAAAGCAGACTTGCTGGCTCGAGCTCTTCACAGTTCGTCAGAACAGCAAACAGTACAGTGCTAAGAAAAAGTTAATTGTGTGAGTTTGAATATCGAAAATGTCTAGTGTACGGTCTCTTTTAGATGCTCTTGACGTGAGCTGCGGTTCACAGCAAGGCATGCTGGATAACATGAGTGGTTTAGAAGTGTTAAGTCCGGGGGTGTTCGAGAACTGGAATGGCGTGGAGCATGAAGATGCCGAAGACCGAGCCCTCAACGATGGTCGCGACGAGGAGTTAGTTCAGTCGGCAGCGCAATTCCTGGAATGCTGGACGGAGGAGAAGGAGCCAAAGATAAATGTAATTAGTGATGTGGTTGTGCGAAAAGCATCGCGGCCTAGGGAATCTTCTCCGAAAGCTTCGAAACTGAAAAAGCTCTTGACTATGCGGAAGTCGGAAATCGCCGATAAAAAAACATTTTATTCGGCGATTAAAGGTGTGGGACAAGGGAAGAAGAAAAAGTTTAACTTTAAGCGTCCCTCCACCCCTGTTCCATTACCCGACTTCCTAAAAACAGCACCGCAAGAGCCACTGTCAGTAGAAGTGGAAGTCATAGAAGGCCCCGATGGACCAACACCACCAACGCCACCAACACCGGCCAGCGTCGAGAATGAAATAGTGTCGGAGGTGAAGTCTTCCCCAGCGCCAGCGCCACTGTCGCCGATATTGGGGTGCCGGAAACCCATGAAGAAGCGGTTTAAGCGTTGTTTTGAAGGCGATGAAGTTTCCGCTGCTTCGTCGTCGTCGTCGTCGTCATCGTCTTCACCAAATAAAACCGCGTCTTCTTCGTTAATATATTCGGAGCCATCACAACCGGAGTGGGTCGAAGACTTCACCAACTCTCAGAAGACCAAATTGACCGACATTTATGCCATGAAAAAACGCTTAGTGAAAGAAGTGGACGAGTGTGACAGTGACATTATAGAACTTGAAAAACAATTAGAGATAAAAAAGGTGAAATCTGCGCGGTTAAAAAGACAATTAGAGGACTTTAATAAATTATGTAGTAGGTGTTAGGTAGTTGTAGATATTAGCTTTTAATTTATAGTATTAAGTTTGTAAATATATATATATATATATATATATATATATATATATATATATATATATATATATATATATATATATATTGTAGTTAATAAAAAAGTGTTTGATCAAATTTTTTATATTTTATAATGAGAATAAAAATGACTTGAAAATTTATTTTTGTGTGTTATTTCATATAGGCCCTGTCCCACATAATATTAGGTAATAAAAAAAAAAGAGTGAATAATCCACTAAAACTACGCAATAGCAATAGTTGTAAATATTTTCTGATAATATTTACAAGTATGCTAAAACATGGTTCGGTTTATGAAGTTAAGGTTCTGTCGCCAGAACTTCTAATACTTTGTATCTCAATATTGTATGTTTTTATGAAAAAAAAAAACATAAAATATTGGTTACAAAGTATTATAACCAACTAAAACTACGATCAAATTATTTTGTGGTCCTTAAAAGGACCGTTTGGTTGTAAAACATGCGACTCTTTTATTGAGTTGTGGAGTCGCACGGCCCGTCATCATCAGCGGGGGTGGTGGTGTTGTCCTCTGTATATGCGATGATGAACCGCCAAAGTTCATCCCATCTAGGATCGTTCGGCTCCCACTCCAAACAATTCTCTGTGGTAGAATCTACCACAGGGCATTGGATGGGTTGTTGTTGTTGTTGTTGTTGTTGCTGAGTCGCTGACATGTTGAACTAAAATGATTGTAATAAGTATTGGCGGTCGTATATATAGAGACAAATTAATGGTGGGGGGTGAAAACAAATGTCGTATTACGTATTGAGACCAAAAGTTGTTTGTGGTCTCAAATACGAACGAACGATTTAGCTGGGTTCCACCAGCACTTAAAGTTTTAATACTTTGTATCTAATATTGTATATTCTATACATACAATATTAGTAACAAAGTACTAATATGTACTAAAACTACGATCAAACTATTTTGTGGTCCTGAAAAGGACCGTTGTTGTGTGCCCTTAAAAAGGGCCAGGGAGAGTGTGGGGCTTATGGTGCCCCATCCTCGCTGGTCGACCACCAGCTTGACGAATCGCAGGGGCCTTGTGGGTCGTCGGGTGTTGGTGATGCTGGAATTTCCAGCACCGCATCTTCCGTCGAGTCCGGCTCTGGCTGCGGCGATGGAGTTTCGAGTCTTTGTAAGACCCAATCGCCCGCATCGTCTAATTCCACTAGACCCGGATCATGGTCATATACTAGCGGAATCGGCTCATCCAAGTCGTCCCAACGTAGGACGTCAATTTCAAAATCCACCTCGTCGTCGTCGTCGAAGACTTGCAGGTCTCCAACGTTGTCGGCTACGGTGTCATCACTAAAGATGGATGAGCCTCGGCTGGCGGGTCTTTCTTCCTCCATGTTCATCGTATGAGGGTTGATGAATATATGACTGTGTAACTGGCCCAGTCTCATATATATAGAACTACCCCCACCCCACCAACGGATTCTAAATGTTATGTATTGGTGAGAGCTTATAGAATTATTGATTTTTTCAAAAACTTTAAATAAGGAATTAGATTTGTTTAGACAATAAGACTTATTCTTAATATTTTGTGAAGAATACATTACAAAAAAAATAATAGAAACCTTGTTTGAACTGTTAACATTTTCATAGGTTCTCAAGCATATAACTTGGCACTTAAGCCACGAGACAAATCGTCGTTAAACGAATATCTCGCCCCATAAGTGACGATTACTAAACTACGATCAAAATATAATGTGGTCCTGAAAAGGACCGTTTTTGTGGCCCTAAAAGGGCCTGGGGGGAGGGTGGGGTGCCTACCGTGGAGTAATACCCAACGATATTAACACCGACCTAGGTGCAGCCCTTGGTCTTCTCATTGGCGGCACCGTCGTCGTCGCTGGTGGTGTCGGCGTTGCAGGCGGTGCCGAAGGTGCCGCTCCTGGTGCGGTACCCCCGCACTCCTCACACTTGCATATTTTGCCGGGCACGAATGGCCTGACAATGCCAATGATCCTTTTTGGTATATCTTCCATCTTGCCGATCGAATGTGTAATGATGAAATAATTCTAATACCGGCCTCTATATACATTCAAAAAGTTGGAGGGGGTAAGGTGGAGTGCATATATGCATTATATAAGTTTGAGAATAATATAATTTTATAACTCACCGTATCTCTGTTATGGACACAAACTACCCCCCTCCACTTTTCTAGCATATAGTACTAGACTTTCTCTACATTTTTTTCAAATAAATTTTTTTGATATTTCTAACCATTACTTAGAAAAAAAAAAAAAAAAAAAAAAAAAAAAAAACCTCCCCTACAACTTCCACATACTCCCGTTCGGCGGCCCTAGCCTCCTAACTCGAGAATTTCAATTTTTTCATCTAAATTTTTTGTCATTTTTAAGATTTTCCAAATTTTTTTTTCACCATTGTATTCTACTCAAAATTCTAGGTAATTAAAGTGCTTTTATTTTTTCTCTATCTTGAACGGTTCCCGAGCTACAGCGCTTTAAAGAATTCAAATTACTAACTTTCTATAACCCTTTTTTTCAAATTTCATTTTTTCGAATTTTCAAAAATACTACAATATGTAGAAAAAAATTCTCTCTTTAATTTCCCAATACCGTTTTTCTCTAAATCTTCAACTTTAGCGCGTATTCAGCATTATCAAAAAAAAAAAAATTATAATTTTTTTTACACCATCGCATTCTCCTCAAAATTTTGGGCTATCAAAGTGCTTTTATTTTTTTTCTATCTTGAACGGTTCCCGAGCTACAGCGCTTTAAAAAATCCAAATTACTAACTTACTATAACCCTTTTCTTAAAATTTCATCTTTCCGAATTTTGAAAAGTACTACCATATGTAGAAAAAAATTCTCTTTCTAATTTCCTAATATCATTTTGCTCCAAAACTTCAACTTTGGCGCGCATTCACCATTTTTCAATTTTTTTTTGAAAAAAATTTTTTTTACGTTTTTACTATCGAGAAAAATGCTTGCTTATAGTACTCGATTTCCTCTATAATTTTTTCTTATAACTTTTTTCCCTATTCCTAACCGTTACTTTCCTACAAATTTTCTAAATCGTTGTTTTCATATTGCTGCCTTAAAAATTTTTTCTTGTGTTATTTAAGCTCTTTTTTCCACTTAATAAACCACCATTTTCTAAATTCCCGTACTCTTTTCTTAAAAAGCGGGCTTTTCCGCCAGCTTTTTTTTTTGGTTGGGTTTCAAATAAATATAAAACTACTACTTCACTCATTACAAATTTATTGATTCAAGAACATTATTTTGTGTTACATATAATAGATACATTAAAATATAGATTTATTGGTCACCGAACCGTTTAATACATTATAACTAAAAAATGAGTCGTGAATAACTAATGCGTACACTTTAGTGTCTTTGGGGAATTTATTCTTTCTCGTTTGGAACTCCAATTTTACATCCACTGTCGATGAGTTAATCGCCTCTGGTTGATGACTGCAATTGATAATAAAAACGGGGTTTTTCATATATTCCGCGAACGTTATCATCGGATCGTTTATCTCGCGCCCGTAGTAGCTGCTTTGGAAGTTTTCGTAATTGTAATAGGCTGCTGCGTACAGTTTCTTGGCGAAATCTAAATTCCATCTTTCGTATGGATAAACGGTTGAATTCAGATACAGTCTAATGTCGCATACGTCGGCGTGGGTAAACTGGGTTGCGTTTTTTTCTTTCTTGTCGCAATTATTGCTGTCTTGAAACCCGACGATTATATAGCGCGGTCTTTCCAGACTTGTACTCGTTCTCAAGGCCCACACGTCGGAAGATGTTTGCCTTAAAGCTGGTAATTCGTACAGATCCCATTTACGATATGCCATTTGAATACTGGCATTGTTTCCTCCTTTATTAATGCGAGACAGTATTTTCAATTTTTGCTTGTCGTCTGGAATGATGTGACGAATTTTCCATTCGATTTTGTCGATACTAATTTCTGCCTCTACTTCGCCGACGTAACAATTGGTAAAAGTGCGAGCTATAATCATAATAAGCTCTTGTTTTACGTTGAAAACACCTTTTGCGTAATCTTCGGCGAATCCCATAAGATATTTTAAGGGTAATTTCCCGGAGAATACGTTACTTGCCGTGTCTACGATATCTTGGTTTGCTTCGTCGAGACCCCATCCGCACGTCATGAGAGATCTTTGTTGCAAACTTCCGAATGAAACCATGGTTTTTAATGTCGTCGTAACTCCAGGTTTACGAACCACGGCGACCTGCTCACCTCCCATCTCGTAGCGAATTTCATCGAACAAAAATGCGAGGGCATTATTTGATAAAAAACATCTTTTCGTTGCGTCTATGGGTTTAAATTTTCCTTCGATATATATGTAACTTTCGGCGATATCCAGTATAATATCTTGAAAATTAATGGGGATACGGACTTCATCCGAATTGTTGAATGATGGAGATCCGTATGGTTTATACGTATGCTCTTCTAGACTAATAATGGAATTGTCCAAGATGGGCTCGGAGAAAACCTCTATTTTATCGCTGGTGGTGGAAATCATTTTCGCACTTTAAGACCGATTGATTTTAAAAATTTATAGTCTTCGGCAGATAACTGTTGAGATGTTTGTGATCTAACGTCTGGACGACGACTAACCTTGACGTTAACTCTTCTTTTACTTTTATTATGTTTCGGCGGTTCCCCCATCTTAGTCGACAGCACACACAATTGACGATTGAAGCAAAAACCCATTTTTATGAAAGTTTCTTCAGTTCCAATTTCACGATTATTTTCTCGCCTTGAAAATTGATTAGATCACCGCTATCGTCCAAGATGCAAAGAGAAATGTTGTCGATAAACTGACGTCCTGCCGGCATTAACGGCATATACATATTATTTTGTGGTTCTTTACTGATTTTGTAACCGGGCTCCACGTCGATATCGAATTCGAACAAGGTATGACCTTCCACCGAATTCATATATGCTCCGGAAATTATATTACAATCTACGCGTATGATGCGTACTTTCATTATTTCCACCATCTCGGTTGATTCGTGCTTTTTGTCTCTTTTTAACACTGTATGATTAAATCCTAACATTTTACCGATACTCGCCTCTCCCCGGAAATCTATAGTATATTGGGATTTCAGTTCACATTTCAGCGTATTATTATTAGCGACCAAGTAAAAGATTCCATCGTTCTTTTCTTCAGTTGAAATCCTCAAAGCCTCCAACATAGCTTTACCTATCTCATCTATTTCATAGGCCCCAGGTGGAATCTGCAATTGTATCGACTCGGTGGTGTAACCCTCCTTCATGTAGGCAAACTTATTGTTGCTTTCGTCCACATTAAAAATTGAATTGTATGTGTAAAATCCCAGCAATGCCAGACCATATTTGTTTTCTCTATTTAATTCGACTGGTGGATAAAAATCGGCGCTTAAGACGCTCGAGTGTCCTGTTAGTGTGAACGTATAAGACATGACTAACCATTAAACATCACACATCTCGGTTTTATTCTTAGCGGCAACATTTAAAAAGATTCATCTTCACACCTTTTCTCACTGCATTAGATAGTGATGTTTTTATGCTATTTTCTGCTTTTATGCGCACATCGCTGATTTTGCAATAACAACAAAATATTTTTCTAGCTGTAAGATCCTCATCAGACGTAACCTCGTTTAAATTGCTGCTGCTGCTGAAATAATGTTTGCAACCGCACTGATATTTTAATATATCGATATCGCTTTTAAGGTGCTCGGGCAACTTTTCCCAAACGAATGGAATTTCATTTGGGGCTAATGCAATCATCACTTCCTTGGGCATATTTTCTAACTGTTTCACGGTCATTTTCCTTAATCCACCGGCTAGATGAAATGCTTTCAGTGATTGCAACATTTTAGTATAGTTATTGCGATCCATTTGCGGTGTTAATGGTGACGATGATGATGATGACATCTTTTACGCTGATGATTCGACAAGAAACTTTAAGCACAAATGTCCACACCAGACTGTTCCAAAATCCTGCTGACGATCGTATGTATAGTAAATAATTTTTGATGGTTCCGATCCCGTTTGTAGATATCGTACCAATTCGATCGGTGGGGGTAAATCGCCGAAGCTGTCATAATATGTTACTTTAGAATTATTTTTTCTATAAGCTACCCAATGAGTTCCTGCACCACGCGTACTATCCAAATTCACTATTGCTGCTTCGTAACGTCGAGGACCTTGTCTAGGTAATAAATCCCTCATATAAACGCCTCGAAAGTGTCCTATTCTTTTCTTTTTGGCATATTTTTCTATATCGATGTTAGATAGTGGTCTTCGAGGTAGGGATTCAATTAGTTTTTTGATCTACGATTTAAAAATAATCCCATACCTTTACGATATGGCTTTAGAAACAAACCATTTCCTTTCGATTTTAAATACAGGCCGGCACCGGTTTTATCTTCGCTGCTTTTTTTTACTGCTTTTATGGCGCGCACAATTCCCGCTGCCCCACCGGCTAATGAACCCAAAGCTGATAACCCGGCAAAAATTGGTATTAATGGTAATATTCCACCAGTTTTAGGAATCGGTATTATTCTCGGTGTACGAACCTTCCTTTTGCCACCTGCCGCTTTTACCGATCTACGTGCTGCCGACAGAGCTATTTTAGATGCATTCATGACATTTTTTTCCAACACATTTTTACTTCCGGCTTTTAATAATTCCCTTCGAACTGCTTGTCGAATAGCTGTTCCGAAACTGGCTTTCCGAACATGTCGATTTTTATTAACACCTTTCCTTTTTGTATGACGCGTGCCTTTACTAGATGTTTTTTTTGTTGATAATGATGATGGTACACCCATACCAAAACGTTGTTTTCCTTTCATGATGTTTGTAACTAACCAAGCTGCTGTTTTTTCACCTAAACTGGAATTTTTCGATTTTACTCTATTCCAAGCACTTTGTTCGAGCTCGTAATCCGCTCGATGTCTCGCACTTATGTTGTCTTTATTATGTAAATAGGCTAAATCGTGTTTTTTGCATGCGGCATCCAAAGGATTAATGCCTGGATCACCTCTTGTTACACGTTTTATTACTTTTGTTCCGGGTCCGCAATATTGATAACCAGGAATGTGTACCTCGAATGGTAATTTATTTATTAACGAATTCACAATACCGTATCCAGTTTTGTTGGAAACGTGAGACCGTCCACTTCGTTTGACGCTCGGCATCTGAATGACAGTTTTTGTGAAAAATTGCCTATAAAATATCAAATTTTCCTAAGATGCGCGTTATCGATCTTAAACAAAAACTTCCTATTGACAATCTCGATGAAAAAGTCGGACTTGGATTTGAAAAGAAGATAATGAAGAGACACGGTCCTTTACTTCCTTCCTCTATTCGCGGCCTGTTAATTGGTCCATCCAATTGTGGAAAAACTAATGTCATGATTTCGCTGCTTACACACCCCCTTGGGCTACGTTTCGAAAATGTCTATATTTACTCGAAATCTCTGTATCAACCGAAATATGAGTATTTAAGGAAAATTTTAGCGCCCATCAAAGGTTTAGGCTACTATGCCTTTAGTGATTCCAGTAATATTGTGGAACCGTCCGATGCAAAACCAAACTCTATATTTATCTTTGATGATGTTATATGTGAAAAACAAGATGTTATAAGATCGTACTTTAGCATGGGACGTCATAAAAATATCGACTCCTTTTACCTAGCGCAAACATATTCGCGAGTGCCTAAACAGCTTGTGCGAGACAACGCCAATTTTATTATTATGTTTAAACAAGATGAGTTGAATATGAAACACATATTTTCCGACCACGTTTCACCGGATCTAACTTTTACTCAATTTCAAGAAATGTGCTCAAAATGTTGGGATAATAAGTATGGATTTTTAGTAATTGATAAAGACAGTGATGTGAAATCGGGAAGATACCGCAAAGGATTTGATAGCTATATATTACTGTAATAATAAGAGAAAACGCTCATTTGATTGTTGAAACGTCCTTTGTTAACATCATGAATAACGCGATCGACTTAAAACGTAAACTAGTGGAAGCTACCAATGCCGTCAGAAAAAAATTTTAACAAATTAAAGCGGCTAAAGAGTTTAATGTTGTGGAATTGGAAAAGTTTTACGAACCCATTTCTAAGCCGTTGACAACTATATCTGATGTGGTTAAGCAACGTCAGCAGCAGCAGCAACAACAACATCAACAACAACAACAACAACAGCAACAACATTATCCAGCTACAAAGCCACATAGTCTCAGTACATCAGTGCAGTCGACTCAAATATCAGGTTTTCCCCAACCTACACATTCCTTTCAAACCTCCACGCCTATTCAGCAGCAGCAGCAGCATCGCATTTCAAAAGAAGATATTAGCCAATCGGTGTTTGATACACCCTCGACATCAACTAATACATCTCTCGCATCCGCTGACACCACAACTTCCGATACTTTAAACGCACACCTGAAAGGATTACGTTCGAAACCATCTCTATACGATACTGTATATGGTGTACGTTTTGGTTCAAAAACAGATCATAACAAAAATTTTATTGGTAATTTAGAGGTGCGTTTTCGAAATGGAAATATTGTCTTATACAAAAAAGGGAAAAATATTGCAGAATATGGTGGATCACCGGCACTTTATGATTTGTTATTTCTTAAAACACCCCCAAGTGTAGGCAAGGAACAACAACAATTAAGTGATAATGTACTTTCAACGTACAAGGAAATTTTGGAATCAACGAGTGCTGTCTACAACAATTTTAAAAAAAGTGATGGTTTACGGGAGACCAGATGGAACAAATATTTACGAATTATTAAACCTCTGATAATGGGCACAAAATTAGGTGGTACTATTACAAGAAAAAATCTCTCGGAAAAACTACAGTTACCCACAAAAAAGAAATTATCTTCGAAAAAATTTCAATATGTCTACTGGAACAAAGCTAAAGAGTTGGTCGATCGTTTACGTTTGTTGTGGAGTTCCAAAATGGCCGGTCACACTGGACACGAAAATGAAATTATGTCAATCATAGAGGAATTACGAGAAGAAGATATAATATATTAAGCTCAATATTTAATGATATTATTCAGTTCTTCCTTCGATCTGAAACCTTTAGTATTACTAATAATATGGAGCCCAGTCTAGAAAAAATCAAGATTGTTAATGAACTACATAGAACGGCTAGAAAAAATTTTGTAAGACGGCGCACGATAATAAAAGGATACAGAGATTTGTGGCAAATTGATTTGGCTGAAATGCAACAGTATGCTAATGAAAACGATGGTTATCGTTATATTTTGGTCTGTATAAATTGTTACTCGAAATTTGTCTATACCAAAGCCATAAAAAACAAGACTGGTATAGAAGTTACTAATGCGATGAAAAGCATCATTGAAGAGGCATCATATACACCAACAAATCTGCAAAGTGATCAAGGAAAGGAGTTCTATAATACAAACTTTCAAGCCCTGATGAAAAAATATAATATAAATCATTATTCCACTTACAGCACAAAGAAAGCTGCAATTGTTGAGCGAGTCATAAGGACTATAAAAAATAATTTATATAAACAATTCTCGACAAGAGGATCTTACAAATGGATACATATATTATCGGCAGTAACAAAAACCTATAACCATTCGAAACATCGCACCATTGGAATGAAGCCTGCAGACGTGCAAGAAAAAACACATATTAAAGCATATGATTATTTAAAAATTGTACCTAAAAAATTTAAGTTTTCCATGGGTGACATTGTGCGTATTAGCAAGTACAAAAGCTTATTCGAGAAAGGATATACGCCCTCTTGGTCAACCGAATTGTTTAAAGTTGTAAAAGTTAACGTTACAAATCCACCTACTTACTTGTTGGAATCGTTAGAAGGTCAGCCTATAAGAGGGTGTTTTTACGAATCAGAACTACAAAAAACAAGCAGTCCTGACGTTTATCTAGTAGAAAAGGTCCTTAGACAACGCAAGAAAAATCACATCGAACAATTATTTGTCAAATGGCTAGGATTTCCCAACCACTTCAACTCTTGGATAGATAAAGCTAATATTGTTTAAATAACATATTGTATGACTATATTTTTTATTTAAAATGTAAAATAAATAAACAATATATTGTAAAATAAAGTTTTTTTATTTCAATCTTCATTATTAAAAACAATGACAATAAAACATCATACACATAAATAACATTTCAATATTCTTGGAGGGAAGGTCCAATTCACCGACGACTACGACGTTATCTTCAAGGCTATGCCACTCGGAGTGCGTTCTCCTATTCTTTAACCTGCTTTTTTTAGATTTTTTTTGAAGTCGAGTCGTACGACAGTGCGCTTAATGAGTCATTTAAAGGCTGATGATAGAGTATTTTCTGCATAACTTCAATTTTTGTTTTAAGCTCACTATTATTTTTGTATATCATGGGGAGGACATCCTTGTTAAATATGTCACATATTACAACTGCAAAATTGTAAAACTTTCTATTAACAAAGTGTTTTGTCACAGCATCGTCATCATCTTTAGGTTCGCCTAAGTTGGTTATGATTTTTCCACCCATATCATACTGCCCATCCGCTGTAAGTTTAAAACCAATCCCTTGTGGCCCAGATAATATATGATATTTTTCATTATATTTCTGACGACCAAATTTATCAATTGTGTTGTTTCCTCGACTCATTTTCAATCTTTACTAAACTATTTTATTTTTATTTGCCCTACTTATATTAAATATTTCAGCTGAGAAAAAGAAACACTGACTATGATCTACTGGGTTGGTATGTTTATAAAAGAAATAAAATAAAACTGTGATTGTAATAGATATTTATTTACAGTAATTTAATTGCACAAATACAAAAATTATAAAAAATTAGTTTTCCATGTCTTCGTTTTCGTTGCTCAAAATTCTATCCCATCCGACACTATTTCGATCGTCAACGTCTTGGGCTGTTGCTGTTGCAGAAATCAATTCATATTTTGCAGCAAGCTCACCTGGTAAATGTGGAATATTGACGAGGTATTCTTTTAATTCTTCTTCAACCATTTCAGCACAAAATGTATCCATGTCTATGGAACCATATAAAAATTTGTCGCACAAGTGTGCCCCAGCCATAAAATTGATTGTATCCCTGATCTCGTTCTTATATTGATCTTTGGTTACATCAATATGCGACCAATCATTTACGCTATCTAACATATCGTGAGCCCTATTTCTTAATTCTCTCCCCAACCAAAATATGTATCTATCTACACATTCGTTGGCGGTCGTCGTCGTCGTCGTCGCATCAGCAGACATCTTTAACAGAAATAATGAACACGCGTAAGTATTCTGACATGTGCAACTATATTTTAAATTTAATTACATCCTTTTTTTCAAACAATTTACATACAATTTACTCCAATGAGCCAAAACGTAATAATGTTCGAGTATTGTTTCCAAAAACTCTAGTGCCCTGCCCCAAATAAGTTAGAGTGTATTTATCTTTAGTTTTACTCATAATATCTACAATATCGTCAGGTAGTGTTTCGGCCACACGTTTTGGTAAAAAAGTCTCAAATGTGCTATTATCACCGTCATCGTGTAAAGCCACTAAAAGAGTTTTACCAAATCGTGTAGTCATTGAAACCATCTTTACAATTTTAAACACTTTGCCTACAATCATTTCGGTAACCTTTTTTTTCTCTAAAACCTCGAAATCTTTGCTAAACATTTCATTAATTTCATCTAGAGTTTCTTTTGCAATACTCATTATTGAAAAAAATGGTATATAAATCCAAAAATTACCGTGAATATAAAAGCACTTTCAGAACACTACACGAACACAATATTTGATGTTTATGCCACTGATATCTGCGACTGTTTGAAGTCACTTCTTCTCCCACGAACCTTTATAGCGGGTTTTCAAGGTCGAATTGTAACAATGGTGGGGGTAGCTTAACGATAGAAATAGTGGGAGGAGTATTCAAGGTCAAATGACGTCACACATTTAAATTGGTATAAGGATAACTTCAAGGACAAAATATAATGAAACAAATAACTACATTTTATGTACTTTATTCATTGATTTTTTCTGCCATTCTTCTATGCGTTTAACATTATCACCTAAACCTAATTTCCTTAATTTGTTCAATAATAATTGTTTGTTTTTATATCTAAGAAAATTCTTACAAACTATACTAGCTAAAACACACTTCGGCATGGTCCATATACTTAAAAAATACACTAAAGTCCTGAGCCTCCGAATCTTGCATTTCATATGCGTAAAATTCCGAACAGGCTGCAGAAATTAGAAATTCCTCGTACATTTCTCGCACTAAACTTTCCATATTAACTACTACTACGTTAAACTTAAGTCCTACACTCTAATTTCATCTAACACAACCGGATCTGCAATGAACCTAATCAGTTTTTCCAAACAGTCACTAAACCCCAACTTTTTTATCTCACGAACAAAGTCTTGTAAATTTATTGTTTTGCTGCAATATTTACGACATGCATTCGCAGCCTTTTCATATTCATAAGCCAAATCACAATAGCGCGACTTTTCATTGCATCATTGAAATAATTATTAGCCGTTTCAGTGAACTCATCGCCCAATTTTTTTACTGTCTCTTGCAAAGCACTATTCATATTATTCACTCATTTTTACATTCACGACACTTTTTTATTGCTGGTGGTGGCCCATCTATATGATGACGATATATTTGTTCATAGTGAATGTAACAGGGTAAGCTTAACTGTAGTTCCTTGTTACACCGATATGACGCTGGCAGCTTATCCCAAATTTGCCGTAAACTCAGCGTATCAACGCAAGTTTTTAAATATTCGAGAGGAAAAAATGCTAGATCCTTCTCTTCAAAATCACACAAACTTTTTAAATTACTCTGATATAAACAAATTACTCTGCCGACTTGCTCTATAATTTTTTCTTTAGATAGTTCCGTATCTGACATTTCACACTGAATGAATGCAAGTAGACTCACACAATTTATAGAACAATTTGCAAGGTCAAAATCATTTCAAGATCATCCCACACTATTACAATGCACAAATAACTACTTCAAGGTCACACACCCAAGATGACCTTCAACAAAGTCAAGGTCGTCTCGACCAAGGTCAAGGTCAAGGTCACACACACAACCTTGAACACAAGGCCAAGGCCAAAGCACACGTGCATTTTCAAGGTCAATGACAAGGACATGTGGGCGGGGCCAAAGAGGGGTGAAGCAAGGTCAAGGTCAAGGTCGAGGAGTGGGGGGATCGAGCGAATCGGGTTATGTTCACTACTCAAGAAAAACATTTATTTCTAAGATGGAGACTTAAATGCTTTTTGATCCACTTGCGAGCGTATATCTAATTTTTTGTCCTCGACTAACTTAAAACCTGATTCGTACTCTTACATAGTGGTAATCTAGTCAAAAAGAAATTTAGAATAGTATTTTATCACACTTTTTTAACCTCCAAGTAAGTTCTAAACTAATTATTTAAATCACAAGGTTATGTTCTACTGTCAAAATACACACACACACAAGGTATTGTACCTACTGTCAAAATACACTTTTAGATAAAATTTTTAAGAAATTACTCAACTAAGACTTTTACTCTTTTAAGCCACCCTGTATGTTCTATATCTATTTTTTCTTCCCCCCTGGTGAGAATTTCTTAAACCAGGTTAATATATATCTATGAAATTAATTTTTTTTCTTTTTGGTCGATTAAAAAAAATGTACAATTGTCTCACAATTCAAATAACAAAATATATTTGTATTTACACCGTAATAAATAGTTTATCTATTTTAATATTTACAGAATACTATTAAAAGCAATAAAATTATTTTAACATCGGAACATTCGTTGCGAAACTAAACAAATGCCAGAACAAATCATAACATACCCATAAGACATTCAAAATGCTACTGAATTGTATTTTTTCCGTATTGACCGGCGACAGGCTTCTTGCGCCAGTTAAATGACCAGGCTCAAATTGGCAACGAGGCTCACGGCGAAGATCCATTACGCTACGTTCGGTACCGCTGGATCCGGCCCGTAAATCTGCTGGATCCATAGAGATTATCAAAAATTCAACACGGCGTGAGGTATCTATAGCGTTAGCAATAGCGTTAGCTATAATAATCTTTGCTGCAAGTAACTCTTGTGCATTTTTTTTAATTATTAACTTTCTACTAAAAATGGTTAACTTGACGAAACTGCAAAAATAAAAAATTATTTTGTAGCAACCAAATGCTAAGATAGGAATAGGAAGTTATTGCACTGTTTGATGGTATCTAATAGGATAGCCGTTTGCGTACATTTTAGATAAGAGAATTTCATTTGATTCCTAGATTAGACATTAGGCAGCTTCCTTGTGGTCTCAAATAAAAATAATAATTTTAATTTACTGAAACAAAACAAATAAAATTTTCTAATATCACATTTAATAATTACGTATTATTTATACAGCAAAAGAAAGTCATTCTAGGCATTATCCAACTCAGTAAACGTGCATTTGATTGTTTCGTAAATAGCATTCTCAGAGGTGTCATTCTTGTTAACAAGACATTTATTTATGGCGGGCTTGATTTTAGATTCTTCATACTCAAACTTTTTTAACATATCTATAAATGCATCTTCATTAAAATTACCACCATTATCATCCAGGACACCTAAAGTTTTGCTAAAGCAAACCAGATACTTCTTTAATTCTGGTTCAGCGCCCCACTTGCCCATTGACGTTCTATCTAACATTTCTTTGGTGACACCAGTTTCTTTCATGCATTTCTCTAGAGCCTCTGAATAGTCCTTTTTTGAAGGTGCCTGGAATTTAAAAGGAAAATTTATATTTAATATTTTTAGTTGAATTAGAAAATAATCGTAACAGTCAGCGTATAAAAAAAAGTATGTTGTATTCTAGGGTCCGATATCCTCGTAGAATCATAGTATATCATAACTGTAAAGCTTTTATTTCTCGCTTAGCTGTTTGAACAGTAGACAAATTGACAAATTTTTCCTGAAAATACTAAAATACATTTGGGCAACAAAAACAAGATGACATGAGAAAACTGTCTTTAGAGAAGCATATCCTACCTGAATGCTGTACTGTGGACCATTTTGTATGCTTATTGGAAAAAAATCCATTTTTATGTCTAATAAATTGAAATGATTTACACAAAAGTGATATCTTTACCACTTCTAGATAATTTATTCTTGATAACAATTATTTTTTTTTAACTTAAGGAGACAGAATAAATACTTTTTTATCGTGGGTTCAAGCATTACGTATCTTATACCGAGACTAATAAAAATACATCATGATTTCAAATAATCAATAAATGACTGTAATTGCACTTTGTTATGATTTTATATGAAATAATTTTGGCTACATTAGGCCAGTTTGCACTCGATAAAATACTCATAAAAAAACTAATTATAAGAAAGCGATTAGAGTTAAATTAAGAGAAAGATAGATAGTAGAGGTGTGCGAATGTTCGAAAATTCGAGTCGAATATTCGATTTTTCAAGTTTTCAAACAAAATCGAATTTTCATAAAAATCCAATACTCGAACAAACTCGAATATCTAAACCAACTCAAATATTTAAACACACTCTAATTTTCAAACAAACTCGAATGTTCAAACTCTAATATTCAAAGAAACTAAAATTTTTAAACAGATTAGAATATTCGAAAAAGTTAAATGTCTTAATTTGCCTGAACATTTCGACCATATGTTTATTGTTTTCTTCACAATACTAAAAACAAAATATTGGTTCAGAAGTTATCTGGGTGGTTGCTTAGGTAGACTACAGTAGGAAAGGAAATATTCATGCATTTCACATGATTCCATCTACAAATGTATTTTATTTTGAAACGTTTTAAAATATAAGTTATTCAAGGTAGCTTATGCACGCTTAAGCAAGGCCCCCGACAGACCAAGTTTTTCAAAACCAATTAAAAGTCTATATTTTTGTTTATTTAGAAAATGGAATGATACTTCATAAAAATGGCGTTGCTATATACATCATGCATATGCGATAACGCGTATTTAGGACTATCAAAAGAGGCATCTCGCGCCTTTCTACATTAATTTTCATTTTACAATGGCGAGTGCTATTTTGTAAAAATTTATTAGAATCGTGGAATCAGTATCTGTAAACTTCCAATTTTTTATTCGAACCTACATATTTATATGCTCGAGTAATAAAGCATTGTTTATGTGACGCCCATAAGGGCCCATGTTAAACGTGACTTTTACATGCTTTATTATAAACAATTTTGATGACCACCTCAGTCTTTCATGATAGCTAAAAAAAAAACAATTTCTCCTGCTCTGAAAAAATAGTGAATAAAATAGTGAATTAATAACAATACATTTAAATTTGATAAAATGCTAAAAACATACATAAATTTTCTCATTTTTGATCTGTTTATGTATCTTATGTATCGGCGCTGTTTTTTCTTGTTTATCGATATCACTGTATGCACGTTTAATGTACATACTTGCATATAATGCATATAGTTTTATATATATATATATATATATATATATATATATATATATATATATATATATTTGTATCTATAAGTATGAGTGCAAAATTGAATAAAATTATTATCAATGGCGTGAAACAAACTGAGGTAGAGACTTAAGTCCACTTTTTGGGTTTTTGGTCAGTATTAAAGACTTACTTCGAAGTATCTACGCGTTTTTCCGAAGGCGATTGTATTTGACGACATTACATTGAACATAAAAGTCCAATTTTATCAAATCTTGAAAAGTGGATCCGAGTCTTTTTTTTAGTAGGCTATAGATGTATGTTTATAGAAAATGGGGGAACATTGGATCTTGGCGCACTTTTAAAACGAAGGAATGTCGACTGTTCAAATTTAAAATGTGATAATATTTATTTAAGGGAATGAGAACGTCAGCTTTTATATGAA
This sequence comes from Diaprepes abbreviatus, assembly GCA_034092305.1. NCBI lineage: Eukaryota > Metazoa > Arthropoda > Insecta > Coleoptera > Curculionidae > Diaprepes > Diaprepes abbreviatus. The sequence continues at coordinate 7,562,377 of JASJET010000303.1, forward strand.
GATCAAAATTTCGAAAAAAAAACTCAATTGGCCGCTTTGTATTGTATTATACCAACGAGAAAAGTTCCTTACAGAAGCGCCATTCTTGTAGGATTGTTTGGATCCCGAGCTGCGCTCACTGTTTTGATGCTGTCTCTCTTGCACGCTATTTCCACAACAAGTATCTCTCTTCTACAATTCCTCTCCACCGCAAGTTCTTCTTCCAGATGATCAAGTGAAAGAAATCTTAGTATATTCCAGTGAATTCTTGGTTGAGTGGTCTTCCGCTTTGGCAAACGTTTTGCCGTTGTATATCGAATGGGATAGAATCCCGTCCCATGTATTTTTCTATGCAGAAAATTTTCTTTTATACAAACAATATTGCCGCAACAAGAATAGAATTATTATTTTTAATTGTAACCCTGCCAGTCAAGAAATAAAAAAAATCCTGTTTTGAATCGAGCGACTTATTAAATTTAAATAAAAATTCTGACAACAACTTGTCAGACAATTCAATTTACATCAACGAGTTCTCAAAACTAACTGTAACGAAAGCCGATCTGGATCTTTCATATACTCTTTTTCCGATATCAGAAGGTTCCCGAATCTTCTAGAATGATCTTAATACTACATGGTGCAATAAAAATAAGAAAAATAAATAATCTGGCTATTTCTAGAACTTGTGTCATAGGCGTTCCATGTCAAAAATAAGGAAAGATAATTTTCTAAAAGAAAGTTCCAGATCTCCTTTCACAGACGTTTCAAAAGGAAATTAACAAAAATTAAAATTAATTAAATAAATTACGAACTCGTAGAAAATAAAACTATAGCCCTTCAAACTCAAACTAAGACTATGAAATATATAATGCTATAAAGTCCGTTGCAATATATAGATATATTATATTATAATTCCATAAAATGTAATATGACATGAAAATTTAAATAAATATTTTAAAATAGCGCTTTGCAAAAAATAATCTCACAGATGATTTTTGTAAACTGTTATTAATTCATGATTTTTCTCATCCTAAGATTGGATAACACAGCTGTACTTATCTTTAACTTAAAATATATCAGGTTTATTACGTTTATACGTAAAAGTAGAACTATCATTCTACCAGCCTATGTTTTGATTTGCATTAAAGAGTCTATAAAATACGTGAAAAATGCTAGAAAACATGACAGAAAATGACCGAAAAAGTGAAAGTGGAAAGTAGTAGGGGCAGCGCTGCTACCAAGGGGAGCCGTATGTACTATATAAATAAGACTCCCCTCGCCAGCCGCACATATCCGACTTTTGTCATGTGTGATAATATTTTCAGATAGAAATATCCTTTTACAAAATCAAAATTGGACTTTTAATAAAGCGTTCAGGTGCGTTAAAAGTACATTATTTCAAGTGACAATTGTGCAAAACCAATGAGCTCATTTGGTTCGTATTTGTATCCTCTACAATTCCTCTGGTTACACCATAAAAAATGCTTAATTAGTTTGGATCTTATTGGCACAAAACGAAAAAACTAGAATTTTTGGATTTTTAACTGTTTAGAACAAATTAATGAATCATTGTTGCTAGCGAGAAACATAACAAAATATCACTACGGATTGTTTTCCTTAAATGATAGTGTTTTTATCGCAAAATCACATATTTTTTTCTCTATTAATTTGCCTAGAATTTATTATTATTATTTGAAAATGAAGTATTCTTTTAGAATTTTAATACATAATTTTATAATATGTTTTATATCAGATATGATTTAATGTTTAAACTTACGCTGAATACGATGGTAAAAAGAGCACAAATAAAAAATGCAAATATACCTTTCATTTTGAAAAATTCTTGTTTACTTAAGATATTCAACTGTGCTGCATATGAGCTGCTGGGTATTTTTATATTAGTAATAATGGTGAGGTCATATTTGATAGCTCTTAAATAATTAACAGAAATGTGTTTCAAAAATGCTAAACATAATCATAAACAGTGACATGGCCTATTCATGGCCACTTCCTAAAATATCATATTAATAAAATGTAAATTAAATAAAATTACTACATATACAGGGTGTCCTCAAAGTTGAGTTAATTATTTAAACAGCTTGTAGAACTCGTAAAGAGAAATCTATTTAGCAAAAATCGGTTATATAAAAGTTGACAAAAAAAATGATTAACAATTATTTAAAAAATTTAAGATCTCTAATAGAAACCTTATTTTATGATATTTTCAATCACTGTATTGTAAAAACTTTGTTTACTGCCGATACTGAGTATGCCTATTTTTTGTGTGTAATTGTTATAGGGTTCTGAGTGCTATTTTCGACTTAATCAGTGTTAAATAATTCATACAGTCATGTGTGATATTATTTTTCATTTGTGGGTGTTTTATGCAATAAAAATTGCATACGTTTATGAAAACAATGAACTAGTGGACGTAATATTAACTTACAGGGTGTGCCAACAAAATACAGCCGCAGCATGTATGTGAAGAGATTTCTTTTACGAAACAATCCGTCTCCGTGGATGTTTGTAAATTTAATTACAAGACCAGATATTTAAAGGCACAATGAGGAGGTCACGCTGAAAGACCTCCTTCACTCGAAATGGTGGGCATCGAAGAAGAAATGTTGGAAATTGTCGAAAACGACTCAACAACGACCACTAGGTCCATTGGAGGTAAAGTAGAAGTTGCTCATAGTAAAGTGCGGAACGCTTTCCGACAAGAACAATTTAATTTGTACCATTATCAACGGGTATAAGCGTTGCAACCAGAAGATTATCCTAGAAGAGTTGAATTTTGTCACTGGTTCGTACATAAATCACAATTTTTCCAAATTTATTTTGGCTACTGATGAGGCCACATTTACAAGAAATGAAGTATATAATTTCCACAACAACCATGTTTGGGCAGTAGAAAATCCTCATGCAGGGAAAAGAAGTCGTTTTCAGCACAGCTTTCAAGTAAATGTTTGGACTAGCGTAGTAAATGACATGCTTATAGGTCCTTACTTTTTTCCAAATCGACGGACAGGTGAAAATTATTTAGACTTCTTTTAAAACAATCTGCCACAATTGTTAAATGTTCTTTTAAATATGAAACAGAATATGTGGCTTTATCATGATGGAACTCCGCCACATTTCAGACGAGAAGTTCACGAACATTTAAATAATGTGTTTTTTAATAGATGAATAGGGCGAAATGGACCCATTTCTTTGTCTGCACGTTCCCCGGATCTAAATCCCTGCAATTTTTTCTGTAGGGATATTTAAAATAATTAGTTTGCTTGCGCAAATATATCAAAGCCCTGACATCATTCAAGAAATAAAGTCCAGAAGACTACGATGGGCAGGTCAAATACAAAGGAGTCAAAACGATCGACTAATAAAACGGGTATGGGAGGAAGCACCACAAGGAAAAAGACCACTGGGAAGACCTAGGCTTAGATAGAGAGATAACATCCACAAGGATCTAGCTATTCTTGAAGTTGACCAGCAAGAATGGAGGGAGCTGGCACAAGACCGTTCCAGATGGAGGCAGACAGTCAAGGCAGCCAAGACCCACCCTGGGTTGTAGTGCTACGGAGTTAGTCAGTCAGTTTATCACAACGAGGGAGTGAATACTGCGGAAGAACTACAACAGCGCTTTGAAAATGCTTGTGATGTTATCCGTGGAGATTGGGGTTTTATTTTTGAAGCGTTTATGGATACGTCGAGCAAGACTTTGTGTTAACCAAACAAATGGTAACAATTTTGAGCGCCTTTTGTAGAATAAGATGTAATCTGTTCAATGTGGTAATCAAAATTTTTACAATACAGTGGTTGAAAATATCATGAAATAAGTTTTGTATTAGAGTTTTTAAATTTTTTAAATAGTTGTTAATTATTTCTTTATTTGCCAACTTTTATATAGACGATTTTCGGAAAATCGGTTCCTCTTTACGAGTTCTACAAGCTATGAAAATAAATGACTCAACTTTGAGAACATCTGTATATTTTTTACATTGGAAACTAATTTTCACCCTCGACATTTTCGTCGTGAAACTTGGAAATTTAAAGTGTGTTAAGTTTTGAGAATTCTCAATTTTTCTGTTGAACTGTTAACAATATTTTATCGTTAAAGCTAATAAAAGAACCTTCTAGGATCGTATTCATTGACAATATCTTTCAACTAATTGGTAGAAACTATTTTTAATTGTTTATAACAAATTCAATTATTATTTTCATCTATTCGTTGGAAACAATTTTTAATCGTTTATGGTAAATAAAATTATTCTAAACATAACCTAATTGTCGAGATTAATAATAACTCTTTTACAACAATTTTCAGGCCAGATTAAAAATATCCAGTGATTATTTCTTTCATCTTATCGGTAGAAAATAATTTTTCTTGTGTATAAAAATACAGTTGTTATAAATAATAAATAATAAAAACGAGCAGCATATATTTCTCTTGATAACCTCCTCTTCATGTCCGTAAAGTTTCATTTCAATCGGTTCAGTCCTTTCGAAACTTAGCCTGTACACTCAGACAGACAGACTTCAATTTTATTTACATGTATAGATTCATTTCTGCTTATTTCATACATTATGATAGACATGATTTCAAAGTATATTGTGAATGTTTTTACAAAGTTTCTTGATCCGATGTCATATTACTTAACTTCATGTGCCAAATGAATGTTGTTATCAATGAAAATCCTTATTTTCTTATTGACGCACTAAAAGTTTTAAAGAACGAAAAACTCGGGAATGTTTCTCAAGGAACAATCTTTATATATGAAAATGACCTTTCAAATAGTAAATAATTACAATTTATTTGAGAAAATAAAATCGCTTGGCCTATATATAGTATAACAACCTAAAGTGATCTGAACTAAAGAAATGATATGATATGTTTTGTAGACAGTTTCAAGTTCTTGTACGAAAGTATTCAAAAATAATTTTTGGCACCATTCCAAAAATGTTTTTTTATAAATATTTCATTTCAGTATAAGAACATTCCTTGATTAGTAGAAGTTTGATTTGCTGAAAAACATCGTTACTTTTTGATAATCCCTAGTTATAACAGAAGGTTCGATAACAACACAAGTCTATAAGGTTCCGTTGTGGGGCAACTGGAAGCCACTTCCTAAGTAATTTGATTCATTATTTGAGAGATAATTTACACTTTCAACCTCTCAATATTTCATCCACAATCGAGCAGGTGTGACTGCAGCTGATAATTCGGAAACAGAAAATAGGTATTGGCATTGTTTATAAACCTCTTTTCTTACGTTGGTTTAGTTTATCCAAAAGTAGATAAAGTTTATTGCCTAGGGGATTTTAACAACAACCTATTAGAATTTAGCAGTATCGCGGCAAAATATATTAATGAAATTTTGGAAGGTGTAAGGCTGAAGCAGATTATTTAAGAACCCACCAGAATAACACCGACTTCTGCTACCATAATTGATTATATTCACACTCTAGAACAAGAAAATGTGACATCAACTACCATTTCAGTAGGGGAAGTAAGTAACCATGATTTGATCTTTTGTTATATCAATATTGAGCACGAATCTGCTACGTTCATCATCAAGTATCTAAAAACTTTAAAAACATTGAACAATTTACTGCAGATCTTAAGACGATACCATGGCGAAATATCAATGATGTCCAGAGTGCTTCCAGTAATAACGCATGTTATTAGTTCCTGTTTAGCAAATTCCCTATTTCCAGAATGCTGGAAAAACTGGCGGATGATAGTATCACCTAAGATAAGTAACCCGATATCCGTTAATAATCGCCAACCTATTAGTATACTGAAACATTTTCAGAAATTTTAGAAAAAGCAATGGAAATGCAGCTTCAAGACCACATAAGAGTAAACAATATTATATCAGTTACACAATCTGGATACAATGCCAGTCATAGTGGCAGCACTGAGCTACTTAAAATTACCGATGACATAACTGCCACAGATAACGACAAGTTAATAGTTATGGTCTTACCAGATTACACAAAAGCATTTGATCCTACAAATCACTCAACTCTTAGCTCTGTCTTGCATTTTATGGGTCTGTTATGGGGGCGCTTGATATGGTCAATAACTTTCTTCGAGCCCCGTAAGAAACAGTAAGTCTTAACAATCATCTTTCAACATCTTTAAAAGTCTTAACTGGCATCCTACAAGGCTCAATAATCTCACCTCTCCTTTTTTCTATATACAGGGTGAGCCATTCTAATTTATAGATTCAAATATTTTTTTAAATACTTCATTTACAGATAAAAATTTTCAAGGACCTTGATGTCAATTTTTAAGACCATTTGAAGGTCTAGGTGGCTTTTTTCTAAATGGAAACCCATATTTTTTTCTACAGAAATAAAACGCGAAGAAAATTTCTTATCCAACGGTATGAATAACATCTAAAGGGCATTTGAAGGTCAAATTTCCTCATATCTTGGATGGATGTGAATTAACCAATAATTCGGCAGCTAAAAGTGATGGAGAAAAACTTATTCTAAACAAGTTTCTGGAAATCAAACCATGTATATTAAGGTGATTTTAAAGTTGACCTTGACTTTAACCTTGAATATCTTTCGGGTATTTTCCATATATGTTTTCTGAATAAAATTACGTATTGTACAACGTTGTGATAATAAATTGCAGTTTTGTGCATTGTGCTGCACTTTTGGAATTATAAGCCTCTGAATGGGATAATCACAGTATTAACCCAGATCAACGACATCTCTGGTGAAACCATCTATTTCACGGGTCTTGTTAAACCACTTCAGTTTGAAAATTGCTCAGCTAAGTGCCTAATTATACCGAAAACATGTACACTGTAGTGTGTATTTTAAGCCTTATAAGCAATTTCCCGTTCGATTACCTTAGAGAGTTAACAGGTAGGGGATTCTTCTCTGCATGATTTTGAACCTTTTATTGATTGAATTTAAATATTTGGACTTTACTACTATATCACGATATTTATCTTTTTGCAAAATTAATCAAATTATTTAACAGAAGTAGATCTTTGCAGCGAGCAAATAATTTGTAAAGTGGAATGGAGTCGATTACGTAGCGCTATAAACTCAAATATTAAATGTTGCTTTATTTTACAGTACTTTTCTGTAACTGAGGTTTTGATGGTTCTTTTTCAAGTTCAAGCGTGGGCCAATTAACAGTTTAATAATTATTTATTTTATAATTTATTAAATTTTACATTGGTAAATTAATTTAAATTTAATTTACTTAACAAATTAAGTATTTGGAAACTAGATTTTTAGCTAGCCAATGTGGCGTATTGCTTTTGTGATTTCAGATATTTTGTACAAAACTGTAATTTCTTTTTGGTATTATTCTATGAAAAAGTTTTGCACATGCTTAGACTTATAGAAATTCGTGGCCAAGTTTAAGATAGTGTTTGTTTAAGTGCTCCTAAACTTGGGACACGTCTACGTGGTATTACTCCAATTAAAGTGCCTATTCTTATTTACTATTGGAATTACTCTACCATCTGCTGTGCAAAAATTTGTTAAGATTATAATCTCTTCACCTACAATATAAATTCTTTTCTATTATCTAATTTCTAATTATCTATCGCTTTTAATTTTTTTTATCTATCGCTCTAGATTCTAATTTATTATCGTCTGAAAATCTCATTTTCTGTCGCTTTATCTATTTTCTAATTCTTCCTTTTTGTAGATATTTTTGCAATTTTCTATTGTTTATTTTGTTTCTATATTGCAAACTTGATAGTCTCTAGCATGGTTGAACTTATGCAACTTCTTAATTTAGTTTAAAATAGAGTATGTTTTACCTTATATGACTAGGCTATGTCAACGTAGACCCCTCCATCAGACGTATTTACTCTTTGGATCAGTCTGCCGCCCACCGCGCAGGACGTTGTCAAATTTAACTGACTTCGCCTTCCTTATTTTAATTTTAATTTCTTTTTTTAAGTCATGGAAAACCAATTACTTCCGAAAAAGTTGTTAAAAAAATTTTTACTTATTACATTTTTTCATGCATATTTGCATTTCTGTCAGATAGCCTTATAAATTAACTTGCAGTTATTCCATCCGGTGATTTTTTCCAGGGACATTACTAATTTCTGAGAAGGGATATTGACCTCTATTTATTTGGATTTATTTCCTATATTTTTAATTCAGAAGACTACTAAACTCTACGTTTGAATTACCTGATATGATTTATTAAGTATTAGTTCTTGTTAAAATTTTCTTGTTTACCTCTGCTCGTCTTATAAACATTTGGGCAAATTTTAAAGTAAAATTTGTGGGCACCTTTCACTCGATCTAGACATTTATAAAACTGACATAGGCACTATAATTAAGTTGAAGATAAATTTAAAGCTAGTTAAAAATAGTGGAAAAATATTATATAATGAATCTACCCTGACAGGAGCTAGCGCATAAGTAGACCCCAGTTAGCATTAGGTCCAAAAATTAGGTAAGTCTGAACTGAGGTACCTTATAGAATGTTGCAGGGATTTTAGAGTCTTCTCTATATTTGGCAATTTTATATTATACATATTTCATTTAAAAATCTTGGATTCTACCGGCGCACTAACGAGCATTTGGCCTCAAAAACCAGATAAAATTAATAACGTCGTTGTTTTTGACTCTGGACGTGTCAAAATCAGTATCCTGGGATTTTTGAAGGCGCTAAGTTGATTTCTGGCATTATTTCACTAATCGGGTGAAGGGGGGCTGACTTAAGGTGGGGAGGGGGAGGGGAGTAATATTAAAAAACGTAATGGTTATCGTTTTATATGTTTTTAAGTGCTCCAATTTCATTTCTGGTATTACTTTACCAATCGGGTGAAGGGGCGCTGACTTAGGGTGGGGAGGGAGAGGGGAATAATATTAAAAAAACGTAATGGGTTTCGTTTTATGTGCTGACTTAGGGTAATTGTACGTTTTCCCATAAAAAATCTATCTCAAGATAAAAACAAAGTCTCTTTACTGTGTGATCAAGTAGGTCCTGAAGCACAACTTCAACACTCGCCTCCGTAACTCGGATTAACTCTGGTTTTGGATAGCAGAGTTTCTTTGCTTCTCTAATTAGAGTATACCAAGGAAATATACCCTTATTGGAATCGTATAACAACTCCCACTGCCTCCTTGTAAAGTTACCTTCAACAAAGATTTGCAAAGCTTGTTCAGGTGTGTAATTTTTTACTTGCAGTTTCTGAGCAGTATTTATTACCTTCCTGTTAAGTTTTGCTCTTGTTGGTGTTGAAGTTGCATCTATTATAAGTTTAGGGTATGGTACTCGTTTTGGAGACATTTCATCATTTCGCAAAGCTTATGTTCCATAAATGATACCTTATCTTCAAGTGTGTTGGATGTGCTTTGTTTAAAAAGCATGTATATCGTTTTACGATATACCTCAATAACATGTGATGTAAAATTTGTACCTATAGGAAAAAAATACGTATGTTATAAAAAAATAAGCAAAATTATTGCAAAAAAAAACCCGTGGTACTCAAAGCGGTTTTTTGAAGAGGTGGAAACATGTGGAAAATGTTTTGACTGTTATGATATGGCTAATGTCTATAGTTTATTATAAAAAAAGAATTATAGCTCGACCTAGCTCAGAACATTTTCAAAAACACTAATTAGTTAAAAAGAAAAACAAAAAAATAGAAAATTTTCTTGCATATTGTTTTAGGTCCATAAGAATACTAAAGAGTCATTATATTTTTAAATAATATATATTAAAATGAAATACACACCTTGTTCTTCAGATTCCATGACAAAAAAATTTTTTTTAATATTCACTTTACAAAATACCAAACATCAAACACAGGTCTAAAAAAATATATCAAGAACGAATGCGTGCGTATTGAACGAAGCTTAGATTGCAGTTAACTGTGCGAAACGTAGCTGCGTGGAGGGGCCACTTTATCATATTTTTATGATAGTACGGTTACTTAGGTATACAAAAAAAAATAATTTCGATGATTACTTATTTAGTTTGCATTTCTCCTCTTTGTCCGGTTTTTGAGGTCAGTGCGTCGCCTCACAGTAGTTAAAATTCAGTTTTACAGTATCTTTAACTATGTTTTTTACATTCCTTACTATTTATATAGTGTTATATGAGATAATGTTATTTCAGAAATAATATTTTCTAAGTTTTACTTGCAAGATACACTTTGTACAATAAATTGTTCATTCCTTTCAATTATTAATTTCCTACTAAAAAAAGATAAAATTGGTAAAACTGAATGTTTTCTTCGATGAAGAGGGGACAGTTTTCGGTAGGGAAGAAAAGCTAAGATAAGAATTCCTAAATTAGTGTACTGTTTAATAATCGTTAAGTTAAAAAAAGTTAATCGCATGCATAACTTTTATATGAGAAGTTTTAATTTTATTTCTCTATTAGAAAAACAACTAACTACATATCCTTAACTAATTCACTTAATGACTTTGTCAGCTTCTTTTGTATCTTCAAATAAAAATAGTAAAGTTTATTAAACAAAAAAATTAAATACACTACAAATACACATACAAATTTACAAAGATCACATTTAATAACTAAAAATTATTTATACAGTAAAACAGTATATAATTTCTAAGCATTACCCAACTCGGTAAACGCGCATTTTGTTGTTTCGTAAATTGCTTCCTCAGAGCTATCCTCATCGTCATCAACGCATTTATCTATGGCAGGCTTGATTTTAGTTTCTTCAAATCCAAAATCTATTAACATATTTATAAATGCTTGTTCATTTACATTACCATCATTATCAAGAATATCGCCATTTTTGCTAAGGCATACCAGGTACTTTTTGAATTCTGGTTCACCACCCCACTTGCCCTTAATCGCATTGGATATCATTTCGTTGGTGGCACCAGTTTCTTTCGCGCATTCAGCTCTAACTTCTGGAACGTTTATTTCTGAGGTCACCTTAAATTGAAAAAGAAAGTTTATATTAATGAATATTTGTAGTTGTATCGAAAGATAATTTTATAGTACAACGTATAAAAAAAGATGTATTTCATTTTGCTCTAGAGCCCGATATACTCATGAAATTACTGCTTGTCATTATTTTATGAGCTCTTCTTTTAAAAAATCAAATTTCAGTAAGAAATAAAGAAATCTTTCTGCCGTATTTAAATAGTTTGTTATATATGTAATTCTCCTTTCAGGCAGAGAATATGAAAAATATATGTACAAACAGTTTATTTCCTGCAAATATCGTTCTGGTCCTCTCTCCATACGCGTTTCGATCACCTCATGATCTCGTCAGTGGAGCTGTATCGGACCGAGAGCAACATTAGCAGGAAATAACTGATATATGAACCATAAATTTCAAGTTATGTCGGCAGGATATTACACCTGCCATCTACCAACTTCGATGTCAGACTGAAAAATATCGGCCGTCGAACGACATCTATGAATCAACGGAGTAACGTGAAATTTTTAAAAAATCACAATTTCAGTAAGAAATAAAGAAAGAAAATGTTTGTACATATATTTTTCATATTCTCTGCCTGAAAGGAGAATTACATATATAACAAACTATTTAAATACGGCAGAAAGATTTCTTTATTTCTTATTGAAATTTAGATTTTTTAAAAATTTCACGTTACTCCGTTGATTCATAGATGTCGTTCGACTGGCGATATTTTTCAGTCTGACATCGAAGTTGGTAGATGGCAGGTGTAATATCCTGCCGACATACCTTGAAATTTATGGTTCATATATCAGTTATTTCCTGCTAATGTTGCTCTCGATCCGATACAGCTCCACTGACGAGATCATGAGGTGATCGAAACGCGTATGGAGAGAGGACCAGAGCGATATTTGCAGGAAATAAACTGTTTGTACATATATTTTTCATATTTTCTGCCTGAAAGGAGAATTACGTATATAACAAACTATTTAAATACGGCAAAAGATTTCTTTATTTCTTACTGAAATTTTGATTTTTTAAAAATTTCCCGTTACTTCGTTGATTTATAGATGTCATTCGACTGGCGATATTTTTCAGTCTGACATCGAAGTTGGTAGATGGCAGGTGTAATATCCTGCCGACATACCTTGAAATTTATGATTCATATATCAGTTATTTTCTAAGACTAAAAAAAAGAATACATTAATTAAGCAACTGTGCAAAATGGCCGCCATTTTCCTAAATAAATTTATTAAGACTTTTTAAAAAATGAAGTTGTACTCTATCTAATATCTCAGGATTATTTAAAATGTTTCCAGCGTTTAAAATCTACATTAATCATTCTCCGCGGGTGATCACCAGAATCTTGTATACTTTTGTTTAAGAGCTCCCCAAAAAAATAAATCACGCATATTTAACTCTGGAGAAGGAGGTGGCCATCTTACTGGTGCCTCATTGCCTTATTCAATTCATCGGTTGGAATATCGGTCGTGTAAATATTGCCGCAGCAGTGGTAAAATTAAGTGAGGCCCCCTTCATGTACCATAGTTCTCGCTGAAGTAAAATAAGCAAATTTTCCAGAAGAACTAGTAATGCATTTTGCAAAAAATTTAGACAAATATTTCCATTTATCAAGTCTGCAATAACAACAGGACCAGTAAGGTACCGATCATTAATACCTGTCCAAATATTGATTTCAAAGATATGGTGGTGTGCAACTTTAATGCCATTTGGATTTTCGTCTGCATAAACATATTTGTTGTACAAGTTGGTGACTCCAGATCTTGTAAAGTACGTCTCGTCAGGATAGGAAATTTTTCTACCAAACTTTTGATCACAAATACTTTTGTTTTGAAAAAACTCACAAAATGTCGGGCGCATGAGGGGATCAATCGGTAAAAGTTCCTGAACATTTTGTACGTGATACAGATGTAACAACTGTCCTTTTAAAATATCATTTACAATAGTTTTAGCTATATCCAACTTTCGTTCTAAGCAGCTGATAGTAATACTTGATTCTTCTTTAACTATTTCCAAAATTTACGTTTCTTTGTAGACTGTTCAAGTTGTTCGAATACGAGCCCTTCTTTCAAATGATGCTCAATACCGGCAAATATTTGAAGGTTTGGTATTCGGCGGTTAGTAAATCTCTCCATATAGACGTTAATAGTTCAACGCCCATTTCTTTCATAAAACTCATACACCAGGAGCTTGTCAGCCTTTTCAATGTACGTATAGTAGTTGTCCATATTTAATAGTGACACAGGTTTAGAACTTTAAATGATGATCTTACTTCAGTCGACTTCTTAGACCATGATGGCAATTTGTTATTAGTCTAATGATTAAATTCAATAGCAACAAAACCACTCGAAAAATTCCTGTTACACTTATTTTCTATTATTACAGGTAACTGGTGTATGAATGTAATTGAAAATATTTTTTCCTGGCGAAACCGCTCATCAAACGAAATTTTTTCAAGAGGTAAAAAAGCTTCTAGATACATGTGATAATGCGACAGAAATATCTAGATTTTTATAATGTTAATGATATAAAAAATCAAAAGCGATGTTTACAAATAGCATCATTTTCATAACACGTACATTACTTTATAAGCGGTAACTATATTACTAGAAAACGTCATATTATAGTCTTAGGAAACATACAAAAAATCATTACATTCAGTTACCATTTTTTCAAGAAATAAAAGGAAAAATAAATATTTTCTTAAAACTTTGACTGCTTCTACTGCCTAAATGAAGCAGTATCGGATATAACTAAATTAACTTAAGTCGACGATTTTGACATCAACAGTCTATCATCAAACATTGTACACGTACTTTCCGGACACCCTGTAGATATTTGAACAGTAGATATTTATCTTTATCACAAATTTGGATTTCAGAATTTTATACAGAATTTAGTGGAGAACCATTTAAAAAAAATATCAAAACGTGTATTTTGAGAATTAATATTGCTTATAAAATGTTGCATCTTTTGTACAACCTAAGCTACATAATTTCAAAAAGTCAATTTTTTCAATAAGCATATAAAAAACAGGTTTGCATTGTAGCGTCCAAACGCTACAATGCAAACCTGTTTTTTATATGCTTATTGAAAAAATTGACTTTTTGAAATTATGTAGCTTAGGTTGTACAAAAGATGCAACATTTTATAAGCAATATTAATTCTCAAAATACACGTTTTGATAATTTTTTTAAATGGTTCTCCACTAAATTCTGTATAAAATTCTGAAATCCAAATTTGTGAGAATAAACTACAATTTTTGGAAAAAGCATGGCGTTATCAAATTTGTTAAATTTTACAACTAACATTAATCAGTTGTAAGTATTTTACCTGCAACTGTTTTATATATATATATATATATATATATATATATATATATATATATATATATATATATATATATATATATATATATATATGTTAGTGCGAAGAAATTCGAAATTTTATGCCATGTTTTTTTTTAATTTAAAAATGTTTCTCATTAATTTGGCAACGCCAAAAGAAAATTATAAAATTTTAACGAGCGTATCAAGTAAAATTTTCAGCTGTACAAAATACTTATTTATCTAGCTTCAAAATACAAAATGCCAAAATAACAAAATTTTTACAACGATATGTTTCAAACAGGACAATGGTGAAGAATATTTTATTGAAATTAAAAATATACTGAAAGATACTTTTATGGAAAAACACAATATGGATAACCACAAATCAAAAGTATCCATGTTGACTTATTTGGGAGAATATTACATCCAGATTGTTTAAAAGAAACTAAGATGCAATTATTACAAACATTAATTGATGTGTGATAAAGAACTTATTGTTGCCGATTATTTAAATAACTAACTTAAACAGAAGTGCACTGCAATATCCTCGATATATTGTATTTAAAATACTTATTGTTTCATATATTTTGTTCAAGAAAATAAAAAGAAATTAAATACTTAGACAAAATAACTATACATAACATGTAATAAAAGGTATGTGGGTAAACCAATGGTGAACTGCAGAAAAGAATCTCATTAACTATTACAGGGGTTCCCAAAGTGTACACAGGGGCCACAAGTCGTTCCTGTTTTCTTTTTTACGGAATCTAAATTTACTTATATTCGTGGTACAAAATAAATAGTATATTGCATAAATCGTTCGTTGGCTAGGTAACGTCGACCGTCAATCACTTAATATTGTTACGGAGGATGAGTTCCCCACAACACGGAGTTTGGGTTAGGTTTGGTAACGCCGAATTCGCTGCTGGCCGGGCGTGAGAGCGGAGTATGTTTCAGAAGCCCGCATTCGACCGTCGACGGGAATGTTCGCGAACTCTCATTGGCAGTATATAAGGCGCTATAGACCAGTTGGTCGCATTGTCAAGTTAGTTTATTTATTGTAAGTGTAAGCAGTTGAATTGTTAAGATAAATAGAAGCAGTGGTACAGAGTGTTGTGATTTACGAATACAGGACAGATACCATTACATTGTAGTGGTTACAATATCTATTTAAACTGATGCACGGGAACGATTATGCAAACCCCAGATATTTTGCCGAAGCAGACCTTTTACTAAAACTGGCATATTTGTGCGATATATTTGACAAACTTAATGCCTTGAATCTGTCTCTGTAAAGCAATAACATGCACATCTTGAAACTATTGGAAAAATTTGCTGTGTTTAGAAGAAAATTGTGGTTATGGATAAGAAAAATTAATGAGAAAGGCGGTCGAGATTGTTTCCTACATTTGCATAAATACGCATTATCTAATGAGCTCATTGTCGCTCTAGACTTGCTGTCCCTTTTCACAGAATTCCATTCGAAGCTCTCTGAATGGTTTGTAAAATGCTTTGCGGAAGAAAATTTTGAGAAATTTTCATGGATCCGTACTCAAGCCCCACCAAAATTCCCTTCACAAGAAGAACAGCGTCTCATTGAACTTGTGACAACAGCACTAAAACAAAATTCGCTTCTTCTGATTTGGTGCAGTTTTGGATAACCATAAAAATGAATATCCAACTCTAAGTTTAAAAGCTGTAAGGCTTCTTATTCCCTTTGCAACGTCCTCTTTATGCGAAACCCAATTTTCAGCTGTGGCTGTAATAATGATCAAATATCGCTCAAAGATCGAAGTGGAGCAAGAAATGAGAGTGGCAGTGCCAAGTCTTATCCCTCGCTTTGAAAAAACGTGTAGAGATCACTAAGCTCGCTGATCTCATTGACTTTTTTCTCCTATTTTTCTATAATGATAATATATTCTTGGATATTAGTTCAATATACATATACCTATATGTGAAATTTAGATTGTAGTTGTTTACATTTCTGTGCTTCGTCATTAGTGTCATTGTACAGTTGTGTTCAATGAAATGTTGTGGTTTACTACTATGTAAAGCACAAACCTAGTAAGTTACTTTGTTCAAAACGACTGTATACATATTTCTATTAGGGCGCCGTGACAAAATACTAAATATGAAAGTGCTAACTTAAGAAATTTGGGAATTCCTGGGCTAGTCAATCATAAACCTTTGAAAAATTTTGTAATTTGAAAATGTACAAAATCTTTACAGTTTTGTGTCCATTATTAGATATTATTGTATATTATTTATATTAATCTTCATTTTAACATATTTATCTAAACACCTACATCAAAACATTTCAGACAAAGTAGTGTGTTTTCAAATAATTACGTAGTTTTTGTCACCTATATTGCCATCCTTATTATCACATAACATACTTAAATATAAGTTTAAAATATTTAAATAATAAGCATGTAAAGTTCATAAGTAAGTTGAAATGTAGAAAAAAATACAAATACAACAAAAAGTAGATAATACCGTGTTAATTTGATGGCCACCTAGTATGTCGTAACAAATAGGCGGTGTGTTTTTGTATCAGAGTTGTTGCTATTTTACAAGCTTGTGACGAACGACCTCCCTCTTTCTTTAATGCTTCTCGCCGGTGGTTTTTGAAAAGTA
Source organism: Diaprepes abbreviatus (assembly GCA_034092305.1). NCBI lineage: Eukaryota > Metazoa > Arthropoda > Insecta > Coleoptera > Curculionidae > Diaprepes > Diaprepes abbreviatus. Next base: position 7,579,238 of record JASJET010000303.1, read on the forward strand.
GTTCTTGTTAGTTTTAGACTTTTTTCATTCTAATATTGGCTCCAACAGAGTTAATTTTCTAATAAAAATATATCATGTATACATATTTTCAAATGCACTAACTGCTGCTGTTAATTTTTATGATTAAAAAAGAGTTTGTATTTAAGTTCATGATTTATTAAACATTTTATAAATTACTTTCTACTGATTTTTTTGTTCTAATAAGACATAATCTTTCAGAAACCAAACAAAACCTGAATGTAATACTACATAGACTTATCTTTTTAGAGCTTATCCACATGAGGTGAAACACGCGTCTAAGTCCTCGCAGGCATACACGCGAATGTTCAGTTCACATAGTGCGTTAAAAGCACGAGCATATGTGAAGAAATCAAGTCAGTATTCAGCATGGAGTTGAATCAATGAAAAAGACGCATAAAAAGAAAATATAGTGATTTCGATTAAGTGAAATCTAAAAAATCATTTTTTTTTAATTTCTTTACATATTCCTTATTTCGAGCTTTGCTTTTTTACAATTTTTCTTCAATTACTCGGTACCAATTTCAGTTTAGGTTTGATTTTTTGCTCTAAATGGTTAAAATATTCCATATCCACAAATTTCACATGCATATGCATGAAATTTTATAAATTGCACTTTTTAATCGAAAAAACGACCAACAAACTTTAAAAACAAAATCGCCCGTTACATCCGTCAGCGACACCACTCATCTCGAAAAGGAAATATTTTGCGCAGTTGCCATAGCATAAATACTACTTCCGTGAAATACATATATTGTTTTCTTTCTAAAGAATTGAATCTGAAAAACATATTTGGTCGACGCGAACATTTATTGCGAAAAAAATATTCCATCCACATGGACTTGTACCGTAATTTTCTTAAATGTAGAGACAGCTCTATCCCCCTCTTTTAGTGAGAATGAGGAAGGGCGTTAATAATTTACTTTTATTGGATATATCTTTATCCCACTTTTTCTTACTATCGTTCTGATGCTAAATAATACCCTTTTTCCATCAAATTTATAACCCAAATTTATTTTTATATATCTTAGACTTATTATTATACTAATCATATAATTTTTGCAGCAGATACTAAACTACAGGGGCGGATCCAGCCTCACTTTTGGGGAGGGCGGTGATATCACAAAAGTACCGGGTGAGTCAACGATTGGATGAAGTAAGTTTGTGCCTTTTCGGTGAAATTTACAAAGAAACTATGTTTACTGTTTGATACAGTTTATTTTTACGCAGATTTTAAAAATATTTAGGACTCTACAGGGTGAGCCAAAAAACTAGGACAGCATAAAGTTGTATTTTTTTAAATAGAATACCCTATATACGAATCGTATTTTCGATTTAGCTTATAATTTTAAATCTTTTTTATTAAGGGTTTACTATAACAAAACTTTATAGTTTCTGAGATAATTAAGTTTAAAGAAAAAAAGTCACATTTTCAAGCATCAATTCAATCCTAAATAACGTTTTCAATTTTGTGACAAATATATTCAAATTTGGAATTTAGCAAGGCCAAGGACAAGTTAACATAATTTTTACCTAATATTTGCAATAAATGCTACAAGGTATTGAATACATCGGCTCAAATTTGAACAAGTTTAAATGAATAAATATCTTTTTTTTTAAATGGTACACCCTGTATATTTTCATGTTATTTAATAGAGTAATAAAAACCCTAAAAGTTTTGTTCAATATATCCTATACCTATTTATAGAAGTTTTTGAGATATTTCAGTTTTTCTTATTTTCCATACTTTTTTACAGAAATAGTCTTCATTATCATAGTAGCCATGTAAAATAATAAAAAGAAACTACAGAAACAAACAGAATATGGTTAAATATGATGAAATACATTATTCGTTATATTACAACGGCAATAGTTTAATTAAACATAATGTGAAAAAATTAACACAACAATAACGACAAGGCAAATACATATTTAATTTTATACCAAATTGAAACAAAAAAATTACCTATTAAATACTGAGATTAATTATTTCTTTTTAATAAGTGTTCGAATAAACGACCCTCTTGTGCAATGCACAAATTTAGTCTTTTTTGCAGATTTTCTCGGACCCTGGACAAAATTAGTGGCGTTATTGTTCTACAGGTATCCCTAATCCTGTTTCGCATATCTTCCACTGTTGTTGGTGGATTAACATACACCTTATTTTTAATATAACCCCATAGGAAGAAATCTAATGGGGTGATGTCGCAAGACCTTGGTGGCCACTCAATGAAACCCCCACGTCTAATCCAATTTTTGCGGATATCGTTGGTCCAAAAACGCACGAACTTCACGATGGTAATGCGGAGGCGCACCATCGTGCTGGAACCACATACTGTCGAGCTCATCCATATCGAGACCTTGAAGCAGTTGGGGTAGTTCTTCTTGTAGAAAGTTCAGGTAACTATGGCCATTTAGTGGTTCATTAAAAAAGTGGGGTCCAATAATTCGATTATGATGAATACCACACCAAACATTTAATGACCAGTGGTTTTGATGTTGTACCTCTCTAATCCAAAATGGGTTTTCTGTGGCATAATAATGCACGTTGCGTCTATTTACGGCACCGTTACTTCTAAAAGTAGCTTCATCACTAAACATTACCTTGCATAATAAATTTGGATTTAATTGAATCTCCGCATTGATTGTACGACAAAAGTTAACACGACTTTCAAAATCCTGTCCATGCAATTCTTGGTGTAATTCCATGTGATATGGATGATACCTATATTTCTTGGTAGTACGATTATCGGTGGATTGTGATGTTTCACATAATGCTGCTAACTGACGGCTACCAATATAAGGATTTTCCTGAACATTTAACAATACTTGTAGTTCTTTTTCTTCATTAGTTACTGGTTTGTTGACCACTTTACGTTTTGGATAATCAACAGTACCAGAAGAATCAAATCTTTGCATTAAGTTTTGAAAAGTATGGGTATTAGGCTGGCGTCGATCAGGATACTTCATTTTGTAAATTCTTTGAGCAAGAAGGCAATTTTTTTGAGCCTCTCCTATTGTATAAATCATATCTATTAACTCATTCTTTGGAAAATTCATTTTACAATATAAGATGAATGCAAAAAAAAAACAAACTACACTACATAAAAACCAAAAGAAGCGATTGCGGTTATAAATTTGACACACAGAAAAATGTTCTTTTACATTGTTTTTGCCATGGCTACTATGATAATGAAGACTATTTCTGTAAAAAAGTATGGAAAATAAGAAAAACTGAAATATCTCAAAAACTATTATAAATAGGTATAGGATATATTGAACAAAACTTTTAGGGTTTTTATTACTCTATTAAATAACATGAAAATATACAGGGCGTACCATTTAAAAAAAAAGATATTTATTCATTTAAACTTGTTCAAATTTGAGCCGATGTGTTCAACACCCTGTAGCTTTTATTGCAAATATTAGGTAAAAATTATGTTAACTTGTCCTTGGCCTTGCTAAATTCCAAATTTGAATATATTTGTCAAAAATTGAAAACGTTATTTAGGATTGAATTGATGCTTGAAAATGTGACTTTTTTTCTTTAAACTTAATTATCTCAGAAACTATAAAGTTTTGTTATAGTAAACCCTTAATAAAAAAGATTTAAAATTATAGGCTAAATCGAAAATACGATTCGTATATAGGGTGTTCTATTTAAAAAAAATAAAACTTTATGCTGTCCTAGTTTTTTGCTCACCCTGTAGAGTCCTAAATATTTTTAAAATCTGCGTAAAAATAAACTGTATCAAACAATAAATATAGTTTCTTTGTAAATTTCACCGAAAAGGCACAAACTTACTTCATCCAATCGTTGACTCACCCTGTACAGTATGGAAACGAAAGCAAGTTGTCGACGGGGGGGGGGGACATCAGTAACATTCCCATTTCTAGCTCTTGAAGTGGAGGGGGGATGCCAGCAGCATACACATTCCTAATATTAAAGGCAAAATCTGTTCTATTTTTCTGAACTCAGAGCTCTTGAGAGGGTGGGGGCGATCGCAAGCATACACATTCCTATACTCTATTCAGGAACTAGAGAGAGTAATAAAACTGTTATAGAAACCTCCAACGTACCTGCTTCAGTACCGCAGGTAATTGAGGACTCCCGTTTTTGTATATTATTTGATATTAGTGAGATACCCAAAAGATATGACTTCCACCTCTATATTTATTCCAAAATCGTTAAACCAAGGCATTCTTTCCACAACGAAAAACTTATTACGATGAATGTTTATGATGCCTTAAGATATCAATACCTAGATAATAATGTTGAGATTTGTTCCAAAATGACTGGAGTTAAAAAATTTACTATGAACCGAATACTGATGGAAAAAAAAACGAGTGGAACTGTTAGTATTTCCAAGCCACATTGGATCACAGACAGACGAAAAACCTCGTTGGAAAAAGAGATTAAACTGCAATAAAAGGAGTTGTACATACATTTTATTATGCGAAGCAGATCCCAACCAACAACAAAATTCTAACTAAAATCAATGAAGATCGGGATTTACCTAAAATTAAAAGAAATGAGCTGTAGAAATTGCTCAGAGAACTTAATTTGTGATGGGAAAAACAAGATAAGAAATTTGTTCTTATAGATCGTCCGGAAATTGTCCTTTGGGGAAGGAAATATTTCTCTCAAGTAAAACGCAGAGTTGCTAGAAATAATACAACTTACAAAATTAGTAATTTAACTGAACATTTGGAAGATTTTTTTTTTGAATAAAGTTACTGCGGCAAATTGGGAAAAATCCATATAATAAAAGAATAAAACAGAATGTGGAAACTAGATCTCATGATCGGTGAGATAGAGGAACTATATAATTATAATTAATTTGAGCGAAGATAGCTTCACTGACATTGATTATGAATATAGAATTAACATGTTTATTTTATTTTTTTTGGGATTTCCATATAATAAAGTAAATTACATTAGGATGCAATAAAAATAAAAATAAATAGGTCTAATTTAAATATAACATATAAAAATGAATTATATTTGAATCCCTTTTTTTAATGTTTAATTGTAATTCTGCAGATGGTTTAAAAAATAAACAAACGGAAACGTCAAATGTCCAAAATGTTTTTAATTAATAATAAAATGACCGATGGCCCCAAAAATATTTTAATATTATGTATATGGACGAATGTTTTTTTTTTATAAATGTTTAACTTCCTGTATTTTTGACAATGGGTATTTTGTAAGTATTTAAATTATAACTTAAAATTTTTTGAGAGAATAAGGCGATGTTTTAGTGTGAATGTGCCTAAAATGGTTTCTATGCCAAAATTTATGGTAAATATGTCAAAATTATCTATATTTTGAAATGTATGTGAATTTTTAAGAAACCATAAGAAATAAAAAAATATTATAAAAACTTTTTATTTTAAATTTATTACCGAAATAATATTTTATGCCATAAATACTTAGTGGTAAAATAAACCTCCTTCCGACGCCTAGGGCAAGGATTGAAATCCTTTTTAACACGTCACACTTTCAAATATCTAATGTTATCCAACCCAATTAGTCTATTATTATAGACCGGTATTTTTGATTTTAAAATTTATAACCTATTTCTATGAAAAATATATGTGTCTAACAGATTTTGCCGAAGACACCGGACTAAAGAACACAGGTAGTTTGCGAAGAAAAAAAGGATAAAAAATGATTTATTAATCTCTCTTGTTCTTGAATAAACTATAATATAAGAGGCAAAATCGGGTCTATTTTCCTGAAGCTCTTAGAGGGGGGGAGGGCGACCGCCCCTATCGCCCCCCCTTGGATCCGCGCCTGCTAAATTACCCACTCCCATAATGACTCATGCCTTTCTCAATATATTTCCTCGGCAGAGATTATTCTGTCTTTACGTGGTCTCTGTTGGACAATACCATTATTAAATTAATACATCCAGGTCAGTTTAAGTTAGTTCAGGTTAGTTTCAATTTTCTAAATTAACTAAAGTCAAGCTAAACCTGAACTAACCGAAAATTTCGGCTAGTAAAGATTAATTTTACATTTGTTTTTACATTACAAATTTAAACTATGTTGCTGATTGAGACGGACAAATTTTATAAAGTTTTTTTTACCATAGAAGTTCTACACATTAAAGAATGATGCCAGGTGATAAAACTAAACATCAACCCCACCGAAACCACCCTAGTAGCCTTAACAAGGAAAAGAAACCTCAATCTGAATACCATCAAAATGGATGGGAATATTATTGAGTGAAAGTCAGAGGCTAAATATCCGAGACTGGCACTAGATAACAAACTCCTCTGAGATAAGCATGAAAAAGAAGTAATCAACAAGGCTATTAAAAGCCTTAATGATCTTGAGAAACTTTTCGGGAGAAAAATGAGGTACAAACCTCAAAAACCTGCAAACCTGTACGTACACTGCAATGGTGAGACCAATCATCACAAACGGGGCAGTGATCTGGAGCAAAATAACCAGTCTGGCTAATACGAGAGCTAATCTCTCGAAAGTTCAAAGAATGGCCCGTGGATGTATACCCGGGGTAATGAAAACCTGTCCAACGGCCGCCATGAAAGTAATCTTAAACCTCACATAAATTTCTAGAGAATATGGCGAAGAGGACGATTTATAGGATGATGAGAGATGAGGTGATAAAACGAAGGCCCAATCTCTCATCCAGAAATCAACAAATCCCAAGATAAGATGAATAAGGAATTCAACTTTGTGAAAAACTTCAGCACAAAGTTGAGACGCAAGAGCGAATGGGACAGAAACATTATTGAAAAACACAGCAAGAAATTCACTATATGATAAACAGATGGCTCCAAAACAACGGAGAGACCTGGAATAGGAGTGTATGGACCCGGCATCAAACACTACAAAAGCTTGGGTAAGTCACCAAGCATTTTCTAGGTAGAAATACACGCGATTAGGATGTGTATTCAATTTAACAAGAGATTATCATCATGATGGATAGTCAAACAGACACTAGTGCGCTGAGCTCTCAAGTTGTCAGTTCCAAGATGATCTGGGAATGATTAGAGGAACTGAGTGATTTGACTAAGAATAATAAAGTCACCTTCATGTGATTACCGGGACATAAGGGGATAGAGGGGAATAAAATAGTAGGTAGGCTCGCGAGGAAAGGGGCTGAGATACCATTTCTGGGGCTAGAGCCTTTCTGTATAATCAATAGCAGCATAATGATGAAAGAACTAAAGATAGAGGAATAAAGCAGAGGAACCAATTATTGAACGGAGCTGCAAAGATTGTGATAAGAGAAGATACTTCTGGGGAACTACGACCAGAAAAGATTCAAAGAATGCATAAGCTTGAGTAAAAACCAACTCAGATTTCTGACAGGGGTCCTTACGGGGCGTTGCCGCCTGAAGGGACACCTCAAGAAACTCGGACTGCAAGAAAGAGAAGAGTGCAGATTCTGTGAGGAGGAAGACGAAACCGCTATTCATATCCTTGCAGAGTGCAGTGCTCTAGAAAACACTAGGAGCGGTTCTTGGGAGCACACCAAATCGAAAAAGGGGAGCTACCCACTTTGAAGCCATTCAACACCGAAAAGGTAACTCTTACGACTGGGCAGCAGTAGGGGGCACAATAGATCTACCAGGTCACAGTGTACAGATCCCCATCTCTACGCACTTCTTCTTCTTCTTCCTCTTTTATTTAAGACGATGTCTTGTTTTTCTGCTATATTAAGCCGCCTGTGATGTTCATGTCCAACATTCGTGCCATCGTTTTGGAGGTCGACCAGTGGATCTTCTAGTGTTTGGTATCTCGTTCTTAGCCATTTTGCCCATCGATCGTCGCCCGTCCTGTCCACATGGTCCCTCCATCTGCGCCTTGACCTTATGAACCGTACCACATCAGGCACCTTGAGCTCTTCCCTTATTTCGGAACTTCTTATTTGATCTCTTAGGGTTACGCCTTTGATTGTTCTTAACGTTTTCATTTCGACCGTTCGTAGCATACTTTTTGTTTTAGATGTTTCGGCTCGAGTTTCCGATGCATAAGTTAGTATTGGTCTTATCACAGTTCTGTAGATGCGTACTTTGCTCTCTGTGGACATATACTTATTTTTCCATATTATGTCCCTCAGGTATCCTGATATCCTTGAGGCCTTGTTAGCCTGTGCTCTGACTTCCTGATGTAGATTTTTATTGCTTGATACATCAACTCCCAAGTATCTGCAAGACATGCTTTGTCTGATAGGATGGTTCTTCGCCACCAATTTGCATCTGACAGGATTTTTTGAAATTACCATCATTTCGGTGTTTTCTGTAGATATTTCCATATTTAAATTTTTTGATATAGTCTGGAATCGGTATAGTAGCAGATTGTCTTCATTTTCTGCCAACAATAAGGCGTCTCGGCAAAACATGAAATTTTTACATCTCTACGCACATACAAACATACATACCATAGTAGCGAATATTTGGCATTTATTATAATAGAAGGGTCGATAACGACAACTAAATTTATTTTTGTATTTTCATCCAAAATGCAAGTTTTTCTTAATTTGTTTGCTAAATTTTGAGCTATAATAGTTGAAATATATTACATATAATGTATTTTAACCTTCGAACATACCCCTATAAAATTAGCATAACGTCAGAACTAGGGCCCGGTTGTTTGAACGCTGAATGACGTAAAAATATTTTTATTTATATTTGGAAAAGTGTTGATAAACAATAGATACTTCATCTCGATACACACATACCGATTTTATGCTATCCTTTCTAGTTGCATTATTTAAAAGAGTGTCATATGATAATCGGTACGTCAATTATAGAAATGAATTTATGGTTCCCAAATTATTATTATTGTTATTTTCAATATGTAAACAATATCTAACCATATTTATCAATAAAAATAAGTTTTTAAGTCCTCTTTTTGTTAATATTAATTGCAATCTTGGCATTTATAGTAATTTCTTACATTTAAAAACATTGAAAAGAGCCACGACAAGTAATTAAAGTGAAATAAATGATAAGTAAACATGTTTACGTCTGTCAAACATCAAAAAAGCCTCTTCTCCGCCGAGCATAAATAGCCTTCAAACAAATCTATTGTTGTTTATATCTATAGGGTATGATCGAATATTTTAACTATTACTATTCGAAATAAACACAAAAGTTTAGTATTTCTTCAAGGAATAAAAGAGACCTTCTGAAGCGTTTCTTGTGTTTTCTGGAAAAATTTTTACAATATAGTATATTTGTATCCCAAATTGAAATAAGATGAGAAATTTTTTTTAGGTAATTCCGCGAATCTATAAAATAACCAAGATTATTTTCCCTTTTTTCAGATTCATCAATATTTGGAAATATTAATACCAATTCTTCTCAAGATTTTAATTTCAAATATCTACTTGAATATTCAGGAGATTTCATATCCCACATCGCCGTTCTTTTTTCTGCTTCATTAATAAATAACTTCGCACCTAAATTATCTTTCCATAATTTTTTCTGATACGTACACAAAACGAAGTTTCTGAACGCTACAAGCATCTCTAGTATCTCTACTCGCACGTAACATACGCGTGGTTAGTAAGAATCGAAAATCTGAGAACATGCACGAGAATTACGTGCGAATATTTAATTTGCACGTTGCATGTAGACGAAACTTATCTATCATCGTTAATGCATGAATACATACGCGCAAATATTTTTGCTCATATTTTGTCTCATCTTTGGCATCAGCGATTTATAGATAACTGTATAACAAACACTTATCTAGACGAGAACCGGGATTCCTCTTCACTTAAATCAAGCGCGCTACGCTACGGAGCGCTGAGTTATATATATTTACACCGTTTTAACGTACTTTCTATCTTTTTGCTCATACTGTTTACTTAACTTAAACATTCATTTATTACATTTATATTTTGCACCTAATTTACGAGAAATTTATAAGAATAAAATATTGTTCTTAAAATGTTTACATTTTAAATTTGGAAATATTACAACTAACTTTTTTTTTTCTGAATATTTCTGTTTTTCTAGGAACTGAAAACATTATAGATTAGAAATTTGAATAAAATTTTAAAATACGGCAGAAAATTTTATTAAATTTTAGTTTAGGTTCATAGTGATAAGCTATTGTTTAAATAAGGAAGAATCTTTTAAAATTTTGAAATATAATTAGAAACTTACAATTTATTTTATGTTTTAACTTACGCAAGATATGATGGTAAAAAGGGCACAAACATAAAACGCAAATATTCCGTTCATTTTGAAAAATTTGTTAGTCAAGTTGTTCACTTAAATTATTTAACTGTGCTGCATATAAACAGCTGGGTATTTTTATATAAGTAATGATGGTAACTATCAAGGTCGAATATTAATTTCTTACTTTCTTAAATTCATACTAATTAAATCTAAATTAGATAAAGTTAATACAAGTATATCCTGCATAATGAACTGCATATTTCCAGCATTATAATAGATATAATCTCAAGGTGTGTTGTAAATTAATTTACACATTTGTTTTGGTCTCCGTTGAATGTTAACTTGTAGATGAAAATCTTAATTTTCTTATCTATATACTAAAAATTTTAGAGAACGAAAAGCTCCTAAATATTTGCCAACTGGGATGTTGACTATTTTTGGGAAAGAAAAAATATCTAATTTTTTTTTAATACAACTAGTGCTTTAAAAATTATAAATTTTAAATTCGGAATAACAATTCTTGATGGAAGTCTTCATATTCTAAATTAAGCAGAGCAAAAGTTACTCTTTATTGCGAAGAAATTGGCCACCATAAAACAATGAATTCTCGGTAAATTCAAACTATTTGCCATAATAAATCCACTTTCTTCATGAGAAAATTTCTTAGAATCATTTTCAAAGGGAAAAGTAAACAATTTTCGAAGAAGTTACATAAAAATGACTATAAAATATGAACTAAGCCACGTAGCCCTTGGCAGCAATCACATATGTGAGATAAAACCAAAAAATGTATATGTCATGTTCGTGACGGCGATGACGTCAGCTGTATTCTTTAAAGTAATTGTCAAATGATCAAAGTGAAAAAAGTGAAACTGATAGCCATGTTCTGCTGAATATGCATTTACTTGTCATTAGATCGAAGTGATCATGATTATTTCAAGTGATAGAATTGAAAGTAATAATGATTCAAAAGAATAATCGCGTCAGGACGGAGTGCCAGCGATGATGTTAGTATGGAGTGACATCATTCACTTTAATTGGCGTTTGTTCTCACGTGACTGGAAGGAGATTTAATTACATTTTTATTATTAAATAAAAATAAAATTCCTTAAAAATAAAGAAAAATATTGTATTTTTTAGGATTTCTATTGTGGAAACTTCCGTTTCACGACAAAATTATATTTTTATTTGAGTACAGTCAACATCCCAATTGTGTAAAGTACAATTTTTATTTATGAAATTGCTGTTAAAAATGCCTTTTCAAAGAGGACATAGATGCAATTTATTTAAAATAAAATTTTTATAAAAAAATTTTGAATCGACTAAAAGTGCGCTAAAAAGTGAAAAATAACTATACATTTTTAAATAAAATTGAACTTTTTGAAGTCGGCGCCAAACTAATACCTGACAAAATGTGATTTGCATAAACAGATTAAAAAAAAATTAATTTATTTGTAATTGCTTTCTTACCCTAATTTGCATAAGTTAGTAGTTATTTATTTCATTTACACACAATTTGGCACCTACTTCAAACAGTTCAATTTTTCACTTTTTAGTGCACTTTTAGAAGTCGGTTCAATTTTTTTATAAAAGTTTTATTTTTCTATTTTTAGTTATAGAATTCATTATGATATTCATAAATTATTTGAACCAAGTACTAATCGAGATTAGTGTAACTCGCAATCACTCCAAGGTGGCAAAAATGGACCCATTTCATCCAAACTTGTAAATCATTCTAAAATGAACCACTAAAAATTCTTAGGTTCTTAGAGTTTTCCAAATACCAGTAAAATTGTGTCAAACAAATATTTAGTCCGTCATAGTAAATCCACTATCTTAAATTTAAAATTAATTTTAGATTGGTAATATAGGCCCCAAAACTTTCCAATATCGATGTTCAAAAGAACCTGAGATGTAAATTTCTTAGCTCGATATATTTTGTACTGCATATTGAGTTTATATACGCCTCAAGAACCCCACAATATCAATTATCAATATTTAAAGAACCTGAGATGTAAATTTCTTAGCTCGATATATTTTATACTGCATAATGAGTTTGTATATGCCTTAAAAACCCCACAATATCAATTTTAAACAAAATCGGAATATGCAAAATTTTCTGTCCCTCATATTGTATCTTATCAACCTAACAGTTGTAAAAAATTAGCTTCATATTCGTAATACTCGACCCCGAAAACCCTCTAATACCACATCTGAACAAATGCTAATAAGGTAAAATTTTCAACCCACCATATTGCATCCGCTATATTGAATTTAAAAAAAAATATTTTAAGTCATAATCTAATCTAAATCTAAACCCTTCAAAGCCCCCCTAGTACTAATTTTGAATGAAATCCAGATATTTAAAATTTCTAGACTTATATTCGCTATTTACATCCTCAAAAACGAATCAGTCCCACCTTTGAACAAAATGGAAATGTAAAATTTTTAGTCCGCTATCTTGGATTTGCCATATTGAATCCTGAAAAAATACTTTTAAATTCATAATTTACACCCTCAAGGACCCCCTATATTCTTTTGGAAGAAAATCGAAAAATGTGTAATTTTTAGGACACCATATCGACTCTGCCAGATTGAGTTTTTCAAAAAATATTTTAAATTCATAATTAACACTAACAAAAATACCCCAATACTGATTTTGGACAAAATCGGGAGATATAGAATCTTTAATCCGCCATCTTGGATCCGCCATATTGAATTTTTTTAAAATATTTTCAGATTGGTTATGGGCGACCCCGAAATCTTCCCCGTACCAATTTTGAAGAAAATCGGACAAAATTGATTTTTTCGTCCGCCATATTGAATTTTTTTAAAATAATTTTAGATTAGTTATGTACGGCCCTGAAAACTCCCTCGTACCAATTTTGGAGAAAATAGGACAAAATTGCTTTTTGTTGTTTGCCATATTAAATTTTTTAAAAATGTTTTGAATCTATTATGTGCGACCCTGAAAGCTCCCCCACACCAATTTTGGAGAAAATCAGACAAAATAAAATTTTTCTTGTCCGTCATATTGGATCCCCCATATTGCATTTTTTAAAAATAATTTCAGATTCGTTGTGTACGACCCCAAAAATTCCCCCATATCAATTTTGAAGCAAAACAGACAAAATTAATTCTTTGGCCGTCATATTGTCAGCGCCATCTTGGATTTTCCTGCACCAATTTCGTCCAAAGAAATATGGGACCATTGCAGCAACTTCCTGAACGTAACTTCAACAATTTCATTCAAATTCATGCCACCGTTCCGGAGTAATAAAACATACATACTCGACGAGTTGAGAAATTCCTTCTTTTAGAAGTCGGTTAAAAATGACAAAAATCGCTTAGTCCATGATTTGGTCTTTATATTTACATTGTTTTATTGTTGGAAAGAGCATTGTATAAAGTATTCCATACCAGCGTGTATAATAAATATACCGCATGAACATTTAGTTTTAATGAAACTGAGTTCGCATTGGACTTCACATAATTTGATAGTCGTTCAAAAAAAGCTCGTATCGAATGATGAGAGAAAATGCTCAAAAAATAAGAAGGCGGTTATTTAAAAAACTGGCATGTTGTCAGCATGTCTTTAGAGTATCATAGAATGGTCATTTCTGAATAGCACACAATCATTTAATTGAAGACAACAAATCGCAGACGAAGGATCATTTTCCAACATGACAATGCGAGCTTTCACACATAATGTCTGCACAGTGACAAAAATATTTTTTGGATTAGTTGAAACACAAGCCAAAGTATACTGATAATCATGGAGAATACTTTAAAAAGCACTAAAATCATTTTCAATAATAAATATTTGTTTTTGTTTGTTATTCCTGAAATATAAACGGTTACCACCGTATCTACGTATTTCCAAAGGCTAGTAGAGAATGTAATTTTTAACTTATTAACCTAAAGGTTTTAATGCGAAAAAAAAGTTAAAAATGTGCATAACGTTAATTAACGTAGATTTAAGTACTAAAAAGTCTTAAAATTAAAAGTTAAATAAATGCCAATTTAAAATTATCTTTTCTTCCGAAAACTTTCCAAACCGTTCTTAAATTGTCTAATGGAGAAAGCAAGATCCGACAAGAAACCCTCAAATTATCTGTTATTTTGGTTTACTTGGCCGACAAAAGAAATTGCTGCTCGAAAATAAAAAAAAAATTTTTTTAAACTTTCGCAGTTTGAACTAATTATTACTTATATTCCTCGGGGCTTATTAACAGCGATTTATGTCTAATCAAAATAAAAAAATCTGTCTACTATTGAACTTTCACTTTAGTATATGGAAATTAAACTTTTGTAGGGAAGAAAATGTAACTAGCGATTTTATTGCTGAAAAGGGTATATTTTGGCATCACTAAAAACATACTTCGATGGAAATTCATACGCTCCCTGGCTTACAAAATGGCGGCCAAAAAATGGTCACTATTTCAGTTTTTCCAGGTTATCTTGAAAAATAAGGGTTGTATGAAAAAATGTTTCAAACAAAAGTTGTAGATAATTGAAAGTTTATCAATTGATAAAATTAAAGTTATAGGTGGCGCTACTAGTTATCGAAATATAATTTTTTTCTCGGAAAATTCCATTTTTTTAATTTATAATTAAATGATATTTATTAATTAACTATCGCTTCAGAATTCCGGGAAATGATAGATACTTTTGATCCAAAAAAGTGTGTTTAATCCGAAATTTGCGAGTTGAATAGTTTCCGAGAAAATCGAGCTCAAAGTTGAAAATTCGATGTCGATTATTATCCTTTCTAATAAAGATATAGCAACCAGGTTGACAGAAATTTGTTTGAAAAAGGTATATTTTTAAGACATATTTTCAAAAAAAATTTTTTTTGATTTTCTGTCGAGAAAATGGCGAAAAACAGTTTTTTGCACTCGAAAAATTGCAATAACTTTTTTGTCAGTGTACTTACGATTATTTTAATACGTCTATTAGATTTAGATATATCATTTCCAAACTCTGGAAAAAAAAATTGTTTTACGATAAAATTTACCTTTTTTTAAAAAAAATTCGCAACGTCGCGGATTATAAATATTAAGGACTGAAATTTACAGAAGATATTATTGAATACTTGTAGTTTATCGAGAAATTTTTCGGTTTCACGAAAAACATCCCTGTAAGATCTATGGACCTCTGAAAACTACCCACAGAATCTATCCGACGGTATTCAAATAGAGCGGGTACAGCTTGTCAGCCGGTTGCTATGTTGCAAGATGCAGATGTCTTCCGCTCTTGGCAGTATCCGGTTCGGAACCGGCATTCTGGTAATACCTGTCATTTTAGAGTAGTATGCTTTGAAGTTAATTTGACATAACGATAGCTGCAGCAGAAGAACACGTCTATCGTGTTTATTTGCAAGTGCAGCATTGGTTAGGAAAAACCAAAGTAGCTACATATTCTGGTTTGGGGCCGCTATATATAAATGACACAATTATTCCCGAGAAATTGACTAAATTTTTCTCGTGTTCATGTAAAACGGGATGTGTTAATAATAAATGCACACGTAAAAGTCATGGTCTGAAATGTACTGATTTATGTGAGAATTGAGATGGTGTGTGTGATAATTGTTCTGAAATCATTACTCTCAAAGATATTGTTGAAGAGAATGATGATGATGAGACTGAAGTTGATGTTATTAATGAAATAAATGATGAATACGAGAATGATATGAATGTTGACGACGAAAATAATGAAATGTAAGGACGGCTGAACCATACTAATATATATTTTTTACATTTTTTATTATTATATTATATATGTACACTTTTTGTTCAAACTTTTTTTGTAATACACTGATGTATTGCTAATAAAAAAAGATATACCTTTTGTATTATTATATTATATTATGTATACTTTTTTTCATAGTGTATTTTTTAAATAAAATGATTGATTGCTAATAAAATCCGAAATAACTTTTTATTAATATCATCTAAGTATTACAATTTTACCATATAATTTACTCGAAATGTTACCAGTCGCACAAAACGATCTGTGCGTGTAGGCCGTAGCTGAGCGGCACTCCTGCAGCATAGTAACCCGCTGACTAGCTGTATCTGCGCGATTTGACTACCGTCGGATAGATTCTGTGGGTAGTTTTCAGAGATTCACAGAGCTTACAGGGATGTTTTTCGTGAAACCGAAAAATTTCTCGATAAACTACAAGTATTCAATAATGTCTTCTGTAAATTTCAGCCCTTAATATTTATAAACCGCGACGTTGCGAATTTTTTTTAAAAAAAAGGTAAACTTTATCGTAAAACAATTTTTTTTCCAGAGATCGGAAATGATATATCTAAATCTAATAGACGTATTACAATAATCGTAAGTACAATGACAAAAAAGTTATTGCAATTTTTCGAGTGCAAAAAACTGTTTTTCTCCATTTTCTCGACAGAAAGTGAAAAAAAAATTTTTTTTGAAAATATATCTTAAAAATTTACGTCATTTCAAACAAAGTGCTGTCAACCTGGTTGCTGTATCTTTATTCGGAAGGAATTTTCAATTTTGAGCTCGATTTTCTCGGAAACTATTCAACTCACAAATTTCGGATTAAACACACTTCTTTGTGTCAAAAATATCTATCATTTCCTAGAATTCTGAACCGATAGTTAATTAATAAATATCATTTAATTATAAATAAAAAAAAATTGAATTTTCCGAGAAAAAAAAATATTTCAATAACTAGTGGCGTTACCTATAACTTTAATTATATTAATCGATAGTTTTTTCAATTATCTATAACTTTTGTTTGAAACATTTTTTCATACAACCCCTATTTTTCAAGATAAACTGAAAAAAGTGACCATTTTTGGCCGCCATTTTGTAAGCAATGGACAGTATGAATTTTCATCGAAGTATGTTTTTAGTGATGCCAAAATATACCTTTTTCAGCAATAAAATCGCTAGTTACATTTTTTTCTCAAAACGGCTCTTTTTGGGTCTAATTTCCATGGATCACTTAGCAAGTTTTCATCTTTTAAACGCTCTAAAAAATTGTATGTTATAATTCTTCGGCTTGTTATAGGTCGTGTTCTTATAAAACTGGAAAAGAAATTTAAGTATGGGTCTCCACGATAAAAAACACATTTTTTGTGAAATTTATTGTGATGAATATAAATTATTTGCTACTTTTAAGATACTTTACTAACAGCATTTTTCCAAGAAGATTACTAGAAGATTAGGACGGATGCAATAATTCAGCGTTGAAGTATGCCACTTTTCCTAGTATCTATCTGCCATTGTTGCAGTTGTCTGGGAAAAAATCTAGGTGAAAATGGAGAAACTGGGCTTTAAAAGAACTATTCGGACTCTTCTTCTTGTAAAACAATCATGTTTTCTATAAGTGCATTATATTCATCAGAATTTGGTTTTCTAGAAAACAATTTGCTACTAAACGAAAAAAGTTCGAGGCTGTCTCCTCATTTAAAATATTTTGGAAGTTTCCGTCATTAAAGGCATTTTATATCTAAGGTCAACCAAACATATCTCTGATTTTTTTGCTTTATTAAGCTTGGGAAATTTCTGTCTAAAATATTGAAGTTTTAGACGATTTTTGTGCATTTCTGTTACAAGATCCTTCGTTAGGTCTGGCTCTATATGCAGAGACGATAGCCGAGTGTTCTTGCAATTAACTAATGGTCTATTCTGTTTATTCTTCTGTCCTGTCTGTAGTTATTGCTTTATAGGTCTATTGGTCTTCTTGTAGTTATCAGAGGGCTATCCGACTCGCACAAGAAGCTGCAAATTTTTGTGTAACCTTGTTGTACCTTGAATAAAAGTGTAAATACTTTAAAATCCGCTCACTACTGCCCCCTACGTTCCTCATATTCTATGCAAGTTAAAAGATGACTCATGTTTTCATAAGATTCCTTTATGTGAATAGCAAAACTAAGAAGAATTGAAGATAAAGTATGTCTAACGTCCCAACGCATCACATCTTTCAAACTTAACTTTGAGCCAACTCTAAACAGTCTCCAATCTTCTAGTTTATAGTTTATACCAATGACTGCTAATAAATTATTTATATTGTTGGAAAATACCAAATATTCGTCAGTTTCCAAGAACCAGATTGGCTCTTTTTGATGACTATGGAAAGGAAAATGGTTTCATTGCTTTAGTCTTGATCTTAAGAACTCCGTTTTACTCCTTTTCAGATGAAGGTATTTAATTAAAGCGTTTAATCAAGTTCTTATGTGTGGCTGATAATTTTAAACACTCGGAAAAAAACACGATGATCTTAATAGTATATCTAAGTCATGAACAATTTTACAATTTTTTTCAGATTCGAAATTACAGGAGTATGTTTGTGGGCGTTTTGTAAACATTGCAGGAACGGATTGTATTTTAGAATAGAAAATAACTGATTTATTCTTCTTAGATTTACTAGTTTTCTGTCCCACTGGAGTTACAATGCAGAAATACCAACCATTTAGGTGGACTTAAGGCTCTCTCCAAACATTAGAATATCAAAATTATTTTCTTTTCCGCCTGGCCAGTTTCGGGGATCTAAATACAATTGTTGCAGCTTATTTGTGGTGCTTCATCAGAAATAAAGGTATCCATTTATAGTCATTTTAAAGCTAGTATTTCTTTACACTATTGCTCTCTTTTTGTTTTGGCTGAGTGTTCTGAAGGCGTTTTTTTTTTGTTTTCTTCTGGGTTAAGTTTGTGTAAATCATTTGAGTTGCTAATAATATTTTTATTGTAGGATTTTTCTCGATTGTTTGCTTCTTTCTCTTCTGGTGTGTTGGAGAGAACAACCAAAAGAGCTGAGTTGACGTTTTCGATGTTCATTTTTGAGTTAATTTCTATTGCTTCTGTATGAATTTGTCGCATTGTGCGTCTTCGTTGTAATTTCTGCTATTGCTGTCTTCTTTTCGAGTTTAAAGGTTTTCTCCAAAGAAGGTGGCATTGAATTATTATGTATAAATTCTTTGATATCTAAACTTTAATAGTGACTGGTTGGTTTAGTAAATAGTTTACTTTGAATAAATCTTCTTTTGTTTGAGCACTTTTACTGCAAGGTGTATCCCAGGACATCAATTTCTTCTTTTATATCTTCGATGGGTATCTTCTTGTGGATTCCTCTTACGAAAATATTTAAGTGTATTTTTTCTTTGAGGAAATAGGTGTAGTATAGTGTATTGTTTTCCATTAAGTATTTTAATTTTTTATGGTGTTCTTGTTTAGTTAGGTTGATTTGTATTACAAGACTGTTGGTTTTTGTGTTTTTTACATGGATCCCATTTTCCTGCATTCCCTACTACTATTGAGACGACGGTGTTTTCTTTTCTACTTTTGGCTGCTTGAATTTTCAGTTCTGGTAGTGTTATGGTTAGTGGTGATTTCTTGTTTTCTGGAAATTCCGTAATTTCCATTTCCCCTTGTTACAAGTCGATCTGTTTGGGTTGAAATTTGTATTTTAGTTTGCTGATATATTTGTGTTGTTACTACTTCTGTGATTTGTCTTGTATTAGACCATGCGATTTCTATCTGTAGCTTTAATATGGTTAGTTGTTAATCAGTAATTGACATCTTGTCTTTAAATGCTTCCTTTTTTTTAGTTTCGAGTTTGACTTTCATTTTGTTCAGTTCTGTAATTAGGCTGAAGCTTAAGATCTATGCATTCTATGAATATCTTTTTAAGTTTCAGTTCATGTTTCGATAACTTTTGCTAAAGTTTTTCTCTGTTGGGTAATTTCTTAATACCTGGGGTTCTTTTTGGGGATTTTCCGTGACATTTCTTCTTGCGCCTATTTTTCCTGATCCTTCATCTCGATTTCAAAATCAGAAGATTCGGTCTCTTCAAAATTTTATATTTCTTAAGATGGGTCTTGGAAAGATTAACTTTATTTTTCTTTTCTTCTTTTTTCCCAATTGCGTCTTGAGATATTTTGATGCTCGCCACGTAAAAATCACTTCACCATAAATATAAAAACATTTATCGATATTATTAACATACTTATGAGACATCTTACTCAAACGCTGCTCTATGTCTGTAGGCGACTCATCTAATACCTGCATTATGCTGCTAAATGTAATTTGATGGCATCAAATTTTTTCAACGACTGTCAATTTAATATATGACTATGTGTTATGTCATATATCTTGAAAAAGTCTAGCAAAAATTTTTAATTGTCATTTTAGTGTGTAGGCCATCAAAACCTAGTTTCGGTTTGCTTAATCAATCGGGATCTGTTTCTATATAACATGACAAAAACACTAGTCAAGTGTGTGTTGGACACACATTATGTTAGCGTTCCATACAGTGGCGTAACTAAGGGCATGTGCGCCCCCCTCCGCAAATTTTTGAATACACCATACTATTTTGCACCCACTCGATTGGCTGCACCCCCCGCACCGCGGTGTCTGCGGGGTCGTTATTTACGCCACTGGTTCCATAGTAGTTATTGACATTGTTATTTTTTTCTGAAATTTCATTGTATGTTTCCCTTTGAGGTAATTAAAAATTTGTGTTTACAAAGTTTATCACAAATCATGTGCCTTTTGTGGGAAAGCATATTAAAATATTGGAACTTTAATTTTAAAAGATTTTTTGCTTTTCATAAGTTCGTAAATGTAACCTAATATTACCAATTTTCGTCAAAATGATTAACAGATTGCAGTGTTATCACATTTCTATAGATTTTTAGATCTAGGAAAACCTAAACGGCAATAAACACTACATTGCCCGGCGCGTTCGTCATAATTCACACTCACAAAATACAGTATAAATTGTAAGCAAACTTAGTGGTTTTTATTTGTGATTAAGACAACTAAATAAAAAATACTATGTGTACTTGCATTTTAAAAAATCTATTCAACTGTAAGCCACTCGATCTGATAAAAAAAAATAGTAGTTGACGTAACTTGCCTGTAATAATTTTAATCATATGTCTTAATAATGTCCGAATTTACAATAAATTTCATCCAGATTTGATTACAATTTCAATATACATTGCAGAGAACACCATAAGCAGCACTTCGACTGTACTTGAAGCTTCATAACTTTGTAGTGATTCGGTACAGTCAATTTCTAATTAAAATAATAATTCGTCGAACTTTTATCCAAAAAAAAGTTATATCTAGTAAGTGTCCCCTCGAGCAGCTGTTTCCAATGCAAATATTTTATTACGAACTGAGACAAGTCGTGACCCTCTTTACACTTTATCTAGACTTAGGATTGCTACAAGAACTTTGGAGTATGCCTAAGGATCAACAGATTAAAAACAATCAAAATTTACAATGCAACGAGCTAACACAGTGACTTCGTTTAAATCGACATTTCTCGAGCCAGCTTCAAACCGAAGCCGCCTCATATCTTATTTGAAATCTAGGCGTTTATTTCACAAATTTAAACGTTACTTGACCTTAGCTCCTAGTCATTTTCGCAAAAGATTGATGTCTTGTCTGTACCTAACCTTAAAATAACACATTGTTTTGATATTTTTCTTATTTAAAAACCAACTGTTGACTATTGTGAAGAGTAAAATGTTTTATTCTGCATTTAGCCTTTAACTTAGGTGTTTTTAAATATTAAAAATAATTAAAAATAATATACGAATGCCCATTTGACGGATGACGTAATCATTCAGAAGTCAACAGCTGATTTCAAGCACGCTTGAGGTGTTTATCTCGCACTCGAACCGCGCTTGGGTCAAGTCAACCCTAAATCGTTTCAAGCTTGACTTAACAAATCCAAGCCGACTTCAAGTATAATCTCGCCCGTTTAATTCGTTATTTCTAAGCCGCTTGTAGGAGGCGCTTGACTTCAAGCGCACTCGGAACAGTCGATATAAAAGTACTGCATGATATTATCACAGGTTACAAAAAAAAAGTCGATCCCTATTTGACCAGACCATTTTATTCTTATGTAATTAGACGCCCTGAATCGAAATCTGAAGTCCGCTAATTTCTATCACATTAGGTTCAAGGTAATTTCAAGGTCAAATAGAGTAAAATTCACTAAATAAATCTGAAGAAGTAGATATGTGCGTTTTTGAAATCGCTGTATCCGAATTTGTGGTTAGTTTAATTCTCCAAGGTCAATCAGAGGTCATTTTAGGGTCATTTCAAAATCAAATTGAGAAAAATCCACTAAATAAATCTGAAAAAGAATAGATGTTGGTTTTGGGGTCGCTAAATCCAAATTCATGGTTTGTTTAATCCCCCAAGGTCAGCCAGAGGTCATTTTTGTGTGATATGCCTTCTACTGTCTAAGCGAAGCAATATCGGATATAACCAAGTTGGCTTATCTATTTTGATTTCAATCATTTTACCGTTGTACACTTATTTTCAGGACACCCTATATAATTTGTATCGGCTTACCATACAGCTCTCAAAATATGGACCCCTTCATTAAAGTTGTTTATTTTTAAAATTAGTCCAAACTAATACTAAGGGGTTTAAATTGATAAGTGTAACACACAATTAATAAAGATTTAAACCCTGATAATACAGGAATAAAAAAAAGTTTTTATTATTAAACCGAAAAAATCGAATTTTGTTTATTTTCTAGAAACAATTTATCTTTAGTTTTTCTACATAGGATCTTTTTGTTGACATATTTGATATAAATTATTATAATATCTTAAGAAAAACAAAACTGATTAATTAGAATATCTAGCTTCCATGGCAACTAGATCATTTCTACATCTTAAACTTTTTACTGAATCCATGTGTGAGTTTTCATGCATGTGGAAATAAAAAGTTAAATGGACGTTATGTAAGAAGTTCCCTTTATATATTTTTTTAAAATATTTCCAATACTTGGACCCTCTAATGATGGTAGCCGTAAAATAATTTCTAAAATATTAATTTCATTACCCTATTGAACTAAAAGAAAATAACCAACTATATTTCTTGAACTTCAAATATCATAAAACAACATATTAAATTTCTTCAAACCCTAAAATTAAAAAAAAAAAGAACGAAAGAAATACAGTTCAAAAATTTATTAAACTTACATTCAATAATTAGATATTATTTATCTAATAGAAGATTGTACCAATACTAATAATCACTACTCAACTTAATAAAAGAGCATTTTGTTGCTTCGTAAATTGCTTCATCAGAGGTATCCTCCGTGTTAACAACACACTGATATATGACGGGCTTGATTTTAGCTTCTTCGAACCCAAATCCCTTTAATGTAGTTATAAATGCTTCTTCGTTCAAATGATCATTACTGTCCAAAATACCTCGGGTTTTGGTAAGGCAAACCAGGAACTTCTTGAATTCTGGTTCATTGCCCCATTTACCATTTAAAGCGTTGTTTATCATTTCGTCTGTGGCACCAGATTCTTTTTTGCACGTAGTTCTAACCTGTGCCCTGCTTAGTTCTGCTCCTGATGGTGCCTATAAAAAAACGGAAAGTTTAAATTCAGAACTTTTAATTAAAATAAAGAATGATATTTGTCTGTCAATGAATAAAATAGTTATTTGTCGCTTTTTGTCCTGAGTCATCCACTCTCAGAGTGGTCCATATGATCCCCAAGAGTTGGATTGTGACTTGCAAGGGATCCATATCAACAAGAAAAAAGTTAGGGGTGCATTTCGGCAGATTATAGTCAAAATTTAGGCTATCCGTTAATGTTATCATGTACTTGACAAAGATTATACCTATATACTTATATAATATTTAGAATAGAACAGCCAAAAAACTATCTATTTATGAGAAAAAAATGATTAACAAATATTTTTAAAAATAAAAATCGACCTAATATACAAGCTAGACTGAATAAAAATGATATTCTGTGGGAATTTGGAGATAACTAAACATATTTTTCTTAACATTATTCTTTTTCAATTCCATCGATAGTTTTGTTTCCGGTCAGGACTTAACATAAAAGTCATTCAGTATTCTAATCAACTGCTTACACTCATATTAACTTTTTGTTTGTTGTTTCTTTGTTGTAATCTTTTCCTTTTTTTTTCTATCTGAATCTTTATAGATAAAATTCAATAGCACATAGCTCGTCTATACCTAACTCTAAAAGACCAATGACCGCCATAAAGTTGAAATATAGTTTTATGGGGGAAATTAATTTCGAAGTCTTATTATATTTAAATAGTTTCATTTTTGTTCACATGCCCGAATCTAAAAGGATATGTAGATATAATACCGTTGATTATTTGAAGTTCGGTTTCATTCCCTTATTATTAGACAAGCACTTGTCTATGAGCCGTATTTTCAAGAGAGTTTTAAATAATAACTATGAAAACATCCAAGTTGGAGAATCATCTGAGAAGATGTCATCCGGATAAAACAAATAAAAAGAAATCATCAAAAGACAGCTAGGTTAGATAGTATATTTTCTTCGACGTCTAAAGGAGACATTAAGGATTAGTGTCTTATATGGTCTCTCTACTGATATCAAAATAAGGAAAAGAAGTTGCTAAGACTATTTTACACAAACCCGTATATGATATACTCAAAGATATAACTTTGAAAAACAGTTCAGTCCAAAGACGTATTGATAAAATTAGTCACCATATTAAAAGCTTCTCGTATATTTATCTGCGAATGACTCCATAAAATTGAACGAATTAACATTGCCTGGTAATGAGGTATTGTTTTGGGCATATGTTCATTTGTTATGGACCAAGAAATCTCCGAAGAACTGCTCTTTAAGAGAACATTGACAACAAATGCTAAAAGCGCATCAGTATTCAATGTTTTGAGAGATCATTTCATAGAAAGAGCGATTTCCTTATGAAATATGGAATCAGCAGTAACAGATGTATCATTTGACATAGTTAGGTGTTGTTACGGTAAGTCATTTTAAATAAAATGTATCCGGGGGGATATTTACTGCGCCATCCATCGATCATGTTCAGTTGCTGAAAATTGAGTGACAGATTGGATTAATCTTGTTAATTTGTCACAAAAGCAGTTAACAAAATTCGGAGTAACGCGTTGGATTCTAAATTACTTTCGTAGCTATGTGAAGAAAAAAAAGAAAACTTTTATCTATTGATACTGATTAATGCTGGATGCTGAAAGGTACATATTTAACAAGGGTTTTTTCAATATATGAGTTTTTGAATGCTAAAGATTGAAAAGTAAACTTAATCAGATAGAAACTAGGTTAATTTACAATACATAACGAGGTTAGCTTGCAGTTGCAAGTCAGAATTTAATAAAAACAACATCTTTATTGCAGCTTTTCTTAACCTTATGAAACAAAATATTGGACACCGAGAATTTTTCCAGTTCGTCAACTTGTCACAGACATGCTGTCAGAATGGCCTATGTTCAAGATTTAAATGCCCTGTACGCAGATTTCAACACCAGACTGAAGGATATCTTAACCATGGATTATGGATTTGTAAACCCATATTACAAAAACTGATCCAAATAAGTACTGTCAAATTACGTAGCTCTATGTCAAGCCTCAGTCTGGTAATAAAACATATAACGTGGCAGTGTGCGTTACGCGGCACCATGTCAGAGATATTATGAAAAACATCAACAGTGTCTGTTACTACGCTGACATTTTTCGTACTATTTCCGACTCCCCGAGATGTACGTTCGATCACCAGGCTTGGCTTCAATTGCCAAAGGAACGTTTAAGTTGATAAAATTATAAGAATTAAATACTAGGAAGACAGTGGGTCTCCGGAAAACAGAAAAAATTAACTCATGGATTATGAACAAAAAAATGGCTCTAAATCCTGGTGTACTTGTCGATCATAATTTTGAAGTAGTCTTTTCTTTACTTAAATATTCAAACAGTAGAGAAGTAACCAATTTTTCTCGTAAAACGTCAAAATAAATTACTACCAAAACACAAATAGCATCAGATTAATCTCTTCAAAAAATGAGATATCCTACTTGAACGCTATACTGTCGACTTTTTTATAGATGAAGACTACAGGTAGTTAAATAATTTTGAAAAGTCGAAATTAGTTTTTATTTTGATTTCATTTAACTTCTGGTTACTTTTTCATCACCACTCATTTGATTGTGCAGTAAATATATTTCGTTATTTTTCTCTTGTTTTTTCAAGTATTTTGTATTTGATTTGTCAATATATTATTTACTATAAGCTTTATATCGGTTTATATTTAAAATTTAGATTTTTTTTAGATTCTGTTTTGATTTATTTTATTTATATCTGACATTTGTCCCTATTTCCCTTTAGTTTTTCGATAGTAAATTAAAAAACTGAAAAAATTTCAAATAATTTAGTGAACACTTTAAACTAAAATTTATACGATATAAATACATTTACTAATTCATAAAAAATAATTAATCACCGATATTTCACTATTTTTCGCCATAAGCCCGTCTTTTGTGATAAGAGTTTCCAATACCTTAAATTTATATTAACTTAAAGATAAACATACAATATAATTGCAGAAAAAAGTAACAACGTCAATGAGTACTACGGAACATTAACATAATGCCTGTCCAATATACATTTGATCAGATTTTTATAATTATTTTTCCTTTATAAATAGAAATTAATTTTTAATTTATCATGTTTTGAAGTTTTTCAACTACATGTCAGCTATATGGATAATACAATAGCTGGTGTACGGTCTTTTTAGGATTTTTTATCGGATCAAATTTATTATTAAAGATTTTCTATTATATAACCAGGCAGATTAACCCGGTCGCTATGTCACCTCTATATTTAAAAAATAAAGCATTCCACTTGAAATTTTATTACATTAAGGTTCAATTCACAGTATAGTATCTCCCTCAATATATGTATATACGAGTAGTTTTCTATTCGATGGAATATTATTACAGAATAAATGATGAGTTCCTTAATACTACCATTGTCGCGAAGATTGCGATCTCATAATATCTTTTCATTTTAAAGTTGTATACTGGATCTTGGACGGAACGAGACGAGACCGAGATGGGAGCGATACTAGAGTGAGATCGAAGCGTGAATGGCTCGAAACTTCTTTAAATTAAAAAAAAAGTTCCAGGCGTCCTGGTCAGTTTTTTGCAAATTAAATTATTAACTTAAGAAAATATTTTAAATCGCATACAACTCAAAGGGTTTGTTTAAAACACTATAAGAATAATAAGTATTACAACACAGATGATTTGAACATTGACTCAAAAGAATTTTAAGGTACGATAAGGATGGTCACTGGCGTTGCTCGTACCTGTTGTACATGTACGTAAAGAAAATGTCTTCGTCAGCAATTTCAACTAATTCGCAGATTAACAGACTGATAAATAGCAGAGTAGTTCTATAAAAAATCTATTGACTGAACTCCAAAAAAACAGCCAAAAATAATTTTGAATGAAATTATTCTGTATCTGTCTGTTTTAAATTGGAGGTTAGCTCATTATAGCTTTTGCTATTACTTCAAAAATCTTAGAATACAAAATTATCAGAGTGAAAACGCTCAACTTAACTTATACGCACAAGAGACATAGCGCATCCAAAGCTTTTTATAAATTATCTAGTTATTTTCTTTTAATCCAGAAATTTTATTAAAAAAAATGTATAAAATATATACTTTAGAGAACTATAAAAATTCCGAGAGCAAAAGACAAAAAACAGTAGATGATATAGTCAGTATTTGAGAATCGAAAATTTTAAAAGAATGATCTACAATCAAAAGTATATGGTCTCTAGATCAAATGACAATGATTATACTTACGCAGGAGACGATGGTAAAAACAGCACAAACAACGAATACAAGTATACCGTTCATTTTGAAAAATTGGTTAGTTTTCTTGTGTACTTAAGATCAAACTGTGCTACATATAAGTTGATGGGCATATTTATACTAGTAATTATGGTAATTATGAAGGTCAGATATTTCAGATCTTCAAAATAATCGGTAGATGGATGTATGCACCATCATTACTAATCAAAATCTTCGTAAATAGTGACACATCATAAAATAGCCAAGTTTGTTTTGGTTTGTTTTGTTATTGTTTTTATTTTTTATGCGGGAATATCAAAGTCATGTGCATCTTGATATTAGAGTTTGTTATTTAATAAAATATGATGATAATTTATGCATTCTTTATTCTGAATAGTCATTGTTGCATCGTAGGTAAATGTGACGTTATATATATATATATATATATATATATATATATATATATATATATATATATATATATATATATATATGGTTTTAAGGCATGTTCATAATTAAATGAGATTTTTGACTGGACCTTACCATGATTTTTGATGTCAATATTCTTTTGTAGATTAAAGGGATAGATCATAATCTCGCTTGAAGAAAATATATTTTAAATCAAATCTTTTTTTTTTTTTGGTGCGACAATTCCATATTTAAAATAATTTATATTTTTTACAAATACATCATTATGAATAAATTTAATAAGAAAATTAAACAAATCAAAAATTTTTTTTTTCGGAGAGGAATGATGTGAAAAAAGATTTTGGTAAATAAAGATCATAATTTTAATATATCATAGGGAAAAAATTTAAATTTTTTCGTAGAATGGCGGCCGCTTAAAGAAAAAATCTATTTTTTTACGAAAACTTTAAGAAAAAAAATAATGGAAAGTGAACAGGAACAATCAAAATTATACTATGCTATACTGAAGATAATATTATTAAAAATATATTGTGAAAATTTCAACAAAATCTGTAATCTTGAATTATTTTTATAAAAAACAAATACTATGTCCATTCTGTAATCCTGGGCCATACATGAGAACTTCCACATATGCTACGAAGATCTATGATTCTTTTTGATTTATTGTTCTTAACTTTTTGGGCCCTAAGAGTGGTTACCGTTATTCTTCGCACAACTAAGTTCCCTACTGTTTGCAGTGCATTTGGTCCCATTGTAAAATTTTACACTTCCATTTTTAGTAATACATCAGTATGCCCATCGCTGAATATACTAGCTTCAATATAAGCTAGCAATATAAACTAGAGTGTATTTTTGGAGTTATTGACCTAACAACAGTTTTGACACTGTCCACGTTTTTTTTTTTTTGCTTTTATCCTTCTAAGCAGCGTCCTGAGAACTCAGTGTCAGTTAAGTTTTTATATACTGGTTTAGTTGGTTCTTGGACCACTATAAACATATATTGACAAGTAATTAAAGCCCCAGAAACCTTCAGTTTTTGATATGAACACCACGTATCTTGATCGGGAGGGCACTGACCATGCCGTGACTTGTTATCAGTAAATATTTTACGGTAAAAAGTCACCCATATGGCATCTTTCATTTTTTCAATAATAGCAAGACCATAATAAACTTTCACTATCCTTTCTTAATTTTAGAGAATGATTAAACAGAATTTTTTTCGATAATCAGCAATCAGCTTCCTATTAAATATAGAATTGGCAATCACTACGTTGGAAGAATTAAATGAGTGAAAATTAATTGAATGAGTCCTACTATGTAAAGTTTTTAAGGGAAGTGATTGCAAAATTTTGGCTATCGTCTGCGGCTAATAGAAACTACCTCGAAGGACGAGGACTGGATATTACAAGAAATGCTGTTAAAATTATTATAGCACTTGTTGAAATAGGGACAGGGAAAAAATTTTTTTGAGTTCACGAGGAAAATTTCAACAAAATCGGCAAAGTAAATCTTGAAATATAAATTTTTTAAAAGAAAGAATTTTTTTAATGTTTCATAACCAAAAACGTTACTGTATTAAATGTCTTTTTTAATTCTATTTAAAATATAAACGAGGTAATAAGAAACAAATTGTAACAGCATTTTGATGATTAAATACTTTCCTCTGGCACTCCAGTATAACAAAATCATAAAGTGCTACTAAATTCAGGGGTGCGTTTTTGAGAACGGGGTGAAAATGGAGCTTTTTCAGCTTTTCAAAAATACCTCAAAAAATATGCATTTTTAGTATATATATATATATATATATATATATATATATATATATATATATTATGACTTTTTATAGAGAATTGTATTTCCTATCAAAATTTACATGTTTACTTGTATTTTGATGTAATAAAAGTTAATAAAGGGTGTTTTTTATAGAGGTATAGAACTTTTAAATGGAATAAAACAAAGTTGAATTTTTTAAATTGACATGAAATTCGAAAGATAACCTTCTGGCATTATAATTTAAATATGACTTCTGGCATATGACCGCCAAAGCTGGCTCGGACGTAGTCTAATCTGGAGGTCCAATTTTCGATGACTTTTTCCAACATTTGTGGCCGTATATCGGCAATAATGCGGCGAATGTTGTCCTCCAAGTGATCAATCGTTTCGGGCTTATCGGCGTAGACTAGCGACTTCATATATCCCCACAGAAAATAGTCTAGCGGCGTTAAGTCGCAGGATCTTGGAGGCCAATTCACGGGTCCGAAACGTGAAACTATGCGGTAACCAAACATTTCCTTCGATAAATCAATTGTGGCACGAGCTGTGTGACATGTTGCGCCGTCTTCTTGAAACCACAGCTCCTACACATCATGGTTGTTCAATTAATGAACGAAAAAGTCAGTAATCATAGCTCAATAGCGGTCACCATTGACTGAGACGTTCTGACCAGCATCGTTTTTAAAGAAGTACGGACCAATGATTCCACCAGCCCATAAAGCACACCAAACAGTCAGTTTTTCTCGATGTAACGGTGCCTCAACATACACTTGAGGATTATCATCACTCCAAATACGGCAGTTTTGTTTATTGACTTATCCATTCAAACAAAAGTGAGCTTCATCGCTAAACACAATTCGCTTATGAAAATCGGGATCAACGGCAATCTTGTTTTGGGCCCATTCACCGAATCTACGCCTTGCTAGGTGATCGTGTGGCTTCAATTCTTGCACGAATTGGATTTTGTAAGCACGCAAACCAAGATCTTTCCGCAAAATCTTCCATAAAGTGAATAGACACATATGCAATTCCTGTGCACGATGGCGGATAGATTGATTCGGGTCTTCCTCTACGCTACGCTCTACAGCAGCAATGACTTCTTCTGTACGCACTGTACGACGTCTCTGTGGATGCGTATTATCATTTAGAGTAAACGTGATGCGGAAACGTTCCATAGTTAATCGTATTAATTGCTCTGATGGACGATTATGTTGACCGTAAAATGGACGTAGTGCGCGATACGTATTTCGAACAGAACCATAATTTTCAAAATGAATTTGTACAATTTGGAAGCGTTGTTCAGGCGTCAGTCTATTCATGTTGAAATGCCAAACCAAACTAAATATAAATCACTTGACAGCTGACAAAATGGCCGCCAGTTAAAAAAGTGTTGCCAACTTAAAATTCTATACCTCTATAAAAAACACCCTTTATAAGGGGAGGTATTATATATGTGTATGATACCTACGTATTTTACATGAATGTATGTATTTCACTACGAGGCAGACACAAATTTACTGCGCATCAGGGGCCGTATCCTCGAATATGGAACGTGAAGTGAACGGTGAAAAGGTGGCGAATGCGTATTCTTGAAATGTTCGTCATTCATATCCTGGTTCGCCCGGTGGAAGGCAAGTGAACGGAGAAACATGCGCAAATGAAATGTCAGCCCATAAATGACATATTTAGCGCACGAATTTCAAAAAATAAAATAATATTAAAAATTTCCATTTTATTTTTGGTTGTTCAAAATAACTCGTCATTAAAAAAAAAATAATATTTTGACGATTGTTTCTTTAAGACGTTTTATTTTTTAAATAAACAGTTGAAACGTTAATTAGGTGGTACCTGATATTTTTAATATTTTCAAATTTTTTAATAAAATATCCTTAGAAAGCTAAATATGCCTCGCAAATATTAGGTAAATTTGACATTACAGACATATAAAATTATTACAGGAGATTCTATTCATAACTCAATTGTATGAGCGTGCTATTTAAAAATGTTTTTCTAGGTAGAGTTCTGCTTATGGATTTAACATAAATACTTGTGTCCATGACAGCCGAGTCTCTTAGTTTGAAACAATTAAGTCTAACATAATTCTTTTCACGATACAACTTATAATTTGTAAGCTATCTGAAACTTTTATTTAAATAAGTAATAAATTTTTGTTTAATATTTCTAGAATGTCAATTTAAGATAATTTTGTGGTCTAAATTTACACCTAAAAAAAATAAATTTAATCCAGACAAGTAAAAATATTGTAATGGCAATCAATAACTTCATAATAATAACAACCACAATATATATATATATATATATATATATATATATATATATATATATATATATATATATATATATATATATATATATATATTTTAATTTGACGATTAATTTGACGTACCAAAACTACTTTTTGCCTATAATGGTGACAAAGCATACTACGGGCATTTTTGGTCTTACAGCTCAATTCAGTCTGTTATCCATTATATTTTTTGAAATCCGCGGGTTTTAGCACGTTCATATCTGGCAACATTGCCTTTCCAAGAATACGGCTTTTACTGTCAAAAATATGAAGTGACAGTTCATATCGCTATTCACATCATCTTTCACATCACACTTTGATTCACACGGGTCCAGGTGTTCTTCTTTACCTTTCTTTTTAGTTTAGGAATACGCGCGTGGGTTCGCGATATCTCATGGTTTTGTTGAGCATCAACCCGAATTATTAAAATAGAGCTTTGCTTTTTTGTGTACTAAAAAATTAAAAATTGAAACGTTTAGAACATTAAAAGAGACATCAATTAAAACTGTGATGAACGCCATCCTCAAAAGAGATGATGGCAAACATATACCTTTAACAGTGTTGAAAATGTTGAAGTACATGACAAATGGTATAAAGATTTTATACGTACTTATTACTGCTGCTAAGAATAGAAAAACAAGTGAAAAGGATTTATCGTCTGCGGGATCAAGCAGATAAATAAAAAAAATCTTTTAGGGATTCTTATGTCTCATCTGAATTTTCTAATATTGGAAAAAAACGTTCATGGCATTTTAAAAAAAAACTTTGTACATATAGAAGAAGATGTAAAGTTTTTTTTACAGAACGATGCATTTGAGGAAGTGAGAGGTAAAGCTGCAAAATCGATCGCGGGTTTATGGTATGATGCGAAACAGAATGACAAGTCTCTACCTAAAGGTCTTTTAGCATCATATATATATATATATATATATATATATATATATATATATATATATATATATATATATATATATATATATAATATACAACATATAAAGTGGACAAAGGCCACCCATATCAACCGGTACGATTTACGATCACGTATCAAGTTCTCTACACAATGAATTTCTTTCCGCTGATCTACAAACAGCAAGCAAAGAACATGTCAAATGATATTTTGGCAAAACGTTTGAAAATTTCTACAAAAAATCAAACGGATGTATGTCCGGGTTAATACTGAATCATATATATATATATATATATATATATATATATATATATATATATATATATATATATATATATATATATATATATACAGGGGCGGATCCAGCCTCTCTCTTTGGGGAGGGGGGGGGGGGGCAGTGATATTACAAAAGTACAGTATGGCAAGAAAAACAAGTTGTCAACGGGAGGGGGGGGGGGAGTGCAAGCAGCATAATCATTCCTAATATAAAAGGATGGGTTCTATTTTCCTGAACTCAAAACTTTCGGGGGGGGGATGGGCGATCGCAAGCATACAGACTCCTATACTCTATTCAAGAACTAGAGAGAGTAATAAAACTGTTACCGAAACCTCTAACGTACCTGCTCCAGTGCCGCAGGTAACCGAGAACTGCCGTAAATCTAATTATATTTCATTATATTTAAATATATTTTATAAATTTACTGCAACATAGAATTTCTGATAGTTTAATTTAATTTCTGTCAGTGAGCAAAGTACAACTTACAGTTTTTTCTTAGTGATTTACCTTGCTTGCGCTTGTTTTTATATATTATTTGAGATTAGTGAGATACCCAAAAGATATGGCTTTCACCTCTATATTTATTCCAAAATCGTTAAACCAGGGCATTTTTTCCTCAACGAAAAACTTATTACCATGAATGTTTATGATGTCTTAAGATATCAATATCTAGATAATAATATTAAAAGCTCTGCTAACATTTGTTCCAACATGACAGTAGTTGGAAAATCTACTATGTACCGAATACTGAAGGAGAAAAAACGACTGGAATTGTTAGTACTCCCGAGCCACATTCGATCACAGGCAAACGAAAAACCTCGTTGGAAGAAGAGATGAAAACTGCAATTAAAGGGGTTGTATATACATTTTATTATGAGAAGCAGATCCCAACCATCTACAAAATTCTAACTAAAATCATTGAAGATCGCGATTTACCTGAAATTAAAAGAACTGATCTCTGGAAATTGCTCGGAGAACTTAATTTTTGCTGGGAAAAACCAGATACAAAATCTGTTCTTATAAATCGTCCGGAAACTGCCCGTTGGAGACGTAAATATCTCTTTCAAGTAAAAGGTAGAGTTGCTAGATATAACACAATTAATAAAATTAGTAAATTAACTAAACTTTTGAAATATTTGTTTGAATAAAGTTACAGCGGAAAATTGGGAAAAATCCATATAATAAAAGAATAAAACAAAATGTGAGAACTCGATCTCATAATCGGTGAGATAGAGGAACCAATTATAATTAATTTTAGCGAAGATAGTTTCACTGACTTTGATTAGGAATTAGATACGTAATGTTTACTAGTGTAAACACAATTTAATATTTAAATTTTTGTTTTTGTTGTATTTTATTGTTTAATGTTGTTTATATGTTTTTTAATTTTTTTATATATTTTTATTTTAGTGTGTCCCACTCTTTAATTTTATATATATTTAATTCTAATTAGCCGTAATTTTTTATTATTTTATTATTGTATTTGTGTCTTTTTCTTAAGCGTGTAGAATTAACATGTTTATCTTATTTTTTTGGGGCTATCGTATTTCCATATATGAAAGTGAATTAAATTAAGATATCAGTACAATAGAAATAAAAATAAGTAGGTCTAATTTTAATTACAACATAAAAAAAAGTAATTACGTTTGAATCCCTTTTTAGTGTTTAATTGTAATTCTGCAGATGGTTTAAGAAATAAATAAACTGAAACGTCAAATACCCTAAAAATGTTTTTAATTAATAATAAAATGATCGATACCCCCAAAAATATTTTATTATTATATGGACGAATTTATTTTTTTATATATGTTTAACTTTTTGTATTTTTGACAATGGATATTTTGTAAGTATTTTAATTATAACTTAGAATTTTTTAAGAGAATAATCCTACATTTCAGTTTATTATTATAGACCGGTATTTTTGATTATAAATTTCTAACCCATTCCTATGAAAAATATATGTGTCTAACAAATTTTGCTAAAAACACCGGACTAAAGAACACAGGTAGTTTGCGAAGAGAAAAAGGGTAAAAAATGATTTATTACTCTCTCTAGTTCTTGAATAAACTATAGTATAAGAGGAAAAATCGGGTCCATTTTCCTAAACTCAAAGCTCTTTGGGGGGCGATCGCCCCCACCGCTCCACCCCCTGGATCCGCGCCTGTATATATATATATATATATATATATATATATATATATATATATATATATATATATATATATATATATATATATATATATATGTATATATATATATATATATATATATATATATATATATATATATATGCTATGCTTTCAAAATATGAAGAAATACACCAATACTCATGAAAAATAATCGGAAGAATTGTAAAATTTGTTTAAAACAAGAAAACCTATATTCAAGAAAAAATTAAAGAAAAAATGTATATATATATATATATATATATATATATATATATATATATATATATATATATATATACTCTTGTTTTCCAATGTGTACTGCCTCCCATGTGGAGACTGTGAAAAAGAATACATCGGCCAAACAAACAAAAAAATCTATACCAGAGCCCAAGAATATAAAAATAGCCTAAAGAATAAGGAAACCATATCAGCTTTATTCTAACATCATCAGGAGACAGGACATACTATAAATTTTTAGGAAATGAAGCAGATTACATCCATAAAGCACTATAGAACGCGCATCACCAGAGAACCTCTCGAAATAGAAAGCACTAAAAACTTTAACAACAGAGATGATGCTCAAAACATCTCAAATACATGGAAACATTACTCAAAACGAAACCAAAAAAACACCACAGTGAAACAGGACAGCGAGCCGAGAGGAGACACAGAGCCACGGGAGCGAGTATATCAACTAGGTAGAACCAAAGTGTAAACTGCGCAAGCGCCAAACTATAAAATGGCCGATAGAGAACCAGCACGTTCATTCCATTGTTAGTAAAAATTACCCTCGTATTAAAAAATACAAAGAACTCCAAGACATTAGAGAAGCTCCATGTTTTTAAAAATGACGACGCTGTTTCGTCCCCTTTGGGATTCATCAAGCCATTCCATCTGGTAAAATTTATCATTTTGCAGTTATCCACTATCTACTAATTTTAAATCGACGAAACAACAGACAAGACATGAAGAGCAACCTCTCAACGCATCACTCAATAACAAAAGAGCAAGATTATCTAACAATATTTTATAGAACCGTCATGTGGGAGCGCAAAGGTAAAATAAAAATAAAAATATTTCAACATTGATAGACCAGCATCCTGCATCAAAGGATAGAGGTCGCATTATTCGACACTATCACCCAAATTAGCTGTGGACTTTTGCATACAATAGTAAGAATCGCACCTCGATCTCTCATTGAGAGCACTTCGTGTTTTTTTCGCCAGGAAATCGTTTTAAATTCTATAATGATATGATTTCATATTTTTTCTGAAACTTATTCTAAACCGCTGGTAATTTCAGGATCCTAAAAATAATTCTTAAAGCCTTAAAAATAGCTGAAACAGGTTTTTTTGAGATATTTACGTATATATATATATATATATATATATATATATATATATATATATACAGGGTGTCCAAGATAAGGATCCTAAGCATGGGGATCTCGGAAACAGTTGGAGATACGAGGTCGGTTAAATTAGAGAAAAGTTGCGCAATTTAGTGCTAAATTAAACGCAGTTAAAAAAATTTAAAAATTTCAAACACTTCCGGAGATTTCCGGAAAAAAACGAAATTTGGCAAAATCGTTTTTAATTTTTGCAGGCTTTATTTAAAGAGATATCCGAAAATAAAAGGTAGATTCTCATTGCCACTTTTTATTTTTTATAATTTGGTCTAAACAAAATTTAAATCCGACGTTTCGTTTCTGAGATACCATCATGAACTTTCATTTTTTATATGGAACAAAAAAAAGTATTCCATGTATTTGATAGCATTTTTTATTACAAATTCAACGGTGTATCACCCTTGCATATCGAATACGTAGTTCAAGTACTTTCCATAAGAGCTCCGTGAGAGCGAGAGAGAAAGGTATATCAGTTTTATAAAAGCCAATGAACTACACACTTGATATGCAAGTGTGATACACCGTTGAATTTGTAATAAAAAATGCTATCAAATACATGGGATACTTTTTTTTGTTCCATATAAAAAATGAAAGTTCATGATGGTATCTCAGAAACGAAACGTCGGATTTAAATTTTGTTTAGACCAAATTATAAAAAATAAAAAGTGGCAATGAGAATCTACCTTTTATTTTCGGATATCTCTTTAAATAAAGCCTGCAAAAATTAAAAACGATTTTGCCAAATTTCGTTTTTTTCCGGAAATCTCCGGAAGTGTTTGAAATTTTTAAATTTTTTTAACTGCGTTTAATTTAGCACTAAATTGCGCAACTTTTCTCTAATTTAACCGACCTCGTATCTCCAACTGTTTCCGAGATCCCCATGCTTAGGATCCTTATCTTGGACACCCTGTATATATATATATATATATATATATATATATATATATATATATATATATCATATGAATCCTACAAATAAAAAAATATATTTAGTGAGACAAGCTGAATAATTTTCCATGTTTTCCTAAGAAAAATAAATAATTTTTGATTAGACAATATAGATTTTCATGATATTTTCAAATCTATCCTTAAAATAATGCAAATCATTGTCTGAAATTATTCACCACTTGGACTTTAAGTCATGATATAATCTACTTTTTTAAAATCCCGCAATACAAGTGATTATTTTAAAAAGATTACTTTTTTCTTTATTACTAAAACTAGTTTACACAAAATTAATTAGTACTCTTAATTATTCAATAAATAATTTATTAATTATTCCTTTTCCGCTTTAGCATGACTTGAAAATTTTACTACTAAATAGCTGATGCCCCCCATAGCTTACACGTAATTATTTATGGTAAGTGACCAGAACAGTTATGATGTGTATTATGATTCACAAGTCGGAGCTATGTTTTGGTATAATTTTAGCTGGCTTATTGTATAGATGAATTTGCATTTTATATAATAAACATTTTTTTCATTGACTGGTTTTATTTACATTACGTTTCAATATTTTATTTTTAATAAATAAATTAACTACTTCGTGGTCAGTCTAGAATAGTCCTATTTTATCTTTACGTAGTTATAATTCTAGGAAACCTATATAATAACATTTACAAAATAATTATGTTCTATTATTTATAAATGATACCTGCAATTTCGGTGTCATATCCATCCTATGATATTTTTAAAAACTTTTTTAAAAAGTAACAGAAAACTTATTGGTGTCAGTGAGTGTGTTACATTCTCAGTTTATAAGTAAGTTACCGATTTGTATCTTTTATATTAGAAATCTTATTTTAACAAAATTACCAAAAATAGGTTAGCTTTAGATTAGGTGCGGAATTAGTAACGCTTGATTACTCATTCATTTATATACAAGGGTAATTAAAGTCTGAAATATATTCATTATTTAAAAAAGAAGCAGAGTTTTTTGAAAAATTTTACGGACACGTCGACTTTGTTTCTTTTTACGATTTTTTTTCAATATACTAAATTATACA
The DNA here is from genome assembly GCA_034092305.1 of Diaprepes abbreviatus. NCBI lineage: Eukaryota > Metazoa > Arthropoda > Insecta > Coleoptera > Curculionidae > Diaprepes > Diaprepes abbreviatus. The sequence goes on from JASJET010000303.1 coordinate 7,618,342, forward strand.
AGTTGGCTCGAAATAAGCTGTGCTTTAATCAATTTTGAATGCCTCAAGTTTTTTGTACACTTTTGGACTTCCTGTAAAATTCTGACCTATTTTCTGTTAATGTTCTGTACCTAAATTTAGCGGTTTCCGATTCATCAACAGTTAAAATCAGGCTTAGATTATATTAGACAAATTATTTAAATTGTGATTTTAATCACAATTTGAATTTTTTTCAGGAAAAATCACGATTTAAATATAAAATAACAATTATAATATTTCAAACACCTTGCAAATTAAATCACAAACGCCTAACTGGTTACAGTGCATCGCCTAAAAATATAAAAAAAAGAAGCTTTACCTTAAACTACCCAACTATCATTAACTTTTAAATCAAATAATCTAGTTTCTAAAATATTTAAAAGTAACAGCAGCTAAAAACATATAAAAAGCAATTTGAACCACAAATTTATAATTTATCATCATTTATATTTTCATTGTGAGATTTCAATAAAAATATAATTTTTCCACCTTTTTCAATCCCCAATCTATTTCTTATATTGGAGAACACAAAACCAAATATACTAAATATACGTTTAACTGACGCTGAAGAAGCAATTCCACACAGGAACTGTTTTATTAATGGTAACTGTTTTACAATTTCTGGTTCATCGTTTTGTGAGGTCCATCACTGAATCCCATTTATGTTTCTTGTTATCTCCTCCGAAAACATAATTTTCTTAATGATTTGAGCGTACATTCAGTTTTATTGCTATCTTCAAAAATTTTACCAATAGTTTCTAATGCCAAATGTATTTCTTATGAAGATAACTCACACTTTTGTTGGAGATCAAACATATGAGCTACAAAATGATAAGTTTAATGCTTGGTCATATCGACGATAAAATGCTTGTTTTTTTTATAGCAAAATATCAAGGGCCTCTACTATAGATTCCAAAATATTTAGGTATTCTTATGCTGTTATATGGCGAAATCATTATCTTTTTGTTTTTCTCGCCAAATGAGAGGCATACATTTCTAAACCTTCAGCAAGGTTATTCCAATACACATTGCTTGGAACAGCACTCATAGGTTATAACTATGGAAATGGTTCATTCTTCAATATTTTTTCTCATATCAGCCGTTGTCTTCTGTTGTTATAGTTCAACATATTACAGGTTCGTTGTAGACATTTGACCATCCATTAACATATTCACGAATTTTTCCGAGTTAGGAGAAACAAATTTTTCTATTTTTTCTTCACAAATTTCATCCAAATGAGTAGTTTCTACAGATGTTCTAGAAATGATTTTACAAAATTAAAGTTTCTCTGTTAATGTTCTGTACATAAATATAATGGTTTTCTATTTATTGACAGTTAGAACTAGGCCTACATTATTTCAAACAAATTATTTATATCGTGATCTTACTCGCGATATAAATGTTTTTCAGAAAAAATCACGATTTAAATATAAAATATTTAGTATAATATTTCAAACAACTTGCGAAAATAAATCACAAATGCCTTAATATTTACAGTACATCGTCTAAGAATATAAAAAAGTGAAGTTTTATCTTAAACTATCTATCATTAACTTTTAAATCAAATAATATGGTAAAATTTAATTTTTTTGAAGGACTGGAGCATGTATTTAGTTTTATTGTTAGTGATAGCATTCCCGTGTGTTTAATGTTTGGTCATATCGACGATAAAATGCTTGTTTTTTTTTATAGAGAAACCTCTACCTCTTCTTCGAAAATATGCTGTAAGTCTTTCCATTGCTCTACCGTATTTGAAATAGTTGCATTTTTCCTTTGCAAAATATCAAGGGCCTTTGCTATAGATTCCAAAATATTTAGCTATTCTTATGTTGTTATATGGCGAAATCATTATCTTTTTTGTTTTTCTCACAGATTTTTAATACTATGTCCCACTGAGAGACATACATTTCTAAACCATCAACAACGTTATTCCAACGCACATCGCTTGGCAAAGCACCCATAGGTTATAACTATAGAAATGGTTCATTCTTCAATATTTTTTCTCATATCAGCCACGTTCGCCTCGTTGTCTATCACAAAAGGTTCTACATAACATTTATGTGTCAGTTCACATGAAGAAAAAGAATCACACCCAAGTTCCATTAAATATTTCGAAGTATGAGACTTTCCAAAGTTATCAATAGTTTCATGGGAAAGGCTCGTTTGTCTTCTGTTGTTATAGTTCAACATATTACAGGTTCGTTGTGGACATTTGACCATCCATCAACATATTTACGAATTTTCCCGTGATAGAAAAAAACAAATTTTTCTATTTTTTCTTCACAAATTTCATCCAAATGAGTAGTTGCTACAGGTTTTCTAGAAATGATGTTACAAAATTAAAGTTGATTACAGAACTTCTTTCCACTCATCCTGTAAAATTGAATATGTTGAAAAAAACTTCGTTGCAAGAAAATAATGTCGACGTTTTGGAATGATTTTTAAAAAACTCTGTGTTTTTTAAATAATGAATTTATTCAACTATTTTGGTCTTCACTCAACAGACACTTCTTCTGGAATAAATCCTATAAAAGAAAACCCATTATTTTTCTGAAAAAAGTCCAAAACACTTAAACCTTTATTGAAAATTTGCCTAATTTTAGGAGCATTTTTATAATTTTACCCTCCATGTAAGATGCGAAACCGTTCAAACATTTTTTTTTAAATCAAAACATACCTAGTTTCCCAGTTTAGTTAATATATCTAATCCGGTAAAAGTACTTTTTGAATTCCCATTCATTTATTTATAGTGCGGAAATTTTATCCGGAATAAATTCTGTTAAAGAAAATTCGTTATTTTTATCGAAAAAATCAACAGCACATCAACCTTGTTTTTTATTAGTACCATTTTCTGGAATACACTTATAATTTTACTCTACATTTAGTGGTTGAAACCGCTCCGCCATTTTTTTTTCTTTAAAAGGTAAATTATGTCTTGCAGCACTTATTTTAAAAAAGACACGAAAAGCAGAACCTAACGCACTATTTATTTTTGCCATTTTGGCCCACTGGTAAGCCAAAATAAATAAAAAATATAAGTTAAAAATTAAATTGTTTTATTAAAGAAGAATCTGTTTGCATTTTTTAAGCAAATTCTTATTCTAACATTTTGTAAAATTTTTGAAAATGATTGTGTCTCATTCTTTAACGGAGATTTCGATATATTTAGGTTTCTCTACAAAAACTTTGGTTTTGTCACCCACAAAAGAATTTAAGGGACTTAGATCTAATGATCTTGCCAGCTATTTAACAGTATCTCTTCTACCGATCCTATGATTAAAAAAAATACATCCAGACATTACCTCCCATTTTAAGCATCTTGTCATGCAACTTTGATTACATATAATTAGGAAATAAGGTAATTAAATTTGGAATAAGTTCTTCTAGTAGAAAATTTAAATACAAATTCCCGAGATTTTTTTTTTCAAAATATTGATCCTATTATCTTTGGGCTATATTTTCTCGAATCGTGTGAAGGTTTTCCTCAGACCAGTTCCTGTCTATTTAAAGTAAAACTACACTTATCTGAGAGAAGTATCCATTCTAAAGAAGTTGGATTTTAATGTAGCGATTTCATCACGTTTTCACAAAATAGAAGATAACGATTTGGATCATCTTTCGTAAGCTCAAGGAAAAGGTACATTATATACGGACGCATTTTGGTAAAATTAATTTCTTTCAATGTATTTTTATGGATGATATTATGATTTCGTACTAATTTCTTAATACACTGGTTTGGTGTCCTCATCCAGAGTAAGGTGTCTCTCTTTTGGCCTATCAATCATGAGACCCAGTTCACGATATTTTGTTTTAATTTTACTAATAGCACCTTGTGAAATTTATAGTAAATATGAATATCTTTCTTGAAACAAATCACCTTAACTGATTAAAATTAAAATTTTTATTTTGTGAGATTCAATGTTTATTATCGACAATTATAATGGATCATAAAATTTATATATTTCTTAAAGGGATACCCCAAATTTAATTTAACCACTGCAATTCGATTTTTTTTTTAAATAGTTTTAACAAGATTTCCATGTACACTAAATGACACACAGTAAAAATCATTTTATTAAGATTCGTTTTCTATAATCCACTTTTCACTTTATTTACATTAGAGTAAGAATATTCGCAAAAGTAAGTAGTACATTGAAATTCTCTTTTTGGAAACTTTTAACGAGATACTGCAAGAGTTACCGTCTCATTTAAAAAAAGTAGTTGAGAGCGGCAGTGAAATTCATAATAATACTTTAAAAATGGTAAATTGAAAATAATGGTTGACGTGTTTTTATATTTTGCTGAAAAAAGTTATAGACTTTCCATTACAGAATTTATTCCAGTTAAAGTTTCTAATCTTTTAGATTATTACGTAATCGCTTATTATTTTAATTTTTCTTTAGTATTTTATATTTATTTATAATTTATATTTTCATATTTATTTTCTCTTACCTTTTAATTATCATTAAGAATCTTTAATTCGCATGTTTCCACCAAATTTTTCTTTTATTTTCGGTAGTCTTCTTCATAACCTAATCTGATATTTAAAATAATTCAACCTTGTATAATTCCACTCTTTATGGTTGCTTCTAAAATTCCTGGTTACTATTCTCATTTGGTTCTTTACTTTTTATCCTAAGAATTGACCAAATTAATGGATTTTGTTGGTCTCTGTGTATGCTATTGATTTTCTGAAGAAAACTAGTAATTGAACTGTTAGTAAATTATTATTTTAACCAATCTTTTCAGTTTCTTGGCGTCTTTTAATATTTCTTGTGTGTGTTTTTTTTGTAGTAGTATTCACTTCCTTTTGTATTTAAATTTTTTTATCTATATCCTGTGGGATCTCACGTTTAGTAAATATTCCTTTACCACTTCTATCTATATTATTTTTCCTCCCATGATTACCGTTCCTAATTTATTCTTAATATTTATTATATTTCTTGTCAAATTTTGTATAACTCTGTGCTGTGCATTTACGTCGTTTTCCTGGGCTATCGTTTCGCATTTTTTGCTTTTTAGAATCTTAATTTATCCCCATTTTTTCCATTTTTACAAAATTAAACTTTTAAAAGCAAATCTGTTGAATACAAAAAAAATCAAATAATTCTGGAAAGATCTGGCTGAAAAAATGCGGTTTAAAAATACGTCAATTTTGTTGCTTTGCGTTAATTTATCTGTGAAAAATGTTGGGGCTGCTCCTGCTAAAATAAATTGGATGGTGATTTATTATCTTGCCAAGTCTCATTCTGTGAATTTCAAGATTTTTCCTCAACTGTTGAAAAAAAAATATAAAAATTATCCTCTAAAAAAAATATTGGAAACGACCATATTTTGATATATTTATAAAAAATTACTTAAAAAAATTAAGTATTCATCCAACAAATTTGATAAATCGTTATCCTAACATAGTTGATATATTTATACGATATAGTCTTGACGAAGTTTTTAGTTATTATTTATTTGTTTTTGCAAAAATTTTTAAAAAAACATTGTATTGACCAAAGTGGAGAGTTGTAGCGTTCCACAAACAGATGGGTTATCGTAAGTAAAAACCAATATTCACTACAAAGAGAAAGGCCCTAAAACATGAGTTGAATCTAAGCAGCAGATCATATACATTAAAATAATGACGTTGTGAGGGAGAAAAATTGTAGCCATAGTCAAGCAAGGACTACTTATAGTAATTTTTGACACTTTATCAATTTTGTCATTGAACTTATTCCCGAAAATGGTGTATCTTACATCTATATAATAGAAGATATTCTTGGAGAATCAGAAAAAGAAGAAGAAAATGAACCGAAACCTGGGCCCAACAGCCCAGATCAAGGAAAAAAATAAATAACCATTTGTCAGAAAAAAAAAGATGGATTTTCACACAAAGTTCGTAAACATTGATAATAGAAAATTATATCATTGCATGAACTGTTTAGGCTTTTTTCATAGTTGGCAAAATTTTCCACAATAATAAAATCTTAGAAAGTTGTATGTAAAAAAATTTTTTTGAAAAACATAGATGACTTACCTAACCGTGTAATAACAGAGAAAAAAATATTTTGTTAGGTAGAAATTTTATGAAAGCTAAATTTGGTAAATAAAAAAAATTGTTATAAATAAAGACTTTTTGATATGTGAAAATTTAATTTATCTTATTTAATCAGGTTTCTCTGGTAAGGTCTCTTCCTTTCAGGGCTTCTCCGGCTAGCTCCAAAAGGAACGGGGATTGGTCGAGGTAAATTTATTTCTTTAGGCCCAACTGTTTTGAAACTCTCATCATTAATGTTGAGACCAGTCTAACTTAAAAACTAAATAGAAAATGAGTTTAAAGCCAAGAAAACACCAAAAAAAATATTAAAGATAAGTATCTCTACATTACATTTTACTCGCGGTGTAAATTTGACTAACGGTCAAGAGTAGCTTAGCGGTTCTCTGTTTAAAAGAATACGCCCGGGACGGTCAGCTGTTCAACCAGGTGGTTTTTGACAGTTTAACTTAGAATGAATAATTTACTAAAATAAAGAATTATATCCTAAACAATTATTTTTGGCTGTGATAATAAATATAAAGTGATATAATGTTAATAAATAAATATATGTATAATGTGAAAATAGTGAGTGCACTCTACCCGTGTAAATAGGCCTGTTTCCCAGAGTTCACAAGGGTACCCTTTACATAAGTAAAGATATCAACTATGTATGGTTGCATGTTTTAATTAAGTGTATCATATGAGAAAACACTTACAAGTTCATAAAAAAGGTAAGTACACTTAATATCAATTAATTATATACAAAAAAAAAATAGAGAAAAACTACGATGGCCTCTAAATTTGTGGCTAGTACCGAGGGCAAATATTCAGCGAATTAAAAGTCTATATTCCTCTGAAACGACACAGACACATAAAACCTGAGTAACAGAGGCTTCAGTTCTGACATTGAAATAAACCTTGGTAGGCTCTGGATCGCTCGATACTAGGGTGTGGTCTGGTACCTACAACATACGAAGCAGGTGCCGTAGAGAAATCAGCAAAAAGCTTGATGTTAGGAAGAAAAGTAGGCTTAAAAGAGGAGGAGAGAAATAGAAAAAAAAGGGCTATAACAAAAAAGTAGACTAAGAACGTTTGCTATTTTTAGGTTACGAGTGAGGTAGGTACGTCAAATCATATTTCTTTTCTAGACATATCCACAATTGGTAATATTTAAGATCATAATAATGAAAGTAAAGATTTACCAGTAGTGTTGAGTGGCATTTTTGTGGCGAAGAACAAAAAAATCGAAAAACTGGATATCGGGTGATTCCCCGAATTGACCAAATTAACACCAGTAGAACACTTTAAAGGTCTACCAAGTAACCTCATACTCTAAAATTTGGTCTGGGATCCGAATTATGCTTATTAAAGCTAGCATAAATGCTACATGACTTTTCTCGGTGCAACTCTGCAAGAAAAATATCGTTCTTATCAATTTAATTATTTTTTCTTCTTCCCAGAAAACCGTCTCACGAAATGACAAGAAAAGATACAGGGAGCTTTAGTTCAATACTAAATTTTAAAATTATTACAAGAAATTATGCAATTAACTAATGAAATTCTGGAATGTTCAAAAATTTATACTAATTAAAAAGGGCTTTATTGAGGCAAAACTTTCTTGCAATGAATGTCGAATTAGTTCTAACCTTAAGGTTCGTTGTTGTTTGAAACCAATGTTATGTTTTTCGTTTTTAGCTTAATATCAACCCTAAAAGTTGCTAAATATCTGGCACGGGGAAGACTAAAGTGCCTAGAAGACTGATGGAAGATCCATCAGGATCCATCAAAAATTTGTCGAACCTGAAGACAAATATTTTTCTGCCCATTCGAAGTCTCTAAGTGAAGGTAACAATAAATTTATTAATATGGACAAGGTTATAGGAGGTAATAAAAAAGTATGTTCTTCCAGTCGAACGCAAAATATCATATAAATTAAAACTTTCTGTCTAAATATTTTATACCAAACCACTCTGTACAAAAATAATTCTTTTCGATGTTTTGGGGAAAGTCTTACGAACTAAACATAATAACAACAGGGACTGTCAAAACAACTACTATTCATTATATTACAATTGTGAACCCAATTCCAAATAAAGACAAAAATATTGCCAACATTTACTTTCATTTGTAAATATGCTCGCAAAAAAATAAATGATGGAGGAGGTAAACATAAAATTATTATTTTTATATATATAATATATAAACATAACAACAGTCAATAAAGGATATCTATATTTATTAGCAACGTTATCCTGACCGTTTGATATATCAATGCATCGCCCAAACTATTAAGATTCATGAAATTTGGAAAAGGTTGGCAACACACTATAGGCACCCACTAAGATTGGATTTTATTTGTTAGGCGTTTGGTTTTGCTAAATAATGTATATACCTGATTGGGGAAACTTATCGGTATGTAGATTGCGAGGTTGATTATTTCACCCATTTATATAACTACAATTATATTTGTCCATTAGGATAGTGTTATATCTTTAGGAAGGAATTGATTAAACATAAGTTTTAGGGTCTTTTGTTGCTTTTTTCCTCTCACGTCTATCATTTTTAAAATAATTATAAATGAACATCCGTCTTCCTGATTCTTACTATTATTTCTTCTTGTTTTGATCTTCTACACAGTTCTATGTTAATTATTTTGATTGGCTGGTATATTTTCAAAAGCTGTCAATTGATTTATTTATAAAGGTTCATATAGTATTTATTTTCAATATATCACAAATTACGTTTCCCTTTAATTTTTGGGTAAAATCCTTGTTTTTTAGTTTCCAAACACGCAACAAAAACATATTAAAAATTCTTCGATATCTGTAATTTCAGCTTTATAAGCCCCTTTAATAAATGGTTTCCTAAATGTAATGACAATTTAAACCAAAAACCTTTAATTACAAAATATTTTGTACATGATAAAAATATATAAAAGCAAAGATTTATTGTTTTGCAAAGATTGCTAAATAAATTTTAGAAATGAAAAGATTGTTATTCATTGTAATTTTAGGTATTGTAGTCGTTTATTCACGTGTAAGTATTAAATATTTTTATTAGAAGTTTCTGGCAATGAAATTAGTAGAGTTCCCCTAATTTACCTCACAGTTTTAAAAATAAAAACCATATCTTTTCTTCGCAAAACAATGACATAAGTTTCAATATTTAGGTTATCTTGAAAGTTAAAATCATTATCGGTTTAGCTAGATAGTGTATCAGTTTCTTAATTTTGTCAATAGCCTTTATTTAGATTTTGTTCTAAATTCCCTTTCCCATGGCATACTTCGGTAGAAAAGTAAGTTGTGATACCTAATACGCAAACTTTAATATGTAAAAATATTGAACAATACAGATATTTTTTCGCATTTCTCACAGCAGTTACTCTGAAATAGAAAAATCCAAGATTTTCCTTCAAGTGATAACTAACATGCCGATACTTTTGCTTTTAGGGTATTTCAGCGTGGTTTCTGGAAATAAAAATTTATAGATTTTAAAATATAACTTGGCTCTCATCTGTTTGTACGAATTCCGATTGTGTTGATTTAAATATACTTTCTAAATCTTTACATTAAAAGTTACAAAATTTCGCGGTTTTGTTATGATTATCTAGAAAATTTCTATAATATAATAATTCCAAAAGTAGCGAATCAAAAATGCTCAAAACGACGGAAGCAAATTTTTCTTTTTATATCAATTCAGTCACCATACTAACTTAAAACTCATTAATTAATTGTTTCATTTACACCTAAAACTATTTGTTGTAACCATCTATACAAACAAATATTTTTTTATTCATTAATATGAAGATATGTAATCACAAGTTGCGGGCGAACGAATCATCTATAATTGATCCTTCATTTTAAATTTTAAAACGTACAATTTTCATCGAAATCGAGCATATTAAATTCTAAGAAAAAGTCATTTCCAATTTTTAAAATACAATTACAAGTTTTTATTCGACAACTGCAAGCATCAACCTGATTTGGTTGAAATGATGGACAATATTGACTTCCATTGTATTTTTTTTAATACAATTATTAAGCGTTAATCTAGAGTAAAGCCTAGAAAGAAAAAAAAACATGTCAATGATGTCAACTTATCTATTTTTAGTAGAAATTTCCAATTTTTTACTCTATTTGCATTTATAAAGGAGTGTAAATGAAACACCGAATTTCAGGTTGATAGAAATAGCACATATGATGTCACTAGAAGACTTATAGAATTCTGTAAAAAATATAATTTAGCTTCGTCACATTAAAGCAAATGGTCGTGTTTATTGCTAGCTTTCGAAATATCGGTATTCTCAATCCTATCATTTTTTTGTTTTCATGGTCTGTTCATCAAAATATATGTTTCAGTGACAATTTCGTAGTGTATTTTTAATCTTATCGCCAAATTGAAGGTAAATTACTATACAGAATCTTTTTTTTTTTCAAAAAGAATGTTAAGCAAAATTGAAATATTATAAAAATGTGAAAGGTTTTCCTTAAAATAAAATGAAATACACATTGTTCAAAATTACCGTAAATTTAATGCAATTGTATTGTCAATTCTAAATTAAATTTAATGATTTTTTTATCAAAACTCGTGAATAATTTACATTTAATTTTAATTTAAAGCAATTCATTCAAATATCAGTTCGTTGTACATTAAATTTGATTAAATGGTATCTTAAATTTCAATAAAATAACTGAAAAGATTTCAACTTCTGTACATTAAAATTAATTTATATATATATATATATATATATATATATATATATATATATATATATATATATATATATATATCCTAATACTAAAGTAATTTACATTATTATTCATGGTACATTGCATGTGATTCCGAGAGATGCCGCAACTTGTATTGACCTTTTTGATTAGTATGATATAGTTGCTTAAAGGACTCAATTTTTTTATGCTGAGATGAACATGTCTGCCCTGTACTGATGGGAACCAATGAGTTCGAAATCGGTCTAGATGGAGGACACTACCTATGGGAAAAATTCCTGGTAGATTCAAAATTTTTTAAACTCATATTAATGGTGGTGCATTAAATATGTGATAACATGTCTCAAATTATATGAATATTGGCTGCGTATTTAATGTACAGGGTCACCTTTAAAAGTAATGATCAAACCTGAAACTTAATGTATGATTACATTAAATTTAATGGAATAAATTAATTTAATGCATTACATTAAACACATTAAATAAACATTTGTGAAATTTGCTTCCAGCACATTCACGTTAAATTTAATGCGTTTCCTTTTTACAGTGTATATTAAGTTTAAAGTTTGATCATTACTCTTTAAGGTGACTATGTACATTAAGTATACAGCCAGTGTAAATTGAATTTGAGATATAATATTACTTATTTAATCCACTAACATGAATATAAGTTTAAAAAATTCGAAGACTAGCAGAAAAAGGCGGATATTTTTCCCATAAGTAGTGCCCGCTATCTAGAGCGGTTTTGAACTCATTGGATAAGGTAGTGCCGGATTCGTACAGGCGAAAATCCCCCTGGACTGAAGGTTCCCAAGAACAAACTTCTTGTTACTGTAGTGAAGCCACAATCTATAGGAGCGCGCTGTGAGTGTCCATTGGTTTCCAGGCCGTGACCTTTTTAAACCTCCTGGGAGTTTCCGCTCTAGGTGCCGGTGCACCCATTGCTTCGCACTTACTTACATTTCGCTTTCAATGTAAGTTGTCTTCTTGACTTCATGATTCATCGCTCGTATGAAAGATGAAGTATTGGAATTATATTCCCCTGGGACTTTATCCCAGTCACCAATGATACAATCCGTTGAAGCGAATCCCTATTAGATCTGTATCACGGTCGCGCCTCTTCTTGGTTCTTGCTTTGTTGAGGGATTTTGCGTCTCAACTCTCTTCTTGTTGAGGGATTTGCGTCTCAACTGACTTCCTTTTTCGTTGAGGGATTTAACGTCTCAACAGTCTTCTTGATGACCTGAACCACGTGTCATAATTGGAACTGTAGGGTCGTTGTTGGGCACTAAATACAATTCATTGCGCGAGCTAACGCAATCCCACAGATAATTACCCCGCACGGACTGCGTAGCTTCTCTCTGCTTTCTTCTATATTCTCTCTTCTTTCTTCTTTCGTCTTCATACTTACTTGCAACTCTACCCTGGCCCGTTTTCACTCTCTAGTTGCTGGCACACAGAATGTATACTAAGAAAATTAAGTCCTTTAAGCAACTTATATCATACAATACAAATTGCGCGATCACCCGGAATTAATTTTAATGTAAAGAAATTGAAATATCTTTTCAGTTATTTTATTGAAATTTAAGATATCATTTAATCAAGTTTAATGTATAACGAACTGATATTTGGTTGAATTGATTTAAATTCAATTTTGGTACAAAATTATTAAATCTAATGTAGAATGGACATTACATTTGCATTAAATTTAAAGTTATTTTTAACAGTGTACCTTCTAAGTTAAATTCAAAAATGATATCATGAAAACATTTAAGATAGCGTATGTTGTGATTATAATATCAAAAATTTGAAATTTAGTTTTAAAACAACATAAAATATTTCAGAGAAGGGCAACGATTCCTTTTATCACCCATTACTACACTTAAAGATCATTTCGTCTAGAAAATTCAAAAATTTTTACACAATAGTTAAAAGTTTTGCTAATAAATAAACAAAGCCATCAAAGTCTTTTAAATTTTTATAATTACAGGGAAGATGCATTTTGGCTATTTGCGATTTGTAGAATATAAATATTTCCGGTTTAAAATGTGCCATTTTTTTTATTTCAACATTAAATGAAATTATCGATTCAGCTGCACAAGGTTTTTATCTTATCAGACAACACTTTTTAGAAAAAAAAAACAAATTAATGACAACTTTCAATATTTTACATACGTTATAATGGGCCCGAAGTATTTAAACATTAAAAATACGACAGCAGCCAGTTAATAAGAGTTTTTTATAGGCTGGACTAACACCGGAGCAAGAACAAACATATGGTAGTTGGCAAACTACATGTGAACCAAAAACTGGAGTTACTACACAAATGCTTAAAGATGTCATGACCGAAACCTCCCCTATTTCTCAAAATATTAAAGATCATATGATTTGTCTTGGAGTCACATCTAAACTATTTGGTAAATATTAACAATCTTTTTTTTTTCCGTTACATAGTGAGGAATGGGTATGCCAGTTCCACTTTGGGGCATTCAGTTTTTTTATCACTACTAATCAAAATTTTAGAATTCATGGGTCAGGAATGAATTTGAAATCTAATTAGTGACATAAAAAATCATCCAAATCAAAGATTGTTAGATCTCAACAAGTGACGACAAATTGATTTCATATATAATCAAATACCTGACATTCGAGTTCTGATTCGGGGAATGAAGAATCTATTTTCATTGGGGATTTTTATACCAGAATTATATTCCCGAGAGGTTAATTTATGGATCTTTGATCCTTTTGTAGCATAATGAAAACTGCATAATTAACTTACTGTTCATAGTTCATTGTTCATAGTACTGTGATACACAAAATTTGTACATTTATTCAATTACAGATATTCTCTAAAATAATTGTGATATTGCTGGTTTGTAATGATATTTTAGTGATCAGATATGAATAGTTCATGTTGGTACAATTTGTGACTTGCATGGCCGTGCTAAAAAATGTGCCTTGTATAACTTCTTAAAGAATTTAGTGACATGTTTTAAGTTTTAAATAGATGATTTCTTTTCTTTCCGGGTTAGTCCTGAAGCCAGATGCACTGCGGCCATAGTAGGCCTATTGTGCTCACCTTAGATTTACAACCACTCTGTTAACTTAGCCTTCTGGATCAATTTGTACAGGTATACTAAGAAATGAGTGTGTATTTCCTTCGAGTCCAGGTTTATTGATCCGAAGGTTTACTGTCCACTTCTTTCTAGTGACTTACAGTCACATATGATATGCTTTACCATTTCCTCAGCTGGCCACATAGTCTGCAACCGAGGTCTCCGTTATACAAGTTCATTCTATTCAGATGTACTTTGACGACCATGTATTCCGTCACTAATCTGTAATAGCTCTTCATTGATTTCTGATTATTTTTCGGGTAAGGGTTCTCAATAAATAACTTGCCGTGATACAAGCTGTATCTGGCTATCCAGTGATCTTTGTGCTATTTTCTGATCCATTATTTGACATGTTATCGAACCGCATATTGCAGCACCCAAAAGCCGGTTCTGGACCAATTTATTGAGATGAAGAGCCAACTCTCGCTAGCTCGTCAGCTTTATCGTTTCAATGTATGCCTTCGTGTTCTGGTACCCACTCCGTTGTCATTTACCACAGTAACCTTGATATTCGCAGACCAATCGTTGGCCCTTAAGAGCCTTCAAGGCTGCTCAGCTTGAATAAATGTAGATTTGCTTCCCTTTGTAAGCTCTGCTTTTTATTTCATCTGCACATTGTAAAATCGCATACATTTCTGCCTGGAACATTGTTGGGTATTTTCCCAAGGGAAGAGTTATTTCTTTCCTCGGTTGTAATCCAAATATTCCAGCTCCGGTACCCTCACTGGTTTTTGAACAATAAGTGTACCAAGTAGTTGTACCAGAAGATGTTTCTGGGTTTCCTCTTTTACTCTCCATTCGATCTTCTATTATGACTTCGAACGGTGGTATTGTAGCGGTAGCCTGAGTTTATATGGTCCGTGTCCATTTCCAACTCTGGGCTCCTGATTTTGTTCCATATAATTTTGTGTTCAGTCAATGGCTTTTGTGTTATTGGCGTTAAGTGGTATAGCCGATGGAGTTCCATTCTCGCCTCTCCCTGAATTACTAGGTATAGCGGAGGTAGATCCAGAATGCACTCCGTTGCCGAAGTGGAGGTCGATTTCATGGCTCCCATAATGCTCAAGCAACTCTCTGTATGCCACTTAGCTTTGTCATGGGTTTTCCTTTGCATTACCTTGGGCCACCAGACCAAGGCTGCATATGTGATGGCTGGTCTCACCACATTGGTGTATGTAAATAGATGCTTAGAGATAAGTAAAATTTATTTGGTTATACATACATATATTTCTTCTGAGAAGTAATAATTTCAGGAAAATATATTTTTGTTCTGATAAAAACTTTGTTTACAATAATTTTTGTAACTGGTATTTGTAAAGATATTGAAAAATAAAAAATCAGTTTATTCTTCATAAAATAAATTTTAAAGAAAATTAGGTCAATCAAATTGCATAGCAACTTACCGCCAAAGGTGGCAACAAAATTAGAAAGATGTCACTCTCAAATAGTTATATTTAAGGCCTTATTGAAAGATTGTTTGTGGACATTTACTGCACTTTTAGAATTCCCCATCAATTGTATTTCTTGTTTTTTTTACCCTTTTTTTCCTTTTAAAAATAACACATAAAAATAAATGTTACCGAACGCTTTACCCCTTTTTATTTCATGGCTAAATATTGAAAAAAAAATCAGAATTTCCGTAAGAAATAAAATATATCTATCGGTATGTTTAAATATTTGCCTATATGTTATTTTTCTTTCAAACAGAGAAAAAGAAAACACACTGTTAAAAATAACCTTAAAATAAATGCAAACTTAATCTTCATTCTACATTAAATTTAATGTTTTTGTACCAAAGATCGTGAACAATTTACAATTACTTTGAATTTAACGCAATTCATACAAATATCAGTTTGTTGTACATTAAATTTGATTAAGTGGTATCTTAGGTTTCAATAAGGTAAATGAAAAGATATTTCATCTTCTGTACATTAAAATTAATTCACATATATACTAATATTAAAGAAATTTACATTATTATTCAAAATATATTGCATGAAATTCCGCGAGATAGCACAGCTTATATTGAACTTTTTGTTTAGTATGATATAAGTAGCTTAAAGGACTCAATTTTCTTACAGTGAGGTGTACACATCTGCCCCGTACTGACGGGAACCAATGAGTTCAAAACCTGCCTAGATGGCGGACACTACCTAAGGGAACAATTCCCACTGTCTCCTGGTAATTTTAGAACTCATATTAATGTTGGTGCATTAAACATGTGATAACACATCTGTAATTTAATTAATACTGGCTGTACATTTAATGTACATAGTCACATTGAGGGTCAAGAAATGGGACTCAACATGAATATCAAAAAGACAAAATGTATGGTCTTTAGTAGACAACCTCATCTTAACGCTTCAATACAAATAGAAGGAAAAAGTATAGACAGGGTGACTCATTTTAAATATCTTGGATGTTATATCACCGAAAATCTAAACCCAGATAAAGAGATAAGGTGTAGAATAGAGACTGCTAGAACAACTTTTCAAAAAATGAAACCACTTTTCTGCAATGATAACCTCAACCTAAAACTACGACAGAGAATGATTAGATCATACGTCTGGCCGGTGTTACTATATGGGGCAGAGATCTGGACAATTAAGGCTGCCACGATTAATCGGTTGGAGGCTCTCGAAATGTGGTTACACCGGCGAATGTTGAGAATACCTTGGAAAACTAGGCAGACCAACGAAATGGTACTCAATAAGGCCCACACAACTCGTTTACTATTAAACACTGCGAAGTGTAGAAAAATTTCATATCTTGGACATATATTCAGAAAGGAGCGATATAGAATTCTTCAGCTAGTCATGATGGGTAAAGTAGAGGGACGTAGAGGGGTAGGAAGGAGACAGGCTTCCTGGTTGAGGAATATTCGTGAATGGATAGGTATACGTAGCGCGGGGGAACTGTTCCAGCTGGCGCAGGACCGTGAAAGACTTGCCAATGTAATTGTCAACGTCAGGGGGACCTGATATGGCACTTGAAGAAGAAGAAGTCACATTCAAAGCGAAGATCAAACTTTAAATTTAATATGTGATTATATTAAATTTAATACAATAAATTAATTGAAATTAATGCAAATTATTAAATACAATGCATTACATTAAATGCATTTAATAAACGTTTGTGAAATTTGCTTCCTGCACATCTACATTAAATTTAATGCTTTTCATTTTTACAGTGCAGAAACAGTTTGTTTCCTACAAATATAACTCTGGTTGTCTCTCCGTATATGTTTCGAGCACCTCATGGGCTCGTCAGTAGAGGTGCATCGAACCAACAGCAACATTCGCAGGAAACAACTGCTATATAACATATAAATTCCGAGATATGTCGGTAGGATATTAAAAGCCTGCCGACTTCCATTTCAGATTGAAAAAGATTTTCAGTCGAAACGACATCATATATTCACTGGAGTAGTGCGAAATTTTAAAAATCAAAATTTCAGTAAGGAAAAAATGAATTTTTCTGTCCTGTTTAAATAGTTGCCTATATGTTATTCTCCTTTCAAGAGAAAAAAGAAATAATATATAGAAACAGTTTATTTTCTGCAAATACAACTCCGGTCCTCTTTTCATATGCGTTTCGATCACCTCATGGTCTCGTCAGTGGATCTGTATCGAATCGAGAGAATCAACTGCTATATAAAATATAAATTCGGATACAGCTGCACTGATGAGACCATGAGGTGGTAGAAACGCGTATGGAGAGAGAACCAGAGTTGTGTTTACAGAAAATAAACTGTTTCTATATATTCTTTCCTTCTTCTCTGCTTAAAATGGGAATAACATATTGGCCACCACTTAAATTTTTGTAAAATATAAAATATCTTTTCTAGACAAATTATTATATATTTCTCTGAAGGAAAAATGTGCCAACTAAATAAATTTCACCAATATTGTAAATAATCATCAAACCTTTAAAACGTGTAATTAAATTTTTCGAACATTTATACTGGGTGTTTTGGTATTTAAAAAATAATAAAACTGTTCATTTAATGTTAACAGGTTATCGAAAGATGCATAGGACATCTCATTGATAAACTTCTAATTTTGTTTGTTATTATTTAAACTAGTACGTTTTTTTATCTAGAATAACAGTATACTATTTAAAATTATAACTTACTTTCATTAACTTATTGCTGAGCTATAATAATTAAGCTAAAAGCGCGCGGCAATAAAAAATACTACTCTCTGTTATATATAGGCAACACATGTTTGAATCTTCTAAAATTCAAATTCTATATACATTTCGTATAAAATTTATTACATTATATCTATTTTTAAGCTTCAGCGGGTTTGGGTAGCACATTTCCGTTTCTGTTTTGTTGTATTCTACCTAAAATCTAAAAATCCGATTTGGTGAAATGACCGATATATATTTTCTTCTCCGACCCTTTGTTAAGCTCGGTACACACTTGGAAATATTGTTTCCGAAGATTTATCGAACGACTAAGATGTTTCATAAATGTTTTTTTCTATTGTTTTTATATTTAAATAAAATAAAACTTGTAAATATGGGAAAAACAGTTTTATAAAAACTCGATTAACAGTTATTTGCATAATGTTGGCAAATAATATACCAGCGAGCAGAAAATTTAGGTCACATTGACATTGTGCTATTTTTTGAAATTTTGTGTTTTAAGCTTATGTTTGCAAATTGTAAATTCTTATACTGTTTTTAATAGACTAAATTTAATAGTGAATTTTATATAGGAAGGCATATTTTTATGCTTTATTCTGAGAAATAAATTAATTGATATTTAAATCAGAAACAAAAAAAATTGAAATGCTTCATTAGTAATATATATTCCCTCCTTTTGTGTTAATAACTGAAATCAGTGAGGTATACTTCCAAGTAATTTACTCCTACAATAATAATTCTTTGAATCAGTATATTCGTCCCAACTCATCCCAGATCAGTTCGATCGGATTCATGTCTAGAATGAATGCTAATCAATCAAACTGTATAATTTCCATATCATATAAATATTATCTGACAGTTCGGCATTATCTTCCATGAAAGTATCATGTTTGGCCATAGTGATCATGAAAAGCATAATATTACCCTCTAGAAGTGAAGAACAATTTGGTGCGTATTTGTGAAAAAATTACTGCTTAAGCCATAAAAGACTCACCAATAAATGGAAGTTACTGGTTAGTACAAACTGGAACTTATTTTTCTCCATACTCGACCCAGAGAGGCAAAACCACGACCTATTTAAAAACAGTACCTTGCTCCAATCCTATGCTAAATGATTTCGAGCAAAAACTAATCTTGCAATTCGATGCCGGCATTACAGTGGTGGATTTACATCCATCATTACAGAACAATCGAGCAGTGTGAAGCATTTCTATCAGAGCATGGTTCTTATTCTGTTGCCAACAATTATCGCTGTAAAGATAAAGTCCAATAGCGTTTGTAGAATTTTTATTTTTATAACCCAACAAAAAAAAATATAGTTCAGTAGGTGTCCTTTTTGACGTACATTCATGCTAAAGATACCTTTTTGTAGTTTCATTTAAAGTATTATCATTGAGTTTAGTTTTGCAAAGACCTTAAATATTAAGTTGTGGTGTTCCAAATGAAAGTTTAAAATTATCCAAATGAAATTTACAGTAGGATGTCTATCACTATTTTTGGGATAGATTCCCTCATACATAACTTTGCTTCTTCTGAAAATGCCTTTCTGTTAACATTTCTACCACTCATGTATCTTGGACATTTTCTCAGTACAGATAATTTCGTGATTCTTAAAATTATCTTTTCTGCAACTTTGCAACATGGACAAAAATGCCTTTAAACAAACTTGATATCTAGAATTTGCCGTTTTTAAAACGTAGTACTTGTAAGAAGAGGTTTTTTTTGCTGATTTTCTTTTCTCGGTCGACCCTTTTGAAAACCTATAATTTCGGTCAATCCTTGAATCAAGATATCTTGTTTATTTATAGATTTTAGGTCGTAAGAATAGGTAAATATATTATGGCGTTCCTGTTCTTTGACTTTACTGAAACAGTCATTTTTGTACTTAAAGGACAAATTCTTACAGGTAACAATACCGCCTCTCTAATTCGCATTATTTCTCTTAAACGGGTGTTTTTCTGATTCTACTTCCTTTTTTCCGGAATTTTTGCTCATTTTTATCTAACTCTTTCACAACTAATGTTTATCTTACTCTGCAAAATGTTTTTCAACAAACACTTAGACAAATCAGTTGGGACAATGAATGCCCTTTTAAACGTTTACCAAGAGAGGCGAACATACTGCGTTTGAAGGATAGGTTTATAAAGAAAGGTTGTTAGTCATCAATTTAAGGTCTTTTGTGCTTAAAACTAACAAAGTTTATAAAAAATTTTTACACAGTGGTAAATGCCATTAACATTCTTTTTGCCTAAAATGATGGAGTTGCACATTCAAAAAGTAATTTTCACAAAAAGTGACTTAAGCCTTTTTTGCATAGATTCATTTTCAATTTGAACAAATGCAGGTTATTTCATAAAAGTTCTAAATATAGTGACAATACATGACTTAGATCAGATATTGCAGATATTTTTCGAAAAACACATGATTAAAAAGTCTATTAGAACGATGATGCCCCTGTAATCTCTTAAGTGATCTAAATATTTTGCTCGCTAGTGTACTCGTATTTCCAGAAAAATAATATCAATAGCAAGTTATAGTGTATAAAAGTTATTTTTAATTAAAATTTGATAATATATTTTATTTGACTTGAATATGAAAAAGTAATAAAATTAAAAAGTTTGTCCTAATACATTTTTTCAAATTTTTTAGAACCTGATGGAACATATCAACCCGATAAATTAACAGCAGAACTACTTAAATTTGAAAATAATCCAGGGAAAATTGAACCTATGGTAAAAAAATGCGATGTTGATCAAGGGAACCCACAAGATACATCATTTTTTATGATATCATGTCTATTTAACAGTTTTATGGAATCATAGTTGTAGAGACAGTTGATATTTTCACTTTTCTTGTTATTGTTATTTTTTATATAAATAAAGTTTTACTTAATACTGCAACTGTTTTATTTTATGTATTTATGAGTACACTTGGCTAAATTTGAAGAATCGAACAATTTGTCGCTCTAGTCACATCCCAAACAGTAAAAACACTTTGTTAAATATACTAATTATTTGCATGACTTTTATATCCTACTGCCAGTAGTACTAAAGAAAAACAAGTACGTAGCCGTTTATATTTCGGAAATAACAAACTAAAACAAATATTTATTACTGAAAATGGTTTTACTGTTTTTCAAAATATCCTCCATGATGGTCAATCCAGTCCAAAAAAAATTTTTGCCACTGTTAAAATGGTATCCACAAAACATTGTTTGAAATTCGTCTTCTAGCGTAGAAGATCGTTGACCAGGCAGCTTGTTTATCATGTACGGAAATTCATGACCCATCAATTCCTCGTTTTAAAAATTCAAAAATTTGCTTGTTCGACGTTGGTTTGAATGTTGTAGACAATGTTAGAGATTGACTAAAATGTGGTTGTCGGACTTACATTATCTTCATTTATATATATATTTTTACGTTTTGAATAGCTTGTATTTCTAATAGTTATCAAGTTTAAGCTGATTGTTTTGTCTTAAGGGTCTGAGCTTATATATCGACTGTGTCTATTAAAACGAAAAGTTTCTTTTCACTTTACACACCTCAATGATTTAATTTTACAAAGTAGTGCCAAAGATTACCTATCCTACTTGAAAATAAGCACTACCCAGGCTACACTCCAAAAAGATCCTGTAGTAACGTTGTTCGATCTAATAATGTAGTATCATTT
Organism: Diaprepes abbreviatus; assembly: GCA_034092305.1. Classification (NCBI taxonomy): domain Eukaryota; kingdom Metazoa; phylum Arthropoda; class Insecta; order Coleoptera; family Curculionidae; genus Diaprepes; species Diaprepes abbreviatus. Next base: position 7,640,049 of record JASJET010000303.1, read on the forward strand.
GAAATATCTAATTTTGATTATGTCTAGTAAGTCCCCTAATGTCACACTAGTATACAGACTTTCCACATCAAGACTTATTAGTCTGTTGTCTGGCTTTAGATTAATGCTACTAATAATGGTCACGAAATGTGTGGAATTTTTAACATATGTATTTGTCTTACCTTCTAAAAGCTGTATGATTTTTAAAAGAAACTTCGCCGGTGCATCTGTTGGGGATCCTCTGGATTAATAAAACGGATATACCATTGAGACCAATAACCAGCTCCAGAGGATCCCCAATACCTGCACAGGCGAAGTGTCTTTTAAAAATTAAACAACCTTTAGAAGATAAGACGAACACATATATTAAAAATTCCACACATATTATTAATATCATAAGTGGCACTAATATAGAGCAAGGCAACGGAACAATAAGTTTTGATGCGGAAAGTCTGTATACTAACGTGCCATTAGGGAAACCACTAGACATAATCAAAACTCGACTTTAAAATGATACTACTTTATCAGATCGAACCACGTTACCACTCGACGGGGTGATGGACTTTTGGAGTGTTGCCTGCGTAGTGCTTACTTTCAAGTAAAGGAAAAGTTCTAGTCTTAGGACTACAGTCTTCCGATAGGTTCTTCACTCTCATTAGTCGTCGCCAAGATATATATATATATATATATATATATATATATATATATATATATATATATATATATATATAATAAAATAGAATAAAATATTGGCGAAGCGGACGTGAAAATTTGTCAATCTACATGATTCTCGTGTTATAAAGTGCGGAACACTCCAAAATATGGAAAACTCCGGGTCCGACAGATGGCGACAGCGCTGTTTCGTCCTAATATGGGACTCGTCAGGCCACCGCAGTCGGTACAAACCATCATCTCGCCTTTTTAATTCACCGTCGCGCCACCATATGACGGTTCTTTTACAAACTTTGTTAATCTGTGTGGTTCTTGTGTTATCGAGTGGACCATCGAGATGTCGCCTTTGTCGTCTTATTTGCTGTGTTTTGATTATAAATTCAGCTTTATACGATGCAAAGGCGAGATGATGGTTTGTACCGACTGCAGTGGCCTGACGAGTCCCATATTAGGACGAAACAGCGCTGTCGCCATCTGTCGGACCCGGAGTTTTCCATATTTTGGAGTGCTCCGCACTTTATAACACGAGAATCATGTAGATTGACAAATTTTCACGCCCGCTTCGCCAATATTTTATTATATTTTATTTTAAATTACACGGACAAAAACTTATCTACTTATTTATTTACTTGTTTGGCTTTGAAACACGCTAGACGATGCTCTCATGGTGGGATCGTTTGGTGCGGCACGTGGCTTTGGCTGCTAAAATAAGCGGTAGGCTTGCTTGCCAGTACCGAAAAATGCGACCCCTATCCTTTGGGCAGCGCGTTTCGTGTACTCGCTTTTACATATTTCTGTTTTAATTCACCGTCACGCCACCATATGACGGTTCTTTTACAAACTTTGTTAATCTGTGTGGTTCTTGTGTTATCGAGTGGACCATCGAGATGTCGCCTTTGTCGTCTTATTTGTTGTGTTTTGATTATAAATTCAGCTTTATACGATGCAAAGGCGAGATGATGGTTTGTACCGACTGCGGTGGCCTGACGAGTCCCATATTAGGACGAAACAGCGCTGTCGCCATCTGTCGGACCCGGAGTTTTCCATATTTTGGAGTGCTCCGCACTTTATAACACGAGAATCATGTAGATTGACAAATTTTCACGTCCGCTTCGCCAATATTTTATTCTATTTTATTTTAAATTACACGGACAAAAACTTATATACTTATTTATATATATATATATATATATATATATATATATATATATATATATATATATATATATATATATATATATATTTATATATGGAATGGTTCGAAACTCATGCCATAGAAATAGAAACCGTAAAACCAAAAGTTTGGTTGAGATATGTCGATGATATCTTTATCGTATGGAAAGATAATAATCAAGAACTTAATGGTTTCTTGAAACATCTAAACACCATTCAAACTAAAATTAAGTTTATCATGAAAAAAGAGTTAAATGATCAATTGCTCTTCCTAGGTGTCATGGTGGACCATTCAAACGAAATTATTAAAACTTCAGTATACGGGAAGCCGACACATACTGGACATTATCTTAATCATAGTCCTAATCATCCTGTTATACAAAACGGGGAATTATACGCAACCTCTACGATGGCGCTATATCTATATGCCGATTCATTGGAAAAAGAGGTAGCAAATATTAAATCTGATTTACAACAGAATGGTTATCCTTTAAAATTAATTGACGATATTATAAATAACTTTAGAACAACGACTATTGAACAGCAAGAAACACATTCCTTCATCACAATTCCGTACATTAAGGGAACGTCGGAGAAAATAAAACGAATTGTCAGTAGCTACGAGATATAAAAGCAGCCTTTAAATCAGGAAGTACACTGAGAGCTGACTGTGGTGAAACGTATATGTGAGAAACCAAGCGACCACCAGATGTTAGAATTAAGGAACATAAAACTCATACACAAAAAGGGGAAACATCGAGATCAGGTATTACAGAACACGCCTGGGGTAAAAACACCATATAATATGATCTGAAGCTGCGGCAATTTATATGGAACCCAGCATGGAAAAAAGAAAATTTATAGAAGTAGCTTACATTAAAAATAATAATGGAATCTTCAGTAAACCCAGTACTGAGATACTTAATCTTTGAGAACCACTACTTTGTAACATCAATTGAGGTATCTACAGGGAAGTGAAACTTAACTCTTCAACGAACACAGTTGCTATGTAAGCTCATAGCTTTAAGACAAAATATTCAGTTTATACTTGATAACGATTAAAGATACAACTAATCGAAACGTCATAAAAATAAAGACAATGCAAATCCAACAACCATATTTTAATTACTTGTTTGAGCCGATGTCTGAGAGCTTGTATTATCATAGTTTAGAATGATCCGCCGAATTTAGTTTGTTTTTTTAATTTACCGAAGACTTGTGGTAAACAAGTGGTTGCTGTACCTTTCAGAATCAGCCGCTCTATGATTTTTTCAGGCAAAGCGTACATCCAAAAATCGTTACCTTTCACGATCCTATAAATGTTTCTTGAAATCTCGTGATCGTATTTTTGGAGTATTTCCTCGAACCAATCGATACAACCTTTTTTGAATGTATGAAAAGTTAGCCAGAAAAATTCCTACTACTATATGGTAAGCAAATTTCTAACAAATTACACTTTTCCACATGAGGAAAAGCATTATTACAGCATTACAATTCATAGATAAATGGTGAAATAATGTTTCGTATGTAGCTCAGAATATGTCAGCAATAGTGCAAACTTCGCTCCATCATATCTTTTCCATGTTAGAGGATGCACAGTTTGAATAAATTACTGAAAAACAGAATTCATCCTGTTCCACCACCATCGATATGGTGGCCTACCTGTACCACCACACCGAGAAGAAAGTTAAAAATCTTACCCCCTCCGCTACAGTGGTATAGGTAGGCCACCATCTCGATGGTGGTGGAACAGGATGAATTGTGTTTTTCAGCAATTTATTCAAACTGTTCATCCTCTAACATGGAAAGGATATGATGGAGCGAAGTTTGCATTCACTGTTCGCATTTTACTTCATTTATACGCGGAGTTGCATATAGTTGTACGTTGGTTGAATGTGATTTCATCACTACAACAGCATAATGTGGAAATAACCACTGCTACTGCATCTCACAGGGAGGAATCCGTGAAAGCCGCATAAACATATATATATATATATATATATATATATATATATATATATATATATATATATATATATATATATATATATATAGATATATATATATATATATATATATATATATATATATATAGATATATATAGATATATATATATATATATATATATATATATATATATATATATATATATATATATCAACTTAAAATAACTAAAAGTTAAAAACCAATAAAATAAAAATAAATATACCATGGTAAAAACAAAATATAATTCTTAACAATAATTTAAGGGATTAACAAGTCTTATCGTCACTAAAATACTAAATATTGGAGTTGATTTGTCTGCAAATTAAAAATGCTTAGGTGTAGAATTTAATGATTTCTCATTTTTCTGCAGTTAGCCTGTTTCAGTATTATGACAATATTTGTTAAAATAAAAAAATATAGTTTTAATTGAAAATCCTAAATGTGGTTTTTATTTTGCAATGCTCTATAATGAAATTTTTAATCATCTATTAAAAAGTGTTACATTCATACATTCATACATTTATGCCATAAATATGAACTTTTATTGAAATAAATCTTAACTAGGTTCTAGTCGAAAATATTAGATCCCAACAAAAGTCAATTTTTTAAAAATAGTCCAAGTCGTAAGCTACACTATCGTGAAATTCTGATTAACCTCACCGTGCAAATTTTTGAGAATTCGATTTTTAAAAATGCAAAAATTTGTACAGTCTTACAGAAATCAGGATCTTGGCATTTTTCTTTGAATAATACTATTATTAGTCGATTAGACGACCTTGAAAAAAATTAAAAATTGTAATTTAGAAAAATGATATTTCCACCAATGTTATCAGTCACTTTTTTATGAACATTTCACATATTCGTAATTTTCGAAATGGAAAAATACGTACCGGAAGGAACAGAAATTAATGTGACTAGTTTATGGCACTAATTAACTTGTTTTTATTTACAAAATAATACTTATTTATATGACATTCAATACATACCATTCATTTTAATAGGTAGTTAACAAAAATTAATGAGAGGTTTAAATAAAAACCTTTAATAAAATAATACTTTTTAAAGATCCAAAAACATATATAAATACATTCTTTCAACCTAAACACATCATAATTTTATGAGAAATTGTCGTAAATTTAAAAACACAATGTTCAAATTAACAATTGTTTCTGTATGTGTTTTGATTGCTTATTCATATGTAAGTATTTTTTAAATTCTTTATAAAAAAATCGAATTTTTAAACACTCACAAAAAATTACTGTAAGGATCTTTTAAAGAGTCTCCACTACCTAGAGATCTTTAGAACATAAAAATTCACCTTAATATTAATTTACTCTAGTAGAAAAAAAAAACGACTAGTATTAATAAGCCCTCTTTCTGGCCCTATTTATTTAAATGTACTCATCGTAGTTTTTTAAAAATTTGGGAAAACGTACGGGCTTTAGAAAGTTTTATTTCGATTCTACAAATTATATATTTTATTTTAAAGGCAGGGAAGTAAATACCACATAAAGAGATAAGAACTGAAATTTAAAATTTTCATCTAATTTGAAGATCTCTAGAAAACTATATCTCTATACCCTGACGGCCAGCAAATGAAAAATATCTAAAATACAACTTCATACACGTTAAAGAATATTTTGTTGCGTATGCTACTTCCTTATATCCTAAATGCTGTAGTTAAATTAAAACCTATTAGTAAAAAACTGACTGCGATGATGTTATACTAACTGAAAATTAAAAAAAAAATCTCTGATGATCAAATCACTCGGCATTAATTTCATATATTAGATTCCCGATAAGTTCTAATGCTTGTAGATAGGCATATTTTACTTATCTGGAAAATTTTTTTCTTTATTTAAATTTTATTAGAATTGTTTCTCTAGTTTTTAGTTAGCTTCTGCCATAATTTTCATTAAATGCGTTTTTGACTCGGTGATACATTTCCAATTTTTAATATTTCTTTAGTTTTTCTTATGCTTTTCACGTCCCTCCTTTTCATTTGCTTCATCACATATAATAAGATCTGCTTTTTCTCTTGCCAGCCTCACTCTTTAGTGTCTTCCCTTTCTACCATATATTATTACCACCTTACTTGTATTACCATCCTAAAAACCAGAAAACCATTGTGATACCTTGACTTTACAATTTTTCACGGTTTTGACTCATATCGTTAAATAAATAATTTATTGAGATGATGGTTACTTGACACAGTTTCATATTACGTACATAATATAAAAGAAAACCAAACTGTTTCAGAACTTCTAGTTCTGTTTTTATTTAAAATTGTAGTTTAAATATATGTGAAATATTTCTTAGCACTGGTACTTCGTCAAGTATCAAATTAGTACAGGCTCAGTAATAGTCTGCTGTATCTGTGGCTCACAATGTGATTTTAGTAGGTCTGGTGTTGATGACTTATTCACCAGGATAACCGCCTACGAATAGCAGCTTTAATAATTCCAAACTCTTCGAGTTCGTGTCCAACAAACTCCCCAATGTTTCGTAATAAAAAAATGAATTAATTTTAAACTTTGTTAGGAATACTACCATTGACAGAAAGTTAAACTTTCAAACCTATCAACTCCTTTCACGAAAAACAACAACAAAGTTGAAATAGAAAAAAAGGGGTAATAGAAACGGAGCTTCATCGTAGTTTAAAGTAAAATATTAGTAAAGACAAATCTGACAGGTTGTAAATAAATTGAAAATGACTCATAAAGTAAAAGACCTTTAGACTCAACCATTTCGGAAGTTTGAAGAAAAAAAAACCGTGAAAGTTTCTACTATTGTTAAATTATTAAACATACTCAAGTATTTTGACAATTTTGTATGATAAATTAGGCCTTAGTGAAGTTTTGGCAAGGTGGACACTATTGACTCCTAAACAAAAACTAATTGATTAACAAATTTCTGAAAATCATTTTGAATATTTGATGCAGAACCTGACTTTCTTTCTTTAAAAGAATGACAGGCGTTGAGACTTAGTTACATCAGTAGAATCCACACACAAAATTAGGACTTACTCCTCAAGAAAGATCCGCACTCAATCTTCAGTTGGGAAACTCGCATCCGCCATTTCCGAGAGTTATTCTTGTTGAATACGTACCGAAAGACACTGCAAGATCAGCAGTTACATATGGTCACACCTTGACAAAGTTACATACTGCTATTTATGAAGAAGATCATGGTTTGTGATATAGGAATATTTTCTTTAGATTTGGCTCTATTGTACTTTGCTTCTGTGCATTTGAAACAGTAACTTAAAGAATTTCATTCTGCAGACCATTACTTGTAGAAAAGACATATTGATGCATATCTTGAATGATAAAGAGAATTTATTGTAGGATTGGGGACGTAAGTAAGGGAGATTGTGTCGAAAAGTAAAATTATAAGAACAGGTTGTAAGTCTTTTATTTTAGTGTTAGGGAGAAAAAAAAATTAGTATTACTCGTATATCAATATATAAGATATAAAAATTTAAGGAACCTTGCTCGAAATTGGTTTTCGGTAAATTTCTGGAAACTGAGGAATGTTAAAGTTCTCAACGTCCAGATAAAAAGCTACTTCTGTCATAACACCCAAAAATCAACAGCTTCGGATATATCAGGGGCTAATGCATCAAGAATCAAACCCTATCGTGTAACTAGTGCTCCCGGTTTGAGAGTGTAATCCCTTGTAATATTGTACTGGAATTTCTTCACAAAACATAACGATTATTGTAAAAGGGTAATCTCGGGTTGACCGTGAGTGTTGATATCGATCTCAGCAAGACATTTTCAAGGTCAGTGTAACTCGAAAGTAAATTCTTTACTTCATAGTTTTCGTAAGGTAGTTCAGAAGAGTATCAAAGTGATCACAGGACTTCTTAAGGCATTGACCGATGTCGCTGATTTTGACCAACATTTAGTATCATCCTTGAACAAGCGTTCTCAGTGCAGGTGCAATCTGACAGTAAATTCGTCGTTGTACTTTGTGGTCTTCGTGAGAGAGTTTCAGGGAGTGAGGATAATGTTCACAAAATTTCTAATGGCATTTATCTATGTACTATTGTTAAACCTTCGATCTATTGTAAAGGCTAGACCTCCGATACAGACAGTAGGGATAAGATCTCAAATTCAGCCATTAAAGGCAAGATCTCTCATTCGGCGAGAGAAGGCAAGATCTCTGATCCAGCTAGTCAAGGTGAGATATTTGAATCAGCCAGTGAAACCAAAATCTTCCATCGGGTCAATTAAAAAATTTTAGTTCAAGTCTCATATTACCAAGAGTTGTATTCTCAAAGCGTACCCACTTCTATCCCAGAAGCTGTTAGCAAAAGCAATAATACGTTAGTAAAGGTTGTGAAAAATCCTATGATTATTATCTACACTCGTTGAAACTCTCTTACGAAGACCACGAAGTATAACGACAAGTTTATTGTTCATTCCTTGAGAATGCTTGATCAAGGAGGATTTTAATTACATGATCATATTAGTAAAGGCCATAATAGAAAAAGCTACTGGAAACCAACTTCATAAAATTCGAGAGAGGCAATTTATTCGGGTGGAGGTTAAAATAGTGGGATCGTCCTGTCTTCTGCTTCTTCTTAAATCTCGAATCATCTGTGGATCTTGGCTTTTACATTTGATCATATAATTCTGTTGACTGCTGTTCTAAATATTTCGATTGTCGTCATTCGAGTCCACTATCTGATATTTTTTAGCTAAGATGTCATGGGATGGCCCTGGGTTCTTCTGCCCTCAAGTTTGCCCCGTAGAATCTGTTAAAACAACCTCTACTTGTTGAGAAAATGTGAAAACAGTATGTATTTCGATTCACAGCAAAAAAAAAGTATAAAAATTAGGATATTTGAAAAACGTACTACAATTCTATGTAGTTGTAAGATGATGGATGATTAACGGTTCCCTGCTTCTGAGAATCTGCTAGTAAATATGTACCTTAGAAAGAAATTTATATAATAACTCTTCAAAAAATGATTGAAGTTAAAATTCTCTAAAGTGGTGTTCGTCTCTCTGCTGCAAGCCTTGATATAACGAACGAGCGACGACTAACCAGAGAAGAAAAATTTTACAATTAATATTGAGTGAGGAAACGATGTTAGGAAACATTTTATATTTACTGTAATACCTCCGAAGTAGGACCACCATCTATGATACCTCGAAAATAAAAGCTCTATGAACAACTCAAAAAGTATGTTATGGAGAATATTATATAAAAATTTAATATATTTTACTGTAATTATTCTGTTGTTGAATCGTTTATTTACAATTTTCTGTGATTAACTGATAGACTATGTTATACTTACTTACTATCTATTCTATGTATGTAATATTAAGATATATGCAACACTGTTTTTTTTCCTACCTAATAACAGGGACTCTGGTCCTGTAGGATAGTGTAAATAAATATAAAATTTTGTCTATCTTTGTGACAATCCCGCGGAAGAGTGTTAACCTTTCATACAATTGGTTCAAGAGCCGAGAAAATACTATTATTGTGAGCACTACTCGTACTTTTGGAAAATTGATAATGAAAAATGGAATTTACACGTTATTGAATTATCTCAAAAGATCATTGAATGAGTTCATTCGCAGATAAATTAGTTTCCTTTTTCTTAAATGAAATGTTCAAAAAAGATCTAAATAAAAACAACCCCTTGCTTCATATGAAAAAACTTTTATCTCGATTTTGTCCTTCTTTATAACCATAAAAACATTTCAGTAACCAACCACCGCCATACTGGATATGTCATTTTAAATTTCGATATTCTGATGCGTGTTTCCTAACCTCTATAACCGAACTTTCAAGTAGATTGTACCCTTCTTCATAGACATAATATGCAAGTTATTGGCCGCCATATTCGATACGCAATTTTGAATTTCGCACCTCTGATGCCCCATTTGTGATTAACGCATCCAAATGCTACGAGTTGAGCTCTAAAATAGAACCTTTTGCCGTCAAAAAAACGCTATGAATTGTTTTTCTTCAGCGTTTTCAAAAGGTTGTTCTTTGGAAGTGCCATATTGAATCAGCCATTTTGATTTTTACAAAAATGGCACGGTTAAAAATGAACCCATATAAATCTCTCTACGTCAAGTCAAATTTTGGAGAGGGAGTGATCGATTAAATAAAGAACACCCCATATATATGTTTATATACATATTTATATATGCACTGGTATTTTTCCGGTTTTTACTGCGTTCGCAGTAGAAAAATCTTCACAATGTTTCTCCAACATCTCAGCTGACAGGAAGCATCACTTGAAAATGTCAGCTGAGAGGTTGGCGAAACGTCGTGAAGATTTTTCTATTGATGAACGGATCGAAAACTGGAAAAACACCAGCCCGGTAAAAAATGGAATTAAAATATAATGGTGGTGTTGTATTTTCGGGATTTTTTTTTTACCTTCGTCAGAATGTGTGTAGCTAAAAAAACAAAGTATTTGATTGATTTTACTATTAAATTATTTATATGTTATGTATTTTCCTTAAACAATGATTCAGGAAGAACACTGCACTTACATGTATATATTTATTTAAAAATTGTGTTCTATTGAAAATTTAATTTTTGCGAGATTCACAGAATTCAAGATGACCGCGTGTGTCATCTTGAAGTTAAGATGGTACTGAGAGGACAGATGGTATTTTTTGTAGGTAATGAGGGTTGTTTTGGCTATTGTGGGTTAAAAGGGTCTAGTTCGAAAATGCAATGCGTTTTTGGTTTTGGAATTTTAATTTTTTGGTTCTTATTTTATAATGTTATTATATATTTTGCTAAGTTGTTTGGTATCTGCCTTAGCATTTACTGCATGTTTGTTTTTTTGTATTTCTATCATTTTTAGGATTTCTCGTTTTTTTGTATGGTTTTCCGTTTTCAAGATTTTTACTTTTTCAAAGTTAAAGGAGGGGCGATTTTCCGTGCTGTGTGTTGTTAAGGCCGTTTATATTTTTTTTTGTCATATTTGTGCCCATTTAATCGACTTTTTAGATGTTGGCTTGTTTGGCCTATATATTCGCCTTCGCAGTCTTTGCATGGGATACTGTAGACGACATGTGTTTTTTTATCTTTTGGTATTTCCGATTTAAGTTTACTGTGGCAATTTTTTAGAAGGTTGTGACCCTTATGGCTGACCGTTACGTTGTATTTCTTGAACTTATTTTGGAGTTTTTCAGATAGTGTCGAAATATATGGAAGTGATACGTATTTTCCGTGTTTCTGTTTTGATTTAGTATTTGGTGAATTTTCGTTATAAAATTTGTGAATTCTTTTTTTAAAAAGATTATTGACCAGGTTTTCGGGATAGGTGTTTATTTCTAAGGCTTTTTTTGCTTTTTGGATGTCCAGTTTTCGGTATTCCGGATCTGATAACTTAATGCTGCGATCTGCGAGGCCTATAACCACGTTTTTTTTGTGAGAGAGAGGGTGTTGGGATTTAAAATGTATATATCTAGAGGACCATGTTTTTTTAGTATACCATTCAGTTTTTATGGTATTGTTAATATGGTGTAAGGTTAGGTCGAGGAAGTTTATTTTATTTTATTTCATTTTCTATTGTAAACTGTAGTTTAGAGTGGTAGGAGTTAAATTTTTCTAATAAAGAGGTACATAGGTTTTGAGGTACTGCTGTGATGCAGTCGTCAACGTATCTATAGGAGAAGGGCAATTTGAATTCAAGCTTTCTTATTACAGTTTCCTCAAGTTCCTCTAGTATAAGTTGTGCTATAACACTAGAAATGGAAACTCCCTTTGCACATCCCTCTATTTGTTTATAAACTTTTTAGTTGTGTATGAAGTATGTAGAGTTTAAAGTTGGTTCCACTTTTTTGTTACTATTTCTTTTGTTAAGTTGATTGGTATGTTTGTATATAAGGAAACGACGTCTAGGGATATAAGTTCATGATCATCTGGGATGGGTATATTTCTTATTTTGTTCTTGAAATCCACAGAATCTTTTATATAATAGTTATTTTTGTTAATAATGTTTTGTAGAATGTTTTTGAGAAATTTGGAGAGGTTTTCTAAATGGGATTGAATACAAGCTACGATGGGTCTTAGAGGGATACCTTCTTTGTGTAACTTTGGGAGTCCATATATACGTGGTGGGAGGGCAATTTGAATTTTTAAATTTTTCGCTGTGTTTGGTGATATATACATTTTGTTTTCCCAACGGGTTATTATTTCGTTGTTGTTTTTTTGATAAATGGTGGTTGGGTCGTTTTTTAGTTCTTTGTAGGTAGTGTTTTCTTGCAGTAAGGTATCCATTTTTTGATCATACTCAGTAGAATACATAACAACTCTTTTGTTGGATTTATCGGGTAAAAGAATTTTTAAGTTGTTATTTATTTTTAGAAAGGATTTATATCTATCTATCTATATATATATATATATATATATATATATATATATATATATATATATATATAAACGCCATCGAGTATGAATCACCCATAATTTTAATAATTCAAAATGAAACCCTATTTTAGGCTGCCTTAACGCCGGAACAGGAGCAAATAGTTGGTGGTTGGCAAAATGAATGTTTTCCAAAAACGGGAGTAAGTCATGAAATGCTTATGGAGGCTATGAAAGCAGGAGGACCTGTTGCGGATAACATCAAGGAACATATGACTTGTCTTGCTATGACATCGCACCTATTGGGTAAAAGATAATGTAACATTTTTTTTAAATTCGGCTTATTTCAAGAAGTGTATTTTCGCGGACGAATTATTTTCGGAACGGTTGCTTAGCTTGAAAAATTCGGTGTGTTCAAAAATACTTGTGTTGAACATTTATAGATGAATGGGTGATTTTTTAGAAACACCGGAAGTTTTAAGAAAAAATTCTAATTAAACCACATCATATTAGAGAGCATTGTTCTTATTTTTAGATACAAACGCTAAAACTTTTTTGCTAATGGCAAGATGATATTTTTTTCTTTAAATGCATCATAAATAGAATACACGAGGGACTATAGAATACATATTTAAAGAATATTTTATGCTTTTTAGCGGAGCAGGAATCATGTCCTAAAATTTGATCACATAATTTTTTTTCTATTTAAAAAAAAGTGATTAGGTACATGTCGGATACGCATTACATTAGTTATATTTCTAAAATTTTATTATTTAATACTCTGTCCAAAATATTTATTTACAATCGATTTTTAATTATTTTTTGTTGTCAGAATGTATATTGAACGCTGGAGAACTAATGGTATCAATTTTCGTTGAAAATACCTTTTTTTTAATGTTAGTATAAAAGTTAAGTTTTCTAATTCAAAAATTCATAATCTACATATTTATCTTAATACAATTTTATAAATTTATAAAATCGTTATTAAATAAATAAAAATATTCTTACTAAAGTGTAAGCTGTACGTGGGTTTGGTTTTATTCATTTTGTCTTATCTCCAACTAACAATCTCATTTGCCTTTAAAAAAATAAGGGAATAACAAAAAAGAAGAATAAAAGATAATTAAATAAATTAAAAAGTATGTTTAGAAAAATAACACAACGTTTAACATGGTAAAAAAAGATTGACGACCTTGAAAAGCAGTAAAAAATTTAATTGGTATGTGTAAAACAATAAATTGATGTATTTGTATTCTTGGTGTCGGCGTCATCCAGTTTTTTCTTAAAAAGAGACAAATTATTGATGGTTTTATCTTCAGAACGAATGAATTTCAACAACATTGGTCCTGAAAGATAAGTTTGCCTTTGTAAATAGATTTTTCTGTCCGTGATACAACATATAAATGATTATAATGATATTCATTACCATAAATTGAGAAAAATTGTTGTAAAAATAATATTATCGTTAAGTGCCAAATAAATTTATTCCCTGCAGATATATTTAAATATCCTTAAAGAAAACAAAAGATAATTTCTATCTCAAAAATGATAATCTACTAAATCAAATATAAATCCCAAGTAAACAGCGAAACATACTTCGGTTTTTCACAGTCGGCGAACCAAGACCCTTGAGTTCATGATTCCGGTCTCTCACCACAGAAAAACCCCCAAACAAAAGATTTTTCGAAGATTTTTAAATTAGGAGGAACAAACCAATCGAATAAAAAAGGTGACTAAAACTCAATAAACTAAATAAGTGATGGAATCAAAAAATCTCCTTATTTCTCTTCACTAGAACACTCTTGTGAACAAAAAATCCAAACAAATATGAAAAATGTCATGTCATCAATAAACTAAATTTATTTGCAATCGATAATCATTTAATTGGAAATCAGCTGATTATGACTCTCTCTCTCTCTCTCTCTCTCTCTCTCTCTCTTTGTCAACGTCTGTCCATCCACTCCTGGATGGAGGTCTCTCTCAATTGTTCCTATCTTTCTCTATTCTTCGTCAATCTCATCCACTGTTTGTCCGCCACTGTCCTTATGTCGTCTACCCATTTTTTTTTGAGCTCTTCTCGTGCTTCTTGTTTTCTCCTTCGGTCTCCATTACAGGATTCTTTGTGTCCATCTGTTGTCTTCATATCGGGCTATGTAACCAGCCCATCACCACTTCATCTTTGCAACCTCCTTCACGATGTTTTTGATTTTCGTTCTGCGTCTTATCTCGGTGTTTCTAATCCTGTCTCTCAATGATATTCGAAGCATGTTTCTTTCCATCGCTCTTTGGACTGTTTCTAATTTTTTAGCGGACTTTTTGGTGAGGGACATGGTCTCTAATCCATACGTACACACCAGTAATATTCTTGTGTCGCATACTTTTCTTTTTAGATTTATGGGAATTGAATTATTTTTCACGATGTATGCAAGTTTGCCGAAAGCTGCCCATGTCAGCTGTGTTCTTTTTTTTATTTCAGCATCCTGGTTTGATTTCCCAAGTATACATATTGTTCGACGTTTTCTATCCTCTGTTTGCCTGTTCGTGGCTCATTATTTTTGTTTTGTTGTAGTTCATTTTAAGGCCCACAGATGCGAATACGTTATTCAGCTGTTGTAGCATTTCATTCAATTCTTGGAGATCACTTGCTATTAAGATTATGTCATCAGCAAATCTGAGATGGTTCAAGTATTATGACTAAGAGTGGTTATATACCTTCATACGGACTTAAGTTTTACTGTGTTTAATCCCATTATTTTCACGATTAGAATCTATAGTTTATCATGACCTAATTATAATTGACTTTACTTTATATTTATTTATTTTTAACACAATTTTCAGAACCTGATGGTACGTTCCAACCAGATAACGCAAGAGCAGCAATGCTGAAGTTTGAAAATGATCCCGCAAAAATGGATGGCGTTCTTAGTAAATGTAATGCTCCAGATACATTATCGAAGGTGGTTTGTATTTTCACTAGTTTTGTATAAAAACCTCATCGTAGCGAATTGTAAGATTTTTGTATGTTTAGATTTTTTGTTTTTAAAATAAATGTTAAGTTTTTATTGCAATTGCTAGTATTTTTATTTCACTTATTATGATCTAGAATACCAAAAATAAGTATACTGTGCAATGTCACGTATCGAACAAAATTATGCAAGGGAAATGGCATGTATAATATGTTATGTTTAATAAAATACAGCATCTCTAGATCGATATTTAGTTCCAAAAAATAAATATCTCAGTTCCCAAGTTTCTTTTATGTTTTTTTGGGCGCTGACTGCGAATCACAAGAGTGATTCCTCGAAAAACTTATAAACAATTTATTATTAAAAATTTTATTGCTTTCTAATGATTTAAAATTCATAACTTTTATCTAAGCGAGATATAAAATATTTTTCAAATAGTTTTTTGTTCATTATAAAAAGTCAAACAAATTTTTATTAAAGTTCATTTTAAGGAAATTATCAGAACAAAAGTTATTGTAAATTTAGTGCAAAATAGCCAAAAAATCGGATATTATTCGGGCTCTAATGAATATTTTTGGACATATAATAACTCACTTTGAAAGAGCCTACACTTTGATAATTCATAATTAGAAATGGTAATTGATTAGTTTTAACAATAGTATAATAGCATAATTTCAGATTTTTTTGTCATTTTTCCCCAATCTTATTGTTTATAAGAGAATTTAGAGTAATTATAATACGATATCTCCCACAAAAAGTATAAATGATCAAGAAAAACTTTGCCATTTTATTTAAATTAATTTTACAACTTCTTGTACAGGGTGAGTCAACGATTGGATGAAGTAGGTTTGTGCCTTTTCGGTGAAATTAACAAAGAAACTGTATTTATTGTTTGATACAGTTTATTTTTACACAGATTTTAAAAATATTTAGGACTATACAGGGTGAGTCAAAAAACTAGGACAGCATAAAGTTGTATTTTTTTAAATAAAACACCCTATATACGAATCATATTTTCGATTTAGCTTATAATTTTAAATCTTTTTTATTAAAGGTTTACTGTAACAAAACTTTATAGTTTCTGAGATAATTAAGTTTAAAGAAAAAAAGTCACATTTTCAAGCATCAATTCAATCCTAAATAACGTTTTCAATTTTGTGACAAATTTATTCAAATTTGGAATTTAGCAAGGCCAAGGACAAGTTAACATAATTTTTACCTAATATTTGCAATAAAAGCTATAGGGTGTTGAACACATCGGCTCAAATTTGAACAAGTTAAATGAATAAATATATATTTTTTAAATGGTACACCCTGTATATTTTCATGTTATTTAATAAAGTAATAAAAACCCTAAAAGTTTTGTTCAATATATCCTATACCTATTTATAATAGTTTTTGAGATATTTCAGTTTTTCTTATTTTCCATACTTTTTTACAGAAATAGTCTTCATTATCATAGTAGCCATGTAAAATTATAAAAAGAAACTACAAAAACAAACAGAATGTGGTTAAATATGATGAAATACATTATTCGTTATATTACAACGGCAATAGTTTAATTAAACATAATGTGAAAAAATTAACACAACAATAACGATAAGGCAAATACATATTTACTTTTATACTAAATTGAAACAAAAAAATACCTATTAAATACTGAGATTAATTATTTCTTTTTAATAAGTGTTCGAATAAACGACCCTCTTGTGCAATGCACAAATTTAGTCTTTTTTGTAGATTTTCTCGCACCCTGGACAAAATTAGTGGCGTTATTGTTCTACAGGTATCCCTAATCCTGTTTCACATATCTTCCACTGTTGTTGGTGGATTAACATACACCTTATTTTTAATATAACTCCATAGGAAGAAATCTAATGGGGTGATGTCGCAAGACCTTGGTGACCACTCAATGAAACCCCCACGTCCAATCCATTTTTGCGGATATCGTTGGTCCAAAAACGCACGAACTTCACGACGGTAATGCGGAGGCGCACCATCGTGCTTGAACCACATACTGTCGAGCTCATCCCTATCGAGACCTTGAAGCAGTTGGGGTAGTTCTTCTTGTAGAAAGTTCAGGTAACTATGGCCATTTAGTGGTTCATTAAAAAAGTGGGGTCCAATAATTCGATTATGATGAATACCACACCAAACATTTAATGACCAGTGGTTTTGATGTTGCACCTCTCTAATCCAAAATGGGTTTTCTGTGGCATAATAATGCATGTTGCGTCTATTTACGGCACCGTTACTTCTAAAAGTAGCTTCATCACTAAACATTACCTTGCATAATAAATTTGGATTTAATTGAATCTCCGCATTTATTGTACGACAAAAGTTTACACGACTTTCAAAATCCTGTCCATGCAATTCTTGGTGTAATTCCATGTAATATGGATGATACCTATATTTCTTGGTAGTACGATTAGCGGTGGATTGTGATGTTTCACATAATGCTGCTAACTGACGGCTACCAATATAAGGATTTTCCTGAACATTTAACAATACTTGTAGTTCTTTTTCTTCATTAGTTACTGATTTGTTGAGCACTTTACGTTTTGGATAATCAACAGTACCAGAAGAATCAAATCTTTGCATTAAGTTTTGAAAAGTATGGGTATTAGGCTGACGTCGATCAGGATACTTCATTTTGTAAATTCTTTGAGCAAGAAGGCAATTTTTTTGAGCCTCTCCTATTGTATAAATCATATCTATTAACTCATTCTTTGGAAAATTCATTTTACAATATAAGATGAATGCAAAAAAAAACCAAACTTCACTACATAAAAACCAAAAGAAGCGATTGCGGTTATAAATTTGACACACAGAAAAATGTTCTTTTACATTGTTTTTGCCATGGCTACTATGATAATGAAGACTATTTCTGTAAAAAAGTATGGAAAATAAGAAAAACTGAAATATCTCAAAAACTATTATAAATAGCCTATACCTATATATTGAACAAAACTTTTAGGGTTTTTATTACTCTATTAAATAACATGAAAATATACAGGGTGTACCACTTAAAAAAAAAGATATTTATTCATTTAAACTTGTTCAAATTTGAGCCGATGTGTTGAACACCCTGTAACTTTTATTGCAAATATTAGGTAAAAATTATGTTAACTTGTCCTTGGCCTTGCTAAATTCCAAATTTGAATATATTTGTCACAAAATTGAAAACGTTATTTAGGATTGAATTGATGCTTGAAAATGTGACTTTTTTTCTTTAAACTTAATTATCTCAGAAACTATAAAGTTTTGTTATAGTAAACCCTTAATAAAAAAGATTTAAAATTATAAGCTAAATCGAAAATATGATTCGTATATAGGGTGTTTTATTTAAAAAAATACAACTTTATGCTGTCCTAGTTTTTTGGCTCACCCTGTAGAGTCCTAAATATTTTTAAAATCTGCGTAAAAATAAACTGTATCAAACAATAAATATAGTTTCTTTGTAAATTTCACCGAAAAGGCACAAACTTACTTCATCCAATCGTTAACTCACCCTGTACATATAACTAAAATGAATAAGCTGTGCAATTTAACTTTTATTGCGTTCAAATGAACGAATATAATTTGATATACCTACAAACTACATATTTAGTTTTGAAAATTCTCAATCTATATTAGGTCATTTTATTTATACTTTTAGTCCCTTAACTTCTGTCGGGCTGAATATGAAAAAGAAGAATTTTCCCTTCCTTACCGCTTAGTTGAAAACAATTTCGTAAGAGAGTTCAATGTGGGCTACCGAACAGACAAAGTTCGATTGCAAAATCTGTACCGAACACAGAAACGAACAATGCAATAGAAAAGATAGTGAGTTAATATGTTTAAAATTTCAAGTCTCTAGCTCATGGGGAAGTTAGTTTGAAATCGATGGTAAAATTTTTAGCGAACAGCAAGGCAAGAATGTGTATCGTTATGTTATCCAGTTTTGAACTATGTTTAAAGTTTTAAGTCTCTATCTCATCGAGAATTTAATTTAAAATTGATTGCAAAATTTGTACCGAATAAACAAACATGATTTTATATTCCGGCCTGTTTCTATTTCTATTGATTCTGTTACTCATAATTAGACAGACAGAAAAGAAAGCGAGTTAATGAAAACGTGGTAAAAAGGTGCAAAATTTTCCTGCTAAAAGTTAGCTATGATGAATTCTTATGTATAAGTAGAAAATATTATTGTAATAAAAACTGCTGATTGCTTAAAATTTCAGTATTTAGAATTCGAGTTTTAACAATAACGGAACACTGTTATCTTTAAATGAATACACCTTAAAATCACATACTCCAGAAACAAGGAGTTCATGTGGGGCCCTCAAAGCTGGTGCCCAGGGCTTTAACAGTCCTAGCCCCTACCTGAATCTAGCAGTGAGTTTCAATTACCCCCCCCCCCACTTTTAGCAGTGTTAGGTAAATTATTTTGTTAATTTTCTTCTCCCTTGAGAAAAAAAAAATCTGTAAATTGGATTTTGATGAGCTATTGTATAAAAATTTTGATAAAAATCAATAAGAGTTGTGGTGTACAAAGTCCTTCATTTTGAATTATACATCTGAATACAGGTTCTCTCCCCACATTTGTTTTAAACACCTAATGATGTCATCGGTGGAGGTGTAAATAACCAGAAGCAAACTTAAAACAAAAAGCCACATTTAAAATCCCCTTTCTGGGATATATTAGCAGGATGTTAGACCTGCAGACATTTTTTAAGCCATAGTGTAAAACATCAAAAGAAAATCACATCCAATATATAAATGTGCATTTTAACATCTCTCTTTGAATATGCCAGAGTATGCTGGAGGGTAAATTTATTATCTACTAATTAGATTTTGTTTTTTAAACACGCTAAATCCCTACGGGTTGTTGTCTTGTACATATCCTCATACAGAAAAACTCATTGTGGTTAGTTGGGTTTGAAGCGGTGAAAAAATTAAACACATTCCCGATCGCGAGTTACTTTGTTGTTATAAACATAAAAATCAGCTACATTATAAAAGGGAAATCAGAGCCGTAATAGAGAATAAGTCCGGATGGTGGATATGTTACCTCAAATTGTTCAAAACAGTCATTAGGTGATAGGCAACTGCAACTGAAACAAACATTTTTCTCAAGAAATAAAATATGCTGATACAAGAGTCTTATAAAAATTTTAATAACTCTGTCACGGTTCAAATTTTAGCTTAAATTCAAGACAGCTAATTCAGTTAATTTTACTTTATTTTGGCAAATACTCACGTTTCGGGTAAACGCAATATTATTTTCCTTAAGCATTTCTCTTAAATTTCTTGTAAAAAAGAATACTATTCTTTGCATTTTTAGTTTTACTATATTATGAACCCTCGTAGTTCTACCATTATATTGGTATTTTACTATACTGTGCTTGGTTGTCTTTTTTTATTGATATTGAATTTACCTTTATCTTTTTGTAGATAGATCTCGATTTTCCTACGCTACCTGTTGGCGAAGAGTTCCTCCTTTATTGACTAATATAGAGGATTTTGTTTAATTGTGACAAAATAAATTTTAATTGGTTAAAATAATTTTTATTTAATAAAATAATCTTTGTTGTATTTTATTCATCTACATTAGCTTTCGGGAGTTTTAGTGATCAGCTTATCTTTTCCTGGTTAATAAAGTTACCTTAACTGGTCCTCTTGTACTCATACATTGTATTGGATTATGTAAAATTGTGATCATTTTGGTCAATTTCATCTTGGCCGTTTTTTGTTTAAATAATCTTTTACTTTAAAAGAAAAGACATGTCCCTCGATCCTTTCAGTCCTAACGAAGGCGTGAAGTGAGAAGCAATTTGCGTTCGACCTATCTAACTCCCTTGGATGGGATTTTCAGCAGGTTGCCTTAAGCTACTCATTTTGATTTCTTTTGTTTATTTTATTTTCTTACCTTTTGTCTTTGATGTGACTATTGTTGAAGACCACTTTTTCTCTGAAGGATTTATCTCACAAGATTCGTAGCCACATATTGCGGTATGGAAGTCCTCAAAACTATGTAGAGGCTCTTTTCTGACCAGAACTATTAAATTTCCCGAACAACTGAATCTTAAGAGTTTTTCTTCTATGTTCTTCTACGTTCTTCTCCTTTTATGTTCTTTCTTGCTTCGACTACCTCTTTTTGACGTTTATTTTCTCTCTTTACTGCAGTTTACTACCCGATTCCAACTTTTTATTCAATTATTTTGAGAAAGTTTATGGATCCCCTTCTCTGAATACTCGGGTGGTGATTTGAGTCCCCTTATGATTCACAGAAAACTTGCTTCAGTGAACCCGAATTACATCAAAGAATCAGATAAGCGTTTTTTATTATTTTGAGAAATTTCTTCAGTTGTTGGTCATTAACCTATAACTAACTATTAATATTTATTTGATTTACCAGTCCCTTAGATTTCATTAATGGCTTTTAATTAAATATTATTTTTTCTATTAACTGGGATTATAGATTGATGGTTTTTAGTTCGAAATTTATGATATATGACTGCTAATTTAATACATTTAAGTTAATTGAGCCTTAATTGTAATAGGATGGACTTGTGACAAAGCGTGATCATGATTTGCAAACACCTGCTGTCTAAAACTTAGATTTTGCCATATTTGTTTGGCTATCATTATTATTATTATTATTTTACTACACGCAGGTATAAAGTCTTGCTATCAACGTATAGCTTCAAGGGCTTTTAATATATTAGTTGGTTTGGTATAAAAGTTGCCTTAGTAAGATGATTTTTTAATTTTCTGGAGCTCTTATTTTAAAATCTCTGTGGCAATTTTCAAAACAGACTTCAACCCTATAGTGAGTGATCGCATATTACAGCTATTTTAATTCTATAGTCAACTCTATTGTAAATAAAGTTAATAGATGTTAGTACATATATCCAGTATTTTTTTATTTAAAACCTTATGTTATTTATTGGCTTAGGGGATACTATAGAGAAAGTACCGATACTGCCAATGGCAGTTTGCAGTTCAACTGTATGGAGCTGCTCGAGCCCTTAATTTACAGGAACTGCTCTCACTGAGTTGTCGGAAATTTGCTCACTAACCTGAAATGTTTTTTCTACTAGGCCGTTTTTGGTTAGATCCATTTTCGGTTAAATTTATAAATCTTATTTACTTTAAATATAATTTTACACTCTGATTTATAGAAAAGAAAAAAGTAAAGATTATTACTCTCTACAGTCAAAAGTGAACGAGATATTTTAACAATAATTTTGCATAAATAAGATAAAATTAACCAAATTAGCTATTTTAAATTTAAGATGAAATTTGAACCATGACAAACCTAACGGTCAATTATAGAGATCTGACGTATTGAAATTTTGTTAAGGTAGGTCATCGGCTAATGAAACTTCAAGTATTGTTGATATAATTTCGTATCTGATCGAGATAATCACTATAAAAATGCAACAAGTAACATGAGCTGTGTTGCAAGAGGCATAGGCATAATAATATATAACTTAAAAACGGAAATAATTATCCTTCAAAAAAAACAACAAATATTTGAGATGAGAATGCTTCGCCATGCTATAAAAACTTTATTATTTTAAAAAATTGTAACACGAAATAAGTTCACGGAAACGGCAAATTATTGAAATAGGAAGCATGGCTGGTTTTCACGTTACTAACAGCCCTAACACGACACTTCCCCAAATAATTTTATTTTTCATTGCATTAATTGAATTTTTTAATCTTCGTTCACGTACTAAAATACTTCGCAATTTTATAGGTTACCAAAATGAGGGGGAAAAGCAGTATTGTACATTACAATTCGGCTTTCCGTTAACATATATCCGATTAACAATTTCAACACGTAAAAACTCGTGAAAAATTGCTACTGGAAGTAAATTATTTCAATAGAGGGAAAATAATTTAACGTACCAACCTTTTATTGATTATTCGGAACAATCTGTGTAATAAAACACTTTATTATCAAAATATCTAATAAATTATAACAACATTTTAGGCGACTTTAATTTTTTATATACCTATATTTGGTTATGTTGGGTTGACCATCTGTCTTCTGAGATGATAAATCCTTAAGTCTGCATAATTTTACTAAAAAATTACTTGTAACATTAGATTAGTTATTTCCTTTAAAAGACGTACTGAAAATATATATTTTTTTAAACTTTCAAACATTTTAATCCTGTTTTCAATTTGGCAGTTATCAACTTGCCTCTGTGAAACTTTTTTGAAAAATATTGAGTTTGACGATAGAAAAACTATACCAAGAACCTCCATATTATGCCATAATTTTGACACTCGTAAAATGTACGCGAAACTGGTATGCAATTTAGAATATTGCTAATGATCAAATATCAGTATTTTAATGTTATATACATGCTTTTATAAAAAAAATAGGTACAGAAGGAATTAGATTTTCGGATTTATGCCGAAACCCTGGCAATATTGCATAATCCTACTTATTGACTAAGGAGGATAAGCTCCACCTTATTACAGACCTAAAATGCAAGATTGCCACATATTAGTGACCCTTTCTTGAATTCAACCATCATTACAGCGTTATCAATATTTGAATATCGCTAATAAGACGATACATGTTTTTATAGACAAACAAGTACAGGACTAGGAACTATAAGTTGACCTAAGTATATTCGTTATTTGAGAAAGGAAGACCTCTGAAACAATGGTATATTATAGGGCAGTTGTTAAATTAATGATCACAATCATACATTTGTGATCCGATAAAATCCAAATTTTTGAATATTTCTTCAAAATTTTACAACATTGCACTTTATCGAAACCAACAGAAGAAGAAACGCATTGTCTCTAAACGACTCATTGTCTGGTCTTGAAAGATATTGAGAAGAGTGCTACAGAAACTCGATGAGCGGCAAAATATGTAACAGAGAAATGAACCGCAATGCAACTGGACAGAACTGTGACATGAGTGGTAACAAAAATTACTCCCTCCCCCTGTTTATATTGCTTCCAGTCAAAGTATCAAGGATTTCAGATTGGGTGTCACAGATGCTCAACATGGGTACATTCTGATTGTGCTGCTGTTGCTAAATCCAGGAAAAATATATTTTTGATTTATACTAATCGAGGTTATATACGACTTAAACCAAGTAGGCGTATATCATTTTAGCCAGGTATATTTGAGTAAAATAGCAGAGAGAGTATTTTGCACATTTTTAAAGAAGAAAATATTTTTTATGTTTCATTATCCGAAATATTTTATACGAAATTGATATATCGAAAAATAAAATAGTAATAATAATAACAGCAAAATAGTAATAAACATAAAAAAAGGAAAGTTAGGTCTCCTCTACGTGAGTCAATTTGCTTCTATAGGATAACTTTTGTGTATAAACGTTACACCAAACTTTCTAAGGAAGTATGTTTGGTGTTGACAAGTGCTAAGTTATTTACTAATGAAAAATTAAAGGTAATCAAAGATTGTAAAAAAATGGAACCACCTTCAATTTACAATTAATTCGTTTGTGTATTTTTTCTACATTTATTGGACAAAGATGAAATCTTCAATGGGAAACGGAGATACGCTTCAACTAATGTATTTTTGTTATTACATAAATAGAATTAGTTGAAATTGGCGTTTTATTGATTTTAATAAATAGTTTCCTAACCATAATTATTGTTTTTCTAAAAATCTTGGGTTCCCAAAAACAAGCCTAGTATCTAAATGGTTATAAAAAGTCGAATAATAATAAAAGGAAGCTGTTTGTGAAAAAATGGATAAGTTGGTCATCATAACAATATGTGTTTTAATTGCTTATTCCAGCGTAAGTATAAAAACATATTATTTTATCAGAGAAAAAATTGTTATTGATGTATACTTACATATTTCAGTACAATTTCAAAATAATTTTTAATTTTTGATATTTACTTTCAAAATATATAATTTTACAAATAAATTTCTATGATAATAAAAAGCTGTTCTGCATTATTTTTAGTCAATAGGGAACATATTTGTACAAATATTTACTGTAAAACAAGTCAGATGTATTAAAATAAGTAGGATATTAAGATCAAAACTAACAGAAACAAGCTCTAAGTCCACTATTAAGAAACTTGAAAACCATTTTTGAAGATTTATTACAGAAATGACAACTATAGAGGAACACCAGTTTATATTTAATTTTGGGAATTAATAATGATAAAGAAATAAATTGGGTTGATAAATATTTGATCCAATTTTCACCCTTCTCTTTCCTTTTAGATTAATTCATATTAGTTTTAAAATGACCCTTACTAGTTTCTATTTTAGAGATTTTCAAAAACATGAAGTACAAATTTAATTAGTTTTTTTTTTGTGTAAAATGTTTTTTGTAATCTATAAAGGCTGTGAATAGTCTCAAAGATAAACTGAAGGAAATATCTCATTGATGTCTTAATTTCTTATTGTTATATGACTTTTTGATTATCAAGTATTCATAATTATTACATTTTAGTCGAGAAGTTCAGTTGGCTTTTATAGCCGATGAAGAGACAATGACCTAAGTTTTTTAAATGCATTTTGACTTCTGATATCGAGGGTGAGTTCCCGAGAAATGGCCAAGGAATTTATTATAAGTAAAAAAATTGTTAATAATTAAAAACTTGTTTTTTGTAAAACATATCATGTTCCTCGACAGATTCTAAGTAAAAAGTGTTCGACGCAGAGTTTTTCGGTTTAAAATTGCTAAACATTTGAAAAAAGGCATTTTTGTTACTTTTCAACATGAATAACTTTTGCCTAAATAATCATTTTTAAATTTTTCGCCCTGAAATTGATAGTGTAATCAAGAACCACAAGCCGGTACTAATGGCAATTCGAATATGTAATATTTTCATTGTTTTAAATGCTAAACAAAATAACGTTTCACCAATTATAACATCCTATATGAAGGGAAGTGGAAGTCTATCTTTTATCTAGTACACATAATTCACTAATTTGTTATAGCTTTCGCTGATCATTGTGTTAATATTTTTGACACAGTTTAAAATATATCTATTTTTGTTTAATAATTTTAAGCATCTAATTATAAAATAAACAATACCTTAGCAAGAGAAATTTCAGTTATTATAACTATTTTTGCATGTGCTACAGTTTTTCTTGATTTTAATACTTTCCATATATTTTTCTACCCACGATATAAAGCATTGAGCATAATACTAGGTTTTAAAATTAATAATATATTTATATATATATATATATATATATATATATATATATATATATATATATATATACAGGGTGATTCAAAAATCGATCACGAAACTTAAGGGGGTGATTCTACTTGACAAAATAAGGGTAGAGCTTCATATAATTTTTTTTCAAAATGTCATTCGTTTTCGAGTTACAAGCCGTCCAAGTTCAAGTTTTTATTTTTTGTTTTTTGAATTACTCGCTTACAGGAAAACCGATTTGACTAATATTTGAAAGATAGCCTAAATCTTCTGCGCTTCATCATTTTAGTAACAATTCACATTGATTATTTGCCGCTAGAAGGCACTTTACCTACATTGAAAATTGTTTTTTGTCATAATTTTTTAGTGTTGACAGCTACAGTAGTTTTTGGCATAATTTCTGAAAGACTGATGCCAGGCCTTTAAAAAAGGTGCTCTTTATTTACATCGCTAAACCCAACGATTTAGACGTAAATCACCCTTAAAAATTAAGTGGTAAATTTACTTTTCTCATTTCATTACCACCAGCTACCAGGTAAATAGCTATCAAAGTATACTAGAGCTGTCAGTTTAACATCAAATAAATTCGCTTTTTAAACTATTTAATTTATAATCTTAAAATAACTAATAATGGCTAATCAGTAAATATTCATATTATGGATTATTGCGATATACATTTAATTGATAAAAATTAATGAAACAGTACTAAACAAACTAAAAAAGATTCTCAAAATGTCCCCCATTTTCTTCCATACATTTCCTAACACTCTTCAAAAAATGTCGCCTAACTCGATGAAAAATTCCTGGTGTTTCTTTAATAATTTGGCACTTTTCGATTATCCTGAAGCGAAGATCCTCGACGTTGATTACTGGAATATCGTACACCAATTGTTTCAAATGACCCCAAAAGAAAAAATCC
Organism: Diaprepes abbreviatus; assembly: GCA_034092305.1. Classification (NCBI taxonomy): domain Eukaryota; kingdom Metazoa; phylum Arthropoda; class Insecta; order Coleoptera; family Curculionidae; genus Diaprepes; species Diaprepes abbreviatus. Next base: position 7,667,275 of record JASJET010000303.1, read on the forward strand.
ATAGGATTAAGGTCTGGTGACCTCGCTGCCCATGCCAATGGTCCACTTCGTCCTATCCATCGCTCAGGATACGTTGCATTCAAATACTGTCGGACACGTATACTAAAGTGGGGCGGAGCTCCGTCTTGGAGGATCCACATGTTGGCCCTTACTTCCAATGGCACATCTTCCAGATACAATGGGAGACGATTTTGGATAAAATCTAAGTATACGTCACCAGTTAATGGGCCATCAAAGAAATGAGGACCAATAAGGTAATCTCCTATTATCCCTGCCCACACATTTAGTGAAAATCTACGCTGATGTTTCGTTTCTACCACATTGTTTGGGTTCTCGTAAGCATATGTGTGGATGTTGTGTAGATTTGTTATGCCATCACGAGTGAAACCAGCTTCGTCAGTGAATAATATGACGCCAATTAATCGATTATCGTGTTCATACTTAGCTAGGATCTGATTGCACATTTCCAACCGTCTCGGCCGATCATCGTCATAAAGAGCCTGCACCTTTTTTGAATGAAACGGGTAGAGTTGTTCTTCTCTTAGTATCCTCCATGAACTAGCCTGACAGAGCCGCACTTCATTCCCAATTTTTCTAGTACTAATACCTGGATTATCTTCAATAATTTCAAGCACTCTTTCTTCTTGTTGCACGTTTCTAGCAGTTCTAGGTCTTCCCCTATTTCCATTATAACTTTTAAAGGAACCACATTCCGCAAGCCTCCTGTGCACACTGGAAAATGTTTGAGCATGAGGGATATTTCTTTCCGGATAACTCTCCATATAATATCTTCTTGCCAACTCTGCATTACCATTTGCTTTTCCATAACAAAAATGGATATCACAATATTCGATATTTGAATATTGGTGATTAGCCATTATTAGTTATTTTAAGATTATAAATTAAATAGTTTAAAAAGCGAATTTATTTGATGTTAAACTGACAGCTCTAGTATACTTTGATAGCTATTTACCTGGTAGCTGGTGGTAATGAAATGAGAAAAGTAAATTTACCACTTAATTTTTAAGGGTGATTTACGTCTAAACCGTTGGGTTTAGCGATGTAAATAAAGAGCACCTTTTTTAAAGGCCTGGCATCAGTCTTTCAGAAATTATGTCAAAAACTACTGTAGCTGTCAACACTAAAAGATTATGACAAAAAAACAATTTTCAATGTAGGTAAAGTGCCCTCTAGCGGCAAACAATCAATGTGAATTGTTACTAAAATGCAGAAGACTTAGCTTATCTTTCAAATATTAGTCAAATCGGTTTTCCTGTAAGCGAGTAATTCAAAAAACAAAAAATAAAAACTTGAACTTGGACGGCTTGTAACTCGAAAACGAATGACATTTTGAAAAAAAAATTATATGAAGCTCTACCCTTATTTTGTCAAGTAGAATCACCCCCTTAAGTTTCGTGATCGATTTTTGAATCACCCTGTATATATATATATATATATATATATATATATATATATATATATATATATATATATATATATATATATATATATATATATATATATAAGAAGAAGGGTATTCTTGACTGTCTAGTTAAACAAGAAAAACTAGGATATATCTTGGGTTATCAGTCCTCGTGCAAAATCTTGCACTAGGTGTTGAGATAGTGCCGGATTCTTACTCACCTTGACTGAGGGTCCCACGGTTTGTAGTCCTTGCTAATTGTGGTTATGCCACGATTTGCAGTGACTCGCAGTAACAGTTTTTTGGGTTGTCGGTACAGAGGGGTTTTACGAACCTCTGGTCTTTACAGCAATGATTCCAGGTGCCAATGCACACCTTGCTTCGCACTCTCTTACATTTCGCATACTATGTAAGATTGGTATCTTAAGTGTTTCATTTTTATTTCAATAATAAGGAATTATCTCATACCTATGTTTGTAATAGCGTGATCTTCGTTTTGAATGGCTTATCTCGTCACCTTATGTTTCTTGTTTGGCAGACTGCTTCTTCTATCTTGTTCCAAAATGGTATTTGGGTCCTTCGAGCTGGTGTATAGATCTTTTGTATTTCCTGCTTACCTGATGATCGAGTCGTCATGTATCTTTGCTTTTAAGAAGGCTTTAGCGGCCATCTGTCTTATGACCTCCGTAAAGGAGTCCATCTAGTAGAAAGACATGCTTCACCTACAAATTAAAATACAAAAACTAGGATATATCTTGGGTTATCAGTACTGATGAGAGCTATCAGAAATAAAACAATTTTTTAGCTACTCCAAGCTTTCGAAAATATTTATTTCCTTCATCAGGGCTACAATATAAAAAATAATACCCTTATTTAAATGGATTTCGTTAAACTAACAAACATTATTTAAAATTTACAGTAAATTTCAGGATGAAAATTGAGAGTTGATTGCTGTTTTTAAATTGTTTTTCAGTCAATGTCAATATTTGTTTATTTGAGACTATATTGTAAATATTTTGGTTTAAGATATTGCTTAATCATGTCAGAGTTTACATCTAGTTAGTTAACTAAAAGATTAAATCATTCTATTTAGTCGCTAATTCATAATTTTTTTTGATAAGAAGTTGCGGTTCAAAACTTGGAGCCGATAAGGTAAATCGCTGGGTGTCCCTTTAGGGTTCTGTATCTCCGTTATGATACACCTTAGAAAATTTTTTTTCTGTGACAAAGTGGGGTTATTTTGACCTTCCCTGTATGCTCCCGAGAAATTAGGAGGTACTTACCGGACACCCTGTATACATTGGACAGACTTCCAGATTGTTTTATAATTAAAAAAAAATTGTTTATACAAATTACCTGACAACTTGTTGGGATTCCACTCCCGGTATTCGTAATGAGGGATCAAAATACCTACAGAAATCTTTGGTGGAGCTAAGTTTCTTCGTCAGCCACAAAAACGTATTTACAGATTCCTTTTTTTCTTTTATATTTAGATAATTTAAGTATGGTTTTTTAGGCTGAGGTAGAACCAATATGCTTTAGCTGGCGACACGAGTGTCTAAAAAATACCGAAGTCACTGATAACATGGTTGTGGATGCTCTAGCAAAAGATGGAATGCCTCCTAAGAATATTGAAAATCATCTACTTTGTATTGCTGAAAAATCGGGGGTTTTAGGTAAAACCAAATTAATTTACATAACTGTTTTCCTACGTATTTTTTTTGTAACACTCCATATGTGTAGGCAAATCCATACTATATTATAAATGTTAGTTCACATACACTTGACTCTCAGAAAAATGTTCTATAAAAACCACAAATAATGTTTATTTAATTTTTTGAAAACTCTAGTTATAAACTTTGGAATTCGAACCTTGAGTTACTAATATGTATTTACTTCATCTTCTAGGTTCTGATGATTCATACCATGAAGAAATTTTTAAAAAAGGACTACTTTTGTTTGATGACAATTCAGACAGAATCGATGCCACATTAAAAAAATGTCACGAAGACAAAGGGGATAAAAGAAAAACTGTATATAATTTAATTGTATGTACATTGAGAGCTCTTAAGGACAACAATAAATTGCGCTAAAGAGATATTTTATTAGAATTTTTTTTTGTAATTAAAATAGACAATTGGTCTTACTAATAATACTCCGGATAACCGGGGTGTTTTCGTAGCCGATTAAAATGTTTAAGAACACCAGTAATTTTCTTATGTGTTTTGACCCACTGATTACCAACATTGGGGTTCTTTTTTTCGCAAAATGCTCAGGAAATTTCTTATTAACATTTTAAATCTTTTTTATACCATAAAACTGTTAATTCTGCTATCGGCCTCAATTTATGCAATAAAATACTCTAACTTCAAGATGACACACGTGGTCACCTTTATTTTGTTATTCTACGAAATCTATATTTCTAATTTAATATAATACTCAGTTGAGTTACACACAGTGGGTCTACTGTTTGTTCGTGAATTATTATTCAAGCTACACACTGTATATTCTGACGAAGGTAAAGTAAATTACCAAAACGTAAATTTTTAGAAAATGTAAAATAGAAAATACACCATTATTACATTTTGATCCAATTTTTAACGAACCATAATCCCAAGAAAAACAAGCCAATATATATATATATATATATATATATATATATATATATATATATATATATATATATATATATATATATATATATATATATATATATATATATATATATATATATATATATATATGTAATCGAAGGTTTTCGGGCATCCCGTGTATGTGCTGAGTCCCTCTCAAGACTGTAAGGCAACTGACTGGCGAAATATCATTCACCATTTTCAAAGCTCACTGTATGGCGTCTACAAACTCTAATTCATTATTTCTCCTTTATTTTTGTTAATTAATTGAGTAGCTGCAAAATAATGGTAGTTCACGCGTACGTAGATTAATTTAGAACAAATCGTCTACAAACTGTTTAAAAAATTTTTTGCATAGACTGGCTCAAACCCACTCTGACTGAGGGTCCCACGATTTATGGTTCTTACTGATTGTGGTAATGCCACGATCCACAACAACTCGCAGTGAGAGTATTTTGGGTTGTCGGTCCAGTGGACCTTTACGAACCTCTGGTCTTTACAGCTTTAGCCTTTCCGCTCTAGGTGTCGGTGCACCCCTTACATCGCACTCTCTTACATTTCGCATACAATGTAAGGTTGGTTCCCTTCAGTACAGAACACACAAGCGCACTTCAACAAAGGAAAAAAAATACTTTAACTATTAAACAAAATATCACATCTAATACTAGCAGCTCCATATCCCAGCATTCCACATATGAATATTTAATCTCGAAGAGATCTATATAGATATACCAAAAGTGGACATAACATACATATATAGAGAAACTATTTTAATTCTCAACCGACTGAAAAGACGTTATACTATAAGGGCAGACCTAGTTTTTCTAACACGGTTTGAGACAAACCACTACTTCAGATTGAAGGAATACCAGGGAAAGGTGGGAAGCCCTCCTCATGGTTGTGCAGCGTCATCCGTAGACTGGTTTCAAACTTAATGGTTTTCGTCAGTACAGAGTAGGCAAGTGCACCTCAACGAAGAAAAGAAATATTTTAAGCAATTTATATTAGACAAAATATGAAATTTAATAAAGCAGCGCCATCTACCAGCATTCCGCGCAATCTGAATATTTAATCTCGAAGAGATCTCTATAAATATACCAAAAGTGTATATAATATTATTATTTGCAGTTGGGTGTATAAATAAAATTATACAAGAGTAACTATTTTAGTTCTCAACCAATTGGAAAAACCTTGTACTATAAGGACAGACGTACTTTTTCTAACATGGTTAGAGACAAAACACTATCTCAGATTGAAAGAAAACTAGGAAATAATTGTATTTATACACCCAACTGCAAAATCCACTTTTGGTATATTTATATAGATTTCTTCGAGACGAAATATTCAGATTGCTTAGAATGTTAAGAGATGGCGCTGCTTGTATTAGACTTCATATTTTGTCTAATGTAGATTGCGTAAAGGATATCTTTTCTTTGTTGAGATGCACTTGCCTGCTCTGTACTGACGAGAACCAATAAGTTAGAAATCGTTCTACAGACTGCGGTACACTACAAAGGCTTGCAACCTTTCGTGGTATTTTGCAATCTGAGAGAGTACTTTGCCTCTAACCGAGTTATAAAAGGTACATCTGTCCTTATAGTATAAGATTCTTTCAGTTGGTTGATAACTAAAATAGTTTCTCTTATATGATTGTACATATTGGAAGATTTCTGTTTATTAAGATTTCAAAACCTGTAACCCACTTGAATTTCAAGAAATTTAAAAACGAATTAAGGGTATCTTAGAGCGAAAGGCCTACTATTCAGTCAATGATTTCGATTGTTTTTGATAATTGCTATGTAATGCGCAGTTGTTGTACTGTATATTTTATTACTAAGACTGTATATTTTGTTATTTTCACTTTCATAGTTTTTTAAAAGTCAATTTCATTTTGCACGTAATTTTGACGTATACATCCATTTTTGGCTTATAAGCTAATAAATAATTTAAATTTGATAGTTGTAGCTAAAACAGTCGTCGGTTTAAAGAGTATAATCTATCTACGAGTCATAAATTATGGTAATAGTGAGAATTTGTAGGTACCGAAGAGCAGGAAATATAGAAAAAACTGCCAATATGGCATTTATTGACTGATTTTTTGATTATGGGATTTTTAAATAGCAGTGGATGAGTTTAGATTAATAATTTTATTATCTAAGAAAAATTAAAAAATGAAAAATTGATAAATCTAGTTAATTATATATTGGAGAAAATGGTAGAATAACCTTCACAGTTGAGGAAATATAAAAACAAATTATTATATTAATGTAATGAAAACAAATTTTCACCTTATTTTTAGATATGTTTGTAGAACAGTTCTTTAAACAGTTTAAAATGCATTTTGGTAAGTTCTAGGAACTTCAAAAAGCAGCAATTTAATGCTATTACGTAGTCCTCACTGGTCGTTTAAGGTTTTTCTCTCGTCCATCATTCTTCCATACTGCCAATTTCAGTTCACCTGATTAAGCCAACCATACAAAATTTGAACCCAGCAGACTAATTACTTTTTATCCTTAGGTTTAAAAGCTAAATTTTGTGGCTTTTACAAAACAAACTAGCAAATATTATCAATCCAAATTGAATTTTTATTCCACAAAAACTACCTTTTCTATTAGCAGCGGCTCGCTTCACCAATTCAAATATCTCGAAATAAAGGATTGACTTGGATTGACGCAAGCGATGGAAAACTTAATTGCAACCATTTATAACGAAATTTCCAAATGGATAAACTTCGTCGAATTGGTTTCGGAACACTGAATTTCCGTTTAAATGTCCTTATTTTGAAAGGGGAAAAAGCATAGTAAATAAATAAACATGCATTCTAATTAAAATTCAGTGAAATTGGTTAATCGGTCCTAGCCTAACAAGTACAATTGTTTTTTTTTTTTTTTTTTAAATAGGTTGATAGTAATTGAGAATACATAATTATTATCTGACTCAAAACGGTGATTTATTTACTAATAAGCATATTTTTCTTTTTACCCTTTATTTTAATGCTATCTTTTATACAGTTTGTCTAGTAGAGGATAACCATGCGTTATCAATCTAAGGAGATATCATAGACAGTTTTGAAGCATGCTTATCTTAATTTGTATAAAAGTAATAAAGCAACGGAAAAAGAATACTATTCTTATAATCCGAACCGTACGTTGCAGAAAATCTGATCTAATGGGTAGAACAAGATAGAAAAAAACAACTGAAACATCTGTTGAGTTTTTGTTGTGTCAGATTATGTTTCTGCAGTACATGTCATTATTGGCCTAATCGTGGTCTTATAGCTTCTGGCCTTCATTTTCACTCTAATATGTTTATTTTGCCACGTGGTGTTATTTAGGCATGCTGCTATCCTAGTTGCTTTGGTAGTTTGTTCTCGAACCTCTCAACATCTCCATAGTAGGATATTTCTATACCCAAATACTTATATTTCATCTCCTGCTGAATGATTTTCCCGTCGACCACAAGTTTTCGTCTTATCGGTGACTTTGAGGTGGTCATGCATTTTGGTCTGAGAAGCACATATGATCATATTAAGAGATTTTGCTGTTCAGTTAAATGCTTGTAGCAGTTTTTGTAGATCGTCTTCATTGTCTGCCACCAGTACAGCATCATCCTCTCAGTTTGCATACTCTCATTATTACCTGATCCATGATAATATTAAAGCCAAGCGGGCTTAAGGAATCCCCTTGTCTAATACCTTTACCCACTGGAATCGGATCTGTTAGTTCTCTGTTGATCCTGGCTTGAACCAGAATATATATTTCCGATAGTTTTAATTAGGTTATGTGGGATCTATCATAGAGGAGATGTAACATATCTCTCAGCTGGACGCAGTCGAAGGCTTTTTGCAAGTCTATGAAATATATATATATATATATATATATATATATATATATATATATATATATATATATGTATATATATATATATATATATATATATATATATATATATATATATATATATATATATATATGCTATATATTCGATTGATTTCTCCATGTGTGTCCTTGTTGTTCATCTAATAAAGTGATTTGGCTATTAATTTTATTTGTTATGATCTTCGTTGTTAGTTTTAAGGTTCTATTAAGCAAATTTATTTCTCTGTAGTTTGCTGGCAGTTTTTTTAATCGCCCTTTTTAAACATAAGAATTGCAGTACTGGTTCACCACTCATCTGGGATCTTATGATGGAAAAAAATTTTACTGATTAGGATTATTATTTGTGTGTAAGGCACTATATTTGAGCAATTAATTTTTAATGTCGTTTAGACCAGGGCTTTCTATTTTTTAGCTTGGAGAATGATAGTAGTAGGTTGTTCTCTTTCTATCCCGTTGGTCGTTATTTCGGGCCTGTTTATTTTGATTATATTGTTGTCTGCTTTATATAAAGCTGTGAGATATTCATTCCATGTTTCATTACAGATTTGATTTGTTTCATTAAACTTTTTTACTTCTTTTCATTAATTTCTGATTAATCGCCACATTTGCTATTGAAGCCCATAAAAATCATTTTTCATTCGTTTCGAGAAATCCTTCCAGTACTTATTTTTTATTTGTCTAACTAACAGTGATGTTTTGTTGTGAACTCTTTTGTATTATTCATACGATTCTGCAGTTCTTAGTGTTACATATCTTAGATACGCTAATTTTTTTTCTTTGTATTTCTCATTAACTTTTTGAGAAAATCATGGAGTTTTCTTCGGTATATTTTTCAACTTGTTCCTATAACTCATGTTTTATAAAAAGCCTTATAAGGAAAAATCCTGACCAGAGAGATCAAGTGATCTGAGAGCTAACTAACAGGCCTATTGGTACCAATCCATCGTATTGGAAAATTAGCTTCCAAAAATGTTCTCACTATCTGAGAGTTGTGACTCGGTGCACCATCCTGCTGGAAATTTATATCATTATATTTCATCAAGAGAAGATTTTTTAGTAATTTTGGTATTACATCTTCATAAATTCGGTACCTAATCTGTGTTTATATAGACATATTATAGATACAAATCCAGAAACAAAATTTTAAAATCGGTAGTAAGAATAGTTGTCTCTTGAACAGGAATAAAAATTTTCATTTTCGCTACTTCAGTAGCAGAAGAAAATGATTTTTTATTGTTGTATTTTTATGAATCAAAACTTTCTTGAACTCTACTTTTTTCACAGGGCGAGGTAATTTTTTTTTTCAGTTTCGCTTTAGATCTCTGTTTGGATTAATAAAAAGCTTGTACTTGCAAAACTTTATAGCAAAAAGTTTAATTCTGTTGGAGTTATAAGGCTGTGTCATACAGTCGAACGAACAGACACAACGAAGTTTAAAGGAACTTGGCTATCTACGGAAGCTTAAAAAGGATAGTAAACAACCTCGTTCTTCTTAATTTTCAGGTATAAGATCATATCAAAATCATAAATATTGTTAGAAAAAATTTAACACAAAATTATTGTATCTGTTTACTTTATAATTAATGCAGAATCTATTCTACTGCAACGCGCAATACAAAAACTCTCCAAGTTTTAAAAAATTTAAATATCATCGTTTCATAACAGCTCTAAAGTTGGCAGTAAAGTGATTTAAATATTTCAGCGGTAGATCCTGCCAACTTTCATATTTTTCTTCCTGAAAGTTAGAAATTGCAAAGCAAAAGGAAAATATGGGTCCCAATTTTCACATAGCTTTTTAGATTCAAAATTTAATTCCGGAGAAACTTCGTATAGCCATTTTTGTATACTTTATTTTTTATTCTGTCGATTTCATTTTATACTCAGATATTTCAAATATTTTTAACCTGAAATTTCGTCTGATATGGAGAACACTCGAAAATTTAACTAACCCCAGTATATCCAAAAACAATTCTTTTTCTTTGATTTATATATATTTTGGAAAGTCCTCATAATTAAAATCATTTTTAAAATCATTTATCCAGTTGACTTTGATTATTTAAATTATTCAAAAATAACGGTCAATATTGCAAGATTTTGAAAATTTACCTTAAATTTCAGATAACTAAAAAAAAATCGGATATATAATTTTATACTTAACCTCGGATAATTTCGATAAACGATAACTTTATCAAGCTTCAATAATTTGATCTGGGAGAAAGCGTGCGTAAGAATCGTATTTTAATATGGTCCAAGTTTAAATGATTTTGAATTTTCCAGAAGTTGAATTTTTGTCATCATCTCAAAGACTTCGGAATATTAATCCCGCATTTCAGATTTTTAGGCAAATAGCTAAAGATATTGAAATTAAATTTCCACACATATTTCTGAGACACGATAGATGACCAGAAAGCTGAGATTTTGTAATATTTCAATTAAAATGGTTTAAAATGAGGCGAATTATTTTTTCATCAAAGACGGTTATTGAAAACTTATGATTTCTATTTTTTTAGGGTATTCGCTGCTTTTTAAGGCATATATATATATATATATATATATATATATATATATATATATATATATATATATATATATATATATATATAAGAACTTTAGGGTAATGTTAGTATTATATAATAAATCTAAATATATTCCAATACCCTTTATTCTTAAAATTTTATACTTAGTTCAGGTTAGTTTAAATATATAATTTTCAATATTATGTTGAAGACTATTCTTGAATCCTTGGTTGGCAAGGCTAAGCCCATACTCAGTGTTGCTTCTTAAGTTAAGTCGCACGATCTTGGAGGCCAATTCACGGGTCCGAAACGTGAAACTATGCGGTTACCAAACATTTCCTTCAATAAATCAATTTTGGCACGAGCTGTGTGACATGTTGCGCCACAGCTCCTGCACATAATGGTTGTTCAATTGATGAACGAAAAAGTCAGTAATCATGGCTCTATAGCGGTCACCATTGACTGTAACGTTCTGACCAGCATCGTTTTTAAAGAAGTACGGACCAATGATTCCACCAGCCCATAAAGCACACCAAACAGTCAGTTTTTCTGGATGTAACGGTGTCTCAACATACACTTGAGGATTATCATCACTCCAAATACGGCAGTTTTGTTTATTGACGTATCCATTCAAACAAAAGTAAGCTTCATCGCTAAACAAAATTCGCTCATGAAAATCGGGATCAACGGCAATCTTGTTCTGGGCCCATTCACCGAATCTACGCCTTGCTAGGTGATCGTGTGGCTTCAATTCTTGCACGAGTTGGATTTTGTAAGCACGCAAACCAAGATCTTTCCGCAAAATCTTCCATAAAGTGAATAGACACATATCCAATTCCTGTGCACGATGGCGGATAGACTGATTCGGGTCTTCCTCTACGCTACGCCCTACAGCAGCAATGACTTCTTCTGTACGCACTGTATGACGTCTCTGTGGATGCGTATTATCATTTAGAGTAAACGTGGTGCGAAAATGTTCCATAGTTAATCGAATTAATTGCTCTGATGGACGATTATGTTGACCGTAAAATGGACGTAGTGCGCGATACGTATTTCGAACAGAACCATGATTTTCAAAATAAATTTGCACAAGTTGGAAGCATTGTTCAGGCGTCAGTCTATTCATGTTGAAATGCCAAACCAAACTAAACATAAATCACTTGACAGCTGACAAAATGGCCGCCAGTTAAAAAAGTGTTGCCAACTTAAAGTTCTATACCTCTATAAAAAACACCCTTTATATATATATATATATATATATATATATATATATATATATATATATATATATATATATATATACCGAATGTAATGGCTTGATGACTCCCATACGAGGATCTAACAGCGCTGGCTTCATTTTTCGGACCCGAAGCTTCTCTATTGTCTTGGAATTCTCCGCATTTTTCAAAAAAAAAAATAGAATATTCTTAGCTGTGCGGATATAAGATTATTGATATTGACATTACTTTCGTCTTAAAAATTGCTAAGAACTCCAAGACAGTAGAGAAGCTTCGGGCGAAAAATGAAGACAGCGCTGTTTCGTCCTCGTATGGGGATTATCGGGCTATTGTATTTGGCAAAATCCATTATTTCGCAATTTTTCCTTATAGACAGTTTTTAAATTGGTAAAAAATAGCAAACAAGACACAAAAAGCGCCATCTCGACGGATCACTCAATAACACAAGAGCCACAAAAATCAACAATATTGTATAAAACCTTCATTTCGTGGCGAGACGATAAATTCAAAAAGGAATATATCAAAATTCGATACAAGAAACATGTTACCCAAAAGATAGAGGTCGCATCGGCGACCGAATTAACCACGAGTTTCCGCAGTTCAAGGAAAATATCGCACCAAGGATCTCGCCATGAGAGCCGCGGCGTGTTTTTTAAGTCAATAAACATTCACGCCATCTCTGACAGATACACCAACACCACTACGTAACTGAGTAACCCTACAGAAACCAGAGACATTAACACAACTATGTAGACTAGTTGTGACATACTTCTCATTCTTAAGAATTTGCTCTTTGCAGAATTTAGATCAAAATTTTCAGATTACAGGAAAGCCTCAAATTCATTTATTTTAATACGAAAACACTGAATATTTACGTACATTAATCTGAGATTGACGTCCACCTATAATATAATTATTTTCAATCATATATTACAAGGTCATGCATCTGTATATTATATGAAATTGGAATGTTTGAAGTCGGCGCCAAATTAATACCTGACAAAGTGTGATTCGCATAAAAAGATAGAGAAATATTTTATTTGTAATTGCTTTCTTACTGCATCTTGTGTTTGGAGTTATTTGTTTCATTTGGTAATAGTTTGGCGTCGACTTCAAAAATTTGAGTTTTGTATAAAAATCTATATGGTTATTTTTCGCTTTTTAAAACTTTTTAGATGTGGATTCAATTTTTTCTTTTAAATTTTATGTTTCGCTTTTTCGTTTTAAATTAAGTTGGGTTTCTAAGGTCGCAAAAAACGGCCAATTTCATTTAAAATTGTAGACAACACTAGATTGAACAACTAAAAACTCTTTGATTCTGAGAATTTCCCAAGTTCCAGTTTTTTATGAAATTGCACCAAAAAAATATTTAGTCTGCGATAAATTAATTTTAGATTCCTAACCTATGCCTCCAAAATCCCTAATACCGATACTAAAAGCACTTAAAGTAAGACATGTAAATTTTTAAGTCCGACATATTCTATTCCGCATACTGAGATTGAAGAAATGAATTTAAGAATCCCCCAATATCAATCTGGACAAAATCGGAAAAATGTAAAATTTTTAATCCCCCATATTGAATGCCTTTGATTCAATCTTAACCTACATCCTAGACCCCTTAGAACCAATATTGAACCTTCTAATCGAGAAATATAAAACTTTTAGACCGCCATTTACATTTGACGTGCGTTGTTTACACTCTCAGAAAGCCTCTAGCAAAATCGAGATGTGTTAATTTTTAGACCACAGTATTAAACTTTTTAAAAATAATTTTAAATTCGTTATGTACAGCTCCGATAACTTCCCCATTTCAATTTTGGAGAAAATCGGACAAAATTAATTTTCTTGTCCGCTATATTTTCAGTGCCATCTGAGATTTTATTAAACCAATACTGCCAAAATCCCATGGGACTACCACAGCAATTACAACATATTACAAAAAACTGCACTCAAATCGATGCTATTGTTCTGGAGTAATCGACTTACATACATAAAAAAACATATACAGGTCTGGAAAATCTCAATCAGAAACTTGACGTTTCTTAAGTATGATAAAGAAAATACTATATTATTTTCAAATCAGAATGAGACAGAAGATAAGCATGTCGTAAGCATCGACATACGTGTAAATTACCAGTTTGGCCCTCGGATGAGGGGTAATACAATGCTGGCGCAGTGAGAGCGGACGGCAGCATACGCCACGCCCTAGCACAACAAGAGGATTCCAAGTTATTTGCTTTCATTCAGGCCATCGAAGCATAAGTACCGTGTTTCGCGCCAAATTTTTTTATTACAATGGTAGTTTATTCCACGGAACAAAAAGAGCACATTATTAAGTGGTACGCTGTTCTGGTAAATAACCGGCAGATTTGTATTTACGTGCGAAAATCATTCTGTTCCTTGAAAATTTAGAATTTCGGAAATTACCAAAAAAATTTGGGAAAACCGGTTGTCTAAAAATTTGTAAAAAATGCACTAATAATAATGAGGAGCAACCGGTTCCTCAAATTACTGAAGAACGAACAAATCGGGGAGACTGACGTTTGTAGTTTAGCAGAAATTAATTTTCCTTGCAATAGTACCGTAATTGCCTAAGAACTTGATATGAACGCTTGAACAGTTCGGAATATTTTAAAGCTAATAGGGATATAACCCCTGAAGTTTTGGCAAATACGCGAACCATATTTTACAATGCACTGTTTATTTTGTAACAGGAATATCAATTTTCTTTACGCTTAACGCCCAACAAAAACTAATTTTTTTGTATTTCGACTATTTGATGTATTTAAAACAATCAATGTATCAAATAGTCATTAAATATTCCCATTTCCGTCGATTACGTTATAAAGTTTAGACGAAAAGTAAATACACCCTCTCAGTCGTTTCAAGGTACTGCTCGTGTTCGTGTCGCATGGAAGTTAGAGGGGGGTAATATTGCGTAGACGTTCCCTACGATCTTCTGTCCGAACTAATATGAAACAAGTTAGACGGGCTTGGTGGGTTAGAATTTGAGAAATGGCCAAAATAATTTCTAGTTAAGAAATTTAAAATTGAAGTTTGGCTATAGTAACGTTTCCATTAAACCTCGGTAATATGAACGGCCAGTTTTTTCTTTCTAAATTTTCGTCTCAAGTCAAAGACAACAGTGTTGTGGTTGCGTCGCGCCCAGTTATATTTGTGCGCCGCTCTTCTATTTGACATTGGATTGTCGAGAAACAAATATCAACGATTACAAAATTGGGCTAAACAGAAAGGCAGTAATATATTTTCGCTGTACTCTGGTGTTTAAAATACAAAAAAAAAACATGTTATCCACATGACGAGTATCTAACTTTTACTAAATCAAAAGCCAAGGTTAAATTCCAAGGCTTACTGGATCATACAGTGGATCGAATTATATTGCTTAAAATTAGACGCCCTTGAACAAATCGATAAATTAGATTTGTAGATATGAGTTTCATTTGCAAATGGGGCTTCGATGGAACGTCAAGTCAGAGCCAGTACAAAATGAAATTCACTGATCCGAATATTTCAGATACAAACTTATTCCTAACCTCTCTTATTCCACTTCAATTAGCAGGTATTAACACGCAAAGTCAACAAGAACAGATTGTGTTGTACAATTCCAAACCCTCGTCTACTATAAATTGCGGGCCTCTGAAATTTGAATTTATTAAGAAAACCGAACAAAAGTCTTTAACGAAAATAGAAAATTATGAACTCGAACCAGACAACTTGCACCATATAATAGAGTTTCCTTTGCCACCCGAGCTTCAGTACAGTACAACTTATCTATGACGATGATAGATGGCTAGGTGAATGATTTGGCTGGAGCGAAATCGATCCAACGTTGTTACCTCTACCAAACAACATCTCGTTCAACAACATTGATACTGTGTCCCAGTAAATACAGAGTATTTCAAGCTACAGCCATTATAACAAGAGTAAAGCGAAAACTGATCCTCCGGTTTCCCGTCATTTTGCAAACTATTGGAAGCGGACATTAAACTGCAATAGAGAAGTTTTGGGAATACAAACTTCAAACAGCAAGATTATTTTTCAAAGGATATTCTTGCTACAACATTCCAACAGAAATCCACAAATGACTTACTTCATTGACCAGACATCATAACATTTACAATATTACTGATAGGTAAACTATCGAAAAATGCACAAAAATCAACGGACAAGTTGATAAGAAACTATTGTCTAGACTTTGCCCGAAAATCTTCTCGAGAAAAAATATGAAGGATGTGTTCCAAAACTTTTGGCGTCGATGGATCCTTACACTGTTTTTGACATAGTAAGGATTCGGATAACAATCATACGTATTGGAGAATGAGAAAAGAGCTGTTAACAAAGAAGGCAGTGAGAAAAAGTTCTTTTTATTATTTTTATTACAGTCGTATTATTTATTCATTTATGTGAAACAATAAATATTATATTACTTACAAATTATTTGCATTGGTATTTATTAAGAAGTCTTAAGCATAGAGAAAAAAGTACTTTCGTCTTTTTAACGATTATCGATATCCATGTATTATTCATTATATTTAAAATGTACCTTGAAGTCAAGCACAATATTTTATTCATGGATATACAATTATTCTTTTTATTTTATTTTTAATATCAAGTCCGTGCTTTCGACCCACTGTGTTTTGACGACCCGAAACTAGCGACAAGTCCTTGTCCGACATCATTTTTGCTGGAAATTAGGAAGCAAGCTACGATACAACAGTATGCTTTATTTCACTTCTTCAACATGGCTAGACGGGTTGTCCGTCGCTTTCTTTTTTTCAGAGGTTCTGTTCTGGATTTTCCACACCTGTATATATATATATATATATATATATATATATATATATATATATATATATATATAAATATATATATATATATATATATATATATATATATATATAAATATATATATATATATATATATATATATATATATATATATATATATATTTATATATATATATATATATATATATATATATATATTTATATATATATATATATATATATATATATATATATATATATATATATATATATATGGAGGAGTGCTTAATTATCTCTCTGATGCATTGCTTGATGGCAAACAACTCAGCTGAAAAAACGGATGAAAAGGGATTTAACTTTGTTTTGTTGCATGAAAAGCTGGTTACGGCAGCTGAGCCTACCCCTTGATCCGATTTGGAGCCGTCGGTAAACGATAGTTTGAAAGATTTGAACTTAGAGTTAATTAGGCTAAGGAAGTATTGATTGATGATGGAAGGTAAAGTATTGTTCTTATCATACTGCAGAAGATCAAAATTGATTTCAAAAGGGGGAGAATCCCAGGGGGAGAAGATCTGAGGGAGGATGGGGCTGGTATTGGGAATGGATATGTTATGGGAGGCTATAAACGCAGTCGGTTGAGAAAAACGCTTAACTGACTTCGAAAATTGCAAAAAAAAAATTAATTAAGTACTGTTTGAAACAAATTTTAGACTAAAATTATTCATACTCGTTCATGGAAGTATAATCTTTATTCAACTATATATTTTAACTACAAAATCTAGTTATTCTTAATAACAGACAAGGGTATCTTAAAAAGTATACAAGTTAATAGAATTATGAAAGTATATTATTCTTGATATCAGTATTGGCATAAAGATGAAAAAACGCCCGGAAAGTCGCCAAGGGTACGCACTTAAATCAATCAGTTTATATTCTAGGCCCCCTATAACAGATGATAGATGACTAACATTATCTAATTCCATTTAATGTCTAAAATATTTTTATCCAGCTTGTTTTATCGGAAACTAATAAAAAAATGCCATTTCCTATGATATTTATATTTAACAAATGTTTCGTGCGTGTGCCAATAAAAGACATGTTTATGAGATAGCTCCGCTGACTACGAATGGCTTGAGAAATCAGAATTCAGTAGTCGTGTCCTCTAAACAGCTATTCTTGAAAGGTTGTACAAGAATAAAATAAAGTAAACAAGTCGTAAAAAGTTTTGTTGAGAATAAGAAAGGAGATTGAATTTTATATTAAGACATTGGAAAATAAACACAGTGCTTAAGAGATGTCCATAAAGTAGAACTTACCGACATTTGGTATTTCTTGGCGTATTATTTGGTACATTTATTTTACAATAAAACTCGAGGACTTTCTTGGAATACTAAATGAAAAGGAAATATAATTCGTAGTGAAAATTCTATCCTTTCCTTGGCAAATTATAGAAATATTAAGGGTCTTGATTTGAGGGTATTTCTTAAGAAAGTTTTAAATAAGATATAGGGTGTCCAGAAAATACGTGAAGAACGTTTGATGACAGACTCTTAACGTCAAAATATGCAGTAGACGACATCAGTTTTAAGAAAATATTAATTTTTTCCAAATTTCTTTGAAAACGTTCTGAATGTATTTAATGATTTTTTGATGTGTGGTCTAAGACAATAATATGATGTTTTTTGGTGATGTTATGAAAGTGACATCACTTGTAAACATCGCTTCTGATTTTTTTTATTTCATTAACTTTATGACAACCTAAATACAGTGTGTCTGGTAAGTACCTCCTAATTTCTCTAGAAAATACAGGAGATTTCAAAATAATCCTACTGTGTCATAGAAAAAAAATCCTAAAGTGCCCCTTAACGAAGATACAGAACCTTAAAGGGGTACCCTGTGATTTAACATATCGGCTGTAAGTTTTGAACCGGATTTAATGAAATTTTAATATTTTATAGAGGCCATAAAGATTCATTAATACCATACTACGGAAAATATTTTTGATCATCAGAGAAGTCAGGAACGGACTTACAGCAATTTTCGTAGGGCCGAGTTTTTTTCAGGTGTCATTTTACAGAGCTGAAAACTGATTTTTTAAATACTTTGGTCATTCCTCTTCAAAAAGGGGGGAGAGAGGTCTTAATTTATTGCGATAAAACTAGCAGTTTCGAGATAAATCAGTTTTTATGCGAAACACTAAAAAGTTATTAATGCTAAGCACAAAAAGGTAGAAATAAAATATGCAGGATGTGCTGATGTGCGTTAATTCATGGGGAAGCGCTGTCTCACTCTCCGAAAGCAAGAAGATGTTATGCTGAAAGATTTCCAGCTCAGATATTGTCAAGTCCAGAAACCTTTCAAAGGGTTAAATTCAAAGGGGCTCAATTAATTTACTTCAATACATTTTCTTTTTCTTTCGCTGCCCTCAATCATCAACTGTAAGAATCCATATTTTTCGTTTCGCATGATATGTCCCAGATAGGCTGTTTTTCTTTTCTTGACTACTTCCAATAGTTCACGCTTTCTTCCTACACGCCCCAGAACTTCCTCATTTGTCTTCTTCTCCGTCCATGAGGTTTTAAGAATACTGCGATACAGCCACATCTCGAAGGCTTCCAGTTTATTGATATTACTCATTTTTATGGTCTAACCCTCCACGCCGTAAAGAAGCATTGACCATACGTAGCATTTCATAAACCTCACCCTCATGTCAATATCGAATTCCGAGCAGGTAAGCACATTTTTAAGCTCCAGGAAAGCCGGTCGGGCTTGCTCAACACGGATTTTTATTTCTCTGTCCGATGTCCAATCCTCACAAAGTCATGTTCCCAGGTATTTGAACTTGTCCACTCTTTCAATGGGCGCTGCATCAAATGTTGTTCCGGAGTTTGTAAATGTATCCAAGTTTCTGGAGATGATCATAAACTTTGTTTTCCTAGTATTGATGTTCAGACCCATAGATGTACTGTGTTATCCAATCATATTTACTATTTGTTGTAGATCATCTATATTTTCGGCTATCAGGACCATGTCATCGACATAACGAATGTTATTGATCCATACGCAATTCACTCTAATGCCCTTTTTTACATCTTCAAAAGCCTCTCGGAAAATTGTCTACGAATATAGATTAAATAGGAGCGGAGATAGTACGCACCCCTGTCTCACTCCCCTCTCAATTTGTACAGTATTGGACATACCATTTTCAAGTTTTACCTGTGCATTCTGGTTCCAATACAAATTTTGGATGCATCGGATGTTCTTTTGATCGATGTTGAGCCTCTCGAGGAGTTGTATTAACTTTTAATGTTGAACACGGTCGAAAGCCTTCTCATAATCTATGCATAATCGCTGCACTATAAATAATATGCCGGCATTATTACGGACTTCGTTAAAATGCTATGCTATTATCGCCAGTAGTTCTTCCCTAGTATTTCCATGCGTTGAATAAATTAGTTCTTTCTGATGTTCCCAGAAGTAAAACTCTAATGGATTTAGGTCTGGAGACCTTAGTGTCCATAAAACAGGTCCACCTCAACATATCCATCGAGGAATAAGTTATTAACAAGTTGTACATCAAAGAAATCAAGAAAAGTAGAGATAAAGTTATTAATGTAAAAGTTGATTGTTTGTAATAGTATTAATGTTCTCATTATTCTTACCGTTTCAATTTTAATTTGGGATTGACGTTTTAACTGTATACTTGATTTGTACTGTGTAAAGGCTGGGCTGGTGTTGGAGACTGATCTCCAAATGGGAAGGTTGAGGTGTGCACCATCACGCATGTACCACATTTGCATCTTTTTATCAAGAGGTACGTTTTCTAATAAGTATCACCATTGAGTCTTCCTTCCAAAACAAATGGACCTATAAGGTTATTTTCGATAATGTCATCCCACACATTTACAATAAGCCCACCTCAAAAATTTAAATCGTGTGAGTGTATTATGCCATCCCTTGCACAACCGTCATCGGGAAACAAAATAAGGTTAGAAAAATGGAGATTTAGATTATGTTGATGTATAAACCAGTTGAAGTATTGAAGTCTTGCGGGATAATCGTCCGGAGACATAGCGTGTACTTTTTCAACGTAGTATTGCTGAAATAACTGTTCTGTTGGAGTTTCATGTACAATCCATTTTATAATATTGTTTTGAGTCCTGAGCTTTCTTATGCTATTTAAAGGGTTGCCATCAATATCTTGCAAAATTTGTTTCTCTACGTAAGGGTTTCACGTTCTCTTGGCAGGATAGAATTTTGAGTACACTTTCATTGTTATTCTGCCAAGAAAATCTTGTGTTGCCTTTAGTATAAATCCAAGTTTCGTCCAAGAAAACCACTTTTCTTGACTAAGAACTTTTCCATATACTTTCGAAGAAAACGAGCTCTTGTAGAAGCAACGCATGTTCGTTCAATTAATGCTCTTCTGTTGTCATCTTTTTTGTATTTGAATCCCAGCTCCTTAAGCAGAACACTTAAAGATGATTTACCCATAGATGCGATCTCTCTGTTGGTCAGATCAGTATTTAAGCTTTTAGAATAACATGATTTTCTAAAATTAAAAAATGATACCACCTTCAAAGTTGGCTTATATTATAACAGAGATTATACTCTTACCTTCTTGGTGCATATTTTGGAGTGATTTTGGTTCTCTTCTCCAACTCTAAATAATCACACAAATTAAGCACAAGCTGTTGCGCTTCACAACGCATTGTCTAAAAGGATGAATTGAATCTCATTAATTCATTATAATTTTTAATGCCTAATTATAACATTCGATTAAAATAGGACGAAAACGTTTAAAAATTATATACGAAGTGACGGCCATTTGAACACTTGTGATAAATATGAAGTCTAGAAATATTTATTTGCTTGAGTATAGATTTTTAATAAAAATAATACATATTTACCTATAATAAATTATAAAACAATAGCACAGCCACATAAAAAAAATTCTAGCCTGGGGTTCTCACTATGCCTTTTATATGTTTTTGGGGTCGCTGAATCTGAATCTGGGGTCCATTAAACCTTATCACTTCAGGGTTTTGCCCTGCAAAATTTAAACTATTGAGCATTAGTGGATGCTTTTTATCCAAAACCAATGCTGTTAAACCCCTAATAACCCAATGACTCAAAGGGGTTTTAAAACATTGCTTCTGGGTGAACATACTTAATAATAATTAATAATACTTAATAGTCTTAGAGTTTTTTGCAAGTATGGAAAAACCCTGACATGATGGGGTCTAACGGGTTGCAAATTCAGATTCAATGACCCAGAAAACATATAATACACATAGTCAGAATCGCGGGCCCTTGCTGTGCACAGTCACATAAAATAAAAATTGAGGGTTCTGACAATGTATCTACGGTTTATTAAACACCATCAATTCAGGGTTTTTAAGGACCCCGAAAACATATAGTAGACATAGTCAGAATCGCAGCCATTACTATGCATAGTCACACAAAAATAATTCTTGGCGGGGGGTTCCGACTATGTCTCTATCAAACACCATCACGTCAAGGTTCTCAGTGACCCCGAAAACATATAGTAGACATAGTCAGAATCGCGGGCCATTGCTGTGCACAGCCACATAAAATAAAAATTGAGGCGTGACGTTTTGACTATTTATCTACGGCCTATTAAACACCATCATGTCAGGGTTTTCTCATAACTTCAAAAAAAAAAACAAAACTCAGATATAATGTATTATTGAACGCTGTTAACCCATCACCATGTTATTGAAATCATTGGGGTTATAAGGTAATGTAGTTTATCAGCCATGGTTTAAAGAAATTAAGGCCACTATAAGTTCCTCCACTATAGGAAATTAAGTGTAATGGTTTCAGTGATATGGTTATGGGGTTATAAAGTCATGGGGTTCCACAGTTTAAAGAAATTGAGGCCACCACAAGTTTTTTCGCTATGGGAGAATGAGTGTAATGACTTTAGTAACATAGTTATGAAGTTGTAGTCATGGGTTCATGGGGTCATGGGGTTATAAGGTTATAGTATCATGGAACTCAACAGCTGTAGTTTAAAGAAATTGTGGCGGTTGCAAGTTCTTCCGCTATGAGAGATTGTAATGATTTCCGTATCATGATTATGGGGTCATGGTGTTATGAAGTTATGAAATTATTGGGATATGAGATATTTGGATAGTGGAATTATTAGAGGTTTAAAAGTATAGGTTTTGGGATAAAAGCGTTCAATAATACTTAATAGTCTTAATGTTTTTTGAGGTTATGGCCGAACCGTGATGTGATGCTTTTTAATGGACCACGGATTCGAATTCAACGACCCCAAAAACATATAGTAGACCTAGTCGGAACCCTAAATGAAAACAAAAAAAATTTTTTGAGTATTGCTGTGTAATTAATAATTTTTATGTAAAATAATCTTCTCTACTAAATGCATTTAAAGAAGCAAAATGTCTCAAAAACATATGATAAATAAAATTTTGAACGATGACTGTCAATAAAATAATGTTGTGACCAAGGGCGGATCCAGCTTCTCTTTTTGGGCGAGGCGGTGATATCACAAGTATGGTAAGCGAAAGCAAGTTGTCGACGGAGGGGGGGGGGGCACCGGACACATTCTCATTTCTAGTGTAAAAGGCAGGGTCGGGTCTATTTTTCTGAATTTGAAGCTCTTAGAGAAAAGAAAAAATCATAGAAAATAAAATAATATTATAAAAACTTTTTATTTTAAGTTTATTACCGAAATAACATTCTATGTCATAAATATTTAGTGATAAAATAAACCTCCTTCCGACGCCTATGACAATGAACCAACCCAAATAGTTTTTATTATAGACCGGTATTTTTGATTATAAAATTTCTAACCCATTCCTATGAAAAATATGTATCTAACAGATTTTGCGAAAGACACCGGACTGAAGAACACAGGTAGTTTGCGAAGAAAAAAAGAGTAAAAAATGATTTATTACTCTCTCTAGTTCTTGAATAAACTAGAGCATAAGAGGCAAAATCGGGTCTATTTTCCTGAACTCAAAGCTCTTGGGGGGGGGGGGGGGGTGATCGCCTCCAGAGCCCCCCCCTTGTTGTGACTGAAGTCAAAGGAATTGTATTCATACAACGAAATGACTATTTTGTCTCGGTTGTCTTTTTCCATTTTGCTTTACCCATAATATCAGATATTTTTGACGCAAGGTTTGGATTAAAAGAATCATATTTTGTTTTCTGTTCTGTTATTATTTATATACAAATTAAAATGAACATGTATCGAAACTGTCATTGATTTATTCATAGATTGATGACGTACGAGTATTTTCTCACTGGGTCAACTCTACTTGAGTGCGCGTCTGAAAATTATACTTATCCGGACATTCGGACTTTAAATGAAATATATTCCAAAACTCTCATTTTAATTTAACAAATTAGACACTACAATTTTCAGTCGTCTAATCCCTGATTTAAACTCTAAAACAGCTGAAGTTAGCTTAACCTTTTATAAATCATACTTTGCCTAAAGTTGGCCAGCTCGAAAATGCTTAGTAATGACTTTAAGTATAGCCATTAAAATTCAAGCCGCGAGAAACTAGTTACGTAGTAATTAAAAGGTTACATTTACTTGAGACCGTGAAATCGTCTAGAATTGGAAAATTAATTTCCACGTTCTTATCTTTTAAACTTCGAGATATCTGTCTTATTTAAAGAAATTTCCAGCACGGTTTTCCAATTAAATTAAAAAAAAACTTTTGCTTGGAAGTTTGAAATTTATAAGTAATTAAATCCTAAATTGTAATATAAATTTAACACGGACAAAAAGATTTCTCGAAATGAAAACACTTGTTTATTCGGCTACGGCCTTGCCATATATAATCCCATTATGACCTGGATATGGCAACGAAAAATATAGATAGTTTTAATATCACCAGTTCCATTTAAAATTCTAACATTGACATTCAAATGATCTTTAAGGACGCCAGGGTCATTTTCAAGGTCGCTACTAGTTAGCCCCCCTGCTACCCTATAATTTTTTTGTATAAAACACTTTTCGAAAAAATGTGATCCCACCGAGATTCCGTTGTCTCAAGATAAATGCCGCACACTGTATATATATTTTTTTCTTCCCTTAAATATTAATAAATATACTTTATTCACAGATTCTGTTTTCTTATTGTTTCAGCTGGTGTCAAGCAATACAACTCAGAGGAATTGGCGAGGAATATTTATAGCACTTCTAGTAATCGTCGTAGTTCTATCATTAATTGTAACATCAGTGGTCCTTCTTACTCCTCCAGATGAAGGACCGCGAGTGAGGGGTACAAGATTTGAACTGGAAGATATTTTGAGCCATGAGTTTCAACCCCTCAGGTTCAACGGAACATGGGTATCAGGTAAAAATTCATTTTTTTTTACTGCTTTCGATATTAAAAATCAAATTTTTATTAAAAAAACTGTACCGACTTCTAGAAAAGCGCTAAAAAGGCGTAATATAATATAAATTTTTACATGAAATTGAAATTTTTAAAGTCGGCGCCAAACTAGTATCTAACAAAATATGATTTGCATTCTTACTGTAGTTTGCATACAGGGTGTCCAGTAAGTACCTCCTAATTTCTTGGGAGCATACAGAGAAGGTCAAAATAACCGTACCTAACCCAACCTATAATATATTTTAGTTTAAAATAAACTACCTCCAGGTTATTTGATAGCTTGATTTTTTAAACCATCTCTAATTCATTTTGCGTAGATCTATATACATGAAGATAAACACTACAATCCCATGTAAAAAACACGCTACATGTTAACCTTTCTCGGTTGATCTTCAACCAGCAAGTACATTAGATACCAAATAAGACTTATAGCAAAATGTTTCGAGCAAACAACTAAAAATTAAAAAATGACTCCATCGTGACAATATTTTCACATTACCGTGACCAGGATTTGAACCTAGATTACTACAGCCACAACGTAGGGTCCTAATCACTAGACGATCACGGCTATCGAAGACGTAGAAAATCAATAAAGTAATAAAATACAACACAATTCTGCATGCCATTGTCAATTATCATGCTCCAGTTACCTTTTAATAAAAGTAAAAAGCTAAATATATCGTTGCCTATTAAAATATTGATGTTTTAATAATTCAATCACCCAACGATCTGAAGGTAATCAATAGAGAGCTTTGGCAAAATGTTATTTTCAGCTAGCAGTAAAATAGCGGTAATGTAACAGTTTTAAAAATGTGTATGATGAAGAAATGGACTTTAAGTAAAAGAGCGGACATTAAAAATTTCATATTCAGGGATATATTATTTAGTACAAATCAGCTCTATTTGGCTATGTTTGCAAATCGGAAATTTATTGCGATGATAATAATTTTCTTTAAAAGAGATAGCCTTCAAGCTACCATTAACCGATTCTTAGATGCTGTTGCTAAGTTTGTCAGCAAGGAAAAGATATTTTAAGGAAGTTGTCGATAAATGAAGAACTTTAGATAAAATGAGCAACAGTTCCTACCCTTAATTTTAATTTTATAATGGGTCAAAGAAAAATTTCCTCATATAGCAATGACCTAAGCAAAAACAACATAAATGTTCCATTAATATTCACCTAAACGAACCAGTTGCAAAAATTGTTACTGTTGCTTCTTTAAAGTTGCTTTTCTCATTCAACTATATGTAATATTATTGGACCGGCGATTTTCAACCTTTTTCTTCTTGCAAATCTCTTCTAAAAACCAGAATAAATTGGTGTAGTCATTGCGAATAGTAAATGAGAGAGGAAAATTGAGTTATTAAAATTTATTTTCCTTATTGAATAACATTTTATAACGAAAAACAAAAACATAATCGTTTACAACAACGTTTACAAACAAATATTGTTAAAACTAAAGTGGTAGCTTAACCTACAAAAAAGAATTAATACAAAATAAATACAATAATATAGAACTTGAAAAATACCCTCAATGGGATGTTTGTGCCTGTTTGGTGACACAAAGAAATTCAAAATTTGGTTCGATCTTTGAAAATTTGAGTCTTTGATCAAGTTCTGCACTTAACGTGTTTCTGGTAAGTGCATGTTGTAAACCCTTTCTTACATAGATATGTTGTAAAATAGGACAACAAAACGGTAATGTCTTTATCCGCCAAACAGGATATTATTTTTTTACACTGAGCTAAAAATCAATTAGAGAGTGATATTTAAAAACAGTTTTTAGAGAATTTTTGACAGGAGCTTTTTTTGAAGGGTATTACTTATCCAGTCCTCAAACATTAATTAAAGTTGTTTGAGAGGTTCAGTAATACCCCTTTAATATTTTCTCCACCTCTCCAAGAGCTTCAAATTCAGAAAAATAAACCCGATCCTGCCATTTAGACTACAAATTGGAATGTTGCAGGTATCTCCCCCCCCCCCCCCCCAGCCCGTCGACAACTTGCTTTCGCTTGTCATGTTGTACTTTTGTGATATCAGGCTGGATCCGCCCCTGTACTAACCTTTGTTGGTTCCAAATCAGGGACTGAACTGGAAGAAGAAAATGATTACTTGTCTAACTTGACAAAACTTACAGTTTTTGACCAACGATTTATTATACATTTACATATCAATATTTGTTTACTTTCACGTTCGACGTACGCACCTGATATATGTGAATCTTGGGTATTTGTTATAATTTATTTGTATAAAAAGAAATCACTAAAATCGTTTATATTACTAATATTTATGCATACACTGTGCATTAACTACTAACTCATTTATCTTTTTGCAATCACTCGAGACTATTAAGCTCATGATACGATTCGGTTTGACTTTACCCTTCCTTATATATGACTGAGACATTTTTATATCGGCAGACGTTGTCCTCGTTCTTTCATGTGCATTCGGGAAAAGTCTTGGTTCGCCTAAGTAAGAGTTGCCGGCTCGTTCAAGAATGTACTCGTATCGCCAGCCCGCCATTACAATATTTTTTTCGCTTACCAGCTTTATAATGTTCGTGAATCACCGCTTGGAAAATGATGTATTAGACAATATTCTGTCAGATTTTCCTAACTTGTCTAGCATTTATTTAAATCATAAAATGGCATAGAACGTGTTTTTTTTTTATTCTCAAAGAGGAATAAATTTTTCTAAGTTACTTTATACGCCTATTTATTATAGATAGAAGATTGATGTAACAACTTGCTAGTTCTCTCATTATATGATCTTTACAGATTCATTACTTTAAGTCATATTAAAATCACGTTTCAAACAATGTTAAGCTTGAAAATGATTTTTAATAGGTCGGATTTTAGTTTTATAACAATACTTCCCTATTTATTCTTTTCTACTATCATTCTTTATAAATTATTCAACAGGTTCGTATGGTTTACCATATGTTTGATAATATTAATAATTTTTATTGATACTTTGTAGAATTTTCTTTGACATTTGTACTAAAATGGTCACGCTGTAATGATATAATAAATAGCTTGTTGAAGAAATTCTCTTGTTGCTTTTATTGGATAGAGGATATAAGTGAAAATTGAAAATTTAAATCAAATTTAGAAAATGAAAAAATTAAGTATAAATTAAAATTAAAAAATGCAAAAATTAATTATAAATGAAGGTGGAGCTTTTATTTGACGGGCAGACATCTATTTATCTTTTTTTCTCTTAGTACAATTCAGCCGTCATCCATATCAATATTATAAAGTTATTTATAATACCTATATTTTTAAGCGTATTATACGAGGAAATAAGTTAATTATATATAAATTAAAATATAAAACTATTTATACATATTTAGTATTGAAAAAAAATTATAAAAAAAATTGAACCGACATTTAAAAGTGCACTAAAAAGTGAAAAATAACTATAAATTTTTATATGAAATTGAAATTTATGAAGTCAGTGCCAAACTAATACCTAACAAAATGTGATTGGCATAAACACATTAAAAATACTTTATTTGTAATTGCTTTTCTACTATAATTTGTATATATTAGTGGTAATTTATTTCATTTAGAAATAATTTGACGTCGACTTCAAAAATTTCAATTTCATATAAAAATTTATAGTTATTTTTCACCTTTTAGCACACTTTTAGAAGTCGGTTCAATTTTGTTTATAAAAACTTTAATTATCGATTCTCAGTTTTGAATTCATTATGATATTAATAAATTATTTGGACTAAGTTCTAATCGAGATTAGTGTACCTCTCAATGACTCCAAGGTGGCAAAAAAGTACCCATTTTATCCAACGTTGTAAATCATGCTAAAATGAACCACTAAAAATTCTTTGATTCTTAGAGTTCTCCAAATACCAGTAGTGAAATTGTGTCAAACAAATATTTAGTCTGTCATACTAAATCCACTATCTTAAATTTCAAATGAATTTTAGATTGGTGATATAGGCCCAATATCGATGTTTAAACAACCTGAGATGTAAATTTCTTAGCTCGACATATTTTATTACTGCCATATTGGATACGTCATATTGAGTTATTTAAAAATAATTCCAGATTCGTTGTGCGACCCCGAAAATTCCCCCCTACCAATTTGGGAGAAAATCGGACAATATGAATTTTTTCGTCCGCCATATTGAATCTGCCATATTGAATTTTTTTAAAACAATTTTAGATTCGTTATGTCCGTACCAGTTTTGAAGAAAATCGGAAAAAATTGATTTTTTGTCTGCCATATTGGATCCGCCATATTGATTTTTTTAAAAAATATTTTGGATTCGATATGTGCGACCTCGAAAACTTCCCCACACCAATTTTGGAGAAAATCGGACAAAATTAATTTTTTTGTGCGCCATATTGGATCCGCCATATTGAATTTTGTAAATTAATTTCAGATTCGTTGTGTCCAATCTCGAAAATTCCCCCATACCAATTTTGAAGAAAATCGAATAAAATTGATTTTTTTGGCCGCCATCTTGGATTTTACTGAACCAATTTTGTCCAGAAAAATATGGCACCTCCTCGGCAACTTCCTAAACATCACGTAAAAATTTAACTCAAATTCGGAGTAATCAGTGTACATACATAAAAAAAAATACATAGTCGACGCATTGAGAACCTCCTTCTTTTAGAAGTCAGTTAAAAAGGATATTATCCCGCAATCCACATTTAAGTTTATAAACGAATTAATATCTTTTTCTTATGAAAAAATATAATAGTTGAAAGTTTAAATAAAAAATGTATATCATATCGTTGTTTAAGTTGTTGTATTCAAAAAAATGTGGAAAATTTTCAAAATTCTTTTAGAAAACTTGGAAATATCTTAGAACTTTGTTATAATGAGGAGCTAGACACCGTATTTTGGTACAATTTCGCTCTTGTAAGAGCTCTTTGAATAAATAAAACAAGGATTAAATTTTAAGTTGTTTCATATTTTCATGTAATACTTGCATTTTCGTTTAATATTTTACACTATAATATGGACTAAAATGAGAAATATTTTCAAAACTACTATCTTGATAAATCTTTATTTTGTCTCTAGCATAATTGTCTACATCGGAACGTATATGTAAATAATAAAATTTAAAATTCAAATTTAAAGACCCACTATTTCGGAATCTTAAATTATTTTTGTATATCCATAATCTACAATCCCGAAAATCCAACAAAAAGAGCAATTTGGTCACCATCAAGCGGAATAAATCCCCACCAATATTATTGATTCAAATATACAGAATTATTCACAAAGAAAACAGTTTTTATGTTTCCGGATGAATTCATAAAATATTCAATATACACAGCTCCCGTGCCAAATTGATATCAATAACAATTAGTGACTGCTGTAGTAGATGTCTTCACATGCATTTAAGTGCTTAAGCGTACTATACAAAACAATATATGTATGAAAATACTTAATGAAATAGCAGAGTACATACTATGCCCATGTCCGGTATTGATTTTTTGACTTTTCGGCTAGGATATTTTTTACCATCAGAAGACGTAAAAAGAATTCTTTCTGCGTTAATGGGCTGCACTAATGCAATGATTTTTTTTTGGATAAGACATAATAAGTATAAGACTTGCCTAGTCAAAAGATGAAAAATCTAGTCATATTTGAAGAAATCCGACCTACTCAAATCAATATATAAATTAAAATAAACGGAATTAATTCAGTATGGATCTGCCCTTCCACGTAAAAGGGGATAAAGAAAGATTTCCTGATATACTGTAGTATAATGGCCATGACAGTTTCAATACAGCTGAGCCACAAAGGTCTAAAGTTGAAAAAATGCAGTTTTTGAATCTAGAAACCAAAGTTGTAGGCAGTTGGGAGACCTTTAATTGAGATTTTCAAAAACAAGGAGTTCTCTGTGAAGTTAACTTTCGATACACTAAACTACTACTACAGGCGACGCTATAGCTCTATTCGTTTATAACAAAAAATTAATCCCTCTTTTACAGTACAGGGTGAGTCAACGATTGGATGAAGTAGGTTTGTGCCTTATCGGTGAAATTAACAAAGAAACTATATTTATTGTTTGATACAGTTTATTTTTACGCAGATTTTAAAAATATTTAGGACTCTACAGGGTGAGCCAAAAAACTAGGACAACATAAAGTTGTATTTTTTTAAATAGAACACCCTATATACGAATCGTATTTTCGATTTAGCTTATAATTTTAAATCTTTTTTAATAAGAGTTTACTATAACAAAACTTTATAGTTTCTGAGATAATTAAGTTTAAAAAAAAGTCACATTTTCAAGCATCAATTCAATCCTAAATAACGTTTTCAATTTTGTGACAAATATATTCAAATTTGGAATTTAGCAAGGCCAAGGACAAGTTAACATAATTTTTACCAAATATTTGCAATAAAAGCTACAGGGTGTTGAACACATCGGCTCAAATTTGAACAAGTTTAAATGAATAAATATCTTTTTTTTTTAAATGGTACACCCTGTATATTTTCATGTTATTTAATAGAGTAACAAAAACCCTAAAAGTTTTGTTCAATATATCCTATACCTATTTATAATAGTTTTTGAGATATTTCAGTTTTGATAATTTTCCATACTTTTTTACAGAAATAGTCTTCATTATCATAGTAGCCATGGCAAAAACAATGTAAAAGAACATTTTTCTGTGTGTCAAATTTATAACCGCAATCGCTTCTTTTGGTTGTTATGTAGTGTAATTTGTTTTTTTTTGCATTCATCTTATATTGTAAAATGAATTTTCCAAAGAATGAGTTAATAGATATGATTTATACAATAGGAGAGGCTCAAAAAAATTGCCTTCTTGCTCAAAGAATTTACAAAATGAAGTATCCTGATCGAAGCCAGCCTAATACCCATACTTTTCAAAACTTAATGCAAAGATTTGATTCTTCTGGTACTGTTGATTATCCAAAACGTAAAGTGGTCAACAAACCAGTAACTAATGAAGAAAAAGAACTACAAGTATTGTTAAATGTTCAGGAAAATCCTTATATTGGTAGCTGTCAGTTAGCAGCATTATGTGAAACATCACAATCCACCGCTAATCGTACTACCAAGAAATATAGGTATCATCCATATCACATGGAATTACACCAATAATTGCATGGACAGGATTTTGAAAGTCGTGTAAACTTTTATCGTACAATAAATGCGGAGCTTCAATTAAATCCAAATTTATTATGCAAGGTAATGTTTAGTGATGAAGCTACTTTTAGAAGTAACGGTGCCGTAAATAGAGGCAACATGCATTATTATGCCACAGAAAACCCATTTTGGATTAGAGAGGTGCAAAATCAAAACCACTGGTCATTAAATGTTTGGTGTGGTATTCATCATAATCGAATTATTGGACCCCACTTTTTTAACGAACCACTAAATGGCCATAGTTACCTGAACTTTCTACAAGAAGAACTACCTCAACTGCTTCAAGGTCTCGATAGGGATGAGCTCGACAGTATGTGGTTCCAGCACGATGGTGCGCCTCCGCATTACCATCGTGAAGTTCGTGCGTTTTTGGACCAACGATATCCGCAAAAATGGATTGGACGTGGGGGTTTCATCGAGTGGCCACCAAGGTCTTGCGACATCACCCCATTAGATTTCTTTCTATGGGGTTATATTAAAAATAAGGTGTATGTTAATCCACCAACAACAGTGGAAGATATGCGAAACAGGATTAGGGATGCCTGTAGAACAATAACGCTACTAATTTTGTCCAGGGTCCGAGAAAATCTGCAAAAAAGACTAAATTTGTGCATTGCACAAGAGGGTCGTTTATTCGAACAATTATTAAAAAGAAATAATTAATCTCAGTGTTTAATAGGTAATTTTTTTGTTTCAATTTAGTATAAAAGTAAATATGTATTTGCCTTGTCGTTATTGTTGTGTTAATTTTGTCACATTATGTTTAATTAAACTATTGCCGTTGTAATATAACGAATAATGTATTTCATCATATTTAACCACATTCTGTTTGTTTCTGTAGATTCTTTTTATTATTTTACATGGCTACTATGATAATGAAGACTATTTCTGTAAAAAAGTATGGAAAATAAGAAAAACTGAAATATCTCAAAAACTATTATAAATAGGTATAGGATATATTGAACAAAACTTTTAGGGTTTTTATTACTCTATTAAATAACATGAAAATTTACGTACCATTTAAAAAAAAGATATTTATTCATTTAAACTTGTTCAAATTTGAGCCGATGTGCCAAGTTTCATTTTGCAATAAGCATATCAGGATAAAAAAAATCTAAGGTATTTTATCAACTAATTTTAAAATAAAAATAACCTTACATAGTGCAGGGGTCAAGAGGTTCGCGGTGACTCTTTTAATTTAATATTTAATATTAAATATAATTTGATATTAATATGAAGCCATCCAGGTTTTTTTATGAATTTTTTGTTCCTGAACAATAATTTTTAGGGTGGAAATTCGACCGGATGGGGAACAAAATTATTGTTTAAACTTTTAAAAATACAATTTACGCAAAACTAACTATCGGGTCTTATTCTTTGAATGATTCTAAGCAAACAAGGTCCTTACTAACTTTTATATACGACGTTGAGTTTACGTGTGATTTTTGCGATTTTTGAATGCTGATAACTTTTGACTAAATGAAGTTTTTTCAGTTCTCTTAACAACGATACAAAGTTCGAATCAGCATCTACATGCTACAATCAAAAGCCATACTAAAAAGTTACGTCTTAGCTGTTTATTTCGGCTCTAAAAAATTACTTTCAGCCATTTACATGCAAGCGTCCTCCTGTGTGGCGCGCAGCTGGAATCCTACTTGCAAGCGCCTCGCGGGACTAAACACGAATACTTAATACATCATAACCGAAATAAGCCTACCAAATGAGTTTTCCGCAGTGCATTAAGTTTTTCTATTATTTACGCGGGCTTTTTAGCAGAGTATCTTTTGTTTGTTTTGATTTTTCACTTGTTCCAACCTGCATCAATGTTATTGTTGCAGAACGTTATAAACAGGCGTTAGTTTCTTGCCTATAATGTTTTTATTTATCGATTAAGTCTGAAATGAGAAAATAAAGGTTACTAATACAGAAAATGATCGACATGAAATAAGGCAAGCAGCAAGTGTACGTCCTGTCGAAGTGTATTATAGACTGAAAAACTTTAAAGACCAAAGTAATTATTTTCTACAATTATAGTTCATGGCAGATATGTATCTCATGCCAGGTATAATTTTATATATTTTATGCAAAGATATAGTTATATAGATAATATTTCGGTTGTACAATATACACTGATGCAGGTTGAAATGAGTGAAAATTCAAAACAAATAAAAGATAGTCTGCTAAAAGCATGTATAAATAAAAGAAGAATTTAATGCAATGCAGCAAACTTATATTGTAGGCTTATTTTGGTTAAGATGTAATAAGTACCCGGTTCTTGGTCACGCCAGGCGCTTGTGAGTAGGCTTCCCTCTACGCGCCAAACGCGTCGGCGTATGTATGTAAACAGCGGAGAGCCATTTGTTTACAGCCGAAATAAACAATTAAGACGCAACTTTTTCGTATGTCATTTGATTGAAAGTTGTAGCTGCTGATTCGAACTTTCCATCGCTGATAAGAAAATTGAAAATTAGCATTCAAAAATTGCAAAAATCACAATTTTTAATTGTTTAACATCCATTATCTCAGAAACTAAGCGTCGTATGTAAAAGTTGTGTGGCCGGTGAAAAGGTGGCGAATGTGTATTTTTGAAGCGTTCATCATCCATATCCTTGTTCGCCCGGTGGAATGCAAATGAACGTGAAACATGCACAAATAAAATGTTTTATTTTTTGAATAAACAGTTGAAATGTTAATTAAGTTGTACCCAGATATTTTTAATTTTTTTAAATTTTTTGTTAAAATATCCTTAGAAAGTTGAATATGTCTCGCAAATATTAAGTAAATTTGAGGTTACAGACATATAAAATTATTACAGGAGATTCTGTGTATGACTTAATTGTATGAGTGTGCTATTTAAGGGGTCTTTTAGGTTACAATTTTTCAAAAATAGAAATTTTTTATTAGTGTTTTTTTAATAGAAAGAAAAGAGATATCATTTTATAATTTTGCACATATATTTATTTGTACTTTAAGTATACAAAAAAAATTTTTTTTTGATTTTTTTATAGGTTTTTTTACCCATAGCAATTTTTTAAAAAAAAAACATCAAAAAATTACGGCGGACGTGATTCCAGGTGACTGAATCGTCTGAAAAAAAAAAGAAAATACCAAATTAATCCTTATTTAAGTGCCCATGGTCGATACCGAAATCACTTTAATCGGTTACAAATTTTCGGATTTTTACCCGATTTTTCACCCTCAAAAATGGATTTTTTTTTCAAATAGCCACCATTTTGTTATTTTTTGATGAAAAAAAAAATCATTCCGGTACCGACCGTGGGTACTTGAACAAGGATTAATTTGGTATTTTTTTTGAGACGATTCAGTCACGTGGAATCACGTCCGCCGTCATTTTTTGATGTTTTTTTAAAAAAATTATTATGGGTAAAAAGATCCATAAAAAAATCCAAATAAATATTTTTGTATACTTAAAGTACGAATAAATATATGTGCAAAATTATAAAATGATATCTCTTTTTTTTCTATTAAAAAAAATGACTAAAAAATTTTTTTCTTGAAAAATTGTAACCTTAGGGAGTCTTTTAGGTTACAATGTTTTTAATGATGTTTTTAATGATTTTTATATTTCTTGTTTTTTAATTGTTAATATTTTTTAGAGAGAGAAGTTTTTCTAGTGTCCCTATCCAAGAGACAATTTTGTTAGTTGAAAAACTTCTATCTCTAAAAAATATTAACATAATTAAAAAACAAGAAATATTAAAATCATTACAAACATGTCTGGAACAAAATTACTTTGAATTTAATGGAACTGTATATTCTAGTGAAGAAGGCTTGATAATGGGTAATCCTCTTAGTCCCTTACTAGCTGAAATATTCATGGATTATTTAGAAGATCTCATAAGCAAACACACTATTTTTGAGAAATTTCTTTACTAGCATAGATATGTCGATGATGTCTTAACTTGCTTTACTTTACTTACAGGTATTTCCCGTAATGAAAAATAATACAAAAAAATTTTTTACGATTACATATTTTGGTCAAGCAAGTAATTGCATCGCAAAATTTCTAAAAAAGTTCAATATTAATGTGGTTTTTAAAACCAATAATTCAACTGATAATATTATAAAAAATAACAAAACAAAAACAAAAAAAAAAGAAAATAAATCGGGTGTATATAAAATAAAATGTAAAGATTGCCCAAAGTTTTATATAGGACAGTCAGGCAGAAGTTTTTCAACAAGAATTAAGGAACACTTAGTAGTTTTATTAAAGAAAAAACAGATTCTCATTATTCAGACCACTTAAGAGAATCTAATCATAATTTTGATCAAAATTTTCAAATTTTACATACAGAAAAAAAAGTCACTAAATTAAATTTATTGGAATCCTTATAAATAAATAAATTTAAAAACACTGATACTTTATTAAATTGTCAATTAGACCTGAATAATTCTCCTTTATTGAACCTATTTTAATGACCTATTTTAATTACCTGTTTATTATGGGAAAATCCAAAAATGGTTTACTTTACCTAGACATTAGAAATTGTATTCATTCTTGATAAAGCTACCGTGTAGCGAAACATGTTGAATGTTATTCAAGTTTCAATTAAAGTGGAACTTAAGTGAAAATCTAGTTTTACTACGTTATCTTAACAGACATAAGGCGAATAAAACAACTTTTCCAAATATGTATATCTTTGTACTAAAACATTTTTGTCCAAAATTATTTCCGTCGCCTCTAGGTCCAAAAAATTTTTGATGCTTGTGACTCAGCTACTGTATTTTAAATTGCCCCAGCAAATATACGGAAGAGTTTTATTCTATCTCCTTTTATATCGCAGAGTAAGTTCCATCCATTCCATAATTAACGTCATAAAAAGGCATCTTCTTTAACTGCTGATTGGGCTATTATTCTACTTTACAATAAATGTACTCACCTTAAAATACCTGATAATATTTATAAAATTTAAATTAAATTTTGAAACTCTCTTCCCTTACACAATTTTCATTTTATAAGTAAGTCGGTAAAACGACAGTAAAAAAATCTGATGCAGTCTTAAATTCAAATATTATTTATGTATGTTTGATAACTTACCAACACTCTTATACATTGCAATAAACTTTATATTGGAGAATAAAAAAATCCACTTTAACTTTTGCATTCGAGAGTTAAACCATATCTAACGAAAAAAGGGTGCCAAATATAACTGCTAACTCTATATAACTTTGTGAAGGTTAAAAAACAAATCATCACAGCCCTCAGCTACTTTTGGCATTCAAGCTTTTTTTGATCGGCCTTTGCACTCTTTTATCCACCGCTTTTCCAGCTTCCAGGGCTCAAAGTTGCTTTGAAACAATCCAGTTTTATTCCATCTGTTTTTTGCTGGATTTTACGAGAAATTTGATTACGGCCTTTTTGGTGTTAACATAGGCAATATTTTTAGAACTTTTTTACATGTACGGAAAATTATTGCTGCGAAAAGGTTGTAAAAAATTAATAGATTTTTTTTGCATAATGTGGAAAAATTGTTCGCTGGAGTACATATATTAAATATATGTGTTTTTTATTTCAGATGATGAACTGCTTTTTAAGGACCAGTGGGGAGGAATCAGCATCATGCATACATCAAATTTATCAGTTAGAACTATTATGTCAAATCAAACATTTGTAAGTTTAATCTTTTTTTTAATATTAATAATATTTCTTGTATATCGGGTATTAACGTTTCATCGGGTTTTTAGAGTCTGAATTAAAAGAGATTTACTACGCATACAATTTGTAACATTATAAAACGGAATTATCTTAAGGTGCGTATAAATATGGTAAGACGCGTCCGAGTTGCCCCAGCAATGCACCTACCGAGAACCTGCGACGAGCTTGCCAAGAGATTTCTAGTCGAAATGCTCAGGAGATTTCAAAGAATTGAAATAAATCCTAATACATAAACTATATAAAATATATCGTAAAATATAACCCCAAAATTTAACTTAATTAAAAATTCGTCAGTTTTAGACTAATATAAATTATATAACATGAATTATAAAATTTTATACTTAAAGACTTATCGGCCAATTGAAAAATATTCGCAGTACAGACTTCAAATTTCAATTCCGAACAATATATATATATATATATATATATATATATATATATATATATATATATATATATATATACAATTCTTTATTTTCTTGGGTATAGGTTTTGACTTCAGTTGTTACAACAAATTATTTTACTTTTAAATTAAGTATTGTTTACAACCTAGAAAAAAAGATAGGCTTCAATTGAACATTATTTTAAAATATTAAAATTAATTAACATCACTAACAATATGACAAAACCTAAATATACACATCTCGAGACTTCATGTTAGATCACTTAAAAATATTTTCATCGGATTGAATTGTGGTAAATTTGGCTTTTAATCCGCTGAAAATATTTTTAAGCAATTGTCAAAACTTATAACTTACATTTTGTATAACTAGAAAGAATTATTCCACACCCACTGCGCATTATTACAGACTTTTGAGATATAAAAAGACAAAAAAATTCAGCCAATGGCAGTAAGTGATCGAACATGAAGTTTCGCGGTGCGTACATTTAAGTTTTATAAAGATGTGGAATTGTGATTTCAATTATTTATGCAAAGTGTATTTTATCGTTAGTGATGTTAATTAATTTTATTATTTTAAAATATTTAATTGAAATCTGTCTCTTTTTGTAGGTTGTAAACCATACTTAATTTAAAAGTAAATAATAAAAAAACTGTTTTTGAAAAATCTGGCCACGACAGGCGAAACGTTAAACAGCCTTTCATGTAACAATTGAAGTAAAAACTGAGACCCAAGAAATTAAAGAATTTTATTATTGAGTGGTTTAAAAAGAATATATATATATTTATTTTTATTACAATTTATTCTAACTGTGCAACCTCTAACACAGGAAGGATATGATGAAGCGAGGTTTGCATTCACTGTTTCGCATTTTACTTCACTTATATATGGAGTTGCATATAGTTGTACGTTTGCTGAATGAGATTTCAGCACTACAACAGCACAATGTGGATATAACCACTGCTAATGCATCTCACACGGAGGAATCCGTGAAAGCCGTATAACCATATATTAGCCATCCGACGAGAGGTCGGCGAAGCCGCATTCAATGTTGCATGCTTCCTTCCGATCTGTCCTTTGCACAGCCAGGTGCATGTCAGTACCCTGATGAGTCTAGTGAGAGACGAAACATCTATCTCTGCCGTATCACTGTGGCGGGGAGGGTAAACTTTAACTTTCTTCTCGGTATGGTGATACAGGTAGGCCACCATCTCGATGGTGGTGGAATGGGATGAATTGTATTTTATTACAATTTATTCTAACTGTGCAACCTCTAACACAGAAAGGATATGATGAAGCGAGGTTTGCATTCACTGTTTCGCATTTTACTTCATATATATATATATATATATATATATATATATATATATATATATATATATATATGGGGCATTCTCCGTCAAACGAAGTGCTATGGCCAAAATTTAAAGCGATTAAACAATATATGTAAGAGCTAATTTTCAAGCTTCAACACAATACTTCAAAAAGCCGTATGTGCCTTCACAAAAATTAAAATGACGACATCAATATGGCAGCCATAAACTCATAAATTTTAGGAAATGATTGCTGCCACTAAAATGAAAAATATATGTAAGAGCTTAGTTTGAAGCTGGAACTCTCTCTGAACTAGAAAATATTATATTCGCCTTTACAAAAATCTAGATCCCGGCCTCAATATGGCAGCCAAAAAACTCAAAACATTTTAATAAATCACCAGAAACTTCACACTAAGAGTCTTTCAATACAAGCAATCCTATTTAAAACAATTCGGCGGTAGTTACCGGAAATAGTGATCAATGACGTAATTTAATGAATTTCAAATTACGAAATGGCGAATACAAGAAGCTGTCTTATAACCGACAATCATATAAAATTCCTTTAGAAATACTGTAATCCTTTTCAGATCGGATCTGATGGAGTTTTAAGATCGTTGATTACAAATTTAGCTAATAAAAATTCCATTCACATGTAGCGCACACTTTAATAGAATTTTCAAAAATCGTTTGGCACATTTTTCTTAAAGTAGTGTAATATATTTCCACGAGTCACCACAATTAGGAATTAACAAAAAAAAACAGAAATAGTCTGTAAATTATTACTTTTGCATGGGGAAACACGATACAAATGTGCATCAACCCACATTTCCTGAGAATTATAGAATGTATACAAATATATTGTGTGTCTACGTCAATGTATATCTGAATCTATTTGCAAGTATATATGTGCCTGTCTTTGTGTATGTATGTATCTGTTTGTGTCTGTATATGTTTTATTTGAAACTATCTGTATCTGTATATGTCTTTATCTGTTTATGTCTGTATCCATCTATGCTTGTATCTGCCTGTGTCTGTATCTGTTTCTGTCTGTATTCGTAGAGGGCTCTGTATCTTAAAAGAACCGTTAAACAAACTATCCTGAAAAGGGCCATTAAAAACTTATCACTGATTTTCTCAAGACTCGCAAGTGCCTTCCAACTATCCTAAAAAGGATTATTGAAAATTACAATACAAGTTTCAGCAGTAAAAGTATAGATCAAGTGATGGGTCTAAACTGTTGTAAAAACGTTTCAATGGTCCTTTTCAGTATAGGTGTTGATTAATTCAATTTCATACCAATTAAAATTCATATCTTTTTCAACGGTTTTTTTTTCAGAATAGTTGACGCGCTTTTCAATAGTGTCTTGCAGGAAATCGTTAATAAATTTTAAATTCTTTCTTGAGATATTTGTTGATTTTTTCATTGTTTACTGTTAATATCTGCATTGTGCCTGTATCAGTCGCCACTCTGTAGCTAGGATTTTTATAATCTAGATTTGTAATAAGCGACCTTAAAACCCCTTTAAATCCAATCTGAAAAGGGTTACAGTGTTTCTAAAGGCAATTTAGAAAGAATTTCGGCTATAAGTCTGCTGTCTTGGATCCGCCATTTTGTAATTTGGAATTTGTCATCCAATTTGCAACTAACAATCTTGAAAACCCATGTCAAATCAGGTTTCAAAGCCTTCTGGTGTTCCTAAAAAAATTTTATTCCAATTTTGGCCCCTTATCCGCCATCTTGGGTCAGCTATTTTGTGACTTAAAATCTGTCACATCAGATCTAAGAGAAGTGAAATTCTAAATATCTGCCAATCCAGTTTCAAGCAAATGTGGTGTTGTCAAAGGCATTTACGTAGAATTTTTAGCCAAAGTACAGAATATTGGATCCGCCATTTTGTAATTTGAAATTCATTATA
The DNA here is from genome assembly GCA_034092305.1 of Diaprepes abbreviatus. Classification (NCBI taxonomy): domain Eukaryota; kingdom Metazoa; phylum Arthropoda; class Insecta; order Coleoptera; family Curculionidae; genus Diaprepes; species Diaprepes abbreviatus. The sequence goes on from JASJET010000303.1 coordinate 7,708,617, forward strand.
CTAGAGATTGATCCTCACTTCCGGTAACTATTTTTGAAGTTATAAGCATGATTGTGATGAAGGACTCTTATTTTGAAGTTTCTGAGGATTTATAAAATTTTTTTGAGATTTTGATGGTTTCTTTGACGCCGCTATCTTGATTTCGGTGAAAATGTATACAGCTTTTTGTAGTTTTTCATTCAAGCTTCAAAACGAACTTTTATACATATTTTTCCATCACTTCAAATTTAGGCAGCAGCATTGATTCGTTTTATTTCTTAAAATTTTTGAGTTTATACCAGGAAGATTGATACCGCCATCTTGAACCTTGTGAAGGAGCACAAGGTTTTTTGTAGCTTTTTATTCAAGTTTCAAAATGAGCCTAAACACACATTTTTTCATCGCTTCAAATTTTGGCTGCAGCACTAATCCGTTTGACGTGGAATGTACAATATATATAACCCCGGTGCTATTATGTACCTGGCCACATCAAGGTTTTTTGTTTTGCGTAAGTTTTCCCCATAAAAGTAAACTCAAATTATGTATTATATCAAAAATACCCAACAAAATACACCTTTTAAACAAAACTCAGCACCAGGAAATTATGAAAAAAAAAACATGAAACTTTCACCAAACAGGTTAGTTGAATTTATTATGAATATGAATTTATTAAAATTTTTTTCTCATTTGCTTCTTTAAGAAACAATTTTATTTTTATTAATTTGTTTTTTTATATTTTTCTAAAAAGCCAAACAGTTTCTTGTGCTTGAAGTTTGTGATGTAACAAGTCTATTATGTTGCAAATAATAGTTTTCACCATATAACTGCACCATTTGTAAAAATATTACAAATGTTAATAAATTATTTTTTCAAATTACGGTTTTAAACCCAATAATTAACATACTAAAGTATACAATACTATATTTTTTACACCGAAACTGTCCAATAAATATTTTTTTAAAATTACCGTTTTGCATTTGCAGCATTTATTAACAAAAAATAACCCGTTTTAGGGTAAATTTTATATTAGGGTCGATGTCTGTTTCTGTATGAATGATCGGTATACTAACCAAACATAAAAGTAACCGTACTTGCATATTACGACGTCGTTAAATCCCAATACTCAATATTGCACCCCAGCATGTGGGGCATCATAACTTTATTGGGATCAGAATTTTATAACATCCATTACCGATGTCAGGTTGCCCATGCGAGTACCCATCGAGCTTACACATGTTGCTTGAAATACTAAAAATAGACAGCGACTTATTGATATTTAGAAAAAAAATTCTATAAAAAAATGGCGATCGTGCAAGAGATCACTAACTTCACATGCCAAAGGATGTCCAATTTTTAAATTTTGAACTTGATTTATTCTTCCTCTATTCCTCTGTAAAAAAAAGCTCAAGCTTCAATTAAGAAATAAAGATTGTTGTAAGTCATTATTATCAACAAATTATTTATTAAATATCAAATTTAGTTCACTAAATCAATAAATGTTTTGCAACAGATTTTGTATCCTAATATATTTCTCCCATGGTTAACTAATGTTTATAAAGATTTTATTTAAATTATACCAAAAGCAGTATTACAAAACATTTATTATTTTTATGAATTTTGACACGGTGACGCATCTGTCGTATGTCAAAGTAGACTCTGATCTATAGACCGTTTTAATCCTTGGCCGGTAATATATTGACGTTGATAATTAGCCTATTTATCAATGAGTACTATAATCGATTATCTCTTATGTCTTCATATTAGCTCAAAAAAATTAGAATTTTTTGTAGGAACAATTACGAATTGTATTTATTAAGAAGGTCTTTTCGAAACTATCATCTTTAATTCCATTAGTTTAGTTAAAAAATATTTATTTTCAACAGGACAGAGTGTCTGCTTACTGCGTTCAAATAAAACACCCTTTTATCGAAAATAATTTTTCCCAGAGATATATAAGCACTAATGGACCGGTTTCTCCCCTTTAGATTCCTTTTGAAGGGACTTCCTATTGGATAAAGTTTACAAGATCCGACATCGTTTTATTTCGTGAGGTTACGTCATTTGGCTTCCTAATTATTGGCGTTCAATGTTTTTTTTAAACACTATAATTATAAAAATGTATAAATATCCTATTAATTATTTATTCAATTTTACAATATTTAAGAATAACCACATATCGGACAACAGAGTAAAAATGTTGAATTATAATGAAAGAAGTAGTACTTGCTGTATTATATAAATAAACTTGATGATGGAAATTTATAGCTGTCAAGGCCTATACATTTACTTTATCAGATCACTCAAGTATCATAAGGGCGGAAATTTTCCCAGCTTTGGAATTAGACACGGACTCGCGCTATGGTTTACTATTACTTAGACTTTATACGATGATGGTTCGATAAGTTTTCGGCCTGAAACAGAGAGGGCGCTAGTAGGATCAAATAACCATAATATTTTGTAAGAATTAATCTTGACTTTAAAATCCGGTCATACCCAATTCCAGAAGACTTCACACGAAAACAGCCATATAGGTGGGGTAGCACTTCTGATAAATAAAAGGTTTCCCTACGAAATAACAAAATACTGTGCAGTGTCTAACAGGATCATATACATTATAATAACTTTAAACAAAAGATACAGCCTACAGATCATACACGGATATGCACCGAGGGGAAACTCAGAAGATGAAGAAGCTGAAATCTTCTATGAAGATTTGCTAACAGCAAGAAGAAAAGGGAAAATACAATTCGTAATAATTACAGGAGATTTTAACGCAAAAATCGGAAAGAAAGAGCAGGGAGACACACTATATTGGCCACTTCGGGCTGGGTGAGAGGAACGAGAAAGGGGAAATACTATACAACTACCTGAACAACGAAAACCTATTTCGCCTCAATACCTTTTATAAAAAAACCAAACAACGTAAGTGGACCTGGAGCAGCCCAGACAAAACAACTAAAAAAGAAATAGACTATTCTCTCTAATAGGAAAAACATAAGTACCGACGTGACAACACTGAGTAAGTTTTATACCGGAAGCGACCACAGATTAGTGCGAGCGAAGATCAAGATACACATGAGAACAGAACGCAACAAGCTCTTCAAACAAGAACGCTACCCAACCACGGAAACCCTGACACAAGAACAAATCAACTATGAAATGAATTAGAAAAAAGACTAATACCAATAGAGACAATAAAGCAAATGCAAATAAACGAACTAGCCACGAAAATAAAAGAAACCATAAACACATCGGTTAGAAAAGTCTGCTCAAAATCAAAAATAACAAAGACCTCCAAACTACAAACAAATACCTTGCGACTTCTCATAGAAAGACGAGAAAGGACAGATCGAACAACAGACAGTTTAAAAACTCTAAACAAGGAAGTGAAAAAAGAAATTAGAAAACACAATAGAAATTACACCAATAAACTTATAAAAAACACAATAAGTGAAAACTGCAACATGAAAGTACTAAAAACAAAAAACTCAAGAGACAAAACAAGAATAATAAAAATAAAAAACGCGAATAACGTGACCGTCCAGGACGAAAAGGAAATAAGCAGAGCCATAGAAGAATTCTACACCAAGTTATACTCGCCACACTCACGACAAGAGCAACAACGAACAAAAAGAACCATACTCAACATAGGCTCAGAGAAAATTCCAGAAGTAACAAACTCAGAGATAAGAATGGCACTAAATAAATTAAAGAACAATAAATGTGCAGGAGAAGACAAAATTACACTAGAGATACTGAAAATTGGCGGCAGAAAAATAGAACAAATATTGAAGATTCTGTTTAATAAAATAATTGAAGAGGGAAAAATTCCACAGGATTGGTATAACTCTGAAGTAATCTTGATATTCAAAAAGGGAGGCAATACAAATATTGAAAACTACCTACCAATATCCCTACTATCACACACCCACAACTTGTTAACCAAAATCATAACCAACCGCATAACAAACAAACTCGATTTTTACCAACCTGTCGAACAAGCTGGATTCAGAAAATACTTTAGCACCACAGATCACCTACACACCATAAGAATGCTAATTGAGAAGTGAATATAACGTACCGCTTCATATGGCTTTTGTAGATTTCCAGAAGGCATTCGACTCCGTCGAAATATGGGCAGTATTACAATCCTTAGAAAACGCAAGAATCGATTCAAGATACATAAACATCATAAAGAACATATACGAAAATGCAACCATTCAAATAAAAATAGACGACAAGACTAAAACGAAACCCATAAAACTACAAAGGGGAGTGAGACAAGCCAAAACTGTTCACCCTAGTCCTAAAGGACATTTTGAAGGAACTTAAATGGGACATCAAAAGTATAAACATCGACGGAATATACTTGAACCATCTCAGATTTGCTGATCACATAATCATAATAGCAAGTAATCTCCAAGAATTGAAGGAAATGCTACAACAGCTAAATGACGTATCCGCAGCTGTAGGCCTTAAAATGAACTACAATAAAACAAAAGTAATGAGCCATGAACAGGCAAACATAACAATACAGAACCAGGGGATAGAAAACGCCAAACACTATGTATACTTGGGTCATGATATCAGACTAGGGAAATCAAACCAGGATACTGAAATAAAAAGAAGAACACAGCTGACATGGGACGTTTTCGGTAAACTTGCATACATCCTGAAAAATAATTCAATTCCCATAAATCTAAAAAGAAAAGTATACGACACATGCATATTACCGGTGTGTACGTATGGATTAGACACCATGTCCCTCACCAAAAAGTCCGCTTAAAAATTAGAAACAGTCCAAAGAGCAATGGAAAGAAACATGCTTGGAATATCATTAAGAGACAGGATTAGAAACACCGAAATAAGACGCAAAACGACAGTCAAGGACATCAAGGAGGAGGTTGCAAAGATGAAGTGGCGATGGGTTGGTCACATAGCCCGATATGAAGACAACAGATGGACACGAAGAATCCTGGAATAGAGACCGAGAGAGACAACAAGAAGCACGGGAAGACCTCAAAAAAGATGGGTAGACCACATAAGGACAATGGCGGGCAAACAGTGGATGAGATTGGCGAAGAATAGGGAAAGATGGAAACAATTGAGAGAGACCTACATCCTGGAGTGGATGGACAGAATTTGACAAAGAGAGAGAGAGAACCTTGAGATGACGCCCTGGAAACTTTTAGATGTTTGCGTGCCGTTGCTTGTTTGTGGTTTTCGAGTGAGCACATAAGGTTCGATATTTTGTGAAAGATGGATAAAATTGAAGTTCGAGCGTTTATAAAGTACTTTGTTTTAAAGGGCTTAACTCCTACGGCCATTAAAAATGAGTTAGATTCTTTTCCTTCGTTTTCGACAGTAAAAAAATGGGCTGTTGAATTTAATCGTGGTCGTACATTAAAGCAAGATGATGAGCGCTCGGGACGCCCAAAAACCGCTACAACTGACGAAATTGTCACAAAAATTCACAATGTCATACTTCATGATCGCCGATTGAAAGTACAAGAGCTTGCTGGTATAGCAAACATCTCGATAGATCGTGTCCACTACATTTTACATGATGTTCTTGGCATGAAAAAGCTTTCTGCGCGATGGGTGCCGTGTTTGTTAACAGTCGATCAAAAACACTTTCAAATGAACACTTCGCAAGAGTGTTTAGACTTATTCAGATGCAATCCTGCTGAGTTTCTTCGACGTTTTTTAACTGTAGATGAAACATGGATTCACCGTTACATGCCAGAGACAAAGCAGCAGTCTAAACAGTGGGTGGGGGTAAGTGAAAGTGCGCCAAAAAAAGCAAAAACGGTTCCGTCTGCAGGATAAGTCATGGCAACAGTTTTTTAAGATTCACATAGCGTGGTGCTTATAGACTATTTAGAACAAGGTAAGAGCGTCACCGGGGAGTATTACGCTTCACTACTGGACCATTTGCAGCATGTGATTAAGGCTAAACGTCCATATCTTACAAAAAAAAAGTGCTCTTTCATCAGGATAACGCGCCTGCACACAAATCTATGGTTTTTGCTGCAAAACTCCGTGACCTACGTTTCGAAGTTCTTCCACATGCGCCATATTCACCGGATCTGCCTCCCAGCGATTACTTTCTTTTCCCAAACTTAAAAAAATGGCTCGCTGGACGAAAATTCCCTTCAAATGACGTGGTCAGATCAGCGACAACCGCTTATTTCGCAGAGTTGGAAAAATCGTATTTTACTGTGGGTATTAAAATGTTAGAACATCGTTGGTCTAAATGTATTGAAGTACAAGGAGACTATGTTGAAAAATAAATAAAAACATTTTCAAAAATCTTTTGTTTTCTTTATCAGGCCGATAACTTATCGAACCATCTTCGTATAATTCTACATTTAATGTCGATGAAACTTCTAACTAAAGGAAATATTGAGAATTACTAAAAAAGCCAATATTCATCAGATAACAGAGGACATAATATTCATATCAAATGTAAATTTTATATGTAAATATTTGTTATTTAGAATTAATGATAATAATTAATAAACTATTGAATTTTTCTCTATTTCGTATTGCTAAATCAAATGGGTACACTTTGTAAGCAAAAATGATGTGTATTTATTATGACAATATTTCATTGATTTTAGTAAACTTTGACTTGTTGCCTTAAAAGCCTTCAAAAGACTGTCGTAATTTCTTTCGCAAAATATACAAGAAAAAAAGCTTATTGAAAATTAAGTGATTCTATTCTCTGATAAACAAAACTATGCATTTTTTCTCGTGATATTGGTTCTTAAAATACCTATTTTTTCATTTTTCTTTTCATTATGTATAGTTTTAGACATTTCGGCTAAGAGTTTTACCTTCATCACTATTTTAAAAATTCTAAAACATTGTTTTTTCCACATGCCAAACCTTAATGATTTATATCATAATATTGAAACAAATTTTACAATAAAAAGTAAATACACAGGGACAAATTATAACAAATTTGAAGGAAAGAAAAATATTTTTTTGAATGGTGCATATATTAATATTAGTACACTATAGTGACGTTTTAACCTGTGTCCATTGAAACCTTTTTTTAATCATATATACTTTAATTATGTTTCAGTAATTTTTTTTAAAGATAAACCTACAATATTGTAATAAAGCTGGAATGACAGTATATGAAAGTGTTATTGCTATTGAAATGTGTATTTACTTTCAACGTATTCAATGAAGAACAAAATAGTTGAGCATATATATATATATATATATATATATATATATATATATATATATATATATATATATATATATATATATATTGAAAATTTTACAGTGTATTAACGTGCATGGGAGATAGCCAGCTAAAATATTTTAGAGATGGCGGTACTTCCGATTAAACCGGAAGTAGATGTCAACTTGCTTATTTTAAATAGAATACTCTATATATTATTGTATTTTTGACTTCTACGTAAAATTCTAGACATATATCATGTATAATGTTTCTTACTTAAGTCTCACCGTTTTGGACATATTTAAATTTTTATATCACAAGTGACGTTTGCGGACCAAAACTTAACTATAAATTTTTTCTATAAGGAAGTCCTTATTATTTAATTTGGATTAGTTTTCTTGTAAACGAAGATCGACTTTAGTAGTCTTTTTATAATATTTTGAAAATTATTAGTACAGAGTGGTCAAAAGAGAAGAATAAAAATTATATTTAAAAAGTCGTCAAAAGTAAATTTTTCCAAGTAGAAAGCACCTGCTTTTATAATTTTTCCATATTAAGCATAAAAAATAAGGGTAAATTTGTATAGGGTTGTTTTTTCCAAAAATTTGTAGTGTTCAAATATTGGCAATTAAACATTTTTCTACTGTAAAAATGCTATACGGCTTTTAAGTTTTGTTAATAGTTGGCCATGACGGCGAGGCGTGGCGAAAATAAAACAATCAAACCCTACACAATTGTCACTATATCTTACCATTTGACATTTATTACTAATAATCATGCCGGGGCGATTAAATTGCACGCAAAAAGATTATTTAAACTTATTTATTATTTATGGAAAATGTGATAGAGTTATTTCAAGAACATGCGATACATTCTCGATCCAATATCCGCAAAACAGAAACCAGGACCACCAACTGTTAAAAGGATTATAGAAAACTTTAAGGACTTTGGATCCACAAAAGGAAAAAGAAATAGAAATAAACCAGTTGTTGATTATGAAAATATTGAAACTACAATTTTAAGATATTTCGCCGCATATCCGACAATACTTACAAGGCAAGTAGTATAAGAGTTTTGATTATCTCAAATATCAGTTTTAAGGATTTTAAGGAAACCAATTTTCATCTCTATGTATATTCCATAGTATAACATTTAAAAGGCACTGATTTTCCACGAAGAGTAGAGTTCTGTCAAATTATTTTACTTTGGTCACAAGAAAATGCTGGTTTTTTGATTAATATTATTTGGGCGGACGAAACCAAATTCACAAAAAATGGATTGTTTAATAGATGCAATATTCACTATTAGAGCAACTCAAACGTACTATTTAGAGAATTAAATTTCTAAGGGTCTTGGCAGTTTAACGTGTGTTGGATTATAAGAAATGACGGCGTCGTCGCCCTAGGATTCTTCTAAGATAATCTGAATTGTAAGTTAGCCATTTTTGAACACTTCTAGATACAAAATACGTTTATTAACTTATAGGTGAGCGTTACTTTGTCATATTGAGAAATCAAAATAGCATTTGAAGAACTTAGTCCTCAGTTAGTAAGAAGAGCCACCCATTAAGAGTTCCTGCTTAGGTGCCAAAAATATTTGGAAGTTCAAGTGCGTCAATTTGAATAACTACTCAAATAATTTTTGTAACTTTATTTTATTAACAACTGGTTTATTTTTATTTCTTTTAGCTTTTATAGATCCAAACCTCTTGAAGTTTTTTATAATATTTTTAACAGTATCGAATCTCAAATGTATTACATGTTCTTGAAATAACTCACATTCTCAACAAATAATAAATAAGTTTAAATAATCTTCGTGTGTAAATAGTGACAATTCTGTAGGGTTCGTTAATTTTCACCACGTCTCGCAGTCATGGCCAACTAATAAAAAACTTAAAAGCCATATATAGCATTTCTACAATAAAAAAATGTTAAATTGCCAATATTTTAAAAACTACAAATTTTTGGAATGGACAAGCTTATACAAAGTGATCCTTATTTTTAATGCTTAGTATGATAAAATATAAAAATAGGTGCTTTCTATTTGAAAAAATTGACTTTTGACAATTTTTTAAATACAATTATTATTCTTCTTTTTTGACCAATTTTTATTAATAATTCTCAAAATATTTTAAAAAGACTACTAAAGTAGATCTTGTAAATGTAGAGATCATTCTAAGAAATTTTTAATGATAGATGAAATTACAGATATAAGATATACAAGTAGAGAAATACTACACACTAAATAGGTATTTATAAAAATTTCCAAGCTTAGAGGAAGTCTTAAAATATTTATCATATTTTTCTTCTTTTCAGATGAGGTTAAATCCCAGTAGGTACCAGTTGTCACCGAACCAAAGGTATCTCCTTCTTGCACAAAATGTACAAAAGCTTTTCAGGCATTCTTATCTTGCTCAATACACAATTTACGATATCCAGACAGGGTAAGTAAAAACCATACATATTTTTTTACTTTAGTAGTCGAAATATTCGACATAAGTTTCATTATACGAAGAACAACAAATATCATCATATGATATATTATTGCAAAGACAACTCTGTGGAGAAAACAATACACCACAAAAGCAAAATTAGCTATATTTCCGACGAAAGCAGTAAATTTATTCATATTTCGATTATGTTAAAATTAGCATTGTAAAACCACAGAAACTTTCCAGTTGATATCTTAAACCCAGTGGCAGCAGCTAACAATATTCCTACCATACTTGGATAGTTTAAAGCAGGGGTTCCCAAAGTGTGTCCTGGGGTGCCATAAAGAGTAAATTGAAGCGCCCCAAGGCGCCTCTATTTTGCTTTTACGGAATATAAATTTACTTATATTCGCCGGTACAAAATAAACAATTTAAATCGCGTCCATTGCATAAATCCTTCGTTGCATAGGTAACATTTACTGTCATTTACTCTGTGTTGTTACGGGGCACCAGCTCCTCGTAACAAGGAGTTTGGGGTAGATTTGGCAACGCCGAATTCCCTGCTTACAGGGCGCTAGAGAGAGAGAGAGCGGAGTATGTTCTGAAAGCCCGCATTCAATGGCCAACGGGAATTTCGCTCATTGAGAGTTGGTTAATTAATTGTAATCGTAAGCAATTGAATTGTTAGGATAAATAAAAGTAATATTAGAGCGTTTTTAGTATTTGAGTAGAAGTCAATAATGAAGAAAAACCGCAGTGTGAGCTATGAAAATTCTAGCATTCGAAAGTATGCTAAAGCGAGATCTACCATAGTTGAAAATTCGCGCGAATTTTTTAATAGAACGTGTTCACTCAACTAAGCATCTTCCAAGGTGGCATACAGTGGCGAAGTACAAAAAACCTCACACCATTGGAGAAGAACTTATTTTACCTGCAGCTCTCAACATGGTTAATACTATGGTAGGAGATTCAGCCGGTAAAGTAATTATAAAGCTACATTTATCTAACAACACTATTAGTCAAAAAAATCCATCATATAGCTGAGGAATTCGATGACTAATTAATAGAGAAAATGCATCGAAATCGATGAGGTCTGAATTGAATTTAGTTTTGGAGCGTATCAAAGACTACATAAAAACTAAGCTGCTGAAAGTCAGAATATTCAAAAAATTATATTACTGCAATTCACGATGGCCTTAACGAAGAAATGTCTTATCCCGTGCATTCGAGTTACATCATGAAATTCACACTTTTCTGGAAGAGGAAGGTCATGCAAACTCCAGATACTTTGCCGAACCAGACTTTGTATTAAAACTGGCATATGTGTGCAATATATTTGACAAACTAAATGCCTTTAATCTGTCTCTGCAAGGCAATAACATACACATCTTGAAACTATTGGAGAAGATTGCGGCCTTTAGGAGAAAACCGCAGTTGTGGATAAGAAAAATTAATGAGGATGGCAGTCCAAAATTTTTCCTACATTTGAATAAATACGCGTCCTCTAATGAGCTCGTTGTCTCTCAAGACTTACTGTCCCTTTTTACGAAACACCTTTCGAAACTCTCTGAATGGTTTGCAGAATAATTTGCGAAGGAAAACGTTAAGAAATTTTCGCGGATCCAAGATCTTTTCCATGCTCAAGCCCCACGAGAATTCACTTCACAACACTGAACTCTTTTGTGACAAGATCTTTAAAATAAAATTAGTTTCTTTTAATTTGGTGGAGTTTTGGATAATCATCAAAAATGAATATCCAACTGTAAGTTTAAAAGCTATAAGGATTCTTGTTCCCTTTGCAAGATCCTGTTAATGCGAAACCGGATTTTCAGTTGTAGCTGTAATAAAGAGCATTTATCGCTCAAAGATCAACGTGGAGCAAGAAATGAGAATTGCAGTGTCAAGCCTTATCCTTCGCTTTGAAAATATATGTGAAGATCACCAAGCTCACCCATCTCATTGATTTTTTTTTCTTATTTTTCTTTAACAATAATATATTCTTGTGTGTCAATTCAATATATTACTATATATGAGCCTCAAATTGTTGTTTTCATTTCTGTGCTTGGTCATTATTGTCAATGTACAGTCATGTTCAATGAAATGTTGTTATGATAGCTCTCCTTTTATTTAGACTACAGAGAAAAAAAATGATTTTTCAATATTTCCCATTTTTCTAATATTTCTTTATTTTTGTGACACCCAGTAGAATACTTTACGAGGCATAACATAAGTGACGGACGTGAGTAAATCGTAGTAAATTTTTCCATTAACAGAAAATAAAGAATGCCATACAAAATTAGCGTCAAAACTTTGTCATATAATTGGGATGTTGACTATTTTTGGGTAAAGTATTTAAAACCATGCATAAGTATCTAATGGAGCCGAAAATATTTTAATTTTTTTAATATTAGTACTTTAAAAATCATAAATTTTAAATTCCGTTTAAAATTTCCCGCCAAAACGCCAATACTGGTCACTTGACCGATGTGACATTACAGTGGTAAACTGACGAGGACATATAATTTTTTTTTCGTAACTCGTGTGATATAGAATGTATTTTAAGTTATTTTAAGTGTTGTGCGGTGCCTCAGTGTACAAGTACTACAATTAAAACACCTGAAAGGTTATTTATTCACGTTCCATGTTCGGAAAATAATAGGAAAATATGGCTTCAGCTAGTCCGGCACTACTCGTTTTATTTTAGTTTTGAACTTATAAATACCGATTATTACTATTATGTACTCATTATCATTTGCGGAAATAACAATTCTTAATAAATTACTTCCATGGAAGGTCTTCATATTTCTATATTCAGCAGAGCAGAAGTTACTGTTTGTTGTGAAGAAATTGACCACCATGACCAATTCTCGGCAAATTCGAACTATTTGCCTTAATAAATCCACTTTCTTTCATGAAAAAATTTCTTAGAATCATTTTCAAAGGCAAAAGTAAGCAAATTTCGAAGAAACTACATGAAAATGACTACAAAATATGAATTAGGCAACATAGCCCCTGACAGCGATCCCGAATGTAACATAAAATCAAAAAATTTATATGTCATGTCCGTGACAGCAATGACGTTGGCTGCATTCTCTAAAGTAATTATTAAGTGATCAAAGTGAAAAAAGTGAAACTGATAACCATGTTCTTTGAATATGCATTTACTTGTCATTAGGTCGAAGTGATCCTGATTACTTCAAGTGATAGAACTGAAAGTAATAATGACTTAAAAGCATAACCGTCTCAGGTCGGAGTGCCAGCGATGACGTTAGTATAGAGTTACATCATTTCACTTTGATTGGTGTTCATTGTCATGTGACTCGAAGGAGATTTAATTACATTTTTATTACTAAATAAAAATAAAATTCCTTAAAAATAAAGAAAAATGTTGTGTTTATTAGGATTTCTATTGTGGAAACTACCGTTACGAGGCAAAATTATATTTTTATTTGAATACAGTCAACATCCCAATTGACCTTTATTAGCGTACTAAATATTTATTATCCCATTCTTTCAGCAACTAAAGAAACTAGGAAAGGCATTTTTTTGCTTGAGGTATATTTCCATTGTGTATACATTTAACGAATATATACACTTTCTGTTATTTTTCTTGGTCCTCACAAAACTGCTTTAAATTATATAAAACATGCTAGAAAGACTACTAGGGTTCTATTATTTCTAAAATTTGAATAGAGGAAAGAATTTTTAAAAGATTTCATTTTAATATAGGCAGTTTAAATACTCGGACAAATACACTACATTATAGAAAACTACTTACATACCTCTATCTTGGTTTTTTCTACTTTTCGTAAACAGGTCTAGTTCCTGTTAACGCAACATTTTTAATTCCATATGTCCGATAAGGACAAATTTAATCTAATAACCGTATTGTATGAAAAAATCATCTAACTTGCTTAGGTCTTAAGATATAAACTTTGTATTTTATGTTGTAATTTAATTTTAAAGTGAATTATTTGGATATCAGATTTTCATGGAATCACTCATAAAGGAAAAAATATAAATAAAAGATGTCTACACTATGCAAAGTTCTCACATTGGTTTGATCGAGATTCCAACTTAAATTACTACTGCCACAATGTAGGATTTTAAGAGCTATATGATTACGATAAAAAATTAATTTATTAATTATATTTTGGGATTTGGCGGTACAGCGAGCATAATGTTTGTATAAAAATCCTAAATTTTATTGATCTGAGGCACCTGGAAAAGTTTCTTTCCATTTAATGAATAAAATACGTTTTCAATTTACAAACTTTCCAAACTTGTTTTAATTTGATGAAAAAGTAAATTGTTTGCCGGTAAATTTCACAATACCAGTTTTAAAATTATTTGTAGGTATTTTTTGACTCAAAATTAATATCTGTCAACAACAAAAATATTTTCAGTTATTACAAAAAACAAAGCTTAAAAAAGTTTCCCACGTGTATAATGGAGCTCTTAATATTCAGAAAATAAAAACGTGAAAAAATATTAATATATCTTTTTATTCGAGGACAAAATAAAAAGCACGACGTAATAGTAATAAATTACCTTAAAACCAACAAAATATGGGATAATTTATTTTAAAAATTTATTTTGCAACGTGACAAGCTATTGTTAAAATTAGATTTTAAATGAAATGTCAGAAAGAAAACAGTATTACTTTTGACCTAAAGAAACAATCAGAGTTGGTAAAATTTTTATTTCAGGGCAGGTATGTATATAGCAAAGTTCTATTAGATCAAGCATCCTTCTTTGTTTCTCTCTAAATAGTCCCCCAAACCCAATTAATAGGCAAACCAGTAAATTTTCTAGAATACTATTTTGAGAGTCTAGAATGAGTAAAATCTGTGGACCGTCTCCATTTTAAAGTATATAAAGCAAAATTTAGATCAATGTTTCTAATAAACATCTCGTTTTTTTTTTAATTTTAGTCAATTATGCGTCAATAATTTTTAAATTGCTAATATAGATATTCGGTTTCTGCTAAACTAGAACTTATAAGAGAGTATAAAGAACATCACAATCTACAATATACCGAATTTTAACAATAGCTCCTGTAACCATTTCTTTTAAGATATTCTTTTAATCTTTTTCAGGAACGATTTTCCTTTACGACCGCTTCCCGAAAATGATGACAATCCTTTTCTTCAACTTGCTCAATGGGCTCCAAAAGGGCACAGTCTCATTATGGTACAAGACTATGATATTTACTACAGAAAAACGCCGACTTCGCATACAGGATACAGGATAACGTATACCGCTGTTCCAGGAGTAGTCAGCCATGGAGTGCCAGACTGGCTTTACGAAGGTAGAACTAGTAAATACCAATAATTTTTTATTTGTTCTCGACAGAAAATATTTTAATTATTTAATTTTAATTATTTAATTAACAAATGCTGCTAAAAAAATTTTTTTAACTAAACGTAAAAAAATCTGAAAACTATGAACTTAAAAACAATCAAATATATAATAAAAAGTTTTAGGATTATCTGTGAAGTAAAAAATTCATAGTGTTAAAAAATATAACTTTATGCTCCTTTTTTATCCCTTTTTGTCGTGCAGCCTGTATCAGGCGCGGATTCAAGAGGGTGCGGTGGGGGCAATCGCCCCCCCCCCCTCCCAAGAGCTTTGAGTTCAGAAAAATAGACCCGATTTTGCCTCTTATACTGTAGTTTATTCAAGAACTAGAGAGAGTAATAATCATTTTTTACCATTCTTTTCCTTCGCAAACTACACTACCTGTGTTGTTTAGTCCGGTGTCTTTGGCAAAACCAAAAGTATTTTTGACATAGAATATTATTTCGGTAATAAAATTAAAATAATAAGTAATTATAATATTACCTTATTTCTTATAATTTCTTAACAATTCACATCCATTAGAAAATATAGATAATTTTGACCTATTTAACATAAATCACACACATTTTGGTATAGAAACCGTTTAAGGCACATTCAGAGTAAAGCGTAGCCTTCTTCTCTCAAAAAATTCTAAGTTATAATTATAATACTTACAAAATACCCATTGTCAAAAATACAAGAAGTTAAACATGTATAAAAAAATAAATTCGTCCATATAGTATCAAAACTTTTTGATGCTATCGGTCATTTTATTATTAATTAAAAACATTTGACGTTTCAGTTTATTTATTTCTTAAACCATCTAATTACAATTAAACACTAAAAATGGATTCAAATGTAAGCCATTTTTATATGTTATAGAAAATTTAAATAATAAATGGTGTTTAAGCTGGTAAACATTACGTATCTAATTCGTAATTAAAGTCAGTGACGCTATCTTCGCTCAAATTAATAATAATTGGTTCCGATATCTCACCGATCATGAGATCGAGTTTCCACATTTTCTTTTATTATTTTATTGTGTGGATTTTTCCCAATTTTCTGAAGTAACTTTATTCAAAAAAATCTTTCAAAAGCTCAGTTAAATTACTAATTTTGTAAATTGTGTTATTTCTAGCAACTCTACCTTTTACTTGAGAGAGATATTTCCTTCTCCAACGGACATTTTCCAGACGATCTATAAGAACAGATTTCTTATCTGGTTTTTTCCAGCAAAAATTAAGTTCTCTGAGCAATTTCCAGAGTTCAGTTTTTTAATTTCAGGTAAATCCCGATCGTCATTGATTTTAGTTAGAATTTTGTCGACGGTTGGGATCTGCTTCTCATAATAAAATGTATGTAAACTCCTTTAATTGCAGTTTACATCTCTTCTTCCAACGAGGTTTTTCGTCTGCATCATAAACATTCATCGTAATAAGTTTTTCGTTGAGGAAAAATGCCCTGTTTTAACAATTTTGGAATATATATATATATATATATATATATATATATATATATATATATATATATATATATATATGTATATATATATATATATATATATATATATATATATATATATATATATATATATATAAATTCGCCACATAATATTAAAAATTTTTTGATGCTATCGGTCATTTTATTATTAATTAAAGACATTTTTAGGACATTTGACGTTTCAGTTTATTTATTTCTTAAACCATCTGCAGAATTATAATTAAACACTAAAAAGGGATTCAAATGTAATTAATTTTTATATGTTACAGAAAATTTAAATAATAAATTGTATTTACGCTAACTTTATTCAAAAAATCTTTCAAAAATTCAGTTAAATTACTAATTTTGTAAGTTGTGTTATTTCTTGCAACTCTACCTTTTACTTGAGAGAGATATTTCCTTCCCCAAAGGACATTTTCCGGACGATATATAAGAACAGATTTCCTATCTGGTTTTTCCCAGCAAAAATTAAGTTCTCTGAGCAATTTCCAGAGCTCAGTTCTTTTAATTTCAGATAAATCCCCATCTTCATTGATTTTAGTTAGAATTTTGTCGACGGTTGGGATGTACAACTCCTTTTATTGCACTTTACATCTCTTCTTCCAACGAGGTTTTTCGTCTACATTATAAATATTTATCGTAATAAGTTTTTCGTTGAGGAAGAAGTATTTAAATTGTAACTTAGAATTTTTTGAGAGAAAAAGACTACGTTTTAGTCTGAATAAGCCTAAAACGGTTTCTATGCCAAAATTAAAAATAATAAAAATACAGTTGTGATTTGTATTAAATATGTCAAAATTATTTATATTTTCCAATGTATGTGAAGAAATCATAAGAAATAAAATAATATCATAAAAACTTTTTATTTTAAGTTTATTACCGAAATATTATTCTGTGCTGTACATACTTAGTGATAAAGTAAACCTCCTTCTAACGCCTATGACGAGGATTAAAATACTTTTTAACACTTCACACATCCCAATATCTATTGTTATCCAACCCAGATAGTCCATTATTATAGACCGGTTTATATGATTATAAAATTACAAATCCATTCCTACGAAAAATAAATGTGTCTAACAGATTTTGCCAAAGACGCCGGACTAAAGAACACAGGTAGTTTGCTAAGAAAAAAAAAGGGTAAAAAATTATTTATTACTTGCTCTAGTTCTTGAACAAACTATAGTACAAGAGTTGCCTCTCTCTCGGGTCTATTTTCCTGAACTCAAAGCTCTTGGGAGGGGAGGGGGCGATCATCCCCACCGCCCCCCCCCCCTAGATCCACGCCTGCTCTGTATATTATTTCACATAATAATAATCTTTTAACCGAACTGTTAAAAATGTTATGTGTTCCAAATTTGACTTAATTATCATTAAAAAGAAATTATATAAATTTAAAAAACTAAAAATATAATAAAATTTAACATTCTGTATCTTAAAAACTAAGCATTATCGGACATAAGTTTGAAAACACCCTGTATGAGACTGGAAACCAATTTTATGAAATTACATCCCTGATCTCTTTTGTTAGACTAAATAAACAGAAATTTTATTCTCTGCTTAATAGTGAGCCTTTTCATGATTAAATCTCGTAGTATCTACTTTATAAATTTAAAAAAGAAATGAAGAATAATCAGCTATTACTAATTATCGTCTTCTGAAAACATCTAGGGGCTTATTGATGACGATGTATTACATTTTACTAATAAAATGCTGCCACTCCAAGTTTATAATCATAAAATTATATTCTGACCCTCGTATATAAAGTTAAAATAATAAAATTCACTAAAACCCAACGGATTCGGTTCTTTATTCTCACTATCTAGTATTTTTTAACTTAATTACCCCATCTAAACTGTAAACCTAATACAAACAACGAAACCTAATCCAGGCTATCTCCAGATGGCTATCGAAGGCCTTTCGCCGATAAATCACTGGATGGATCGGGCCTCCGTTATCCTAATAGATGTTGGTTTACGCTGAAAACCTTTCGAGATTAGTTCCGGTGTTTGTTGAGGTTTTAACGGGAGATTAAATGGTGTACCAGGGTTTATAATTGGTCAAAACTTTATAGTTTATATAAACGGCCAACAAAAGACAATAACCATTATTAATATTTCTGTTATGACTTGTATATTTATTGCATGCGTAGGGTGTATAGACATAGAAAATTCAAAGTTTGACATATTAAGCCTTCATATCGTTGCGACCTCTAAGACCTGTTGTGTCTCCATATATTAAGAGATCCTTTTTAAACTTTGTTTGTATATAGCCTGTGGCTGTAGCTACCAGCTGGATTAAGTTTATATGTTTGAATGACAATGTACCGTGAGAGAAAGTCAATCATCATATATATATATATATATATATATATATATATATATATATATATATATATATATATATATATATATATATATATACATATACAGGTCTGGAAAATCCACACCAGAAACTGGACGTTTCTTAAGTAAAATACGTGTAAATTACCAGTTTGGCCCTCGGATGAGGGGTAATCCAATGCTGGCGTGGTGAGAGCGGGCGGCAGCATTCGCCACGCCCTAGGATTCCAAGTTATTTGCTTTTATTCGGCCGTCGAAGCGCAAGTACCGTGTTTCGCTCCAAATTTTTTTGTTACAATGGTAGTTTATTCCACGGGACAAAAAGAGCACATTATTAAGTGGTACACTATTCTGGTAAATAATCGGCAGATTTGTATTTTTGTGTGAAAATCATCCTGTTCCTTGAAAATTTAAAATTTCGGAAATTATTAAAAAATTTGAGACAACCGGTTGTCTAAAAATTTGTAAAAAATGCACTGATAATAATGAGGAGCAACCGGTTCCTCAAATTACTGAAGAACGAGCAAATCGGGGAGACTGACGTTTGTAGTTTAGCAGAAATTAATTTTCCTTTCAATAGTATCGTAATTGCCTAAGAACTTGACATGAACGCTCGAACAGTTCGAAATATTTTAAAGCTAATAGGAATATAACCCCTGAAGTTTTGGCAAATATGCGAACCTTATTTTACAATAGACTGGGTTATTGTCTCGCTCAAAGTAGAGGCCTGTTTGAACACCTCTTGTAGACTTTTAGGTGTTTTTGTTGATTTAAACTGAATTTAATTATTTCTTTATTTATTTACAATTACTGAACGTGTTACTTTTATTTTTTTATCAGAATAAAAGTTTATTTTTGAGAATAATTTTTAATTTTAAAGTGATCTATTAGCTTATTTACTTAGAAATTACCATTGCGTTTAACTAGTATTTTTATTAGAATAAATGTTTATTTTGTGACAGAAATATCAATTTTCTTTACGCTCAACGCCCAACAAAAACTAATTTTTTGTATTTCGACTATTTGATGTATTTAAAACAATCAATGTATCAAATAGTCATTAAATATTCCAAATTCCGTCGATTACGTTATAAGTTTAGACGAAAAGTTAATACACCCTCTCATTCGTTTCAAGGTACTGCTCGTTTTCGTGTCGCACGGAATTTAGCGGGGGTAATATTGCGGTAGGCGTTTCCTACGATCTTCTGTCCGAACTCTCTGAAAGAAGTTAGACGGGTTAGAATTTGAGAAACGGCCAAAATAATTTCTAGTTAAGAAATTTAAAATAGAAGTTTGGCTATAGTAACGTTTCTATTAAACCTCGGTAATATAAACGGCCAGTCTTTCTTTCTAAAGTTTCGTCTCAGGTTAAAGGCAACAGTGTTGTGGTTGCGTCGCGCCCAGTTATATTTGTGCGCCGCTCTTCTATTTGACATTGGACTGTCGAGAAACAAATATCAACGATTACAAAATTGGGCTAAACAGAAAGGCAGTAATATATTTTCGCCGTACGCTGGTGTGTAAAATACAAAAAAAAGCATGTTATCCACATGACGAGTATCTAACTTTTACTAAATCAAAAGCCGAGGTTAAATTCCAAGGCTTACTGGATCATACAGTGGATCGAATTATATTGCTTAAAATTAGACGCCCTTGAACAAATCGATAAATTAGATTTGTAGATATGATTTTCAATTGCGAATGGGGCTTCGATGGAACGTCAGGTCAGAGCCAGTACAAAATGAAATTCACTGATCCGACTATTTCTGATACAAGCTTATTCCTAACCTATCTTATTCCACTTCAATTAGCAGGTATTAACACGCAAACTCAACAAGAACAGATTGTGTTGTACAATTCCAAACCCTCGTCTACTATGAATTGCAGGCCTCTGAAATTTAAATTTATTAAGAAAACCGAACAAAAGTCTTTAACGAAAATAGAAAATTATGAACTCGAACCAGACAACTTGCACCATATAATAGAGTTTTCTTTGCCATCAAAGCTTCAGTACAGTACAACTTATCTATGACGATGATAGATGGCTAGGTGAATGCTTTATCTGGAGCGAAATCGGTCCAACGTTGTTACTTCTGTCAAACAACATCTCAGTTCAACAACATTAATACTGTGTCTCAGTAAATACAGAATATTTCAAGCTTCAGCCATTGTAATAAGAGTAAAGCGAAATTGATCCTCCGGTCTCTCATCATTTCGCAAACTATTGGAAGCGGACATTAAACTGCAATAGAGAAGTTTTGGGAATACAAACTTCAAACAGCAAGATTATTCTTCAAAGGATATTCTTGGTACAACAGTCCAACCGAAATGCACAAATGACTTACTCCATTGACCAGACATCATAGCATTTGCAATATTACCGATAGGTAAACTATCGAAAGATGCAGAAAAATCAACGGACCAGTTGATAAGAAACTATCGCCTAGACTTTGCCCGAAAATCTTTTCGAGAAAAAATATGGAGGATGTGTTCCAAAACTTTTGGCGTCGATGGATCCTTACACTGTTTTTGACATAGTAAGGATTCTGATAAAAATTCATACGTATTGGAGAATGAGAAAAGAGCTGTTAACAAAGAAGGCAGTGATTAAACAATTATTTTTATTATTTTTATTACAGTCGTATTATTTATTCATTTATGTGAATCAATAAATATTATATTACTTACAAATGATTTGCATTGGTATTTATTAAGAAGTCTTAAGCATAGAGGAAAAAGTACTTTCTCCTTTTTAACGATTATCGATATCCATGTATTTATTATTACATCATTGAAAATCATGACTGCCATTTCGACCACCTGCTTGACTAAATGCAAATGTTTTGGCACCAACATCCTAATGCAGCTGTTTACTCTAACATAAGAACCAGAATTTCTGCGAATTGGTAGTCCGTAAAATTTTGTTGGCTTTCCGATGACTTTTTCCCTTACCACCAATCCCTTGATTTTGTTTTTTCAGCTGTCTAAGTCTCGTTCCCAGTCGTTTCTCGACATACCTTACACATTCTTTCTTTTCTACCGTTATTTCTTCCCCATAAGGTTTGGAATCTAGGATAACTTTGAATGTTTTGCTGTCCCCGTCGGCGACATATTGGACATATCTCACGTCATGCTTCTTAACTGATCTCTGTAACATTTCCGTGATCTCATCGATTTCTATCTTTCCCACACTTCCCGTGTGAGTGATGAAACATTTTTCCTTGTGTTCTTGATACCATGCCTCATACTGTTCAATATTCTCGTCTGTCAAAATTTTCTGACTGCTGTACATTTGGCAAAATCTCACTTTCCCGCTGTAACTCCCGATGAGAGTTTAGAAGCCAAGTAAGGAAGTAAAGCCCCGCTTCCTCCACGTGCCATCCTCCAAAACAGTCAAATTCTCAGCCGTTTTCCCGTACATTGTATTTAATTCTTTTTCCTCATTCACGGCTTTCTCCAATACGATTCCGTAAACGGCAGTTGCGAAATTGTCGATGTTTTAGTGGCGTGCGTAATACGTGTCTTTTGCTACTCCAGCACAAATCTCCATAAACCCACAGAATTTTTTTTATACCGTCCAATCCCACACCCAGCAAACGAAACACAAATACTAATCGTCGTTTCATTTCAAAAGAGTTGTTGATTTTGAGGAAAGAATGCACAATTTTCACTTCAAAGTTATCGCACCACATAAGAAGTTTGAATCCCTCCCCGCCTTTGATATTTTGGGAAAATTTAACTTTCTCACGAGACGTTTCACATACGTTTTCCGAAATGGCAGCAAGGACGGAGATAAATTCAATAATGCAATGACTAAAAGCAGAAGTTATTGCAGCTCCTAACGACCGCTTGCCGTTCAGTTTTCGCGCAAACGTGCTGACGTTTTCTGTCTCGCAACATGATTTTAACCCTTTGTTCGACAATTTTTTCGAATTCGTTTCGAGTAAAAAATTCCGAAAAAACAGCGATTTTTAAACTTTAGAGAGATCGAGATGTTTTCGATTTGAAATAAAGTCGTAAACAGAACTAGTTCGGAAAGTTAACGTGAAAAGGACACAACGGCACGCGTACATTCACATGCATTCACAAAGCGTCAACAAACGACTGCTATACCCTTCCGAAAAAGAATTTAAACGCTCGAAAAGGTTAGAGGTGTTACAGGTTCCATATACCTACGAAGGAAAGTATATTTCGCAAAATTCTTCATATGGCGTGTTTTTGATTACATCTAAATTCAAAATATGCAAAAAAAATCGATTTTTCAAAACCGCAAAGGTGGAAGACCCCCCGGGCTGTGCGTTGATGTATCGGTCCATCAGTAAGTCAGGACAACGCCTCTATAAGTTTATATTAAGTTCTATTTTTTTTTCTATTGCATGGTTATATTTGTACCCTTTTTAACAAAGTTTGTTAAAAATATTTCGTCTGAAGCAATTGCGCCGTTCAATACTTTAATAACGGAAAAAATGTCATGCAAAATGAAATAAAATGGAAGCATTAATTCATAAACCAATTTAAATATTTTATTTAATATTTTAATTAACAGGAGTAGGTCTCGTAAATAAAAACAATGGGAGATTTAAATTATTTATTTTTAAATTCCATTTTATCGTTCCTATGCTTTTTATATACCCTTATAAACATATAAAAAGAAAAACGAACGATACATACTTCTTACTTATTGAGATTTTATATTAATAGCTTAAATTTACAATTTAGGGTTTAGGTTTCTTCTATTTATGTTCGTAATCCATATATTTAATAATTTTATTCATTCATTCAGGTCTGTATGGTTTTATATACAGAAATATTTTAAAATAAAATCTGTAAATAACTATAGCAATCTGGATTTCGAGAACTTCGTTGGTTTATTTTTTCTACATGTTTTTTTGCATAACAGTAACCAAGTATTATGAATTTGAAACAGATACAAGCAGGGCAAGTTCTAGACCCCTGATCCTCCACATGTAAACTGAAATTAGCTGCTCGCTTTTATAAACCCTATAATATGTCTTCTTAAATTAATTACTGCCTTATACACCTATATATGCCTACGTACCTGTTTATATAGGGTGAATCACCTGTTGGTTTTCTAAAGTTAAAATTAAACATATATTTGACTAACTAAACTCATGGATCCGGAATGAAAGGTGTATCTGTGGCAATTATGTATGGAAAACAATATTGCTCATATGACTACCACGGCTCCTTTGACTGACCTGCATCTAATGACATTTTTCACCCCTTAGAACACAAAATGACTGCATACAATTCAATGATACATAGAGCATTCTCTTTGCCTCTCTCTGAAGAAGATCTTCAAGAAGAACTAAATATCATTGAAAGGATTGCAATCTCAAACAATTTCTCCCAACAAACCATAAAAAAATTAATAACTAAAAAACAAGAACAACTAGCCTTTAGTTCAATATATCCTAAATTAAAAAATGATAAAGATAGTTCATCTTATATATCTTTGTCATACTGTGGTACCCTACCAGAAAGCATAGCTAATACTCTTTCCAAAGATAACATAAAAGTAGCCTTTAAATCTCAACATAATCTGTCCACTATACTTTACAATGCTAAAGATAAAATTAATAAATTTGATAAATCAGGAGTTTATAAGTTAAAATGTTCAAAGTGTGATAGCTTGTATATCGGACAAAGTAATAGAAGCTTTAAAACTCGCTTTTCAGAACACTACCGATCATATAGACTACAAAAAACAGACTCGAGCTTTGCCAACCATGGCTTAGGACACAACCACAGTTTTCCTAATTTAAGCAACTCTGACATATTACATTATTCAACAAAGGGCCAAAAGTTAAATATTCTTGAATCTTTAGAAATATATAAACATAGTAAAAATAAAAAAGTAAATTTGCTTAATGACCAGACAGAATTTGGGTTTTCCCCGTAATTTGTTGTTGTCAAATAATAATTAGTTCCCAAAATTTAGTACCTCCCCTTTGTAATAATGTAATTTCTCAGATAGTTTTTATTTCTTATTAAATTTTCTCATGTTTCTGTATTGAATACTTAGTCTACCTTTGTAATTCAGTTTGAAAATGACTCTGTGAGTTGAAACTGCAGTCACTGTTTTCTAAATAAAATTAGTGTTATAAAACATAGTAGTTCCTTTTTAAACATTTCCCGTAGTCCCATTTAATTGAATAACATATTCTCAGCGGTGTTTCCACTTCCTGAAGCAGTCCTGGAAGTCAGTTTTCGGAATTGCCTTCAGTGCATTCCTCGCATTAGTTTCAACCATCTCTTTATCATCGAACGAGTGTCCTTTGAGCAGCAGTTTTAATCTGATACAGAGCCAAAAGTCTCAGGGAGCTACGTCGGGACTGTACGAAGATTGACGAAACTGTACGACTTCGTGCTTTGTTAAATATTACTGCACAAGATTCGATGAATGCGCTGGCGCATTCTCGTGGTAAAGCAGCTAATCACGGCTTGTCCAAAGCTGTAGCCGTTCTCTTGTGACTGCGTCATGCAATCTTTTCAATACTTCAACGTAGTATTCTTC
Source organism: Diaprepes abbreviatus (assembly GCA_034092305.1). Taxonomy (NCBI): domain Eukaryota; kingdom Metazoa; phylum Arthropoda; class Insecta; order Coleoptera; family Curculionidae; genus Diaprepes; species Diaprepes abbreviatus. The sequence continues at coordinate 7,733,945 of JASJET010000303.1, forward strand.
AGTGATCGTATAACCTCTGGGAGCATATTCGTGGTGCACAACACCTTCATAATTCACTTTGCTCCGACTTTGACGTGCTTTTTTTTGTCTTGGCGATTCAGAATGCTTCCACTGTGAAGACTGTCGCTTTGTTTATCTAAATGCCTTATTTATCATATTAATTGTTTCCGAGAAAGTTTTTCCAAGATTAACGCAAAACTTGATGCAAAATGCGACGAACGAAAAAAAGACACTGTAAACAAACGCACACCGTTCACGAACTAACATGTCCAGTCGGTAACTGCGCACACCAACGAGTTCGTGAAGACTTACTGGTGACGCCCATGCCCCACAGAGGTCGCTCGGAAGTTTTGACGCGGAGATATGAATGCAGGCTCGATACTTTTGGGACAAACCAAACAAAAATTTCAGAATTTTTCATGTTTCATACTTTATAAATCGTAAAAAATGCATAATTATTTTCAAACTCAGTTTTAAAATACTGCATTCCTATAAATTAAATTATGTTTATATCCAAACTATAGAAGTATTTGAAATTTTACACATAATTTCTGTAAGGAAATAAAAAGTTTTTACCAATATATAGTTAATCTTTAACTTAAACTATGAATTAATAAGGGATTATGGTCCACACTACCATCCATGCCTGGTAATTGTAGGAGTAAGTACTAAGTCAAATTTGCAAGCCTATAAATTGTCACTCAATGTCGTAATTGTTTAGGCAATTTTCTAACGTCAGAATTGGGATGTTGACTATTTTTGGAAAAGAGTTTAAAACAATGCTTTAGTACCTAATGTAGTCGAAAATATTTAGAAATTTGTTTTGATACAACTAGTACTTTAAAAATTATAAATTTTAAATTCCGTTTAAAATTTTTCGCCGATACTTATCACTTGATCGATGTGACGTCATACTGGTAAAATGACAAGGATATATAAAATTTTTTCTTAATTTTTGTAATATAAGATGAGTTCTAAGGCATTTTAAGTATTGTGCTGTACCTCAGTGTACAAGTATTACACTTAAAACACCTGAAAAGTTATTTATTCGCGTTCCACGTTCGGAAAATAATAGGAAAAAGTGGCTTTAGTTAGTCCAGCACTACTCGTTTTATTTTAGTTTTGAACTTATAAATACCGATTATTACTATTATGTATTCATTATCATCAAATTGCTTACATGGAGGTCTTCATATTTCTAAATTCAGCAGAGTAAAAGTTACCGTTTGTTGCAAAGAAATTGGCCGTCATAAAACAATCAATTCTCGGCAAATTCGAATTATTTGCCTCAATAAATCCAATTTCCTTCATGAGAAAATTCCTTAGAATCGTTTTCAAAGAGCAAAGTAAGCAAGTTTGGAAGAAATAACACGAAAATGACTATAAAAGATGAACTAGGCAACGTAGCCCTCGACAGCGATCACGAATGTGATATAAAACCAAAAAATTTATATGTCAAGTTCGTGACAGCTATGACGTTGGCTGTATTCTTTAAAGTAATTATCAAGTGATCAAGTGAAAAAAAAATAAAACTGATAACCATGTTCTTAGGTTGATGTGATCATAATTCCTTCAAGTGATAGAACTGAAAGTAACATTGACTTAAAAGAATAAACGTATCAGAACGGAGTGCAAGCAATGACGTTAGTATGGAGTGATATCATTCATGTTGATTGGTGTTCATTGTCACGTGATTCGAACGATATTTAATTACATTTTTATTATTAAATCAAAATAAAATTCCTTAAAAGTAAAGAAAAAATATTGTGTTTTTTAAGATTTATATTGTGAAAACTACCGTTTCGCGGCAAAATTATATTTTTATTTGAATACAGTCAACATCCAAATTGTTGTGTTCAAAACTAAATTTAACAAAAAAATTATTAATAACGATTCTTGAGTAATATACAAATTGCATTTTTATTAGAATTCTTTTTTCAGAGGAAATTCTGGGCTCAAACTCAGCATTATGGATGTCAAGTGATGGCCTTCTCGTTGTTTTTGCTACTTTTAATGACACGTTAGTAGAAGAGTTACGATTTCCATGGTACGGGTCTATAGGAGAAGGCCGTTTATATCCAGATATAAGATCGCTTAGATATCCCAAGCCTGGAACCAGAAATCCAGTTGTCAGTCTAACGATAGCGGATTTAGCTGACATCTCGAACATTAAAACTAAGAAAGTAATACCACCGGCTGTGATCGCAAATGTGTAAGTGTATTTTTAGTAACATTAATCTTAAATATTTTTAAAGGCATTTTTTTGAGTTGTTTTTCGTTTAATAAACCCTAAATATCAAGATTACCAAAAAATCACCTTTCTAACAAGATGCCACACACCCTATACTGTCATTGATAAGTATAAAATTGTGTCAGTATTATTATCGTTAAATAAATTATTTTTAAAGTTATTATGAGATCCTTAGTTCTTCCTGTGGAGAACTATGTAAAGGACTAAATATTTGTATTGCTTTTAAGACGTTATCAGCCAAATTCACTCCTAAACTTAAATTAAATCCAGGTCCCGTGGATTTTAACTGTTCTAGTAGGTTCGTTTTGCTGAAAATCGTGTGTAAATTTATATTATCTACATACAGGGTGCTCCAACATAGATTGTAGGGATTGCTGAGAGTTACAAAATAATTATTAGATAATCAAGATAGCGCATGACTTTGATATAAACCGAATTTATTATTTTTAAAATGGAACATAATGTATATTGCTTTATCTTTAAAATTTAACATTCTGTATATTGTTTCATTTTTAGGTTACTCTATTTTTTGTCACTTACTTATTATTGGATTCTTGGAGTTTATACAGAGTCATTTATTATTTATGGCCACTTTTCTAAAAGAAAACAAAGGCATATTTGACGGCGTCTGTTTTTTTTTATATGACAGAATAGTATCATTTCAAATTGAAAATACTAGCTCTTATCAGACAACAAAAAAATTTAGATGAAGACTTTCCCTAGAATTAAATTGTAAACATAATATTTATTACAAACAGTAAAAAAACTGTGAAAATTACTTAATTAAATGGTCGAAATACCTACAGTTTTATACAATACAAACATTTAAGCGATATTCTAGGGATACACTGACATCTCTTAATATATTAGAGCTAACATTATTAAATATATTTCAAATCCTTTTCTTTACACCTTCCTTTGTAGACGGATGTTTTTGATACAGTAAATTTTCACAAAGCCCCGTAGAAAACGTCGAATCTGGTCCTCTTCTTCCAATCCTTGAAACCACTGACGAATTATACTAAGACGGTTCATTCTTATGGGAGGATTGGAAGCGTTAAGTATTAAAATTTGGTCATTGATAAAAGGTAGTTTTTACTATAAGTAGTAAAACGGCAAGGAATGATGTATATGCAGTGTTGCCGTATTGAATAGTTGATCTAAACTACAGGTACAAGTTTTTTTATCCCTTGGTTTATTATATTAGTTTAAGTTTACAAAGGGAACGTTGTAATGATAAAACCTTTCAGTAAAACTTCGCTAGGCTGCGCCAACCTTGTATTTAAATCGATAAAAAGGTGAACCTTATCCCTCTTAGTCGGTAGGAAGGGATATGAAGTATTGCCACGTTTTCAACATAAATCCGAAAATTTAAATCTTTTATACTTGTTTCTAACAAAAGCATGTATATCACATTAAAATACTTATATCTAATCATTGACAATATTGCAAATTGCTTTTTATGAATGAGACGGCGTACCAGTTTGGCGTACCATTCAGGAGCGTCAAAATTATAGCGCAGGATAGAAATTCTTGGCATATTTCTTCTATGTTGAAACTCAACATGAAGAAAGGTATGAATATTAGCTGTATAATGAACCAGCGCATCGTCATGCATAAACCACATTTGGTTGCGGATAATAGTATATACTTAATATAAAAATGGCTTAAGATATTCTGTCAATAATTGCAGATGGAAAGTTATCACCTATTTTGGCTCTCCATGAGAATATGTAGGGCATTATAATGAAAATTTTATAAAATGTTGTTTCATTACTTCAAAGTAGAAAGTCAAAAAATCTTGGATCTTAATATATATTATATCTTTTCAATTACTTTTTGCCCCTTCTAATAACTGTAAGCTTAGTTAATTTATTATCAAAGTTTATATGAAATATATTGCTTTTGCTTTTTTGTAAATCAAGAAGAGGGCTGTTTCTCTGTAAGAACTGAAAACATTTGTTGCATTATCTATTACTATCAATGGTGGTTTTTCCAGACTAGATATTAACTTATTTTTTGACCCATTTTATAAAAATTTCACTGTTCGTTTCTCTGTAATAATCTAAAGTCAAATAGCAAACTTGCTCCGTTAACAAAACCCCTCGCAGACCCAACATCAACACTTTTAATGTTGTCTCTTACAAAATAACTATATTCTTCAATTAAGCAGAAAATTTAAAGAGGATTTTTCGTTAGGCATAATTTTTTGTACTCTACATTTCATACTTCCGTTTTGGTTTCTTTGGTAAGATCTGTGGTTTTTCCTTTGGGAGGAAAGGAAATAAATGAATTGTTTTCTTTCCTTTTTCTAATCGTATAGGTTTTCCTTGAAATTTTAAGAGTAGCGGTTACTTTTTAGAAATAATGCCACTTATTTAAAAAAATGGAATCAAATATGTCATTGTTTTTTGAGAAAAGTGGCCATCAGTATTATGTAGACCGAACAACTCTATAATGCGTGAGTGGCAAAAATTAGTTAACCACAAGAAAAAACAATATACCGGGTGTTCTATTAAAAAAAAGTAAGTTTGGTTGATGACAAACCTATACGCAGACTTATCTAGAAAAAATTCTTGTTTAAAGCTGTCAGTGTCCCTACAATTAATGGGTTAAATATTATTTTACAATTCTTATAAATACAGAGCTCTTGCACTCTGACACATTTTTGGACTGTCCTGTATGTTAACAACTAGCTTTTATATATTAAAATAGAGACAGCCTAGAGGCGAAGCTTTAGATTAGGTTAAAGGACTAGTCCCATGAAAATAAGCGAAATTTTCCTTTTTTTCCCGTTTCATAATAACAAAAAACATTTTTTCTTAGATTTTTAATATTCAAAACTTGATTGAATTATTCATGTAATCGTTAATTTAAATTGTTGATAACCAACTAAGAACAGTTTTAAGGTTAGAACATATTAGTAAATTAATAAACTGATTTATCGATTCCTCTCTGCAATATCATTAAGGAGATCTAATCGCTGCCCATGTTTATATAAAAAATATTAGATCACAATGATAATATTTGAGAATTCAATTTTGAGAAATGAAAAAATTTGTAAGGAGTCTGATGGGAAATCAGCATCGTGACACTTTCCTTTGAATTATATCAACATCTGTCGAATAGACAAGGTTGGAAAAAAAATTAAAAATTCACTTTTTGAAACATACAGATTTCTTTTTTTTTGCAATAAAATATTTAGCTTACTGTGGGATTTAGTGAGATATCAATTAAAAGGAAGGACATAAAATTTAAGACTAACCTGTAGTAAAAAGGGGTTGAATCGTTGCATGGGCGCGCATTTCAGATCTTTGAATTAACGCAATATCACATATATATATATATATATATATATATATATATATATATATATATATATATATATATATATATATATATATATATAGAGTGTCCGGAAATAATGATGACAAAGTTTAAGGTATGATTCAACATAACAAAATATGAAGAAAAGCTTACATATACCCTGGAAAATGGTGTCATGAAAGTAGTTTTTATTTAATTTATTAAGATCTACTTACAATACAAAAATTATTTTTTTGTTAATATTATTAGAAGTAATTTTTTAAAAGTACCAGGTTACCCATATTGTAACCAGTGGCGTGAGAACCAAGAGGAGGTTAGATATTTATGGTCATATTTTTTTTTCGCCGAGTGTATTTTCGCTATTTCTTAAATAAATTACGGTTAATTACATTTTTATGTAAAAAAGATTCTCTAAATATAAAGTAGTATAGTAGACCGTTTTTGAGATCAACAGATTTTAAAGAACGACTGCAGTAAACAGACAATGTAATAAAAATAAGAGGGTGCTTGAGAGCTATTTTAAAATGTAGTTATGTATACCGGGTGTCAACGAATCTATTAGACAAGCCATAATTTCTAGAGTATTATGTGTATCAAAATGAGAATTGGTACAGATAAATGGTATGTGAAGGGGAGAGTTTTCGCATATTTTCCACTTTCCGGCCACTTCCGGTTTCACCGGAAATGGTCCCGGTTTTGAATTTTTAAATAGAATACCCTGTATATTTTAACATTTTTGGATTTCTGAGACAATTTTAGGTCAGAATGTGACATTTTAAAAACTTTTTATATCTACTTCATTTTTTAGAGCCACTTTTAAAATTGCATCTAGGTGGCCATGATCGGACGCAAGCTAATCTAAGGGCCTTAGGTGATGTCAAAAAAATACAATCGCAAAGTTTTAGTTACTAGTATGAAAGACAGGAATAAGACAAGTTGACAAAATTACGTTTTCATTTCTAACTATTAATTTTCAAATGGCGACCCCTTTTTGACAACTACTTTTCAAAAAAAGCATTCTTTGACGAATCTAACGGTACTAATTTATTTGCGATTGGATTAGACATAAGAACAGAAATTAAATATTATTAAGCAGAATACTGGATAATTTATTTACTTATGACAAGTGCGCCATGGACAGCCATGATGCATAATAATTTGCAACTGTTTTTATCAAGTCTTCTTTGGAAAACAAAGTACTCACTTAAGTAGATAATGACAGTGACATACGCTCTAAGAACAGACGTAAAAGTTTCTTAATTTTTGTTAAGTTTAGAGTTCTTAGAGCGTATGTTCATTGTCATTATCTACTTAAGTGAGTGCTTTGTTTTCCAAAGAAGACTTGATAAAAACAGTTGCAAATTATTATACATCATGGCTGTCCATGGCGCACTTGTCATAAGTAAATAAATTATCCAGTATTTTGCTTAATAATATTTAATTTCTGTTCTTATGTTAATCTAATCGCAAATAAATTAGTACCGTTAGATTCATCAAAGAATGCTTTTTTCGAAAAGTAGTTGTCAAAAAGGGGTCGCCATTTGAAAATTAATAGTTAGAAATGAAAACGTAATTTTGTCAACTTGTCTTTTTCCTGTCTATCATACTAGTAACTAAAATTTTGCGATTGTATTTTTTTGACATCACCTAAGACCCTTAGACTAGTTTGCGTCCGATCATGGCCATCTAGATGCAATTTTAAAAGTCGCTCTAAAAAAATGAAGTAGACGTAAAAAGTTTTTAAAATGTCACATTCTGATCTAGAATTGTCTCAGAAATCCAAAAATGTTAAAATATACAGGGTGTTCCATTTAAAAATTCAAAACCGGGGCCATTTCCGGTGAAACCGGAAGTGGCCGGAAAGTGGAAAATATGCGAAAACTCTCCCCTTCACATACCATTTACCTGTACCAATTCTCATTTTGATACACTTAATAGTCTAGAAATTATGACTTGTCTAATAGATTCGTTGACACCCGGTATATATATATATATATATATATATATATATATATATATATATATATATATATATATATATATATATATAATATACAGAGTATCCGGAAATAATGATGACAAAGTTTAAGGTATGATTCTACATAACAAAATACGAAGTAAAGCTTACATATACCCTGGAAAATGGTGTCATGAAAGTAGTTTTTATTTAATTTATTAAGATTTACTTACAATACAAAAATGAACTTTTGTTGTTATTATTATTAGAAATAATTTTTTAAAAACATCAGGTTACCCATATTATAACCAGTGGCGTGGGAACCAAGAGGTGGTTAGATATTTATGGTCATATTTTTTTTCGCCGAGTGTATTTTCACTATTTCTTAAATAAATTACGGTTCATTATACTTTTATGTAAAAAAGATTCTCTAGATATAAAGTAGTATAGTAGACCGTCTTTGAGATCAACGGATTTTAAAGAACGACTGCAGTAGACAGACAATGTAATAAAAATAAGAGGGTGCTTGAGAGGTATTTTAAAATGTAGTTATGTATATTTATCAAACTAATACTTATCACAATTACTTAATAACCCAAAAATTTGTTCTTTAATGATATGTCTTGATATTGGTAAATCAAAATTTTCACATCATAAATCATCAATAATACATACACTCGGTTATTGATATGAACGTAATACCTTGTGGACTGCATTCTTGTTCTAATTTATATTTTTCTACATTGACTATATTCTGGATGCCATTGTGTGCGTTTGAGACCTACAAATTTACCAGCATCATGAGACATTCGAATATTATAAGTAAAAATTATACTAATGTATAAACTTATTTATTATAAACGAGTAACGTTAGACTGTCTCGGATATAAATATAATTAGTAAAAATACAACGTTGACACATCCGACAGTAGTTATGACTTACAAATCTAAATGAGTCGATTGAAGCTCTGTATTTAATTATTTTCTTTATAATATTTTCTATTTCGATAATATATTTTAATATAATTATATTATTTTTATTAGCGAATGAACCTCCTTAGCTCCCATTTTACTTATAATTGTACTAAACTTTCAAAAGAAAACTATTATAAAGATATAAATTAGAATAGGAATTTAGAAATAAAATAAAACAACGTATTTAACAGTCTCTAACTTACAATAATATTTTCACAATCAAAGAAAATACAGTTAATTTCTCATAGATAGATAACTCCGCCTTTTAAATTTATAATGAATTCCTGTTCTAAGTTTCCTAGAATTTCTGAGAATTTTGTGGATATGGTTGAAACTAAACTACCTGTAAAGAGGTTTCATAAGTGTAAAACATGTTCTAATGGCTTATCTCTCTCAAGTTTCAATTATTGTGTTAATGGGAGAGCAACACCATTGCCTTTACAATATAAAAAAAAAGTCATCAGAAGTTATTCTCTAAATCTTTTCTGTAAAAAGTCCACATAAACAACAACGGAGCCCAAAATTTATAGTCATTTTCGTTCTCATTTCAGAGATTATTACTTCACTGCAGTATCGTGGATAAGCCTCACCGAGATATCTGTTGTTTGGTTAAACAGACCGCAAAATTTGTCCGTGGTTACAATATGTTCGAGTCCCAAGTGGGACTGCAAAGAGGTAAGTCATTTGTTTTCCCCAAGATGCAGTGGAACATTTATATTGAGTAGTTGATATTTAGGATTGTTGAGTTGAAATAAATTATACAACATATTCACGAATTAAGTCTTGTTTTTGCCCTATTTTGTAAATGTTATTAAATTTTACAATGATAACCGAATGTGACCTATTAAACCTTGATGATGAGGCTATTATGGGTCATTATGTGCAAAAGTTCAGCCAGATCGCTTTAGTAATTTACGAGTAATGTCAATTATTTATTAAAGATACCAAGAGTTGACATTGTTGCTCTGAAGATAATACTTCCAGAAACATTTTTAAAAGTGAAATGGATTCTTGAAAGGTCAAACTACAAAAAAATGTGAAAACAATATATATATATATATATATATATATATATATATATATATATATATATATATATATATATATATATATATATATATTTATTCCAAAATTATTGTTAAAAAAGTAGATTAAAAAGAGCTGAATTTTTTACTTATAAATAAGTAGAACAATTTTGTTATTTTTCATGCCATAGACTTGTTATGAGGTGGGCTGTAAAGGTGGTCGATTACTTTGAATTTCAGAAAAAAAAGCCGCTTTTCGACCAATAGGAGCTCTGATATATATATATATATATATATATATATATATATATATATATATATATATATATATATATATATATATATTTATTTTTTTTTTTTTTTAAATCAAGGACCTATATTTTGTGATGCAACGAATAAGTATACAATTTATGTATTGTGCATGAAGTGATAGCTCTTTAAAGTGACGTACGTCCGGATCTCCGTTTTTGCGCGGCGATATTATGATATCAGAACTTCAAATTGGATCGCGCTGCAAAATTTAACACTCTATTAGGTTGTAGGCAACGTAGGAACTTTTTTTTTAAACTGGGGTAACTAGACAAAATATGAACAACTGGCTAATTTTCATTACCGTGGAAATCGGAAAACGCCGGAAAATTGACGTTTTAATTACCAAAATTTATTTTCAATGCAAATACTAAAATTTTTTAATATATTGTTACCCCTACTTTAATTTTGATGTAAACATTATATAGGGGATTGAGACAAAGAGTAATTAGTGGACTGTATATAGGTTGGTTGCGGAGATGAGAAATTATACAAATAAAGGATGTTTTTTTTTATAGAGGTATAGAACTTTTAAATGGAATAAAACAAAGATGAATTTTTTAAATTGACATGAAATTTACTTTATTCGAAAGATAACCTTCTGGCATTATAATTTAAATATGACTTCTGGCATATGACCGCCATGGCTGGCTCGGACGTACTCTAATCTGGAGGTCCAATTTTCGATGACTTTTTCCAACATTTGTGGCTGTATATCGGCAATAACGCGGCGAATGTTGTCCTCCAAGTGATCAATCGTTTCGGGCTTATCGGCGTAGACTAGCGACTTCACATATCCCCACAGAAAATAGTCTAGCGGCGTTAAGTCGCACGATCTTGAAGGCCAATTCACGGGTCCGAAACGTGAAACTATGCGGTTACTAAACGTTTCCTTCATTAAATCAATTGTGGCACGAGCTGTGTGACATGTTGCACCGTCTTGTTGAAACCACAGCTCCTGCACATCATAGTTGTTCAATTGATGAACGAAAAAGTCAGTAATCATGGCTCTATAGCGGTCACCATTGACTGTAACGTTCTGACCAGCATTGTTTTTAAAGAAGTACGGACCAATGATTCCACCAGCCCATAAAGCACACCAAACAATCAGTTTTTCTTGATGTAACGGTGTCTCAACATACACTTGAGGATTATCATTACTCCAAATATGGCAGTTTTGTTTATTGACGTATCCATTCAAACAAAAGTGAGCTTCATCGCTAAACAAAATTCGCTTATGAAAATCGGGATCAACGGCAATCTTCTTTTGAGCCCATTCACCGAATCTACGCCTTGCTAGGTGATCGTGTGGCTTCAATTCTTGCACGAGTTGGATTTTGTAAGCACGCAAACCAAGATCTTTCCGCAAAATCTTCCATAAAGTGAATGAACACATATCCAATTCCTGTGCACGATGACGGATAGACTGATTCGGGTCTTCCTCTACGCTACGCTCTACAGCACCAATGACTTCTTCTGTACGCACTATACGACGTCTTTGTGGATGCGTATTGTCATTTAGAGTAAACGTGGTGCGACAACGTTCCATAGTTAATCGAATAAATTGCTCTGATGGACGATTATGTTGACCGTAAAATTGACGTAGTGCGCGATACGTATTTCGAACAGAACCATGATTTTCGAAATAAATTTGCACAATTTGGAAGCGTTGTTCAGGCGTCAGTCAATTCGTGTTGAAATACCAAACCAAACTAAACATAAATTACTTGACAGGTGAAAAAATGGCCTCCAGTTAGAAAAGTGTTGCCAACTTAAAGTTCTATACCTCTATAAAAAACACCCTTTAATATGAGAATACAAAATACGGCGACAGCGTGATACAAATACTAAAATGGCCTACCTTGTAGTCGAAATCACTTCACTAATTTCTTCTTGGTGGCCACCAGAATAATCCCAAGCTTTACAATACAGGAACCAGGAATCGAGGACACTATCACTATAATTTGGAGTAGTTTTGAGGCGAGAGCTAATGTATTTGAGAACAAAACGATACGCCTTTTCGATAAGGCGAGAGACTTGCAATACGTCGAGTACTATACTATACGACTACTACTGTACTACTACTACTACTACTACTACTGTTCTGTCCCTTTTTACATTTGTCCAAATGCGCGAGGGCCAGTAAAATATGTCACATGTAAGCGCGAGTAAAATTAAACTAAAAAGTAATGAAACCCACACACATTATATTCTGATAATAAAATATTCCCTAGTTAAATTTTCGATCATTATATACATATATATATATATATATATATATATATATATATATATATATATATATATATATATATAAAGTGAAATGCGAACAGTAAATGCAAACTTTGTTCCATCATATCCTTTCCGTGTTTGAGGTTGGATAGTTTGAATAAATTGCTAAAGACACAATTGATCCTATTCCACCATCATCAAGATTATGGTCTACCTGTACCACCATACCGAAAAGATAGTCAAAAACCATACCGAGAAGAAAATCAAAACTTACCCTCCCCGCCACAGTGATACGACAGAGGTACATGTTTCGTCTCTATTAGACTCATCAGGGTACCGACCTGCACCTGTCTGTGCAAAGGAAAGATCGGAAGGAAGTATGCATCACTGAACGTGGCTTCAGCGACCTTCCGCCGGATGGCGTATATATGTTTATGCGGCTTTCACGGATTCCTCCGTGTGAGATGCAATAGCAATGGATATATCCACATTAGGCTATTGTATTGCTGAAATCACATTTAGCCAACGTACAACTATGTGCAATTCGGTGTGTAAGTGAAATAAAATGCGAACAGTAAATGCAAACTTCGTTTCATCATATCCTTTCCGTGTTAGAAGTTGCACAGTTTAAATAAGTTGCTAAAGACACAATTCGTCCTATTTCACCATCATCGGGATGATGGCCTATCTGTACCACCATACCGAGAAGATAGTCAAAAACTTACCCTCCCCGCCACAGTGATACGGTAGAGGTACATTTTTCGTCTCTATTACACTCATCAGGGTACCGACATGCACCTGTCTGTGCAAAGAAGAGATCTAAGGTTATTCTAATTGTGTATAAGGAAAAAACACCTTTTTTTATTTCACTTTTTTAACAACAAAATAATTTTTTTAACTTTCCTTGTAGTTTGTCCATTTAAGAATCTATTTCACTTTTAAAAGTGTCTCTAGGAGCATTATCTTCTGAGCAAAAATTATTTAAACTTTTGGTTTCTTTAATAAACAATTTATATTACTCATAACCTGTTGAACTGATTTGTCTGACCTTTCTTACACTTATATTGACTCATATTGGCCTCACCATCAAGGTGTTACATGTCACATTCCGCCATCATTGTAAAAGTTCTTAACCTTCATAAAATAGTGCAAAAATAGCCATTATCTCAATAAATTATTTATCAATTTTGACGTATAAAACATAAAATTAAAAGCCTTTTCAATATCTACAACTTTTGCCAATACAACGTTTTTCTAAAATATCATCGGAAAACTCTACGGGCAGAAAATATAATTTTCCAACATTGGCCGTTGTAAACCAGAGCCAGTATCTCTTTACGTATTTATCATTTACTAGCCCTCAACCCTATGATTTACAACCTTCAGATATCTGTAGTAAATTTTTCGGTGAAATCGACCCTTTTTCACCACACAGAACAATTTTGTTCCAATAGCATTTTCATTTGAGATTTCGCGAATATGCGCTATTAAAGTTCAGACTATCTCCCATTTGTCAACAAAATTAAGCCGTTCAATTTTAAGCGCACTATATTGAATTTCTCTATTCTACTCGTCAGCTTTAGGTGCATGAAATTCGCAATACTGAATTATAGATTTTCACGCAGTCGAAGAATTTAAAAAATCAGTTCTTCGTTCATAAACAGATGGTAGAAAGAATACTCAATTATGTTTTTTTGCTATTGATTCGCATTTTAATTTTAACTTTTATTATTTCATCCAAGCCTTCTGTTCTTATTGCAAAACACAATTGATTTTCAACAGCTTTCAAGTCCCATTTGTATCCAAAAATATCATATTGATAACTGTTCAAGCGATCAAACACTGTCGAAATTTAAATTTAGTTTCGATATAAATTTCATTTTGGTCTGTATTGTAAAGCTCTTGTGTTCACCGAAATGCCATTTCTGTTTCTGATGAAATATTTATATTTGCCTGTTATTTTTGGACAACGTAGATCTGAAATCGTATTTTATGAAAATATATTCTCTTGTTTCTCTTGTTCTCCTAAATAGAATAATAAAAAATTATGCGTTTTAAATGTTGATGTTATTTTAAATGGAAAAAACTAATTATTTCTTGTTATTTTTGGAAATATAGCATTAATAAGATATTTTGTTTAGATGAGATACAAAAAACTGTAATTTGGAAGCACTACCATTGTAAGTTAAATAAGTTAAAGCACAATTTCTGTTTATTTTGTAAGTTCCCTAATAATAAATAATAAAATAAACAGTTTCTTATTATAACTATAAATAAAAAAATATGAACGGCGAAATGAACGCAAGTGTTCACACTTAATCTACTATGTTATAAAGTTCCGAATAATTTTAAAAAATGTCTAATTACGTGTTGAAAACTAATCTGCAAATATAGTCTCTATCTATTTTAATACATTAACGTAACTTTTGTAGGGTCATCGTCGATAACTCATATTTCACCTTCAGTTAACAGCTGTTTTGGTATTTATGACTTTTAATCTCCAATTTAATCGGCGCCCTTTTCTCTAACCCTTTGACACATCCATATATCTTACTTTTTATCTCCGGAGTTTTGCCGCAGCATATGTAGTAATTCGATAGACTGGTCCATATTTTACTCGTAAGAAAGCCTGAACTAAACTGTTATTACAAAATCGCTTGTGTCGTTGGTCATGATTAAAAGTTCAGAAAATTATAGTACATATTCTGGTGAGTATGTGTTGAGTGTTATGACACTGATAACAAATCCCCCAGCAGTTTACTCTTTATCAAACTATCCTCTAAGATAATCATTACTTTACTCTCCCAATCTCTCCTTCCCTTGACAAAAATAGGTTTGGGAGCTGGAAGTTCCATATAGACTCTAATTAGAGCTTCAAATCTCGAAGCTTGGAAAGCCTTCTAGCACTTTTTATCGCAACACATAAGTTTTTACGCTTTCTTCGAATAAACGAATCGTAGGAACGTTTCCTCTCGTTTATATATTAAACTAGTGCTCGCTCTTTCAAACCCAGTACAGACCATGGAAATATTCAAAATTATGGTCAAAATCATCAGAAAGCGAGTTTATTTTTATATATTAAAGTTGATTGATTTTTCATTGTAATATTTATCAACCATAAACTAAACCCCTGTAGACAAATCGCAAAGGACGTAAGGGGCACTACACTATTAGTTTCTCTTTGGTGTGTCGGTCTACAAACCATTTCAGTGTCATTAATAAGAAACTGGTCATGCTGATAGGATGGAAAGGTGTAGAGTTTGTGTAGTCTGTTCTTAGTACCTTGGAAATAAAAGTTGCTTTTGTTCTCCTTCGCCATCGGCGTGCACCCCATTGGATTTTTTGTTTCAAAAGTTTCGGTAATTTCTGGACATAAGGTAAACTAAAATAGCTTTTATCTTATGTTTTCAGTTAGTGTTTGTTTTAAGCTACAGATTATTTAAATACTCTAGTAAGATCAGATACACGGAGAAGTTCACAAATTAATTGACTCAGAACAAATAAAACTACTGACCACCCTCTTTAACAACATTTACATGAACGGTCAAATACCAAAAGACTGGCTACTGTCGACATTCATCCCGATTCCCAAAAAAACGAACGCAACTAAGTGCTCCGATCATAGAATAATCAGCTTGATGAGCCACGATTTAAAAGCTTTTCTTAACATCATGCAAGCACGAATATATAGAAAACTCGATGAAAACGTAAGTGACACGCAGTTTGGCTTCAGACAGGGACTTGGCACTAGAGAGGCCTTGTTTTCCATGCAGGTTCTGATTCAAAGAGCACGTGACATCAATGCCGACGTCTTTGCATGCTTCATAGATTTTGAAAAAGCATTTGACAAAGTGCAGCACAGTAAACTGATTTCAATCCTACAAGAGACAGGAATCGACGACAGAGACAGAGAGATAATATCAAAGCTATATTCACAACAAAAGGCTATTGTACGAGTTGAGAATGAGACAACAGAAGAATTTAATATAAAGAGAGGAGTACGCCAGGGCTGTATACTGTCGCCACTTCTATTCAACGTATACTCAGAACATCTCTTTAAAGAAGCACTGGGCAACATAAAAGATGGAATTATTGTGAATGGAGAAGTAATAAACAACCTAAGATACGCGGATGATACCGTTCTTATAGCCGATACTGCAGAGGGACTTCAAAGAATTATTGACCGAATAGTGACAGCTTGCAACAGATATGGTATGAAGATAAACTGCAAGAAGACGCAAACGATTATTGTCAGTAAAAACGACGTCGGCAATATACAGGTTACTGCCAACAACGTAACTCACAATGGCCGAGACGATCACATATCTAGGCTGCACGTTGAATAAGGACTGGGACCACTCTCGAGAAATAAGAAGCCGAATCGAGAAAGCCAGAGGTACTTTTAATAAGCTGCGCAACATACTCTGCAACCTATCCCTCAATATACATACGCGGATCAGGATTTTGAAATGCTATGTACTCTCAACTCTCTTATATGGAGCAGAAGCCTGGACCCTTACCGATGCTTCATGTAAACGTATAGATGCGTTTGAGATGTGGTGCTACCGCCGCATGCTTAGGGTTCCTTGGATACACCACGTATCAAACGAAAACATTTTACAACGTATCGGTGGAGAACTGGAATACCTTACAAATGTCAAACGCAGAAAATTGGAGTACTTTGGACATATCATGCGGAATGAGAAATATCGCCTGCTCCAACTTATCTTGCAGGGGAAGATGGAAGGCCAGAGATCAGCTGGACGAAGACGAATATCATGGCTGCGCAACCTACGAACATGGACTGGAATGACATCAACAGGTCTGTTTAGAGCAGCAGTGAATAAAGTAATATGGACCAATGTGATAGCCAACATCCAAAGAGGATAGGCACTTTAAGAAGAAGTAAGATCACAAACAGCAAGATTACTAGTGTGTAATGGTCATAGCGGGTTTAAGTATAATCCTAATCCTAACAATAGTAATTACACTAACAAATAAATACCAAATCAACATAAGTCACCACAAATTGAGGCCGGTATATATAGGTGAGGGATATTAGCAGGCGACATAATGATATGTCCGAAATCCCAAACAAATATACAGGAAAAACTACACAGATGGGAACAGTAACTAAAGAGGAGAGGAATAAAAATAGGTATAAAAAAGATGAAGACAATGCATATAGGTCGAGAAAAAAAAAAGGATAAACATAAAACTGAATAATGAAATGCATATATGTGCAACTAAATGTTTGGGTGTAATATTGAACAGGAAGGGCTTCACGGAAGAAGAAATTGATGAATAAATATTGGCAGACAATATATTCATCGGAAGAAAAAAAATAAGTAGGAGGACAAAAGTGACTTTACAGAGAAAAATTTATAGACAGATCCATTCTTACATAAGGGAGTGAAAGCTGGATTCTAACAGGCGTAATGGAGAGTAAATTTTTTTTTCCATATTTGTTTGAAAGACTCGATTCCGTGCCAAAAGGGTGTTCGTTTTTCGAGACCAACCATTAATCAAGCCAAATTTTCATTTCTTCGTAAGAATGTAAGGATTATTCTGAAAGTCCATGCTGCATTTATCGAAGTAAATTTTAATCCGAAGGGGCTAAATCCGGCGAATACGACGGATAGGGTAAGACGTCACATTTAACGTTTATAAAATACTTGTTCAGAATATTTTCAATGGGAGACCTAGCATTGTCATATTGAAAAATATTTTTTCAGCGCATATTTGTCGTTTTTCCTTCAATGCTTGCTATAAATTTATAAATTGTGGTTAATATCGATCGCCAATAATTGTTTTACCAGGTTTTTGCAATTCATATTATCATCATACCAAATACGCAGCAAAGTTTTATTTCCATATATATTGCGTACTGGTTGTAATGTTGGAAGTTAGTTTGGATCTACCCATAATATTTTGATACTGAGATTGTCAAAATAGATTCACTTTTCATCAACAGTCAACTTCATGCAAAAACCCCTTGTTTTCTGTCTGGAAAGTAAAATTTCGCAAGTAGTTTTTCGCCTTTCAATGTCTCTTTCTTTAAATTTATATTGGACCTATTCTTCTTCTTTCTGGATCTTGCCCAATGCATATAGATATTCGAAAATAGTGCGTTGGGAAACATTCAATGCAGCTGCCAATTGTTTTAGCTTTTTGAGTTGAGTGTTCATCGAATAATTTTTGTAAAACTGGATTGTTAATTTTTTTCAGCTGATCTGAATGCTCCTTATCTTTTGCATCAAAATCACCACTTTTGAAGCGTTTAAATCATCGCTTATAAGTTTTTCGGTTAAAATATTCTCACCAACAATCGATAACTTTCAGCAGCTTCTTTTTTTAATGAAAAAAGTTTATTAAACTTCCTCGCAAAACGTCTTTCGCTAGTGCAAAGTTTGACATTCTTGAACTAATAAAGAACTATGTTTTTTACGTAATAACAATTGACAACAAACTGGCTTTTAATGGTGTATGTTGAACTTTCGAAACGCAATAAATGTTATTAGTATATACCAACAAATGTACTAGTGGCATAATCTCTTAGTAAAATCGACATTATTAATCTAAACACCTATTTAGAGGTCAGAAATTTCTTCCCAATTTTGTTTAAATGACTTTTTGAACAAAGGTTCTCATCACTATATAGACGAAAATTCTTGATTGTAAGTTGAAAACTCATCATTTAAAAGAACTGGAGTGTAATTTTTAACCCTCTCTCTATAAAAATATATAAATTACCATATTTTTAAAATTTTGTGATAGCTTATGAAACAGTTTCCATTAAGTAATACACCTCTTTTCTCTCATTTATCGCTCTTCTAGAATAAATTAGTACAGTGCCATCAGCATAAAGTTTTATAATACATTTTAAATTAAAATTAGCATTTGAGTTAAAACCAGCTACGTGATAATACTTTTTTGTACTATTAATATTTTTACTGAGCGATATTGTCTGCTTTTGGTTTAACAGATAATATTAAAAAAGTGCATATAATAATTTCGCTTTAATTCCAATAAAAATGTGAAGATCACAACTTTTTTGCTATTTTTCAGATAATGTAATAGGGGAAGTTTAAAGTCTATCACTGTAGTAACGGTAGTTAAAATTACTGGTATACCTTTACAAAATCTACTTATATCGATATCTTTTTTCATCTCTAAAATATCGTCAGTTAAAATTTATTAGTTTGGCATAATAACTCGTCAATGGCCAACCGTCTAATATTGGAGAGATCGATTTCCTTTTGAAGAAAGTTAATGTTTTCTCGTCTATATGTTACACTGGAAATTTTGAGAGATGTTCCTCAGATTTGTGGTGTCAGTTTTCTCGTACAACCCATTGAAAATTCAATATGGAGGATTAAAGTTAAGGATGCTGATTAGATTTTCAAACTCAGGCAAAAATGGCGGGCTCGAAGCGAGGTTGTTGGCGACCTTAAAGCGAGGTTGTTGGTGATGTCGAAGCGAGGTTCTTAGCGACCTCGAAGCGAGGTACAAATTTTAGTCGAGGATTTTAGAGTTATGTGAAATATACGACCAAGCTATAGAAAAATACATCGTTTTCCACGTCAAAAAAATCGTCCTTCTGTTGATTAAATATTAATCAAGTTTTATCTTATTATAGTGGAAGCAGGAATTTAAATGTAAATAAAAATGTAATGGATAAACACACTTATTGTACCCGTAAAGTTTCTGCTGGATATGCAGTATATATTTTATTTTGATTTGCAGATATGAATGTTACTATAAAAATTAGCTGCACATTACCCAGTTACACGAATTATAGAAAATGCGGCCAAGAAAATTTTAACGGTAACTTTAGTTATGGAATTATCTTCTATTAATTTAATTTCTCATTAAATCATATTAAACCACATCATAAAAAAGGGAACGGTTTAAGATAGTATATTTTAGGTAGAGGTATAAAGATTCATTATATTTTTATCAAAGCTTCGAACAACCGGCCGTTGTGTTATAAAACGTGTACAAGACTGTAAGCAACCCTTTTAACGTCAGTTTCTTCTTTACCACCAAAGCATTGCTTGTGACAAACGACTTAATATAGAAAATAAATCCAGAATTTTGTCGTTGAGCCAATTTTATTTCAAAATATTTCTAAATCAAATTTAGGCTTTCGCATGTAAAGGGGCAAAAATCTCTAGTGACATCATTATAAAATTTTTGCTTAGTTGTTATTTTTTATTAGAACTCATAAAAAGGCTTTTAACGCGTCATATTAAAAGCTCTTTTTATAAAATTTAATTAAACCGAAAGCAATTCTCACAGATCCTGGTTAAAATAATTTCAAGTGATATGAAATATTCGCGAAAAGTTTGTATAAACGGATTATACATTTATGTTGAAAATTTTTCGTTATTTGAAATATAACATTAAATACATAAAATGCTATTTTACTGAGAGAACTGCGTAGTATTTCATTTATTATGGACGTTCTGCTGCATCAAAAATGCCGAAATTATATAATATTTTTTAGTGTTTATTTTTAAAATGTACAAAGTACAATCAACAAAAATATATGATGAAGAAATATTTTTATATCATCATATTCTTTTTTTTTTTAATTTCATTTAAAAAAGAAACGTTTAATATAAAAATCATGGTTCTTGGGTTTAGACCGTGTCAAACTGGAATTATTATCCGTATTTTTCTCTACGACTGCACGAGGCATTTTTACTCCTCGAGATTAAAACACTGAGTAACCACCGGGGAGCAACAGCCCGGTATTTATACCCTACTGGTGCTCAGAGAACCACGTGTAATGTAGAATGTCACATGTATCTCTATTAATATTATTTGGATAGTTACAAATTTCAATTGATTTTCTAATTTTACGTTTAAGGAAACCAGATACTGATGCTGGCATCTGAGTTCCTTCCACATTAAAAATGTGACCTGCGCAATGCTGATTTTACAATATGTTTTTTTTTATACATCTTTCATATTGCTTAAGCCTAGTGTCACCCACATACACTTTACCACTGGAGTAAGGTATCTTATAAACGCGTTCTGTTCGTAATGGTACTACGTCCTTTAGAGACTTCAAATGTTATCCAACTTTCTTACATGTATTGAAAATTTTTGGAATGTTTGATTTTCGGAGTAATCTGGCAATCTTGTCGGTGGTTCCGTGTATGTAAGGCAAGACAACACTGTCCATAGATAGTACATTTATAACATATTGATGAAGAGTTGGATTTTCATATTTATTAACGTCTAATATCTTCAGCGCAATATCCGTTGCCCCTATGAGCATTAGTCAGTTTTTCTGTTTTTGATTTCAGTGATTGCTCGTCATATATTGAAACAGCTCTATGTAGCAGAGAGTTTATGATGGATTGTTTTTAAGAAGGATGATAGTGTGACGTTGCATTGAGATATCGATTTGTATGTATTAGTTCTCTGTACACGGAATGTCCTACTTTGGCATTATCTTTCCTTTGTACTAGTACCCCGAGAAAGGGAAGGGCACCCCTTGATTCAGTTTCCATAGTGAATTTTATGCTAAGGTGTTGTTGGTTTCGATGGTCCAGGAATTTATTAAGGTTATCCGCGACATGCGGCCAAACCAAGTACGGCTACATATCTGCACCAACATTTAGGTTTTAGAGGAGCAGAAGACAAGGCGTTTTTTTCAAAAGCTTGTGTGAAGATGTTTGCTACCACAAGTGACAGCGGAGATCCCATGGCCGCTCCCGAAGTCTGTTCGTAAAAATTTCCTAGAAAAGTAAAATAAGTGGAAATCAGGCATGCTTTAATTAATTCTAGTAGGGTAAAGTCAGTGTTGTTATTTAGTAATATGTCCGACATTATGGAAATTGAATCATTTATAGAATCATTTGTATACAGGAATTCTATATCAGAACTGATCAATATGTCTCCGAGGTATAATTAGATAGTTTTTAATCTTTAGGCAAAGTGTCTCGGGTTTTTAACCAAGTATTCTGTTTTTCCTGTAAATGAATGTAAAAGTTTGGCCAGATATTTACCTATTTTGTAGGTTGGGAAGTTTATTGCGCTGATATTTGGACATAAGTGTACATTTTCTTTATATATTTTAAGCAATCCGTAGAGGCGTGAAATCCTGGAGCTGCTTGGTTTAACAGCTTTCTTTTCTTCTAGAGTGAGGCTGGAGGCATTGACTAGAGATATGAGGATTTTGTTTGTTGGATCCGTCCGAATGACTTTGTAAATATTGTCGTCCAAGAGCTGCTTTATTTTTTCAGTATATTTGTCCTTATCTATAACAACAATTGCATTTCTTTCGTCAGCTGGGAGAACTAATATGATATCATTTTCGTTCAGTTTTTTAAATGATTTCCTTTCCACTGATGTAATATTTGATTTAGGCGGTATTTTATGATTTCGTATCGAATCGTGTCTGCTTAGTTCGAAGGTAATTTTCTAATGGAGGCTTTGACACTAAAAACTATTTCTTCTACCGGTATGCGCCTTGAAGTGATGGCAAAGTTCTGCCCTTTGGATAAGATTGTTTTCTCTGCTTCGGTAAGTTGTATACTTGACAAATTGACGACTGTGTTTATTGGTGTACTTACTGGGTTACTGTTTTTTTTTTATTCTTATATTCCCGGGTCCGTCCTAAAGCCGGATGCACTGCAACCAGAGTGGGCCTATTGTGCTCACCCTAGACATTACAGCCACTCTGTCAACCTAGCCCCCTGGCTCAATCTGTACAGTCCTGCTAAGGAGTGAGTGAGTATTTCTCTCGGTTTCAATCTTACTGACCCGAAAGTTTGTTGTCTAAATCTCACCAGTGACTCACAGTCACATATGATATGCTTCACCGTTTCCTCGGCTTGTCCACATAGTCTGTAGCCGAGGTTTCCGTTATATAGATTCATTCTGTTCAGATGTACTTTGACGGCCATGTGTCCCGTCATTATACCCGTAATAGTCCTTAATTGGTTTCTACTCATTTGTAGTAGTTTGTTTGCCAGTTTCGGGTCCAGATTCCCAATAAATAGCTTGCTGTGGTTTAAACCTTGTCTGGTCATCCAGTGGTTTTTATGTTCTCTTTTGATCCATTCTTTGACTGCTTCTCGGGCCGCGTACCGCGGCACCCCAAAGGCCAGTTCTGGACCAATGTATTGAGATGCTGACCCTGCTCTAGCTAGCTCGTCAGCTTTTTCATTTTCATGTATGCCTTCGTGTCCTGGTACCCACTTTAACATAACTCTGTTGTCTTTTGCCAGAATTTCCAGCTCACTCTGATATTCCCAAACCAGCCTCGATGATAACTTTTGGCCCTTGAGGGCCCTTAGGACTGCTTGGCTGTCAGAGTAAATGAGGATTTGCTTCCCTTTGTAAGCTCTCCTGTTTATCTCGTCTGCGCACCGTAAGATTGCGTATATTTCTGCCTGGAACATTGTTGGGTATGTCCCAAGGGGAAGGGTTAGTTCCTTCCTCGGTTGTAACCCATATATCCCAGCTCCAGTACCCTCACTAGTTTTTGAACCGTCAGTGTACCAGATACTTGCACCCGAGAATGTTTCCGGTCTTTCTCTTTTACTTGCCATTCGATCCTCTATTGTGACTTCAAACGGTATATTATAACGGTAGCTCGAGTTCATATGGTCCGTGTCCATTTCCAACTCAGGGCTCCTGATTTTTTACATATGTTTTTATGTCCTGACATCGTCATTTGCGATTTTACTGTTGAGTGATTTAGTCGATGGAGTCCCATTCTTACCTCTGCCTGAATCACTATGTGTAGCGGAGGCAGATCAAGAATACACTCTATTGCCGAAGTGGGGATTGATTTCATGGCCCCAGTAATACACAAACAATCGACCCTTTGTATTCCACTTAGCTTTGTCATAGTTGCTCTCTGCATTACCTTGGGCCACCAGACCAAGTGATGGCTGGTCTCACAATACTGATGTATAACCAATGTACCATTTTCGGTGAGAGACCCCATGTTTTCCCACATAATCTTCTAACAGTCATAAGAGTTGTTTCCGATTTTCTGGTTATGTTTTCCACTTGTCTGTTCCAGGTCAGCCTGGAGTCTAAAATCACCCCCAGATATTTTACTTCTCTGGCAAGTGGTATTGTGTTTCCTTGGAGGATGATGGGACCGAGATCCTCTATCCTTCTCCGTTTTGTAAAGGGGATTAGGTCAGTCTTTTTGGGACTTATATTGAGTCCCTCCTGCCTTACCTATCTTTTTACAACTTTAAGAGCCCTCTGCATTCTCTCTCTTAAATCGTATTTTGGGTTACTGTTGCTCAAAAGTCCTTCGAATTTCCTTATTTGCTTCATAGCGACTTATTGACGGATTATTTCCGCATAGCGCAGATATCCTCCATAAATTCCTAGATTATCTATATCAACAATATTCTAGCATAAAATTCGCTATGGAAACTGAATCAAGGGACTAGATCTTGCTTCTGCAACAAATGCGCCTTGTAGTGGTGCAGGTGGATGCAGGTGTAGGCGTTATAGATTTTTCTACATGACGCAAAAAGATTGATTTCGAGCACGAAGGCCCGGGTTGTGGTGGATCAACTTCAATAATCTCGTTAGATGATTCCGCTACTTGCATTGAAGAAACCATTGAAGTCTATATAAATTCACATGAGGCCTTCGCTGCAGAAACTGACAGGTCCTGAAAATCAGATAGCGTATCTTGATTATCTTCTGAGCCTTCCTTTTCTATAGCGTTGCTTTCCAGAAGATCAGCGCCAATAAAAATTTCAGGATTCGACGACACACTACCAGTGCATTTGAAGAGTTCCACTCCGCGGCCAGTTGTTGCAGCCTGATGAAAAACGGATGTAAAAATCGAAGTCATTTGATAGACGGTAATTGCTCTCCCCGGGTGATTACGAAACCAGTTTTCTCTCACTCGCTAGAATAAAACTTTTTTTAAACTCAATGTAAATGCCATATCGGACAAGATGAGCAGTTTCTAAATAAAATTATTTTCACAGATGAAGCCACATTCATGACGTCTGGGATGTTTAATAGAAAGAAAAATATTGTTGGGTAACTGAAAACCCCTACAAAATACAGGTTGTAAAAATACAGAGTCGGCAATCGATTCACGTTTGGTGTGGCATGTTGGCAAATAAGATTATTGGGTCAATTATTTTAAATGAAAATTTAAATAGTTAGCGATTTTTAAATTTAATTAGAAATAATGATCACGATAATTTAGAAAATATCCCAATTCAACAATGCAGTAATCTGATTAGACAACAGGATGGCGCATCGCCATACAACGTGATACCAGTTACTGAATACCTTAACAACCGATATAAATTTTGGATTGGAAGGCTTGGCACAATTAGGCGGTCGGCCAATAGCCCAGATTTGAGTCCATTATATTTTTTTTTTTGTGGGAGTTTTAAAGAATAAAATTTATAATGAAAGACCCTAAAATATAGAAAAATTAATAGAAAAAATTGGACAGGAATACTGCTTATCCAAGACCAAAGAGATTTTATTTCAAACTTTGTTAATCATAAAATGAGAGAAATTTTTCTAAATGTGTTAATAATCGTGAAAGATATGGTTCAAACCGTATATGTCTTTACATCAAAATTTGACAAATGCATGAAACTAATGACATCTTTTGGCAACAGAATCACTAGTCATTCTACTTTTTTTTCCATTATTTCCCACAAAATTTTTTGAATGATATATAAGCAAGTTTCACAAACTAAATATCCTTAAGAAAGAAAAATGTTATACACCAAAATTTTAAAATCGAAGTGCATCCTTCTGTATAGACATATCGATAATTTTATATCCCGTTTGTATAGAGTTCTTTAATAAGGAGTTTAAATGCTTACTATGGGTTAGTTATTTTAAGTTACATTTTAAATATGAAATGAGAGATTTTAATAGCAGATTAAAATAATCAACAAAAACCAAACTGAAGCCAATATGACTAAAAATATGATTTTTTTTAAATTCATTGTATATATGAAAAAAAGAAACAACGAGTAATTAATATTTTCATTGAACAAGTTATAAAATATTTAATTAAGATATCCCTACCATTTATAAGGTTTAAAAACCACTAATTTGATTTGCCTGCTTTTCTTTTCCATTTATAACTTTAATGTTTTTTTTTGCTCTAAGACTATTTTATCTGTCTGTAATTTAGATATTTTGCTGCTGATGAAGAAAATTTGTGCTCCCAAAACACGCACATTACTTTGTTAGAACTGAACTACTGCATTTTTACACACTGATGGAGTAGAAAAATAAGCACTATAAAGTGTTTTTTATTACAGTTTAATAACAATAAAAACCTCAGGGTATCCAGAGTTTAAAGTAGTAGTATAGAGGGCGGGGTTCTGTGACACCCGGATGGCATCTGTCCCTTTTCAGCCCTTTACCATCCGAAGAAGTGCTGAAACCCTCCTGAAACCCAAGCCAAAAAGGCCTTATTGCCAAAGAACATGACGTAATAGCCTAAGAAGTGCCTGAAATCCTTCTGAAACCCTTGCCAAAAAGGCCTTATTGCCGAAGAAGTCCTGAAAAATCCCTATCCAAAAAGGCCTTCCTTATTGCCGAAGAAGTCCCGAAAAATCCCTATCCAAAAAGGCCTTATTGGCAAAGAAGGGTTGTCCTAGTAGCTTAAGAAGGACCAAAAGAGTCCTTAGCCAAAAAGGCCTTATTGCCGAAGAAGTATCGACAATGACGTCATTTACCAGAGGCTGTTGTTTTGTAAAGTAGTTGGTAGAAAAAATAAATTGGAGTGGAATATCGGGTAAAATAAAACAAAATTTTATATATCAGAGTGGTATATTGGGTAAATAAAATTACAAAAATAATTAAATATGTTATGCTACAATACTTTTTTGCCTGTTTTATTTTTACGTTTTCTGCAGGAGGTTAGCTTGACAACATATCGATTCTTCTGGTCTAGAAGTAATTCTTCTCTTTCCAAGCAGGCATTGAGATTATCAAAGAGTTTATTTTGATGCCTTAAGCTTTGTATAAAATTGTTATTACATTGATCCAACGATAGATTTAATTTATTAATGTCCAGTAGAAAATAACTGATATTATTTTTTGCATTTGCCAATTCATGTTTGGTTTCTCCAAGTAGTGTGTAGGCTGTACTTTTTTTGGTTTCACATACATCGGTTTTTTTCATTTCAAGAAGTAAATTTGCTTCCAATTCAACGTTTTTTCTTGAAAGGTTGAGAATATTGGTGTAATTAATGGAAGATGATAGATTAGCTGCTTTGTTTTCACATTCTTTAATATTTTTTGTATATAATTCGTTGAGATTTGATTCAGTTTCATATAAATTCATATAGTTATCAAGTTCTTTTGAACATAGTAGGTATAGACTTAAACTTGTATTATACAGAACATCATAGTCATCTTGTAGGTATTCACAATACTCAGTTTTATTGTTTTTGTTTAAGGTGTTATTTTCAATCGCAATAACACTACAAAATGGTAAAATTATGAGCAAAAAATATGCTAAAGACATGTTTCCCGTTCAGAGGTTTCAAACGTACTAAATATGTACTATGGATAAAGTGGGTTTTTATATAATGTTTGTTCTATTAATCCAACTATTGTGCTTATCAGTGAACCCAAACCATTTAACGAATACTTGGTCTTTATGTCTTTTTAGAATTTTTTCAACTAAATATACATTATGATTGAGAGTTTTTTGTAATTGTTCTTTGTAGAACGCCCCAAGTACGTTTTCATTTTGCATATCCTTCAAGAGATAAGTGGTTGGGTTTGTTAACTGAACTTTGCGTATAATAAATACCTCAGGAGACCAATTTGGATTGTATTTTTTATCGAAAACACCTCTTACTTTAGAAATGCGTACATAGTCACCAACTTTAAGTTTAACGTTTAAATCACTCATTTTTATTTTGTTGTAAACAGTTTGAAGTAAAAATTTTTCATTTTTGGTAGTAACATCTGCTGGTTTCATTTTAATGGTTCTGTGTTTTGTGTGATTATTTATATTCAATTTATATACAATTTTACCAAGTAAATTAACCCATTTGTAATTTCCTTGTATATTAAATTCCTTCCACATCCAGTTTTTTAAAGTCCTATTAACTCTTTCGACTATGGATGCCTTTTTTTCACTGAATACACTATAGTGGTTAATATTGTATTTCTTTGTGAGTTTCTCAAATTCTTTATTGTAAAATTCTTTACCCATGTCTGTTTGAATGTTTTGTGGAGTTTGTATTTTAAAAACTTTTTCCATATTTTTGCTTACTTCTATAGCTGATTTGTTTTTTAACGGAAAAGCCCATACAAACTTTGAAAAGCAATTAATAACAATAAGTATATATTTGTAACCATTGTTTATTTTAGCATAAGGAATCATTTCTACTAAATCTGCTTGAAATAGGTCATCTAGAGATTTAATAATTATTTTTCGCCTTTTAAAATTGATTCTTGCTGGCTTGTGAATTTCTTCAACAAGTTGTCGTTTTGTATCTGTAACAAATTTATTCATTTTTTTTTTTTTGTTTAGTTTTTTCATTCAATAATTTGAGCTTCTCTTAGTTCCTCTACTATGGAATTAATTTCGTTATGATGTCCTGTGTGTCCAGCTTGTTGAGAGGCTAGCAGTAAACGTAATCTATCAACTAGTTCATTAGGATTATCCCAATGTACATAATCTATGGGATGATCAGTAACATTCATGTATAAACCGTCTCCCGTTATGTAAGGTGCTATAATCTTTTTATATTTTATTGATCTACTACCATCAACTTGTTGATTGGACTGATAGTAGCGACGATGTGCATTTGTTTTAAATATAATTTGTCTATAGTTTGTTTCATCCTCTTTGGAGAAATTTGTAGGGTGTTTCTTAAATAGTAGTTCGTAGAGACCATGTGTCCCTTTGTAGCGTTTGTTTTTCACTATAATATCTTTACCATCGATATTCAGATTAGAATCACCAATGTGAAATTTCTCAGTATCAACGTTAAATCGAACACCATATTTGTGATCAAACTTGTTTTGAGAATCATGATGCAAATCACTGATATATTTTCTAGGTAATGGATCATATTGTTTTAAAAGATTTGTTAAGGATTTGTCTTCCAATTGTTGTTGTTTTTGTTGTCGGAAAACAGATGAATTACTTTCATTCTCGTTTTCATCATCATCATCATCATCATCATCATTATCAGTTTCATTTATTGTATCTAGTGTCTTATTTGCATCATCATCATCATCATCATTTTCATTTTCAACTAGAAAAGGATATTCTAAAGATGTATCGTCAGTTTTTATTTCAGATGGTTCTTTAGTTTTTGGTGGTGGTGGTGATGCTGCTGCTGCAACTGTAGCTTTTGTGCTTAATTCACTTTGAATATTTTGTAAACGTTTGGTTATGGGCAAAAATACTTGTTCCTGTACAATTTCACTATGTTTTAATAGGTTTAGTTTATTTTTAACGTTTTTTCGTTTACGAATTAAATTTTTTTTAAGTTCTTTTTCACTAGATTTCATTTTTTTTTTTTTAATCTGCTTAGTCAACAGGTTTTGATCAGCTTTTAATCAGCTTTGAAACAGCTTATAAACAGCTTCTAAATAGCTTATAAACAGCTTATAAACAGCTTCTAAACAGCTTCTAAACAGCTTTTAATCAGCTTTAAACAGCTTCTGATCCGTTTGGAACAGGTCTGATCTGGTTGAAAACAGGTTTAAGCAGGTTGTAAACAGGTTTAATCAGGTTGAAAATACAACAATCCGCTTATAATGAAGTATGGATCTTGACTAAGCTATTTTGGGAGATATCATGCTATTATAAAATGATCAAATCCCAGTCGATAACGTCCGTTGTTGATATTGTAATCTTTAAAAATAGTTAAAAATCCATATGGTTTCTTCCAACAATACGAACACATATTTTTAAACTTGTCAAATGACATATCAAAACCAACATGATCATTATAAACATGTTTTAAATTTAAATCGTCTTGTTTGAAGAGAATAAGTACATTGGCATTATCTCGTATTAGATGTTTGGGAATTTTTGCGTACGTTTGACACAAATAAAACGAGTCAATATTATTGTGTCTACCCATACTAAAATACTCTCGAATAATATCTTGATTGTCACATGCTACATCATCAAAAATAAATATGGAATTGGATTTTGCTTCAGATGGATGCACAATATTCTCACTAGCACTAAATGCATAATAATTTATTCCTTTTATAGGAGTCAGTAATTCATTTAAATATAAATATTTTGGTTGGTATAGCGAACGTGAATACACATAAACATTTTCAAATTTCAATCCGTTTTCATGTTCTATCAGCGAGATCATAACATTCGTTTTTCCACAGTTTGATGGACTAACAATGATACATCGTATTGTAAAAGGAAATAAAATTCCATGTTTTCTGTACGAATTTTGTGGTTTGAACTCATCAGCGTTCTCAATAGGTAAACTGGTTTTTTGTTTTAGAATTTTCATAATTTCAATAGATCTGTATATATAGATAACTTAGAACAGAGAACTCAAACAGAAATGACTTATATTAACATGTTACATATCATTTATAGTCAGTTGTTGATTAATTGTCAACATGAAATTTTATACAGGTTCAGGATTTGTAAACAATATGATAAATAAATTACCGTTTGAATTGCATTTGCCTGGTTACAATTTTTGTGGACCGGGTACAAAACTTCAGACTCGTTTATCACGTGGTGATCATGGAGTGAATCAGTTGGATGAAAGTTGTCGTGCTCATGACATTGCATATTCTCAAAATAAAGATTTAACATCTCGTCATCAAGCTGACAATATATTAGCAAAGAATGCAATGAAACGATTCAGATCGAGAGACGCGTCCGCAGGAGAAAGACTAAGTGCATTGGGAGTAGCTGGTATAATGAAGGCAAAAGTAAAACTTGGAATGGGTATACAACAACAACAACAACAAAGTATTAAAAAGTGTCTTACAACATTGGAAAAAGTAAAACGTACTTCACAGAACTTATTAAATGATATTCGAAAAAGTATAGAAGAATTGAAAAGAAATCAATCATCATCGTCATCATCATCATCATCATTGGTAAAAACTAAAAACAATACTAAAAACAATACCAAAAATACTAAGAAAAAACCCCTAAAGTTCGTAATTATTCCACAAAAAAGAGAAAAAATGTGAAAAAACAAAAAGAAGAAGAAGCAGAACCAATGGATATTGATATTGAAAATATTAATTTACCATTATCAAAACCAATTAGACTTAAAGCAAAAAGAAAACTTGATACTAGAAATGTTGATAATGATAGAAATGGTCAAAATAAAATGTTAAAATTGGATTTAAATGAACCATTACATTATCCACCGTCATCATTGTCATCATCATCATTAAAGAATGGGAACAATAAGAAACGTAAGATGGATGATGATGATGATGATAATGATGCTGATATTGATACTATAAGTATAGAAAAAAGACAACGATTGATTTAGTAGCTTGTAAATTGTCAAAATGGTTAGAACTAAACGTAAGCAAAAACCAAAGCAACGAAAATTGAAAAAAAATAAACAACGAAAATTGAGAAAAAATAAACAACAACGACAAAAAGGACAACGAAAAAGTGCTGGTATAAAAAAAGTTAAATTTGAAAAAGTGTTAAAACAAATTAAACAACATATATTAAAAACTAAACCCAATAATTTGGGAAATGCTATTTTAGTAGCTTTGAATGCAGCAAAACAAATTAAAAAAAATTTCAAACAACAACCAAGTTTCAATCGTGTTCACGTCATTAAAATTCCCAAAGTTGGTGGTGTTTTACCTCTTATACCAATATTTGCTGCCCTGTCTGCATTAGGCTCTTTGGGTGGAGCAGCTGCCGGTGTAGCAAAAGCCATCAATGATGCACGAGCTGCTCGAAAACAATTGGAGGAATCACAACGTCATAACCGTTCTATGGAAAGTATAGCCTTAGGTAAAGGTCTATTTTTAAAACCATATAAAAAGGGGTTGGGTGTTTTTTTATACCCACCACCACTACAACCACGAAGCAGTTAATAAATTTACCAAATAGACCATTAACCAATATTGATTTAGTTATGTATGCCAAACAATTTTGTATTCCTCATTTTCGTGGTGTATTTATGCGTGATGCCTTACCAAAGAAAATTAAATCCAACAATGAAAGAGGTATAATAAATTTGGATAATCTGAATGGACATGGGACACATTGGACAGCCTATAAGAAATTCGGAAATAAAGTTGTATATTTTGACAGTTTTGGCAATCTTCGACCACCCTTGGAAGTTATCGACTATTTTCGTTCAAATGGACCGGTAGACATTATTTATAATTATGATATTTATCAGAAATTTAATACATTTAATTGTGGACATTTATGTTTAGAATTTTTAAATAAATAGATATTGTACAATAAATAGATTTTAGTTTTATTTCAACCTTAAAATAGAGAACATGAGTTATATATTTACCTTATCAGGTAGAAAGTCTTTGTTATCTCTAAAATTGCATCCACCAATAATATTACAAGAATCCAAGAATTATGAATTGGGTTTAATTAATTTTGTTACCTACAACTCA
This sequence comes from Diaprepes abbreviatus, assembly GCA_034092305.1. Taxonomy (NCBI): domain Eukaryota; kingdom Metazoa; phylum Arthropoda; class Insecta; order Coleoptera; family Curculionidae; genus Diaprepes; species Diaprepes abbreviatus. The sequence continues at coordinate 7,766,634 of JASJET010000303.1, forward strand.
ATTCCAAATGTTGACAAAACAAACAATAAGTTCTATTTTGGTGAATCTGTAATTGAAATACCCGAAGGGACATACGAGATCAATGATATTTCTCGTACAATAAATGATTCTCTTGGAGGTGTTAAAAAATTACTACAACAACAACAACAAAAGGAGCCAATACCACAACAACAACAACAACAACAACAACAAAGATTAGTAGAAAATGAGAGCAGTGATGATGATGATGATAATAATAATAATGATAATCAGAATGATGCTAGAAATCAAATTGTAAAATTAAACGATCCTCCTATTCCATCGAAGAAGAAAAAGAAAAGAGATAGTCCTACTAATTTAAAAGAAGCCAGTGATTTAGTTAAAATTCGCGTAAATTATAATACTTTAAGGTGTGAGATAAAATCAACGAAGGATATTCATTTTGAAAAACCTTACTCTATCAATACTATTCTAGGTTTTAAAAACCGAACATTGACAGCACAAAAACTTCATGTATCTGATTACCTCATTAATATAACCAAAGTTAATGCTATATGTTGTGAATGTAATTTAGTGACCAATTCCTTCAATAATGATAAACCGTCTCATATTTTACACATGTTTTATCCAACTGTACCGCCAGGTTATAAAATTGTGGAAACCCCCACCAATGTAATTTATTTACCTATAAATACTCACTATTTGGATGAAATCATTATAAAAATAACCGATATAGAGGGTGATTTAGTTAATTTCAATCGGGAATTGATAACAGTCAGAGTTCATCTGAAAGAAGTACCAACATAGAAAAAAAATGGTATTTAGATACAATTACCATCTTTATTACTCTGAACCTCTAAACGACAACAACAACAACAACAATAGTAGTAGTAGTAGCAGTATAAATAAAACCACAATGCATGATAAAACTAGTGTACAAAAGAACTTGAAACGGTTAACATCACAAAATCGCAAATTTTTACAGTCTTTGGGATTTAGATTGTTACATTAAAAAAGAAAAATTGCTCCAAGAAAGAAAATTAAAAAGGCAAACTTTTGGTACAGATTTAAATTGAATTTTAGATCTGGTGTACGAAGACTCTTTATAGTTTGTTTTTGTAAAAAGGAAATTGTTAGTAGTAGTAGTTGTAGTAGTAGTAGTAGTAGTAGTAATAGTAGCAATAATGAATATTTTGAACGTGAGTGAAAGAATCATCAGTGATAATTCAATTACCAGTAAAGAATACCACAGTTATTTACCCTATGCCAATACAAGTTTAAATAAATCCGATGAAATTCGCATTCCTATTCAGACTCAAGATATTTATACATATCCAGCTGAAAGTTTTCTCGAACTTGAAGGTGTCGTTGTAGATGAACATGGGAAAGCAAGTGATACCATTGAATTGACAAATAATGCTTTTGCATTTTTATTTGATGAAATTCGCTATGAATTGGGTGGAACTGTTGTGGATCGTGTAAGAAATCCAGGTATTACATCTCTCCTAAAAGGTTATGTCAGTTTTACAGAACAAGACTGTTTACGTTATCACAATGCCGGTTGGAATCATCTTGAAAAGCCGAAAATGTTGTCAAAAGGACATTTTAATGTTTGTATTCCTCTAAAAATTCTTATGGGTGTTTTTGAAGATTTTCGAAAAATCATCATAAATATTAAACAAGAATTAACGCTTATACGAAGTTTTTCCGATAGCAATTCAGTCACTACAAATAAGGCAGGTGAAAAACCAAACATTCGTCTCGATAAAATAACATGGAAAATTGAACATATTAGAGTGGATGATGAGGCAAAATTGAAACTTTTAAGTTACATTGAAAAAGGAAGAGATTTAACCGTGGCATTTCGAGGATGGGAATTGCATGAGTATCCGCTTTTGCAACAATCCACGCAACATACTTGGAATGTAAAATCGATTAATCAGTTAGAAAAGCCGCGTTATCTCATTTTTGGTTTTCAAACGAAACGACGAAATCAATTATCAAAGGATATTAGTCACTTTGATCATTGTAACTTAACCAATTTCAAAGCCTATCTCAATTCGGAAATTTATCCATACGATAATTTAAATGTTCATTTTGATAGACAACAAGTGAGCATTTTGTATGAAATGTATGCCAGATTTCAACAGTCCTATTACTATAGAAGTGTTGGACAACCTTGTTTGACATTTAAAAAATTTATCGAACTTGCACCTTTAGTAGTGATAGATTGCTGTTATCAAGTGGACACATTGAAAAATGGCACTGTTGACATCAGATTGGAATTTGAAACCAGTGAAAATATTCCAGCAGACACATGTGCCTATGTATTGATTTTACACGATAAAAAACTTAAATATAATCCTCTAACAAGTATTGTCAAAATACAAACTGATTAAAGATATCCCCACTCCAAACAACGTATATAAATTGGTCTGAAACTGTATCCTGCCATTATTTCAGCATTTTGTTTAAAGTGAACAAAAACAATACTAGTAGCAGCAGCAGCAACAGCAAACAAAAAAAAAAATGTCATTTGAAAACAAAACAAAAGTGTCATGTGAAAACAAAACAAATATTCTCTTTGTGGATGTTCAAGGGTTCCAGTATGATGTTTTACCGTTTATGTGTCAGGAAATAGCTATTTACAATTCATTAACCAAGGAACATGTACACAGATTAGTGAAATTACCAATAAATGTGGGAGAATTTAGTGACAAGGTACAAAGTTTTATCAATTATACCACTAATAATATACATGGAATAGAAAATAATTTTTGGGATGATATTGATGATGCTACTGACGCCTATCACGCTAAACTTAAACCAGAAGAAATGTCTGCGTTTTTAAATGCTTATATTGGGTCCACAAATATGACAGTTATAGTGAATGGCAAAGAAAAGATGGACTGGTTGCAGAAATACCTAAATGGTTCCAATCTCATTATTAATGTTGCAGATGATCCAAAATATATAACAGTTGATAAAATGAAAGAATTATTTAAATCATACCACTGTCATATGCATGATTATAATAATAATGTATATTGTGCTTTAGAAAATGTATATAATTTGTATCACTGGTTTATGGTGTATTGTTTTTAAATAAATAAAAAAAAAACTAAAGAAATATATGTATGTTTTATTTATTCAATTAATGTATAAATTTAGAAAAATTATTTTTTATATATTGCTCCTTAACTTCGTTTTCACACACTTCTGGTAACTGCAAACGAGATACGTCTTCGATTTTTTTTAATTGGAGACTTACCCTATTTGCAGCTACCTCATAAAGTTTCGGTGGAGTCAAACAACCATTCCGATACTCCGGTGTCACACAACAGGGATAATCTTGCTCTGGCATTTGTGCTCCTCTCGCTAGGGCCATTTGTCCTTGTTCTTGGTTTAATTCTACTAAACGAACCTACAGGGTTTCAAACAAAAAAAAATCAAACAAAAAAAGAATTAAAAAAATATTATTTATTAAAAAAAAAAAATTACATTATCTACCACTTTTGGGAGAAAATGTCATCCTCTTCACCACCACTTATAATACTACCTACCCCAGCTACTGCCGCAGCCTCTTATGGTGGTGGTGGTGGTAGTATTGCTGGTGGTGGTGATAGTGGTAGTGGAGGCTGTTCGAAACGTTGACTATGACGATGATGCTGACTGTAACTTGTTGATGGTTTTGGCTCTGGATTTTTCCTTTGCTTTTTTCTCGGAGGTTCTTGGATATTTTTGGTGGTTGTGGTGGTGGTTGCGGTGGTGGTGCTGGTGGTGTTCGTATGGTTGTCCTCCTCCTCATCGTCATCATCATCATCATCTTCTACCCCAACAGTTACAGCTGCCGGTAAATATTGCGGATAGTAGGGAGATGGCAAAATTTTTTTAATCGGTCCCGCCTCCATGGGCGAATCCTCTGAAATTAAATTAAATTTGTACCGCCTTACTACTTGTTCCAATATATGGAACTCTTCATCGTTGTCCAATTGGACCCGCATGTATCGTACCGGTAACTGCCCAAATTTCTGCTTAAGAGATTTGGCTGCTGGTATGTAGTTTAAGTGAATAAACACTTTATCCCTTTTAGTTTTAATTTCCTTGAGACCCCATCTGAAAACCAAAAAATAAAAAATAATTAAATATTTTATCGTAAATTTTGTTTGTTAAAGTTAAAAGACCATGTTTTCTTCATAACTGTTAAAAAAATTACATTTAAAACAATAGTGCCCTTTTTACGCTATATACATAGGTAAAATAAGGCTCAAAATCACTTAAAAATACTCTATTTCGAATTCTCCAGACCTAAATTTTACGAAAACAGCAAAAAAAAAATTTTTTCCAAAGTGCGCAGTTGACCAAAAGGCGTTTTCTGACGAAACCAAAAGAGTGAGACGTGCGCAAATAGCAAAAAAAGTGACTACGTCATCCCGGCTGATAACGATCTTTCAAGAAAATCGAACTTATGGTCATTATTATTATTATTGGTTAGATCGAAAAATTTAATATTTTTGACATTTGTTCAAAGTTGATTGGAAAATTTGGAAAATGTTCCTTAGAAACAAAGGTAAAATAAAGGTAATTAAAAAAAATAGTTAAAAAATAAACTTACGGAAATAGCTGCTTGACAACCACTGCCAACCATTTTATTGGTAGATTCACAGGGTCCTCGGTCATTACAACGATGGTTGATGGTACAACTAGAGGATTGCTTACACTTGCCATTTTTGTTATTGTTGTTTGTTTTCTTTTTCACTTTGAGGTAAGTCTTGTTGTTGTTGTTCTGGTTTGTCGATTGACTATGCTGCTAAGCGAATTTCTGCTCGTATTTAAACACATTTTGGAAAAAAATACCTAACGTCATGTTTGATAAAACGAAAATTTCCTAACATAGAAATAGCATTAAACATGTGGAGTGACACGTGAATCTTTTGGAAATTTTTGGTGTAGTTGCAATTTTAGAATCACGTATTATATGTTTGATTGTGCATGTTTTTCTTGATAAAATTTATCTATTACACATGTTTTACATTAAGTTATAACGTTGCATTTTTTTCCAAAAAACATATAAAAGCGCTCGATTTGCTTAGTCGAGCACACAGTACAAAAACGAAAGTAATAACAGTCACTTGAAGAAGAAGAAGAAGAAGAAAAAGACCAACTAGAACCATTGGTAAGTTTTTTTTATTATTTATTTATAATTTTAAGAAGTGAAGTGAAGTGAAAAAAATTTAGATTCGCGACCCAAGGAACAGTGAGTAACATCACCCTACCATACAGGGTGTATGTGTATAAATTCGCTGTTCGCGGAAGGTTCAACGCTAGGGATATTTTATTAGCTTCGTGACCCAAGGAACAGTGAGTAACATCACCCTACCATACAGGGTGTATGTGTATAAATTCGCTGTTCGCGGAAGGTTCAACGCTAGGGATATTTTATTAGCTTCGTGACCCAAGGAACAGTGAGTAACATCACCCTACCATACAGGGTGTATGTGTATAAATTCGCTGTTCGCGGAAGGTTCAACGATAGGGATATTTTAGATTGTTTTTTGCTATTTATTATTATTATTAGTTTAAAGTCTCATGCATGTTTTTTTTTTAATGTTTGTAGTAACAAACATGAGTTCATACAAGAACACTGACACATCCTCCTCATCCTCTTCCACCACCACCGCTAGTATCAACGAGAACAACAACAACAATTTTCTTTTCCTCGATGAAGTCTCAACTGAGACAATAAAAAAAATTGAACAAGTTAGTAGAATTATTAAAACAAGGGGGGAATATCTAAGATTTATAGTACATATAAAAAAAATTATTTTAAACTTGAAAAAAGCTATTAAATCTAAAGATAGAAAATGTGTAAAAAATTTTTCAAGAATTGAATCTAATTTAAGCATTTTGAAAAACTATCTAATTAACTTTCGAATTAAAGCAAATGGTGTCAAAAATAACAAAAATAAAAATTTAGTTTGGCAAGACATTGATTCTTGTTTCAGTGGAAGAATAAAAACCGGACTTATTTCAAATTTAAATATTAAAGATCCAATAGAATTTTTAGAGAAATGTTTTAGAAGTTTTTCAATAAAAATTAAAAAAGAATTAAAAAAATCCCTGTTAAAAGTAAACGCTTCTTTTGCTGGTCTTTTTATAAAACCTCAAACCAATGAGACTGCATTTAAATTTTTTTCAAGTAAAAATGAGTGCATTGATCATACAACTAATTTGGTTTCCTGGTATCAAGAAAATATAATTGCTAAAATTCTCGTTAAACTTGAGGAGTTTCAAGAACGTGACTCTGGTTGGAGTTTACTTCAAATATTATATCTCAAAGTAAACATTAACTCTTACAATCCCATTAGAGGTGGGATTTCAACTTATATTCCTTTACCTGATTTCATCCAAAAAACTAAAAGTGTTTTAAATATTAAAAATAAGGACGAATTTTGTTTTCTATATGCTGTTACAGCAGCTTTATACCCAGCTCCTCTTGATAAAAATCCAAACCGCATCTCATCATATCCCGATGTAAGACAAGTTTTAAAATTTGACGGTATTGAATTTCCCATTGCCCTTAAAGATATTCCAAAATTTGAAAAAATGAATAATCTAGGAATTAACATTTTCACAGTTCTTGACAATAATAATGGTAAAGAAATCCTTCCATTAGTTTTAAGCAAAACTGAGTTTGCACCACGGATCAATTTACTTATGATATCTTGTGATTATTATAACAACTTCAAAGATGGTGATGATGATGATGATGATGATGATGATGATAACCTACAAAAAAAATCATATTTTCATTTTACTTACATTAAAAACTTATCTCGCTTAGTAAATAATCAGGTGGGAAATTTGAAAAACCGTAAATGGTTTTGCGAAAGGTGTCTTAACCATTTTAAGACTGAATCAATCTTAAATAGACATTTAGTTGATTGTAAAATGCTAAATAGTTCTAAAATTAGTTTCCCTAAAGACAAAATTCTAAAATTTAAAAATATCAAAAATCAAAATCTCATCCCATTTGTAATATACGCAGATATCGAAAGCCTGCTTACCACTAATAATTTATCTAATGCTACTACGGGAAAATCACAACGGGTGCAAAGACATGAAGCTTTTAGCGTTGCATTTTATCTAAAATGTTCATATAATGACTCACTTTCAAAATTTGACATGTTTACTGGAAAAAATTGTGAAATTTGGTTTGTTCAACAACTTTTCAAAATTGCCCACGACATCAATAATATTCTTCTAAATCCTGTTTCCATGCAACCGTTAACTAGTGAGGAAAAAAATAGCTTCTATTACGCGGGCAAATGTTACTTGTGTGCAAAACCATTTTGTTCCAATGACATCAAAGTACGAGATCATTGTCATCTAACAGGAAAATACCGTGGAGCCGCTCATAATTATTGTAATTTACAATTTCAAAATTCTCATGTTATTCCTGTAGTGTTTCACAATTTATCAGGCTACGATAGCCACTTTTTGATTAAACCTTTGTGTACTAAAATTAAAGGTTCAATATCTTTACTTCCCCTTAACAAGGAAAAATATATATCTTTTACGAAACACATAGAAAATACCAAAATTCAGTTTCGTTTTCTGGATTCTTTTAGATTTATGGCTAGTAGTCTTGACAAATTGGCATCATACTTAAATGATTCGCAAAAAACAGTTTGTAGAAAATTTTTTAACGATGATGAAAAATTTAAATTGGTGACGCGTAAAGGAGTCTTCCCCTATGAATATCTTGATTGTTGGGAAAAATTGAACGATAAATCTTTACCACCTTTGGAAAAGTTTTATAGTAAAATCAATAATAGAGATATTTCTGGAGAGGATTATAAACACGCTTGTAATGTTTGGAATACATTTTCACTAAAAACACTACGGGAATATGCAGAATTATATCTAAAAACCGATGTAATCCTTTTGGCTGATATCTTTGAAAACTTTCGTAAAACATGCCTTAAGCATTATGAGTTGGACAGTCTTCATTATTATACTGCTCCAGCACTTGCATTTGATGCTATGTTAAAAATGACTGACGTAGAATTGGAACTATTGGATGACATTGACATGATTTATTTTATTGAACGTGGAATCAGGGGAGGTATTTCCCAGTGTTCTAATCGTTATGGCAAAGCCAACAATAGATACATGGGTAACGATTATAATCCTGAAATTCCAGAATCATACCTCGTATATTTTGATGTTAACAATCTGTATGGAACAGCAATGAGTTTTGCTTTACCCACAGGTGAATTCGAATGGTTGGAATTAAAAAATTCCAATGACGAAGCTGCTTTTCAAAATTATTTACTAAGTATTAATTCAAATAACACGCATGGGTATATTCTCGAGGTTGATCTTCATTACCCCCAAGAACTTTTTGAGACTCATAAAGATCTTCCATTGTGTCCGGAACATTTAGTACCACCTAATTCAGAATCAAATATTCCAAAACTTCTAACAACTTTTTTCGACAAAAAGCGCTATGTATTACATTATTTAAATTTACAACAAGCCATAAAGTTTGGTTTAAAAGTTATCAAAATTCATAGATGTTTACAATTCAAACAATCGGCTTGGTTGAAAAAATACATAGATTTAAATATAAAATTACGTCAGGCAGCAACTAACGATTTTGAAAAAAACAATCCTAAATTAATGGTTAATGCCTGCTTTGGTAAAACTATGGAAAACATTAGAAAATACAAAGACGTGAAAATTGTTACTAAATGGTCTGGAAAATATGGTGCAAATTACTATATAGCACAACCCAATTTTCACAGTTGTGAAATATTCGATGAAAATATGATTATTATTGAAATGAAAAGACTGAAGTTAAAATTTAATAAACCGATTTACTTGGGTATGTGCATTTTGGACATTTCAAAAACGTTTTTGTACAATTTTCATTATGATTTCATTTTACCAAAATTTGGTCCCAATGTTAAATTATTATACACGGACACTGATAGTCTAATTTATCATTTTAAAACCGATAACATTTATACTTTCATTAAAAACAACATAGATAAATTTGATACATCAGACTATCCTCTTAATAATATATATAATATCCCGTTAAAAAATAAAAAAGTATTGGGGCTAATGAAGGATGAAAATAACGGGACAATTATGACAGAATTTATCGGTTTACGTTCAAAATTATATACTATTAAAGTTTTATCAAATGAAACTGAAAAAAGAGAGAAAATTAAAAAAATGATTACTCTTGAACATACCCAACGTGAAATAAACAGTTTTATATCGAATTTTGGAATAACAAAAAGGGCTAAAGGTATCAGTAAATCAGTCATAAAAGATATAACTTTTGAAGATTATTACAATGCACTATTTAACTATCAAAAAACCCACATTATTCAAAATCAGATAGTTTCCATGAAACATGAGGTTTTTACTGTCCAGCAAGAGAAAATTGCATTAAATCCGCGAGATGACAAACGGTACATAAATTATTCTTTCACTGATACTCTACCGTGGGGATATAGGTTTTAAAAAACTCATTCTAAATTTACTTGTTTAATTTTTTTTTATTTCTGAATGGGAAGAAGAAAAAGAAGGAAAAGAATAAAAAAAAACAAGAGAAGAAGAAAAATAATAACAAGAAGAAAGAAAAAAAGGAAAAAGACGAACAAGAAAAAAAAGATGGAGAAGAGAAAAAATATGGCATCCTCCAGATCTCCGACTACGAAGATGACGATGATGACAATTTTTTCTTTAATTACGTCAGGCATCCAGACGATCATGATGATGATGATGATGATAATGATGATGAGGACTCGGAATGTGAAGAGGTTGGACCGCTTCTTATAACACGAAGTGGTACAATATATGTTAAATGAAAAAAAAAACGTAAATATATCAAATAAAACCATTTAAATTGATACAAAATTTTTATTTTTAATTTTTAAATATATAAATTTTATAATCATCTTCTTGAATTAGACGGTCCCTGTCCATTTTGACGATCATTGCCTCTGTTTTCTTGACTATTTAAATAATGCGATGGTAAATGTTTGGCACCATGAATTTCTTTAAGGTATTCACGTACTTCACAAGCCACACATTTATGATTGTATAAATCGGTTTCACCCTTACATTTAGGGCACTTTACTCTTTCTGGTACTGGCATTTTTTTTCTTGAATCAAATGATGCAATTTTAATGAAATCAATGTTTTTATACCTTCTGATCCTCCTCCTCCTCCTCCTCCTCATATCCCTTCTCCTTTACCATTTATAAAACCAGTTGATATTGAGGAAAAAGGTTCATTCCATCAGTGATACAGTCATGACTTACAGTTATGCAATTAAATTGTTTTGGTTCAAAGACGGTAAAATAGTCAGAACTGAAAATTTATCATCCCATAAAGGAGAAAGTTTATATGAAAAATTTTATTTTAATGAAAATGAAAATTATGACTATATAGAAGTTTATTTCTATAACAGCGATAAAAAAGGAGAAGAGGCAGAAGAAGAAATTACTTCAGAAGACGACGACGAAGACGAAGACGATGACGATGATGATGATGACAGTGATGATGATGATGATGATTAAAAATCCAGTTTGTACGTTTGGCAGTTGTAAAAATGGTACCTATTATAAAATTCAAGTAGCAAGAAGAGGTTTTCGTCGTTTATGTAAAACTCATAGTGTGTGTAAATTATGCAAAAAACTTTTAATTGGTTACAAAGTTAAGGCACATTATAAATGCGGGAAATATCTTTGTCTCAAATGTTACAAAGAAGAACGAAAAAATACACAACCTCATTTTGCTAAGACTATTTTACATTTTTTTTCTAGTGTTAAAACGTAATAACATGTTATGTTGTCAAGCTAACCTCCTGCAGAAAACGTAAAAATAAAACAGGCAAAAAAGTATTGTAGCATAACATATTTAATTATTTTTGTAATTTTATTTACCCAATATACCACTCTGATATATAAAATTTTGTTTTATTTTACCCGATATTCCACTCCAATTTATTTTTTCTACCAACTACTTTACAAAACAACAGCCTCTGGTAAATGACGTCATTGTCGATACTTCTTCGGCAATAAGGCCTTTTTGGCTAAGGACTCTTTTGGTCCTTCTTAAGCTACTAGGACAACCCTTCTTTGCCAATAAGGCCTTTTTGGATAGGGATTTTACGGGACTTCTTCGGCAATAAGGAAGGCCTTTTTGGATAGGGATTTTTCAGGACTTCTTCGGCAATAAGGCCTTTTTGGCAAGGGTTTCAGAAGGATTTCAGGCACTTCTTAGGCTATTACGTCATGTTCTTTGGCAATAAGGCCTTTTTGGCTTGGGTTTCAGGAGGGTTTCAGCACTTCTTCGGATGGTAAAGGGCTGAAAAGGGACAGATGCCATCCGGGTGTCACAGAACCCCGCCCTCTATACTACTTAAAGTCACAAACACTAAACACTACAATATTAAATAGCGGCACAAATTGTCCAAACCAGTTTATATCTTATTATAATAAGAATATCACAACGTTGTTGACAAAGTACATAAAATTTGTTTAATAATATTTTATAGCCGTTACTACAGAACGACAAAGTAAAGACGTCGTGAGTCTGAGGTGAGGTTATGTATTAAAATTCTTCTCAAAGAGAACAGCTTTTTTTGTGTTTTTCCTTCGTTGTGGCCCTGTGAGACAATTTTGTCCCTTTCATTATTACGGATAAAAATAAGGAGAGAAAATCACTAAATGTTTTAGTATTTTACGACTCCTACTACATCTAGATTAGGTAAGCGTGTTATCATTTATATTTATATAAATATATAAACGACATATTTTGTAGAATTATTAAATTTTAGATATCAAAACATGTTAAAAATTATAAAAGAAATATAAATATTGGATTAATTTTAGAAATAGCTTATTTTTCAGTAATTTGAGAGAAAGACAGAAAATCAAAATGAACAACCCTAGTTATATTTACAAGGAACATTTTTTTTTGTATGTATAACAACTAAAAACCGGTATAATTACTATTTTTTTCAAATTATATTACGTTTGAACTACAGGTTTAAAATGTATAAAGATTTTCCTAATTTATTTTGTCTGTTAGTATTATTGGGTGTCCAATAATTTATTATACTGAAAAATATCTACTTGTAAACTTTATTACTATTACTCATGTTATTATAATTATTTTTAAGACAAATTGGTTGATGTTCTTCTTCTTCTGATTATCCCTTGAAATATTTTCCATGATACTAATTAATATAATAATTATTCAAGACCATATTAAAACATTACAATGCAGATTCAAATAAAAAATTCGTTTTTTTTTATTAGTTTGTTAATAATTGAAACTTAAATATTTATATAACAGCTAGACCGAACACTAAGTTTTTTTTTCATTCTAGCAGAGAATATACAAGGTTTTTTACTTAAAAAATTAAAATTTAATTTGTTTATCAACTTTACAATAAGTCACTATTTTTTTAACGAATCTAAAAGATAATATGGGAAAAATCCTACAAATTTCGTAATTAAATTCTTTTCTATCCATTATAATAAAGCCTCTAGGTATGGTGATAAATATAAAAAAAAACGTTTATATAAAACACTCCCAGTCTCCCGGTCTATTTTGACATGACACATAACTTACAAAACTATGATACATGTTTACTCTAATCAAACGATCATTTATTATTTTTGCACAACACAGGTTCGTGCACCGAATCAGTTAAAAACTACTAACCAATCGTCGTAAAATATCAATTTTCTCTGTTCACATGACTTTTTCATGGCATAAAATAGCGTGATTTGCATGAATGAATTATTCGTTGCGATTTGATATTCTCGGATAATCCATAATAAAACTGTTGGTAAAGGCTTTTGGTTTATCATGCAATTAAATCTAGTACATCGAGGTCGTTAGTCGTAAGCTAATAGAAGTTTTTCAGATTAAATATGAAAATATGTTCTTGTTCTTTAACCTTTCTAAAAATAAGTTACCTAAATGCATTAAAATTTCAAGCAGTTGAAACATGTAGGGCGCGGCTTTAACTTAATTATATACTGGGTGTGTAATCACTAATGATAAACAGCAGCGATTACCAAAGTGTGCGCCGCGGCGCCCTAGGGCGTTGTGAAAAATAAACAAGAGAGCCGCTACGTGCTCCTGTTTTCTTTTTTACGAAATCTAAATTCACTCATATTCGCCGATACAAAATAAACAATTCAAATCGTGTAACATTGAATAAATCGTTCGTTGCGTAGGTAACATCGACCGTTATTCACTTAATATTATTACGGGGGACCAATTTCACACGGATTTGGATTAGGTTTGCCAACACTGAAGTCACTGCTGGCCGGGCGCGAGAGAGATTGGAATATGTTCCAGAAGCCAGTGTTTGGGCGTGGATGGGAATTTTCGCGTGCGCGTATTGGTAGTATATAAACCGCCGTAGGCCAATAGGCCGCTTTGTCTAGTTAGTTTACTTATTTTAACCGTAAGCAGTTGAATGGTTAGGATAAATGAAGTAATAATAAAGTGTTCTTTGTATTGAAAGTGGTGATATAGAGTATTGTGATTTATAAACACAGGACAGATACCGTTACATTGCAAAAGTTACAATATCTATTTAAACTTATGTACTTTGTTTTAGTTATGCCGCCTTGTATTTTCGTAAAAAGTTAGTCATGAAATGGAAGGATTTGTGTTAAATAAGCAAGTCGATAGTTCAAATCAAAGTGATGCAGCTTCGACAAGTGGCTGTGGAGCGAAAATGCGGAAATATTCGCAAATACGATGATAGCTAGTTGGACTTTCGCTTAACTTCAGTAGAAGTAAATAATGAAAAAAGATTGCAGTGCGTACAATGAAAATTCTAGCTCCCGAGAATATGCTACCAAGTAAGCTAAAATGACATCTCAGACCACTGACCCTACCATGGTTAAAAAATTGCGCAAATTTTTTAATTGAAAGGAATTTACAAAAACAAAAAAGGGTGTTCACTTAACCAACTTTAGTCCATAGCAACGCACTGCTAGCATCTTTCAAGGTAGCTTACAAGGTGGCGAAGTGCAAAAAACTTCACACCATTGCAGAAAAACTTATTTTACCTGCTGCTCTTTACATGGTTTAATATTATGATAGAAGAATCTGCGGAAAGGCTAATTGCAAAGATACCTTTATCTAACAACACAATTAGTCGAATAATTCATCATATAGCTGAGGATATCAATTACCAATTAATATAGAAAACGAAAGACAAGGAATTTGGTCTACAACTTGATGAGACTACTGACAGTAATAAAAATGCACGCCTTATTGTTACGTACGCTTTCTGGATAATAATATTATTATTGAAGACCTTTCTTTCTGCAAAAGTATCACGGAAGGTGCAAAGGCCCAAAACTTATTTTAAATTTTTGACAAGTTTATCACAAAAAATAATTTAGATTGGGAAAAGTGTATTGATGTATGTATTGATGGCGCTTAATCGATATATGGCCACCATGGAGGATTGCAAGCTCTTATTCGCAGTAAATCACCGCATGTTATGTGAATCCATTGCATCGTCCATAGAGAAGCACATCCATTGAAGTCGATGAGCTCTGAATTGAATTTGGTATTGGAACGTATCATAGATGATGACTATACAAAACTTTGCATGGACATGGGAGCTGAACACACAGTTCTACTATATTACTACAGTTCACGATGACTTTCACGTGAAAGTGTCTCATCCCGTGCATTCAAGTTAAATCAAGAAATTCACAATTTTCTGGAAGAAGAAGATCATGTAAACTCTAGATACTTTGCGGAATCAAACTTCTTAAAAAAACTGGTCTATTTGTGCAATATATTTGACAAACTGAATGCCTGCAAAACAATAACATGTACGTCTTGAAACTTTTGGAGGAGACTGTGGCGTTTCGGAGGTGACCGGCAGTTGTGGATAAGAAAAATTGATGAGGATGTCGGTCAAGATTGTTTCCCACATTTGCATAAAAACGCGTCCTCTAATGAGCTCGTTGTCCCTCAAGACTTGCTGTTTCTTTTCTCAGAATACCTTTTGAAGATTTCTGAATGCTTTGCAAAATATTTGCGGAAAAAATGTCGAGAAATTTTCGTGGATCCAAGATCCTTTCCGTGCTCAAGCTCCTCCAGAATTTACTGCACAAGAAGAAGAGAGTCCATTGAGCTCTCTTTCCACAAGAATCTTAAAACAAAGTTCGCTTCTTCCGATTTGGTAGAGTTTTGGATGACCATCAAAAATTACTATCTAACTCTAAGTTTAAAAGCTATAAAGATTCCCATTTTCATACCAACATCCTCTTTTCAGCTGTACCTGTAATAAAGAGTAAATATCGCTCAAAGATCAATGTGGAACAAGAAATGAGAGTGGCAGTGTTAGGTCTTATGACGCTTTGAAAAAATGTGTAAAGATCACCAAGCTCACCCGTCGTATTGACTTTTTTTCCTATTTTTCCTTAAGAATAATATATTCTTGTGTATTAGTTCAATAGGTATCTATATATGAGCCTCAGATTGTGGTTGTTTTCATTTCTATGCTTGGCCATTAGGATCAATGTACAATCGTGTTCAATAAAGTGTTGTGCTTTGCAACCAAGTAGTAAGCATGTTGTAAAGAACAACCTTGTACGATACTTTGTTTAATACAACTGTATTCATATTTTGACTAGGGTGCCGTGGCAAAATGCCAAATCTGTAAGGGTACCGCTAACTGTTAAAGTCTGTGAACCCCTGGTATATAGCAAATGCAGATCTCTTAAAATGATGTAACTTTTTTTTTTTAATTTTAAAATTTACCTTAGTCAAAGAATTAAAAATAACCAAAATACTCAAAATTACAAATCCGTTTTTTTTTACATAAGTTGTGACAGAATTTGATCGCGGACTCCTGCAAATGCATTATTTTGGTAGGTATGGCAGTTTTGGCCACGATTTAGTGTTGTGCCATTTAGTAGCTATTCTATAAACCTATAAATAAAATTTATTATTCCAAAGGCACTCTGGAAGTCAGGTCGATCTCCTTAGGCTCTTGCGGTTTTATTGCCAAACAACTACAGGTTATTAAAGCTTATTAAAACCACAAACACAACTTCAAGACACAGGAATAATTGTTGTCTAACTGGTCAGATCATGCCTCTTGTTTTAGAGCTATCCTATCAGTGCACTGGCGCGGTTAATCTTGTAAGCGTTTTGAATTAAATTAAATGAAACAAGTTCCTCAAAACGACATTACTTACAATGAGAAACTCAAAATTACCTCGATAAAACAATTTCAAAATAACTAACTTTTGTTTACCGTTATTTTCAACCTAGTGTAACAAACTCAATTTTGAAAATTATGCTTTCAAATAGCTTTCTGAAAGATTAATCATGAAAAAGAATAAAACCGTTAAAGACAGCTATTTAAATTGTTAAAACCAAATACTACTAAAGTAGCCCTTGTTTCATATAAAATAAAACAAAATTTCTCCTTTACTTTTCCGAGCAAAATAACAAAACAAAAATAAAAATCTGCTTAATCACACCAGCTATATGGGTGCAATGTAAATTTTCTTGCAGATTTTAAAACGTACTGGCTCTAATGAATTCCAAATCCTATCTACTGGTAATGACTTTTCAAAGACACCACCAAACTCTGTTTTTTCCACGTTAATACCTTCTTCTTCTTCTTTAGGTGCCATGTCCGTATTCAGATGTTGGTAGTCATCATGTTTACAATTTCCTCAAATCTTTCTCTATCGGCTGCAGCGCGAAATAGTTCCTCCACCGTGCAATCACACCACTGCCTGATGTTACGTAGCCATGAAAGCTTCTTTCGTCCTATCCATCTTTTTCCTTCCACTTTTCCTTGTATTATAAGGCGAAGTAGATGATATTTAGGTCCTCTAATTATGTGGCCGAAGTATTCTGTTTTCCGCCTCTTTATAATGTTCAAGAGCAGTCGATCTGTATCCATCATT
This sequence comes from Diaprepes abbreviatus, assembly GCA_034092305.1. Lineage (NCBI taxonomy): Eukaryota > Metazoa > Arthropoda > Insecta > Coleoptera > Curculionidae > Diaprepes > Diaprepes abbreviatus. Next base: position 7,783,613 of record JASJET010000303.1, read on the forward strand.
CTGAGAACATTCTCATTGGAAGTGTGCAAAACCCATGATATCTTTAGGATTCGACGATAGCACCACAATTCGAAAGCTTCCAGTTTGTGTAGCGTTGTGGTTTTTAGTGTCCATGTCTCGCAACCGTATAACAGAATAGACTATACATAGCATCTCAGGACCCTCTTACGAATATGCATTGACAGGTTCCTGTTGCATAGAACTGGTTTCCACATCATAAAGGCCTTACGCCATATTTCGATCCTAGCTATTATCTCTTCATCTGAGTCCCCATTCACATTCAACGAACAGCCAAGGTATCTGAAATGGTTTACACGCTCTATCCTCTCTTCATCGAGCCAAAGTTGACATTCACCTACATTAATCTTTCCAACAGGCATCTACTTTGTTTTTGAGATGTTGATTTTAAGGCCTCTTCGGCAGCTCGCCTCATTGACTAGATTTACTAATGTCTGGAGATCCTCGATGCTTTTTGCAAGAATATTCGTATCATCAGCAAATCTAATATTGCTGATTACTTCTCCACCCAGTCTTACTCCCTCTTTTCTGGCATCCAAAGCCTCCCTAAAAATTATACATTATACATTAAAAAGACAGGGTGACAAAACGCAACCCTGTGTTACTCCACGTTCGATGGGTAGGCTTTGAGTACTGTTTTCAATTTGGATAGAGGCTACTTGATTGTAATACAGATATTTTAGCAGTCTTATATCGTAGTGGTCTAGACCTGCTGCTTGTAGACATTCGAAAAGTGTATCGTGTTATACTCGGTCGAATGCCTTTTCAGAGTCAATGAAACAGACGCAGATGTTCTTTCGGAATTCTCAACTTTTTTGTAGGAGAACGCGCAGACAAAATAGTGCCTCTCTGGTTCCTAGACTACGTTAGTACCACTTCGCTTTATTTTTCATATATCGGACCTTATTTCGCGATACATCGACTCTCCTACAGAGTGGTTGCAATACCGAAGGTTTTAATCTTTTATCCTTTTCCAATTTGTCCCGAGTATCTTAAAACTAATAATTTTTATACAAATAAGTTTCTATTCTGCTTCTATTTCTATTTCTATAATAAAAATTCGTGTCTGTGGACGTGAAAAAAAATCCTACCCTCTCTTTTAGCTATTTCTCATATTTTACTTGTTCTGAAAATAATCAAATAGGTAAAAAAATGGTCAATAGACAAGAACTATGTACATATTAACAAATAATAATATTGCATTGTAGCGATCTTATTTACATATTTTTTTGTTTTTTTAGGATTGGAAAATTTGCTCATTTTACAAAGACACTCCCTCAGTGATCCCAACCACCTGTTGATTATAAATAAATATAGAGTTTCTTTGGCATATTTATCTTAAAATATAACCGAGGGTATGACCGTTTTAGCTTTATGTCTCCCTAAATTGTCTGGGTTTATATAAGCAACTCCAAAAATAATAATGCGAAGTCTATGTTTAAGTTTGATAGCCGATTTATTTTCCTTTATAGGTAAGGGTTTTTGAGTAGAGACATAAAATATACACTGCAATGGTCTGAACCCATATACACTGTAGCCAAAAGAATTCCCCTTTTTCGTGGAATATGTTTTAAATTAATCGATAGAAAATAAATATACGTCATAACGAACGTTTTTTCTCATACAAAATTCTTAAAAAATTCAAGGATTTTTCTTGTTCTTACTTTAAACATAATGCTTGCTGATATTATGTAGCAGTCTATTCTAATTCTATAGATATCAACTGGCAACTATCTCGCCATATTTTGTGAGTGCTACTTGGTGTTCTTTTTCCATTTTGTGCTCCATTCACTAATGTAATCGATATTCGACTTATATACTTAGTTCAATTGCCCCGACATTCCCTTTTCCATCGAAAGATATCCTTGACTTTGCACTCTGTCTAATAATGTATATCCAATAATTACCCCTTCAGCTGATATTTCCGTGGAAGTCGTATATATATATATATATATATATATATATATATATATATATATATATATATATACAGGGTTCACCATCTTTTATATCAGTATGTAAACATTGAATAACTTTGAAAAAAAAACTGATTTCTATACCGGGTGTCAACGAATCTATTAGACAAGTCATAATTTCTAGAGTATTATGTGTATCAAAATGAGAATTGGTACAGGTAAATGGTATATGAAGGGGAGAGTTTTCGCATATTTTCCACTTTCCGGCCACTTCCGGTTTCACCGGAAATGGCCCCGGTTTTGAATTTTTAAATAAAACACCCTATATATTTTAACATTTTTGGATTTCTGAGACAATTCTAGATCAGAAAGTGACATTTTAAAAACTTTTTACGTCTACTTCATTTTTTTAGAGCCACTTTTAAAATTGCATCTAGGTGGCCATGATCGGACACAAACTAATCTAAGGGCCTTAGGTGATGTCAAAAAAACACAATCGCAAAGTTTTAGTTACTAGTATGAAAGACAGGAATAAGACAAGTTGACAAAATTACGTTTTCATTTCTAACTATTAATTTTCAAATGGCGACCCCTTTTTGACAACTACTTTTCGAAAAAAGCATTCTTTGACGAATCTAACGGTACTAATTTATTTGCGATTGGATTAGAACAGAAATTAAATATTATTAAGCAAAATACTGGATAATTTATTTACTTATGACAAGTGCGCCATGGACAGCCATGTTTCTTAATTTTCGTTATGTTTAGTTTAAATTTTCGTTAAAATAATGTATACCCAAAGTGAAAAAGTGGATATGTTATTAATATTTGGAGAGTGTCATAGAAATTCAAGGAATGCTGCCGAGTTGTATGCTCATAGATATCCGAATCGGCAACATCCAGCCCATCAGTATTTTCCGTATGTCGAGACTCGTTTTAGGCAAATAGGAAATCAAGAGGCGGAATAGAGGTTTATCATAAATGAAGAGACTGAGATTAACGTACTTGCTATGGTTGAGGTTGATAAAACAGTTTCGTTAAGAAAAATTAGTCAATGATATACCTTTAGCAGTTTTACGGCGAATTTACTTTCAACAAGATGGAGCACCGCCTCACAATACTAGAGAAGTTCTTAATTATTTAATAGAGCATTTTAATAATCGAATTATTGCAACCAATGTTCCGGTACGGTGGCCAGCCCCCTCACCGGATCTTACTGTGCTCGATTTCTTTTTCTGGGGATATGTTAAAGAAAGGGTTTAATATGGAGCAGCCCCAGCTACTCTTGAAATATTAGAAGAAAGAATTTTACGGGCATTTAGAAGTATAACGCCCCAAATGCTACAAAACGTGTTGAGAGAAACAATTGAACGAGCTGAAATGTGTCGTGAAAAAGAAGGAATGCATCTTGAACGTTTACTACACTAAACTTTTTAACAAATTCAGCTACTGTACTTTCAAATATTTTAAGTGCGTCGTCTAAGTTATTAGTTTATTTTGTTAGTTTTTTGTTAATTTTGTTAAATTTTTAATCCAATTCCTGTCTTTCATACTAGTAACTAAAACTTTGCGATTGTATTTTTTTGACATCACCTAAGGCCGTTAGATTAGTTTGCGTCCGATCATGGCCACCTAGATGCAATTTTAAAAGTGGCGCTAAAAAAATGAAGTAGACGTAAAAAGTTCTTAAAATGTCACATTCTGATCTAGAATTGTCTCAGAAATCCAAAGATGTTAAAATATACAGGCTGTTCTATTTAAGAATTCAAAACTGGGGCCATTTCCGGTGAAACCGGAAGTGACCGAAAAGTAGAAAATATGCGAAAACTCTCCTCTTCACACAACATTTACCTGTACCAATTCTCATTTTGATACACATAATACTCTAGAAATTATGACTTGTCTAATAGATTCGTTGACACCCGGTATATGAGGTATTTTTATTAAATTTGGTCCTTTACAATTTATTGGGACTAGTTTTTGAATACTACATCAATCAAGTGGCTACCTTGATTAGCCAAGCCAAATGTGACCTTTTTGCTACGTTTTCCATTACCTTTTCGAGCATCTCGGGTGGTATAGCGGTCATTTCGACACGAATGTTTGCCTTGAGCTCTTCAATGGTCTGAGGCTTGCTGGCGTACACATTGCATTTTAAATAACCCCACAAAAAGAAGTCCGGTGCGGTTAAATCTGGAGATCTGGGTGGCCAATCAATGTCGCCTCTATTTGACATCAGACGTTCAGGGAATTTCCGTTGCAGAAACTGGATTGTTTGATTTGAGTATGTCATGGCGCACCGTCTTGTTGAAACCAGTAACCATCAAAATATTTTTCACGCATTTGTAGGCAGACATAATAAGCCAACATCCACCGATATCGATTTCCACCGATGGATTTGTCGCAAACGCCGGCCCAGTCACTTTTCGGTCATGCAAGGCGTTTCGTGGATCTCGTGTGGATTCTCCGTCCCCCAAATGCAGCAATTTTGCTGCGGCATAGCGCATCATCTCGTTGAAACCAGTAACCATCAAGACATTTTTCACGCATTTGTGGGCAGACATAATGAGCCAACATCCACAGATATCGATTTCCACCGATGGATTTGTCGCAAACGTCGGCCCAAACAGTCACTTTTCGGTCATGTAAGACGTTTCGTAGATCTCGAGTGGATTCTCCGTCCCCCAAATACGGCAATTTTGCTTATTAACGCCACTAGAGAGTGTGAAATGGGCCTCATCGGTCATCAAAATTTGCTTCCAAAAACCAGGTTCAGTGTCAACCATTCAAACGACTGTTTGGCCGTATTTCAAGCAACGTGGACGGTCTGTTGGCAATATTCTTGGTCAACGATGAATAAAAAATGAATATTTGTCAAATTTCTACTATATTTAACTAAAAAACTTGACGCGTTTCGCTAACACTGTAGCTTCATCAGAAGTTCTATTTTAAATGACAAAATATTTGGTTACTTGAAAAACTTGTACCTAGATTTACAATAATGAATAAGTGCAATACCATAATTTACATGTTATTACCTATTATTTAAATTATTGGGAAATCCACACTGGTTTTTGTTAAAAGATATTTAGCAGGGGTGAGGTGTTGATATCTGTTTGTTCATTCAATAGATTACCTGTGTTCTTTAATCGATTTATTTCTATGGCTTCTAAGAAATTCAGTTTATAACCTTTCCTTTCTACATGGAGAATTTCAAAATTATCCTCTAATTGATAATTTTTTTCTATTAAATGATTTGCTTATGAAGAACTGTTTTTATTGTGTAAAAAATTATATTTGTGTTCCTGAATCCTTTTTTTAAACGATCAGCCTGTTTGGCCTATATAGACTTTTGGGCAACTTCCGCATTTAAGTTTATAGACCCCAGACTTGTTATTTTTATTTGTTTTTGTTATATAATTTTTTAAGCGTTTTCCTATTGAATTATTTGTTTTGAAGGCTACCCCAATATTTTTTTATTCAGAAACTTTTTAATTTTAATTGATAATTTACCAAAATATGTTAAAGCGGTAAAGTTGCGTTTTTTATTTTCTTGTGCTATAGGATAAACTTCTTGTGTGGCTTTCTTTTTTAATTTTTTTTTGTTAAAATTGAGTTGACCATTGATGGTAAGTAACCATTGTTAACTGCAACTTGTTTAAACCAATTTAATTATTTATTAAAAATCTCTCTTGATAAGGGAATGCTAATAAGACGTTGAATAAATCTATGGTAAGCCACTAATTTATGTTGTTCTGGGTGAGATGAAGTTCTATGTATGGTTGTATCCGTATGTGTGGGTTTGTGAAAAATTCCAAGAGAGTGTTTATTTAAAACTTTAGTAATAACTATATCAAGAAAATTTATTGAGTTGTTTTCTTCTTTTTCCATAGTAAATTGAATATTTGGTGGATTGAGTTAATAAAATCTAAAGATTTATTAAGTTGTCGATCTGTGACACTTATATGTCATCCACATATCTGTACCAGTACAAAAAATGTTGGCTTATGTGGTTATTAAATATTATTTTTTCTATATTGTCCATAAAAATCTCTGCTAACAGTGGGCTTAAAGGGCTACCCATAATCAATCTTTCTTTGCTTTTGTAGACTTTATCATTAAACGCAAAATAGTTTTGGTTAAGGCAAGCCTATAATAAGTTTAAAATATCGTTTCTTATAATCAAGTTTACTTTATTTTTGTTCAATAGATTTTCTACTAAAGAGAGCGTTTCTTTTGGTGGAATACTTGTGAATAAGTTCATAACATCAAAAGATATTAGTTTAGCATTGTCTGGTAAAATTAGGATTTTTATTTTGTTGACAAGTTCCATTGAATTTTTTATACTATATGTTGATGTAAAGTTGCAAAAGTGTTTTAGTTTATCTATTAGGAATGATAAGACATTATATTCTGGTGCAGACATGTAGGATACCACTGGTCTTATTGGATAATCTACTTTATGTAGTTTGATTAGTGAGTATAACTGAGGTATTTGAGGGTTCATTGTAAGTAGTTTAAATTTATCTTTTTGTGATACAATGCTGAGTGCTTGGTTCATTTCTTGTTTAATTTCTTTTTGGAATTTCTCTGTAGGGTCTTTATTTAGGATTTTATATTCTCCTGACTGGATAACATTTTCTGTTTTTTCAATATTTTGATTTTTGTTTATAGCTATCACCGTATTTCCCTTATCTGCTCTGGTAAAAATGATATTATTTTGTTTTGTTTATTGAATTATCGTCTTTAGGGTTTGTTCTTCCTTATTTTCCTGAATATTGTTTTATAAAAATTCGGATTTAATTTTATATATATATATATATATATATATATATATATATATATATATATATATATATATATATATATATATATATATGAGTGAATTGATTCAAGTAATGTGTAAGTTCACTGCAGATTGGTCCTTTTATAGGATATCTTTGGAATAATCAAATTTGTCAACATAATTTTTGTTGTAAAATTAAGGAGACAATCTGAAGCAAGAAGTAAATAATAATACCAGGTTTAAATCTTAGCTTACAAACATTTGTAAGTTTAAGACAAATATTATTTTAAAGCTTAATTCGACATTAGCGAGCTTCCAGAAGCTTCAGGATGTTTATTTCAATTAGCTACCATATTGTACTGGAATTTCAGGATAAACAACACCGTAAATAATTTAAAGTGTACATAATGGCATATTCAATTAATACGAGGGAAGGTTATGCTTAGCTATATCGAGGAACATCGATCGGTAACGATATATTAATACATGGTACAATGAAAATAGAAATAGTTTGATCCTTCTACAACCCTCTATCCAAAGATTTGTTAAAAAAAAAATGATAACATTGATCAGAATCCATTAGTAATTAGTTATATTTATGAGAAGTACCCTGTAAGTATTTAATGATTTGCGCATCATAGATAGTTTAGATCAAGTTTCGGAATTAACGCTTTTTTTTACTGTAAAGCTATTTAAAGAACTCGGCGTTAAAATATTGTTTTTTTTTTGTTGTAATGTTGTAATGTGTCATAATTTCTGTGGATAAGTGTTATTGATATTATGTACTTCTAATGTAAAGTAAGTAAAAAATAATAACAAAAATGGCAGAGTTTACTAATATTGAAATATTAGATGGGCATTTTGTTTATGATCGTGCTGATGGAAATGTATTAGAAGCTTAACGGATTTATGCTGAATTATATCGGCAACCTCGGTTACCTCATCATAACAGATTTGCTCGTCTTCATCAACATTTATGAGCAAATGATACATATCTAAAACGAATTTCTAATTGTGGATGCCCTCGGGAGATAAGAACCGTAGCGTTAAAGGACGCTGTTCTTAATTTAATAGAAGAATCTTCTAAAACAAAGAAGCAAACCAGGGCTTATCTGTTTTTAGGTGGATGTGAAATGGAACATGGAGATTTTTGCATAAGAGCCTTCAGAACAACCTGAATAATGATAATTTTGATATGCATCATCTCAAAAAGTTGGGCAACATTGTTTTTATTAATAAAAATATAGAATTAACGAAAAAAGAACATTTTTTTTTCAAATTTTCTCTCGTGTAGCTTTGAAGATATTCATTTTAGATGAAAGCTGAAAAGGAAAAAAAGTTTTGTAATTAAATTGGCCCTAAGATAGGTTGGTCAAAAATCTCAAAATATACTTCCCTAATTGCAAAATAACAATAATTAAAAAAAAAAAGCTAAAAAAGCAGTTTTTTAATCAATTTTTTTCGACTATTTAAACTTCTCTGAGGACGTTCATATTAGAGCAAAGAAAATTTTATGCAATGATAAAATAACACGCTAAAATTCGTTAGGATCGAATCGATAGTTTTTGCACAATAATTTTGCAATCCGATTTCGTTTACAAAAATTGACCATTTTTCAAGTTTGTATGAGTCCAAAATACCACGTTAACATATTTAAATTTATTTTCGACATACAGTAGGGAACTCAAGTTTTCCAACGCTTTTTTCAGAATCAAAATCGGATGATTTGGATGCCCTCAGGAATTGTTTAAAGACGTTGTTGATATTTTTGCTTATCAACAAATCGATTATCTCGGCGGATTTTCATTGGATTTTTTTTTGCAACAGATGGTTTAAAAGCACTTGGAATGACGCTTTTTTTGGTGAAACAAAATTTCAAATCCGTCAATTGGTTTCCGAGATACGAACTGTCAAATTTCAAGTGAAAAGAATATCGCCCACCCGCGTGAAAAATGAAAAAAAGAGGGGTGGGAAGCTCTCATTTTAAAATTGAATTCGAAGATTCAAAATACATATGTGAAAGAACCGATGTACCGGGAATAATGGAGCTCAAATATCATGCATCCATTTTGTTATAAGCAAATGACGTTATTAAAAAATATTAAACAATGTTTTATCAAACGTTTGCGAGAAAGGCTTGAAGCATCGGGTATTCATACCGAGCAAGCTTATGAAGATGCAGATATCTTTATTGTAGAAACAGTGACAAATGTTGCTTCTGATGGTAAACCTGCTATTATAATAGCGGAAGACATCGACATTCTAATAATACTGATATTACTAGTAAGTGGAAAGAAAAACATTGATTTTTGAAAGCCGAGTAATGGCAAACAACATCGGCATTTTATAACCAAGGGAAAAGAATATGCAAACTTTTATTAAATGACGCGGATTTAAGAAAAGAAGCTTTAATTTTCAACCCAACTAATTCTTCCCAATACGAAAAAAAAATGTGGGCTTAAAAATCATAGCTGTAATATAGGATGGTAAAAGAAGCATTAATATAAATTTAAATGAGCTGCGATGCTTGTGTTTTAAGAAGGAAAGTAGAAAGAAAAACTTTAATTGCTCCCGCCGACTGAATTTTCGGTTGCCATTGCTACAGAGTTTACTATCAGGTGCAGCAATGGCTTGGTATTACTGAATTGGATCCAAAAGACTGGGGTCGGAAAATTCAGAAATCATGTTTGGAACCACTTGAAACCACAGGTATACTGTTGCCAGATAGTCTATTGAAAAAAAAAAGCTGTAAATGTATAAGAGAGTATACCAAATTATGTGGTTGTATTAAGCATGGATTAAAATGTACTGACTACTGCTCAAATTGCAACGGACAAAATGCAAAAATGCACAAAACCAACATATCGACGAAGAAGAAATTTTTGAAAATGTAACTGATTTTGAAGAAGTTGACGGAGAAATAGAAAATGACCGTTTCGATATCGACATACGATTAGATGACAAAGATTTCAGTGAACATGATGATCCGCACATTCCACAGCCTAAAAGAACCCGATTGGAATGAAAAAAAAATTTCAATGTAAAAAAAACATTTTTCTGCACTTTCTAAAGTTTGTCGTATAATATTTAATGTTAAGAGTGCTTTATTGAACCTTTTGAACATAATTTTAAAAGAATAACTATTTTAATTTTATCTGTATTTTACGAATAAAATAATTTAAAACCAAAATTTTTTTCAATTTGTTTAAACAATGATTGTTCGGTACATCGGTTTAAAAAAAGTGATCAAAATTGCTCCATTAGAAGTCGAGAAAATGAAAATTTTTTTCAGATATGTATTTTGAATCTTCGAATTCAAATTTAAAATGAGAGCTCCCCACCCCTCTTTTTTTCATTTTTTACGCGAGTGGGCGATATTCTTTTCATTTTTTTATTAAAGTTTCCGATAACATAAACATTTAAATATTTGTATCAAAAAAGAACTCGGCAAGGCAAAGTTTTTGGTTCAAAAATCAGGTCTGTATTATTTATAGATTCACCGTAACAGGCTGTCGACTTTGATAGTTTGTATCTCGGAAACCAATTGATGGATTTAAAATTTTTTTTCACGAAAAGAAGCGTCTTTTTAAGTACTTTCAAAATGTGTATTGCAAAAAAAATCCAACGGAAATCGGCCGAGATAATTTAATTGTTTTTAAACATAAATATCAACAACGTCTTTAAACAATTCTTGAGGGCGTCCAAATCATCCGATTTTGATTCTGAAAAAAGCATTGTAAAACTTGAGTTCTTTACTACATGTGAAAATAAATTTAAGTACCTCTACGTGATATTTTGGACTCAGACAAACTTGAAATGTGGTCAATTTTTGTAAACGAAATCGGATTGCAAAATTATTGTGCAAAAACTATCTATTCTATCTTAACAAATTTTAGCGTGTTATTTTATCATGACATAAAGTTTTCTTTGCTCTAATATGAAGGTCCTGATCGAAAAAACTGTTTTTTTTTAACTTTTCTTTATTCATTGCTATTTTGTAATAAGGGAAATATATTTTGAGATTGCCGATCAACTCTATCTTATGGTAAATTTAATTACAAAACTTTTTTTCCTCTTCAACTTTCCTCTAAAATGAATACCTTCAAAGTTACACGAGAGGAAATTTGAAAAAAAAAACAGTTTTTTTCGTTAATTTTATATTTTTATCAATAAAAACAATGTTGCCTAACTTTTTGAAATGACACATATCAAATTTATCGTTATTCAGGTTATTCTGAAGGCTCTCATTCAAAAATCTCTATGTCTATTTCAATCCATGAAACCCCGATATTTTACAGATAAGCCCTGGTCTAACGAGAAAATTGACAAAGAATTTGTATCCCCACCATATCCAGAGAGTGCAGGCGCTTTTCCTTTGACACTTTTTGCCGCTTATAGTTTTTTGTGAGAGGATACTTCAATTGATCGCCCAATATCCCTTTTTTTTCGTAATTTTTTACTGATGAAGCAAACTTTTCAAGGGAATCCACAAAAAATTTTCGAAATAATCACATTTGAGCTGAAGAAAACCCGCATGCATTTCTTGAAGTCAATTATTAACATAAATTTTCATTAAATGTATGGGTTAGTATTATAGATGACTATCTAACTACTCCATGTTTCCTTCCATTAGGATAAATGGCGACCGATACAGTCAATTTCTCGAGGAAGAGTTACCTGTCCTTTTTAAAGGGGTTCCTCTTCAAATTAGATAAGAATTATGATTTATGCATTTTGCACATTTTAGTATCAATGTACACCGTCACTTAGAAGCACTGAATTCAAATCTCTGGACATTATTGCGTCTTGCGAAAGGATAAGAAATACTCCAGGATTATTTCAACGAATACGCCCTTCAATATGCCGAAGATCGGATTCTTGTATTTTTGTTGAAGATGGTCATTTTCAACATTTATTGTAATTTCTGTTATTAATATTTTGTCACCGTTGTTCAAATTCTGTTATTATTATGTTGTATTTTTTTCTTAGTCCCTGTTGGGTAAAACAAATATGAATGAAAATTAATTAAAATAAATATTTTATGATTTTTTGAACGTATTTTCTTTTTTTTTTGTGAAAAAACTATTGATAGAGGAAAAGTTAAGAGACAAAAAAGTTTCACAGTAAGATGAGAAAGCTAACTGAGTAATCAAATCGAGTTAGTGGCGCCCGAAAGAAAAGTTCGAGAGGGTAAAATTTTGCAGACCCGGAAAAAAGAACCACTCTCTATATTATTTCACATAATAATAATTTTCATGAGAACTGTAAAAATTGGTATGGGTTCCAAATTTGAGTTAATTATCTTTTAAAGCAAAAGACATAAATTTAAAAGCTAACAATAGTAGTAAAGTTTAACACCCTGTTTCTTAGAAATAGTTATCAGATATGAACTTTTATGCTTAAAATTAATAATTTTTTAAAATTTTTCGCCGTTATTTTGAAGGACCCTGTATAGCAATATTTATTTTTGCAAATTTTCTTGGAATATAAAAATTCTAGTTATAAATAACTTTTTACAATAAATAAACGTCCTTCAATAGAAAATAAGTGTATATATTTTTAAAGTTATCAACTTATTTTTCTCTTATAGACTCAACGAATAACCAGTGATGGACAAGGCTGGGTAGATATGGGTGACAGTCCTGTCTTTGGCACTGACAGTTCAAACTATATTACTATAGGACCCGTTCGAGATGGACCGGCGGGTACATTTAGACATGCTGTTTCTGTAAATATTCCGAAAAAAAGGACCATACCTTTGACGCACGGAAGGTTCGAGGTTCAGAGGATATTAACGTGGGATCATTCGAATGATGTGATGTGAGTAATGAATTTTACTAGAAATAAAGTTATTTAAAGTTACTAGACAATTACAAGACTCTTAGTTTTATGCAATTTATTTAGATAACATTTTTGTGTTGGTCGCCCTGCAGAGTGTGAATATTTTAAAATATATACGAGGTGATCTTTTTAAATATTTGTTCTCTTCAGCCTGCCACTGTTTCATTCTATTTAACTGGAATTGAAAAGTTTGATACTGGTGTTTAAGTTAGAAAGAAAGTTAGTGTACCAGAATATGAACAACGGGAACTGGTTAATGCTATAAAATGCATCGTTGGAACTTTTTACGTCTTGATATCTCGAAGCGTATTAGATTCAGTGAATATTATATAAAATAGGTCTGGAACCGATTATATTTAATCCAATTAATCTAAAAATAAAACATATTTAATTTAAAATAAATATAATCTTATATGTCAAGTTTGATAATTCTAAGTGATTTTTTATATCATTAAATCACACTTTTTCTGGTACTTCATTTTATATACACAGTTCATTCAAAAAGTTTCGGGATCAATTTTGTATAAAATTTACGACTAGCGCTATCTGTTACCCAATGGCAGAACTATGTATTATCGTGCCTTAGTTACTCACAGTGGAGCTGTAACTTCATTTATTGGACAGCTGTGTTCATTTGAAGTAGACGTGTTTTTGCCACTGCGTCATAATTTTCGCTATGTAGCAACGCGCCGCAATCAAAATTTGTTTCAAATTGGGAAAAAATGATTCGGAAACATTTGAATTATTGAAAACCACGTATGGTGAGGCTTGTTTAAGCCGCAGGAAGGTTTTCGAGTGATATGCGTGGTTCAAGAACAGTCGACCGTCGCTGAAATACAATACACGGAGGGAGTAACTTTTAACCTCAACTGCTGATGAGAATGTCGAACGTATGCGTATCATAGTCGGTCTCCAGATCTGGCACCGGAAGACTTTTTTTATTCTTTAAGTTAAAAATGATCATGAAGGGGAAAGGTTTTGAAGACGTTGAGGTGATTCAAAGAAATGTTATCGGGGCTCTGACTGCCATTCCAGAAGGAGGGTTTTTAAGATCGTTCTAGCGGCTATGCAAGCGCAGCAAAATTTGTATAGAACGGGGAGAGGATCATGTTGAATGAACTGTGTATAACACAAACTCCAAGCTTTCATACATGATGTGCCTGGAGTATGCAGTTTTCGGAGAACTTGGATTTTCTTTCATATACTCAAAAATCCTTGATTTTCGTCTGTCTGCTGCGTAACGGGCATCGATATCGATGCGCGTCAGCTATGGGATTATGAGAGCTTATGTTTTGGCCTACTTATAAAAACTTGATCCGCTTGTCTGTCTGCTTTGTGGTGGCAATCAATCTAGCTGCACCTAAAGTGTGTGGTTTTAGGACATTAGGTTTCGCCTTAAAACTCGATCCGCTCGTCTGTCTGCTGTGTAATGAATATCGATCTAGCTACGCGTTGGTTATGTGAGTTTGGGAGCTTCGGTTTTGTGTTACTATTTCATAATAACTTACTACGCTTGCATGTCTGCTGTGTACCGGACATCGATATAGCTCTGCGTGGGATATATGGTTTTGGGAACTTGAGTTTCGGTTTCAAAAACTCAATCCACTTGCCTGTCTGCTGTGTAATTGATATCGATCTAGCTGCGCGTTGGTTATGTGAGTTTAGGAGCTTGGGTTTTGCGTTACTATTTCATAAAAACTAACTACGCTTGCATGTCTGCTGTGTAATGGACATCGGTATAGCTCTGCGTGAGTTACGTGGTTTTGGGAACTTGAGTTTCGGTTCAAATACTCGATCGATTTGCCTGTCTGCTGGGTAACTAATATCGGTCTAGCTGCGCGTGGGTTTTCTTCTATTTCAAATTTATTTAGTGGATTTTTTTCAATTTGACCTTGAAATTACCTCTAGTTAACCTTCAGGTATTAAATAAACTACGAATTCAGATTGAGCATCCTCAAAAATCTATTTATTTTCTTTTACAGATTTGTATAGTACATTTTTCTTAGTTTGACCTTGAAATGACTCTGAAATGTTGTCTGGCTGACGTTGGGAGAATAAACAAACAACGAATTCAGATTTAGCGACTCGAAAAACCTATGTATCTTTTTTTTTCAGATTTATTTAGTGGATTTTTCTCGATTTCACCTCGAGATGACCCTGAAATAACCTTAGGGGATTAATCAATTTACAAATTCGAATTCGGTGACCCCAAAAACTTGCATATTTTTTTAAAGATTTATTAAGTGTTTTTTTTTTCAATTTGATTTTTTAATGACCCACAAATGACCTCTGGTTGACCTTGGTGGATTGAAAAAACCACGAGTTCGGATTTAGCGACTTCAAAAACCGACATATCTACTTCATCAGAATTATTTAGCGAATTTTACCCAATTTGACCTTGAAATGACCTTGAACTCGATGTGATTGAGGTCAGCGGACCTCATATTTGAATTCAAAGCTTCAAATTACATAAAGAAAAAAAGTCAGATCAAGTACGCACCAACTTTTTTTTGCATACCAGTGTAATTAACCATTTTTTTTTTTGTTTATAATAAATTACCTGACCATTTTTCGGGAATCCAGCCTCGATATTCGTAATTAGGGAGTCAAAAAAATACATATAGAAGATTTTGTTGGAGTCATGTCTCTCCATTAGCTATGAAAACCTACCAGGCTTCTGGAGTAAGGAATAAGTTGGATGTTCAAGTTGACGACAAAATAGCCTTGACAAAACTCAATCCAGAATTATAACGTGATGTCACCACTTTTGTTAAATCCTAAATCTATTTTTTCAAAGCCAGAGATGAGGGAAAACATTTTTAAAAAATCGAAAAAGATCGCGATTTAAAAAAGTTGGGAATCACTGCAGTATATTGATATTTGATCATTTTACTATATTTATTTTTAAACACAATTATCTGACACTTACTTTGATCACATAAATTAATTATTTTATGAATGCCTACTGACCTTGCAAACAATTTTCATTAAAATTTTATAGTCGAATTAATTGCAAAATTTCATTTATTTGTATAAATTATTTAACTCGAAACGGAAATGTCAAACATTATAAAATAATATATTAATGCAGTAGAATGTATACAAAATTCAATTAAATCATGTTTTGTTCTCAGTATATTTTATTGACCTATAAATATACGGGGGTATGTCATAATAACTGGCGAATCTTACCCTAATATGGTTACGTTAAATGTAAATATCTATAAGATATTTACTGGTAAATAAAACACTGTTTGCTTTTTAATGCTTCAGTGGTTCGATAAAGCTAAACTCTATATATGTTTCGCTTTGTGAGGGCTTTTTCAAGAATACATTAAAATACTAAATTTAAAAATGTTTTTTAACATTTATATATATCCAATATATTAATGTCTGTTATAAATAACAAATTTAATTGCTGGACATCTAGGCAGCACGACGTCAAATATTTATGTATAATTAGGGTTGAAAGAAAGTTTTATTGGTCATTGGTCGTCAGATGTGGGCTACACCGGGTATTCGGAAAATACATATACAACGTTTGGTGACAAACTTGGCGTCAAAAAATGTCGATTTAAACCAACTCAATTATATCCAATTCTGCTTCGTTTAGGCGGTATAAGACGTAAAAGTTATAAGAAAATATTAATTTTTCTCAATTTCTTGAAAACTTAGTAACGATTTTTGGTGTGGGGTATATACATATATATATATATATATATATATATATATATATATATATATATATATATATATATAAATATATGTAGTATAATATGACGTTTTTTAGTGGTATAGCAACTGGCTATAAAGCAGTGTAAGTGTCGTAAAAGTGACGCCACTTGTAAACATCGATTGTGATTTTTTTATGGCAACAACTTTTTCAATTGACTTCGTTGCTATGGCATTTAATGATTTGACCATTGACAAAAAGTAAAATCAATATTCTAAATTTCTAAGCCTATTTTACTATTAAACAAGACCCCAAGAAGGTTGACATGCTCCTAGTGTATAGGTTTTGCGAAAGAACTGCGTGTCAATATATTAGGGTTTACTTGGAGCGTACCATACCATTAAACATTTGTCATCTCTGAGGAACGGGTAGGGGTCGTATCCGAATAACTCGAACAGTCGAAAAAAAAGAGGAAATTTTGGAAAGGGTTTAAGAATAATCAAGTGTTAGTAGCCGATACTTGGTACCTGCATTAGATCTCTAAAACTTTAGCATGTAAATTTACCAGCTTTCCTCCGTGCTACATGTTCTTTACTAATAGGATATAATTTGTATATTTTTATCTGATTAAAAATTAATTGTTTGTCCTGTAATTTAAAGTTTGTAAACATCGAATTCGTTTCTCATTTTCAACTTTTTATGGTCTAATAGTTTATCACTCTTTCTTCTTAAAAGAGTTTATAATATGCTGTAGTTTATATACCACATTATTTGGTTTGAATTAGAAGATAATAACTTAATGAAACATTTTATTTTTAATAAATTCCCATTTATTTACATTCCATGTCAGTGTTAAAAAATGTAAGGTTATAGTCAGTAATATAGTTCAGTTAGAATTGGTTGTGGATGTATATCCGGTCCGTTTGATACGAGCGCATCATGTAGAGTCTGATCATTTATGGTTGACTATGCAGTATGAAATTTATAATATTTTTCGAAGTTTGTTTTAATCATTATTAGTACATTTGCGCTGCTTTGATCGTAATGTTCTACTTGATACTGTTCCAAAGCTTACCGATATTTAATTTATTACCTGCTAACCTATGTAAGTTCGGAGCTAGGTGAGAATGCTCTAGGTTTAAACTAAGGTTGGCAAAAATTAATATCAAATATCACTAAAATTAACCATGTGAGGGTGCGATAAGAATTTTAATTTTCGTTTCTTTTACGATTGAACCGTCGAAAGCAGCTGACAGATCTAGCCGTTGGTTCTGAAAAGACAGACTGCCATATGAAAATTATTTTTAAATAGTTCAATAATGAATAAGGTAAGATTTTGCCCTCATATTTTTACAAATTTATATAAAAAAACATACTTTGTTTTAAGGCTTTTCAGGCTTTGACGGCTTTGCTGGTTTTTCTAATTTTTCGGTTTTGTAACATTTCTGGCTTTATTTTTTCTGCTTCCTGGCCCGTATTTTTACATCGATTTTTGACCTTTATGATCGAACTTAATTTTTATTTGGTCAGCGAGTTAGGATTAACCTTATGAGGCTCAACTTAACTACAAATAATCACCAGCAAGGATCTAGTCATCACCATTAGCTCAGATAAATGGAAGTGGTGGATATAGTATATATAGAGAAACAAAAGTTAGGAGAAAAAAATCAATCTAAAAAATAGAGACCGGGACATCGATGATTTTTTGATGCATTCACATATAATATGATATACATTCATTCACTTATAATATAATATAAATTATAATAACATTTTGATAACTTATTTTTTTTTGTAAAGATTACTTTCCATACTTTCCATACAGGTTATAGAACGTTTTGCGGCCAATTCATTACATAATATTAAAAATTAAATAACATCTAAAGTGTAGTTACCAAAAAGGATATTAAAAAAAGATTGTAGATACCATTCCTACTTTATGTATATATATATATATATATATATATATATATATATATATATATATATATATATATATATATATTCCCTCAGAATAAAATTGAATAGTTATTGTGTTTTAAATAATCGTTTTATTATGGAGCTATACACCAGCAATCAGTAAACTAACATCATTCCTGAAACTTATGTGTTTTCCTTTTTTATCACTAGGTAAGTACCACAGACAATTTAAAACAAGTGGCACCTATTAGGTAATCAAAGCAAAGCACCACTATCTCTAAAAGAGATACGGACCTAGCCTCCGACATATTGCGCTGCTGAACGCTACCGTTGCCGTATCCAATAAGGTAACACGTGACACTATGTTAAATCATGTTTTAAAAAAATAGTTTTTATATCCATATCACGTCCAAAAGGTTCAGAAACTTTTACCGATTGATCCCCCATGTGCCACACATTTTCTGAAATTTTTCGAAACAACAAAATTCGTAATCAAAATTTTGGTAGAAAAATTTTGTTTACTGACGAGGTGTAATTTACAAGATCTGGAGTCACAAATCTGCACAACGAACATATATATGCGGATAAATATCCATATGCCATTAAAGTTATATAACATCAGCATAACTTTAAAATAAATTTGGTTAGGTATTATTGATCGCTATCTTAATGACTCTATTGTGATCCCAAATAAGATAAATGGGAATATTTATCTAAATTTTTTGCACAACACACTATCAGTTCGTCTGGAAAATTTGCCTATTCTACTTCAGCGGAAACTATGGCATAGGCTTGATGGTGCTCCACCCCAATTTTACGTTGCTATTAGACAATATTTATACGACCAATATCTCAAACGATGGATTAGAAGAGGCAATGAGGCACCAGTAAGATAGCCATCACGTCCTCTAGAGTCAAATATGTGTGACTTCTTTTTGTGGGGTTCTTTTAAAACAGTAATATACGAGACTCCGGTAAACACCCCTGAAGAATTATCGATGCGCTTTTTAACCCCAGGCAACCTTTTTAATAATCCTGAATTATTAAATATAGTCCGATTTCATTTTTTAAAAGTGTCAATACGTGTATTCAACCAAAAGGAGACCATTGTGCACAATTGCTTAATTACGGTTTTCTTTTTAGTTAGTTTTTTCAATCTTTTTAAAATACAGACGTGTACTTTACCTTCAAAAATTGGTGTATGCATCTATTTGAAAATATTTTTTTCCTGGCAAAATCGCTTATAAAATGAAAACTTTTCAAGAGGTAAAAAAATTTTCAAATACATGCGATTATCTAATGGAGATCAATAGGTTGTCATAACGCTGATGACATAAAAAATCAGAAACGAGGTTTACAAGTGACTTCACTTTTATAACACACTACTTTATACTCGCTTGTTTTTCCATTAGAAATCGTCATATTATAATGGTAAACCACATACCGAAAATCATTAAATTCAGTTATTACGTTCGATTTGGTTTGATTCTACTCCTCCTTATATGTAATTGCGACCTTGTTCTAGTTCTTTCGTGCGCATTCGGGATAAGTCTTGGTTCGTCGAAGTAGAAGTTGCTGCCTCGATCAAGAATGCGTCTCGTCTTGTCACAGATTGTTGCCTTGTAGCAATTTCATATTTTTGCAAGTTAATGCTACGATGTCTTGTATAATTAAAAGTTTATTTTCCCTTCATTAGTTGTCGTTTAACACTAGGGAATAAACGTAGGCAATATCTTCAATTTATTGTCTGTCCTAAATCCGTTCCGTTGTGGAAGGGAGAGCACTATTCTATTCCGGGTTTACCCTTATAAGAGCTCTTGTTCGATGACTTGCGGAAATTGGCGGGAAAAATTGACTTTAAGGTTCGTGGGTTAAAACTGATCATTTATCGTTTAGCAGTGAGCAGGTTTATAGTGCTATTATGTAGTTCTCCATTGAGTGACCAAAGTTCATTTAGAGGTGAGTTTTTATGGCAAGAAATTTTATATTGTTTTTACGCCGCTGTGCTATTTATTTTAGGGTGCCCATATCGGGGAGTGCATTGTCCCTCTACATTCCTTGAGATCATCTGTTTTTTTCTGAGCAAGAGTGGGCAATACATGGTGAAACTCTTTCACTTAAAAACGGCTAGAGATAACGACTAGCCAAAACGTCATGATATTCAACAAAAAATAAAGACAATGGAAGTCCAACTAATATCTACTACTTCGCTTAATATACCATAGAATACTATAACAAAATTTTATCTTAGATGAATTTACAGCATATTTATTATTAATCTAACTTACAAGGCTATCTGGGTAAGCGATCAATAAGTATAACATTTTATTAAATTACCTTCCTGTCAAGACCTTGATATTCTTACTCGGGAAAAGCCGATTTCATAGAAAAATAGTATAAATAACGTAAGGCAGTAGCAATAAATAACCTTATGTATCGATGTTTCAAAAAAAATTACTTTGTTTCAATATAGCTTAAGTTTTAGCAGGAGTTGCAGTGTTTGTTTTTTTTTTTTGGTTTCCAACTTAAAATCATATTGTTAGGTTTTCTCTGTTTTATCCTTAAAAACCAGAGTAGTGTCCTTAGAACTCACAACTCTCGCCTCCACAGATAAGAGCTGCCGTATCCATTGGGCTCCTTGTTGACTACACCAGCCGGCGAAAAGGAGGTCCAGCCTGTTGCGATATATAATTTAGGCTGTATTCTTTTGAGTAAATTATCACTGATCAAAGTGAAAAAAGTGAAACTGATAACTTCATGTTCTTTTGAATATGCATTTACTTGTTATTGGGTCGATGTGATCATGATTACTTCAAGTGACAAAACTGAAAGTGATAATTACTCAAAAGAATATATCTCTAATATTCCGCCATTACATTTTTTTCGCAAACTCCCTTAAAAAGCTCGCTCGGGTTCACGAACCATCGCTTGGAAAACGCTGTTCTAAAAGAATTATTGCAGATTTTGTCTCAGACAGGTTTATAATAAGAGTATTTTGTAGCATTCATTTCTAAGGGAATTTCTTGTGGCTGTTGAAATAAATGGATATTTATAAATTTATTGTAAATTTCGATTTCCATTTTCCCTAAAATAAATTCTTCAAAGATTGCGTCAGAATTGAAAATATAAACAACGTTTTAAAATGTCTCTGTCCGGCACCTTATCATTTAACTTTATTTTAACAATTCCATACTATAATTTTATTTGTCGTTTAATCAATATTCATGTGACCTATATCAAAATCGATATTTAGGATACTAAACGTACGGACTTCATCTCCTAAATAAGTCGCCATATCTATAAAATTCCCGAGAAATATTTTAAAACTCTAAAAAAGTAATTCAATTTTAAAAATTTACTATCGGTGTGGACGTATAGAGGAAGCACAACAAAATTCTGCTATTCAACTTATATAATTATATTAAATTTTCCTCCAAATTTATATTATCTCAAAATTATATCCTTAAAATTTAACCTAAACAAACCCTTTGCTACCCCAATTGGCCTTTAGGGAATTAAATCACTTAAATAATAATTCGATTTTCTGCCTCTGGTGACTGGCGTAAATGTTTTTGTCGGTTCCGGCTTTTTAGTTATATAAGAAGTTATTGCATATAATTCCTTTCAATTTGAAACTGTTTTTTGTAGGCATACAAAAATATATGTTTTCAAAACATCAAAGTAGTGGGGATGGTAATACGATATATTATTTTATATTTATTTTTTTCATACCACTCCGGGGTATATTATAGATGTCGTTTTACTGTTGATAGTTTAGTCTGGCGTCTAGTCTAACTGTCATTTTAGTTCTTCCTCTTGTCCAGTCGTTTTTCTTTCTGTCTTTCAGCTAGATACCCAGCATTAAGCATGACATAGCTCTTCGTGTCTAAGTTTTGATATTATTTCTTTCGTAAACGTCCAAGTTTGTACTTCATGTACTAGGGCTGATAAGACGATCTAATTTAAGATCATAGATCTTAGGTACAAAAAATATATTATAGTTATCCGGAAGCAAATCGTCCTAGTCGCCTTCTTCTTTCGATATATTTTTTTTTTGCTTTATTTGTTTCGTCTTGTGTTGCGAGTTTTTCAAGATATACATATTTAGCTACTTTTTCTAGTTGTTGGTCATCTTACACATTACTTTAGTTTTATTGACATTCACGTTTGCTTTGTTTATTCTTTTAACTCAACGATCATATTCTTTATATATTCGTTACTTCTTGCTATGAGCACTATGTCATCTGCAAATCATAAATTGTATGTTCTTTATCTTTATGTATAATTTAATACCTTTTTTCCAAAATGAGATTTTCTTCTCCTTGCCATATCCCTTTTTTAATTTATGCTTTATTTGGGTCTATATGTACTCTAATTGTTGAATTTTCCTATTTTCGATATATTCCTAGATTGAAGATTCATGGAGATAATCTCAATTTAAACAAACCTTGCGTACTTTCTTCAAATGCCATGCATATTTATTAAAGTTTCGGTGACATTTAACCATCATCAGAGTATTTAAAGAATCAAAAATACAAACCAACTTTAAAGGTGTGTGGATTCCAGCAGGGAAGTAAAACATAAAACCAATTAAAAGTGGTGACAAATTAAAATCAAACAGATTGGTAACTAACAAATATATATGCTGGACTTCCCTACCAATGGTTAAAAAAGTTTGAAATGGTAGTGATATTGAAGTTCTCTATTTCCTTTTTCTTATGAATATTTTGGTATTTTGGATCCAAAATTTTTACGTTTATTAGGTATATAGGCCTAATTTTTTTTATTATTAAGCTATAAGGAGAGCTATCTTAAAATATTATAGTATATTTTGCTCTAGATTTTCATATTTGCAGAATTCTTATTTTTTAGATCTTATTGGGCAATGAGGGAGACAATAGACTCTCCTATTCAGAGATCAGAGCCCCTGCCTCATATTGGCCTTTGCTGCTGACATATATATGGTTGGAAACACAACTGTGAACGTTAAAGAAGAGTTTCCAAAAATATAATCTGCAGCAAAAAATGTAGGCTTAAAAATAAATGAAAATTAAACCAAGTACATGACCATATCAAGAACGGAGTGGAGGGATCGAGTAGGAGAAAATGTGACCATGAACAGATACAACTTTGAAAGACTCCATGAATTTAAATATCTGAGTACCAGTATTACATCAGTCAATAACATGACTAAGAAAATTAACATGAGAATATAAAGTGCCAATCGCTGCTGTTTTGCATTACAGAAAATAATAGAATTTAAAAATGTATCTCTGACGACAAAAATAAGAATGTATCACTCCATCGTATGACCGATTATGACTTATGCCTGTGAGATCTGGATCATGATGAGACAGAACGAGAAGAGACTAAGAATTGCAGAGAGAAAAATCCTACGGAGTATATATTGATCCGTAAGGTATAATACAACAGGTCAGTACCGTCATAGAACAAACAGGGAGCTAGAAGATCTATTTGACTAACCCGACATTGTAAAAATATTTAAAGCAGAAAAACTGAGATGGACTGGCCATGTCAGGAGGCAGGAAGATGAACGAGTAGTCAAATTAGTATAAGAGCAGGTCCCAACCTGTAGAAGACCATTAGAAAGGCGACAACAACGGTGGAGAGAAAACATAGCATCACATCTTAGAAACCTGAACATCACAGATGCAGAGGAGATAACGATGAACAGAATCCAATGGAGACAAATCGTTGAATTAGCCAACACCTACCCCGGGTTATAAAAGCTACAGAGAGAGAGAGAAAGAGAGAGAGAGAGACTGAGTAAAATTCACGTTTTTTGGTATGATTTTCTCTTTTTTGAATTTTTTAAAATTGAAAGTCTGCCAGTAGACTTTTTTTCTTTTATTCTTATGTGTACATTTATAAAAATGATTCATTTTTAATTTATTTTTATGCTCAATCATATCAAAAATAGCTAACGTCATAATTATCTTTATTCTTATGTTCTTGTAGCGCCTAGCCCCCTCCCCCGTCTATCTTTTGTTTTCATATACTTTTGCAAATTCTCCTAGGCCATACCAACTGCAGACTTAAAAGTAGGGCGGGACGAGTTTCTACTATTACCTCGAACTTCTTTACAACGTTTTTCCTACCATTGAAATACTCCAGGCGTTTTTTAAAACTTAAATTAGCAAAATGCTTACTTTTTACTTATAGTCCGCATTCCTCTTACCCACAGTTGGCACCCTCGGAGGGCGGGGATAAAGTTTTGTTTAACCTATATTAAAACTTCGTATTCAGTATTTACTATACTGCGAAACCCGCTTAGAATTTCACTTTGTGAATTATACTCAAAACCATATTTAAAATATTTAACACTGTACTGCCAAATACGCTGCTTACACACTGTCTATGTACTTTTGAACTAACTTTTTAACTATCTAATACCATTTGAAGCTCTCATGTTTAACTTACTTCTCATAGCGAGAGTTCTCATATTTATATAGAGTTTATCTTGACGTCTTGAGAAAAGACAGTTTTTTTCGATTCATCTTGTATTTTAGTCAGCCTGCGATCGAGGATTTGCGTGATAGAATTTCTCGAATCTTGCTTTTACCAAAAAGCGCGTGATCGTAGTTCTACGTAAGCAAAGTAATATTCCTGACCTACTTATGTCTCAGCAATCTAGAACCAAAATACGTCACACATCGTTACGTTTAGATTTTATATTTAAGACTTTTATTGGAATTTTTAAAGAAGGTGGAAATAGAAGTGCGCGACTCTGAAAACTTTTTAACTCAACTTAGAAAAAATTTTTTCTAAACTAAAGAAATAATTTAATTTTATTAATTTAAATTTAATAAAGTTGTTTCATGTTGTCGTTGAATTTTAAAGTAAATATCTGTACTCTTTTTCAAAATTATTAATTTATTTATTAAAATTAGGTTGATTTCAATAAGACCTTCCCTCTTAAGAATTTAGAAATATTTTTGCTATTTAATTATGTTCATATTTTTAAATTTATTAACTTCTTTGAAAAGTTATATTAATCCTGGGCACCATATTCTGTATTTGTTTTTTAAACTATCCGTACTGTTAGCGTATGCATGAAACTGGTTAATATGTCACTCTTCGTTCAATACCCAATATTGGTAGGAAAAACATTTCTATTGCATGTCAACTTGTATATATCTCTCTTTAACAGGGGCAATAAAAGCTATGATTAGACTTTTCTCCCTACACCACTTTCACTGTTTGTAATATTAAACAGTTTAATGCAAAACGATGTAAATTTGCTTTGCGTGTCATTAATAAAATATTAATACTTCGTTTAGTGAGCAATTTTAGTTACCGACCTTTTGGGGAAAGACTCAAATTGAAAATTATTATGTAGCTAGCTAACGTTTTAAATTACAATTTATAATTTACATCTCGGTTAATCTGAACATTTAGTCAAATACAATATTACATTCAAAATGGAAAAAGTAAATATGAAGCTGGAAATCAAAATACGGTAAAAAACTGTTCAAGAGATAAATTGTAATGCAGAGAAAATCCACGTGATCTAAACTTTCTCTTTAATAAATATAATATTTTTAAAGTGGCTGGTTGACTGTTCACAGACAAGTGGCTATTGGTAATTTAATATACATCATACAATCTAATTTGGCATTTTTTGTGCTTGCTTTAATGTGCAGAGTGCTTTATGCGCGGATGTAGTTGGCTCCTTTCCATTTGTGAGGGTTCATTGTGGTGTCAGTATAGGCTCAGACGACGGACCATGACCTCGCTTGAAGAAGGTTTTTTTCCGGTAGATGGAAAGTTGAGTGCATAATTTATCTCATTCAGAGTGCCGTTATTTTCAATTTCGATGTGCTCGCGAATCAATCCTGTCTTGTAGTATTCTATGTTAGCGATTTTCTGGCAGATATAAATGTGACTTTAGTATTTTGTCTCGAGATAATGTTTGAAAAGAACTGATGTCGTCTGTTTATTTCTTACGCTGTTTATATTCTTTCAGCAGTGCCGATGTTGGTCTGGCCTATAAATGTTTTATTGCAAGTGTCACATGCGATCTTATACAGTGCCTTCATTTCAAAACGAACCATCCTTAATAACTTTGTTAAATAGAAAAATTAAAAAAAAAAGAAAAAACACGTCAATTTAGATATACAGGGGGAAGTTTAATTTTGCATTTGTTAAAAGTCTGTCAATCACCTCCTCACCTCCAGCTAATCTCACTTTGATATGTCAAATGGGAACCCCCACCTTGTGACACATCATTGTAAGCTGCATAAAATTGTCTATCCAACCGTATAAAAAAAATTAAATCGGTTGACGTACAAGCGAACAGTGTGCAAAAATGTCTTGTAATAATGCATAATATATCGGCCTCGAACTTTAGTATGTCAAATGATTACCCTATAGTGTGATACATCATTTTAAAGGGCATACTATCTCCTATTTAGCCAATAAAAAAAAAACAAAATCTGTTGATGTATAAGCGAATAGTAAGAAAGGATGTGTGGTAATAATAGACACCTTATCACATTAAACTTTATTATGTCAAATGGCTACTTCATAGAGTAAAATATTATTTTAAATTTAAAATAAATATTTTTTTTAAATAATAAACAGTTAAAATATTTGCGAGAAAAAAACTAAGCCTGTTTTAAAATTCATCGCAAAATTCATTGCAGTCTAATCAATCTAGTGTATTTATTTCAATGATATTTTTTGCGGTACCTGATAGGTACAAAAAATCACTGCAATAAATAAAATTTTTAAGATCTTTAAACACCAGTTGTTTATTATTGTTAAAATTGTCATTGTGACGCCTAGTTGAAACGTGAATATAAATGGTGTATACGCTAGCCGAAAGAATAGAAATAATTTTTCTCTATGGAGCTGAAGATCGGTGCGCTCGTAGAACCGCCAGAGCATTTAACGAGAGGCATCAAGACAAAAACGTGGGCCATAAATATGTACTCGAATTGGTACGAAAGTTTGAAGAAACCGGATCCGTTTGTAATAAAAAATATATTGAGAAAAGGGTTGTAGATGAAGCATGCCAAATCGAGGTACTAGGACAGTTTGCAATAGATCCAACTTTATCCATCTCAAAGGTCGCAGATTTAACCAACATTTCTGCTGGCTCTGTGCATAAAGTTTTAAAACAAAATAAGTTTTTTCCCTACAAAATTCAAATTCTTCAAGAACTCGGAGAATTAATGTGCCAACGAATTGACGAGGACCCCCATTTACCTAAGAATATCTGCTTTAGTGATGAATCAACTTTTTTTCTAAATGGACTGGTTAACAGACATAACTGCAGATACTGGGATAATGAAAATCCGCACCTTTTCCGAGAAGGGCATACTCATTATCCCGAAAAAATTAACGTGTGGGCAGGAATTTATGGCAATGAAATCATCGGGCCATTTTTTTTGGAAGATAATTTAACTGGGCAAATTTATTTAAACCTTTTAGAAAACACAATATACCCTGCCATTGTGCAATCTTTAGAAAATCAAGTGGATGAAAATGCTGTTATGGTACTAAATGAAAATAATTTGCATTTCCAGCAAGATGGAGCTCCCCCGCACTACGCTTTGGCAATTCGAGAGTGGCTTGATGAACATTTTCCAGGGACGTGGATTGGCAGACGTGGTGCAATTGAATGGCCAGCACGGTCTCCAGACCTAACCCCTCTAGACTTTTTTCTTTG
The DNA here is from genome assembly GCA_034092305.1 of Diaprepes abbreviatus. NCBI lineage: Eukaryota > Metazoa > Arthropoda > Insecta > Coleoptera > Curculionidae > Diaprepes > Diaprepes abbreviatus. Next base: position 7,811,461 of record JASJET010000303.1, read on the forward strand.
GGGGTATTTAAAAAGCAAGGTTTATAAAACCCCACCTGAAAATATTGACGATTTAAAAGATCGAATTGTTCGGGAATGTAGAGGAATTAGCAGAGAAACCCTTGCCAATGTTCGTGGGGAATTTCAAAATAGGCTTTTTTATTGTCTCGCTAATAACGGCGCACATTTTGAACATTTAATAAAATAATTTTCTTCAACTGAATAAAACTGAATAAACTGCTTATATTTAACACACATTTTTGCATCCTAATTGCCTATAACGTCTATTAACTTAATTTTTTTGACATCGTTGGATAGCAGATCGTACGTCCTTTAAAATGATGTATCACACTATAGGGTAATCATTTGACATGCCAAAGTTCGAGGCCGATATATTATGCATTATTACAAGACATTTTTGCACACTATTCGCTTGTACGTCAACCGATTTAATTTTTTTTTATACGGTTGGATAGACAATTTTATGCTGCTTACAATGATGTGTCACAAGGTGGGGGTTCCCATTTGACATATCAAAGTGAGGTTAGCTGGAGTTGAGGAGGTGATTGACAGACTTTTAACAAATGCAAAATTAAACTTCCCCCTGTATATCTAAATTGACGTGTTTTTTCTTTTTTTTTTAATTTTTCTATTTAAGAAAGTTATTAAGGATGGTTCGTTTTGAAATGAAGGCACTGTATATGCATTGATTCTCTAAATCGATTTTATCCTTAAGATTTCTTAGAGATGAGCCTATTGTTTTGTGTTCTGTGTAGGTAGTAGATATGTTATGTTATTGCAATTTTATTGCTTTATTTATGGTTGGTGGTTTATAATCATTTAGTTTGAGAACCCTTCTATGTGTGATAGTGCCTTTTCTTTTTCTTTCTTGCCGGTTAGACGAAAGAATCTTGGTATTGGGGTGGTACCTACTCCTTGTATTTTTGGGGGGTGAGAACAAAGACATCTAGGAGTAGAGTGAACTGTATCTTCGGGTGGATAGAATTAAGAAAATCATGGAAATAGGCTGTTATTTGCCATTGGGCTATATCACAAATACATCATCCACTTAACGAGATCAGAGTTTGGGTTTGAGGTGGGATTCTTCAAGAATTTTGATTTCGAATAAGATCATGAATAGATCTGCAACCCCTGGAGATGGCAGCGCTATCTATCTGTCTGTATATCTGGTCGTTGAAAAGGAAGATACATTCTAAAGGCAATTTCTTATGAGACCTATATTGTGAGTTGGAAAGTCCTCTCTTTGGGCGATCTGGTCCAATGCTCCAAACATCGGTAAATTTGGATATTGGAATCTCACGTCAAAGCTTGCAATTATGTTATCCTTCTCAAGTCTTACAGAGTGTTGAATTATTAAGAACTGTTTCGAGTTTTAATTTAAAATGCGGCATTCTCCATATGAGACTGCATAAGGCCGGTAAAGTATTTTTCTTGTTTTTGAGGAGATAAGCTGTAAGCACTGATGATGGGTGTTAGCCTTTTTTCAACATCAGCTTGAGACAGGACACAAAAAGTCCATCGAAATTTTAAAGATTGGCACTCTCAATAAGAGAAACGATGCACTCAATCCTTCTTCTATCTGGGAAACCTTACTCAAGCGGGATCATTGTACTGGCACGGGATCTGTCATAAACAACTCTCAAAAAGAGAACAGAGCCAACAGCAACCAGCCGATATGATCTACGACGGTGTAGAAAGAATATCGCATATTAAAATTTCCTCAGTTGGTCTTCAACTGATAAGCACAGAAGATGATAAATGAGATTTTGACAGAACTTCTGCAATTTTTTAGAGAAAAAACTAAACAAACGAATGGATGTATTAACGGATTAAATCTGAATTATATATATATATATATATATATATATATATATATATATATATATATATATATATATATATATATATATATATATATATATATATATCCACTTAAAGATGCCGTAAGAATTTATAGTGCCAATAAATACTTTAAAAAGGAACGGTTAGAGTTTGGTTTGTAGTTTGCTATATTTGTTTAAAAAAAAATATAGCGCAGAATGCATTCTTGGCCCTACCTAATAGATAGCTAGTAGTTTGACACCAATTGCGACTCCTGTCAAAGACTACTTCTTGGTTCAAATTTATTTTGATTTTTAAATCGATCATTCATTTCCTAATTTTCTCGAGATATTTTTAAATATGAAAAGTAATGTGTCGAATTTTTCTGGAGGACCTAACTAAGACAGTTTTATCAACGAGAAGGTAGACTTCATTCAAAGGATATATAGGAATATCGTAAGTATGGTATATTTACACTTTGAAAAATATTCTAAATTTTCGATCAGTGGCCAGAGTAGCAGTTTAATGAGTGGAGCCAATATTTGTCCTAAGGCTGAATTGCTTCATGAGCAAGTTATTTATGTGTGAGATCCAATCTGAAGAAAGAACCAAAAATAATTCTTTCGATGACGTTACCTGGAGAGCAGACTAATTGTCCATTCGCCTTTGTTTTAGTTTGAATTATTTTTCCTGCTTTTCAGTCTGTCAGAAAGTATTTGAAATAGGGTACAAACCTGACAATCAAAGTCTCATTTAGCGCTTTTTGAATTTAAGCTGTATATAACGGATTGCTGATGTCAGCAATGCGTATGTGAAACAAGTTGACATTCTCTAGAGGCATGGTTATATATAAATAGACAGTTTCATCGATTTGGATCTATCTATTTTTGAAATGGAAGTTTTTGAGCTGTTGGTAGAGAGCTCTGGTCATTTTACAACATTGTTATTATATAGTTGAAGATAAGAAGATTTCTGATCCCCGCAAATGTCTTGTTTTCAGCTCGTATCCTATCTTTATGAATCGCAGAAAAATTTCCATATGTTGATAGTGATGGCCTCGGTGATGTGATTGGTGACTTTTCGAACAGCTGTTTCGAGGGTGGAAATGTGTAAAATTATATTTAATATATCAGATTGCGTTAATACTGATTAGAATTTTGATCAAGTAAAGAAAGTTTTGGAAATGAAAATCTTAACTTTCATCGTCGCCGCATTCAATCAACACAGTCAAATGAACTAATATTAGCTCGTGAAAGTTTCTGGATCTGAAAAATCTTTATATGTTTTTGACCATAAAGGACTCGACGATGTCTGGGACGCCTACGGAGCCAAAATGTGCGGGCTCATCAAAAACTAAGATTTCGGAAGTTTAGAACCGTATATAAAGACAATGCCCGTAGTGTTGGTGATCCCATCCACCATTTTTAGCATTTAGCTCCCCACCGATGAAGATTGCTTTATTAAAATTCAAAATATTCTGGAAATTCGGAATGTTAAAGACCTCCAAGGGCCGAAAAAAACTGAGTTTTTGCTGCCTGTAGTGTTAAACAGGTCATTATAAAACGATGTAAATTTACTTTGCGTGTCGCTAATAAAAAATTAATACTTCATTTAAAGAGCAATTATAGTTAACAAGCTTTTGGGGATAACTTTAAATTGAAAATTACTGTGGAGCTAGCTAATGCTTTAAATTATGATTTATACATTACATCTCGGTTAATTGCGACATTTTGTCGAACGAAATATTATGTTTCAAACAATAATATTAAATTTGTAGCTATAAATCAACATATAATAAAATAATCTGTTAATAGATAAATTTTACAGATTCGTTCACAATTTTCCAATAATTGGCTGCAAATATTTCAATTCTCTTTTTTGTGTTGTATAAAGCTTTTGTACATTCGAAACGATGTAATTCTTACACAGTAATCAAAAAAATAACTTTTAAGCACTGCGTAGATTGAAAGTAATATTGATATTAAGCCATTTTTATTTATAACAGATATTTACAACAAAATGTCTAAATTTCTATACAGAGTAGTTTTTAATTTTCTTATATCTCATCTCGGTTATGAGAGAAACTGAAATATATATTATTTCAATGCGAATGCTGGAAAAGGTTTATTTTGTGGTTCATTTTGTTTTCAGTTTTTGCCCATAATTGCTCTTGAACAATAAGTCAAGGTTGTAACTTTAACACTTAATAATGCCGGGGTGGAATATATACATGTAATACATAAAATAACTGCACTATATGGATGGACTTAGCTCCTAATAAAAATGTTTAACCAATAATGTAAATCATATCTTCATAAGAAACTCCATTTTTCTCTTGTACTTTGTATTTAATCAATCGAATATAAATTTAATATATCTTGAAATCTCTTACAATTAGAGAATTTGTAAGGTTATGTTATTATAGTAAATGTATTAAGGAAAGGCATTAAGCCCGGGCAAACCGACATTAGCCATAAAAATTAGTGTTCTATGCTGCCAAGTGTGTGTGCTTCTTTTTGTTTTATGGTGTTAAATCTGGGACCATTTTGGAGCTATAGATAAAAAATGTATATATATATATATATATATATATATATATATATATATATATATATATATATATAAGATGAGCTACACTCTCCGCATGGAATTTCGTACACTTCCTGGTTTTCTAGAGAGATTCTTTCTTTAGGTGTTGGCAAGAGATCTTTTACTTTACGGTCTGTGGTGAAAATGGTTTCAATGTTGTGTCACCTGAAAATTCTTGCGATCTTGTCTGTCGTGCCTCTTACATAAGCTAGTTAAACACAGGACATAAGATAAATTTCTCGGGAACAAGAATGCTATCGAGATGTGAAAACCTGTCCACAAGAGTTATAAGGGAAGCTATTGAAATTGCAAAGAGGCCCAGCAACTAAAATAGCAGAGATGATAGCCAACGTGTGCCTAATTCTTGGAAAAATCTGCTTACAAATTATCAACCAGTACTACTTAGTAACGAGAGAGATTGCGGCTCGGCGGCGCAACCACAAACACTGGCAACAGGGCCGATGACGCGCAGCAGGTCACGCCACCTGATGGCTCGGAACCATTCGGAAAACGAACACGTCCGACGCGCACACGGTACCGACAACACCAAAGTTGCAGGCGTCAGTTCGCTCGTAGACGCCATGCAGTGAGCTTTGAAAATGATGAATGAGATTTCACCGAAACTTCAGCTGCCTTACAGTCCTGAGAGGGCACATACACGGAATGCCCGAAAACCTTCGATTATATATATATATATATATATATATATATATATATATATATATATATATATATATATATATATATATATATATATATATATATATATATATATATATATATATATATGTGTATATATATATATATATGTGTATATATATATATATATATATATATATATATATATATGTGTATATATATATATATATATATATATATATATATATATATATATATATATATATATATATATGTATATATATATATATATATATATATATATATATATATATATATATATATATATATATATATACTAAAGTGAGTGGGTATAAAAAGCCAGATTTTGTCCAACATTAGGTAGCAGACATTCTACACTATGAACTAGGATTATATATTATGATAAAATAAAAATTTTAAAAATTTAAATTAATTCCTTTGAGAGCTTAACTGATAGCACGTGGGCGCTGTCGAACCGTCATTTAAGAATGATAATCGACAATTGACAGTTGGTTCGAAAAGCCCTTTTCAATCTGAAAAGAGGAATACACTCCTCACAAGCTGGAAACGAAACCACTTCAGGGGCGAAGGTAACACTAGCGACAAAAATTCGTTATTATATTAAATGTAGATAAAAGATACAAATTACGACTTAAGATTGTCGTAACTGCTAGGATGTAATGTAATTGAACGATGAAGAGAGGCACACTCCGCACCCGGTTGGACAAATGTATGAATAACAATAAAGAAAGTAACTAAACGGTATCTTACTGAAAAGATTGAACGGTGAGGGACCGACCCTCATTACTCTCTAATTGTAGCAAATAATTGTATATTATACTCAGGTTTTCTACGTCCCCTCCTTTGCTCATAGAAAGTGGTTCGTTATTTATGTGAACCATTTCCAGGAAAACTCTATTGTGAAAGTACTTTTCTTTTGCTAGGAATTTCGGTCTGTCAAAGTTCATCAGATGACCCTTATTTTAAACGTGTTCGGCGTGTTCGCTCTTATGGGAATTAATTTTCCCTGAAAGGTTTCTGGAGTTTTGACCTATGTACACTTAGTTACAATTAGGGCATGGAATTTTATAAACACTGTTCCAATTTTGCTTCAGTGAAACCGATCTTTTAGTTTCCGAGTAAATTAGTGAAATTATTTTAACTTGCTTAGTAGCAAATTTAGTTGAAGTTCCATCCTGGAAAACTTGTTTAAGTCTCGGAAATAAGTTTTCAATAAAGGGCAACGACATGTAGATTTGTTGATGAACTGCATCATTGTCTTTAGATGACACTATGGTTAAGTTGTTTGCGTATAAATTAATGAAAGTTTGCTTGCTTTTTCAAAAATGTTCCCTGGCATATCATATTGTATGTTATATATGAGTATATTAATAATTGAAAGTGGATATGAATTTTGCAGATAAAACTGTTTGCAGCAGTTGTAGGCTGTCAATTCTGAAGTCAGGTTGAGTGAGTTTAATTGCCCTCTTTTTCATTCCCAATATCAGGTGGACTTCCTGTACCACTGGTTTTTAAAAGGTTGGTTTGTGTGTGTTACCAACATGTCCAGGCATGGTATGTGTGATGAATCTGCCTATTCGACTATGTCGGTTTAGAACGTTCGGCAACGTGATTCGATTTCTATACTCCATCTTTTCCTATCCTGCCACTGCTCATCTTGATGGTTACGAGCACTCATAGCATTCCTTATTTCTTTCCTTCAATTTCTCCTAGGTCTTCCTCTTCTTCTACGGTACTCTGGACCCCAAATCATGTTTTGTCTGGGCAACTGTGAGTCAACCATTAGTTGTATATGACCGTACCAGATTAATTGTTTTCTTTCTACATCTTCCATGATATTCCTGCTAACTTCGTCAAAGCATCCATTTCTACAACTTCTATTCATTTTCCATTTCTCTCTGTAAATCTCTAAGTCTCAACCTCGTAAATTAAACAGCTTTTTGTCATTCTGCTTTATATGTTTTATGTTATATTTTCGTTTTGCTTTAATAGTTTTTCTGCACTATTTAGGCATTCTACCACTCTTTTAGTTTGCTTCTTTATTATCATTAATTTGAAGATCACTCTTATTATCTCCTGTGCATTAGTATTTGGTTTTCTTAATATTTATTGACAAACGCCATTCCCCATACGTTCCTTGTAGTTTCTTGCCATGTATTCAAGATCTCCTTTGTCGCTTACTAGTACTGCTTGATCATCGACAAATTGTAATGTATATGTAGCTGTGGGTGAAATGCAGCATTTCTGTCTTAAACCTTTGGTGATTTTAGAGGAATTCCGTAACTTGTTACCAATTTTGATTTTTGAAAGAGGATCTATAAATAGATTTTGTAGGGCTCTAATAATTATATATTTTATATTTGTGTTCGTCATAGTTTCCCACAGTTTAAATATAGGGATGTTATCGTAAGCCTTGATTAAATCTCTAAATAAAGTGGGAGTATCTTGTTTTGTAGCTGCTTTTTTTTTCAATTATTTGTTTCATACACAAAATGTAATAAAGTAAATAATGTAAAGGAGATATAACCGCATTAAAAATAGAAAATTCGAATAGTTGGCATGCAAAATGGGAGCAGATATTCTTGCAGACGATATACGAATAGAAGTTATTAGGAAGGAAAGGTGTAAGAAGAACAGTTTTAGTAGATGAAAAACCTCTGGAAGTGATTTTTTATGTCTAGTACTAAGCTGCTAGTGACGGTTAAAGCGGTTAACCAGGTAATTGTTTTAGAAGAAGAAGGAGATGAACTATTTAACATATTCACACAATTTTATGTTTTGACAGGCAGAACGTATATTTATTTCAAAATGATTTTAAAACCATCAGTAACATCAAATTGGCGTTGATATTATACTGAAAAAGACGGTCTTCTGACAATAACTACTATTACCCATTAATTAATTGATGGAAGGGACAGATTTACCATCTCCGTCATGGAAAAACGGAATGCTGGTATACACCGAATGCTGCTAATTATCATAAATATTATTCGTTTTTTTGCAACCCTGAAAACACAGAAGTGAATAACGAGTTATCCGAATAAACTGATTTTAGTTACCGATACTGGCGCCATTTTTGTTAAAAAATAAACATGTTTCGGAACAAAGCAAATCAGATGCTAGTACTAAAAAATGCGACTGAACCCTGATAGTAATAAATAATATTGCTATTTTAATATTTATAACCGGCCCTAACACCAAAGCTTTTACAAAAACTGGCACGCCAGAACTATAATTATTAGTCGTATTCCGCACACGCAACCTTGTTTAGTCGCGTAATTAGGAAGAAAAATATAAAAGCTACAAATATAACTTGTTGAATAAAAAGTTATATCGTGTTCAGAATTCTTATTATCAGATGGAAACAGACGGCCATTTATTTCTCCCTTGACAAAAAATAGCTTTACTTTAAATGGCTTAAGAGGTTTAGAAAGTAGAAATTACCGACATTTGCTATTTCTCAACATACAATTTGATTCATTATTTTATGCTAAAATTAAGGAGTTCCTTGAATGAGGAAATTAAACGAAAATATATTTTGTGGTGGTAATCTATATTTTTTATATTTTATAGTCCCAAGAACACAAGACAATAATAAGTTTGGTCCTTTGGTGGTATATTGATTTAATGTGAGTTTGAGTTAGCAAGACAATTTTTCCTTAATTAGCTTCATTTTTTGCGACTTGACATACATTGGACAAAAAAAAATGACTTGAGTACAGGGCAAGAACATAGATACTAAATTGAGATTTATTTCTTTTTATTCGTATATAAATATAAAAGGATATTAAATAAAGTACAGGTCAAATAAACAAGCAACAATTTACACAGTTATGTTATAATGGAGCGAATAATGTACTGTTTTATGAAAATGAAGACTTTATTATGAAGTTGTCTAGTAATGATAATACTTTCTCTGATTTTACGTCGTCCATCAGTAGTCGACAAGCTTAGAAGTGAACGAATTTCTCCCTGATCTTGGCTCCACTATTGGAAGATTTCACTCGCCATTCTCATGAAATCTTGTACTATAATGTTAAGAGGAAAGGTCAAGATCTGATTAAAGAAAATAAGGTATAGAAAATATAATGCACCTAATTTATTTTATTTACGATTTTAACCTAATTTTCGTCCGTTAAGTCATTCTTTCCACCTAGTCACGTGGGAGTATCCACGTCCGATGAACCGAATTGAAATCGAAATTAGGACCAAGATCGGACTACTTCCTTGATCTCAGTGTACCACCCAACCGTTATAATTAGCAAAGCTAAGGGACCGCAGCGCGGTGAAAACCCAGTGCTATTTAGTCTTAGTAAAGCTTTTTGTTTCCTACTGCTCTTTGCAAAATCAAACAAAACGGGTTTTGGGGTAACATCCCCTCCACCATTAGTGAGATCAAGTGTGGGGAATAGACTGGTGGTCGCATACCACACTACACTTGAGGTGGACCTTGGTGTCTCACTTAGACGGTAGATTTAGCAACAGTATTGCTCCGAGGATAAAACGTGAGCCAATCCCACGTGTAGTACCTGGCCGTATGGTCTGTTTGCCTCGAGTAGCGAGAATAGGTGAAAATTTTCTCTTCTGGTTTAACATCGAGTAGAAAACGGATCTATAGGTATGTTCCGTTCATAAAATATTTTCTTACTCCGTCTGCACGCATTCAGTTTCATTAGCTGAGATAGCAACGGAAGGGAAAACTCTTGACCGTGTATGCTCAATCTCATCAGTTGGGAAAGTAACGTAACAGGGTACTACGACAAAGGCGGTAACATCGCAATAGCTAGCAAAACTCCAACGCGTAGGCTACTAAATCGTCGAAGGTGATTTGTCTCTCGGCATCTGCCTTGAGAACTCACGCAACTTTCGCTTGGTGAGGAGGTTTTGCAGATCAGAAGTTAGGGCATAGTAGCAACATCGTTTCGTCATTCCTAACTCTTCAGACGAGTGGTATCAACTCGTGACAAAGTGTAATTTTGTTTGTCCTAATTTCATCTCTGTGATTACGAAAAATCCATATACAATACCTTTGTCATATCCTTCATACACTATAGAAATGTTTATCATTCAGTCCCTCACGAATATATGGATTGATCCCCACATATATAGATTTACAATTTTTTTCCAAAATGTTATAAAATTATGCAGTCTTGATCAGTGACGTTGGTATTTGTTTTTAATGCGGAAAAGTTATTTTTATGATAGTAGAACTTATATTTCCTTAGTGAGTGTCCACTGTTTTCTTTTCGTGAATCTGTAAGAGAAAAATGCGTTAAAAATTTCGGATTGGTCGAGTCAAAATATGGATCCATTACAAGTTCGATAGTCCTATTATTATTAATTTGAGATCCTGTAAGATAGAACGTTGGGATTGTCTTGCCAAGATGATTTTATAATGTTCTATCAAGATAGTTTTTGCTAGAGTTATAATTGCGGAAATATCAATGTTATCGTTAAAAAAGATTGTATCTACTGTCTCCTGAGCTTTATCAATTATATCGGCAGTTCCCAGCCATTTCCTTTTTGCGAGCCCTTTCTAAAAACCAGAATAAATTGGCGAACTCCCTATGTTGTCATTAAGAACAGTGAATGAAACAGTAAAATTGGGTTTTTAAAATTTATTTTTCATATTGAATAACAGTTTATAATGAAAAACTAAAACATAATCATAAAATATTTTAAGATAGGCATTATTAAAACTTAAGTGATAACTTAACCTATATCAAAAAATCAGTACAAAATAAATAAAATAATACAGAACTTGAAAAATACCCTCAACGGGATATTGGTGGCTGTTTAATGGAACAAAGAACTCAAAATTTGCTTCGATGTCTGAAAGTTGAGTCTAATCTTTCAGGTAAGTGTATGTTAAAAATCCATTCTCATAGAGAAATGTTATACAAAAAGGCAATAAAAATTTAATGGCCTTTTCCGTCAAAACTCATTTCTTACACTGAGCCAAAAATCAATTAAAGAATGATCTTTAAAAACGCTTTTTAGAGAATTATTACAGGGCAAGTCAATGAGCTTTTCTTTTTACAGTAAAGTTAAAGAAGTATCCGAAGTAATATCTTCTTGAAAAGGATTACAGTTATTCGATCCAAATGTAGTAAGTTTATTAAGAAAATAGTCTCTGAACGTCAATTGAAGTGGTTTGAGATGTTCAGTAATATTCCTTTTAATATTATCGTGATCATATCGAAAATTGCTACACCTATAGTATAGGTTTCAGTAGTACTGCAAATAAATAGCTTCTTGAATGGAATTCCTAAAAATATATCTAATATAGATAATCAATAATAGTGAAATAATTTAATTTTTTTTAAGTTCACTTTCCACGGCATTTGCCAAATCAACCAATCAGGAACGAGCTCAATTTTCTTAGCTGCTTTTTCTCCAAGCATACACTTCGTGATGTCTTTAGCACACGGTCCAAACGAATTATTTGCCACTTTATATGCTCTATGTCATTGTCTCAGTAACTAATTCGAAACGACGCCTCGAGAGCTATTTTACTGTATTCGCTTAAATCTGTTAGAAAAGAAGAAACACTAGACTTTTTATTACCTGTTATTTTAAAATACTTAACAGGTTTATTTTTGTGATCCGAATATCTTGTTTCAAGGTATCTATGAAGAAGAAATGGTTTTAATCTGCTGTTGGCCAGGATTTCATTACAGATTACAAAAAGCGGTTTAATATTTTCCCCGGTAAAATAAAACCTATTGGTTGGAGCTATCCCCGTTTTTGACTCTGTAGGATAGAATGTGTGTTTTACATATTCTTGTAAAATTAATTTAAAAGCAGTTCTACTCCATAATGACAACAAAAGACCCTCTAGTCTTCTTGCACATGCAGTTTACTTGAAGAAAACATACGAAAATATGTCACTTCTTTTATAGTGGCAAATAGGTGGTGACCTAAAAGTCATAGAACTTTTATTATTGTTTCAAGGCAGATTTACGAAGTATTGCTGTTTCCTTTGTATTTAGGACTGTAGGGCAACACAGAGCCATTACCGAGTAAAAGAATGGCTTCCAAGAGATCAATATATTCCAGGGCAAGTTAACGTAAAGAATATACCTCTTGTTGATTCCAAAAAAGTACTTTTACCTCGATTACACATTAAACTGAGATTGACTAAAAATTTCGTTAAAGCATTAGATAAAGAAGGAAATGCGTTTAAACAGCTTAAATATATTTTTCTTAAACTACGTGATGCTAAGCTTCAGGAAGGAATATTTGAGATCAACAGTTTGATCAAAAATTAAGTAATCTTGAGTTAGCTGTGTGGAGTTCGTCTAAAACAATTGTTTCGGGGTTTTTAGGAAATCAAGAAATGCAAAAATTTGTAGAAAACCTACTTGAAAGATACTGCAAAATGGACTGTTGCATGTCCTTTAAAATACGCTTCTTGTATTTCCATTTAAATATTATCCCAGAAAATTTGGGGGTGTTAAGTGGCTAGCAAGGAGAAGGGTTCCTCCAAGCCATATTAATGATGAAGCAACGCTACGAAAGCAAATAGGATCCAGCAATGATAGGGGATTATTGTTGGTTTCTTGTGAGAAAAAGCGATCAGGGATATAAACGAAAGTCAACATTTGCAGAAAAAGTTATGTACAGAAGACTTACTGTAAATGTATATTTTTGTAAATAAATCCTGTTATCCTTAAAATATCTTATTTTATTATTGCTTTGAACTTACGGATAAATATTATATAAAAATGTTTGTATTAAATAAAAATAACTGAAATATTGTTAGATTCGCAATTAGGATGCTGAAAACTCCCACGGACAGCCATTATAACATCAGTTGCAATTTTTTTTATATTTGTTGATTAGTGTTATTAACTTTTTGTCACCAACTCTTAAATTTTAAATTCAATTTTGGTTTTAAAGTTGGGAAGCACTGGTCTTTATCAAATCATAAATAATGAATTATTGACTTGTTTAACAGCCTCACATAATCAAATTAAGCCATTTTCATTAATGAAACTTTACTGTTTTTGCCTTGTGTTACGGGAATTACGCCAGATCGAATTTTTAAATAAATATATTTTCTTTCCTGCATAATAATTTTAGTTGTTAATTTCATCATTTGAGAGAATGTTAGCCTTAAGTGTTTAAAAAAAAATTGATAAGGATCTTGGAGATGTAGATAATTTCGACTTGTATGCATCCTAAGTGATAAAGTAATTTAAATCGTTACTCGACATACAGTTATATAATTACGTGAGAAAATATTTCTGCCTAAACTTCATAAATAATATAAAATTTATTGTAGAACTTGATTTTGATTTGGGGAATATAATATTCAAGTAAGTTCAGGTAACAAAATTTGATTGTTGTATTCATCCTTATAATATTAATTATTTATTTCCTGAACTATTATTTAGCAATTGATTTTTTAACATTACCAAAGTAAACCAAGATACCGAACGCCTGTGTTGATCAACTGAACATTTTATTACCATATAATATATTCTTTACTCTTTGAGACTCTGTTAACAGAAACGTTTTTTTTTTCAGATATTTTTTAGGAATACCAGAAGGAAAACCGGGGGAACTTCATCTTTACAGGGTGACCTCAGTACCTCCCAGAACTGGAGCCACTCTTCCACCTCCACTGTGTTTGACATGCATCAAGGCACCTCCCCCTACATCACCTCCATATCTTACTTTAGACGAAAATATTTTTCGGTTAAAAAAGGGTAAGACAGGGATATATATTTTTTTTGTAATCATCTAATGAAACATCTAATAGGATCCAAGGTTCTTACATGGATCAATCGAAATGCCTCCTCTCCCTCGTTAAAGAAACCAGTAAATTTAGAGCAAAAAAAAAAACGAATTACTGTGCGTTAAAATTGCAGCTTTCTCCTTTGAAAAAAATTTAATTTATTTTTCATTGATTTTGTTCCTATTTATATTATTTATTATACCCATCTTTCCTAATTAATTTTTTAATAAGTTAGCTAGTCTAAGAGGCCAGTTGATGACGAGATATGACGCCACCAAAGTTTATTATATCTATTTTGACTCCCTGATGGTCAGATAAATTGACGCATAGTTTTTGATTTAAAAATTGTTAAACACTTGAAAAATGGCAAGTTTTGCTACTTTTCAACATGAATAACTTGTGATTACATAAATATTTCCGAATTCCGCGTCCAGAAAGTGGTATCCTAGTCAAGAACTATATGGCGGTATCAATCGCAATGCAAAATGAAATGTTTTGTATTGCTTTTTAACGCTATAAATAAATTACACCAATTACGTACTCGCCGCCAGGGAGGGGGGGGGGGGAATGGAAGTCTTACCTAGTAAACCCAATCTGTTACACATTTCGCTGATAGTTGCATTAATACTTTAAACACATTTTAATATATTTATATAAATATATATATGTATATATATATATATATATATATATATAGAGAGAGAGAGAGAGAGAGAGAGATGAAAATTGTGTTTTCATAAAATTCTTTCATTATTTCTGCTTTGGTCCTCCCACAGAATTAATTCCTGTTCATATGAGGTTTATGAATGATAATCTTAAGAATATTGTAGTAGAACATGTGATGCCTTTCGGCCAGTTTCTAGGACCCATTTTCTTCTTTATGCAAAATAACGCTCGACCTCATGTGCTTAGGAAGGTATTCGATTATCTTAATAAAATTGGTATACCAATTATGCACTGGCTACCAAAAAGCCCGAATGTGAATCCGACCGAACATATATAGAATTACCTCAAAATAAATGTGAAACGTCATATACTTGTACCTAGAAACCTGCGAGAACTTGAAAATGCAGTTATCACTGAATAGGAACAAATTCCTCAAAATTTTATCCAAAATTTAATTAGAACCATATTTAGGGGCATAAATGCTGTAATCCGAAGTAGAGAAGGCAACACACGCTACTAGTGTTCCAGTAAATCAATTAATTAATTTCTTTTATCATTTCATAATTTCAACGATTTTATTATTAGGTTTTAAGAATAATTATAATTCAAACCTTGACAGACATATTGCAGCAAATTCACTTTTAAAGTATCCGAAAATACTATTTCTAACTTCTAATAAAATCAATGTCCATAAAAAATAATTTAAATTAATTAATTATAGTGATTTGTATGATTTATTCTGTTGTTGCGTTAATTTTGTCTAGAAGTGTATACTAAAATGTGTAAAAAGTATTAATGCAAAGATCAACGAAAGCTATAATTGATTTTGTACACTAGGTGAGTACCTAGTGCTCATAATCAATTTTCCTTCATACACAGCTGCACGTGTATGATGAAATCTTATTTCTTTATAGCGTTAACAAGCGTATCATACGTCAAAGCTAGCATAAAATAAGTATAATAGAAATCTATATAAAAAGAAAAATTAAAAACAAAGATATACTCTTTAAGATAATTAAAGTTAAATAAATCACGTGGTTGTAGGAAAGCATACAAGATGCAAGTTACAAAATAAAAACGTTAATATAATATACATACATGACACAAGGCATCGTGGATTGAAAGTAGTTTAGACAAAGTGGTATTTCAAAAATTCTTCTGTGCTATAAAACGCATTTTGAACTAAAATACTTTTCATGTTTTTTTTTAAAGTCACGTTCATCCATATATTCAATTTCTTCCGGTAACATATTGAAACATTTTATTGCCCAGTATCCTGCTCCAATTTGGCACCTCTTTAACCTCCAGTAGGTAGGAACAATGTTTAGTTTGTGTCTTGCCTCATATGTGAGAATGTCTTAGTGACTTTTATAGGTCATAAGGTTTTCAAAAATATGCTGTACTGGAACTGTCAAGATTTTAAGATTTTTAAATGCCTCACGACGGTCATCTCTAAATTCAAGAGCTGCTAAAACTCTCAATACCTTACGTTGAAGGGCAGACTCGCTTGGCTTCTGCTGCAGGTCCCAATGCCAAAATAGAATATGATAAGTGAGAGTGGAATAGAGGGAAATGCGCAGTCCTCAATGTCTCCCGAGCTAGAGAGATTTAGCAAAAAGAAAAGATACTTATTTAATTTTTTGCATAATAGCTCGCTGTGAGGTTTCCTAAGTAGTTTTAGGTTCAAGTTCACTCCCAAAAACCTAACATCGTTTTCATCCACGCCCTCATTCATATTTTCCAGATCTCTCAGTGAAAAGATGACCCTGTTGGTTTCTTTATTCTTGAGGATAAGGTTATTTGCTGCAAACCGCCCCTCCGCTCTCTGTTGTGCCTCCACAGTACCCTCAAGTACCTCCCTCGCATTACCAGTGATTAACTTCAGCTTATAGTGCTTGACTTGAACTATCAGATACTGGACGCAGGTTGAGAAATGGCAAAAAATGCTGTTTTTCTAATGTTTAACGATTTTTAACTCAAAATTTTTCTAAATTATTAACATTTTTTGTTAATAGAAAAATGCCTAATTATTGTTTGGGAGTCTACCCTAGATATTCGTAATCGGAGAATCAATATATATATATATATATATATATATATATATATATATATATATATATAAACTTTGGTGGAAACATATCTCTCCAGCGGCTACGGAAATACACTGGGCTCTCCGACTAACCCCTTTTCTTCTGTTTCAGGTCATTAAATATCCCTAATTCTACGGTCGTAAAATATTTTTTTATGTCTTACTGAAATTTTTATTTTTATTCCAATTAAATTGTACAATAATCATTACCTCTATATAAATCGCCATATTTTTACAGGAAACTGGGAGGAAGATGATGAAGATACAGTAATAACGACACCAGCGCCGCGAAGAAAGAAAAGACCAAAAGATAAATTACTTGAAAAAGAACAACCTTGTCTCTATCACAATGCGATATTTAGGTGTGTAGTCTCAGTAATTTTAGCATTCCAAGTCGTTTATGTAGTTTAATTGCCGAAAACAATAACATTATGTTTTAAAAGATATATTTTATTATTTTTATTTCCATAAAAATTAGAATATGGAGCATACGGAAGTGCAGCTAAAAATGTACTCCCTTTTGCAAGGCCATAAATAAAATGAATATCTGCTAATTCTTCAAATAAGTAGCATTTTTTCATCAATTAAAAACGCGTAATGAAATCTTATCTTAATTGACAATGACGTTTTATCTGAAAACAAAAATAAACATCATAGCATACTGGATAATGTTTGTGTTTTCAACATTTTTCTGTGTATGCAATAAAAAAATTTTTTTTATAAAAGGTTTAATTACGTAACAATAAAGAGAGATATAAAGAAAACGCAAGAGGAAAATTTTGTTAAAAAAAATTAAATTTGAGGAAAGGATCAAAAAAAATTTTTACCAGACACATATCACATTTTTTTTAAAACCCTACACGGGCCACTGAATAAACTACGAAGTCAATTTTTTTTATTGTTATTAGGGCAGTATCAAATTAAACTATTGTTAAAGTTTCGTTTCATTATCTTCTAGCGTTCGAAAGGTTTTGCACTAAAACCAATATTTAAATTTTTTTAACATCCTGTAACTGAGAGACGAATATTCGTAGAGGAAAACTACATATGAAAAAATTTGATATTTTATCAAAGGAATCCACTGTTTAATTTATTCCCAACCTTTATGTTACACCCTGTATATATATATTATACATATTTCATAGGAATGAAAATATACATATATTTTTTATAGAGTAACATAGAATTAAATTGACACTTAATGTACTAAATTATTTTTCTAAATATTAATTTGATTTATTTTGTTGTAGTCCAAATTCCCAATACTTTGTATTAGAATGTCTTGGACCAGGAGTGCCAACAAGCAGACTATACAAGACGCACATGCCAAAGCCCAAATTACTAATGTGGTTACAGAACAACACAAGACTTAAAGAAAAAGTGGCTAAAATGGCCATGCCACAAATCAAGACCTTTCCTGTGCAGATATCTGGAGGATACCAAGCTCATGTCAGGTATAAAAAGTTAACTCTCGTGTTTTCATCCAAATTTTTAGGTTTTTACACAATAATTATATATATATATATATATATATATATATATAAATATATATATATATATATATATATATATATATATATATATATATATATATATATATATATATATATATATATAATATATAAATATGCCAAAATTTGGTAATTGGTACGAAACTTACGATTGCATTGTTTGAATAAGCATAGGGGAGGGTTCTCCGGTCGTACCTAACCTTAAGACACTAAAATCGCGATTACAGTGCCAAGGATTCTATATATTATACTAAGGAGTTTTTGAGATCGCTGAATCTTTTAAAATATTTAAATTTAACGGTTAACTTTTCTTCTAAAACGAATTGCCAATGATTCCCGCCAAAACATTAAACATAAATATTTGTTGGTGCTTAGCCTCCATTGCTCTATGGAAATTTTCTTCGTACCAAACCTAGAAATTATGAAAATTTATAAAGCCGCCCCTTAAGAAGCCAGCTTTATCCGTAAAGAAAATAGTTCTAATAAAATGTCTGATCTCTAGATTTTTATAAATTCCTGTTGGAGAAATTAAGTTTTGCACGATAATCTTCTGTATTTTTTGACCATGAAAAAGGTGAAGCATTTGTTCCTGGAGTGTTTTGTGTAAAACCCATTTCATTGTGAGCTACGAACTTTCTTACGCTTTTAGAAGAATCCAGCAATCTCATCCATAATGTGTCCTTCTAACATCGAATTTCTTGCTCTACTTGAACACAAACACATTTTTTAAGAAAATGGTTAGTTTTTTTGAAGTAAATGTAGACTGATTTTTTTAGATGATTATCTTAAGAATCTAAATAATAGAGTTTTAGTTCTAAAAATGGCCCTTGTTAAAATTTTGGGCATATGAATTTTGTGGCAAGTTCATTTCTTACTTCCTTAGCAATGTCAGAGGTTGTTTATAGTCTAGATTCGAGAATGTTCATCGATCTGCTCAAAAGCTTCCACCCAAGTAGCAAATCACTGAGTACCTCTTCAGGGTCCCATAACTCTGTCGAAACTTTAATAAATTAATTTTTGTTATTAAATTAACATTTTCATTCCATGTTACGTAAAAAAATATGCTTTATGTCTACATATAGTCATATATGGATGAAAATGTTAATTTAATAACACAAATTAATTTATTAAAGTTTCATGATTTCTTGGTATATTTGCCCATAAAACCGATAAAAAAAATATTGATTTTTGCGAGTTTTTTTTGTTTAAACAAATTACATGGTCAATTTATAAATAAAATAATATACAAATTCCACATTCGTATTGTACGCAGAAAGATATCACAATTAAAAAAAAAAAAACATCAAAATCCTGCAACAACTTTCTGAGACATAGCTTATGATATTAATTTAAAGTTGCTGTTTTATTTTTGAGCTCTCTGATTTGAAGCTTCTCCTCTCCACTTTTCTGGTCGTCATAAATAAACCAAAGTTTATAACGATTCGCTGAAGATTTTGTTAATATTTTGAAGTCAAAAACAATAAAATTATTCTTTTTAATTATAAGGTAAAAATGATAGTGGTTGTTAAATAAGTTATTAACAACTTGAAATTGTTTTTGACTACTCTTTGTAATTGATTATAGTACAAGAAGTGCTCATCTCTCATAAGGTATACTCAGAATCACTATAACTTCATTTCGCTACATATAATATTATTGCAAAAAATGTCATCTAGGATAAACAAATTAAATTTTACATGAACTGTTAGATTAATTGATTTAAAGTTTTTATCACACATTCAGCATAACAAGACTCGACTTTTAACGAAACAACAAAGTCACAGGTTGATTTTTGTAACAGTTATTCTTAATTAAGTATTATGTGAATTTTGACCTTCTTTTGCACTTTTCTCAGCAACAAATAAAGATATCGAGATCTACAAAAAGCGATTTTAAAGTTTCTTCAATTGTCTACGAGATGTGCACAGAAATAATTTTTTTTGTGCAGAAAAATAATGCGTTTTATTTCTGTAGGTCTATTTTATCTAAAAATCTCCTGTTGCCGGATGATCGAGTGTCCTCAACCGGTTTTTTTTCGCTTATTTGACAGGCCTGTAATAACCGGCAGTCGACTGGTATCCCATAAGGTATACTTTGCTGTATTCGAAATATAGCCAGATACCTAAATTTCAGAGTTCGAGTGTTCGAGCAATTTTAGACTTTGGCTGTAATTATGAAATTAACATTAATGCGAAACAGAGAGATGTTCTTTTAATGAACCATTATCTTATCGTTCTTTATTGAACGTTATACATTTTTAATTTGAATTCTGTTTTTACTTCGAGCGCAATAAAAGATTAATTCGTTTTTATAATTATTCTTCCTATTCTCGTTTTATATTTTGCTTTTATCCCAGGGGGATACAAAGGGAAGATGAGCCACGGAAAATCCCTGGTGCATTAGCACAAAAACGATAATTGGAAAATTAATAATACATTATTTGTCTTCAGATTATTTTTCTTGAGACGCTGATAAGTTGAAAGGGGTTTACGCTTAAGGGTTCAGAGTAATTTAAAAAAATTCATTTTTCTTAATTGTTTTTCCATTTTTATATTATATTGAATATTTTTGAGCTTAGGAATATTGATTTATACACAGAGTGTCTCAATATTTAACGATAAGTGGGCATCAGGCGATGGACATGCTCCCGACTACTTGGAAAAAAAAAGAAAAAAAATCTATTGCAATTTGTTTAAAGTTATATCAATTTTTTTTTGCACATCTTCGAAATTTGTCATCCTGTATCATATTTTTAACTACCACGATCATAAATTTTGAAATATCACTGTTATTTTTTTTTGTACTGGACACCTAAATAGTACTCCACCATAATCCAAAATAAGAAGAAGAATGCCTGTAGTTTCTATACAAAAATAAGGCAAAGTTTTTTTTTTGAAAGAGTATTACTTTTAGACCCCTTTGACACTTCGTGGTGTAAAAAAAACTAATTAAGATTCCAAAATGGTATAATACTTTAGGAAAACTAAATATTAAAAAAATGCCCACTCTTTCTGAACAAGCATTTCAATAATTTTAGTTATTGACAGTAAATCATTTTTGTGAGCCCAATTAACAGGGTTGCAGATTCATTGAATTACTTTAGTCGGTGATTGTATGAAACATAATGGCCGCAATGAGGCTAAGCCGTTCCAGAGTAGATCGTAGTGGAGTATGCCATAATTAATCCTTTTGTACCTACCTAAGTGATAGTGTAGGGGCAGATCCAGCCTCTCTCTTTTGGGGGTGGGGGCGGTAATATCACAAAAGTATAGTATGGCAAGCGAAAGCAAGTTGTCGACGAGGGGGGGGATACCAGCAACATTCTCATTTCTAGTGTAAAAGGCGGGGTCGGGTCTATTTTTCTGAATATTTGAAGCTCTTGAAGCGAGAGAGGGTGATCACAAGAGAAAACAAATTGCCGACAGGGGGGAAAGGATGCGAGCAGCATACATATTCCTAGTGTAAGAGGCAGAATCGGGTCTATTTTCCTGAATTCAAAGCTCTTGGGAGGGGCTACCGTAAGAAAACAAATTGTCAACGGGGGGGGGGGGGGAGTGCCCGCAACGTACACATTCCTAATATAAAATGCAAAATCGGTTCTATTTTCCTGAACTCAAAGCTCTTGGGAAGGGGAGGGGTGATCGCAAGCATACAAATTTCTATATTGTATTCAAGAACTAGAGAGAATAACTGAGGACTGTTGTAAATCTATTTATGTTTAATTGTTTTTAAATATTATAAGTTTTTATAAATTTACTGTAACAATAAAATTTTTGATAGTTCAATTTAATTTCTGTCAGTGAGCTGTACTTTGCTCTTACAGTGTGTCCTTAGTGATTTACCTTGTTTGTGCTTGTTTTTATATATTATTTGAGATTAGTGAGATACCCAAAAGATATGGCTTCTACATCAATATTTATTCCAAAATCGTTAAACCAAGGCATTTTTTTTTCAACGAAAAACTTATTACGATGAATGTTTATGATGCCTTAAGATATCAATATTTAGATAATAATGTAAAAAAGCTATATTGAGATGTGTTTCAATATAACAGGAGTTGGAAAATCTACTATGTATCGAATACTGAAGAAGAAAAAAACGACTGTAATTGTTAGTACTCCCATGCTACATTCGATCACAGGCGGACGAAAAACCTCGTTAGAAGAGGAAATGTAAACTGCAATAAAAGGAGTTGTACGTATATTTTATTATGAGAAGTAGATCCCGACCATCGACAAAATTCTAAATAAAATCAATAAAGATCGGGATTTACCTGAAATTAAAAGAACAGCTGGGAAATCTGTTCTTATAGGTTGTTCGGAAAATGTCCGTTGGAGAAGGAAATATCTCTCTAGTAAAAGATAGAGTTTCTAGAAATAACACAACTTACAAAATTAGTAATTTAACTGGACTTTTGAAAGATTTTTTTGAATAAAGTTAGTGCAGAAAGTTGGGAAAAATCCATATAATAAAAGAATAAAAGAAATGTGGAAACTCGATCTCATGATTGGCGAGATAGAGGAACGAATTATAATTAATTTGAGCGAAAATAGCTTCTCTGCGATCACCCCCCACCGCCCCCCCCCCTTTGGATCCGCGCCTGTGATAGTGAGACAGATAGTTGTTGAATGGTTTCGAGGCATCCCCAATAGATGAAGTCCAGGGGGTTTAGGTCTAGGGAACTGGGTGGCCATAAGATGAAACCAATTCGCCCGATGCACTGTCCTGGATATTGTTTGTTTAGGTATCCTCGCACCGGACGGGCATAGTGTGCTGGACAATCGTCATTTTGGAACCACATGTTTTGTAAATCATTAAAGGGTACGTCAGGCAAATTATCTTGTAAAAAATTTAAATATCTATTGCCATCTAAGTTGCCTTGTACCTCAAATGGCCCAATTATTTTGCCATTTAATATGCCCGTCCATAAAGTACCTTAAATTGGTATTGAGATTTGTCCTCTTTCAGAAGGTGAGAATTTTCAATGCTCCGACTATGGAGATTGTGGAGATTTAAGTCGTCATCTTTCTTACAGGTTGTTTCATCCGTCCATAAAACTTTGTCCAGGAACTGTGTAATTCCCTCAGTTGCTTTTATGGTACGTAGTGAAGTAGTAGGATTATTTTCAATCTTTTGAAGTATTTTTTCATTATGTTCCGTCCTCGATCTTCTTGCTTTTCTCCGATCACTTGGTAAATGATCTTCCGAAATTGCTTGTTGCACTTTAATAAATACTCGATAATCTGGGTATCGCTGAGTATTTGGATATATTTCTGGCTACAATCTGCTAGCAGCATTAACGTTGCATCTGCATTCTCCATAAATTATAAAATTACGAAACACAAAATTACAGTTCAAAATAATGCCAGGTCTGTTCAGTTTTTAAATCACATTATCCAGCCCACAAAGCCAAGCTAAAAGTCGTTAGTACGAGAGCCATATCAAATGAATACAAAAGGGTGCGCAGCAAAGGAGCAGAGCGTACTGACTTACCGATGATTCCGTGCCAAACAACAAATCTATTACGAACGACAAAAATCGCGTTACTCTGTTATGTCGTCTCTAACTACCCCATTGTTATTCAACAACGGTTTATCTATTTATCTATATCTCTTTCTCTCTCTCTTTCTCTCACTTTAAAAATTTATTAACCTCCCTAACTCACTCAAATTGCATGAATATGCATCTCAAAACCTGTTAACTGGGCACGCAAAAATGATTTATTGTCAATAACTACAATTAATGAAATTTAGTTTTCCTAGAGTAATATACCATTTTAGAATCTTGATTAATTGCATTAATTTTTGAAATAACTTGCCACAGTAATGTTCACACATTTTTTTTAAACCACGAGGTATCAAATTGTTCTGGAAGTAAAAATTACGAGAAACAAAAACTTTATATCATTTTTGTATATAAACTACAGGCATTCTGAGATTATTGTGGATTATGATAGATAGCAGTGCTATTTGGGTATCCAATACAAAAATAATAACAGTAATATTTGAAAATTTGTGGTCGCAATAGTTAAAAATATGATTCATGGTATCAAATTTCGAAAGTTTACAAAAAAAATTATATAACTTTAAAAAAAAATTGCGATAGATTTTTTTTCTTGTTTTGTCTCCAAACAGTCGTGAGCATGTTCATCCCCTGATGTCTGCTTATCGTTGAATTTTGGTTCATACTGTATATAAGATTAATTTAAAAAAATGGAAACCTACATGCGAGGCATGAAAATCTTGAAAAACAACGGAAAATAAATTCCTCAAAATTTAAGAAAAATCGATAATGTTTTAAAGATTGCTCGAAGCAAATGTATAGTATTGCTAAATTTCTCACCTGAAATACAT
This sequence comes from Diaprepes abbreviatus, assembly GCA_034092305.1. Classification (NCBI taxonomy): domain Eukaryota; kingdom Metazoa; phylum Arthropoda; class Insecta; order Coleoptera; family Curculionidae; genus Diaprepes; species Diaprepes abbreviatus. Next base: position 7,835,914 of record JASJET010000303.1, read on the forward strand.
CTCGATAAAAAAACGTTTATTTTCTACAAATATCGAGTTAAACGTCTGAAACTTCACCCGTAGCATCATTGAACGCCAAGAAATCAAATTGCATTAAGTTAAATACAATATTTATTTACGTTTATAAATAACAAATATTGCTTAATTAATAAATGATATTTGCCATAATTTTTTACCTCTAAAATTGAGTAAAAATCTTTAGCATTTGCCTAACTAGTAAATAAATCCTTGCACGTACACTGTTAAAAAAAAGCCTTAAATTTAATGCAAATTTAATGTTTATTCTACATCAAATTTAATGATTTCGTATCAAAAATCGTAAATAGTTTACATTTACTTTGAATTTAAAGCAATTCATTCAAATTTCAGTTCGTTGTACATTATATTTGATTAAATCGTTTCTTAAATTTGAATAAAGTGACTGAAAAGATATTTTCCGTACTGAGGGGGACCAATGAGTTCGATATAAGTCTAGATGGCGGACACTACCAATAGGAAAAATGTCCACCTTGTCCTGGTAGTTTCAGAATTTTTTCAACTCATATTAATGTTGGTGCACTAAATATGTGATAACATATTTCAAAATCAATGAACACTTGCTGTATATTTAATGTACATGGTCACCTTAAAAAGTAATGATCAGACTTTAAATTTAATGTATGATTCCATTAAATTTAACGGAATAAATTAATTTAGATTAACGTAAATCACTAATTTAATGCATTACCTTAAATATATTTAATAAAATTTGATTCCAGCATATTTACATTAAATTTCATGCATTTTCTTTTTACAGTGTAGGCTAGAATCAAACTAATTTTCCACGACCTGACGGTCCCCTTGTAAACTGCATTTCCTTTTTTTAATAATTAAAAGCGTTAATTCCTTAGGGTCTATTAAATTCATTTTATTAAAATTTGTTTTTTTTACAAAGGTTACACCTACCCCCTGGATTGCGAGAAGATGAGATAACGAGGTATCCCCTCGTCGTGCAAGTGTACGGCGGACCGGGGAGCCAATTAGTCACAGAGAGATGGAGAGTCGATTGGAACACTTTCTTGACAGGTTTGTGATGCAAGTTTTTTTTGTGGAATAATGTGCACGAAATACAGTTATTTAGTAATTTTTGTTTGCACACTTTAATGTATTTGTACGGGGGTAGCCGCTTACATTTCGGAAACTGATAATTCTAGCGTTGCTAGCTGATAATTCTCATATGTACTCAGGACGCTATTTGTGTTGGTATTGAAATTAACTCGTAGTCGTTTATCTTAGCAGGCGTGCATCGATAGTTTATTGAATTCGCTAGTTTGGTGTATATCGCTAGTTTAGTGAATTCAGTCATAATTGTGGTTTGCTCATCGACGAATCGTGTGAAGAGTGCCCAATTCTGAATGATACATAAGTCCTCTGTGAATTGAAAGAAACAAATTTAATACGACGGATCATTCTCCATCATGACAACACGAACAAAACTGATTCCATTCAAAATCATGTAGGGAAAATAGTTAAAAAAATAAAATGCTTTCTTCGAGAAATATATTATTCTAGGAACCAAAAAAGTATACATGTATTTTGCCAATTTGCCAAAAGGTCAAAAATTTTGTAAATTAACAAAATTGAGACCGTTTTTCGAAAAAAAAACGCGATTATCTCAAAAACTATATATTTTTTTTAGTTCTTTATTATACGCTTCTGTAAAATGCAGGGCGATATATAATATTTTTCTTTTTTAAAGACCGATTCTATTAAACTCATGCTATGAGACTTTTTCAAAAAAAAGGCTTTCTCCTTGGAATATATTGTTATAAAAACCAAAAAAGTGTAAACGTATTTAGCATTTTTGCGAAAAAAAATCATTTTTAACGAAGTTATCGTAATTTTAAAGTTCAGATTAGTACTTTTGCCGTTAAGAAACATACAGCCGTTGTTTATTAAAAATTTTATGTTTTTGTTACTAATCGGCGTAATCTGATTTTTTCGGCCCAATTGTTTGAAAAAGAAAGCAGTGACACGCCATCTTTGTCATTACTGACGAGACGAGAAGTTTCCTCACGACTTTTCAGCAATAAAATCGCAGGTGTTAGTTTTCCATTTTTAAGTTCCCTATTTTCTGAGTTATTTCTATCGGAAACCTATAAAACAAAGTATTGTTACTTATTAAACAAGCACGTTAATGTAATGCATGAAATTATAATATGTCTTATTTTAAGTTGATTTCATTTTTTATACAGCATGTTCCATAAGAAAGAGTCTTCTTCTTCAAGTGCCTTCTCCATTGCGGAGGTTGGCAATCATAATAACTATTTTAACTTTTGAGGCAGTTGCTCTAAATAGTTGTTTTGAACTGCATCCAAACCATTCCCTTAGGTTTTTTAGCCATGAAATTCGTCGTCGTCTTACGCCTCTTCTGCCATTTATTTTGCCTTGGATTATGAGCCGTAAGATGCTGTACCTTTCTCCCCGCATAATGTGTCCGAAATATTGCAGTTTTCTCTGTTTTACTGTTATCTCGACTTCCTTTTCTTTCCCCATTCTTCTCTACACTTCGGCGTTCGTAACTCGATCCACCCACAAAATCTTCTGAATTCTTCTATAGGTCCACATTTCAAAAGAGTTAAGTCTTCTCATTGCCTCTCGATTCAGTGTCCATGCTTCCATTCCATAATATAGAACACTGTATACGTAATATTTAGTCAGTCGTATTTTCAGGGCTAACGTTAGATCTTTGCTGCAGATAACCTTTTTCATTTTAATAAAGTTGGCACGTGCTTTCTCGATTCTGGTTTTTATTTCTACGGTATAGTCACTATTTTCTGTTATTAGGGTTCCCAAGTAAGTGTACTTCTTAACTCTTTCTATGTGCTGGCCTCCTACCATTAGGGTTTCATTATTATTGGTGTTGTTTTTACTAATTATCATGAACTTGGTCTTTTTCGTGTTAAGAGAGAGTCCATATTCTCCACTAACTCTTAATATTTTATTTATTATTTTTTCTAGGTCTTTCAAACTATTAGCTATTATTACGGTGTCATCTGCATACCTAATATTGTTGATTAAAACTCCGTTTACTTTTATCCCTGCTGTTTCAGATTCAAGACTCTCCAATATGACGTCTTCAGAATAAGCGTTAAATAGTAAAGGTGACAATATACACCCTTGTCTGACTCCCCTTTGTATTTCCACATCTCCAGATATTTCCTGTCCAATCTTTACTGCCGCTCGCTGATTATAATTCAGTAGTATTAAGTAAGGGTACATACGAGTAAAACAATAGTAGATATCACAAACGAGCACAATATCCCAAGTAGCTCCCTCTAACACTAAAATCAAAACTCTAAATTTAATTAGATTCCTCAAAAATTTTTCGTCAAATATTTGAATTTTTTTCGAGACATGTTAGAAAAATACTAATATTTTTAAGTTTGGGATGTACATTTTTTCCAAACAACATTGTTGTTTTTATGTTCAAAACGTTTTTTAATTTAAATATTTCTTCAGTGGCTAACAATTTTCATTCTATAAAATACTGGTATGTTTATAATAGTCAATGTTTCTCTATTTGCACTGTTTCTGTTTCCAAGCCTACGTATAAAATTTATAAACCAGCTAATGAAATACATGCATTTTTTAAAATTTCATTTTGTTTCACCATATACCAGCCAAAGTAGGCTTTTACCACAAAATATAGCGGGATATATATAAATTTACAATTTATGAAACAAGCAAAATAATATATATTTCAACGGAAATACTAAAAATAATAATTTATTGAAGTTGTAGTTCATGCACAGACAGGGTGATACTAATCATATATTTTTCAAATTAATATCATATTGTGCAAAAGTTACTCTTCAATATTTTTATGTAAAAATTAATATATGCCAGATGCAATGGCGCACCATTAATTCTTATATTCATAAATAAACATAGGAATTTAAACAAAAAGAATGAAGCGGCACCAAACATAACCCCGGATGAGTTCAATGACTATTTTATTATTATTGCACATGAGTTAATTAGCCACATCCCCAAACATCAGGCTGATCCTTTGGTAGGTTTTATAGAGGTTGTTTCCAATGATCAGTTTGAGTTTACAGATAATTTGAAAAACAAGTCTAGCAGGGATATTTTTGGGCTTAGTATAAATCTAATAAAATTAATAAAAAATTTAATCATAAGTCCTCTGACTGGGCTGGTAAATGGGTGCTTTAGGGAGAATATTTCCCTCAAACAGGCCATGGTTATTCCGGTGTTTAAACAGGGAGACAGAAATGTTGTGTCAAACTATAGGCCAATTAGTTTATTGCCGGCCATATCCAAGATAATTGAAAAATGCATGGCGTTAAGGATGGTGAGCTTTTTTGAGATCAATGACTGCTTTAGCCAATGTCAGTTTGGCTTCCGTCGGGGGAGAAGCACGGTGCTGGGCATTCTGGATCTGATTGGGAGGATCACACGGGCGTTTGAATCAAGGGAATATAATGCCATCTTATTCTGCGACTTAAGTAAGGCATTTGACTGTGTTGCTCATAATCTGCTCATACAAAAGCTGCACTACTATAACTTTAATGAGAGCAGCTGCAAGCTTATAACATCTTACTTGGAAAATAGGGTTCAGATTATGAGAGTTGGAGGGGAGTCCTCGGCCAAGAGATGGATATCGATAGGAGTGCCCCAGGGTTCGGTATTGGGGCCAATTCTCTTTTTAATGTACATAAATGACCTACAATGGGCAGAGATGCTGCAGATTTTACACTTTTGTCGATGACACCACTCTCTCGGTTTCAGATATATCTCTAGAAGGGGCTTTGGGCAGGTTGGAAGCGGCACGGTCTGGTGCCAGGGAGTGGTTTGACGCAAATGGACTACTTCTGAATGAAAATAAAACCAAGCAAGTGGTATTTTCTCTACGTGACGTGAGAGATATAAATGGGGATTTGCTGAGTGCTAGATTCTTGGGATTCCAGATTGATCCTGACCTTACTTGGGAAGCTCATATAAAGCGGGTTTCAGGGAGGCTCCGTAGCAGTCTGTTTGCTTTGAGACGTCTGGCGCTGTGTGTTGGCATGTCGGTTCTGAGGGCTTCGTACTTTGCCCTGTTCCATTCGGTAATGTTATACGCACTGCTTGTCTGAGGCCATGCATCGCGGGCGTCTCACGTGTTTGGGCTTCAGCGATTCAGCGAAGTGCTGTGAGAGTGGTGCGGGGTATCAACTTTAAGGAGAACTGTAGAGCAGCATTCTCCGAATTAAAAATTTTAGCATTGCCTTCGCAATTTATTTTAGATACCTTACTGTATGTTAAAAAATACAAAGAAAGTTTCAAAACGCACAGTGGGGCCCACAGCTGGAACACGAGGCACAGGGATAATTTGGTGCCCGCATATTTTCGTTTGGAAAGGTGTCGGAATGGGCCTGGTTGCCTGGCGATAAAATTCTTTAATGTTTTGCCTCTGTTATTGAGAAATCTTCCCGACAATCTTTTTAAATATAGAATAAAACAAGTTTTAATCCAGAATGCATTTTATAATTTTGACGAATTTATTCATTACAAATTTTAATCATAATTTTTAAACTAGACTTAGCCTAAGTTTCATGTGTAATGTGTATAATTAAGATTTTAAATGTAAATGTATTTGTAGTGTTTTTTATTTTATATACTGACGAATGTAAGTGTTGTAAAACATAATACTGATGAATAAATTGAAATTGAAATTGAAATATTAAGTTATTAAGAAAATTTTTACGTAAGATGTATCGTAAAAAGAAAATGGTTTATTTAGTATGTACATTTATAAAAAAAATTATTTAACAAGTTTGTATTTTTGAAAAATCCACAATTTATGACTATAAAACCACTCACTTTGGGACAATGAACCACAAAACTTTTGTTTTCAAGGTTCATCGTAATAATCCTATAATAGTCCAAAGAAATCAGACAAAAAAAAAACTTCTTTGGAAAAAATGTAACCTGCGATTTTATTATTGGAAAGATTATATTTGGGTATACTAAAACACATATATCTATGTTAACATTGGCAACCTTGTGCCAAAAAAATGGTGGATTAAAAAGGATCACACATAAACAATTATTTTTTTGACAACCGACATTGAAAATTTTGCCAAAAAATATATTTTAAATTTAGAAAACTTTTACTAAAAAAAATCCTCTTAAATGTAAAAAAGAAAAAATTTTCTCTTTTATTGAAAAAATTATTTTGGAAATTTTGTTTATTTACGTAATACTAATTTTGCTTTCAATATATGGCGCAATCAAACAAAACATTAAAAATTAAAATATTATAATATTTTAGGACATAAGGATTTTATAATAGCGCAAATAGATGGACGAGGTTCCGGAGGCCAAGGACATCAGTTGCTTCATAAAGTCTACTATAAATTGGGATCAGTAGAAGTCGCAGATCAATTAGAAGTTACTGAGTAAGTACAGTCAATTAATTTATTTATAAAATTGTTCTGAGTTAGCGCTTATTTAAATTGTAATGTATGTAAAACTAGTGGGTATGTTTCTGTCTAAGCGTTCAAATACTTTATTAGAAATATATCATCAATGCTTGGAAAAACCCATAACTTATTTATAATATTTGCAGGTTTATGATCATTTTTTAAGAATATTTGATGACCTTATCTAGGATATAAAATTCTTGATAAAATTTCAAAAGAAAATGTATTTCCAAGCCGCAGTAATTCTTGGATTTAAAACCATTTTTACTTCTCGGGTGCTTTTATATAAGTTATTTTACTGAATACTTCATAGTCTGCTATTAAGCTGACAGATATAATGATACAGCTGGATTAGTCAGACTGTGAAGGTATTGAACTCCATATAAGAAGAAAACAAACTAAAAATTTGAAAAAATAAACTTATTTTCGAAATTAACGCTTATTTAGAGCTATTTAGCTGGTACATGCCGGTCTTAGCTATTATGTATAAATAGCTATTGTAACATGTAAAACCAATCATTGAAGCGCGGTAAACCTCATGTGAATTTTAATGAGACAAAAGCGATTATTAAAAATAAAATATTAGTAACATAATCAGTTTGCACTCTGTATGTTCATTCTTGTTTTTGTTATCTTATTTTCAAGAAGTTTCTGATATAACGATGCCTCGTGTTTCCAGTAGTAACCCGGATAATTTCATGGAAAAAATTAAGGTAAACTCTGGATTCCACACGTAATATGTTCAAGTTCTGATAAAAATTTGCGGAATTGGGTGTCTGATAGTCACTATCTAAATAAAGAAATAAGCATCGACAATCGTAAAAATGAAAATAATGTTAAATCAGAATGAGGTCTGATCAAACACTTTTACCACATGATGAACAAGATCAAATTCTTTACTGCCGGAGAATTTTACATTAGTACAGAAAGAAGTTATTTATTGTTCTTCCTCTGCTAATAAAATTAGGAATAATGAAACACTTTGTGAAATCACAAAAGTAAAAGTAACGCTTTCAACATCTTAAATAGAAATTTCCAAAAAGACAGGTTCTAAGGAAAGAGATTTTTTCAGGACTTTATATACGAAAATTGTTAGAAGGCAAAGCTTTTGAAAGTGATTAAAAAAGAAAATTAAACTATGAAATTATGAATTTTGTATACGAATCGAACCGGCTGGATAGGAGCGACCGGAATTTTTGGTTACAGCTTCGACACCTTCCGTTCTACCTTCTTCTCACGTGCTTGGTTGGGTTTATTGGCCACTTTAGCCACTCCTAAGAAATAATGTCAGTTTCATGTTGACTGCGATTGGGATCGTATAAGACAGTAAAGATTGTGCTCTATTGTTATTTTTGGGATAATTATTATAAAAAAAATAGTGGTCAACTAAAGTTGGCAGACTTCATCATATAATAAGTAATAAATATTCTTCATTTTATATTTTCAACAAATATTGAACTGCGAATGTGCGTTTTCACAGACTTTCGATCTGTATTACTTTGTATGATCAAAATGAAGAGAAATAGAATTTAATGCTTAAAAATAATTAAAAAATTAAATTCAAAATGAAATAATTTCAATTTTCACAAATGCATTTTGTAAAATTTTATTTCCTAATGCAAACATGTCTAAGCAAATGTCGGGTTCACAAAAAAGAACAATGAATAAACAAAAATTAAAAAGCTGTCAATCAGTGTCGCTACACGCTGCTAAAGGGCTCAATATGAAAAATGGAGAATCTCAGGAAGCAGCACGCAGCAATAAAGAAATTTCTGAATCAGAAAAAGAAATGGTAAAATGGAAGTATTTCTCAGCTTAACACTGCATTTATTGAAAATGCCGAAAAAGATAATAGAGAAGACGTCGGTGTGTGTTCCTTACTGTTATCTCTCAAAATACTGAAAAGGCAATTGGTGATAAAAACTTTATTACAATGATCTCCGTTCTTGAACCGTTATTACCAATAAACTAATTAATTTTTTCATTAGTTATAGACCAGATCATAGTGATAGCACAAATTTTCACTTTTTTTACCAAAGGATTCTGAAAGCAAATTTTCAAAAGACTGGTTTAATATATAACAAAATAATGTTAAAATCGTAAAATTCCAGCAATCAAAGTTTGTGTTTCCTGTGAGTTTTTTGGAAATAAATTGCAGAGTCTTATATACCCCTGATAAGGGTTTTATGACTGGAGGCTTCATCCATGTATTCCTTAACAGGAAATGTAATTAACGATTATCTGATGGAATCATTATTTAAAAAAATAAATATTAAAAATCGTATTGATAAACATAAAAAATTTCTATTTTATACTTCTCCCCGAATATTCAAAATGAAGTAATAAAATTAATTGGCAATAAAATTAGAAATAAGATGATAAATTGGATTAAGGAAGATAAGTATTTCCCTATTTTATTCGACAGTACTCCAGACATTTCAAACACACAACAAATTAGTCAAATTATTCGATAGGTTCATATAGTCTCTAGTAGTAATGTGGTAATTTGAAGAAAGTTTCGTTGACTTTATTAAAACGAATGAAAAAACAAGAAAAAGTTTGATACATGAAATTAAAAAAAAAAAGCTGAAAGGTGACAAATTAAAATAAAAGGGTACATATTTTCGAAAATAATGATTTGGCTATATTCGTACCTTATGCAGCCCACAACCTAAACTTTGCTACCGTCCATGCTGTTTCTACATCTCCTGAAATGATTAATTTTTTCGGAAAAATCCAGAGATCCTTTTACCTTCTTATCGTCCTCTACAACGAGATGAGAAATATTAATGAAACCTTAAAGATTTCATAAAAAAATTGTTCAATAAATGGTCAGCAAATGCAAGTGCCACAATTACTGGAAGTTCAAAAAGTACTGGAAAGAATTTCACATGAATTATCAAATTTGAAAAAGTTTGCTTTAATAAATGAACTACGAATTCGTCTGTACTCCATCTGTATGGAATAAAATTTTTATTTGTGTTGATAAAGTAAATATAGCTCTACAGCAAAAAGATATTTTGATACATAAAGCCATAAAATTAGTAAATAGCCTTGGAAGTAGTTTGTAGGTTTTGCGGGAAACTTGCTTTGAGGAAGCTTTTTTGGATCTAAAAAAATATGTGATACCATGAGAATTCGAACTGTATTTAAAAACAAATGTAAAAGGAAAGTTAAAAAAATGGAGATAGATGAAACAGTAGCTAAGGGCATTGCTCTGACTGATGAAGAATTATTTAAAATGCAGATGCACAGCATTATGGATAAATTATTATCTCAGGGAGACTGGCGCTATAAGCAACTAAAAAATATTTTTGATGATTTCTGCTTTCTTTGTGGATGATTATTAATAGAAGAAGTGGTTTCTAATATAAAAAAGCAGCTCAAAATCTTATCATTAAATATATTAGAGATTTAAATAATTTCGATCAAGGAGACTGCTACTATGAACAACTAAAACTATTTGTCATGTTTCTGGTTTCCTTGTGGCCTATTCTTGATAGAAGAAAAAGTTTCTAATTTAAAAAAGCCGCATAAAATTTTATCATTAAATTTATTAAATAAGTTCGATTTTGTATGTGCAGTGGAAACTTTTAAACTCGAAGCCCCTAAGCTCAATAAATTTGGCTTGGTTTAGATGACTCTAATCTCTATATCGTTATTGCTTTACAAATAAGTATTTTCTATCCTTTCCGTTACCACTATGTCCTGTGAAAAAAGCTTTAGTAAGCTAAAACTAATCAAAAATTATTTGAGATCAAATATTGGAGGGTTAAGAACGATTATCAAATATTTCTATTTTTTCAATAGAATACAATATTGCCAAAGATATCAATTATATTGACATAACAAACAAGTTTGTATCTATTAAATCAAGAAAAGTACATACATAATTAAATAAATATATTTTTATTTTCCAGATTATGCATTCAAATATAATAAGAATATAATTTTCTTTATAAATATATTTTTTGCTTATTGTTTCACCTGTCATTTAGAGGCTACTTACGCACTGTTCTTAAAATTAAAAAAAAAATACGTCATTAAGGGTGACTCTGCTTCTTCCAAGAGAGCTATTTGAATTTGTGCTTTGATTTCATAACGGGCACTTTTAATTTTAAGAGTAGATAAAATCTCATATTACGCTGACTATTCCAATTTAAAGAACCTCAAAAAATATAGCTAAAAATAATGAAAAGAATAAGAATAGCATAAATTATCTAATCATTTATAATGAACATGAAAACAAAGTCGATGCAATTTTCTGCTATGTGATCAAAAAAATTATTTCTCTGAAAAATAATTGAAAACAAAATGTCTCAATTGTATAACATAAATGAAAAAATTAAAAAATTGTCTCTATGCCGTGACCAGGAGTCGAACCTGGGTTACTACGGCCACAACGTAGGGTCCTAACCACTAGACGATCACGGCTAGTAGAGACGTTGATAATAAATAATTTAAAACATTACACAAGTGAAGTTTTTATCATTAATTTATCTCAGCAAGATTAGATTTTTACGCTGAGTCAGCAGTAAATAATTTTATCGCGCTCCACTTAATATAGTAATATTAATTGTATCAAGTGAAATTTACATTCATAAATGAAAATGCAATTACAACATTGTTTATAAGTTAAATAACTATAGAATTAATTGATATTTAGACCTAAATTGAAATTTATATTTATAAGGAGGCCTTCTCGCTGTTTAGTTTTAAATAATTAACAATAATTTGAAAAAATCAGTCAATATTTTCAAAAAAATACATGACAAAAGAACTATCAAAAGCAGGTTTACGAAAAATGTGTAAGAAAAAAAAGATACCATGTATACTGCTCTTAGATGCTTTTTAAATAAATTAAATTTTTGATAAAATTTTTCATATAAAGTAGGTTATATAATTTTATTCCCAGAAAGTCATTCAACTTTAAATAAGAATTATTAATTTTATATTAAATTTATCAATCTTAAGAAGCTAAGGTGCCATACAGATATCTTGTGATCATCTTGAGGCGCGGGGTCACAAAAACATCCTGATCGATCACAAAACGGGTGGAGGGGGTTTTGAAACCAATCACGTGATACTTCATACTGTAAGATTTTTTATATCTTTTCAATTAATTGTCTATAATGAAATGAAAGTGGAATTTGTCGATTGCATTCGAAAGTAATAACATTAATTATTTTTACAACTTTTGATAATTTTAATTTGAAATTTTCATTTCTAAAACATAGTTATATCGAGATAAAAACTTGTCAGGGATAAGATAAACTAGTATACAGTCAACAAGCCGTAAAGATGCATTAAAGTATTCGCACTACACTAAATTCTACTCTGAGCAAGACTTCAAATGATGTTAGTGACGAGTAACATGAGACTCTTAATCTCAGGGTCGTAGGGGAGGGGGGGGGTTCAGGCTCCACATTGGGAGACAATTTGCTACACTGGTTTTTAAAAAGAGGCGCAGTACCTCACAGTGAGGTGAGATACAAAATTAATTAGATTCGAAAATTTTTAAAAAAATCTAGAGTACAGTCGAAGACTAGTAGCGGCACCACCGAGAAAAAATTCCTAGCTAATCCCTATGTCGGAGAGTAGGGGTGGGTTATTCAGGGCGCCACTGCATCGGAGCTAGGTTGAATGTAGAAACCTTCCACCGTGTTGTTAAGAACTAGCGCACCAGCTTTCAACTTTACTCTCTAAAATTAGCTATCAGTAACAAATAACGGTGCACACCAGGTTAAATAAATACTAATGAATATAGACTAACCAATTCACAACATAAAATAAGGAATGATGTTTTTCTTTAGACCATACCACTTAAGCGAGGCAACCTATGGCCTAATGGTGTTGGAAGATAAATTAATCTTGTCTATACTATGATCATAGCTTTTTCTCTCACGTAACTCCATATAAAAAAAATGACATCTTAAACCAAAGAGGTTAAATTACAGTTTAAAAATATTAAACCAAACTTCATTTGCTTGTTTAAATCCTGGTAGAATAATTTTCAATAATAGCCGCTCCTGAAGGTCTCTAATATTTATGGCATCAATATTAACTAAAGTGGACCAACCAGTATAATACAATCAGAAGGGTGGAGGCTTGTAAGGTAGAGAGCGGTTATAAGTTCAACCTCGTAAGGTGGACAGCAGTTAAGATTCAAACCCGTAGGGGGGACAGTAGTTACGATTCAAACCCGTGGAGTAGATGCCTGTAGGGTAGATCCTACAATAAAGGTAGTACCTAGGATAGTGTTTACACAGAATAGAAATTGCAAGCGAATTAATTTATTACCGTCAATGTGGCAAGATATAGTTAAACTCAAAATTTTAAAATCACTACATATTCAAAAAAAGAAGGAGAAAAATTATCAAAGATGATTTTTAAGTTGATAGAGAATGAAATTTCAAAACTCATTAGCAAAATTATACAAAATATTACTATAGAGTAGTCAGTTGCTACTGAGTTCGAGTTACATAAGGGTAAATAATACGATAAAATGAACACGATAAATCATCAGCATGACTTCAGATATTTACAAATAATAACTAGCTAAAGGTATAACGAAAGGTTCATTAAACAAAATAATAACTTACTAAAAAAATAATTAAATATAGCTGTAATATAAATCTGAGGTCACTGAATGGTTAGTTCTTTAACAATAAATAACTTAGCTTAAATCTGGCAAAAATAAAACACAGAGTTAATTAACTACAAAGCAAAAACAATAGTAAAAAAGTTACTCTAAATGTAATCACAATAATATCAAACTACTATGTGAAAAGGATATACAGTTTGACATTAACCTTTTTTTTAAATAAAACTTAAATGAGCGGAAAGAATTTTTAGTTTCAACTTAATTACCAAGTTGCTAGTACCTAAATATTAAAATCGAATGCACAAAAAAAAAACTGATCAACCCGGATTCGAACTGAATGATACCAGGCTATGAACATATCATGATCCGAGACAATACTAAATTCGTCAATATCAAACCCAGAATGGGGCCCAGAGATTGCATACAATACAAAATACAGTATTATTACTAATAAATTAATTTATCTAAAAATTTGGAACATCGTAATATGCCCAGGAGGTAAATACATAGCGAAATATAGTGCATTCTACAATTTAAAACAAGAGTACTCCCAAAATTACCTCTTACTGATAACAAGAGAGAAAAACTAGGCATTGCAAGGTAACAGCTATTGAAAACTAAGAAAATTACAAAGATTGTTAATCAATAATCATAAAAAAAGCAATAATCTCCCCTAAAATCCCAAAATATATCCTAATAATATTCTTATGTGGTCCAAATGAGATTTTGAATAGCAAACTACGGTTGGTTTTAATATATGTTCTAATTTCAAAAATAAATTTTAAGCTGAAATATTTTAAAAATTAGATATCCATGCAGGATTGTTTTAACAAATGTAATTTAATATCCGTTACCCGATTTCCTGGGGCCTAGACAGAATCCTTGTTAAAAACGTGCTCACGACTAACAAAATCTCTGGTTTCAGATTTTGTCTTAGTAAAAGAGCCAAAAAAAAACCCGAAGCAGGCAAAAAATACGGTATATCTTGCGGAATGAAAGTCTTAATTCTTCTTTTGTCGATTCTAAGAGCAAAAAAGTGAAAAAAATTAATTTGGCCTCCATTTTATGTGCAAGCCCTAAGCTTGTGCGACATACTACTTCCTTCTTAGTGTCAAAGAAACAGCATAATTTACTTTTGGAATGGAATACATCCTGGTCGTCCTACAACACTGGTCACTTGATGGAAATAATACTGTCGCCTTCGTAGAGAGCTTGAGCGGATACAATATACAGTACCGTACTGAAGACAATCCTTATTATAAAATATTCTAATGTTCTTTCTTTTAACTTGTAATCTCCCGGAGAGTAACGTCTGTCATTTTGCCGATAATACATCTTTGATATCCATCTCGGACGATATAGCTTCACTTAGCATTCTGACTCAAAGTATACGTTTAAAACCTGAAAAGTGGTTTTTGTCAAATAAACTAAAACTTCATGAGAAGAAAGAGCAACATTTGATAGTAACCTTAAATCCTGAGACCGACATTACAGGACCCGTAAAACTATTGGTCCTTTACCTAGTCTTTAAACCTATTTGGTCAGCATATCTTGAGAACCAGAGAGTTAAAGGAAACGGTTACATCTGTTATGGCGCGTATTGCATTTTTTCTCCAATTTGCAGTATGGAATTCTAGTTTGAGATCATTGTGCAAATTAACTTAAAATTTTCAGAATACAGAAAGCAGTGCTCCGAAAAATCTCAGACGTACACTACATGACTTGTTGAAGCCACATGTTTATTTCAACGGAATTCTCACTTTGGGCTTCCAGTTTATTTTTGAGCGTGTAATTTATTTTAAAACTAATTTCTTAACAGACAGGATATTGACATAGAATATCCAAAATTAGGTAAATCAATGAAAGGTATTAATATTTATGGACAGAAAGTTTATAGTAAATTATCAGTATAATCAAGAAACCTGAAAATTGGTAGATTGGATTCCAGAGTCAAAACTCTGCTGATTTCTACGGCTTACTATGAGATATCGTAATTTTTGAGAGCCGAAATAACTGACGTTTGTTGAAGTGTTTATAATTCAAAATTGTGATAAAGTGATTTATATACATGTTTGTTTTAATTACTATGTTATATTTTTTATAATACGTTTTGTCTTCATTTTCTCTGTTATATGTTATATGTTGGTTTAGATTTAAGTTCTTATTTTAAAATTTTAACAAATCTAAGCATATTTGTATTTGTATGAACAGTACATAATTATATCATTGTTCCTTAAAATGGAATCAGTTTTTTTCTTCTTTAATTTAAAGAGATAGGACATTTATTGGAACGAAAAGGAATTATTAGCACCTATTTAGGCTTTTATGTCTACTTTTGATTAGTGAAGGACCATAGTTTATAGTATTGCTTTTTAATTTTAATAATTTCTGTGTGTGTAAACGCGGCATCCTTTCTAATTTTGCCACGTTTGCCGTCAACTTCAAACGTATCACCAAAGCTGTTACTTCTGTAAGGTGAAAGAATCTGTGTTTTATAAGTTCTAGAACAAGTTTTCGTAAAGGTAAATTTATATTGCCTAATTTCCATGGACGTTGAAATCTGTTGCTTTTGAACATCAAAAATTATAATCTGATAGATATCTCTAAAAATTTAAGTTTACAAATACAAAACAGACACCTATTTAATATGTTCCAATGCAAAGATTTGATGAATGTTGAAGACCTAGTATTGGTAATTTAATACGCTAGTCTTTGGGATTTCTAATTGGCCATTCTTGAGTTAAGATATCTGATCTTCATTAAATGAATATCTTTCAAATTACAAATGATCTTATTTAGATATTTCCTTTTTTAATTTATTGGGATTGAACTTTAAAGACTATAATATAAATACGATATAAACACGAAGCGTAATTTTTGAATACTGTTTTAAGTTAATAAATAATAATTAACATATATTTTGGGCTCGTGCCTCGTTAAAAATATATGTGATGGAAAAATCGTATACGAGCTAGTTATAACAAAACATTTTTTTATTTGTTACTTAAACGGTAATTTTTATTTCATGATTTAGTCACAAATGAATTAAATTTGAAGAATATCTGCCGCTTGCTGCCCTCCGAGCTTAAAGCTTCAGTTCTTTTAGAATGTCTCGTGACTGAAATAAAAACTTTAGGTAGGTTAATTCTGAATTCTTACTATAAAATTTTTATGCAAGTTAAAAATGATTAGTTTGTGACTTTTTTCTTTGGATCCAATTTTTCACATAAAAAATCGTTTTTCTGCTTAGGAATATTAGAATATTAAAAGAGACCATATAGTAAAAATGTAATAATGTTTTCAAGGTTATATTATTAATATAATAACACTGAACAACAGCCAAAATGTATCTGAACTAAAATGGGCTAAATCTTACCATTTTTTGGTGTGCTAAAACCGAAAATAATTTATCTTTTCAATATTAATTCAAATTTTAAAGATACGTGATATCATGTCTCCCTATATATCAACAATGTAACCGCAAGAATGCACGTGGTATATTTGTATTGTTTTCATTTTCAATTTCATTGTCAATTTTGTGTTCAGCACCCCAAAATTAACAAAAAAAAATGCACCTTTCATACAGGATACAACAAATAAACTAAAATTTGTTGCTTAGTGTAATTTGAATCATCGTAATTAGGCCATCAAAATGAGGTATCAGAGATATTGTCGATAAATTAGTGTTACTTAGAAAATAGAATAAAGTTGATTTAATTCAGCCAGCCGTAAACTACATAGGCTATTTGTAATTTTAGAGGAAAAGCTCGGCCTAACAAAGTTTCCACTAATGCCGCAGTAAAACAGTTTTGATAAATATCTTTAATCTGTAAGGTAATAACATAAAAGTTTTTGTTAAATCTAATAAACTTTACTTTAAATGATAGGTTGTCAACAACAAAATTAATAACTTGCTAGAACCAGGACACCGCAGATGAGTGGTTTTACTTAGGGTGAATATTTGTGTGCGCGTTATTATTCGTAAGAAATCAAACTTAAGTTCACTAAAATGAAATTTTGCTGTAATGAAAGCATAATTTAAAAGCTTTATAGTGGTAGCAAAGAATTTGAAATTAAAAAATATATCGTGTAAATGCCGTCGATAATACCGGTAGTTTTAAATAACAATACATTTGCTTGAAGGCATTGTTTATGGTCAGTGGGGATGTTTGACAGACATAAATATTTTTATTAATTTTATCCTCAGTTTTCTTGTTTCTCGTGACTCCTTTCAGTATTTTGAGGTGTCACAAAATACTACAAATGTGAACTTTGCAATTTATATCAACAAAAGAAGGATTTAAGAACTTATTTTTATCGGTAAATAGAGTTAGATATTATTTACATGTTGACAAAAAAATACTAATAATTTAGACAACCACAAATTCATACTTTTACTTGACGTAACGATTAAATAAATTGTTTTTCATTTACCCTGTTACAGTATCTAGTTGAAACTTAATTAAGATATAAAAAATCTTTTCGGTCGCAGATTTATTTTAATATGCCTTTTTTTTCTCTTAGACCGTTAAGAAAGGTTAGACAGTTAATCTCGCTCTGGTTCTTTCTTCAGACGCGGTTCGACCACTTAATAATTTCATCAGTAGAGCTGTGAGGAATCAAGAGCAAAATATAAAGAAAACAACTGTCTATATACAATCCGCATTCCCATCGAATGTTGTACTAGCAGACATTTTAGATGCAAGACTGAAAAATATCAATAATTGAACTACATTTATCAGGGTTCGGAGAAGCTTGATATTTGAATAAAATATGAAGAAATATGTAAAACTGTAAAATTAGTTTAACAAATTGTCGTTTTTCTTCTTCAGCCCATTAAAAGCAAATTTCAACATATATCTAATAATTCTTAGTTTTTAGGATCATGAGATCGAGTTTCCACATTTTCTTTTATTCTTTTATTATATGGATTTTTCCAAATTTTCTGCAGTAACTTTATTCCAAAAAATCTTTCAAAAGTTGTATTAAATTGCTAATTTTGTAAGTTGTGTTATTTCTAGAAACTCTACCTTTTACTTGAGAGAGATATTTCCTTCGCCAAGGAACATTTTCCGGACGATCTATAAGAACATATTTCCTATTTGGTTTTTCCCAGCAAAAATTAAGTTCTCTGAGCATTTTCCAGAGCTCAGTTCTTTTAATTTCAGGTAAATCCCGATCTTCATTGATTTTAGTTAGAATTTTGTCGACGGTTGGGATCTGCTTCTCATAATAAAATGTGTGTACAACTCCTTTCATTGCAGTTTTCATCTATTCTTCCAACGAGGTTTTTCGTCTGCCTATGATCGAATGTGGCTTGTGAGTACTAACAATTCCAGTCGTTTTCTTCTCCTTCACTATTCAACACATAGATTTTCCAATTCCTGTCATACTAGAACACATCTCAACAGAGCTTTTAACATTATTATCTTGATATTGATATTTTAAGGTATTATAAACATTTATCGTAATAAGTTTTTCGTTGAGGAAAAAATGCTCTGGTTTAACGATTTTGGAATAAATATAGATGTGGAAGCAATATCTTTTGGGTATTTCACTAATCTCAAATAATATATAAAAACAAGCACAAACAAGATAAATCACTAAGGACACATTGTATGGTGTACTTTGCTCACTGACAGAAACGGAACTGTCAGAAATTTTATTATTGCCGGAAATTTATAAAAGCTTGAAATATTTAAATACAATTAAATATAATTAGATTTACGACCATCCTCAGTTATTTGGAGCACTGGAGCAGGTCCGTTGGAGGTTTCGGTAACAGTTTTATTACTTTCTCTAGTTCTTGAATAGAGTATAGGAATGTGTATGCTAGCGATCGTCCCTCCCTTTCCCAAGAGCTTTGAGTTTAGGAAAATGGAACCGATTCTGCCCTTTTATATTAGGAATCTGTATGCTGCTGGCATTTACTCCCCTCCCTCTCCGTTGAAAGCTTGTTTTTCTTGCAATAGGCCCCCTCTCCAAGAGCTTCAAATTCAGAAAAATAGACCCGAGCCTGCCTTTTACACTAGAAATGGGAATCTTGCTGGTGTCCCCCTCCCTCCCGTCGACAACTTGCTTTCGCTTGTCATATTGTACTTTTATGATATCACCGCCCCCCCCCCCAAAGAGAGTGGCTGAATCCGCCTCTGGATCTTTTTAGGTATCACTGATATTTGTATGTGTTGTGTTAACCAAGAACCCTCATCTCTAAAAGTAGCGACTCGAAAGGTTTATTGAAAAAATATATATCAGTGGAGGGCACGCAATTTTTTATTTTCCTGATAAATCTTAAACGAATTATCTGAGTAGAATAAAATGGGTCACAAATTAAAGGAATAAAATTAAAGTTTTTGTTGAAATATACATTTTCTACGAAAGTTGTACCCAACCACCGAAGAAGAGGCTTTTTTTGAAGTTCATAGTAGTAAGATGTGTTTAACTGTTTGTTAAATACTGACATTTATTTATTATAACTTGTGTTTTTTATTCACTTATTTTTATGTTAATTGTAACTTGTTAAAAGTCGATCTTTTATACAAAATGTAATTGAATAAACTAAATTTAATAAGTTTTATACCCAAAAAAAAATGATCTCCTGCCGTGACCAGGAGTCGAACCTGGGTTACTACGGCCACAACGTAGGGTCCTAACCACTAGACGATCACGGCTACCGGAGGTGTTGGAAATAGTTATTTTATAATAAAGTATATTGTTATCGTACACCACTTTAGACAGTGTGAAAATTGTGAAATTTTTAAGGTATCTTAAGTGGGGCAAGAGATTGTTCAATATAATTGTAAATATTTCAAATATATTTATTATTTTCCTGTTTAATGCAGAATATTTTTATAATAAAAACGGAGACTCAATTTTTTCATCCTCCTTTTTATATTATATTTACTTTTAAAATCAAATAATTTAATGTCTTAAAGTTTAATTACTCTTGTGATATACAGAAGGGCATTGTTTTATTCAGTCAAATTCATTACTGGTATCTCTTTACGATTTATTCAATAATTATTTAAGAAAAAAAATCCATTTTTATAAATTCTGAAATTACGTTCCTATTGGACAAAATGATGAAAATATTTTAGGAAAATTCCAAATCGAATGTTAACCCAATGACCGGGTGACATACCGGAAATTGAAGTGGAAATTGCATATCTGTTTGAAGGATAGATTTCTGATAGGAAGTTATATCTTAGTTTGCACATTGATTCCTTGCGAAATACCGGGTGATACCATCAAACTAAGATCATGATTTCCTGAGCGATAAAAAAAGATTTTATATATTTTATATTATATTCTTATGGACCATGTTTACTCTAAAGACAATGTAATTTATTTTACAATTCCGCACTTCTGAAATATGCTCAGTATTCAACCGTCTTTATTCCAAAATTTAGAAATTTACTGCCTTCAGTTAGTTTCAGTTACATAGGGAGTAACATTTCTGGATAGGAAAGTAAGTTATTTTCTCAAAATTTTTGAGTTTACTACATATTTTTAACATATCCACTCATTAACTTTATCGAAAATTGGAGACTAAAATAATATATAAAGTTTAGATAGAAGATTAGTCTCCTGCCGTGTTATCAAAAGCTTATTCCTTATATTTTATTATTAAAATCTTTAATTTAACAATATTTATTTAGTATACCTATTTATTCAACTGTCAAATAGGAGAGGTAATAAAAGTTAGAGACTAAAATAATAAATAAGTTTTATTAAAAAAATTGGTCTCCTGCCGTGACCAGGAGTCGAACCTGGGTTACTACGGCCACAACGTAGGGTCCTAACCACTAGACGATCACGGCTACTAGACACGGTGAAAATAATTATTTTATAATAGAATAAATATTGAATCTAATACCATAACTAATGTTATCTTTTTCACTTAATATACCACGGAAATTACTGAAATTTTTTCGATATCTTAAGTGGAGCATGGTGTTGTCGAGCTTGATTACATTCCTTATAAAATATAATAGATGCAAAAATGTATGGATGATGTCATTTAAGGTTTTCTTATTTAATACGTTGTATTTCTATAATAAGAAAAATGAATACTCTCTTCTGGCTTACTGTAAAAAATAATCAATTAGCCAGAATAAAGTTAACACTGAATGAATGAATTAATGAATAAATGAATAAAAAAAAACCGAAAGCGAAATAGCGAATACTTCCTAGTCTAAAACATAGAAACATCCGAGCGATTTAAAGCACAAAGAGAAAGTCCAGGAAAGAACCAAAATATTAGAATGACTAGCAAAAGAAATTCAAGAAAAAGAACAACATTCTTTTAAAGTAAATAGGGATCTGAAGCACATCCAAACTGAAGCCAAAAGCTCAGAAATGGGCCCTATGCTTTCCAAATGCAAAATAAAATATTCTACTAGAATACCTAAGGATAGGGAAAAAGAAAACATGACACTGAAAAAGCAGCTCCAAAATTAAATAATCCAGTAAGAACAAGAATATTTTGTAACGCTGGCTACTTTCAACAGCCAAACTAGAAGAAATTAACAATACACCGAAAGAATATCTCAACTTCAATCAGCCACATATCCCGAACATTTGTAAAGGAGACGACTTTGAACTCCCTAAATGAAGATTCAGTCCAGGACAAGATGGCGCCCAACCTAGAGCACGTCCTTTCTCCAACATGCAGAAGACCTTCCCTCCGATAATCCTGAGGAATAAAAAGTCACATCACGGAATTAGATCCAAACACTAACAACCAAACAATAAACCAGAGTATGCAATGATTACATCAAAGGAAGTCAAAATACAACTAAAAAGCATCAACGATCACAAAACATTAAAAAAGATACTGGACACCACCAACTACCAGTATTAAACATATCAATCAGAGAGTCACCATCAGATACGTAAATCGCCGAAGACCTAAGTAACACAGACGATTTGATCCACTAAAAATACTTAGATGCTACTACAGGAGCAGGCCTTCCGTGCCAATGACCCTTGCCCTGGTGTCTAGACACGGAAAACAGCATATAGACAAAATACTGAGGAACAAAATCAAAGTAGAAGAACAGAAAACCACTGTTCGGACACGTAACAACAAACTTCGAATCCAACCATGTTGTGTAAACACTTCAGACCTAAATCTCACAAATGTCGTGGGGGTTTGGTAAGGATCATTTTAAAACCCTCTTAATATTTGCATACGCAAAATGAATGGGACCGTTATTGAGTGGAAGTCAGGGGTTAAATATCTGGGACTGACCCCAGATGAAAAACTTCTCTGAAACAAGCATAAAAAATAACTAATAATAAGGCTTCAAAAGCCTTGAGAAATTTTGCGAGAACAAGCCGAGGCATAAATCCAAAAAATGCTGGACTGGATGTACACTGCAATAAGGAGACCGCTCATCACATATGGAGCAGTAATCTGAAACAAAAGAGCCAGTCTAGCTAATTCGAGAGCTAAACTTTCAAAAGACTGGCCTGTGCGTGTATATCCGGGGCAATGAAAACCTGTCCAATAGCCACCATGGAAGTATTCTCAACCTTATACCTCTTCATATACTTTTGGAGATTATAGCGAAGAGGACAATTTATAGGATGACGAGAGATGAGGTCTTAAAACGAAGGCTCAATCTTTCATTCAAAATTCAACAAATCTGGGACATGCTCCAAGATGAAATGAAAAATAAATTCGGAAAAGCGAATGGCCTAGAAACACCATTGAAAAACTCAACAAGAAATTCATTAAATGGTATACAGATCGATCCAAAACAACAGAGGGAACTGAAATAGGAGTGTATGGACCTGACACCAAATACTACGAAAGTTTGGGTAAGTCACCTAGCATTTTCTAAGCAGAAATACATGCCATTAGGAAATGTATTCATTTCAACAAAGAAAAAATTATCGCGGTCTAGAGATTATCATCACGTCGGATAGTCAAGCAGCCATCAGTTCACTGAGCTCTCAAGTAATCAACTCCAAGATGATTTGGGAATGCCTAGAGGAATTAAATGAACTGAGTAAGAATAATAAGGTCACCCTCATGTGAGTACTGGGACACACCGGGATAGAGGCGAATGAAATAGTAGACAGGCTCGCGAGAAAAGGGGATGAGACACCATTTCTGAGGTCAGAGCTTTTCTGTGAAATCAATAGCAGCGGAATGCCGGAAGAACTAAAAATAGAAGAAGAAAGCAGGAGATCCAATTATTGGACGGAGCTGCCAGGATTGGGATAAGCGAAGACACTTCTTGGGAACCACGACCAGAAGAGATCCAAGGAATGCATAAGCCTAAGTAAATAACTAACTCAGAGTTCTGACAAGAATCGTGACGGAGTATTACCACTTGAAGGGACACCTCAAGACGACGAAACTTCTATTCATATCCTTTCAGGGTGCAGTGCTCTAGAAAACCCTATGGAGTGGTTCTTAGGAGTATACCAAATAGAAGAAGGGAAGCTAGCCACTTTGAAGCCTTCCAACATCCTAAGGTTCCTGCTTTAACCGGTAAGGTATCGACTACGATTTGACAGCAGCAGGGTAGCACAATAGTTCTATTTGGTCACAGTGTACAGACCCCAATTCCACGCAAATAGATATAATATTCGCTTTTAATACCGTTACAATGTCTAATTTATATATCTCGTTTTGGAATATCAACGCCCTTTTTATTTAAAAAGTGGTTATGCCATTTTTCTATTAGTTTCGCGATCCTTATTTTTCTTCATTACTTTCTTTATCTCATCCATTTTACATTATGTCGTTATTGGAATGTGTTTGATATAAGTTTCTAATCCCATATATTTTTTTATGAAGATCCATACATGCCTCAGTAGGCTGGGAAGTTTATTTTTGGAAGACCTGAAGTAAGGCTTTGTAGGAAAAAATAACAGCTGAAATCAAGCCCTATAGAAGCTGGAAATATTGAACAACCTTCTTTTACCTCTATTATCTATCAAACGTAACTTTCAAATATAACCTAATGTATTAGATATAAGGCTATGTCAACAAACAAATCTGTTGTTGAAAAAAGCTCTTATTCAATCCCTAGATATAAATTTATAATTTTCCCCTGGTTTCTTCTCCATTTAAGCTTCGATTGGCAGTGGAGCTATAATGAATCAAGAACAAAATTCATGTAAACAACTGTCTACATAAAATCCTGATTTCAGACAATCCTTTCATCACTTCGGCATGTGTTTAGATGATACCAATTGATTGTCCATATTTTACAGTCTGATATCGAAAATGTCAACCCGTGTAACATCCTGCCGACATTTCCCAAAAGAGTGATCTTATATAGACAGTCGATTTTTGTAAGCTTTGCTCTTGGTTCATTACAGCTTCCTTACGAGACCATCAAATAGTCGAAAGGTGTAAGAAAAGGGAAAACCGGAGTTGAAGTTCTCAGGAAATAAACAGTTCATCTATGTCTATAAGGGCTTAGGGGAGCAAAACGGTAACTTGTTAAAATATATATGATGTTCGAAATTACGTCTAAGCTTTCAGTACAATGGATTCTATATATATATATATATATATATATATATATATATATATATATATATATATATATATATATATGAAGTAAATTGCGATCAGTAAGTGCAAACCTCGCTCCAATCATATCCTTTCAGTGTTAGAGGTTGCACAGTTTGAATAAATTGCGATAAAACACAATCCATCCAATTCCACCACCATCGAAATGATGGCCCACCTGTACCACCATACCGAGAACAAAGTAAAAAACTTACCCTCCCCGCCACAGTGATACGGCAGAGGTACATGTTTCGTCTCTACTAGACTCATCAGGGTACCGACATGCACCTGTCTGTGCAAAGGACAGATCGGAAGGAAGCATGCAACACTGAACGCGGCTTCGCCGACCTCCCGCCGGATGGCATATATATGTTTATGCGGCTTTCACGGATTCCTCCGTTTGAGATGCAATAGCAGTGGATATATCCACATTATGCCGTTGTAGTGCTGAAATCACATTCAACAAACGTACAACTATATGCAACTCCGTGTATAAATGAAGTAAATTGCGATCAGTAAATGCAAACCTCGCTCCAATCATATCCTTTCAGTGTTAGAGGTTGCACAGTTTGAATAAATTGCGATAAAACACAATCCATCCAATTCCACCACCATCGAAATGATGGCCCACCTGTACCACCATACCGAGAACAAAGTAAAAAACTTACCCTCCCCGCCACAGTGATACGGCAGAGGTACATGTTTCGTCTCTACTAGACTCATCAGGGTACCGACATGCACCTGTCTGTGCAAAGGACAGATCGGAAGGAAGCATGCAACACTGAACGCGGCTTCGCCGACCTCCCGCCGGATGGCATATATATGTTTATGCGGCTTTCGCGGATTCCTCCGTTTGAGATGCAATAGCAGTGGATATATCCACATTATGCCGTTGTAGTGCTGAAATCACATTCAGCAAACGTACAACTATATGCAACTCCGTGTATAAATGAAGTAAATTGCGATCAGTAAATGCAAACCTCGCTCCAATCATATCCTTTCAGTGTTAGAGGTTGCACAGTTTGAATAAATTGCGATAAAACACAATCCATCCAATTCCACCACCATCGAAATGATGGCCCACCTGTACCACCATACCGAGAACAAAGTAAAAAACTTACCCTCCCCGCCACAGTGATACGGCAGAGGTACATGTTTCGTCTCTACTAGACTCATCAGGGTACCGACATGCACCTGTCTGTGCAAAGGACAGATCGGAAGGAAGCATGCAACACTGAACGCGGCTTCGCCGACCTCCCGCCGGATGGCATATATATGTTTATGCGGCTTTCACGGATTCCTCCGTTTGAGATGCAATAGCAGTGGATATATCCACATTATGCCGTTGTAGTGCTGAAATCACATTCAGCAAACGTACAACTATATGCAACTCCGTGTATAAATGAAGTAAATTGCGATCAGTAAATGCAAACCTCGCTCCAATCATATCCTTTCAGTGTTAGAGGTTGCACAGTTTGAATAAATTGCGATAAAACACAATCCATCCAATTCCACCACCATCGAAATGATGGCCCACCTGTACCACCATACCGAGAACAAAGTAAAAAACTTACCCTCCCCGCCACAGTGATACGGCAGAGGTACATGTTTCGTCTCTACTAGACTCATCAGGGTACCGACATGCACCTGTCTGTGCAAAGGACAGATCGGAAGGAAGCATGCAATTTACTTCATTTATACACGGAGTTACATATAGTTGTACGTTTGCTGAATGTGATTTCAGCACTACAACGGCATAATGTGGATATATCCACTGCTATTGCATCTCAAACGGAGGAATCCGTGAAAGCCGCATAAACATATATATGCCATCCGGCGGGAGGTCGGCGAAGCCGCGTTCAGTGTTGCATGCTTCCTTCCGATCTGTCCTTTGCACAGACAGGTGCATGTCGGTACCCTGATGAGTCTAGTAGAGACGAAACATGTACCTCTGCCGTATCACTGTGGCGGGGAGGGTAAGTTTTTTACTTTGTTCTCGGTATGGTGGTACAGGTGGGCCATCATTTCGATGGTGGTGGAATTGGATGGATTGTATTTTATCGCAATTTATTCAAACTGTGCAACCTCTAACACTGAAAGGATATGATTGGAGCGAGGTTTGCATTTACTGATCGCAATTTACTTCATTTATACACGGAGTTGCATATAGTTGTACGTTTGCTGAATGTGATTTCAGCACTACAACGGCATAATGTGGATATATCCACTGCTATTGCATCTCAAACGGAGGAATCCGTGAAAGCCGCATAAACATATATATGCCATCCGGCGGGAGGTCGGCGAAGCCGCGTTCAGTGTTGCATGCTTCCTTCCGATCTGTCCTTTGCACAGACAGGTGCATGTCGGTACCCTGATGAGTCTAGTAGAGACGAAACATGTACCTCTGCCGTATCACTGTGGCGGGGAGGGTAAGTTTTTTACTTTGTTCTCGGTATGGTGGTACAGGTGGGCCATCATTTCGATGGTGGTGGAATTGGATGGATTGTGTTTTATCGCAATTTATTCAAACTGTGCAACCTCTAACACTGAAAGGATATGATTGGAGCGAGGTTTGCATTTACTGATCGCAATTTACTTCATTTATACACGGAGTTGCATATAGTTGTACGTTTGCTGAATGTGATTTCAGCACTACAACGGCATAATGTGGATATATCCACTGCTATTGCATCTCAAACGGAGGAATCCGTGAAAGCCGCATAAACATATATATGCCATCCGGCGGGAGGTCGGCGAAGCTGCGTTCAGTGTTGCATGCTTCCTTCCGATCTGTCCTTTGCACAGACAGGTGCATGTCGGTACCCTGATGAGTCTAGTAGAGACGAAACATGTACCTCTGCCGTATCACTGTGGCGGGGAGGGTAAGTTTTTTACTTTGTTCTCGGTATGGTGGTACAGGTGGGCCATCATTTCGATGGTGGTGAAATTGGATGGATTGTGTTTTATCGCAATTTATTCAAACTGTGCAACCTCTAACACTGAAAGGATATGATTGGAGCGAGGTTTGAATTTACTGATCGCAATTTACTTCATTTATACACGGAGTTGCATATAGTTGTACGTTTGCTGAATGTGATTTCAGCACTATAACGGCATAATGTGGATATATCCACTGCTATTGCATCTCAAACGGAGGAATCCGTGAAAGCCGCATAAACATATATATGCCATCCGGCGGGAGGTCGGCGAAGCCGCGTTCAGTGTTGCATGCTTCTTTCCGATCTGTCCTTTGCACAGACAGGTGCATGTCGGTACCCTGATGAGTCTAGTAGAGACGAAACATGTACCTCTGCCGTATCACTGTGGCGGGGAGGGTAAGTTTTTTACTTTGTTCTCGGTATGGTGGTACAGGTGGGCCATCATTTCGATGGTGGTGGAATTGGATGGATTGTGTTTTATCGCAATTTATTCAAACTGTGCAACCTCTAACACTGAAAGGATATGATTGGAGCGAGGTTTGCATTTACTGATCGCAATTTACTTCATTTATACACGGAGTTGCATATAGTTGTACGTTTGCTGAATGTGATTTCAGCACTACAACGGCATAATGTGGATATATCCACTGCTATTGCATCTCAAACGGAGGAATCCGTGAAAGCCGCATAAACATATATATGCCATCCGGCGGGAGGTCGGCGAAGCCGCGTTCAGTGTTGCATGCTTCCTTCCGATCTGTCCTTTGCACAGACAGGTGCATGTCGGTACCCTGATGAGTCTAGTAGAGACGAAACATGTACCTCTGCCGTATCACTGTGGCGGGGAGGGTAAGTTTTTTACTTTGTTCTCGGTATGGTGGTACAGGTGGGCCATCATTTCGATGGTGGTGGAATTGGATGGATTGTGTTTTATCGCAATTTATTCAAACTGTGCAACCTCTAACACTGAAAGGATATGATTGGAGCGAGGTTTGCATTTACTGATCGCAATTTACTTCATTTATACACGGAGTTGCATATAGTTGTACGTTTGCTGAATGTGATTTCAGCACTACAACGGCATAATGTGGATATATCCACTGCTATTGCATCTCAAACGGAGGAATCCGTGAAAGCCGCATAAACATATATATATATACAGTGCCTTCATTTCAAAACGAACCATCCTTAATAACTTTGTTAAATAGAAAAATTTAAAAAAAAGAAAAAACACGTCAATTTAGATATACAGGGGGAAGTTTAATTTTGCATTTGTTAAAAGTCTGTCAATCACCTCCTCACCTCCAGCTAACCTCACTTTGATATGTCAAATGGGAACCCCCAGCTTGTGACACATCATTGTAAGCAGCATAAAATTGTCTATCCAACCGTATAAAAAAAATTAAATCGGTTGACGTACAAGCGAAGAGTGTGCAAAAATGTCTTGTAATAATGCATAATATATCGGCCTCGAACTTTGGTATGTCAAATGATTACCCTATAGTGTGATACATCATTTTAAAGGACGTACGATCTGCTATCCAACGATGTCAAAAAAAATTAAGTTAATAGACGTTATAGGCAATTAGGATGCAAAAATGTGTGTTAAATATAAGCAGTTTATTCAGTTTTATTCAGTTGAAGAAAATTATTTTATTAAATGTTCAAAATGTGCGCCGTTATTAGTGAGACAATAAAAAAGCCTATTTTGAAATTCCCCACGAACATTGGCAAGGGTTTCTCTGCTAATTCCTCTACATTCCCGAACAATTCGATCGTTTAAATCGTCAATATTTTCAGGTGGGGTTTTATAAACCTTGCTTTTTAAATACCCCCAAAGAAAAAAGTCTAGAGGGGTTAGGTCTGGAGACCGTGCTGGCCATTCAATTGCACCACGTCTGCCAATCCACGTCCCTGGAAAATGTTCATCAAGCCACTCTCGAATTGCCAAAGCGTAGTGCGGGGGAGCTCCATCTTGCTGGAAATGCAAATTATTTTCATTTAGTACCATAACAGCATTTTCATCCACTTGATTTTCTAAAGATTGCACAATGGCAGGGTATATTGTGTTTTCTAAAAGGTTTAAATAAATTTGCCCAGTTAAATTATCTTCCAAAAAAAATGGCCCGATGATTTCATTGCCATAAATTCCTGCCCACACGTTAATTTTTTCGGGATATTGAATATGCCCTTCTCGGAAAAGGTGCGGATTTTCATTATCCCAGTATCTGCAGTTATGTCTGTTAACCAGTCCATTTAGAAAAAAAGTTGATTCATCACTAAAGCAGATATTCTTAGGTAAATGGGGGTCCTCGTCAATTCGTTGGCACATTAGTTCGCAAAATTGAATTCTCCTATCAAAATCGTCTTCTCCGAGTTCTTGAAGAATTTGAATTTTGTAGGGAAAAAACTTATTTTGTTTTAAAACTTTATGCACAGAGCCAGCAGAAATGTTGGTTAAATCTGCGACCTTTGAGATGGATAAAGTTGGATCTATTGCAAACTGTCCTAGTACCTCGATTTGGCATGCTTCATCTACAACCCTTTTCTCAATTTATTTTTTATTACAAACGGATCCCGTTTCTTCAAACTTTCGTACCAATTCGAGTACATATTTATGGCCCACGTTTTTGTCTTGATGCCTCTCGTTAAATGCTCTGGCGGTTCTACGAGCGCACCGATCTTCAGCTCCATAGAGAAAAATTATTTCTATTCTTTCGGCTAGCGTATACACCATTTATATTCACGTTTCAACTAGGCGTCACAATGACAATTTTAACAATAATAAACAACTGGTGTTTAAAGATCTTAAAAATTTTATTTATTGCAGTGATTTCTTGTACCTATCAGGTACCGCAAAAAATATCATTGAAATAAATACACTAGATTGATTAGACTGCAATGAATTTTGCGATGAATTTTAAAACAGGCTTAGTTTTTTTCTCGCAAATATTTTAACTGTTTATTATTTTAAAAAAATATTTATTTTAAATTTAAAATAATATTTTACTCTATGAAGTAGCCATTTGACATAATAAAGTTTAATGTGATAAGGTGTCTATTATTACCACACATCTTTTCTTACTATTCGCTTGTACATCAACAGATTTTGTTTTTTTTTATTGGCTAAATAGGAGATAGTATGCCCTTTAAAATGATGTATCACACTATAGGGTAATCATTTGACATACTAAAGTTCGAGGCCGATATATTATGCATTATTACAAGACATTTTTGCACACTCTTCGCTTGTACGTCAACCGATTTAATTTTTTTTATACGGTTGGATAGACAATTTTATGCTGCTTACAATGATGTGTCACAAGGTGGGGGTTCCCATTTGACATATCAAAGTGAGGTTAGCTGGAGGTGAGGAGGTGATTGACAGACTTTTAACAAATGCAAAATTAAACTTCCCCCTGTATATCTAAATTGACGTGTTTTTTCTTTTTTTTAAATTTTTCTATTTAACAAAGTTATTAAGGATGGTTCGTTTTGAAATGAAGGCACTGTATATATATATATATATATATATATATATATATATATATATATATATATATATATATATATATATATATATATATATATATATATATATACAGTGCCTTCATTTCAAAACGAACCATCCTTAATAACTTTGTTAAATAGAAAAATTTAAAAAAAAGAAAAAACACGTCAATTTAGATATATAGGGGGAAGTTTAATTTTGCATTTGTTAAAAGTCTGTCAATCACCTCCTCACCTCCAGCTAACCTCACTTTGATATGTCGAATGGGAACCCCCACCTTGTGACACATCATTGTAAGCAGCATAAAATTGTCTATCCAACCGTATAAAAAAAATTAAATCGGTTGACGTACAAGCGAATAGTGTGCAAAAATGTCTTGTAATAATGCATAATATATCGGCCTCGAACTTTGGTATGTCAAATGATTACCCTATAGTGTGATACATCATTTTAAAGGACGTACGATCTGCTATCCAATGATGTCAAAAAAAATTAAGTTAATAGACGTTATAGGCAATTAGGATGCAAAAATGTGTGTTAAATATAAGCAGTTTATTCAGTTTTATTCAGTTGAAGAAAATTATTTTATTAAATGTTCAAAATGTGCGCCGTTATTAGCGAGACAATAAAAAAGCCTATTTTGAAATTCCCCACGAACATTGGCAAGGGTTTCTCTGCTAATTCCTCTACATTCCCGAACAATTCGATCTTTTAAATCGTCAATATTTTCAGGTGGGGTTTTATAAACCTTGCTTTTTAAATACCCCCAAAGAAAAAAGTCTAGAGGGGTTAGGTCTGGAGACCGTGCTGGCCATTCAATTGCACCACGTCTGCCAATCCACGTCCCTGGAAAATGTTCATCAAGCCACTCTCGAATTGCCAAAGCGTAGTGCGGGGGAGCTCCATCTTGCTGGAAATGCAAATTATTTTCATTTAGTACCATAACAGCATTTTCATCCACTTGATTTTCTAAAGATTGCACAATGGCAGGGTATATTGTGTTTTCTAAAAGGTTTAAATAAATTTGCCCAGTTAAATTATCTTCCAAAAAAAATGGCCCGATGATTTCATTGCCATAAATTCCTGCCCACACGTTAATTTTTTCGGGATATTGAGTATGCCCTTCTCGGAAAAGGTGCGAATTTTCATTATCCCAGTATCTGCAGTTATGTCTGTTAACCAGTCCATTTAGAAAAAAAGTTGATTCATCACTAAAGCAGATATTCTTAGGTAAATGGGGGTCCTCGTCAATTCGTTGGCACATTAATTCGCAAAATTGAATTCTCCTATCAAAATCGTCTTCTCCGAGTTCTTGAAGAATTTGAATTTTATAGGGAAAAAACTTATTTTGTTTCAAAACTTTATGCACAGAGCCAGCAGAAATGTTGGTTAAATCTGCGACCTTTGAGATGGATAAAGTTGGATCTATTGCAAACTGTCCTTGTACCTCGATTTGGCATGCTTCATCTACAACCCTTTTCTCAATAGATTTTTTATTACAAACGGATCCCGTTTCTTCAAACTTTCGTATCAATTCGAGTACAT
Organism: Diaprepes abbreviatus; assembly: GCA_034092305.1. Taxonomy (NCBI): domain Eukaryota; kingdom Metazoa; phylum Arthropoda; class Insecta; order Coleoptera; family Curculionidae; genus Diaprepes; species Diaprepes abbreviatus. The sequence continues at coordinate 7,868,516 of JASJET010000303.1, forward strand.
ATTTATGGCCCACGTTTTTGTCTTGATGCCTCTCGTTAAATGCTCTGGCGGTTCTACGAGCGCACCGATCTTCAGCTCCATAGAGAAAAATTATTTCTATTCTTTCGGCTAGCGTATACACCATTTATATTCACGTTTCAACTAGGCGTCACAATGACAATTTTAACAATAATAAACAACTGGTGTTTAAAGATCTTAAAAATTTTATTTATTGCAGTGATTTCTTGTACCTATCAGGTACCGCAAAAAATATCATTGAAATAAATACACTAGATTGATTAGACTGCAATGAATTTTGCGATGAATTTTAAAACAGGCTTAGTTTTTTTCTCGCAAATATTTTAACTGTTTATTATTTAAAAAAATATTTATTTTAAATTTAAAATAATATTTTACTCTATGAAGTAGCCATTTGACATAATAAAGTTTAATGTGATAAGGTGTCTATTATTACCACACATCTTTTCTTACTATTCGCTTGTACATCAACAGATTTTGTTTTTTTTTATTGGCTAAATAGGAGATAGTATGCCCTTTAAAATGATGTATCACACTATAGGGTAATCATTTGACATACTAAAGTTCGAGGCCGATATATTATGCATTATTACAAGACATTTTTGCACACTGTTCACTTGTACGTCAACCGATTTAATTTTTTTTATACGGTTGGATAGACAATTTTATGCTGCTTACAATGATGTGTCACAAAGTGGGGGTTCCCATTTGACATATTAAAGTGAGGTTAGCTGGAGGTGAGGAGGTGATTGACAGACTTTTAACAAATGCAAAATTAAACTTCCCCCTGTATATCTAAATTGACGTGTTTTTTCTTTTTTTAAATTTTTCTATTTAACAAAGTTATTAAGGATGGTTCGTTTTGAAATGAAGGCACTGTATATTATATATATATATATATATATATATATATATATATATATATATATATATATATATATATATATATATGCATGATATAAACAGCGTTATTTTCAAGGATATCAGTAGAAAATCTATTTAAAATAATATTAAAAAGAAACTTTATATTAGAATTTGATTGCATAAGAAATTAGAGAGTTATTAGTGCAATAGAAAGCAGACAAGTTGAAATCCTCTATTTAGAACGCCGGAAGTACCGGTATTAAAACTAATCCTTTTGATAATATACATTGATTTACGATCTTTTTAAGTATCACAGATATATTGTGCTAATAAAGGACCCTCATCTGTAAAAGTAGCGGCCTAAAAGATTTAATGAGAGAAATATTTATAATTGAAGAGCGTAAGATATATTGCTTTACTGATAATTTGTTTGAATTGAATGAGAAAAAAATGCCTCGGAAATTAAAAAACGAACGTAAAGAGAACAGTATATTTTCTTCGGGGGTTAAGTACAATGGAATATATACTAGTAAGTTTTGCTTCATTGCATATTTTATACTGAAATGAACTAAACAAGTTTTATAAAAAAATTATCTCCTGCCGTGACCAGGAGTCGAACCTGGGTTACTACGGCCACAACGTAGGGTCCTAACCACTAGACGATCACGGCTACCGGAGACGTTGGAAATAGTTATTTTATAATAAAGTAAAATGCTGTCATACTCCACTTAAGATACTACTAAAATTGTGAAATTTTTGTGGTATTTCAAGTGGAGCAAGATTTGGTACAACATGATGAAGTCGATTTTGTATATTACATTTGTACATTGAATCCTTGTGAAATACCGGGTGTTTAAATTCAAATTGTTTATTTCCTCAATTAAAAGTTACAAGAGTTATAACTACAACCGAAGAGAACATCACTATCTGTAGATACTGAAGAAAATATTAAATATTACAACGGTAAAAACAGGCAACAATGAACCGTTGCACATTAGACAATAAAACAAACTTAAAATTTGAAACATCACGAGCATTTTTTTTTTTAATTCTTCATTCTAATCCAAATATAAATGCCGATTGAGATACATTAGAGCACTCTTGTACAAGACAGCTATTTATTTAAAAAAATCATTTAGACAATAACAATTTTTTTGCAGCCGGAATTTCTTAAGTCGCCACTTGAAAATATATATATATATATATATATATATATATATATATATATATATATATATATATATATATATTCGTTACATTCTTCACACTTGGAGGCAATCTACAATTGTTAAATTAAAAATCTTTAGAAACGATTGGACGGTGTAAACCAACACAGGGTCAAAAAGAAATAAATAAAAATATATCAATATTTGTAGACAGAAATATTTATCAGGATTGGTAAATTTTGATAATTTGAAATAGGTAGCGTTTACGCACTAAATGTGTTTTGTATCGCGGATACTCAAATTTGTTTTCCAGTGAGTACCGTAATAGATTTCTACAAAAAAAATGGCCAGGTTTAAATTTTTTTCTTGTTTTAAATCGGACTTGTTGGTGACGAAGAATAACAGACAGCCTTGCTTCGGTTGAAGTGGAGCACACCATGCAAGTTTCTCACGAACGTTTTAGATAATACAAGAAAGCCAAGAAGATAGAATTGCCCTGCCATGTCTGATGACGGAGAATAAACGACTGCTTTAGTTAGTTTTTTGCAGTGAGATTTTACTATTAAAAAGTTTCTTAAATAAAAAAAGGAAACTTCGGCGATTATAGTTATATGCTTTTATTCCATTGTAGGATTGTGCCTTGGCATTTTTTGAATAATTATTGAACATTATATCCACATTATATGCATTTGAATTTTTAAATTATTTGTATATCTACAGTTTCAATTACTTCGAAAGATGCCATTTTTGGATAGGAAAATAAGTTGCTCTCTCAAAATTTCTTTTTCTGAAATATATTTGTTAATATGTCTACTTAGTAATTGTCACCTAGTAGTATTTGAAACTAGAGATTAAAGTAATACACAAGTCTAAAAAAAAGTTGGTCTCCTGCCGTGACCAGGAGTCGAACCTGGGTTACTACGGCCACAACGTAGGGTCCTAACCACTAGACGATCACGGCTACCAGAGACGTTAAAAATAATCATTGTATAATAAAATATATTGTATCTTATATCGTAACTAAATGTTATCATACTTTATTTAAGATACTGCAAAAATTGCTGAAATTTTTACCGTATCTTAAGTGGAGCATGATATAGTAGGGCTTGTTTGCATTCCTTATCAAATAAAATTAGATGCAAAATGACTAGAGAGGTATATATATGATGGTATTTAACGTTTTCTAAATTTATACGTTATATTTCTTTTGTTAGAAAGACAAAGGCTTTTTCATTCTCTTTGTATTCTTTAAGCTAGAGAAAGTTCACCATCTTTTTCGTTAATAACCTTAAATTAGGCAATTTTTCTAACAAAATAAAACGGAATATTTATAGACTTAAAAAACTATGTAAAGTAATTTAAGTTGAAGAAATATAGTAATTGAAAAAGACTGTTCGGATTTGAAACGGAGTAACATGTTAACAGTTATTTAATTTTCCCTTACTGTATCATTAATGCTTGGAATAATTATAGGTTTGGTCAAAAAGCAAAGAAATTTACTCCTGAATGAAATACAGTGATTAGATTTTATTTTCAATTTTTTTGGATTTAAAATGCAACCGGCCGCTCAATTCTAGCATTTTATATTGCCGCATAATATTTCAAGAAACTATTTATAATTGTTTGATGACTGTCGTCGTAGTGTCATCAATTCGTTACCAGGGTGTTGGTAAAGATCATATTTCCACCCTATTGATATCTGCCTTCCAGACCGTAAGAATGTTCTATTGAAATTACCATTTTTGGGAGGCCAACACCCTCTCAGAAAGGACTTGTTGTTTAGAAAAATAATATAAAATATATTTTTTATTTGTTTCGACACCTTGTATTAAGATTCCAGAAATAATAAGCTAGAAAGGGGACAACAATAGCTGCTGCCGAACCTTATGGCCAGACAGAGCTGTATAACTTTCTTTTACCATAGAAATAATAATGCATACTCCTTTATTTTCATTATTTATCAGACGTAATTTTTATAAATCACTTTTTAAAGAAGCTGTAAGTGAATTTTAGTTCTAAATTTATAATTTCCGTTAGAGTTCCTTCCAACGTGAAGTCAAAATTATGGTTTTTATAAAAATATTTCCATATAACCATTTAATTAAAAACATCAACCTTGTTTTTTATTGAAGTTTCCAACCAACGACTCTTTAGCAAGTTTTTCTCAATTTTTAATTCAAAGTTGGAAATGGGGGCATTACATATTCTAGGAAAATATATTGTTCCGGACGGCCGGTCTACAAACAAACTACACACACTGTATTATTTTATTCACTTTTTATTGTCAACCTTACTTTTGACACTTGTCAAATTAATTCAATTTGCGTCGACAAACTCTCAGAAAATACTGACTGAGAAAGCAGATCTGGACCCTTTATATACCCTTTTGGTCGATGCCGGAAGATTCCCTAATTCTCTAGAAGGATTTCCATACTACATGGGGTCATCAAAATAAGAAAAAGGAATAATCCGGCGATTTATAGACCTTCTATCATAGGCGTTCCATATTAAAAATAAGGAAATCGAATTCTCTAAAAAGTTACAGACCTTCTTTCATAGTGGTCTCCTGAGGAAATTAACAAAGGTAAAATTATTTAAATTAATTATAAACTTGTAGAAAATATACCTAAAACCCTATGAACTGCAAACTCAAACTAATACTATGAAAGATAAAATGCTACAAAGTTCGTACATTAGAAAATATACTTAAAACCCTACAAACTACGAATACAAACTAATACTATGAAATATAAAACGCTACAAGGTTCATTACATTAGAAAATATACTCAAAAACCCTACAAATTACGAACACAAACTAATACTAGGAAATGTACAATGCTATAAAGTTTGTAACAATATATATTTTTAGGAACGTTTTTAATTAAAAAAAAGCGTGATTTTACATTGAAAAATTAAATAATTATTTGAGTGTGTGTATATTTTTATCCAAAAATATAAATATTTAATGGTAGAACCAAAGCAAATTCAAGCAAATGGGTACTTGCGAAAACTCATTTAAAGCCATAATTTCACAATGGCACGTATACGTATTTGTTAAACGCTTCCGAGGTCCTCTAATCTCAGTTGAGTTATGATCATTTTAAATAAACCGTTATTGCCTGATAAAGGCTAAACTGCTTTATTGGGAATTATAAATTATCCTTAACATTTTGTTTATATAGATATGGACACCATAATCTCCTATAATTATATTGGAAAATTATCGGAACAATGAATTGTGCAATATACCATTTAACGACTTAAATCATTACTTCAACTTTTCATATTATTTTTGTTGAATATTCGTAATTTTTAGAATTTTGTTTTAACTAACCCCCATCACTGTGTAAAGTAAAACGGTATTATTTATTTAAATTTATTAGATAATTTTTATTACAGAATTAATTTTAAATTTTATATTATCATAGCCATTTATATGCATCAATGCCACAGGTAAGTTGAGCCTCCAAATTATAAAAAACGAAACACAAATGGTAGATTCTTATTTTCTATTCTGCAAACTGATGTCAAAAAAATGCTCAATTCAAACTTATTCAAACCAAGAAGTGCTCAATTTACCTTCTGGCTTCGAAAATAATTTCTTTTCTTGGTATTACAATTAAAAAGAGAAATTATTTTTCTTTTCGGAAAATACCCAACAGCATTCCCGGCAGGAATATATGAAAATTTACAGTATGCAGATGAGATAAAAAAGCAGAGCAAATCTACATTTATTCTGACAGACAAGCGGCCGTCAAGGCCCTCAAGGTTCAAAAGGCATCGTCTAGATAGGTCTAGGAATGTCAAAGTGAACTTACAACTCTGGCAAAGGAAAGCAGAGTTATGTTACGGTGAGTATCAGGACATGAAGGCATACATGGAAATGTACAAGCTAATGAGCCAGCGAGGGCTGACTTATCACTCAATACATTGGCCCAGGACCGGCTCTTGGGGTACCACGGTGTGCAGCACGAGAAACTATTAAATAATGGATCAAAAATTAGCACAAAAATCACTGGACGGCCAGGCAGGGATTGAACTATACCAGGCGTTTTATAGGGAATCCTGATCCAAAATTAGCAAGAAAACTACTCCAAATGAGCATGAATCAATTAAGAGCAATTACAGGCATAATAACGGGACACATGGTAGTCAAAGTTCATCTGAGTAAAATGAATCTTCATAACGGAGATATTAGTTGCAAGCTATGTGGTCAAGCCAAGAAAACGGCATAGCCTACCATATATGATGCGAGTCACTAGCTCGGAAACGACAACAAACCGTCAGGTCAACAAATTGGGAACCGATTGAAATACATACTCACCCTTTAGCCGATTTGTACAAATTGATTCAGCAAGTTAAGTTGTTAGAGTGGCTGTAACTCAAGGGTGAGCACAATAGGCCTATACTGGCCGTTGTATATCCGGCTTTAGAATGACCCGTGAGAAAAAAAAATAGTTAAGTCGTGCTTCCAAAATTATAAAAAACAAAATATAAATATTAGATTCTTATTTTTCTTGTTATTATATAACAATGCAAATTGATTTTTGCAGAAAAATAGTTCTCTTCTTGATTCTAACTTATACAGGGTGATTCAAAAATCGATCACGAAACTTAAGGGGGTGATTCTACTTGACAAAATAAGGGTAGAGCTTCATATAATTTTTTTTCAAAATGTCATTCGTTTTCGAGTTACAAGCCGTCCAAGTTCAAGTTTTTATTTTTTGTTTTTTGAATTACTCGCTTACAGGAAAACCGATTTGACTAATATTTGAAAGATAGGCTAAGTCTTCTGCGCTTCATCATTTTAGTAACAATTCACATTGATTGTTTACCGCTAAAAGGCACTTTACACCTACATTGAAAATTGTTTTTTTGTCATAATTTTTTAGTGTTGACAGCTACAGTAGTTTTTTGCATAATTTCTGAAAGACTGATGCCAGGCCTTTAAAAAAGGTGCTCTTTATTTACATCGCTAAACCCAACGGTTTAGACGTAAATCACCCTTAAAATTAAGTGGTAAATTTACTTTTCTCATTTCATTACACCAGCTACCAGGTAAATAGCTATCAAAGTATACTAGAGCTGTCAGTTTAACATCAAATAAATTCGCTTTTTAAACTATTTAATTTATAATCTTAAAATAACTAATAATGGCTAATCACCAATATTCAAATATCGAATATTGTGATATCCATTTTTGTTATGGAAAAGCAAATGGTAATGCAGAGTTGGCAAGAAGATATTATATGGAGAGTTATCCGGAAAGAAATATCCCTCATGCTCAAACATTTTCCAGTGTGCACAGGAGGCTTGCGGAATGTGGTTCCTTTAAAAGTTATAATGGAAATAGGGGAAGACCTAGAACTGCTAGAAACGTGCAACAAGAAGAAAGAGTGCTTGAAATTATTGAAGATAATCCAGGTATTAGTACTAGAAAAATTGGGAATGAAGTGCGGCTCTGTCAGGCTAGTTCATGGAGGATACTAACAGAAGAACAACTCTACCCGTTTCATTCAAAAAAGGTGCAGGCTCTTTATGACGATGATCGGCCGAGACGGTTGGAAATGTGCAATCAGATCCTAGCTAAGTATGAACACGATAATCGATTAATTGGCGTCATATTATTCACTGACGAAGCTGGTTTCACTCGTGATGGCATAACAAATCTACACAACATCCACACATATGCTTACGAGAACCCAAACAATGTGGTAGAAACGAAACATCAGCGTAGATTTTCACTAAATGTGTGGGCAGGGATAATAGGAGATTACCTTATTGGTCCTCATTTCTTTGATGGCCCATTAACTGGTGACGTATAGTTAGATTTTATTCAAAATCGTCTCCCATTGTATCTGGAAGATGTGCCATTGGAAGTAAGGGCCAACATGTGGATCCTCCAAGACGGAGCTCCGCCCCACTTTGGTATACGTGTCCGACAGTATTTGAATGCAACGTATCCTGAGCGATGGATAGGACGAAGTGGACCATTGGCATGGGCAGCGAGGTCACCAGACCTTAATCCTATGAATTTTTTCTTTTGGGGTCATTTGAAACAATTGGTGTACGATATTCCAGTAATCAACGTCGAGGATCTTCGCTTCAGGATAATCGAAAAGTGACAAATTATTAAAGAAACACCAGAAATTTTTCATCGAGTTAGGCGACATTTTTTGAAGAGTGTTAGGAAATGTATGGAAGAAAATGGGGGACATTTTGAGAATCTTTTTTAGTTTGTTTAGTACTGTTTCATTAATTTTTATCAATTAAATGTATATCGCAATAATCCATAATATGAATATTTACTGATTAGCCATTATTAGTTATTTTAAGATTATAAATTAAATAGTTTAAAAAGCGAATTTATTTGATGTTAAACTGACAGCTCTAGTATACTTTGATAGCTATTTACCTGGTAGCTGGTGGTAATGAAATGAGAAAAGTAAATTTACCACTTAATTTTTAAGGGTGATTTACGTCTAAACCGTTGGGTTTAGCGATGTAAATAAAGAGCACCTTTTTTAAAGGCCTGGCATCAGTCTTTCAGAAATTATGCCAAAAACTACTGTAGCTGTCAACACTAAAAAATTATGACAAAAAAACAATTTTCAATGTAGGTAAAGTGCCCTCTAGCGGCAAACAATCAATGTGAATTGTTACTAAAATGATGAAGCGCAGAAGACTTAGCCTATCTTTCAAATATTAGTCAAATCGGTTTTCCTGTAAGCGAGTAATTCAAAAAACAAAAAATAAAAACTTGAACTTGGACGGCTTGTAACTCGAAAACGAATGACATTTTGAAAAAAAATTATATGAAGCTCTACCCTTATTTTGTCAAGTAAAATCACCCCCTTAAGTTTCGTGATCGATTTTTGAATCACACTGTATAAACCGAGAAGTACTCAAATTCCTTTCTGGCTTTGCGATGTAGCGCATATAGACACTACCCTAACTAAATTCAGAATAATCAATATTACGAAATATACTTATTTATTGCAGACAAGTACGTACAGAAAAATTCCCTAGGTAACAACGAGATTCAAACCCGCTCCGCGCAGCCGAAAGATCAATTACCTAACCACTACACTAGCGCTACGCCAAAGATTGGAGAATTATTTCGATTAAATGAAATATAGACCTATATGTATTAAAAAAATGTTATTATTCAGCACTGACAACGTGAAGGCAAGACAATCTATGCCAGAAAAGGGTATTGAAAAATGATTCAGTTAGTGGAAAGACAGATAGTTTAGTATGTGCTGTAAAAAATAATATGGTTTACAAAATTTTTATATAAAAATTGAACCCACTTCTAAAAGTGCACTAAAAAGGGGAAAACAATTATAAATTTTTAGATGAAATTGAAATTTTTGAAGTCGGCGCCAAACTAATACCTGACAAAATGTGATATGCATAACCAGATTAAAAATACTTTATTTGTAATTGCTTTCTTACCATAATTTGTATATATTAGTAGTTATTTATTTCATTTACAAATAATTTGGCGCGACTTCAAAAAGTTCAATTTAATATAAAAATTTATAGTTATTTTCCCCTTTTTAGAGCACTTTTAGAAGTCGTTTCAATTTTTTTTAAATTTTATTTTTCTATTTTTAGTTTTAGAATTCATTATGATATCCACAAATTATTTGAACTAAGTACTAATCAAGATTAGTGAACCTTCCAATGACTTCAAGGTGACAAAAAAGTACCAATTTTATTCAAAGTTGTAAATCACCTTAAAATGAACCACTACAAATTCTTTGGTTCTTAGTGTTTTCCAAATACCGGTAAAATTGTGTCAAACAAATATTTAGTCTGTCATAGTAAATCCACTATCTTAAATTTCAAATTAATTTTAGATTGGTAATATTGACCCCAAAACCTTCCAATATCGATGTTTAAAGAACCTGAGATGTAAATTTTTTAGCTTGATATATTTTATACTGCATATTGAGTTTGTATACGCCTCAAGAACCCCACAATATCAATTTTCAATATTTCAAGAACCTGAGATGTAAATTTCTTAGCTCGATATATTTTATACTGCATATTGAATTTGAATACGCCTCAAGAACTCCACAATATGTAAAATTTTCTGTCCCTCATATTGTATCTTATCAACCTAATAGTTGTAAAAAATTAGCTACTCGACCCCGAAAACCCTCTAGTACTAAATTTTAATTTTAATCTAATCTAAATCTAAACCCTTCAAAGTACCAATTTTGGATGAAATCCGGAAATTTAAACTTTCTAGACTTATATTCACAATTTTCATCCTCAAAAACGATTCAGTCCCACCTTTGAACAAAATCTAAAAATGTAAAATTTATAGTCCGCTATGTTGGATTTGCCATATTGATTCCTGAAAAAATACTTTTAAATTCATAATTTATACCCTCAAGAATTCCCTATATCAGTTTGGGAGAAAATCAAAAATTGTAAAATTTTTAGGACACCATATTGAATCTGCCAGATTGAGTTTTTCAAAAAATATTTTAAATTCATAATTAATACTAACAAAAATACCCCAATACTGATTTTAGACAAAATCGGGAGATGTAGAATCTATTATCTGCCATGTTGGATCCGCCATATTGAATTTTATAAAAATAATTTCAAATTCGTTATGTGCGACCCCAAAAACTTCCCCATACCAATTTTGAATAAAATCGGACAAAACTGATTTTTTCTTCCTCCATATTGGATCCGCCATATTGAATTTTTTAAAATAATTTCAGATTCATTGTACACGACCCCAAAAATTTTCCCATACCAATTTTGGAGAAAATCAAACAAAATTATTTTTTTTGACCAACATATTGTTAGCGCCATCTTGAATTTTACAACACCAATTTCGTCCAAAAAAATATGGGACCACCGCAACAACTTCTTGAACATAACGCAAAAAATTTCATTCAAATCGGTGCCGCCGTTCCGGAGTAATCGGTGTACATACATAAAAAAAGAAACATACATACTCGACGAATTGAGAACCTCCTTCTTTTAGAAGACGGTTAATAAAATTATAAGGCCAAGATGTATAAAAATTAATTAGGATTATAGATTCGGTGAAAGAAGAGTAAGGTTCTTCGCAACTCATTTTCTTTCTAATACCAAAGATTATTATAGCTATAGCGTTAGCTATAATAATCTTTGCTAATATTCAATATTTCGATATTTATTTCATGTCTTCTTCTGGAGTAAAAAAACTAAAAATCAAACAAACACAGGTAGTTAACAAACGATTAAACAAAACTAGTATGTAATTAAAATACTTACAAATAAGAGTTTCCTTTTACGAAATCAACCCTAAAACACTCAACATCGTACGAAATGTAAACATCTAATAAAGAAATTTTAATAAAGTTTAAATAAATGACGAAAAATGCAAATTCAATTTATTAATTATATTATTTTATGCAATCGAGTATATATTTTTCAGCAACAGAAATTGTAAACTGTAATTTTCTACCCGATAAAATGCAAATTTATAAGTTTATCGAAGTGAAAATTGCACATATATTTATAGGGTAGGTTTTCAACATAAACTTGTAATAATTTAAGTTAATATTTAGATTGATTACGGACTAGATAAAATAAATAAAACGTAAATAAAACAAGCCAGTAAAATAATACATTGATTTTATGACAAAAAATTGATCTCTTGTCAGGACAAGGACTGGACATGAGTTACTACGACCGCAACGTATGGTCCTAACAATCTCAGGTACTGGAGATTTAAAAAAAAGAGTTATTTTATAAGAGCTTGAAAATTATTGCATTTTTATGATATTTTTGTTAGAACATGATGTTTTCTAATAAGAAAAATATAGACTTTACGAACTGAAGGTAAAAAAATACCTTAAGCCTTCCTGGCTTATGTGATATTTGCATGTGCCGCTAAGTTGGGTTTGAAATATTCTTGTGAATTCTCTATTATCTTACACGAGGGTATCCAAGGTAAGGAGAGCCAGTCTGAAAATCTCGGTTACAGTTGCAAATACAGATCTGGTTAAATAGGATTAAATAGGAATAAAGTTGCAAAATTGAAGAACCAACGATATCGGGTTGGAAGTTTCTGTTATTATTTTTAGTGTTTCAGTTATTAAAAAGAAACTAACTTTAAGATATTGAATTATATTTTTTTTTGTTGTTAATATTAAAGTTATAGCGAAATCGAGTAAGCTTTTTATATCAACTTTCAATGAGTTTCAATATGAGGTTAGCGACTTTTTAATTTGACATTTCGTCTTCGAACAATCATTATCAACTAGTTTTTTAAATACGGTCCTGATTTTATAATGTCAAATTTTTGTAAGTCCTTTCTATTCTGAATTCAATAAAGTGTCAGACATTTTAATTTGTTAACGTTTAGAATCTATTTTGAACATTATTAAAACATTTTTACGGACCTGTAATTTTTATTATTTTTTTAAATAGGTCCATGTACCAAATTAATCACTATAATATTAATAACATATTGAAATTTACATCATAACAATTATAAAACATTAATTTAATTAGGTATTATTTTATATATATATATATATATATATATATATATATATATATATATATATATATATATATATAGAATGAAAGATAAGGGGAGCCTTGTTGTAAGCATATTCTTTGATTTAATTGTAGCTTTTAGAAACAGTTCACTGTGAGCTCCTACTTAAATAAAATTTGTAATCTTGAAATAAAAGGAAATAAAAACAGCTGGACTTCATCCTTTTAACAGATAGAAAATTAGAATTAAAGCAAACGAAGATTTTCTGAAAATTTTGATCTAAATATGGGGATCGTTGTAGGTTCCGTCCTCGGGCCAATTTTGTTCGTACTATTTATAAACGACTTACCGCAACTTATAACTGAAGGACATATAGTGGTGTTTACGATGGAATTGTGTTACTGGTATTAGCGGAGAGCCTTAAACGATTCCAGACATATACTAAAAGAAAGAATTTAATATTGGTAAAAGGTCAACTTATAAACGACAACAATAACACCTTTGGTATAAGTTTTCATAATAGAAAATCATTGTACACTAATTGCCATATTGAGGCTTCTCTTACTGAACAGATTAAAAATCTGGATACGATTTTGAATAACAGATTATCATGACAAAATGCTATAGATAGACTAACACCTTTTGTAGAAAATTTCCTAGGGGAATACCAAGCCGGATTCAGAAAAAATAGATCGACTATAGATCAGATATTTATTATAAGACAGCTACTTTAAAAAGGATGAGAATTCAATAGAACTATCTACAATCTTTTCATTGACTTCCAACAAGCATACGACAGCATTAAAAGGGGTCAACTGTGGAATGAAATGGCAAAATTTTCGATTCCAAAAAACTGATCCACCTCGCCAAAGTATGCGTAAATGGCTGTAGATCCAGGGTACGAATAGGAAACCGACTCTCAGAATCGTTTGAAGTAAACAGTGGCCTAAAACAAGAAAACGCACTGCCACCCCTCCTCTTTAATATAATCCTGGAAAAAGTAGTGAGAACAAAACAAATTAGAACAGAACTAATAACAGTAAATGGACCAAAATTACTACTAGCATACGCGGACGACATTGATATTGTTGAAAACACCATCACCAATGTAAAGGAAACTTTCAACAAAATAGACACAGAGGCAAGGAAAACCGGTCTAACGGTCAATGAGGACAAAACATGTGTATAAACAGACAAAAGAATCGAGATAGAATAGGACAAAATGTAACAATAGACACATATATCTTTGAAAGAGTGGAGCGTTTTGAATATCTCGGAACGACAATCACCGCAGATAACGATATCACAGAGGAGATAAAAGGGAGAATTCAGAAAGCAAACAGATGTATGTATAGTTTCAAAAACACCAGCAAATCCCAGAACCTAACACGAACCTCAAAAATCAAGATATATAGAACAATGATTGGACCAGTGCTCATGTATGGTTGTGAGACGTGGACGCTGACAAAAGCAATGGAAATGAAAAATGAGATGTTTTGAGAGGAAAATCTTTAGAAGGATTTTCGGACCCTATCACGATCCCAATACTAATGAATACCGAATAAGAACAAATGCCGAGGTCAAACAGATATATAACGCTAGCGACATCGTACAAGAAATTAAATCCCAACGCCTTAGATGGGCTAGCCATATCCATAGGCTCCCTAGTAACCGTCTTACCAAGTTAATTTGGGAGGAAGCCACGACAGGGAAAAAACCCTTAGGACGCTCAAGAATGCGATGGAGCGATAACATATGGTCAGATTTAAGAACAATGGTGTTACCCACTGACCCAACTATCATGGACGACCGTGTGAGATGGAAGCAAGTTGTGCAGTCAGCCAAGACCCACCCTGTGTTGTAGGGCTACCAAAGAAAAAAAGGAGAAAGGTATTAATTTTAATATCAATATATGTTTTGAGAAATTCTGTATATTAGAAAATACTGGTATATTTTTAAACTTTGTGGCAATATCTACAATTATAATACACGTAATTATTGTTAAAAACTGTTAATCATAGGATGACATTATTTGAAAAACCTCCTTTGTACTCTGGTATTAATTATCCTTTACAATAAACTTTTGAGTGCAATAAAAACACCTTCTCATAAAGAAAGTTTAAAAACCTATGATTAATGTATTAACGAGAAAGGCGTATTATTTATTGCTAGATTTTTTAGAAGGTAGTCATATCAGTGTATGACATTTTTGAGGAAACAAATTTTACATTTTATGTACCATGGTTTTTTTTTTTTAATTTTAATGTCCATTGTATTTAAAACTTGAGTTGGCGACTTCAATCCTTATCAGGCTGTAAATAATAAAAGTTGTTTATTGTTTATTAATGTATAATACATCGCTGAGTTTATAATAAAGAGAGCTTTTAAAATTTGTCATTAGAAAATAAGGACCGTATATAAAAATGTAGTTGATGGTTGCTCGAGCAAATATAGAAATCGATAACTTCATCTTTCAGCTCATTAAAAGTTGATCATAAAAAATTTTGATCGGTCTCCAACTTTATCATAAGCGTCAGAAAAGAATATAATGCAATACCGATAATTTTTCCAATTATATATGACATTGTGGTAGCCATATCTGTAAATTCAATATATTAATAATACTTTATAATTCCCAATAAACCATTTTAGCCAATAAGCGATAAAGTTGATTTAAAACGTCGATAACTCAACTGAGATTAGAGAAATTCAGACACGTTTCTCAAATACGTACACGTGCCACATTAAAATAATAGTTTTAAATGAAGTTTCGCAAATGCCCATTGGAAAAATTTCTAGAATTTACTTCAGAATTTCTATTTAATATTTCTATTCAGAAAGAAACATAGGTTCAAAAAAGTTATTTCACTGAAAGTAAAAGTTGCTTGGATAAGGCTAATCAAATAATTTAAATTTTTCAATTTAGGACAGAAATAAAAAAGATATTTTTTACGTTAAAGCTAATTGCTTGAAGTTGATAAATAATTTCTTAGAATATATAAAGCACCCATTTTCTATTCTTATACGTCTTCTTCTTCTTCTTCTTCTTCTTCTTCTTCTTTCTAACCCAGTTAACCATTCTAGTAGGTTATTGCCTGTTCATTGCCATCACGTCTTCCCCGGAAGATGAGGTCCAGTATTCTCGCCATCGTTTTGGTGGTCTTCCCGGTGATCTTTTTCCTACTGGGTTATTCATTTTTGCCCTTTTAAACCATCTTCCTATGTCCTGTATCCCGCATTGTTGTCTGATATCATCATTCCGTATTCTGTCGTGTAGAATTTTGCCTTGTATAGTTCTTAATGTTTTCATTTCGACTGTTTTCATCATTTGTAAAGTTCTGCCTGTATCTGGTCTTTTTTCTGCCGCCTATGTTATGATGAGTCTTGGAGCCGTTTTATATATCTTAGTTTTGCTTTCGGTATGAAGATATTTGTTCCTCCAGACAGTTTCTTTTAGGCATCCTGAAATTCTAGCCGCTTTCATTGCTTGCTCTCTTACTTCGTTAAAAAGGTTTCCATGGCTCGTTATTTCTGCTCCCAGATATTTGAAGTGATTTATCTGTTCGACAATTTTGGAGTCGATTTCCAACTTGCACCGTATTGGTTCTTTGGATGTTACTAAGCATTTAGTATCCTCGGTGTTGATGAGCATATTTAATTCTTTCGCTTTAGTGTTCAAAGAGTGCAGAGTCTTTGGAGATTACTTCAGAGTCTGCAGTAAGAACAGCATCGTCCGCATAGTAGACGGTATGGAAGAATGTGTTTCTCATTTTATATCCAGCTGTTCTGGAGAGATTTTCTATTATTTTATCCATTATTAGATTAAATATGAAGAAGCTGAGCGAATCGCCCTGTCTATTTCCTGTGTTTACATCTGTCTTCCGTTGTTATATGCCCTACTCTGATTTTTGTTCTGCACTGAATGTTAATATCGTATATTAGGTTAATTAGTCTATGGTTTAGACCTTTTGTTCTCATTATTTCTAAGACGTCCTTTAAGCGTACTCTGTTAAAAGCCTTGGTCAAATCGACGAAGCACATGTACGTAAATTTATTGAATTCTAGGGATTTTTCAGTTATTTGTTTGACAATGAATATTGCGTCAATAGTGAATCTGTTTTTTCTGAAACCTTGTTGTTCTTCTCGTATACTTATGATTTTGTTGATTTCTTCCAGTATAGTTTTGTGAATGCTTTGAGAATGCTATCAAGCAGTGTTATTCCTCGATAGTTTTCTGGGTGCGTCTTCTGTCCTTTTTTAAAAATGGGTATTGTTACACTATTCTTCCATTCATTCGGTATTTTTTGTTCTTCTATGATATTCTTGAATAGGGTTGATATTTCATTCCATAGCTTTTTCCCTCCGTATTTAAGCATCTTATTGGTGGTCTCGTCTCGTCCAGGGCTTTTTCTATTCTTAAGGGACTTTAAGGTGTTTTCTATCTTGTAATTTGTTAGTTCTATGCTATCGTCCTCCTGATATTCATTTTGTATCTGTTGCATGTTCTCCTCTTCCTTATATAGGTTCTTTTCCACTGCTCTAATTTGATTTTAATTGTTCTCACGGCATCTTTGACTTCAAACTTATTTTTTCTTAACATTCCCCATATTTTTCTCTGACTTCCATACATGTCTCTCTCCATCCCTTTTGTGAACCTTTCCCAATGGTTTTCTTTTAGTACTTTTATTCTGGCGTTTACGTCATCTCGTTTTTCCGGTAGTTGTTCCAGTTCTCAGGCGTTCTTATACGCACCGGAAAAAAATCAGTCGAAATGAACGACACATAAATAAAAGCATATCTCTCAGAAATGCATTGATTTCGCAATATCAATAACTCATGTTTTTTTTTTTGGAGGTGTTCACCCTTTCTCGACAATGTAAAATTAAAATTACGATTAAAATAATATGACATATTAATGCCAGATAGTAGATATCTGTTGAACTTTTCGGCTAGTAGACATCTGTAGTCGTTTTCAAGTGAAATTGAACAAATTCGTAAGCTGTTACTCTAAAACTAAATGCATTGGAGTATGACCGAAACGACTGCCAACATGCGTGCTCGCTAACATCCCATTTATGCTGCATTTAGTTTTAATTTACAATTACTAAGGATTGATTTTCACACTTCTCCTATATCTAAAGATGGTTTATTAAATTCTGGTTCTGATGTATAACCGTGGTTTCTTTGAAATTTCATTTTCTCTAATGTTGTTCTTAGTGTAAAATTCTAGCTTCAGATCATTTTACATGATGTTCATCATTCCAGGTATGATTGGCGGTACCATATTTTTCTGTTTCCCCAAGAGATGTGTTCTTCTGGTGTTCTTTAATCTTTACGTTGAGGGATTGCTTTGTTTCGCCAACGTAGCAGCTGCAACATTCACATGGTATCTGATATTCATAGTTCTTCATGTCCTTTTGAGTTATTGGTTTGACCTTAGTGAGCTGGCTTCTCAGAGAGTTATTTCAATTGAAAACAACGTTGATATTATATCTTTTTCCTATTCTTCTAACTTTTCCGAAATGCCTCTAACATAGGGGATGTTTTTTTTTCCTCGTCATTTGTTGACTTTGTCTTATTTCTGTATTGTCCAGAACTGGATATCCGTTGGGGATCAGATCAATTTTAATATGAACTATCTCTTTCATCAAGGCCTTCTTGCAGTTTCAGAGAGTTAAAGCTCTATATATGAGGTTGCTTACAATTTCATGTTTAGTATTGATGTTGATATTCATTCATCCAACCACTCCAACAATACCAACTATGGAATTGTAAGAAACCTCATAGATAGAGCATTAAGTTATTGCAACTGCAACGAGAACTTAACAAAAGAGATAGGTCACATTAAAAGTAATCTGACAGCCAAGGGATACTCAGTAAATCTAGTGAGTAAAATTCTGGAACAACGCCAGAATAGGTCAGGATCGACAACGGACTGTGAACGAAAACGGAAATAAAGGTACTACGAAAGATGCTTGGAAAAACGCTTATGAACGGAGAGCGAAGCCAGAACAGCAGAGAACTTTGTGAAGTAGATAATGTAAACGACTAGATATTGAAGAGAAAGATTGAATGGAACAACATCAGTTACATGAACGACTCGAGAATAGTTAGTGTAGCACGTGATAAATTACATAGAATCGATTCTGCCTTTTACATTAGGAATGTGTATGTTGTGTAAGATTTGTTCAATTTCACTTGAACCCAGCTAAATATACCTACTAGCCGAAACGTTGTGATATTCAATAACAAAAGTTAAGACAATGGAAGTCCAACAGATATCTGCTACCTCGCAAAAAACATCATTGTCTATGACCTTATGACCTTCAAACAAACAACATATTAAATTTAGCCATAAGACATAACTTTAAGAATAACCTTTTAAAAATGTACGTGTCAAAAACCTCAATTTCAAATTTTTATGCCGATATAGCCACAGATCAATCAGATTTAATAATAGACCTTCTCGCCGAAACCTAATTTATTTGCGCATTGCGCAAATAGAGGGTCTTTCCATAAATATTCGGCCGGCTCAGATTGAGTTGGATTATCGGATTTAATTGGAGTTGTGCGATTTAGCGATTTTTTGATGAGATAGTGATAGTGATTTATGAATCGCCGCGATTTTTAACGGTGATTTTTCATTGCAGTTATTTTTACTCCCAATCCGATACGAGATGGAGAAATAGCGAATAATTGTTTATTTTCCGATACCGATGTTTATCATGCATCGATATGAATATTAAATACCCTTAGATATTTGGAAACAAAATTGGTATTACTGAATTACTTCACATTCATTTAAAACAACGTAAAAAATATTCTCTTTTATTTCTCTACCTAATACATTTCCTGCTTATCGGATGAGTTGATATATTTTCCTTTTTTACTGGTTATTTTAGTAAAGGATGAAATAGTTGATATGAAATAACATCGACGATGAAATCTGAAGCGACGGAAAGTTAAATAACTAATAACAGCAATAATAAGCCAAGTCCCAAGAATACTTATTTTATTAATTGGCCATCTGGTCGCCGTGATCGGTGTTAGAAGGATGAATTACCCGCTACCAATACAGGTATATTATTTGCACTTTTCCGGCGACTAAATGACGATTGAACTTAAGTCTATTGTTTATATTACGCTCTGTCGTATCATTTTATACTCATATTTTATGCGAATTTAATATTTTATGTGTCAAATGTGCTTGCATCGTACCTGTACATCAAAAACTGACAAAATATGGCTCTTAAATTCCTTAAAAATCCCTTAAGGTAAGCAATTGAATATCTATTATACAGCAAGATGTAAAATATATATACATTGAATAAGAATAGTTATTTCTTGTAGATTTTGCGTTGCTGAATTCGAATCCTTAGAATTGTTCCATCATATCAGGTTTTTTAAATATCCTAACCTAAAAGTGCAAAATACGCGATTTCGACCTATATTTGAGGTTATGTATTCTCGCGAAATTTTTTTCTCAAAAAACTATATATGACATCTT
The DNA here is from genome assembly GCA_034092305.1 of Diaprepes abbreviatus. Lineage (NCBI taxonomy): Eukaryota > Metazoa > Arthropoda > Insecta > Coleoptera > Curculionidae > Diaprepes > Diaprepes abbreviatus. The sequence goes on from JASJET010000303.1 coordinate 7,888,591, forward strand.
AAGGTATAAGTCTTACTCTTTCAAATGCCGTTGATATTCAATTTTGAAAAATTCAAATTGCATGAATTTTGGAAACCTTTACCTTTCGTGACCGATAAGCGTTTAGCGACAATTCTAATTAACCATGGATGTTTTAAGGCTATCAAAGCATCGCTTAATCCAAATTTATCATTAGTTTTGTAAAATAAATTTGTTTTTGAATACTTGAAAAATTCATGCCATTTGAAATTTTCAAAATTGAATATCTCCGAGAAAAAGAAAGATATTTGTGCGGTATTTGAAAGAGTATGTATCTTTTTTTGAAAAAAAAAATGTGGCGATGATATATAACCTCAAATACAGGCCAAAATGCTGTTTTTTGCACTTTTAGGTAAGAATATTAAATAAACCTGATGTGATAGGGCAATTTTGAGGTAGGATTCGAATTCTTATTCAATGTACAAATTTCACATCGTGTTGTGTTATGAGATATAAGAATAATAAGAAAAAAATTGTTATTTCTTTTACTTTTTATTAGTGTAACAACGATATTCTTTCAGTTTTTAAGTCATTTTTCCAGTGTAAAGTGTAATATTTGGAATCATCAACTTTAAAGGCATCACCAAACCTGTAGCTGAAAATAAAAAACAAGGAAATTTTTGTTGCTATTTGAATTCAGGATTACTACATCACCAATAACTTGAAATTTATTACAGTCTTGAATTTTTGGATTTTATTACAGAGGGAAGTAAAGAATTGCGCGGTTTACAGCTCCAGCGATTAAAAACAAGACAAACAAGCAGAGATTAAAAAATATTCCGCCAGTTTCCATATAAATACAATTGAATTAAATATTTTTTTGAGTTTTAATAAAAATAAATTTACAAAAATTTTAAACTAAGTAGGGTGCTGGCTTTTACTTGATGAAAATCCATATTCAACGATGAATTAAAGACGAATATTTGTCAAATTTCCACTATATTTAACTAAAAAACTTGTCGCGTTTCGCTTACACTGTAGCTTCATCAGAAGTTTTATTTTAAATGACAAAATATTTGGTTACTTGAAAAACTTATACCTAGATTTACAATAATGAATAAGTGCAATACCCTGATTTACATTTTATTACTTATTATTTAAATTATTGGCAAATCCACACTGGTTTTTGTTAAAAGATATTTAACATAGGTGAGGTGTTGATATCTGTTTGTTCATCTAATAGATTACCTGTGTTCTTTAATCGATTTATTTCTATGGGTTCTAAGAAATTCAGTTTATAATCTTTCCTTTCTACATGGAGGATTTCAAAATTATCTTCTAATTGATGATTTTGTTCTATTAAATGATTTGCGTATGAAGAACTGTTTTTAATGTGTAAAAAATTATTTTTGTGTTCCTGAATCCTTTTTTTAAACGATCTGCCTGTTTGGCCTATATATACTTTTGGGCAACTTTCGCATTTAAGTTTATAGACCCCAGACTTGTTATTTTTATTTGTTTTTGTTTTATAATTTTTTAAGCGTTTTCCTATTGAATTATTTGTTTTGAAGGCTACCCCAATATCTTTTTTATTCAGAAACTTAGTGGAAATTTGACAAATATTCGTTTTTTATTCATCGTTCAAAACTTTTAAAACTAATTTGAGTCCTCCAGAGAATAAAAATTAGATTAAGTGGTAATATTTTTTACAACAGAACTCACAGAAATAATTTATAGCCAACTTACATAGTAACAAGATGCACACGTAAATATCTCCTATGAACATTTAAAAAAACCATAATCACAATCCAAGCTTATAGTTTTTAAATAATATGAACATCTTCCTTAACACTTTTAGAAATAAAAGTTGAGGACAATCATTGGCCGTTTGGGATGAAGCTGAAATTTGACATAGTTACAGGTTTCTAAGCACAATATTTTCAGAAATTGGACAAATTTTGTTTAAACTCATATAATAATTCATTTCAATTAAATTTGTTTAAATTATTTTTTAAATTAAAGGAGGTTATTAAGAACTAAAAATGAAGAAATTGTTTCTGGCTCACTACAATTTTTTTTCATGGAGTCAAAAAACGGTTCCATTTTTATTTTTAGAGAAATATATATAATATAAGAAAATGCAAATGACGTCAGCACGTATTTTGGTGATCATTTTATATCATAAGGAATACAGTGCGAGCCCGGCAATGTCATGCTCCACTTAAGATACCGTAAATTTTCAATTACTTTCAAGATATCAATGGAGCATAATAAAATTTCTTTATCTTTATAGATACAATCTATTTTATTATAAAATAACTATATTCAACGTCTCTGGTAGCCGTGATCGTCTAGTGGTTAGGACCCTACGTTGTGGCCGTAGTAACCCAGGTTCGACTCCTGGTCACGGCAGGAGACCAATTTTTTTTTAATAAAACTTATTTATTATTTTAGTCCCTGATTTTAAATACCTCCTAGTTGACATTTGAATAAGTAGATACACTAAAAAAATATTTTTAAACTAAAGATTTTAGCAGTAAAATATAGTAAATAAACTATTAAACATGGTGGTGCCGGTGTGGTTTGGAGTGAAGTGATGCAAGCTGAAGTAGGAAAATTAGTTTTTATTGAGAATAATATGTATGTAAATTTACATTAACGAGAGAACTACGATTGTTAACTAATATAATTTGGACTAAAGAAGGAAAATTTCCGAAAAATGGCCTTTTAACAGACACAATTTCCATTTTTGAAGTGATTCAAATCCATGAAGTAAGATTGAGGAATTTTCAAGAACCCTGGCAATTTAACGTACTTTGTGCTGTAGGAAATGATGGAATAGTGAAACTACATTTTTATGAAGAAAACTTAAATGGTAATTCATTAATATTACTAAGCAAATTCAGAATTAACTTTTGTAGGAGAGAGTTATTTAAATACTTTAAAAGAGTTAGACGATCAATATTTAAGCAATTTTCCTCTGATTGCACACAGGCAATTTTTTTACACACACGATGACGTCTCACCACACAGAACCATTCCAGTTACCAACTTCTTACAAGCAACATTTTATGGCAAGTGAATTGTCAACAATGGACCTTTTCTGTGCGCTCCTCGTTCTCCTCATTTAACTCTCTTCGATTATTTTATATGAGGAACCATAAAAAACATCGTTAATTGAAATCCAGTGACAACGATGGAGGATTATATGACAAAGATATGGGGTGCGTTCGAAAGTGTATCGCCGGATTCAATTAGAACGGCCACCCATGATGAACTAACTCGGAGATGTAAAAAATGTTTGGAAGTTCAGGATGGAAACATTGAATATTTATTAAAATCAGTTCTTCTCCTGTATAGGTAAACCGTTTAGCATTTTTACAAAACAATTATGTTAAATTGCCAATATTTTAAAAACTGCACATTTTTGGAACAGACAACCTTATACCCTTATTTTTAGTGCAGAATAAGATAACATAATAAAAATAGGGGACTCAAATTTTTAAAAATTGACTTTTAAGGGTTTTTTTGGAGTTAATATTTAATGTTAGGTTTTGGTTATTCTGTATTTATTTATTATGAAAATATCAACACAGTCCAGAAAAGCAGTTCCTTTTCTAGAAGGAAATCAACCTCAATTAAATAATAAAAGCTTTTATGTAGAAGACATTGATAGTCATGTTTAGTCCTGCAAACTTCCATTTTTAACATAAAATTTCAATAATGTCAGAAACAGTTAGACTTAGGAATAGGATATTATACATAAATATTACGTAGAATGTAAAAATAGAATAACATATAGGATGTCCATTTAAAATAAGCAAGAAGGCATCAACTTCCGATATAACCGGAAGTGTCACCACCGTCTTGAAATTATTTTAGTGGAATTGTCCCATTGACCTTAACAAACGGCCAAATTTTAAAAATTTTTCAAAATTTATTTTTCGAGAAATCGGTCACGAGATTTCGTCGTAGGACACACTGTATAATTATATATATATATATATATATATATATATATATATATATATATATATATATATATATATATACATAAGTGTCGTCAGTCCGCGTTTTGAGTTTCGATTTAAAATTAAAAATTCTGAAGGGACGGCAAACATTTGTTTATTTCTCTAAAACTTTTGATTTTTGATAGTATGGCTCAAACGTTCAACAATAGGAAGGCAGCGATAAATCTGTTATGAAACTGAAGACGAAATTTTAGATTCAGTTGAAGAGGATTCCACTAGAAGGGCTCGAAATATTGCGCGGAAATTCACTTTGAATTGTATATAGAATACGAATCTCCTAATTCACTAACATAGTCCAACTATAAAACTGATCAAAGTTGACAGTAGAGAGTTTAAACTGACAAATAGAACAATAAGTCAAACAAGTTTTGAATTTTGTAAATACAAGAACAAAAAATAGTTCGTATATATTACTGAACAATCAAAAATTGACAAAAAATTTTTTTTATTTTCAGGAGACAACTAGTTTTCTTGCCAATTTCAAGGCTTTATCGCTAGGTTTTACCATTAATTTTCCTATGTAATGTCGCAATTAGCAATGCCCCTGGTGGTAGGGACATGTAGCTAGCGATCTATTTTCGACCACCGTAGTAAATGTAGGGATGTTTCGTCCCAATACCGGTGGTAGACTCATCAGTGGGATCCACCGGTATCTTTCCCAGACATCCTTGTACTTTCCACAAACTTAGACCTCTATTTAAGTCCAGTTTTGCCGGAAAGCGGTGGTGAGATGTTATGTTCCACAACATGTCCCCCCTAAGGCATTTGCTTTCCGGCTTAAACTGTCGGACATTCCAAGCCGTTGGAAAGCACAGGCCTGAAAAGGAAGTGGAACGGACATCCTCGGTGGTCTTCCAATAGCCGGGTCAGACTTAATCAAAACTAACGGCGGTTAAGACCCTCGTCTGCCGCCGTCCCTGCTCGGGCGCCTTGTCGCAATTACCAATGCCCCTGGTGGTAGGGACATGTAGCAGCGATCTATTTTCGACCATCGTAGTAAATGTATGGATGTTTCGTCCCGATACCGGTGGTGGACTCATCAGTGGGATCCACCGGTATCTTTCCCAGACATACTTGTACTTTCCACAAACTTAGACCTCTATTTAAGTTCAGTTTTGCCGGAAAGCGGTGGTGAGATGTTATGTTCCACAACAATAATTATTTATATCTTGACATTTTTGATAATAATTATATAATCATAAGCAAAACAATATTGGTCAACTGGAAGTTCTAACTTTCATGGCAACTATATTGGGTCTAAGTCTTAAACCTTCTTAGTGAATCTAGATGTAAAAGAACAATTACTCTACCCTTACCATGTACAAATGGTGCAAGAACTCTTACTAACTGATTTTAGACTCAGTTAACAATATTTTGAATGTGTTTGGTGAAACCTAAGAAATCCAAATACTGTGTTTAATATTTTATCACCCGATGAAATTTTTTTACAGAGAACGACATTTGGAATTTTCATCAATTTCGCAATTGAGCAAAAGAAAACTCCCATGAAGTTGATTAAAAAAATGTAACACAAATTTTTGCTTAATTTAGGGATTAAAATAGTAGGAGATCAACCTACAAGGTTATTCGTTTTCTCTCAATCTTTAGATGGCAATTTCATTTTTTTCAAAATATCAACAATCTTGTTCACGCCTCTGAAATCATGAATGAGAGCCATTTCCGACAACTATTCTTGCTGCTGTTGATCACCTTGGAAACATGTCAGGAGTTTTACAATGAAAGGGCTATTCTTTTGAGTCATTATCACTTTCACTTCTATCAGTTGAAGTAATCATGATCACTTCAGCCCAATGACAAGTAAATGCATATTCAAAAGAACATGAAGTTGTCAGTTTCACTTTGTTCACTTTGATCAATTGATAATTACTCAAGAGAATATAGCCTAATTCAGAAAGACTAAGATGCTGCTAGGTATACAAAAACTTAATTGGCAGACATTTTGAGCTTGCCTTTAATGTAAGAAAAACAATAATCATATATTTTTTTATATGAAAATAGTTACTGGAAAAGTTATGGTTTGAAAAATTAGCTCTAGTAATTAAAATTTATGAAATTTCAACGAAAAAGGGTGGATAATGGATAAGATTTCCTTATTTCTTTTTAACAAAAGAAATCATAAATTCGAAGATATTTTATTTGCAATTGCGTGTCGATCCAAAATAAATATGGTACTAACAGTGCAAGGCTTTCAATGTCTAAGAAAATTTGTCATATTCTGACTTGTTTTCCTCGAAATAAATAAAAAATATTAATTTCACTATATATTTAATCCCCATTTCAAATAAAATGAAATAATTCAAATATTCTTGGTTATTTCGCAGACAAGAAAGCAAATAAACCTTCCAATATTAAGCAATAGCTATTTTAGTACCCTAATAAATTATATAATATTAGGGCAATTTTGGCATCTGTGCCAAACACAAATACTTTACGTGCCGGTTGCTTATTGCGAAATCTGATTAAAATGCGGCAAACATCGCCAGACTTATCATTTTGGAAGGGGTGTTACATTTCTGGAATTGCAAGTAATTTAGATAAATGTTGATAAGTATTTCATTAAATCTGATCCAGGGTGTTTGATTTTTTTCCACACCGGGCTACGCAGCAGCCAGTCTGTCATTCTATTAGGTTTCTAAATATCGCCTTGAAATGTTGTGTGATCAGTTAGTAATGCATATTTTTACCTATAAAATAAATGAGAATCGCAATAGGCTCTAAAAATATATTTTTTAAATAACACTTCACATATTAACTAAAAAAATCACTATTTAAAACAATTTTTTATGTATCTTTACTAACATGTAAAAAAGAAGTTTGGAAGGAAACCTATGCTTGTATTTTCGGAAAAATCTCAAGAACTTTTCACCAGATTTCAACTGTAGCTTTACTATACGAGGTTTGTCCCAAAAGTATCGAGCTTGTATTCATATTTCCGCGTCAAAACTTCCGAGCGACCTCTGTGGGGCACGGACGTCACTAGTAAGTCTTCACGAACTCGTTGGTATGCGAAGTTACCGACGACGTGTTAGTTCGTGAACGGTGTGCGTTTGTTTACAGTGTCTTTTTTTGGTTTGTCGCATTCTGTTATTGTAAAAAATGACGGAAAAATTAGACCAACGAATTTGCATCAAATTTTGCTTTAATCCTAGGAAAAATTGCTTGGAAACAATTAATATGATGAATAAGGCATTTAGAGAAACAAAGCGACAGTCTTCACAGTGGAAGTATTCTGAATCTCCAAGACCAAAAAAAGCATGTCAAAGTCGGAGCAAAGTGAAGACAATGTTGACTGTTTTCTTTGAATATGAAGATGTTGTTCACCAAGAACATGCTCCGAGAGGTCACACGATCACTAAAGAATACTACGTTGAAGTATTGAAAAGATTGCGTGACGCAGTCAGAAGTAAACGGCTACAGCTTTGGACAAGCGGTGATTGGCTGCTTCACCCCGACAATGCACCAGCGCATTCATCAAACTTTGTGCAGTGTTGAAAATGTACGTTTTAAAAAAAAACGGAACAGCGGAAACAACAATTGTAAGTTGTTTTTCTTATCTGCCTAAATGTAGTAAAAGTATTTTTAAAAGAATTATGCATATTCGGCGACAAAATTTAACGTTCAAATTTGCGCTTGAATATCACGTTACTTTGTCGGTACATCACCTTATTTTAGGACGTGACTTCCCGGAAAGTAAAGTAACCGTCAGATTTTATACAGAATCGGCAGTAGTAGCAGAACTGAAGTAGTATTAAACGAGTAGCAGATCAGACCTAAAGAAAGAGAATATTAAAGGGGAGTAACGGAATTCAGTTGTCTTAAGAAGTAGTTAACTTTCATCGCTTTTAGGATGGCTGAACAGCCAAGAAGAGGTTACAACATCGACGATCTTTTAGAGAGCTGCATTGCTAAAAGTGATAGTGTTTTTTTTTTAAATATTTTAAAATAAAGTACCTCCGAGGCCGCTGGACGAGCTAGTAGCTTTTACCCGGGTAATTGCCAAAGGCTGGGGCGCCTGAAGATTTTAAAAATAAAAAACCTATTGCAAAAAAATCGGTTTAAATACGGTGTATCGGGAGTCCTCTGGATAAAAATAAATAGTGTCTAGGTAAGATAGGTTTTATTTCCCAGGGCCCGGTACACTACAGTTCGAAAGACGGGCGATATTCGGGATTGTATACGCGAACTGGTGTTGCAATCTCGGATCACCGTTATAAAGATCGCGTAACTATTCTAACTTGAGTTTCCAATACTAAACAAACAAAATAAAATTTTCTCTTTCAGTCAGAAGATTAAGAAGAAAAACTAAAAAGATTTTTTGCGGAAATTTAACGTTAAAGTCATTTTAAGTTTTCGGTGAAAATCGTAAAAAATTAGATTGAAAAACCTTACCCTCCAGAGACATTACGCTAGTTAAATTTTCCAAATTTACTTGCGGAAACTCCTTTATTAGTTTTTCGTGAAAATCTAATTTTTATCTTAAAAGTCAAATCTGTTACCCTTACTTTTTTCGACTTTGAAAATTTATAAAATTGCGTCTAAGTTCAGTTACTCAAACTTTTCTTGCGTATTTTTAAAATTTTACGATAAAGTCCAAATATCTATACTTTCTCTGCGTTAAAATTTCGGTGTTAAAAATCATTGCGGATTTTAACAATAAACAAATAAATTTGCGACTTGCGGTACGACCTAGCGTTCAACTCAAGTTTAAACAATTTATCGGCAAGAAGAATAAAAAAATTTATTCGAAAAAGTTAGGATCTTTGCGTTTTCAAAAACATTTGGTCACGACAAAGTTTACTTGACCCTTGCCCCCCTATACTAATTATTTCTTCACAAAATAATTAGTATAATCCCTGAACTTTTATAAAAAACTTAAATTATTTTCATTTTATTATTAAGTCGTCTTGAGCATCCATGCTCGCTTTCCAGACGCACAACCCCATAGCCCCTTTTTAAATTTCAGCTTAAAAGACTTTCTTTTTTCCAAATTTAAGAGCATGGCTCATCTTCCTCAGGTGCCCTCGACAAAAATCAAAAAAGGTGCCCTACCTTTCAATTTCCGGAACAACGTCCAATGTTCCAAAGTTTCCAAACTGACCCTGTGCGTACGTCATCTTTTGAAGCGGAGTTTAGACAATTTCCGGGATTCATTGATGATAGTAGCATAGGATTTAACCCAGAAGCATCGGCATTTAGGCGTCACCAAACACAACCAAAAGAGACAACTCCTGGTGGAACAGCTCACGAGTGCTACAGGACAAATAATTGTCAAATATCAGAAACGGTTACTAGCGCAGATGTTATGTCAAATTTAGCGGCGATCGTATCAGATCATGGCACCGGCATACCCTTAGAACAGGTACGCGAATCAGATACCGACCGACGTTGCGATAGCAGTAATATTTAACAAAGCACCAAGTCGTACAGCTTCGCCAGCCTCCGTAAAGTCCCGACGTAGCTCCTTGCGACTTTTGGCTCTTTCCCAGATTAAAAATGCCTCTTAAACGACACTGGTTCGATGACAAAGAGACGGTTGAAACTGATGCGACGAATGCACTGAAGGCAATTTCGAAAACTAACTTCCAGGACTGCTTCAGGAAGTGGAAACACCGCTGGGAACATGTTATTCAATTAAATGGGGACTACTTTGAGGGATGTCACTCACCGGATGATAAAGAATAACACTAATGCGGAAATATGAAGGTAGGCTCGATACTTTTGGGACAAATCTCGTATATTCCAAAGTCATAGGCAAATTTTATATAAGTTACAGCTAAGCACTTCTTATTACGGCACCTAGGTGGCAAGTAACTAAGCTCTCATAGCCTTTTCTTATGGTAAGTTAGGGCTGTCGGATTGGGGAACTTTTCCGCAATTTTCGGGAAAAAATGTTCCAACATAAAGTGGGAGAAAAACGCTTTGTTTTAATTTCCACTTATTTTATTTTAATTTACAGACATTTTTCGTTGTACTACAACTTTATCAATATTAACAGTTTTAAGCTCATTCTAACCTATTTAAATAAATTTAAACACAATAATCCACTAGTTCTTAAAGGACAAAATGTGTAGCGATAATACTTAGAATTTGATAAACGTCTATTATATTGATTGCTTGAAATTTCCAATCAAGTGTAACATTGAGGAGTTATTAGTCTCTAATTGATCGTTTAGAATATACTCTGTATGTTTTATTCTATCAATTTCATTAAATATCAATGGAGTATTAACCCTATGATAAAACAATATTATTAATGTCGGTTATTGCACATCTAAATTAGGAGTTATTTTGTAGCTGTTGTTGATCAGACTGAATCTTTTGACGATAGTCTTTTGTAACTAATGGGTATAACTAATATTTTTAGCTCGCTGTTACATACATTTTTATTGTTGTGGTCTGTTGGCTCATAAGTACGCTCTTAATTTCTCGGGCCAGTTTTAAGCCTGGTTTATGTGTGAAATGAGCTATGACGAGTCTCATGAAATATTCAAATTCGTACTGGTGGCGTCCTCTACAACAGGCGCGGATTCAAGGGGGAGGGGGCGGTGGGGGCGATCGCCCCCCCCCCCCCCAAGAGCCTTGAGTTCAGGAAAATAGATCCGATTTTGCCTCTTTTGCTATAGTTTATTCAAGAACTAGAGAGAGTAATAAATCATTTTTTATCCTTTTTTTTTTCTTCGCAATCTGTCTGTGTTCTTCAGTCCTGTGTTTTTGGCAAAATCTGTTAAACACATATTTTTCGTAGGATGGGTTAGAAATTTTATAATCAAAAATACCGATCTATAATAATGGCCTATTTGGGTTGGATAACAATAGATATTTGGATGTGTGAAGTGTTAAAAAGGATTTTGATCCTTGTCCTAGGCGTCGAAAGGAGGTTTATTTTATCACTAAGTATTTATAGTATAGAATACTATTTCGGTAATAAAATTGAAATAAAAAGTTTTTATAATATTGTTCTATTTCTTATGATTTTTTAATAATTCACATACATAAGAAAATATAGATAATTTTGACATATTTAACACAAATCATAATTGTATTTTGATTATTTTTAATTATGGCATAGAAACCGTTTTAGTCACATTCAGATTTAAACGTAGCCTTATTCTCTCAAAAAATTCTAAGTTATAATTTATAAAAACTTACAAAATACCTATTGTCAAAAATACAAGAAGTTAAACATATAGAAAAAAATAAATTCGTTCATAAAATATTAAAATTTTTTTGGGCTCTCGGTCATAATTAATTAAAAACCTTTTTAGGACATTTGACGTTTAGGTTCATTTATTTCTTAAACCATCTGCGGAATTACAATTAAACACTAAAAAGGGATTCAGATATGATTAATTTTTATATGTTATAGAAATTTAAATAATAAATTGTGTTTACGCTAGTAAACATTAAGTATCTAATTCGTAATAAAAGTCTATCTTCACTCAAATTAATTATAATTGGTTCCTTTATCTCACCGATCGAGTTTCCACATTTTCTTTTATTCTTTTATTATATGGATTTTTCCCAATTCTCTGAAGTAACTTTATTCAAAAAAATCTTTCAAAAGTTCAGTTAAATTACTAATTTTGTAAGTACCTTTTACTTGAGGGAGATATGTTCTCCTCCAACGGACATTTTCCGGACGATCTATAAGAATAAATTTCCTATCTGGTTTTTCCCAGCAAAAATTAAGTTCTCTGAGCAATTTCCAGAGCTCAGTTCTTTTAATTTCAGGAAAATCCCGATCTTCATTGATTTTAGTTAGAATTTTGTCGACGGTTTGGATCTGCTTCTCATAATAAAATGTATATACAACTCCTTTTATTGCAGTTTATATCTCTTCTTCCAACGAGGTTTTCCGTCCGCCTGTGATTGAATGTGGCATGGGAATACTAACAATTCCTGTCATTTTTTTCTCCTTCAGTATTCGGACATAGCAGATTTTCCAACTACTGTCATATTGGAATAAATGTCAAGAGAGCTTTTAACATTATTATTTAGATATTGATGTCTTAAGCCATCATAAAATTCATTGTAATAAGTTTTTCGTTGAGGAAAAAATACCCTGGTTTAACGATTTTGGAATAAATATAGATGTGGAAGTCATATCTTTTGGGTATCTCACTAAGGCCACATTGAAAGGTGTACTTTGCTCACTGACGGAAATTAAATTGAACTTTCAGAAATTTTATTGTTGCAGTAAATTTATAAAAGCTTATGATATTTAAATATATCTAGACTTACGGCAGTCCTCAGTTACCTGCGGTACTGGAGCAGGTACATTGGAGGTTTCGGTAACAGTTTTATTACTCTCCCTAATTCTTGAATAGAGTATAGGTATGTGTATGCTTGCGATCGCCCCTCCCCTTCCCAAGAGCTTTGAGTTCAGGAAAATAGAACCGACTCTGCCTTTTATACTAGGAATGTGTATGTTGCTCGCATCCTCCCCTCCTGTCGGCAACTTGTTTTTTCTTGTGATCGCCCCCCCCCCTCTCCAAAAGCTTCAAATTTAGAAGAATAGACCCAACCCTGCCTTTTGCACTAGAAATGGGAATGTTGCTGGTGTCTACCCCCCCGTCGACCACTTGCTTTCGCTTGCCATACTTTTGTGACATCACCGCCCCCCCCCCCCAAAGAGAGAGGCTGGATCCGCCCCTGCTCTACAATGTACACCGAAACTGTAGTTAGATCTTGATTTGTAATACTATGAAAATACAAGATACTAAATTTTGTCCAAATTAAGCTATTATTAACATAAATATTAAAAAAGTATTAAAAAAATATAACTTTGACACCATGTATTTGGTAAACAACAGTCCATCATTGAGTAACTAAACAAATGAATCCCGTATGCTGATTTTTGTTCATTATGTTGGTATGACAATATTTTCATCACCTAATATTTGTGACAATTTACTGAGTTGAATAAGTCAGTTTATATTATATATTGTTTAATTATGTTTCAATATAGAGGTGTAAGTGCCAAATAAAAATAATCGTCGGCCTCGATCGTGATGGCCGATAATATGTTCAAAATTTAATTTTAATTTATAATTGAGTTTACGAGGATAGTATTATTTTGGGTAAAAGAAAAATTCAATTTGGGGAAGTTTCGATTTGTCTATCCGACAACCTTGAGGTAAGTTGCTCCCGTAGTAGACTTGATTCCTTCTCGGTCAATCATATTCGCCAACAGAAGTTCTTTGAAGATATTATTGTTGAGAAACATAGTACAGGCACTAATATGTATTAACTATGTATAAAACTATAAGGTAAATATTTTTATTTTGGTCGGATTATCTTATTTTTTAAGTGAGCCTTTTTTCTGGAAAGAAAAACTACCTATGAAAATATGTTTAAATCGAAGGGATTTAAATTGATGGCCATAGCTCGATTTTGGCACAGATATAATAGAGAAGTCACTGATGAAAAATAACGGAAATTTCTCGCCTAAACTTATATTGCGTAGATCCTGATAAGAGCGATTATTTAGTCTTTGCCCTCGTATATCCCTACGATGAAGGCGGTTACAGTTTTTTCAATTTAATATTCCATTTTTGGTTCTTTATAATCTATCAAAGAAAACGATTTTTTGATACGCGACATAATAGGTTTTTTTTTTTATAAAACGGCAATTTTCTTTATAGCAACATATTATTTTTCCGTTGGCATTATTGGTAGATGGAAGCAATTTTTCTTATATAAAACTAAATAATTTTTAAAGGTAAAGATTTCTTATGAACGTGGGTTAAATAAAACGTTGAAAATATTTATTTTTTTATGCATTAAGATATTGCAAATTTTAAATCCAGTTAATAATTTCTAGTCCAACAAGACTGGGAGACGATTCGTAGTTTTTTTTTGTTACTAGTGTTCTCGATTACGGTTCATAAATTGGTGTCGTAGCTTGCATAAATTGAAGTTATAATTAAAATAATGAGTTGTTTACGAGCAATATGTCATTATCACATAATTTATTATGGTTAATGAACTCATTACCTATTATGTAATTGAACTTATTATTTCGAAAAAATGCTAGATTTTCCTGTTAACTTACTAACAGTCTTCTGAAATAAACCTACAACTTTTTCTTATTTATGTACGAGGGTGGGCTGATAGGTTTCCGCGTAACATATATATATGAAGCTAACTGTTCTAAATTGTTACTGGTATTCTATAATACTATCTTTTACTAGCTTACATATGAAATTACAGGTTCATAGCATGATTAGTGTACATTTGATAGCTTTTAAAATGAGATGCATTTATTTATTTTATAAAGTTAGAAAAATAGGAAAAACATGTAATTATTAAATACCTCTATTTGAAAGGTTTAACGCCGTTTCAAATCAGGCAAGAAAAAAACTCGACTATAAAAGACTCCTCTTTATCACACTCAATGATAAAATAGTGGATTTTTTAATTTAAAAAGAAAGTAAAACTTCTAAGGACGAATCATGCTCCGTACGCCCTACTTAGGTGGTAATTCCTGAAATGTGCTACGCTGGTATTTTTACGCCCATACCTTACAGTTAAGTGAGAAGAAATTCAATAATAAAGTATTACCAAATTAATAAATACTAAAGCCAAATCACCAGATTTAAGTTAATAATTAGTAGTTGCACCGGTGACTAAAAATGCCAGGCACCTATGTTAGAGAGTAGGGGTGGGGTATTGAGGGTACCACTGCATCTATAGCTAGGTTGTTTGTAGGAATCTTACGCGATGTCTAGGAACTAGCTTTCAAACTTCACTGCTATAGATTCGCAAGTACAAAAAAATACATACACAAATGAGCCTGGAGGTCAAATAAAACTCATTATTAAATAATAATAATAAATCTTTAATTGAATATCTAAGGTTTAGCTGTTCTGATAGCAAAAAGATAGACGTGCTACAAACAAAATCTTCAGTTTAAATAACCACACAATTTTCAAGTTAAGATGATTACAAAATTTTCATCTTAAAATAAATTGACACTTGAGAGTTGTGAGACTTAAAACTTTATTTTTGTCTCATTGTGATGTAATGCTGTAAAAGGAGTTTTAGGCGGATTAGAGATATACTGTTAATAACTAGGTTGTATATATCTTAATGGATGAGGATAGATTAGAATAGAATAGTATATAATATAATGATATAATACCATGATAGCATATAAAATTGAACATTGCTTCGTCACATTTCAAAATAATGTAAAGGTTGGAAAAGAAAGGAAAAAATAAACATTATTATAAAGTAAAAAATAAAAAATACATATTAAACAATTATAGTGCTACAAATATTTATATACAAACACAAAAGTGTAAATGTGGACAGTGCAGAAATACAGAAAAGGAAAACTATATATACATCAAAACACATATTTAAATAAAATACATATGTAGTCCATCAAAAATATGTTAAAATTATATGAAACCAATATCCAAAAATAAGACGATATTAAAAATAAAATTAAATAAGTGTGTTACAAGATTAAAAAAAAAAATAATAAACTGAATAGAGTCGGATCATTATAAAAGTTAATAAAATTATCGAGGCGAGTTTTTGAAAAATGTTATTTTGTATTGCAGTATTATTAAATTTCCGTTTCAGTGTGTATTATAGAAATTTTTAAATCCTAGTTTATCAAACAATAGTCTATTACAATTCATGTGCATTAAATATCTTAGTATGTACTATATATACTGGAAAATGTTATTATTTTCTTTAAGATAACATTTTTGCAACTCTCGCTAGTGCTACTCAAGCAAACAACCTTATTGGACATGCAATAACAAACCAATGAATAAAAGAATGATAGAAGTCCATCAGTACTGCGAATTTTAATCTAAATTTCCAGAAAAAAAATCAATATTTTAAATCTAT
Source organism: Diaprepes abbreviatus (assembly GCA_034092305.1). Classification (NCBI taxonomy): domain Eukaryota; kingdom Metazoa; phylum Arthropoda; class Insecta; order Coleoptera; family Curculionidae; genus Diaprepes; species Diaprepes abbreviatus. The sequence goes on from JASJET010000303.1 coordinate 7,904,466, forward strand.
TCGTGAAACGAAATATCATCTATTATATATTTTTCAAAAGTTGGAAAAAATTGATATCCAGCTGTCAAATAATATACTAGGTGTTCTATTTAGAAAAGCACAAGTTTGATCTATAACTCAAAATCTGGTGCCTTTCTAAAAGAAAATAAGTACGCCAGTGGATTTTAAATAAAAAACTCATGTTATGGAAAATTTTCAATTTCGCCCTTCATGTTAAAAGCAGAGAGAGAGAAAATTTTTGTTTGGTGCATCTTTTGTTCAATAAAAGAGTAGCGTAGGTTCACAAAAATCACAAGTCTCTATCTTTGATAATGATATAGATATCCTACAAGTGATGAAAACTGAATACCCTGTACTGCTAATACCTGCCTGCAAGTCCATAAATATTTGGATCAGGTTGAAGAGACAAAAAATAGACTGCAAATGTCGGATGCCAACGATTTGTTCTAAAACAAAATTTCAAATGTGTCCGTGTAAAGTTACATTATGCTTATCCAGTATTGGATAATTTTGGCATAAAAATCACCTAAATACATAAATGCACTAAAAAATATAACGAGAACTGAGTATGTCATGAAAAAACACAATGACGCCTAAATTGGAATATCAGCCATATATCGTATATCTTTTAAAATAACCTAAACCTTTTCTATAAACTTATTTTTTATATATAAAAATTGATCATTAAAGGTCGTTTATAAAAATCACTCTGGAAATGTTGTTAAAACCTTATAAATAAACTTTATTTAATTAACCAAAACCATCGATCTTAATCATGTGTTAGAACGCTACAGAAAAGAAAAAGAAGAACAAAGAGGAAATTTAAACTAGCCGCGAAATTAATTTTAAATTTTCATATTGCCTTATTTAGCATTCTGTTGACATGCCCCTGTTTACGACTCACGACGCAGATTTGTTTCGGATCCTGCCCTTCGGAATGCGATTATATTAATCATCTGATTATCCAGCGTTAAAATGTTGGTTTTATAGTAAAACAATAAGAAAAACAAGATAAAAATATAAAAATATAGAAACTTTATTCATGTTCTTCTTTTGGTTTAAATTTTTAACTCAATAAAGACAGACAAAAACTCCTAAAGCAATTTTTTGCGCATAAAAAAAAACACGTTAAATTATGATGAACTAATATATATATATATATATATATATATATATATATATATATATATATATATATATATATATATATATATATATATATATATATGTTTATACGGCTTTTACGGATTCCTCCGTGTGAGATGCATTAGCAGTGGTTATATCCACATTATGCTGTTGTAGTGCTGAAATCACATTCAGCACACGTACAACTATATGCAACTCCGTATGTAAGGGAAATAAAATGCGAAACAGTGAATGCAAACTTCGCTCCATCATATCCTTTCTGTGTTAGAGGTTGCACAGTTAGAATAAATTGTAATAAAACACAATTCATCCTATTCCACCACCATCGAGATGGTGGCCTACCTGTACCACCATACCGAGAAGAAAGTCAAAGCTTACCCTCCCCGCCACAGTGATACGGCAGAGATACATGTTTCGTCTCTCACTAGACTCATCAGGGTACCGACATGCACCTGACTGTGCAAAGGACAGATCGGAAGGAACACTGAACGCGGCTTCGCCGACCTCTCGTCGGATGGCTTATATATGTTTATACGGCTTTTACGGATTCCTCCGTGTGAGATGCATTAGCAGTGGTTTCATGCTTCCTTCCGATCTGTCCTTTGCACAGCCAGGTGCATGTCGGTACCCTGATGAGTCTAATGAGAGACGAAACATATATCTCTGCCGTATCACTGTGGCGGGGAGGGTAAGCTTTGACTTTCTTCTTGGTATGGTGGTACAGGTAGGCCACCATCTCGATGGTGGTGGAATAGGATGAATTGTGTTTTATTACAATTTATTCTAACTGTGCAACCTCTAACACAGAAAGGATATGATGGAGCGAAGTTTGCATTCACTGTTTCGCATTTTATTTCATATATATATATATATATATATATATATATATATATATACATATATATATATATATATATATATATATATATATATATATATATATATATATAATTATTAAGGAGAAAATTATATATCGGTATTATTATCTACTTAGATGGAATATTTTCCAGTTTTTACAATCGAGGGTTATTGACAATTTTTTACCTAATTTTGATTATTCCTTTCGATTTTAAACCATTTTTTGAGAGCTGAAGATTATTTTTTCGTTCTGGACTATTTTTAATACCAAAAATTGGAGCACATAGTTTAAGATATCGAGCGTTCAAACCCTTGTTTTTATTCAACACTTAAAAAGTTTGAAATGAATCATCGAATTTTTATAAAACTTCTTTTTTTTAGATATTTAAGAGATACTCAACATTTCATCGATAGAAGACGTGTTGCAGTGTGGGGTTGGAGTTATGGCGGTTTCGTGGCTTCGCTTGCTCTAGCGAGTCCCAAGAGTGTGTTTCAATGCGCCATTGCGGTTGCACCGGTTACAAATTGGAAACTTTATGGTAAGTCCAAGATTTAATTAAACAGCTTAAAATGATTTATAACGATATGTTGGTCCAGTTAGAATTAGAGTTGTTGTAAGCATAACATGGCATAATTAAATACTAATATTCGTTAAAGTTACTCAAATAGAAAGCAATTGCTCTGAAGTTTCCTTGTTGGGAATTTATTCGACCCATTTAAGTATACTTTGGATTGTACAGGTTATTTCAGTATATCGAAAATTGTTCATTCATGAAAGAAAAAACTTAAAACTTTGAGATTTGTACAGTATTCAAAATTTAAGCACACTTCTTCAGATTTAACGTTGTAAAGCTAAAGAAACGGTTTGTTGTTTTGTTTTTAGCGTTAAAAAATCAGCCGTTTATTTAAGCCATGAATTAATAAGTTAAACATGGAAACATAATTCTATATTCAAAGAAAAATAGAGGTTTTTAAGTCATTCACTACGTTTAATTTTGCCTGAAAAACTTAGCAAAAAGGCAAATTTTACCTGTTTTTCTTTCTGTATAACGTGCTAATTTGAAAATTTCCGTTATTTACACAGTGTTAAGCTGCGGTCACATGTATAACTAAAACTCGTAACCGAGTTTCGTAACAAAATATTTTTGCTAACCCAGGATACACGGTTCGAAGTTCAACTTAGTAAATATCTACAATTTATGGAAATTTGGTTCCGTCTACATTCTGTAAGATTGGCGCATGTTACTAATCCACAATATTCTTTGATGGGTCGCTGGTATACTCATTACAAGCGGCTCGTTGCGAGAGATATTATGTAATAATGTTGACACAACATTTTGATTAATTACGAAGCTTAGAATGCTTTCTACTTAGAATGTAATATGTTATGTTATTAAGTTTGTTTCCTGGATGCAGCTTTAATTATAATTATCTACGATAGCAAGCACAATTTCACTTGAGAGTCTAAAGTACTTGGGATACTAAGAAAAATATATACCTTATCATGGTAGAAACAACTGACTGTTACCAATAATGACGACAATCTTTTTTAACTTGCGTTTGAAATTAGTTTTTTTTTTTAATTTTAACATTGGAATATCTTCAAATTTTTAAGAAAGGAAGAAAATTATTCTAAAGATAATCATAAATTAGCTTTGTTGATATATGGGGACAAGACTCCAGTATATTTTTAAGTCCATTAATGATCTTAACAGTTTCGATGAAAAGGTGAATTTAATAAAAATGACCCAATAAGTGAAAGACCTTCAGATACAACCACTAAAGTGGAAATAAAGGTTCTCAAGAATTGTTTTTTGAAAATGTCTACTGTAGTTTGTTTAACAGGAAATGAACCGATCTTTTCCAAGAAAAACAGAAATCGGTCTCTTCTTTAGATGGCATTTGTACGATGAATAAGCTATGTCGCTATACCTAGTCCATCTCATTGTTGCTTGAGAATTGGTGAAGAGAAAATATTTTCAATATGAGTGTTGCGTACGCGGTTCGATTTTTCTGTGCACACAAAAGGGCCAAAATTATCGTATGCAGCTACCGAGAAAATTATTTAAAAATCTAAATATTTCGTTGTGATGTGGGTAAAATACTGTAAAGAAGTAAATAATATTAACCTTCTCGAGCGAAGAAAATAAAGCACTACGACAAGCAAGCAGGACAAAGCTACTTCACAACTGTTTGAGCGTTCCTCAACTCTGCGATCGAATCTAGCTAAAAAGAGATTCAATAGTATAAATACCATTACATAGCGGTTGAATGAAGCGAAGATGCTGTATAGATCTACAAGCTCGAGACCTCTATATTCCTAAGCCCGCGTTCAGAGTCGCTTGAACTGGGCAGCCAAAAATTACAATCGCGATTGGTTATTTTTTCTGATAAAACTACTTACTAGACTTGTATCCTAGTATAGCGTCCATAGTCTGCCCTTGGCAGAAATTTCCTCCACCTAAACGGGACCTCCTACCCTATAGTCCAAATTTACGCCGTCTGACTTCAATAGTGCCTCAAAGGCCTTCATTCTGCAGGTGATGACTCATTCAAAGAGAATATTATTGCCTGTTTGAAGGTCACCAGTAATTAATTTTTGTCTGATGGGATAAATTTGTTGCAGAACAAAAAGCATTTAAATTACTGGAGTTCAAATATCATCTTTTGAAAGTGCCTATTATTAATAAAACATTTTGTATTCTGAACCAAGCGTTTTGAAAATTCAACATGATAAACGGCATGACTAAAGTTTCATTCAAAGTCTTAAAGAGGGTTTCCGAACACTACTTATGCAATTTTGGAATTTTTAAGGGACATTCCAAATCTTTTTCTCTTAGATAGACTCATACACTGACTTGGATAATCACTGAGATCAAAAACAAAATTTGAGTTCTTCCAATAGATTCAAAAAGTTTCCTTCCTTTAAAAGGGGCTCGCACGCACAGGTAAAAAACCCACCTTCTGTTGGTACCAGGCCAGAGTTATTCTCACTGTATTCATTTCAAAGAAAATTACAATAACAGCAGTTCCCTGGAGCAATTCATTAATATGTGTACTACTGCTTTTGATCAAAAAGCTTCTATTTGTATTGTAGGAATGTCCTTTTCCTTTACGAAAATGCGCGACTTTCCAAAGTAGACTAAGTTCAATTCATCTTCCGTGAGTAGTATAACTTCTTACAGGATCACCCACTCCATAGCACAGATTCGGGTCCGTCCAATTCAATAGCGTCTCAAAGAACTTCATTCTGCAGCCCATATCCCATTAAAAAGAATATTGGTGCTTATATTGGAGGCCAACAGGAGTCATTCTTATCTGATGGAATAAATTTGTTGCGGGACAAATGATTTAAGTGCATTGAAATTACTGGAGTTCAAATATCGTCGATTGAAAGTATCTGCTATTAACAAAATATTTAATGTTCTGAACCAGGCATTCTTAAAATTTCACATGATAAACTAGGCATGAGAAAAGTTTTATTGAAATTATTAAAGTGGATTCCTAAACAAAGGATTGCAAACTCTGACCTTTTCTCTAAAATATTCTCATAGGCTGACTTGAATTATCACCGAGATGAAAAACAAAATTAGTTCATTCAATGGGTTCATAAATATACTCCTCCTCCAAAAAGAGCCCGCACAAAATTTTCAGGTAATAAATTCATTATCACCATCTACTGGTATCAAGGAAGAGCTATTCGCCTTGTATTCATGTCAGAGGGAACTGCAATAACAGCAGTGCCCTCCTATAATATACTACGGCTTTTGATCAAAATGTCTTTGTATCGTAAAAAACTCCTTTTTCTTTAAGGCGATGCAGACAAAATTCAATCCATCCTCCGTGAGTGTAACTTCTATAAACGAGACCACTCATCACATAGTCTAGATTTGGGTCCATTTGATTTCAATAAAGCTTCAAAGAGCAATAAATAATCGATTAAACTGAAAAATTAATGCCTATATTGAAGGACAAATGCCCTTCGTACATTGAAGTTACTGGAGTTCTGTTTTATTGTGAGAGAAAAACTTCCTTCATGTTTAAGAAATTTAGACTTCAATTTTTAATTTTAAATTCACAAATAAATTTAATTTGGACTAAGGAACTGCTGGATCTGTTCTGATAGTTCCAAAACAGTGTGGTGTTATTATCAATATTGCGATTGGTTTGCGCCAAATCGACTGAGATGCGTTAATTCACGTAATTTTTTATAAGTTTTTAAACTTATAATAAAAGGAATATACCTAAAATATTTTTATCGAATCACTCCCACCATTGCTTATGAGAAAGTATAAAATTAGAAAGTGTCTCGGAATGACAAAGAAAGTTCAGGCAATTATTAGAGTAGGAATAAGGTAAAAAATGACCAAATGTTTAAATGTCATTCCCCTCTATGCAACAAATTAGCATTATTATATCTTCTGGGTACGAAATATATATTTAAATGACTATTTAAAATGTGCCTATTTTTTCTTGCAGACTCAGCTTACACAGAGCGCTACATGGGGTTACCAAATGTCACAGAAAACTACAAAGGATACGATGAAGCTGACGTGAGCAAAAAAGCAGCTTTACTTAAAGATAAAATGTTTTATCTTGTTCACGGTTCAGCTGACGACAACGTGCATCTTCAACAAAGCATGATGCTTGTCAAAGCACTATCGGATACAGATACCCTTTTTAGACAACAGGTTCGTATGAAACAAAGTTAAAATATCCAATATCTATGAATTGCAGAAATAATTTTAGAAATATTCCAACTAAAATTTGCTTATAAGAAAGTCTTATTATTTAATTTGGGTTAGTTTTCTTGTAGACGAAGATCGACTTTAGTAGTCTTTTCATGATATTTTGAAAATTATTAATACAGAGTGGTCAAAAAAGAAGAATAAATATTGTGTTTACAAAATTGTCAAAAGTCAATTTTTTCAAATAGAAAGCACCTATTTTTATAATTTTATCATATTAACTTTGTATAAGGTTGTCTATTCCAACAATTTGTAGTTTTTAAAATATTGGCAATTCAATATTTTTCTATTGTAAAAATACTGCACGGCATTTAAGTTTTGCAATTAGTTGGACATGATGGCGAGGTGTGGCGAAAATAAAACAATCGAACCCTACAGAATTGTCACTATTTCTTGCGATTTGACATTGACATTCATACCGGGGCGATTAAATTACACGCACGAAGATTATTTAAACTTATTTATTATTTATGGAGAACGTGATAAGGGTTATTTTAAGAATATGCGATACATTCACGACCCAACTACTGTTAAAAGGATTATAGAGAACTTCAAGATCTTTGGATCCATAAATGCAAAGAGAAGTAGAAATAGACCAGTAGAAAAATATTGAACTGCTAATATTTTAAAAACTATAAATTTTTAGAATAGACAACCTTTTACAAATTTACCCTTATTTTTATTGCTTAATATGATAAAGTTATAAAAATAGGTGCTTTCTATTTGAAAAAATTGACTTTTGACGATTTTTTAAACATAATTTTTATTTTTCTTTTTTGACCACGTTCTACTAATAATTTTCAACATATCATAAAAGGACCACTAAAATTGCTCTTTGTCTACAAAAAAACTAACCCAAATTAAATAATAAAGACTTTCTTATAGGTAAAATAGGTAGCTAAGTTTTGGTCTGCAAACGTCATTCTTGGCGTATAAATTTAAATATATCCAAAATGGTGAGACTAAAGTATAGAATATTATATATAAAATATGTCTAGAATTTTACTTAAAAAATAAAACTGTAATAATATGTAGGGTGTTCTATTTAAAATAAGCAAGTTGACATCTACTTCCGGTATAACCGAAAGTGACGCCATCTTGAAATTATTTTAGCCGGCTGTTCCCCATGCACGTTGGTATACTGCCCAATTTTCAGATTCTTTCTAATTATAGTTTTCCCACAATCGATCAATAAATTTCCCGGAGAATAACCCTTTATACTCTTGTGTCCTTTACCTTTATATGGAAGTCCTGTTTGATAACTAAATAGTCTATAATTGACTTTAGTTGCCTTTTATTTGGTGCCAAGTATATTTGTGGATAGCTTTGTGTTGAAGAAATCCGTTAAGAATTTTTGTTATGTTGATGACTTAGCTCGATTAGTCTTTGTCCGTTGTTATTTTTAGTATTTTCTCCGTGTCGTCCAACTATCCCACTGCCACTGTTAGACCCTACTCTAGCATGTAGGTCATCAAGCAATATAATCTCTTTTGTTTCCTGTTCTTGAGAATATTTAATTTAGTTGGTCGTAGAATGCATCTTTATTCATTTATGTTCCGTCTTCATTTAGACCATATGCGACGATTATTACCATCTATGGCCTTTTTAGGATAAGTTTACTGTGGCTAGTCTTTAATTTATTGCCTCTTATGGCATAATTTTATTTTTCTAATTTTTCTTGATAAGAATTAACAGCCTTTTGGTTGCCTTTTCGTTTTTTGATACACCACTGTAAATGTGTATAAAATCTCCATAGTATTCGAGACCGTTGCCTTTCTTTTTTGTTTCTGTAAGAGTCGCATCATCCATTTTCATCTTCCCTAATTTTTTCATCAACATCCTTTACTATTCCTCTAAGTCCTTGAATGTTCCATATCCCAAAAATCATATCCTTTGCTATGTGCTTCAGTCGTTTCTGTTTAGTGGTATCTGGATTCTGAGGCTATGTACTGGGACTTTTAGGATTTTTAACCTTTTACTTGTAACGAGTATCTAGCCCGTTGACAAAACCCCCATCCTGGAGGACCAGGAATTTTTCTTCAAGGTAGTCTTCATTACTTTTTGATGAGCCAACGTCTAACTACAAGGCAGCAGCTTTGCCATACCCTAACAGGGACCCTAACTGAGTGCTATTATCCGGACCGGATGAACCCCGGTTTTTTTAAGAAGTTTTTACACCTTTCCTTCACACTTTTTGAACCCGACTTAGGATAGGCTTTGGTGAGTTTGTTATATTATTTGCCATCTTTATTTTACCACTCGAAATATCCTGATGCATAATCGGAACACCCTATATCATAGGGAATAATCTTTTTTATTGCTTCATATTATTACAAGACTGGATTAGATTCGCATTTTATTTACACACTAATATAAACCTTCAAAAGAATCGATGAAAAAAAAATCATTTTTAAATATTGCTAATTTTCTTTTCTTAAAAATAGTCACTAGCCTGCCGAAGTGTGTCTCATAAAAGCATATTTTACTTTATGAGGAATAAATCAGTAATGGTCTTTAAATATGCAGATTATTTTTTTGTTTATGAATTCTTAATGGTTTAATTCAAACTTAGGTAAAAATATATCATATTACCCAAGTAAAGTAATAAAAGTTTGTGTCCGAGCTTTTTCACAAAGTGTTTGTTTAACGACTTACGAAAAGTAAGTGGATTCATATTTTTGAAGTTATTTTTTATACTTTTGCAACTTTTATAATTTATCGAAAAAACTTCTAAGACCAAAGCGGAGTTAAGTAGGTTGTTGCTAATTTGCTTTTCGCTTTTTTAAGGTTGTTTTTAAGACATCGTTTTAACGGTTGAGAAAGTTTTGAAGGAGCACTTTTAAGGTCGTAATTCTTCTAAAACTTTAATAAATACAGTTTAAAAAGTTAAATTAAATATTAAGATTCTTATAAATTGAGGATAAACTTTTCTGTGAAACAGGATTAAATGGAAAAGTTTTTGTTTCTGGTTGAAAAGTGGATAAATAATATAACTAATATAGCATAGAATGAAAATAAATTCGAGCCATTTCGATTTAACTTTTAATTGAATTAATTAATTTTAAATATAGGTCACTAAATCACTTTGGAAGGAATGGATCATATATGACTTGGTTCGTACTATACAAGGTGTATCAAAGATGGTTCACGAGAAAAAACACAAATTTAAAAAAAAAATTCAAAAGAATACGCCTAACTGGTAACTTTGAATGATTTCATACACCAACATCGTCAAGTTATGCAAATCGCATAACTAGGTTTTAATTCATTAAGTTCAGCATAAAATTCGAAATAGACAATAATCTGGCTAGAGAACATTTAAGATAAAGAAAGAAAGCTTTCACGGCTTTGGCCAAGTTGAAAATCATGGTTTTTGGGTTTAGACCGTGTCAAATTGGAATTATTATCCAAAGTTTCGCCTACGATTACACGAGGCATCTTCAGGGATCCACGAGAATAAAACACTGAATGACTGTCGAGGAGCAACAGCCCGGTATTTATACCCGATTAGTGCTCAGCGAACCAGCGTTACAATCGATTTCCACTGATGTAGACTGTAACCCGGATCTCTATTAATATTATTGGAATATTTGCAAATTTCGATTGATTCTCTAATTTTACGTTTAAAGAAGCCAGGCACTGATGCTAGCACCTTAGTTTCTTTTACATTAAAAGTGTGATCTGAGCAATGCTGGTGTTCAGCTACTGCAGTTTGCAGCAAATTTCTTTCTTTTTTTATACATCTTTCATGTTTCTTAAGCCTAGTGGATATAGACCGTCCTCTTTCACCTACATACACTTTACCACAAGAGCAAGATATCTTGTAAACGCCTTCTGTTTGAAATGGAATTGCGTCCTTTGGAGACTTCAAACTTTGTCCAACTTTCTTACATATGTGGAAAATTGTCCGAACGTTTGATTTTCGGAGCAATCTGGCAATCTTGTCGGTGGTTCCGTGTATGTAAGGTAAGACAACACTGTCCATAGAAGGTTCATTTCTGACATTTTGTTGAGGAGTTGGGTTTTTATATTTATTAATAGAACGTCTTATATTTTCAACACAATATCCGTTGCCTCACAGAGCATTAGTCAATTTTTCTGTTTCTGATTTCCGTGATTGTTCGTCAGGTATTGAAACTGCTCAATGTACCAAAGTGTTTATGACGGATTTTTTTGAGAAGGATGATGGTGTACACAGAATATCCTAATTTGCCATTATCTTTCCTTTATACTAGGATATCAAGAAAGGAAGGCCACAATTTGATTCAGTTTCCATAGTGAATTTTATGCTAGGGTGTTGTTGATTTAGTTGATCCAGGAAATTATAGAGCTTATGTGCGTCATGCGGTCAAACTGCGAATGTACCATTTACATATCTGCACCAAAATTTAGGTTTTAGAGGAGCAGAAGACAAGGCGTTCTCTTCGAAAGCTTCCATGAATATGTTAGCTGCCACGGATGATAGCAGAGATCCCATGGCCGCTCCTGAAGTCTGCTTGTAGAAAGTTCCTTGAAAAGTAAGACATGCTTTAATTAATTCTAGTAGGGTGGAGTCCATGTTGTAGTTTCGTAATATGTCAGATATTATGGAAACTGAATCATCTATAGGAATATTTGTGTACAGGAATTCTAATTCAAAACTGACCAATATGCCTCTGGGCTATAATTGGTTAGTTTTTGATTTTTGGACAAAGTGTCCAGAGTTTTTAACAAATGATTCGGTTTTTCCTGTAATGGGATGTAAAAATTTAACCAAATATTTACCTATTTTGTAGGTTGGTGAGTCTATTGCGCTGACGATTGGACGTAGAGGTACATTTTCTTTATGTATTTTAGGCAGTCCGTAGAGGCGTGGAATCTTGGAGCTGCTTGATTTAAGGGCTTTCTTTTCTTTTGGAGTGAGGCTGGAAGCGATAATTAGAGATATGGTTGTTGGATCAGTCCTAATGACTTTGTAAGTATTGTCGTCAAAGAGCTGGTTTCTTTTTCAGTATATTTGTCCTTATCCATAACAACAGTTGCATTTCCTTTGTTAGCTGGGAGAACTAAGATGGTGTCGATCTCGTTCAGTTTTTTAATAGCCTTCCTTTCCGCTGATGTGATATTTGACTTAGGTGGCTGTTGGTGTTTTATGATCTTCGCTGTTTCGTTTCGAACTGTGTCTGCATGTTCTGGAGATAATTTTCTAATCGAAGCTTCGACACTAGAAATTATTTCTTCCATGATTTTCAACATTTAAGATAGTTCTAGTTGAATTTTGATTTTCTCCTAAACTGCCCTCCACAAAAAGTTATCTATAATAACGATTTAAAATTCTAGATTAATATTTCATAAAATGTATAACATGGATCGGATGGATTTCATTCCATTACTTTTTAAATTTTGTACTATTCGCCATTATGTGCTACTCTCGAGTTTCAAAAAATGTACAAACATTAGCCTTATTCCTGTCTAGTATAAATCTTGTCCAGAAACGTGAATGCCACCAAAATATTACGCTAAAGATAACGCCGCGCCGAAAGTGAACATATTTAATACACAAATATTAATAAGAGTTCAAAAAATTCTGAAACGATCAGGAAAAGTAGACATTTTTTCCATAGATAGTGTCCGCTATCTAGACCGGTTTCGAACTCACTGGTACCCGTCAGTATGGGGCAAACATTTACACCTCACCGTAAGAAAATTGAGTCCTTTAAGCAACTTATATCATACTAAACAAAAAGTTTAATACAAGTTGCGCTTTCTCCCGGAATCTAATGCATTCTAAATTGAATAATAATGTAAATTCTTTTAGTATTAGAGTATATGTGAATTAATTTTAAAGTACAGAAGTTGAAATATCTTTTCAGTTACATAACGGAAATTTAAAATACCATTTAATCAAATTTAATGTACAACGAACTGATATTTGAATGAATTGTTTTAAATTCAAAGTAAATGTTAATTATTCACGATTTTTGGTACTAAAATAAAATTCAATGTAGAATGGATATTAAATTTCCATTACTGGTGAATTGATTACCAACATTTTTAAACAAGAGAAGGTGAGTCAAACTCATAAAACTACTTAACCGGAAAGATACAGGACTTTACGTAAATTAATAAAGTCGCAGTGGCAGCGGGTCTACGAGGTGTTTATAAGAGATGCTGAGCAAAATATAAATAGTGATCCTTTCAATTTTTGGGCTTTCGTTGTAAAAAAGCTCAATCACACATTCCAGCTATAGTGAACCACGGGAACCATCTATTTTATGGACCTCATAATATTGTCTCAGCATTTCCGGAGTACTTCAAGAGTATCTACAAAAACTCGGAGCCCTCTGAGATTTCTACTTCAGGGGAACTTTCTGAAACTATTAATATTCCTATAATCACTACCACGGATGTTTCTTGGGCCTGCAAGTCACCTAAAAATAAGGGCAACTGAATTTAAAAGCGGAGTTTTTCCAGAAGTCTGGAAGATTGCCCAAGTTTGTGCTATTCTGAAAAAAGGTGATGCATCTCTAGTTAAAAACTATCATGGCATTACAATCTTACGTAATTTTTCCAAGATTATCGAGAAGTATTTATTTTCTAAAATTCAAAATCGATTATCGACTTACCAATACGGCTTCTTTTCTAAAAGATCATGTATGACTAACTTTTGCTCTTTTTCATCTTATGTTTGCGACGCCCTTAACTGCAGAAGTCTAGTCGATGTTATTTACACTGATTTTCATTAAGTTTTTGACCAAATCGACCATCACATACTCTTACAGAAAGCTCCTGTCCTATTCGGCTTCTCTTCGAACTTGTTTCCCTTTGAAATCCTACTTATTTAATTGTGCAAATAGAAGAATATAAATCTGCTGAGTTTACTCCAACGTCAGGTGTCCCCAGGGTTCAAACTTGAGACCTCTTCTCTTTAACATATGTATAAACGATCTTGTGTCCCAGTTGCTCTGCCATAGACTGGCCTATGCTGATGATTTAAAAATATTTCAACGCATTGATTCTATTGCTGACTATTTATCCCTTCAGGCCAGTAATGATATGATCAACTAATGGTATGTTGCTAATAAGCTGGATCTCAATATCTCTAAATGTAATGTTGTTTCTTATTCTTGGACAAAAAATCCTATTGAGTTTAATTACCATATAAATAGTTCTATCGTTAATAGATGCTACACTGTGACTGACCTGGGTGTCGCCTTCAATGCGAGTTTCTCCTTTATTCCCCACATTGAACAGATGGTGGCTAGCGCATCTCGAATATTGGGTTTTATTCTGCGAAACTGCAAACCTTTTTCTAGCGCAGCCACTTTCAAACTGCTGTGTTATAGCAAAGATTATTATAGCTAACGCTACTATAATAATCTTTGGTTATAGTTACGTAAGACTGAAGCTAGATCATGGATCAATTGTGTGGTTCCCCATATACAATTGTGATGACCTTGCCATAGAGGCCATCCAAAGAATATTTCCAAAATATTTACGGCGGGATTCACTAACATGGTTTAATTTTAAAACCATTCTAAATTGACAGCAGAAGGCTTACACTGACAAGAGCAAAAATAAGTCAAGTAAGTTTTAAACCCTATAAATACAAGCATAATATATTCGTTTGTTTTATTACTGAACCGGCAAAAATGGAGAATTTTATTTCTTTTCGGTATGCAACTACTACTCTTGCATATTTCAAGGCTTTTTCGCAAGGTCCCTTGTCTTTATTATCTATATTTAAGCGTTTATTTGTTGATATATGATAAGCAAAACGAAACTGACCGACGAGAAGATTTAAATTTCATGGCAACCAGATCAGGTTTAACTCTTAAATCTTCTTAGTGAATCTGGCTGTTAATGTTTAGAGAGAACAATATTTATCCTCAATGGGGTTTAAATCATGACCACATTCTCGCAAGATTTAAGGAATTGACATTGGCTGTACGTCGTGACTCCTAATCCGTATCATATCTCTATAAGCTTCTGAACGCAAGGGTTGATTGCCCATTTCTGTTAGAGCAACTATCATTTCACGTTTCCCGTGTTGGTGTCAAACATCCACCAGCTTTCTCCACCGCCCTTGCTAGGTCAAACATTTTATTCCAATGTCCCATCTACAAAATGTGTAACAATTTTAATTGTAATTCTACACTATGCGACATATATTTTGGCGGTCTACCAACATCTGCGCGTGGTGTCTGGGTATCCTTTGTAGCTTGCTACTTTGTTATATACATGGATAGTTTATGAGAATATTGTATGCCTACAACTTGTAAATCTAATATTCAAATGGATGGTGAATTGTTTTTAAATGTAGCGTTAGTTGGTCTATCTATTTTATTAGTTTATTTACTTTATCTTATTAGCTTGTTTATCTCTGTTTGAATTTTCTGTAAGTGAGCCGTTGGCCAGTTAAAAATAAATAGCTCTTTAATTTAATGTAATTAATTTTAAGGCTCTTTTTGACAGTTCGCTTCTTCATTCTAGCATGAGTTTTATGAAAATACTCGAAATACTAATATATAACGAAATTTCCAGTATAACTGTGAATTAATGGCATGGTGGGTATCCCCACCTTGTAGCATATCATGTCCTATAATGCTATACGTTATATATATTAGTATTTTAGAAAAATACACAAAGCAATTTTTAAGTTATGTCACATTAATTATGGCTTTTCCCATATAGCCCATGTTTTGAAATGGACAACGTATATTCCTTTTGTGTTACTTACCGGTGACAACCCGGTAAAATATTGTCAAGGTACAACAATTGTAAATGGTTGTGTCCTAAAAACATTTTATTATGAAATTTATTATATATATATATATATATATATATATATATATATATATATATATATATATATATATATATAAAGGGTCTTTTTTATAGAGGTATAGAATTTTAAATGGAAAAAAACAATGACGAATTTTTTAAATTGACATGAAATTTACTTTATTCGAAAGATAACCTTCTGGCATTACAATTTAAATATGACTTCTGGCATATGGCCGTCACGGCTGGCTCGGATGTAGTCTAATCTGGAGGTCCAATTTTCGATTACTTTTTCCAACATTTGTGGCCGTATATCGGCAATAACGCGGCGAATGTTGTCCTCCAAGTGATTAATCGTTTCGAGCTTATCGGCGTATACTAGCGACTTCACATATCCCCACAGAAAATAGTCTAGCGGC
This sequence comes from Diaprepes abbreviatus, assembly GCA_034092305.1. NCBI lineage: Eukaryota > Metazoa > Arthropoda > Insecta > Coleoptera > Curculionidae > Diaprepes > Diaprepes abbreviatus. The sequence continues at coordinate 7,920,400 of JASJET010000303.1, forward strand.
GTTAAATCGCACGATCTTGGAGGCCAATTCACGGGTCCGAAACGTGAAACTATGCGGTTACCAAACGTTTCCTTCAATAAATCAATTATGGCACGAGCTGTGTGACATGTTGCACCGTCTTGTTGAAACCACAGCTCCTACACATCATGGTTGTTCAATTGATGAACTAAAAAGTCAGTAATGATGGCTCTATAGCGGTCACCATTGACTGTAACGTTCTGACCAGCATCGTTTTTAAAGAAGTACGGACCAATGATTCCACCAGCCCATAAAGCACACCAAACAGTCAGTTTTTCTGGATGTAACGGTGTTTCAACATACACTTGAGGATTATCATCACCCCAAATATGTTTTATGACGTATCCATTCAAACAAAAATGAGCTTCATCGCTAAACAAAATTCGCTTATGAAAATCGGGATCAACGGCAATCTTGTTTTGGGCCCATTCACCGAATCTATACCTTGCTAGGTGATCGTGTGGCTTCAATTCTTGCACGAGTTGGATTTTGTAAGCACGCAAACCAAGATCTTTCCACAAAATCTTCCATAAAGTGGATGGACACATATCCAATTCCTGTGCACGATGGCGGAAAACTGATTCGGATCTTCCTCTACAGCAGCAATGACCTCTTCTGTACGCACTGTACTACGTCTCTATGGATGCGTATTATCATTTAGAGTAAACGTGGTGCGAAAACGTTCCATAGTTAATCGAATTAATTGCTCTGATGGACGATTATGTTGACCGTAAAATGAACGTATTGCGCGATACTTATTTCGAACAGAACCATGATTTTCAAAATAAATTTACACAATTTGGAAACGTTGTTCAGGCGTCAGTCTATTCATGTTGAAATGTTAAACCAAACTAAACATAAATCACTAGACAGCTGACAAAATGGCCACCAATTAAAAAAGTGTTGCCAACTTAAAGTTTTATACCTCTATAAAAAACACCCTTTATATATATATATATATATATATATATATATATATATATATATATATGAAATGCATTAGATATTCTAATTTACTTTAAGTGAATTTTGTTTTAGATATATCCTGATGAAAGTCATGGACTTGGTGGTGTCAAAAAACATCTCTACCGTAGTATGGGTCAATTTCTAGATGACTGTTTCATCAAGCAAGTTCCTCCACAATTTAAGGCTGGTCTTCGAGATGATACTGATGAAGAGTAATATACGCTATATGACTTTATTTAAGTCAAATATCAATAACTCTACTATAAGAATTTTATTCCCCTGAAACGAAACGGTGCGACATTATTTTTAGGAGATCAAAAAAATTAGACAACGTTTGGCAAACTATTTTATTGATTTTAGAAAGTTTTTATCTTCCATATATAGAAATTATAAACATTTGATAATTTAAAAAATGTAAAAATATAATATTTTTGGAGAGATACAAAGTAAAGTAGTTGTATGTTCAAGAAAACCAGCACCGTCGCACAAATTTTGTATCTACATTGTTTTACTTTACTACTACACCTTGTATGATTCACATTGAATTTGACATTACCAAAGTTGGCTTACTAATATGAAACAACCTACATCAAAATTATTGATTTTCTTCAATAATGGAAATAATTCCACTATGTTTCATACTTTTTTGAACATATTAACACCGCAACATTTACCGAGATGTAATTGTTAAAGGTTTATTCTTATATATTGGATACCCTCTCTCTCCACCTTACAGCACTTATTTAAAAGGTAAGCTCCATTTGAGCATCAAAAATTTCTACAACTTTAGGTTTCATAAATGCAACATTCTATTTATCATTTAATAATAAAATTCTATGGTTAATTCTTAACATATTTCCTGTAACTTACTATATATCGAAAATTAAATAGTTTTCAAGATAAAAATCACATTCTCTATACTTTGATCGATAGTAATGCTGTTTGGACCTAGTGACAATCTGAGTTTTGCACATTTTTACCATAATTTGTCATTTTATAACCATATATATCAATTTAAAATTTAACTGAAAACGATCAGAAGGTATTATTTTATAAGCTAAGAGAAATTTATTTCTGATACTTTTATCATATAAACCAAAAGTTAGTAATTCTTCACAGAGAATGAAAAACCAACATGGAAACCATTTTATTAAAAGTTGTGTTCTCACAGACACAAAATCTTTATCTTTAAGGTGCGTATAAATATGGCGAGTCGAGCGCGAGTCGAGTATGCCTCGAACTTCCAATGAGACTCCTTTGAAATTTTGCCGATTTCTATTGTTATCGAGGGCCATCGTCGGCAAATTTGAAAAGAGGTAATAAATGCAGTTGGGTCACAAGAAGTCAATTTACTTTGCAGTGAGACTGAAGACACGAGATTTTCTTATTTTTTTGTTAATGAAATGAAATTTATTTAGCACTTGGCATTAATTGATTAAAAGTTGTTCATAAGTGAATATGGAGTGATCGGGAGAAAATAGAGGAACCTGAAAATGATTCCAAAATTTGTGAGTTATGGTCAAAAATTTTAGAGAAGAAAAGAAGTAAATGTGTGAAATGAAATTGCGTCAGAAAATTTTCAGAGACCAGCGAGAAGAAAATTTCGAGTGCGTCTGCCGTATGGAAATGGGCTGCTGATAATATATTTTTCTTTTGGAAATGACTGCTTTTATTTTGTTTAACATATATTCAAAATGTAACGAAGGGATTTTGGTGAAATTTCTGTATTATCCGCTAATATGTTGGAACTATAAATTTTCTAGAAGTTCGAATCCTAACCATTTTTATATAGAAGGTAGTGTGCTATTGTAGTCCAAGTTTTCGTTTTTTATTTAATATACTTTTTACGGTAAAATTCCACTGCATAAAAGTAACAAAGCTGTCGTTTGTTCTTCATTGTCAGACAAAGTATGATAATTGTATGCACACCTGTGAAGAGGCATAAACCAAAGCCATAGAAATTCTCAGAACAGATTTCATAAATAATTCGGCTTTCCGAATTCGGATAAAGCAAGGGGTAGATATTGTATGTGTCTTAAATGTGTATTTGAGGAGAAAATTGTATACTTAAAAGATAATTAGATTTAAAAGTATACATCTCAGTTGGGCAATTAACAGTAATGACATTTTTAAGTTTACTTCAGATGTGTATAAATGTAAGGCCTTGCTATGTTATTGTCTTACAACTTTCAGTGCTAGCTAGTGAAAATTGCTACTTTTCCTCCAAAACTTAGCGAATTTACAACTTATAGGCGAATCAAGAAAAGGAAAAGTGGAACTGTGTGCTGAACTGTACCCTAGAAGAAAAAAATTATATGAATTCCTCAAAAACATACTAAGAAGACACGTTCACGAATTAGAAAGTTTTTAGTTAGAAAATAAAAAGCAAGTTTCTATAAAGTTTTGAAAGTTATGAAACAAGACTAGAATGCAAAAAACCAATCTGTAGAAAATGCTGACAAAAATGAATTTCTCGTAGGGAAAGTGAAAATAGAGGTGATACAGAGAAAATACTTTTAGAGAAAACGGTATTTGCGGGAAATTATTTGTTGAAAACATTTGTTATCTGGATGTAATCTGTCTCAGTACAGGACACATAGTACAAGAAGTGTATGAAGATAAGAATATAGCAATTTTTCGTGAAGCATTCTTAGAAGAGTTATCGATAGATTTAAAACCCTTATCTGCTCAGGGCCACAAACTCATTACAACTCATATTGGAGGGAATTTATAGAAGTTTAGCAGCAGTTTGAATCGAAATCTACCAAAGATTAACGTGAATAAATGACGGCGGATATCTTTTCAAGATATTTTTATCAAATGATACAATTGATTCCGGAGAGGTCTGTTATAGTTTTGGATAACGCCAGTTATCATTCTAAACTGGTGGAAAAGATGCCAATAACTTACTTGAAAAGGCGATATTACAGATTGGTTATCAAAAAAAAACATATTTCCTTTATGAACGGTTACTAAAGAAGGAACTACTTGTAAAAAATGCGAACGAGAACGACAGACAATTTAAGAAACATTTGATGGACGAATGGGCAGAAGAACATGGAAATATTGTGCTTCGAACATATTAATTAAGATCCATTTAACTTATGTGGGCACAACTAATTCGTAACTCGGGATAACCCAAAATGTAAACTATAAGGAATACGTTGATTTCTTAATACATTAAAAAAGAATATCAGCGATGACTGGTAAAATGGCATTAACTATGTTATTAAAGAAAAACTTAATTGAAGTTCGCATCGATGCCGCCACACTCGCCGCGACAATCATCGCCAAACAAACTAATAAACAAACTGGTTAAATTTGGCTTACTTTGAAATATTAAAGATAATTAGAAAATAACACTCCTGAAAAAAGTAGGTACATTTTTAGTAACCTGAAAACCGCCATATTAAACCGTGAACAGGTTACTGACGACCTACGTATAAGCTAATTTCGAGATTAATTAAGTAATATTTCGAAAATAAGAAAAACTACCTGTTATTTATTTCGGAATATAAAGATATAAGGAAAATATGATATTAAAAAAAATATCAGCCAATTTGACAGCATGAGGTATTGTAATATTGGCCAGTGAACGGGAAAACACAAACTCGTGAAAAGGCTGATCTCCAATATTTATCAATAGGTCTTGTAAAAGTACAACAAAAAGGTATCTTTTTTATCTATAAATATAAGAGATAATATGTAAATAAAATCATTTAAAAAATTAGATTTATTTCTAATGTCCTGGCACCACAGTTATGTTGAACCCCATATAAGCTGATTTCGAGATTCATTATTAAATATTTGGAAAATAAGAAAAAATTAACTAAATTTCATTTCGGAATATAAAGAATATAATCAAAACTTGATTTTTTTTTTCTTTACCCTTTATTGGTTTACACCGTCCAGACGCTAGAAATCTCTTTTGGCGCCGGTCGTCGAAGAAGGGTTCGAACCGACAAAGATCAGTTCGTTGCAAGCTCGTCACGCGCTCGACTCACCATATTTATACGCACCTTTAGATGTTACTATTTCTGAAATTATTTAATCCAGATAGCGCGTATGTCCTATAATGTTTAGAATAGTAAAATTCAAAAAATAAATAATATAGAAAATTTTCTACCAACAAACATTAAATTATAATAAAATTTAATATTTTTAAAGCTCAATTATACTTTCAGACATGAGATACTGAAAATTTCCAGAAGATCAGTTCAGTTATTCAAATAATTGCTTTAAGATTTGCTGTAATAAGTACAATATATAAGAAAAGAACCTGCATGAATATATTTTACTCTACAAGATATTACAATTATTTCAATGGAAAAAAGTTCAAATTCAAATCAAATAAGTGATAACAGCATTCAGCATCCAAAGACAAATATCATTTATACATCAAATAGTCAAACTGATGTGTAAATTAAGGCTACTATTCACTATTTTTAATTGGTTTATATTTTAAAACAAACATGGTACATAGTCCAGAATATTCAGGAAAAATTGTTTTCATATGAAAATATTATATTTTCATATGGGATTATTTATATTTATTTTTTGGTTACGCCACCTTGGTGCTTAAAAAAATGGATCTAAAAATCATTTTTTACGCAGTCATTATATAAAAAAAATATTTTTTATACATATACATAATATGCTTATTGATAATTAAAAAATAAATAAATAAAATATGGCGCAGATATAAGCCGTTAACAATATCCTTTCTCAATACTCTGTCAGGTCCGCTCACAACTTGACCCTACGCTTTGTTGTATTCACTTCTAATTGCTATAACTTCGGAAATAATGTGAATTTTCAAATGATTAAACACTGAAAATATTCCTAAATGTATAAAAAATAATATAGAGCCATAAAAAAATAAATTTTTTGAAAATATCAAGGTGGTGTAAATCCATAAATTAACGTTTGTAAAATGTTGTTTAGTAGTAAACTACAAATATTGGATTAAATATTTCTGACGAATATATGTAACAAAATTATCAATAGGGAATTTTAAGACTTTGCTTATTACCTTTAAAACCAGCAAATTCTTAGATTTTTAAACAACTTTTACTTCTCAAATTCATTTTGCAATCTAACAGGTAGAATATCCGCTCAGAAAATCACGAAATAGTTGTTTTTACACTCATGAGATCCTAAGTTAGCTGAAATGCTGATGAAGAGAAATCAGAATAAAATATAATTGTCTGTTCTTTAAGGAGAGTATAGTACATTGACTTTTATGAGCCCTAAAAATACATAAAAATTTACACTGTGTACATAACATAGAATAATTTGGTATGTGATTTAAATGTACTGATGTACTCTAGGGTTGAGGAAAATTATTCATCTATTTGTTCAATATAAAGTAAACTAATTGACCATTAAATAACCGATATTTAAAAGTGACATAATTCTTTGACATTACTGAAATTAGATTCTTAAATTTTTCAGTTAAAGTACACACCATACATCGACATTGGATGGTTTTTATATAGTTCAATTTTTCCATTCTAATAACTCTAATAACTGAGGTGAACTACTCTTTTCTTTGTATAAAAATATGAAAGCACATAATTTTCAGCTACATTCCTTATTGATTAAGAAAAATTTTAGAAATCTTTATTTGCCGTTGTTACCTATTTTTCTGCAGATATGTTTAATCTAAGCGATAAATTGAAGATAGTAAACCATACAAACCGGATTAAATTTTTTTCTAGGAAAAAAATCCTTTTTATTTAATGTTTTACGTTTTACATCATGATCATAAATTCATGTTAAAAAAATGGCTTAATCTTTAACAAGATAAACTTCTAACAAAGAAAGATAGAGGTGAAATTCAGTGCCACACCAGGAATATGCTGACTGCATTATATAAATAAGAAAAGCCAGTATGGCAATCTCAGTAACATTAAGAGGTAAGGATTTGTTTAAGTGGGGAAAAGGTTCCTTAATTTAAGAACCAATGATATATCGATTAGAAATTTTTCATGACTTTCATGAATTATTTTAAAGAAACATTTTGGAATCTTGAATTATATTTCTTTCGGCGTTACAACGAAACTAATAAAATTTTCCACAGCAACTCTTAATAGGTTTATTTTTTATTTGACTTTTTGTTTTAAAGGAACCATTACCATCTTTATTTTTTTTTTAAATATGGTTCCGATTTTCTTATGTCAAATTTTAAAAGTCCTTTTTGTTCTTAATTCAATAATGCATAATACATTATGCTTTAATTTAATTTTAAATATTTTTTTAAAATGATTATAAAATTTTTAAAATACGGACCTGTCTCCTATTTTAAAATTTATTTTATTTTTTTTTAGTTTAGACGATATTAATAAGTAATACTAGGTACTAGAATCTTTAAATATGAAAAATCTAGAATTACTTCAACTTACAAAAATACTCTTTTAACAACACCACAAGAATTTCCGACTGAAATAGGAGAAGAGTTTAGAAGATTGTTTCTTGAAGCATTCGAAAGTATAATGCCAGTAATGCTAAACAATGGATCGAAATTCTACAGTTTTTGAGTGCTATTTATGTTTGGAAACTAACCGCAAACTTTTTAAACCTACAGCCGTATTCACACAACTTTCAAACTATCCTGAACAACCTGATAGCAGAGGGCTTAAAGTGACAAGAGTAACAATAAGTCAAACAACTTTTATACCCAAAAAATAAAAGCATTAAAAAATTATTTTGTTTTATTACTGAACCAATAAAAATGGAAACTTTTATTTACTTTCAGTAAACAACTATTTTTGTTACATGTTCAAAGCTTTATCGCAAGGTTCTTATCCTTAGTATTTAATATATGTTATGACAATATCATTAGCAAAACAAAACTGGCCAACTAGAAAATCTTAATTTCATGACAATCAGATCGAGTTTGTGTCTTAAATCTTCTTAATGAATTGGGTGTAAATTTCTTTTAATTTGATGTTCGTATTATTAATATTAATATTTTTCATATTTCTGTATTTTTACCAGATTTACAAGCCAAACGGCTTCGCACTCCCTCTAGGGATTATTCACTCATACTAGGTATACAAAGACACCAAAAGTATGAAGCTCTGTGGGGACCCTTTCCATGTTATCGGGTTCTAGGTGGCGTGGTCTTCTGCACTTCCTACAAACTTTCGGCGGTTCGCGCGGTTGCAAGGAGAACCGCTTTCTGAATCGGTTTATACAGATGCTCACTAAGGCCCAGTTCCTTGATGTTTTGCAAGAGGTTCTTTGGTATCACTCCAGTTGTTGACAGTATTAAAGGAATCGTGTGGACGCTATTCACTGACCACTGTCTGCGGATTTGCACCTCCAGATCTCTGTATTTGGCGATCTTCTCGATATATTTTGACCTTAGGTTGTTGATGTTGTTCGGTACAGCGATGTCGATTAGTGTAGTTCGCCTGGAAATTTTATCTGTTAGTATAATGTCTGGCCTGTTATGAGCAACTGTTTGATCTGTTAAGACCGTTCGATCCCAGTATAACTTGAACTCGTTGTTTTCAAGAATAGGCTTTGGATTATATTTGTAGTAAGGCACTTTTCCTACCTGCAATAGTTTTAACTTATCTGCTAACTCTTGGTGGAGTATGTTAGCGGCTGAATCGTGTCTTTTCTTGTACTAGGTTGCGACAAACGCTTGGCATCCTCCAGTTATGTGCTGGATCGTCTCTGATGTTCGACAGCCATATCTACATTGGTCATTTTCTATTGAGGGATCTCTAATAATGAATTTCCGATAGTTCTTCGTCGGAATAACCTGGTCTTGGATAGCTAACAAGAAGCTCCCCGTTTCCGAAAACATCTGTCCTGAAATCAACCAGTAGTTCGACGCTGTATTTTTTATTTATTTATTATTATTATCAGTACTTCCTAGTTGGTATTTAAATTGACTTGCATTTCAATATTTTGTTGGTAGTATTTAACTTACTATATAAACCAATTTTAATAAAATTAATATGAATTACAGGTCCGTATTTTAAAAATATTTTTATAATGGTCAAAATAAATTTCAAAATGTGATTTAGTTATAATGTGTGGAATGTAAAATGGAAGAGCTTTTGACATTAGAAGATCAGAACCGTATTTAAAAATGAAGTTGACGGTGATTGCTCAAAGATAAAACATCAATTAACAAATATTGATAGTGTTATCTTTAAGGTTATTAAAAGTTAGTATAAAAAAGTTTTATCGGTTTCGTTCTAACTTTATTACTAACACGAGAATAAAATATCATTCAAAACCGAAATTTCTTATTTTTAGCTAAGTCAAACACTAAAAGTCATATCAAAAATTTCTGATCGGTATATCGTTTCTTCTTATATTACGCAACTTACGACTGTTAGTGAGATGCCCATTCTGGCCTTCCATATCTTGGACAGTGTAAACGTGACACTTTGTTTTAATGAATTAAATCAGGAATTCTTAGTAAATTTTGTATTAATTACAAAGTGACGACATTGGTGTTCAGTTAGTATGTAAGAATTAATCCAAATTCCCAAAATTACTTCTTAGCATTACTTTGCGAAAAATGATTATTCTGTCCAAAATATTTTTTTTGTTCGCACACTAAAAAACTATTTATGGTCTACTATTTTTAGGTTTACAGTAATAAAATTTTCTTAAAAATGAGTATTTATAATTTTTTTGCCAATAATTATATATACGTAATAAAACTATAAATAACAAAGTTGTCAAAATACCGAAAAAAATTAATTTTAGCTTTCGTCAATAAAAGTATATTACGAATACGTAACCGATGCTACCAACAATTTTAGATTGAGCGATGTTGAAGTAAGTTGTCAAAATGTTCATTATTCTTATCAATTTTTAAATTCTTAAAATCTTAAAATGTAACGGCATGGTAGATTACCCAATCTCGACCACCCAATTAAAGCAAGACTGACAGAAATGTTGCAAATTGTTTGTTTTTTTTTTTAATAAAAGGAAATCAAAATACTGTGTACAGTTTTGTCCCTCCACAATAAGATATTTCAAGAATTGCTGTTATATACAGGGTGACGGAAAAAAATTTGAATTTTATGTAAATTACTCATATTTTTGGAATTACTAGAAATCTTACCAAGAAAATTTGTTTAGAGTATTTATGAAAAAAAAAAATGAAAAATTTACCACTAGAGAGCGTATAACTGACCATCATATAAAAAACATCGATCTCGAAAATGGCATACAACAGGCTCTTTTGCCAGCCCACAAATTACCTTAATTTAATAACGAACTAATAAATGTTGATAAAAATCGTCAGTAATGTGTTAAATTGTTAATTTACTCTTTTAATGTCAGAGTGGTTATGAAAATATTTTGTGCCATTTTCAAATAAATTATCAAAATTTAATATTTTTACTTAAGATACCGTAAGAGAAGCGTTGCTTCTGAAGTGTCTATACATTACATAAGATAAGCTGGTAGACACAAAACAAGACAAAACTACATGTATAAATTATGAAGCTGAACGAAAAAATCATTCAACAGAAATTAATCATAACAGATTCTAACCTGATTTATTTATGCCAAACCCAGATAATCACAGACATTTAATATCGCCCCCGGTCTCATAAATCTGGCCTGAGGCCTCCATTTTTGTTAAAAATTTCCCTACTCACTATATGAAAGGTAATATGGACCTTTGTAGCTACGATATTTTTTATAAATTATCATCATTCACAATTTTTATGCAGTTTTAATAAGGCACATACTTTGTCGTGAAGGAATGCCATTGTAATTTTCAGAAATGACATTCTATATGTTTTATTAAAGATATCTTAATGATATTTCCTTCAATAATGGAAGTACATAATGTCTTGAGATGCGCACAATTCTTGTATCGTTTGAGATTCTATTAATGGAAATAATGACATTTGGTGAAAAAGCTTATACTTGTAAAAGATGAAATAGTCATTTTAATTTAAATAAAAATAAACAGAAATAACGTCACTGTGTCGTGATATATCTCCCTAACTTTAGTTAAAATAGCCATTAAAAAACAGGATATTGTAAATTTTAATTAGCGCGTATTTAACCGTGATGAAGTTAATCGCTGCCATACTATGGCACAAGACAGCAATTGAACAGACAATACATCGAGTCATAACGTTTTGCCAGAATAATTTTTATCTTTCTTGAATAAGGTATCCAATACTGTTGATCATATATCTAAGTATAATTAATAAAAGTTTATTTAAATGTAAATACTTTTATTGTGTTAATGTTATCTTACCTTTCATATGGTTATTGGGTTTATTTTAATATACTTTGCTCTTAATATAACCCTTAAAGAATCGAGTAGGGCTTTTTGGTGGCCAGTTTATGTCACCTTTACAAGTCGCTTGGGAATAATTCCTGTGCAGCTTCCATGGTATCATGTAAGGTATGACATATCTAATCGTCAATAGTTCGATGTTGTTTATATCCCTGCTTGACCTTGGACGACAACTAGAACGCAAATTCAAAACTGATCTAGTAGTTTCAAACTTGATTATTCAGGTCTTTATTAAATTAACATTAATATCTGATATATTGTATTTGATGTCATGTAAATTAGACTCATCCCGATTAAAACGAGTCTTAAAGAGAGAATTGTTACTTTGATAATATGCGCGAAAGCAAAAAATATGGCAATTCAACGTCTTTAAACCAACTTTGCACATAACGTCAAACCAGCACGCTCAATCCATGCTGCAATACTAATTTTAGAGTGTCGCAAAAGGAATATAAATGGAGGGATTTAGTAACTAACATAAAAAAAAACTAAATACATATCCACTGAAGTTGAGCTATCAAATATTAAGCTAGAAAATGATGAAATGATAACATATTTAGGGGTGATTTTGGAAAACATCCTTAAAGAACAATCGTTTGTTTAAATGGAATATTTTAAAACCAGAAAATAGTGAGAATCTTAATAAAGGTAATCTACAATAAGGAGGGGAGACATGGCGGATAACATAACAAACAACAAAAAAACTGAAAACCGTAGAAATGGGGGTATTCAGAAGATCAGTAAGAATATATCGACGAGACAGAATTCAAAATGAAGAAATAATTCGACGAATGGTGATAGACGTTTTTTAATAACAGATGTCGAAAAGAAATAACTGACATTGTATGGATAAGTTCAAAAATGGATGACACACAGCTAACAAAAAGAATGCAATGAATACCGAACCGCAGAAAACGCAGATGACCTAAAAGAGATAAGATATAACTAAAGCAATGAGCTTCAGAGGTCACTGAGAAGGTCAATCGTATGATCGAAAGAAATGGAGGCTGGACATCGAACAACGTCCTAATACTGCTATATATATATATATATATATATATATATATATATATATATATATATATATCATGTCGAACAAACCAACAATGTTATATTAAACTACCATGTGAGGACGGTAAATTAAAAAAGGAATATATCCAAACTCGACACACGGAACGTGTTACTGTCAGGATAGAGGTCACATTATACGGGATCGGCAACCAAACCAACCACGAATTCCGCAGTTTAAGTAACTGTTGCACCAACGATCTCCCTAAGAGAGCTGTTGCGTATTTTTTAAGCTAACAAATATAAGAAAGAGAAGTAAGTCCGTGTAATTTTAAAATAAAATCGGAAATTCTCGGCTATGTGGACATAAAGACAGTTGATAAATATTACTTTCATGTCAAAAAGTGTGTTGAACTTCGGTTTTATACAATATTGTTGATTTGTGTTGTTTTTGTGTTATTGAGTGAGCCATCTAGATGTCGCCACTGTGTCTTATTTATTACGTTTCAACCGTGAAATCTGTTTATAGGACACAGATTGTTTATACCGAATGCAATAGCCTAATGAGTCTCACAGCGCTGTGGTCATTTTTCGGACACGGAGTTTTCCATGATCTTGGAGTTCTCCGCATCTTTTAACATGAGTGTAATATTTATCAACAATCTTTATGTCCGTATAGCCGATAGTTTACTATTTTATTATAAATATATATATATATATATATATATATATATATATATATATATATATATATATATATATATATATATATATATATGCGGCTTTCACGGACCCCTCCGTGTGAGATGCAATAGCAGTGGATATGTCCACAATATGCCTTTGTAGTGCTGAAATCACATTCAGAAAACGTTCAACTATATGCAGCTCCGTGTATGAATGAAGTAAAATGCGAACAGTAAATGCAAACTTCCCTCCATCATATCCTTTCTGTGTTAGAGGTTGCACAGTTAGAATAAATTGTTATAAAACGCAATTTATTCTATTACACCACCATCGAGATGATGGCCTACCTGGACGACCATACCGAGAAGAAAGTCAAAACTTACCCTCCCCGTCACAGTGATACGGCAGAAGTACATGTTTTGTCTCTACTAGACTTATCAGGGTACCGATACGCACCTGGCTGTGCAAAGGACAGATCGGAAGAAAGCATGCAAATACTGAACGCGGCTTCGCCGACCTCCCGCTGGATGGCGTATACATGTTTATGCGGCTTTCACGGATTCCTCCGTGTGAGATATGTCCACATTATGCCGTTGTGGTGCTGAAATCTCATTCAGCAAACGTGCACAGCCAGGTGCATGTCGGTACCCTGATGAGTCTAGTAGAGACGAAACATGTACTTCTGCCGTATCACTGTGACGGGGAAGGTAAGTTTTGACTTTCTTCTCGGTACAGGTAGGCCATCATCTCGATGGTGGTGTAATAGGCTAAATTGCGTTTTATAACAATTTATTCTAACTGTCCAACCTCCAACACAGAAATGATATGATGGAGAGAAGTTTGCATTTACTGTTCGCATTTTACTTTATATATATATATATATATATATATATATATATATATATATATATATATATATATATATATATATATATATAATTTTAATCAAATACTTTCTGAAAAAGTTAATTTATCATATTCATTTTTTTGGTGCTTATATTTTGATTCTAAATCTATCTTTAAAAATAAAAATACTGTTTCTAAGACAATAAACTATTTAAAGCATTTCAATTTATCCTAAACTTCTATTCTAAATAAAAAAATTGTCAGTTGTGCAACATTTCTGCTGGTTGTTGACTTTTTCACACACATATATGGGAGAAAATGGTAGCTTCTGGTGTACAACGAAATTGAAAAAAATGTATATAGAATAAATGTACTTGTACTTATAGATCGAATAGCACTATAATCTTTTTGATGGCGAATTCGTTTTTCGATGTGAGCATCCCTAAATGTTACGATTGGGGATGTTAGTGATTAAAGTGCCAAATTTTGAAAATGTACGATCGGTGTTGTCAACATTAAACGTCACTTAAATCTTAAGTATAGATATATAAGTTTCTAATTCACTAATATGGTCTGAAGCAGATTTAATTAGACAATAAATTGTTTAATTTTATAAATATGTCTACCATGGTGCGGAGAACGATAAAATGTTTTTTTTTCTTGAGATATATTCAAAAATAGGAAGAAAAAAGTTATGCATTTCAAAATATAAGAACTATTCTCGAATCGACGCCAAAAATAGCTGGTTCTTATCTTTAATTAATATTTATATGAAGTTGTTGATATTAACAAAATCGTACTGACCAACTAAAAATCAAACTTTTACGACAACCGAATCTGGTTTAAGATCTTGTTAGTGAATACAATTGATACACAAAAATCATAGCTGTTGTAATAACAATATTCTGGAATTGTTTACTTTTAGAGCAACGTTACAAAAATGCAATCATAGTTATTAGGTTCTATCATTATAAAACTGTTAAGAACAGATATAATTATTAATCAGAGGTATTAATCAATTAACCCAATATTGTTCAATGCTCAAGACCAAAGAATATTTCTTTAAGATTTCGAAGTTCGAATTCGAGCGAACCTAAACAGTAAACTGGAAAAATAAAATCAACTTGACAACAAATTCATCTAATATGTTTATTATAGCATAATTTTAAATGCCTGTACTGCAAAGCAAAGTTTGCACAAACAAATAGGGGTAAAATATTGATTCTTTATTAAAAATACTCCCATGTTACGTACAGTTTTAATATCTCTGACTAAATTTTCTGTTTTTAGTATTAATCAAAGGTCTGTTAATATTACCAGTAGCAATAATGAAAACTAAGTAGTGCTCACATAATATTCCTTTTAAACAAACACTATTTTAAAAATTTTCTAATACAGTGTGTTTCCTTTAGACTTGGAAAATATTAAATGTGAATGTTTATACAAATTAATCAAGTTCCCTTATTTAAGAAATGTATATATTTAGTTCTTAATGTAAAACTAATATAATCTTAAATTAATAATATTTAGGTCTAAAATTTAACACCATTTTGAACTTAAGTGGAACACACTGTAAATAATATATGAAAATATGTAAAGAATATAATATTAAGGTCAAAATATTTTTACTAGGACAAATTCTATTAAAAGTCAAACAAGACATATTTTTAAGTCCAAAATATTTTTGAAATTATGTACAGTGCCTTGCACTTTTCTCGGGTACATTTTTGTGACTTAACTCTCAAGAAAGTGATCTGGATAAAAATTTTAATTCAGTTGACAGGTAAATACAAGGTTCCTAAGATAACGAGGATCAATATGGAAATTACAGTAACAGAAATAAATGAATATTTGATTACATATGAAAAAAGTTGCGGAATTTAAGAACCAATGATTTATCGGTCAGTAATTTTTGATATGATATTTAATGTTTAAGATATTTAAAAAACAATTGTCGGATTTTGAATTCTAGCTTTATCTGGAGTTAATACTAAAGTTAGACCGAAGCCGATAAAATTTTGATTTTTTGATTGATTTCTGATTTTGATTGATTTTTTTTATTTGACGTTTCATCTTCGACCAACCATCATTAACTCCATGTTTTAAATTCCGTTCTTATTTTATGTCAAATTTTAAATATCTTTTTATATATTTAACAATATATTACGCGTTATCGTTAAATACATTTTCAATCATTTTAGATCGTTATTTAGAAACTTTAAAAGTACAGACCTGTTTTTGTTAATTTTGTAAAAATAAGCTCGTTGAGTAAGTTAAATATTCTAACATTAATAAAATACTGAAATGCTCTTTATAATAGAGATACAACTTTAAGTTGACTACCAACCAATCACTACAAATAAAACAACACATAAAGAAAAAATACAGGGATATATATATATATATATATATATATATATATATATATATATATATATATATAATATATATATATATATATATATATATATAATCGAGGGTTTTCGGGCATCCCGTGTCTGTGCTGAGTCCCTCTCAGGACTGTAAGGCAGCTGACATTTCGGTGAAATCTCATTCACCATTTTCAAAGCTCACTGTATGGCGTCTACAAGCGAACTGAATATCCGACATTATATATATATATATATATATATATATATATATATATATATATATATATAATACGAACGTCAAAACAAAATAATTTAGAATTTGGAAGGTGTTTAAAAAGATTGACATCACTTTCTAAACATAAATTATATCTTAAAACCTAATATATTGTTTAGCATCACTAGCATTATACTTGCGAATGTTTAAAGCACCAATCTTCTAAGTCCTTTCTCTATTTCAGATATTTCGTTATAATTGTAATTATCGACATATTCCCTAAGAAAATAATCTGGTGGAGTCGGGTGAATATACTGGCCAAGGCCAAATTTCTCTGAAAATTTAGTTAGTACGTACTCCCTTACTCCTCGTGATTTATGCGCAGGTGCACCATCCTGCTGATACCAATAGTCGCGAAAAAAACCTAAAACAACCTGGTAGTATACGTTGTACTAAACGGGCGCTCTATATTTTAAAAATTTCTTAATTGTGGCCAAAAAAATAATTTGAAACAAAATTGAATCATAATGTGTGATGCATTGTTGAATTTAGGTGAAAAGTAGCTTTTAAAATATGACTTTAGAATATCAGGGCCGTTTTTAAACAAGTAAAATTATACATGGTTGTTCGAAGACGTAAAGCAAATAAACAAATTAATCATTAAAAGTAGCTATATAAAACTTTTATTGATTTCTTCTCATCTGTAATATTAACGTCA
The DNA here is from genome assembly GCA_034092305.1 of Diaprepes abbreviatus. Taxonomy (NCBI): domain Eukaryota; kingdom Metazoa; phylum Arthropoda; class Insecta; order Coleoptera; family Curculionidae; genus Diaprepes; species Diaprepes abbreviatus. Next base: position 7,937,520 of record JASJET010000303.1, read on the forward strand.
GGAAAAATTAGAGTACTAAATCCGAAAATTCTGCTTTTTTTTAAATAACTCAAATAAATAACTTAATAAAATTAATCTTAAATTGTCAAATTTTTTCCGATTTAACGAAATTCGTATCTCTTACTGTGACCGAGATTTCCATGCTGCTTCTACTTATCTTGAACACGCTGTATATTTATTGAGTGGCTAAATTTTTGGCAATTTTGATTCATCAGTCAATTACCAAAACTCACCAATATTGGTTTATCAACACTCGTACATACCGACGCTAAACCGAGGCTCGAGCTCAGGAACTTTTTATCCCATAAAAATAGTTATCACGCTACTGAGGTTACCAATTTAAAAACAAGATTTTTATTATATTTTCTAAATATCCTGTAGAAATCAAAAATAGATATAGATATAACATTAAAAGATTGACAATTCTTTAAAACGAATTAAGCCTCAGTATTATTCAAAATGTCGAAAAGTCATTTGATCAATAAACAAAACCTACAGCTCAAGAAGCTTTATGGAAATCTAACGCATTTTCAAAAATTGCATACATACTTATTCCAATGTAATATAAACATTCGAGTTCCTAATACTATTCCCAAATTGATATTATTGCTTACTTATTACTTAATTTTGCAACATATAAGACTAACTTAATTACTTTCGGATTAAACACATTTTGCCAAGTTTAAAAAAAGCAGGCGAACTAAAATTCTATCTAATAATTAAAAATGAGGCCGACTGCAAGATTTAAATTGCCAGCTTAATGTGACTATTGTATTTTTTAATTATAAAAGTTAGTTCGTGTAAAAAGATTTTGACTATTAGCTAAACCTCGTAATCAATTTTAGTTAGTAATTACAAATTTTATTAGCAAATAGAATTTCCAAAAATATTAGAGTAATACCGAATTGTGAATACTAGAAAATAGGTTAAAATGACCAATTGTTTTTGCGAGTAGATTTAGAATTAATAAATTATTACAAAAGTGGAGTTTATAGAATATAAAATTATTGTATACCCACGGATTTATTAAAAAATATATTTAGTTTTAGTTCCGCATAAAGTAGCAGTAGATAGTTTTGGTAAAATTATATTAACTCGGCCTAACATTTATCTTCTTAAAATAATTATTCAGTTATCGGCAAAGGGCTCTACTTTTGAAATTTTGTTGAATCTGTTAAGGTGCGATTTTAGTACCTTTTCTGAAAAAAAAATATAATACTAATCTTTTGCCGGTTACTGTTTTAAACAATGTAGATGAATACAATCTTAAAAATAGTTTAACACGTATAATTAACCTGGAGAAGGCTGGAGATACTAACCAGTCGAATTGTTGTAATTATCGACGATATAAACAGTGGAATCTAGGTTCATTACAGAATTCATTCTGTAAAAACATAATACTTAGCTGATTTCTAAAAAGTAGAAAAAAAACTAGTTATTGCAGTGAATATTAGAAAAGTACACAGAATAATATTAGTTAACTATTTTTAAGATTTAAATGTGTACAGCAAGAATTTTGCTAAAAAGTTTGTTAAAGTTTGGTCCAAATTCCTAGAATTTTTTAAATTTCTAATTATAATAACGTCACATCTACAGTAAGTAAATGATATTCAGACGAAAAAGTTTAAAGACAAGTTTAATTTTTAAATAAATGAGGTTTAAAATGTCGTTTTAAAACTGATCTGTAAAGTTATTTACTTTGTTTGAATGACGAAAATCAAAACTTATTACTTTATTTTCTATTTTTTTTTTAATTCATACAAATAGGATGAGTGCGAAGATCGTTCAGAAAACGTTCAATACGATTAAGAAGAAAAATTTTTTTATTAAGTTCGTATTATATATTTTAATTTATTTGTCCGTATACTCTATAGGCTATAGACAGTGTAGGTATTTCTATTTCTAGTCTGATTAAACTAGTAGCTTAGGGTGGGGTTTTGCCGCACGGAGCACATGCAAAATTTACCTCCCGAAATAGATACAAAGTTTGCCGCCCAGGGCAGCCGCAAGTATTTGTTGTCTGGTGTAGATGCCACCTCCATTCTACAATGAAAGAGAATAAGATTTTTAAAAAGATAAATTAACCAGAGTGAAGAACTTTCAATAAAAAAGTATATCTCAAAAATTTTAAATTTCTAAAAACTAGGAAACAAAATATAATTGTAAATACATGTTTTGAATTAAAAAAAAAATTGTAAATTGACAATTATAAAAATATTATTGAAACAACTAAATGTTGCAATATAATAAGTATTGTTTTCATTTTGAAAATTAGTTTTGAATATGATCTTCAAAAATTATCAATTCAGTATAAAAATAAAACAAAAGTACGTTTTTTATTGAAAAACATCCTAAGCAACGCTTTGATTATATCTGCAGATAAGAAACCCCAGAATTCTATTAAAAATTTCTCACATTATTCAATAATTGATAATTTATGACTAAATATACGGATATATTCGTGTATATGGCAATACTGTTCGTTTATAAAAGGACATAAAAAGGTTGTTACAGAACAAAATGATTCTACTCATCTAAAGATAGCGTATTCTAATGAAAAAATTTTAAAATATTCCAGTCAAAATAAAATATCTTTTATTCGAAATTTCTCGCCCCAAACTGCCGCCCGAAGCGAGTGCCGCTCCTAACTACAGGATCAAACTGCTTTGAAATCTTCTAAACTTCTTCGTATATCAGCTTGCTACAGTCATTGACAAATCGAAAAAATTTATATCACCACATACGGATCACAAAAAAGACAGACAGGCCATTAAATGCTAAAATTTCGGGTCTGAAATACCTCTTAGATGAAGGCTTTTCTCGTCACTTTGTCAATTTTTGTGTGAATCTATTATCATTTTTAAGACGTATTTAACTACTAACTAGTTTTCCACAATATGCGTCATTTTTAAATGGTTACATAGTCTCCTTCAGATCGATAAACCAAAAACATCTATTTAATGTTTATTTCACTCTAGTTCTGTCTCTGTATTGGTTTCAACCACCTTACGGTTTCATTAGTGGAACTGTGTCAAATCAACACAAAATATACAGAAAACCACTGGTGCTTTAAATTTTATACACAACTGTTGATATTTTATATCTGGCATTAAACCTGCACAAACAATAATAAACCTTTATTGCATTGATAAGGCGGTCGAAATGCGTACGGGGGTCACGGGATTTGAGGCGATTATATAGTTTTATAAATGCACAGAGAAAAGGAGAAAATACTTTTTTTTAAAGTTACTTCATCATTCAATTGAAACAATTTGCTTTTTTATAAATCTAAAAACTTTCTTTCTACCAATTATTTTAGTTTATGAGCAGGCCAAATATCAAATTTTGTAAGGATGAATTCATGTCAGTTCTTGCTGCATATCTGATTTTAATTAAGAAACAAGGCTGAAGCGTCGCTTAACTATGACAAAAATATAGTAAACGAGAAATTTAGCTACGCACAGTTTACAAAAAGCCCTTAATTTTATAAGTGATTCTGTGACCTCGTTTTACCATCTTCATAACTAGGTTAGCAGAGCGAAAAGATGTTTGAATATCAATTTTTCTCATTTGAATTTGGTCAATCAAATGATTCTGAAAGGAGATGACTCCCAAGGCTCCTAAACATTGATGACATTAGCATCAGTAGTCAATAAAATATCTAACCGAGGGTAATAAGTGTCGGCAGCATAGACGTTGCACCGCATATCATATGATGACATTACACTTTTTAGTAGTTAGGTAGGTACTTATATAGGTCAGGATATACGTGTATATCGGTGTGAAAAACATATCGTACGACTTTCCAACCTGTTGCCTGCCTACCTACCTATCTATTACCTACCTGCCTACCTACCTATCTATTACCTACCTGCCTACCTACTTGTTACTCGTCTACCTACCTATACCTGCATACCTACTCACCTGATATCTACCTACCTATCTGTTACTGCCTACCTGTCTACATGTTTCCTGTCTACCTACCTACTTACTTACACGTACAACATGATCCTATGACAGACGACAAATTAGTTCATCTATGTGGATACTAGGAGCCATTTCCATGTAAAGGATGCCGACGCTTTTTTCCCAGACTAAACCATTTTTTTCCACGGTTTAGTATCTCATTGACTATTAACAATATTTTGTCATTTGTTTCAATCATAGAAATACGTAACCTTCATTCCATCCCATTTAATCAAACTAGTTAGATGTTTTAGTGCATGTGGTTTACTCTAAATAGAAATTGATCTAACAATTTCCATCGGTAAGATCAAACTCGTTGAACGTGACAGATTATGGGTTTTTGAGAATGATAAATAAAAATATATTCTCACTTAAATATTAAAATGGCCTATAGAGCAGGAAATTAAAACAAAAATTTGCATAGGAAAAAAAAAATCATACATTCTTCCTACTTCTAATATATTAACAAAATCTTTTACAAACGTAATTTTCATATGTTTGATCTCTCTCAATCTTTACTTTCAAACATAAATTCATTAAAAGTGTTGAGAAGCGGATGATCACAATTCAAGAAATATTATATAAGGGATGTAATAAAACAGATCAAGATATTGTAAGTTCGAGATATATATTTTAGTCTTTAAATATGCACTTATATTTATCCTATGAAAAGATGAATATTATTTTACTGTAGTAGTGTACTGATTCCTTTCTTGGTTTTGGACCTAACCAATTGACAATTCAAAATTTATAAATTTATCCACGTTAAAAAAGTTTTTCTATTAGTTTTAAATTCCTATCTTAAATAAATCACTATTCACATAGTGGACCAACTCTATTTTTTCAACGCGAAATTTTCTAAACTTTTCGCACAGTATAAAGATGCACAGAACTATATTTAAAAAGTGTATAATGATCAAACATGAGAAGGCTTCAGATTCTAAATAGCAATAAATTCTTGTTAAATCTTTTTTCTTAGTTTAATGTTAAAAGTCAATAATAACCTGTCTTTCATATCGAGTGTTAGTACGTAAAAAGTTTTATAATTGCAAAAGTTTTTAGATCGTTATTCATACAATACTCTGTACGAGAGTTGTTTGAAAAGTTTAAATAAATTTTCTCTAAGATGTCGCAATTCATAATCATTAGTATTCATCGTTTTTGGTAGCATTCAATTTTTAAAATTATTTCTTATCAGATTCGTACAGTATGATAGTCATTTTAAGCGACAACTTTCGTATTTACTAGTACAATGTGCCAAGTGGTGCAGACTTTGAATTGAACAATAACTACCTAAGTTAACTAGAATAGAATATTTTATATTATTTTTTAAAAGAGAAAATAGAAGACGAACCAAATTTCTTACCAAACCAAACTCTATTTCTGACTTTCGGATTCTAAAGTCGATTACAGATATTCCTAATAACAGAGCCTATGCCCAAATTACATAACTTATTCACCTCGACAGGTTGAAGCTGCCAAGTAGAGTAAAATAGCTTATGATTTTTTATTACAGTTTTTCATCCCATAGGAATCTATAGTTTTATAGTTTTTCAATTAACTTGGAATTAAATACTTTGGGCAGAGATTAATTGTGTAGAATGATAGAACAGACTAAGGCTAAAAGACCTTTACACTACAGCCTAGTGACTTATTGTGTCGTTTGTCGTATCTATTTATGTGAATGAACAGGTTGGTTACCCTAATTACCGGGTGTTGATGGTGTATCTACAAGGGCAACCACTCACAAATAGCAGCCTTAATATTGTCAAAATACTGGTTCCAGTCCAATAAATGTGATAGCAGACCCTTGTTATGGAAGCACTTTTTCATTACCAAGGATGTCTTCGTGTCTTGGTACAAACGCAAAAATAACCTTGAAGAAAGCTATCAATAGCATATATTTCTGGGTAAAATACCTTGATGTGCTTCCTCAGTGCCTCACTTATATTGAGTCTGGGTGTAGCTAAGTTAATTCCTGCTCCAGTGGCCAGTTTTGGACTTATCTGTAAATCTAACCAGGTTTCTTGGCTGACTTAATGAGCGATCATATCCTGTTTTACAATCAATATAAATATCGTAGGGATTGTCAAAGTTATAGACTGTTGGTATGGTGTCACTGCTTATCTCCAACAATAAGTTCGTCACCATGCCTTTGATGCTTATGCGTCGGATGGCAAGTGCAGTCCAACAGACATATGCCCTTACCCTAGCCACAAGCTTAATTATTATATCAAAGTGGCAGACGTTTAGTCGGATTTCCATGACTGTTGTTGGAGTGCTTCTCATAGTTCCCGTGTTGCACAGGCCGGCCAGTCTCTGAGTACAGATAGAACAGAGAGCAATAAATGTCTGTCAAAGAGTAGACATTTTTTCCGGATGTTTATATTTCGAAAAAAAAATTGAATATTGGGCTGGTAGGAAATATTTGGTTAACTTTTTACTCTTTAACCGATAAAAAATCTTCATAAAAGGAATAAAATTATTGGACCTCTTTCAAAAAATAGTGTCTTTTAATTTGCAATTTAATTGCAAGTAGAGCAAAGTCCACAATTAAAATCAACACAAGTGGACAGATTTTTGTGTAATATTAATTTTCAGTTCACGTCATATAAAGTAATGAACTTTACCTCACTAATCGACCACTTTATTTTTTGTTCCTCACACTATGTGAAGATTTACACGTGTGACTCATTAGAAATCAATTATCCTGCACACAGATTTGGTTAATTTCATATCCACCTTCTAAACATTACTTTTGAGGGTAGTAATTTTCAAGAAATTTAAATTATGCCATATTTTTATACTCCATAATTTACCAGCATTGTATCTTAAAAACGAGACCCACAGAAAAAATATTTATTAGATCTGCAAAGTTTTGTCAAAAATAACAATTTTCCGATGTCAAACCGTAAATACAATGACGCACTTTTGGGCATGCGCATTGCAATATGTTCAGCTGACCAAAGACAGTGAAGTTAGAAAAACCGGTTTACTCTAGTTTTGACAAAATTGGAGCATTGCTTTGTGGAGCTCGTTTTACTAAACTCAAATGAATGACTTATAATCTTCCAAATCCGTTTAAGTCACACACAGTTCACAAAATATACACCTTTTGCGAGTGACGCTGTCAAACTAAGTGATCGGTAACAGGAAATCGGTTGTGCGCATGCTTATAAGTGCGGTGTTTTCAAAAACATGACATCCGCTTGATGTGGAACAACGATTTTTTTTATTCGGATAACTGTAGTTTTTAGCTTCAAGAGCCTAGAAGAGTTCAGGCCCATTATATAGGTCAGTGACAAGACCTCATAAAAGTTTCTATTCTAGTGTCGATATCATCCATATGCGATGGTTACTTGCAAACAGTGATAAGTAATTTCTCTTTTGTCTATCATTCTAACAAATAAGAGGACTAATTTACATATTGTATCCGGCTAAGAATTTTTCGCCAGTAGTTTAGAAACATTTTTTCCAACAATGATACTATTTAATGAATTGCAGCGACTTCTTAGAAATATTTGTAAAACTTTTTACACAACCATCGAAGTAGAGCTTCGTAACTTTCACTAATACTTGCAATCAATAATTTTAAAATATCCTAAATCTAACAGAGTATTACTAAGATACCTGATTGATGCTATGAGTGAGTGAGACAGCTTTAGTGAGATATATGTATCTTTGTTAAGTTTTGACTTTGTTAAGCTGTTATGTTTAATCACAAAATGTTCTAACTCAAGGAAAGTATAAAATATTTAAAATAAAATATATTCTGTATTTTCTTTTCATCTTTAAAGTAGAAGGACATGACATAATTTAAAATAACCATTTTTCTAAATTAACTCCAGTTGATATTAAATTTAACATACTGTTTAAAACTCTACAACTTTGTTGTCAAAATGAATACTGACTTATTTGTCTTAGCAATTTATTACGGACGGTTTAGAAGTTTGAGTACTTAAACATTAAATATTTATAGGATATTATATATATATATATATATATATATATATATATATATATATATATATATATATATATATGTATATATATATATATATATATATATATATATATATATATATATATATATATATATAATATAGGATATCAAAAAATGCGATACAAAATGTGCCTACAAGAGCTTTCATTTAATTCGACAATGTTGGTAAAACATGTCCTAGTTCGGTCTGTTTAGCTTATGTCAAAACATTGACGACTAAAAAGAGAGCACTTATTCGTTTATATTTTTACTAAATATGCAGTACCATAACAGTATATTATTATTTTTTTTTAAATAATTTTATTAAAGGTATCATATTCTAAATGCCTAAAATGAAAATTGTTTTTTTTATAGATTAATTGAAAAGAAAAAGCAATACGAAAGATTAAATGTGATAAATTTTAATTATAAATTGTTATTAGTATATTTTTTTGAAGTTTCTTTTGAACGGTCTCTAACTTTAAACTTGCCTACTAAATTACTCATTCAGTATCTGTTGAAGTTACGAACGTTTAAACAATATAATTTTTTTCTAGGATGTCCATTCATTCTCCGGTATTCCAATTCCGATTATATCGTTAAATCAATGAAAAATTTTAATGGGACTAAAAGGATTACATTTTAAAAATAGTTTAGCTAAAACATTGAACTGTCCCTTCAACCCTAAAATTTTATGGCCTTGAAACGCCACCTTGCGAAATTATTAAATTTTTAACCATTTTTTTAGCGAAATCAGCTTGCTTGTATTTTAATACCCACACTATGGTTCATTACTTTTTTGTAAAAATTTGTGGAAAGTCTTCACATGAATCAGTTTATCTCACAATGATCTCTAATTTAGTTTTCTGAAATTAGTTTTAACTGGAATCTTTTTATCCCATAATAGTACGATGTTTAGTTTTTTTATACGGGATGTTCAAAATTCAGTTTTATATTTTTTTTTAATGAAACACCCTGTGTTGAATAATTTTTAAACATTAAAACTCGAATATAATAAAAAATAGAACAAAAATGATGGCCACCTATTCATAAGATATTTACAAAAGACAATTTTACAGAGCGAGAAAGTTCCTATTACGCTTCTTATATCATATAAAATACCATAATCGGGTTCTATCCTTGTAGACATAGTAATGCATACATTAAAATCAGTATTTTTTTGTTTAGTAACAACACTTTATCGACATGTGATAATAGATAGAGGGTGTTTTGTTTAAAAAAAATGGCGTAAACTGGATTTGAAAATGTCGATATTTAAATAATAATATCCTCTATAAGAATAGCTAAATATTAGATTACTGTGAGATATAATGATCTCTTCTAAAACTGCTTATAAATTGTTATAAAAGAATAATGAACCGTGATGTGGGTATTAAAATTTAAATGAAATACTGATTTTAGCCAAAAACTTTGAAAAATTTAATAATTTGGCAACGTTGTATTTTAAGGTCAAAAAATTTTAGCGTTAAATAGAGGGTTCAGTGATTCTTCAATTTCAATAAAAAGATATAGTCCAAGCCTTAGTGACGTAAATTCTGAGATAGATGGGAGCTTCCCAAAGGTGTTAGGGGCAATATAAGAATAAACTATAAAATGAAACAGCAAAAACTAGGTTGAGCCCGGAGGGGGGGGGGGTCAAAATTGACTAAAACAGATTTTTTGAATCTACAAGGCAAGGAACAAATTTTGGAAAAACAAGTTTCAAATAAAAGTTTTTAAAAACTTACAACTTGCTCTTTTGTGCGATCATTTTTGTAAATTTTTCATTGCAAAAAGGCCATAAAACCCTCGAAATCGGCCTTTTTTTTCATATAAATTATTTATTGCAAAATTAACTTTTTTTTATACTTTTTTGCTCATCTTTCTTAACAAAATGACATTTTATTAGAGTAAATCGGATAATTCGTTGCTGATATATTACTAATTGTTTATCACAAGACGCAAAATGACAATTGCTACAATTTTCTTTTGAGTGAACATTTTAACCTCTACAAAGGTTCAATCTCTTTATGAAGACCTAACCTTTTATAGTTTGTTAGGGGTAAATAATAAAATTAATTTTCAACTCCTTAAATTGAGCCATCGCGCGTGCGCGGAAACTGAATTCGCAGCTTCGAATCAGCAGCGCTCGGAAAAATTCGCCGTATTTCAGTAGCGAATAGACCAATTTCGGTATTCTGAGGTAACTCGAAAAATTATGAATATGGCACACCCTCTTTTTTAGAGCGATATTTAAGAGGTTGAAAATCAATTTTTCTATTTGGCCTTAACAAGACCTGAAAATTTAGGCCTTCACTAAGAGATTGAGATTTGTGGAGGTCAAAATGTTCACCCAGAAAAATTTAGAGCAATCAACATTTTGCGTTTTTCGATAAATTTTGTTCAAAATGTCGAGGGCTTCTCTTTAAAATCAGAAAGTGCAAAAAGAGCTAATTTTGCAATAAATAATCGATATGCAAGAAATGGCCAATTTTAAGGGGTTTTTTGCAATAACAAGTTGATAAAAATAATCGCACAAATGCTCAAATTGTACATTTTTAAAATCTTTACAATTTTTATTGAAACTTTTTTTCCAAAATGCATTCCTTGGCTTATAGCAAAAAATCTGTTTTAGCCAACGTCTCCCCCTCCCCCTCTTGGCTCCAACCTATTTTTTGCTGTTACATTTTATGTCGGGTTTGTTCTTACATTGCCCCCAACACCCCTGGATAAACAGCACTAATTTTTACTTATGGCTTGGATTGAAATAGGTCGTTACGTTTAGAAAAAATAAGAATTTGTATGAGCTAAACTATTTATAAAATATATCCCTTTTAACCCCATCCACCTGTAAAATTTTTTATCGATTTAACGACATGGCCGCAATCGAATCAGGATACTAAATATAAATATATCATATTTCAATATTTCTGGTTTACCGACTGTGTATTATGGTGACATTTATTTAGTGACTTTTTTTATTACAACCACATAACACAAATTTTGTCATGTCCTCTATGCCTCCAAAATCCTTTAGCTACTGATCCCTTTAAAAATAAATATTGTACATAATTTACATCACTTAGCTTAGTTAAAAATATATCCTAATTTGACCTTTGTTATTAAAAAATGTATTTTAAATTATCAGATATGCCTAGGTTATAAATAAAAAGACTTAAAAATTTAAATATTTATTTTATTTGTCTTATTCCTCAGGTATTTTCCATATTATTTTCTAGTGATACTACATATTTTAAATTATTAGAAAGTCGTATTTTGATTTTATTATTCGATCTATAACGTAAAAATACTTTACTGGTCACACTTGCATACGTTAAAAAGTAATTTGATGTCTACTGGTTTGTATGACGATGGTTACCGAGGAGAACGTGGCTGCATTGATGCAAACTTGTTATATTTTTTTCAGCAACATGGTTTATACCGCTTCTAGGTTCTCTTACCGATGTAACGTACTTCTCCTAATTTACATGTTGAGTTATTCCGAGTTACGAATCCTTTTGGTTATGCCCATATAGGTTCAATGAGTGGTACAGAGGTAATCGAAGCACAACTGTTACACGTTCTTTAACAATGTCATCTATCATAGGTTGCTCACATTGTCTTTTTCTCGTTGGCAATTTTTAGAAGTAAATCGTCCGCAAAAGGAATATGTTTTTGCGAGGATCAATCTTCAATATCGCTTTTTCCCATGATATTTTCGGCAACTTATCCACCAATCCAGAATGGCAGTTGGTGTTATGCAAAACTATAACAGACTTCTTTGGAATCAACGGTATCATTTGAGAAAAATATTTTTCAATAATATCCGTCCTCATTTATTCACGGTAATCTTTGACAGATTTCGATTCGAAGTATAACCAAATATCCTCTACAAATCTATTAACACCTCAAATATGGGTAATAATGAGTCTGCAGCTTTTACCAAGTGAGAGTTTTAAACTTGTCGACAATCTTTCTAAGAATGTTTCAAATAAGTTTGCTATTTTCTAATCTGGATACCTTTTTTTGCGCTAAGTGTCCTTCATTAAGCCATATTGCATCAAGATAAAAACTGTTTTTGCCTTGCTGTAGTATTTTCTAATGTTCTACAAATATTGCCTTCTCCAAAATATTATTTCTTCTGTGTTATTATTTACTCCCGGTTTGGCTTTTCCCAAGGGAAATTCATCTCTGTCAGCACTGTCCACAGATTAGTTTTTCCCATTCCTGAAATATTCCAGTAGTCTTTCACAACTTTCAAAACTTTATCGAGAATTTCATTTCTTTTCTAAGATACGATGTTTAAACGTGTCCTCTTAATAGGTTTTTGAAGCATTCATCAATGTCTAATAGTGTTCTTCTCGATGACGGTTTAGGCTAGCACACAATTCCATTGTTCCTTTCCTTAATAAATTGTAGATTCGCTAACTCTCGTTTAGTTAACACAGTTTTAAGCCTAACTTCGCGCCCTCATTAGGGTATTTTGTTGAACAAGTGAACCGTCCACATTTAAAGGTATCGGTTTGGATTTTAATCGAGAACACCTGTAAAAAGTTTTGGAGTAAAGTAGACAATTTCAACAGCTAGCACCGAAAGTTGTAGGACAATGATGAAACAAGTCCTTACATTTTCTACACGTCTGATTTATACCTGAAAATGTCATTAATGTTAATAGTCGGACTAAGATGGATACCTTTAAATCTAAATATCTTTTAAATAGACTATTATCTAAACAAATACATAATTAGGACACCTACAGTATTTACGCAACGCTGTATCAGAATTCGGAAAGCAGCATTATTTATAAAACCTGTTCCGAGAATTCCTACGCCTTTGGTTTATGGCCTCTCACAGGAACACAAATCTCTTTTGTATTTATAACAGTCATACCTTTCTGACAATGAAGAACAAATGGCAGTTTTGTTAGTTTTATGCAGTGTAACTGTCATTAAGTTTATTCCAATAATACAAATATTAGATATGCATTAGATTTTGAATATTTGCTAAAGAAAATAGGACCAGTCATTGCCAAAAGGGAAATATATTTTGTGCAGCCCATTTCCATTTGCCAGACAAACTCAAGATTTTCTTCTCGCTAGCCTCTGCAAATATTCTCACGCAATTTCATTTTACACATTCACCTCCTTTTTAATATAAGTCTTTAATTCATAGAATAATTTGCACGTCTCCTCTAAATACCACATATTTTCTTAGGATCATTCCATATTCACTTACCAACAACTTTTAATCTGTGGGAGTAACAAAGTGCTAAATAATTTTCATAGATTACTTATTACTTTACATGGATAAATTCTTAGCTTATGTACTATTTGTTAACTTTTGTATTTCTATTACAGTTATTTAAATTTAAAATGTATGATATAAACACACAATATATATGAAGGACGAACTTAAAAATCACAGTTTATTAATCTATAAATCTTAATAGTTTAACATTAACAATTTTATCTATAAGGAAAAAGGACTTCCTTATCCAATTATAAGCAATACTGGTTTAAAATAATTATATTATTATATTATTTAACATAGCTAAATTATTTGAGGAGAATTTTCTCTGATCCAAGTAATATATTTTTTAATATTGGTATAAACACTGGGGACACCTGCAGCACCACATTGGTCAGATCCAAAAGAAAGTATTCCAACCTAAAAATAACAAAATTAGTTCAAGTTCGGTTTTGAAAATGAAAACAATATAAGATTAAAAATTCTTTAAAATAAGAAAAATCCAAGCAAAGCAATAAATAAATAAGGGAAATATTTTACATATATTATATTTCATTGAAATAAATTACTTAAAAAGACTTAGAAATTAAAAATTTTTTTGTATTTAAAGTAATTTAATTTCATAACCCACAAATTTAGGTGTGCCTAGGAGATAGCTTTTATAAAATATTCTTCGAGAAGAAAGTAAGGCATAAAATATCTTAACAAGTATTAATATAATAAGGATTTGTCTGTATAAGAAAATTCAATAAAATAATAGATAATTTACTCAATCTAGATATTTTTTCAATTTCCGCGTATAACTTACCTGGTAGTAAGTAGTACTATGTTTTACAAGAAGAGGTGCTCCACCAAATCCACTACAGGCATCCTGTCCCCGATCACCTCCTGCGCATAGTTGGTCTTCAGTTACTGGAAGGGTTTTTCCGTATATTTTTTCACATTGTCTTAAAGTGATTATTGGTAAAAAGAGAGTTTGTTGCCGGTAGGGCGTTTCTGAAAATAATAAATTCCAATGTTATTAAGTTTGGTTCTGAAAATCCCCCAGTCACCAATTTTGCAAGAAATTAAACTAAACATCGATTTAGTGAACTGTATTGAATTTGTAATTATTCAGCTATGACAGTAACTTTAGATTCGTTATTTACGACCCAGAAAATACCCTAATACTAATTTTGCACATAATGAAGAAATGTAAAATTTTTAGTCCAACATATTGAATTTTTTAAATTAATTTTAAATTTGTAGCCTACAGCCAAAAATATCCTAGTTATGCACAAAATTGGCAATGGTAAATTTAAATTCATAATCTACACCCCAGAAATCTTTTGGGGCCATTTGTCACTTTTCAAAAATAATTCCAGATTCATAATCTGCACAGTCGAAAACATTCCGATACCAACTTTGGAGAATATCGGATAATATGAATCGACCAAAATAATATAGGATCAACACACTTTTTAAATGTAATGCAAAATCGTTCAAATCGGTTTAGCTGTTGAAAAGTAATCGGCGTACATAAATAAAAAATATTTGTACTTGTCGTTTCATTTAAGAACTCCCTTTTCTTATGTCGATTGAAAAATCAAGTATCATAAAAAAAATGCTAATTTTTCTTACTAACCTGTTTGTCCAGCTGTTTTTCCCCATCCTACAAGAATGCCATTATTACTCGTGACTGACCACGATTCCGGTAAGCAAATTGGCTGTGCTGTTACTGTAATAAAATGAAAATGGTAGATGGTACAAATAAATAAAACAAGATTACTTTAGCCACAAAATTTTCTTTTAAAAAAGCTTTTTATTGGACCAGTTTTATTAGAAGCTGAAATGTTCTTCAGGTTTTAATAAACATACTTAATTTTCTGGGCATTTAATAGTCACGAAAAAAGTGTCCATTATAGAAAAATATAAATGTTTTCCCCTAATACATGCAATTAAGAATTTACAAAGAAATTAAAACTACATAAAAGTAAAGAGTTTGGATTAGAGTCGCATCGGCAACTAAAGCAATTTAGCTACTGGACGTACAGTTTAAGGTAAGTTCCCAACCACGGCCCTCAACACTCAACTATTCCCGAGTTTTTCCCCTTCGTCCATTTTTATGCTTATCGACCCTCATACACACACTACTCTTTTTTTTATTCCGACACACAAAAACCCAAGGTAACTGCGGGAATTGAACCCACATCACGCCGTTGAGAAACCAATCGCTTGGCCGTTACACCAACACTACGCTCTTAAAATTACATAATTAGGAAGTATTCGAATTTCTTTTGTTTATTTAACTATCAGAGTTTTTATATTTCGCGATATTTAGGATGTACGAATGGGGCGTATTTAGATTGAATCAAATATACCGTGCTTAAACAGGATCCTAAATCAGTCATAGAGTAATAATCGAGTGTACGCAAACTCCGATATTTACTGTAGCACCTGTGATTTCTAAGCACATAAAAGAGATATGGTCTTAGCTGTAGTAGCATTCGAGCCAAGTACAGATTTTGTAAGTCATTTTCTCTCAGGCGATAACTCGTGAAATGATTCAGAGAGTTGTGTCATGAAGCCTCGTGAACATGAGCTGCAGTACCATGGGTGGGTTAAGCAGCGGCAGCCTTCCACTCACGTAGGAAAAAAATATATTTTTAGTCATTTCCTCCCCGTTAAAGATTTGTTAAATGATAATTGACGCAATAATTTGTAAAAAAAAAGTCAGATAGCTGTAAGGTGGTGGATTATATGTCAGCTGGTCACACGAATATGTTCAGTAATTTTCTTTCAGTTAAAAATTTGTCAGATGATAGTTTAGATGCTATTTTGAACAAATAAAAACGTCATCTGGCTGTATCTCGGTGGAAAGATTGTCAGCTGATGCAGTGAAGGGTGTGACATGGGAGCCAAGCGTGAACGTCGTTCGCCTATTTAAATACACTAGCCGACGCAGAGTGGAAATGCGTATATGACGGCTCTGGTGGTGCCAACATAATTTAACCGATAAAATATTAAATATATTAGTATTTACACCAAAATACATATACTTAAGTTTTTGTGGTTGCTAAACATGATTCTGCAGTCAGAATTAGCAAATATGAATTTTAGAAAAAGTTCCGTGCAAAAAAATAACTTTTTTTTTCCAGAACCTGTTACTTAATAAATCACTCTATCAACTCACATAAATTTAACGACCGAACAACACCGAGCAACAATGCTTTTAATGTTTGAAAAAAAAATATTAATGAAATATTTAACGTATTTTATTTATTTTTTTGCGCGTTATTGCAAATTATTATCTGATGAAATAATAATAATAAATTAAAATATCAACGGTAATTACATTCCTAAAAATATTCCATTTTTCAAAATAAAAATATCCGCACTCAGTCAGCTTAAATATGAATTTTCACAAAATGCACTTTTACTTATTTGCAATGTCATGCAGTTGTTACCTGCAGCACGTTCAATTTCTAAATGAATAATAGAGACAGGTGCATAGCTGCATACTTAACAATGCGCCCATTAGGAGCTCAAACTATTTCGTTTCCGTTAGCCATATAAAAGAAAAGAAAATTAAAATTCGGATCTTTATTTTTTTCATAATCCCCGGTAGGCGATCCAAATATGCGACGGGTTATATAACAATTTCATTCTTAAAGACCTATCAAAAAATAAACTAATCAATGGAAAAATGAAAAACAAGTTTCATCCCTATGCTTCACACAAAACACAGTACCCTATTTTTCTAAATCCCATTTCAAAGTAATTTTTCATTTAACTAATAACTGACTACGGTATAAAGCCTATAGATGGACGAACACAACATTGACTATGGAATCCTACAAAATAAAAATACTCACACAAGAAACAAATCAGGAATTTTGATGGTAATCTAAAATTTAATAAATCAACGGTAAATCTTTTATTACAATTTTTTTTAAATTTAAACCAGATGAGGGCGAAAAACACAAAAACAAGAAGTGTGAAGTTTCACAAATATAATAAATATTAAACTACACGTTTGAAGGTCAGTCCTAATGAAGCTGAAAAAGAGGTAAATTTTCATATCGAGGAATAATCTGTATAAAAATAAACAATAAAAAGCGATCAACATAAATATTGCGTTGACAATGTCACGGACTGCCAACAATGAAGGTCAAATAGATCAAACAACAAGAGATATTTGAACATTTCCGAATTATGTAGTAAAATTTATGGTATAGAAATATATTTTTAATTATTGTCACCTTACATTACACTAGTAAAGCATTCCAGAGTCCGCATTAATACAATTTTTTTAAAAACATTTTATGCTTGTAATGTTTAGGATACCGAACCAGGCTATAATATTACAAATGCTGCTGAAAATGTGTTAATTTGTAAAACATTTAACTTAATGTATTATTATATCATATCGAAATTAGGAAGGTAGATACATAATATGCGAAAACTGTTGAGAAATAATTCGTTCTTAATATGAAATATTCAAATTAATGTCTTATGGACTTGTGCGTATATGTTGCTAATAACTAATAAACTGATATAAATATACATTAACTATTATAGGTAAAAAGGTAAAAGCGGACCGAATTTGCTTACTTTCTTTTCTATCTAAATTTGTGCCTATCTCAGTAAATGTTTTTTAAATCCACTAGTCCATGCATCACTCTCCCAAATACTTTCCGTTTAAGAAACTGCATATATTTACATCTGTATATTCATTTTTAATATTGAGAACTGAGTACTAAGCATTTACCAGCTTAGAACATATTAAGAATGGGACAAGGTAGGTCCTACTGAAATTTGTTGTAAAAAGTTTGCTGTTAAAGTAATGAAACATTTTTCCATTCCTTTTTCTACTTTCATTTTTAGATTATTCCAATTTGTGTCTTAAAAAAATATTGCTGTATCGTCATCAGAACTCATCATGTCTCCATCTATAGCTACATCATAGAGGTCATGCAAATATGAATTATATAGAGCAAGATCACGTCAAGTGGACCCCCCATTTTCCACTTAATCATAAAAATTAAGTCCATATATTTTTTTCATAAGTAGTTAGTATGAAAAATTGATCCCCCAAACGATTTTGAAAAATTTTAATTTTAACAACAATTTTTTTTACAATGAAAATTTTAGGTATTTTTAATTAAAAATTAGATTTTAAATCAACCGTTAAAGATAAATTAATAACATTTTCAGGATTTACTGTCAAATGTATATATTTTAAGAAAACATTAATAAATAAAAATTATTTTTTTATTATCATATTGTTAATTAACTTTTAAGTTAACAAATGAAAATTTTATTGATTTCTCGGTCAAAATTTAAAGTTTTTTTTCATCAGTCCCATACGTTATTTATCTAAGTTTAAAATTCCGGAAGAAAATTTCACTGCTCGCGATTAGTTTAAACAATATGAATTTATTTATCACAGCGCGCCGGCTGCCGCGCGCTGTCAGAACAGCGGGCGGCCGAGCGTCAGACTACATTGCAGCTTCGGTTGATTATAATTACAATTAACAATTAAAAATATAATTATCAAACGAATTTTATTATTATTATTATTACTTTATACATGATTTACAAGCCAAACGGCTTCGCACTCCCTCCAGGGATTATTCACTCATACCAGGCATACAAAGACGCCAAAAGTATGAAGCTCTGTGGGAACCCTTTCCATGTTATCGGGTCCTAGGTGACGTTGTCTGCTGTATTTCCCATGAATTTTCGGACGGTTCGCGCGGTTGCTAGGAGAATTGCTTTCTGCATCGGCTTATAAAGATGCTCACTAAGGCCCAGTCCCTTGATGTTCTGCAGGAGGTTCTTCGGTATCACTCCAGTTGTTGACAGTATTATGGGAATCGTTTGGACGCTGTTCATTGCCCATTGTCTTCGGATTTGGACCTCCAGATCTCTGTATTTGGCGA
The DNA here is from genome assembly GCA_034092305.1 of Diaprepes abbreviatus. Taxonomy (NCBI): domain Eukaryota; kingdom Metazoa; phylum Arthropoda; class Insecta; order Coleoptera; family Curculionidae; genus Diaprepes; species Diaprepes abbreviatus. The sequence continues at coordinate 7,956,639 of JASJET010000303.1, forward strand.
TCTTCTCGTTGGATTTTGGCCTTAGGTTGTTGTTGTTAGGCACCGCAATGTCGATTAGTGTAGTTCGCCTAGAAATCTTATCTATTAGTACAATGTCTGGTCTATTATGAGCTACTGTTTGATCCGTCAGAACCGTTCGGTCCCAATATAACTTGAACTGGTTGTTTTCAAGAATAGGCTCTGGATTGTATTTGTAATAAGGCACCTTTCCTACCTGTAATAGGTTCAACTTTTCTGCTAACTCTTGGTGGAGTATCTTAGCGGCTGAGTCGTGTCTTTCCTTATATTCGGTTGCAGCAAACGCTTGGCATCCTCCAGTTATGTGCTGAATTGTCTCCGATGTTCGACAGCCATATCTGCATTGGTCATTTTCTATTGAGGGATCTCTAATGATGAACTTCCGATAGTTCTTCGTCGGAATAACCTGGTCTTGGATAGCTAACAAGAAGCCCTCCGTTTCCGGAAACATCTGTCCTGAAATCAACCAGTAGTTCGACGCTGAGTTGTCGACATTGTCCTGATTGACCTCATTTGGATGCCGTCCATGAAGTGGCTTCCGTAGCCAGGTTTGTAACTTCTCTTGGTCTGTTTGGTGGTGAGAAGTAATATCTTGTTCCCTCAACTGTAGCGGTGTTGAATCGTCTGCCTCGCATATTGCTCGATGTAGTGTGGAAGAGTCCGCCAACCTGTGGAAATATGAACGTAAGTTTATTATTTGTTGGTCGAGCTGCTTACCAATATCCACCAATCCTCTTCCTCCTTGGTGTCTTGGAAGCATTGTACGTTCAATGGCACTCCGAGGGTGATGTTTTTGTGCTTTTGTTAGGAGTGTCCTTATTTTTCTTTGCAGGCTTTGGATGTCCGTCCTGCTCCACTTTACAATTCCAAAAGAGTAGCTCAGCGCAGAGCAAGCATACGTGTTATTACTTTTATGATTACTATTATTAGTAGAGAAATTTTATCTTTGTAAAAATCTTATGGACAATGCAATAAAATTTTTTTTTAGTATTACATTGATCAGCGAAAATTAACTGATAATCAATTAAAAATTTTACAAAACCGTGTATTTTATATTTATTTTTGCTTCGTAATTTAGTATGCTATCATTTTAAATTTACCAGTAAGTACTCCATTTTTAGAAAAAAAAAATAAACCGCTCGGTTACGATTTTTATTTGTTTTTTGCGTCTCCACGTAAATAACAAAAGAGAATTTTAAGCAGTCATTTCAATTTATTCGTTAAATAAGTTCAGACGTGAGTTAAATAATTATTAGAAATAAGAAAAACTGTGGTTGTGTCAATTTGTGTTTTGTTACTTAATTATTTATATTCTTTTAATTATTATTTATCTTAGTCATAATTTTTGTGATTTAAAATGGGCCGGGTAAATAAATGTTGCAATCCATTGAATAAAAAGAATCATAAATACGTAATTAAAAATTTAGTTCTGATCAGAGGCAATCGAGCTAACGATTTTAAAGATTTTATTGGATACTACATGTGCAATTCTTGTGAGAGAGCAATATATCTTGGTCGTAAACCTGGAAAACCTGATAATCCTGCTGAAAAACCTGTAAATAATTATGTAAGTATCGATGTGACTGATCCAGAAGTAGATGAGATCGAAGACGATAACACGAAAGATCCGACTTTTAAATGTGATGCTGTAGATAATCAATTAAAAATTAATAACGTTAATAAATTGCTATTAGAGGTCGGTGAAACACCAATAAAATTGAGACGAGTGTCGAGTGTATCTGAGTGTAAAAAAGTAATTCTAACTTCTGTGAAGAAATTAAGTGGTACTAATATTAATCATAAAAATCCAAATGAAGTTCTTGTAAATAATTTTAAGACTGCATTTGACCAAACAAATAGTAGATCCGAAAAAATCCAAGTGTTGACTACTCTTCCGTTAGATTGGTCAATAAAAATGATACGACGCGAATTTAAAGTTTCAAAGAGAATGGTACAAACTGCAAAAAATATTAGAAAAAAATCAGGATTTGCGTCACAGCCTGATACTAAGAAAGGAAAAAGCCTAGGCAATTCAACACTCGATCGCGTTAAAAAATTTTTTTTTATCTGATGATGTTAGTCGTGTGATGCCTTGAATGAAAGATTATGTTACGGTTTCAGAGAATGGTAAAAAAGTTCAGAAACAGAAAAGACTTCTATTATCTAACATAAATGACTTATATAAAAAATTCAAAGAAGCTTTCCCGGATGAAAAAATTGGACAGACTAAATTTCAGACTCTACGACCACGAGAATGTATTTCAGCTGGAAAAAGTGGAACACACAATGTGTGTGTATGCAAAATTCACCAAAATGCTAAATTACAATTGCATGGACTGAAAAATGAACTGAAAAAAAAGGAATTGATCTCCCTGAAAGCTTAAATGACTTGATTCAAAGTTCTGTTTGCGTGCAACCAACATCATCATGTTTCTTTTCAACGTGTAAAAAGTGTCCAGAAGTTGATTTCGTCGTCAAGAAGTTAAAACTATTGATTGATAGTCATGAAATAAAGGAAATAACTTTTAGCCAGTGGAAAAGTACTGACAGGTAAGATAAAAGACAATGTTAACAAATTACTCACATAATTAGTAATCTTAATACACACTTTAGAAGAATAACTTGTTAATTAGATAATTAAATAATTTCTATTTGTTTATTAGTTAATAAGAGTAAAAATTTATCACATTAACATTATTGATACAAAATTATCGAATTCCATTTTATAAATTTATCTAGTTATTATTGTTTTCTATTTTTCTACTCAGTTAATAATCTTACACATTCGTTTTAAATTTTACAGGACTGAAATCGTTGAAGCAACTTATACCAAAGAAGATTTTTTAAGTGAGCTGAAAAATAAGTGGTCAGAGCTATTGAAGCATGATTTTGTAGCAAAATCTCAAGCATCTTTCTTCTCTAAACAAAAAGAATCTGCTGAAGCTGGAGAGTTTATAGTCTGTCTGAATTTCTCCGAAAATTATTCATTTTTTGTTCAAGATGCAATCCAGTCACACCATTGGTCTAATGATCAGGCTACACTTCATCCGTATGTCGCGTATTATAGAGAAAATGATGAAATAAAGCATGAAAATTTAGTAGTAATTTCTGAGAAAGTTAGTCACGACGCAAGTTCGGTCCATCTTTTTAATGCAAAACTAATTGAATTTTTAAAAAATAAATTTGGTGCTCAGAATGTTAAAAAAATTAAGTACTTTTCCGATGGAGCAGCTTCCCAATATAAAAACAAATATAACTTTGCGAACTTAATAAACCATTTAAATGATTTTGGTGTTGAAGTGGAATGGAATTTTTTCGCAACATCTCATGGAAAAGGAGCGTGTGACGGCTTAGCAGGAAGTGTAAAAAGACAGGCCTTCCGCGCTAGTCTTCAACGTGACAAAAATAATCACATTACTACACCACGTTCCTTTTTCCAGTGGGCAGAAGGTTCATTTAAAAAAGTTCATTTTGCTTTCTGTTCCCAACAGGATCATGAACTACATGAACAAAAGTATCAACAACGATTTGAACGCGCAATTACAATAAAAAATACTCGTCAATTCCACTATTTTAAACCATTGGATGCTGTATTATTGGAATGTAAACTTGTATCGGAGGATGAGAAAGTTTTTACTAACAGAGTTTTAAAAAAAAATGAAATTTAGATTACGAGAAGTTCATAAATTTTAATAATTAATTACTAGTTAGTTTTTTCTGTTTTTGTTCAATAATAGAAAATTTATTTATTGTATTAATCATAAAAGTAATAATAATAATAATAAAATTCGTTTGATAATTATATTTTTAATTGTTAATTGTAATTATAATCAACCGAAGCTGCAATGTAGTCTGACGCTCGGTCGCCCGCTGTTCTGACAGCGCGCGGCAGCCGGCGCGCTGTGATAAATAAATTCATATTGTTTAAACTAATCGCGAGCAGTGAAATTTTCTTCCGGAATCTTAAACTTAGATAAATAACGCATGGGACTGATGAAAAAAAACTTTAAATTTTGACCGAGAAATCAATAAAATTTTCATTTGTTAACTTAAAAGTTAATTAACAATATGATAATAAAAAAATAATTTTTATTTATTAATGTTTTCTTAAAATATATACATTTGACAGTAAATCCTGAAAATTTTATTAATTTATCTTTAACGGTTGATTTAAAATCTAATTTTTAATTAAAAATACCTAAAATTTTCATTGAAAAAAAAATTGTTGTTAAAATTAAAATTTTTCAAAATCGTTTGGGGGATCAATTTTTCATACTAACTACTTATGAAAAAAATATATGGACTTAATTTTTATGATTAAGTGGAAAATGGGGGGTCCACTTGACGTGATCTTGCTCATAGTAAAAGTCCAAGCACTCTACCTTGGGAGACTCCATATTCAATTACTCTTTTATCAATGTAAATACCTCAAACCTTAACTTTTTGTGTTCAGTTTGTAAGACACGATTTTAACAGATTTTATGAATAATCCCTGACACCCAAGTTCTCAAGAATACGAATACGTGGCAATTGTACATGATCGACTATGTCAAAATCTTTGACTACTTATAAATACACATTCATTGTTAAACAAAATATGCTACTATCCGTCGACCTTCCCTCCCTGAAACTAAACTGCCTATCTGAGAAAACATTATTATTTTTTAAGAAATCATTTTGTTTTTTTTAATATTTCCTGGAAAGTTTTGTCAGATTCAGTCAGGGAAACCGGATCCTTAATATGAAATATAACTTAAAATTTTATTTAACAATTTTTATTTATTTGTAGAAATGATTGCAAATCTTACCTGCATACTTAATTTTTGATTTCAAAATAAGCAAAGCAATATTATTCCTATATGTTTCTTTCTGATAACCAGGATGTACAATAACGTGACTTATAGGAATATCTTGTACTGGAAGACCACAAAATTCTTCTCCACAATCTATGTCAGTGTTAGTGGCCCATTCTCCTGCTCGAACTAGGTTTCTTAGAAAATAAATATTTTTAAATTTTACTATAAGCAATGGTAAAAGTGTGTTTGATACAAGATTTGCACAATAAAATTGTTTAGGTAATCAATAAAAAATTTCATTTTTATACAAAAGTCGAATTAAAAATTGAAATTTAAATGAACGAAGCTATTAATTTTATTCATTGTCCGGAAAATACGAGTCTCCGTCAGAAGAAATCAGTAGAAATATAATTGAAACAAAATTAGAGTTGGAAAACAAAATAACACAGATATACAAGATTCTGTTGCTGGGCAACTGGGTGTCATTTCCAAAGTAATTTGCTGTATAGAATCCATATCCGCTAAAATTCGCCCAACATGTCAGGATTTTGAAATATTTGAAGTTATGTACTCGAAAAATGTTTTTTTTGGCTACTTTTGAAGTTATGTACAAGACGCCCAAATTTTTTTGGTTTTTTTTTTCTAGTTGTATCATTTAATACTACCCATACTCTTAAAAATAAGTTATTGAGCGGTCCTCTATGAATTTTTCTTGCAAAGTTATGGCCATTTTAGGTTTCTGGGGGCACTGAGTACAAATAAGATACTGCTCAATAACTTATTTTGAAGAGTAAGAGTATTATTAAGAAAAGACAAAAAAAAATTGTGCATCCTGAACATAACCTCAAAAACCTCATTTTTTTTTAGTATGTAACCTCGAATATCTCAAAATCTTGAAATGGGCCAATTCGGACCTCGAATTCAGATTATACACAGAAAATGACTTCGGAAGTAATCTCCAGTTGCCCAACACCCATCAGTACCCCATTTTTTGTAGAGCTGTGTAATTCAAGAATAAGTAATGTTACTAGGATTACCAAATGTAAAAATTTGTCGGAATATAACATTATTCTGGGACATATCCTTGAAGCAATGAAAAAATAACATTTGGAAATAAGTAGCAATGCAGAAATGAAAGCCATAATTCGGTGGGTTATTATACTTTATGTCCTGAAGTAAGCGAAATGCAAGCGTATGTAGAATCGCATGTGATTTTTTTTTAAGTTGGTACAACTGTAAGTGATGATCATAGGAGATTACCTTACCCTACAAACATTAGGAAATAAGCTACTTTCGAGGCGATTGTCACCACGTCGAGATTAATTGAGTAAATAATTTACAATAACTTTTATGTTTTGAACAAAACTAACTGTATGCAAATATTGTGAATATTACATAATGCCTATCCGGAAGGTAGTATGTTATGTATAAATATTTTTGAGTGGCGTTAGGCGTTTGCTAAAGATATAGAAGAAATTCGCATTCTGGACAATCCAAAACATTACCTGACTACGATTATGTCGCTCAAATAAATTATGTTGTACGCGTAAATTTTCATATCTTCAATAAAGAGCTAGCTCATGAATTAGAAATCTAAATAACTACGTGTCGTGTGATTTTAGTTGAACAATTGAAATAAAGGGCGTCGCTTCTCGAATGATGCCATTAACACTGATTTTTCTCCAATGTAGATCTCTTCTAAGAAGTTTGTCAGCATAGGCAGCAACCTCACTGCATCATTATCGACGTTAAGGAATGGATATAGTATCGAAATCGAGACTGAAGAAAAGCAACAAGAGAACATCAAAGTAAATAAAAAATCAAAATGATATCATTCGATATCAAGGGTCGATTCACCAGAAATTCCTTCTGAAAGGCCAAAGGATTAAGAAGAAATGTTATTTAGCAGGTATACGTCGTGTGCATGAGATCATATGTACCAGTTCACATTCCACTCATTGTTCTTGAGTTTTTGACAAAAATTAAACAAATATTATTGCACAACCACCATATTGGACTAACATACTATCTAGTTACTGTTTTTTTTGTTTCCGAAATTAATTATATCATTCAAAAAATATCGTTTTGAAACCATCGAAGGAATAAAAAAAGGTTCGCTGAGTGAACTAAAGCTTATAAAACAAAGTGCGTACACGGCGCTACTTAAAAGCTGGAGACACATGTTGACAGATATGTATGGCCTGTAATGGAGTATACTTTAAAGGAGACCAAATAATTATAGATAAATATTTGGCATTTCATGCTTTTTTGGGATTTCGTTTATTTCGACAAAAGTTGTCTCAACAAGAGATGATCAATTAGTAGAAAATTGGATTGTTTTAAGTTTGGTTGCATCCGATCAGATATGACTTATGTTTGGCTCGGACGACATTTGCTCAGTAACTGTAATGGCAACCGATGGAATTCGGCTAGAGATCATATTCTATTTTTGGGCCAATATCTCTGGTGATTTTGAGCACAAAAAACGAGAAAGTTGCATCGTGTCTCATGGAAATGAGTTTACCATGACTGCTGATAGTCGATTAATTACGAGGCCTCCAGCCTCCGCCAGTCCAGCAAGACAAATATTTGAAGCCAACATTGTAGAAAAAACATCACAAGTCCGGCATTATAGCTGTCTGGGAATCTGACTGCGAAATTAAGAAGGCAATTCAGTATCAAAACAAGCGTCATATAAGCGTGGCTTTAGTTAGATGCTGAGTCGAAAGTTTTTTGTTTTTTTTTTGGAGATGATTCATGACAAGTTTATAATATAAATATTCGTTTTCTTGAAAAATCTTTATTTTAACTTAAGTAGATTTTAATCATCAATTTATCTAAAAAACTCATTATCTGCTACTTGTAAATCTAAAAACAAATTTTCCAATGCCTTTTTTAACAGATAAAACTTCTAAAATAACTCTTAAGTATTTTTCTTCTCCTTAAATCATCACTTTTTCTGTTCATTGCTACTCCTTCCCAAACAGTGGACGAACAATCTGATTTTTTTGAAAATACATGCAACGAAAAAGTAACATTGTTTTAGCTGTACTTTTACTTACAATTTATAATTATCAGCCTTAGCCAAGGCACAATGGGCTGCGGTTAGAATGACTTTATTACTTATAATGGATCCAGTGCAAGGAAACTTTATTTCTCCATTTAAAACATCTAAAATTTGAACGTATTTATTTAAATTTTGCCAATTTTATTTGTTGATTGTTTATTATGAAGAAATCAGCCAAAAGTATAAATTCAAATTTTAAAAGAAAATTGATAAAAGAATATTTAAACGCCTTGTAACCTAAATAATCCTTACTTCTAAATCCAACTCTAATAACCCATGGATATGCTCCAATTCCATCGTAGCCTTCCCCTTCCACTTGCGACTGTCCACATTTAACTCCATCTACAAATTTACCTGGTGATGATGAACCTACCCTATTAATTGAGTTGCTTTCTACTTGTGGGCAGCATACTAGGCCTGAACCTTGGTAACCGCAACTTAGTTCCCCTAATCTAGAAGAAATGTAGACATTTTCCTAATTTTATATTTATGGAAACTAATCTGAGTTTATAGAATTGGCAATTTATAAAAAAAAAATAAGAGTATTTCGTTATATATTATCAATTAGCATAAAATGTATAGAAATATCGACTGCTATTTAAAGTCTTCAGATCCTTGTTTTTAACAATGTATTGCCAAATAAAAAATAATGTCAAGTAAAACAATACATGAATGAAAACCGAAAAAGTATTACTATCGTATTGTTTATCTTTCATTGCATACATATAAGAAAACTTTCCAAAATGTGCAAATTTGGTCTATATATATATATACTCATTTTTTCATCATCCAGACAAGTGATGATTATGACAAAGATACCATTATATGATAATGACACAAAAGTATTTACGATTTACATAAAGTACTAGTCCAAATGAATTCAAATTTAAGTTCGCGAGTCAATATTTAACATCAGTTAATTTGTTAATTAATCAATATGATTTGGTTTTAGCACTTTGCGATGATTTCAAATCCTTTTGAAATATACAATGCCAAATATTTAGTTGTCAGTCCACGTTTCGACTGTTTTTCCCAGAAATGCTGCTAATTATTGAAACATGAAACTAGAGTGATCTCATTTTTAAAGTGTGTGCCCTACACTTTGCCATTTAAATTATAAAATTTTTAATCTACATTAATAAGTTGTGCTGGTAGATGTGATGCGCATTGCCATCAAAAATTAAAGTAGTTCGAAAAGACAAAGAGGTTATATTAATTTTATCTATGCACAAAAGGCAGGGCATATAAAATAATATAATTCATTAACTTGAACTTAACGGACTTTCACGAACCAATCTTCGAAATGTTAGAGAAAATAAGTTATTAAAATAAGACATTATATCAATTAAAAAAGATTATAAAACAACAAAACTTGCAAGACAATGATCTGCTACCACATTTATTGGATTGAAACCAGTATTTGGAATTACGAAGCCTGCTGAATAGCAGGGGTGATAAAAAAAACAACACCATATTGCGGCCCACAGGCACAGCAAGCTTTTCCTGAACAGGCCATCTGGCAAACGAAGCAGATAACAGATCAGGCTGATGACATGACTAATAACTGGCCACTGCTGCCTAGGGACATATCTACCCACAATGGGCATTTCCATCCAATATGTAGACTGTGTGAGGAAGAAAATGAGATGGCCTCACACATCATCTTCGAATGAGAAGCTTTAACTTACTGAAGACATCTTCAACGATCGATCAAAACGAAAGGCTTATACCCAGAGGGTAAACCAGTGAACAAACTGCTAAACCTTATTAAGGCAACCAACTTACTTACCTATAACAGATATATCAGGCAACACACACACAATAAGTCTTAGGGTTTGTTTGAAGGTTGTAGACAATGTTGAAGATTGACTAAAATGTGATTGTCGGACTTGCATTGTCTTTATTTTTATTTATTTTTATGACGTTTCGATTAGGTTGTATCTCTAATCGTTATCAAGTATAAACTGAATGTTTTGTCTTAAGACTACGAGCTTATATAGGGACTGTGTCCACTGAAGCGCAAAGTTTCGTTTCACTGTACACACCTCGATGATTTGATGTTACAAAGTAGTGGTTGCCAAAGATTAGGTATCTCAACACTCGGTTTACTGAAGATTTCATTATTGTTTTTAATGTAAGCTGCTTCCATAAATTTTCTTTTTTTCATGTTGGGTTCCATATATATTGCCGCAGCCTCAGACCATTTTATGTGGTGTTGTTTATCCCAGACGTGTTCTGCAATACCTGATCTCGACGTTTCCTCTTTTCGTGTATGAGTTTTATGTTCCTTAATTCTAACTTCTAGTGGTCGTTTCGTTTCTCCAATATACATTTCACCACACTCACATGGAACTTTGTAAACAGATTCTTTCTTATCGGTACTTTTTAGTTTTGTTTTTGTTAAATGAGTTCTAAATATATTTCCTGATATAAAAGCTGTTTTTATATTATAACACTGGTAATTCGTCTTATTTTCTCCGAAGTTCCCTTAATGTACGGAATTGTAAAGAAGGAATGTGTTTCTTGCCGTCCAGTGTTCGTTCTTCTAAAATTATTTAAAACATCGTCAATTAGTTTCAAAGGATAACCATTCTGTTGTAAATCGGATTCAATATTTGCTACCTCTTTTTCAATGAATCGGGATTATTACATAAAGATATAGCGCGATTATAGAGGTTGCGTATAATTCCCCGTTTTCTTACAACAGAATGATTAGAATTATGATTAAGATATTGTCCAGTATGTCTTGGCTTTCTGTATACTGAAGTTTTAATAGTTTCATTGAGCGATTCACCATGACATCTAGGAAAGGCAATTGATCATTTACCTCTTTTTCCATAGTAAACTTAATTGTAGGTCGAATGTTATTTAAATGTGTCAAGAAATCATTAAGTTCTTGATCATTGCCCTACCATACGATGAAGGTATCATCGACATATCTCAACCAGACTTTCGGTTTTACTGTTGCCGTTTCCATGGCATGAGTTTCGAACCATTCCATATATATATATTGGCGATGACTGGAGAGAGTGAAGAACCCATCGGAAGTCCGTCGTCTTGAGTGTAGTACCTGTCCTTTACTTGAAAGTAAGCACTACGCAGGCAACACTCCAAAAAATCCATCACCCCGTCCAGTGGTCTGCTGTTTGAGATATGTTGATGATACCTTCATCGTATGGAAGGGTAATGATCAAGAACTTAATGATTTTTTGATACATCTAAATAACGTTCGACCTACAATTAAGTTTACCATAGAAAAATAGATAAATGATCCTTTCTTAGATGTCATGATGAATCGATCAAACGAAACTATTAAAACTTCAGCATATAGAAAGCCAACACATACTGGACAATATCTTAATCATAGTTCTAATCATTCTGTTGTAAGAAAACGGGGAATTATACGCAACCTCTATAATCGCGCTATACCTTTATGCAATAATGCCGATTCATTGAAAAAGAGATAGCAAATATTAAATCCGATTTACAACAGAATGGTTCTCCTTTGAAACTAATCGACGATGTTTTAAATAACTTTAGAACAACGAACACTGGACAGCAAAAAACGCATTCCTTCTTCACAATTCCGTACATTAAGGGAACTTCGGAGAAAATAAGACGAATTGCCAGTAGTTATAATATAAAAACAGCCCTTAAATCAGGAAATACACTTAGAACTTATTTAACAAAAACAAAACCAAAAAGTACCGATAAGAAAGAATGTGTTTACAAAGTTTCATGTGAGTGTGGTGAAATGTATATTGGAGAAACCAAACAACCACTAGAAGTTAGAATTAAGGAACATAAAACTCACACACAAAAAGGGGAAACGTCGAGATCAGGTATTGCAGAACACGTCTGGGATAAACAACACCACATAAAATGGTCTGAGGCGGCGGCAATATATATGGAACCTAACATGAAGAAAAAGAAAATTTATAGAAGCAGCTTACATTAAAAACAATAATGGAATCTTCAGTAAACCTAGTGTTGAGATACCTAATCTTTGGCAACCACTACTTTGTAACATCAAATCATTGAGGTGTGTACAGTGAAGCGAAACTTTGCGCTTCAGTGGACACAATCCCTATATAAGCTCGTAGTCTCAAGATAAAACATTCAGTTTATACTTGATAACGATTAGAGATACAACCTAATCGAAAAGTCGTAAAAATAAAAAAAATAAAGACAATGCAAGTCGGACAACCACATTTTAGTCAAGTCTTAAGGTTGCAGGATAAAGGCTCCTTAACCTCGACCTGCTATATCACCTAATCAATCAATCACAAGATCTGAGTGACAGTGCAAAGTCAAAAGAGTCGAGACATGGTACTTCTTGATTGTGAGAGATTTTCAGAAATATTAGTTGCCTAACGGTATCAAGATTTACATAAGAAAGCTGGAGTGTATAACCATTGTAACAGTGCTGACGAAATTTATCAAAATAATCAAAACCAGAAATGGTTTATGGATCGCTATCAAAAAAATTTAAAAAAAATGATGACACACATTATGAAATTCCGAATTCAACGGCAAAAATTTTTTCCTGCTGTGTACACCCCAAGCTATCACACGAAACCACCTCTTCTTACTACTGCTTTTTTCTCACTAAGTAAGGCCGCATTATAGGTATTACTCAAATCATAATAGTATAATGAGGGGTTCTCTCTTAAATCTTTACCACGAGCCCCTAGTCAATCTACATAGTTGTCAAGGTATCAAGAAACCAAGGCTTAGCCTTTTGTGACGTTTTAAAAGTAAATTTCGTAACTTCAAACCATGAAATTATGTTGCTTAATGTATAATATATAGATAAATAATAAATACTGCTTCAAAAAAACACTTTAATTTTAAATAATTTTAAAAACACATTGTTTCAACGAACGGCGTAAAAAATTTTATTGCCGTGAAATAAAATGTTAATCAAAAAGCTCTCGCCCCTCTGTTGGCTCGTATGTACTCTTTCGACGAAATTTTTCAATGTGTTGAAATAATTGTCTCTAGAATTCGGCATTTAATTTCTTTTTTGAGTTCTTGAGTCTTTCAAAGGATGGTTCACACAAAACTTGTTTTTAAAAATCACCATGCCCGGTTTTTTTTACTGAAATGATTTACCAAATTATAAACTGACCATTGAAATTTTTAAAATTTTGTATGCAAAAAGTTCAATAATATTTTTTACTATTATAATCGAAAAATCTCTTGCTGTGAATAGACATTTTCACAAATGCTATTATTTATGTAATTATTTAGAAGAAAGTGAATTTAAAAATTTTAAAAAAGTGATAAACACTTACTTATCTGTTAATACACATTGATTATTCAAGATGTTAGAAAGAACAGGACATGAGCTTAATGGCACACATTCACTACTGGGAGGACAGATTGCTCTTTTCCTTAGTCGATGATGGTCAGAAGCTGTTGCCTCCGATATGTCGGGCTCTTTAAAGGACTTTGTATAATCTGAAACAAAAATAAAATTTATATATCATCGAAATTTGCATAGAAAATTAAGAATAGATTTAGAATAAAGGAACAAAAATGAAACTAAAATATATAAAAGCCATCCAGGCAGATCCTTAGAAAATATTTATCAGACATCCTAGTAGTCGGGAGCCCAGTGGGTTTTCGTAGACAATGAAGACATGACATGTTTTTTATATATATTTTGACTCCCTAATTACGAATGTCAAGGGTATATTCCCGAAAAATGATCAGATAATTTGCTATAAATAAAAAAAATTGTTAATAATCAAAAAATTATTTTTTTTTTGTAAAACTAAAAATATTTTTATGTTCCTCGGTCCATCCTAGTCAAAAAGTGTTTTGTGATTTTTCCATCCAACGCATAGTTTTGAAAAATGACATTTTTGTCCCTTTTCAACATGTATAACTTTTAATTAAATATTTAAATATTTTTAGATTCTGTTCCCAGCAATTGATAGTTCAAGGTTTTAAATATCTTCCTCTTTTAATTTTTCGGTTAAATTTTAAACCTAGGAAAAAACTTCGCATAACAGCACTTACTTCATATATTCTACGAAAATTCTTAAGATTTACGTCCACTAGTTTATGAGATATAAATAAAACTGAAAAATTAAATTTTCAGTATTTCAATATTAGTTTGGGAGCTAAGCGGGTGTAGCCACTTTTAGACCTCCCCTCCCTTATTATTTTGATGTGATTTTTTGTATTTTGGTCCTGGAAATCAAATTTTCGAGGGTATGAGTTCCAAAAACTTGTCAGTTTTTTTTGTTCTTAACAATTTAATTGTTTAAATGTCTATAAATTAATTACCTTGGCTATTTATAGATGGTCTGATCAGCTAAATCGATTGTACTCTTTATTAGAAACGTCCTGAAATTTGAATTTTCAAAAAATATTGATTAAAAAAAGTCACGCAAAAATTAGTGTAAAAACATTGCAAAATAGAATTCGCTTCTAACTAAATCGATCATAACTCAGCTTCTAAAAGTCAAATGGAGGCCTATAAACGCTTTAAATAATGGAAATTGTTGTGACTTTTGAATGAACTTTGCCAACAAATTTTCTGGTTATTAATAAAAAGCTACAATAGATTTGAAATTTTCACCTAAAATTCGTAAAGATATTTGTTTATAAGATTTTTTTAGTGATAACTTTACAAAGCGATAAAGATGACTAGAGCTTTTGACCATCATTCTACGTTTCAAAATAGAGATTTTAAGCTTTTATAGAGTTATTTCGATTCTTGGTCGCCAAATAATCGCTATTTTAAAATGCCCTAATGGGTAAGAGTTTGCATCGTGGAGCACGGGAGTTCGCGCGGATACTCGCGCTCTAAATCACGTGATTTCAAAAAAGGGTTATTAGCAACCCTTATATTTGGTCACGTATATAGGCTGAAAAGAAATTTTTGATTAGTTTCTGATATAATACCCCGTTTTCTTAAAAAAAAATATATATAAACCAAGGAGTATAATAGTATGGTCATTAAGAAAACTTTTTTACTTAAAATAATTGAAAATTTGATAAAATTTTTAGCTCAAAGTTACATGAAAAGAATGCTGGTAAGGTGAGCCAAATTTGATTTTTAGTTATAACCGCAAATCTACTATACTCCTTGGTTTATATTTTTTCTAAAGGAAAATATCAGAAATTAATTGAAAATTTCTCTTGAGCCTGTATATATGCGATCAAATATGAGAGTTGCTAATTAGCAGTTTTCGAAATCATGTGATAGGACGCACGAGTGCCTGCGTGGACTAATGTGAGCCACGATGCGCGCTTTTATCCATCAACGCATCTTAGAACAGTGATTACTCGGCAACCAAACATCGTTAGTAGCTCCATATGAACTTAGAATCTTCGTTTTGAAACATAGAATCATATCAGCTAGTCATCTTTGTCATTTCATAAAGCTATTATTAAAAAATGCTTCTAACCAAATATCGTTATGAATTTTAGGTGGAAATTACAAATTTAAACTATTGTAACTTTGTTACTAATAATCAAGAAAAATATTTGGCAAGGTTTTTTCTAAAGCCACAAAATTTTTCTTCAATTTAAGCATTTGTATGCCTCTATGAGACTTTTAGAAGCCGAGTTATGATCGACTTAGGGCGGAACTCTATTTTAAAATAATTTTACACTAAGTTGTGCATAACTTCTTTTATAATTAATATTTTTTACAATTTGAAAATTCAGGACGTTTTTAATAAATGGTACAATCGATTTGGTTGAGCAGAGTACTTATAGTAGGCAAGGTAACAACCAAATTGTTAATAATAAAAAAAATTGACTTGTTTGGGGACTCGAAAAATCGATTCTCCGAATCAAAAGGCATAAGAATGCGTAAAAATATTAGGAAGACCTTAAAGTGGCTGCGAAACCTGAACCGCCTGAACTATATGCTCTTCTATAAAAATATACTTGCTATCAATTAATTTAGTTTTTTGTTTAACCCACCTTCAAAAAGCAATACAGTTATTATTAATTATTCTTCTTTATGTCAAATTATAAAAATCGTTACACAAGTATATAACAATAAATATAAAGTGAAATGACGTTACAAAAAAATATCGAGGAAATTTGTATTATATTTCATATTTAGTAGTCTCATTCACAAAATATAAGACCTCTCTTTAATTTTCTAAAAGGAAAATTTTAAAAATCAGAAAGATTTTAACATAGCAGCAGTTCCATACAGTTAGATCATGTTTACTAATTTATAAATTTAAAAAATTGTTCAAAATTTAATCGAAATAAAGAGTTCAGATCAGATGACAAATCTGCCAAAAGATTCGTTGGTGCGGATTTGTTCTAAATACCATTGACAAAACGTTACTCTGCGCTCATCATCTCCGAGATGTAAATGTTGCACTATTTTAAATATATATGGATGCTATTTATACTTTTTCAAGATTCTTATAGCGTCAGATCTTGTTACATCAATTTCATCCTGTATTTTTCTACAGGATGATGAAGTTGTTGCTGCTGCGTAAAATAACACATTTGTTTCTGTTCTCTCCCTGTCTTCTTTAACATATATTTGGGAGAGCTGAATAAAAAATCCGCATTCAGCAAGATTTCTTTTTAAACGAGCAAATATGTTTGGAAAGGGTTTCCCTTTTTTCTAGATATTTAACATGAAGGAAAACGATCGCCAGATATGAGAAGTTATCTTAATGATTACGCTTTAAATACATTACCTATTGAAATATAGTTCAGAAACTTCTTGGGGACTTTCATTGCTTTGTATAAAACATACTAATATATCGTACTTTTCATAATTAACATAAACGGCCATTGTAAATGCAAAATAAAGAAAAACTAAAATAAAAACATCTACGTAACAAAAATAATTCATAAATAATAACCATCTGACAAAACTGTGAAGTTTTGAACATATGCCTTTTATTTCTTAGAAATTAGCCATTGCCAACATATCACTACATAGTATAAAACAAAGTTGCTTTCTCTGTCCCTATGTCCCTTTGTATGCTTAAATCTTTAAAACTACGCACCGGATTTTGATGCGGTTTTTTTCAGTAGATAGAGTGATTCAAGAGGAAGGTTTGTATGTATAATAACATCCATTAAATAGTGGAGAAATACTGTTATTTTGAGGTTCCTAATGTGATGTCGTTAATTATCATATTTTTTTCCGCTTACATTGCAAACGCAGGCTGAACCCTACGAGATTTATCAAAATAATGTACTAATTATTTGTACACATTGAAAAGGTCTACAGAAAACTCCGCGATGGTATATGTCTATCTCTCATGGATATCCCACAATAACATTTTTTTGTCATTTACTTTTTACGACAAATAATGGCAAATTTTGAAGCGATTTTAACCAATACAGCATTAATCCTTATCCAATTAAATAGCTTAAATACATTGTTGATTTAATATAGATCTATATGGTCCTTTACAGCACAAGATTTAAATGAATACTTTCGAAGATATTACAGATTTAAAATTGCGGGAAGTAGCGCTTGCGGCGGTACTGGCCGACCGGGGCGGCGGCAGCGTGCCTATAAATAGCGCGTCGGAGGCCGATGTAATAATTGTTGTAAAAATAAAATAAATAGTCACAGTTTTTCTGTAGTGTATTTAGTATCAGCATTGCACCCGTGCGAAGCCGGGGCGGGTCGCTAGTTACAAATAAAGTAAATTATTAAAAATACCGAATTTTTGAGACTGTTTTTCAAAGTAAAATAAATACATAACATACAATCTTTAAAATAATATATCTATTTAAAAAACCATAAGTTTGGTTAAGATCTCAAAAACTAAACTTTTTGGAAAAAACTGACTGCGTCATTGAATTCTAGGTATAAAAATCAGTTTTCACCTTTTTGACAAATTAACGTATAACTAAAATACGAGATTTTCAATCCTGCTGTACCAATTTTGAACAAAATAGAGAGATATTCAATTTTTATCACGCCATATTAAATTGAATTTTTAAAACAGTTTTAAATTTGCAATTTACACCTTTAAAAATGCTCCCATACCAAATTTTTACAAAATCAATAGATAAAAATTTTTAGTCCGACATATTGGATCCGCCATATTAAATTTTTATATAATAATTATAGAATTGTTATGTATGACCTCGAAAACTCTTCCACACCAATTTAGGAGAAAATTGGACCAAATTAATTTTTTTGTCCGCCATATTATCAGCGCCATCTGGGATTTTACTGAAACAGTTTTGGCTAAAATAATATAGGACCACCGCAGCAACATTCGGAGTAGTCGAATTACATAAATAAGAAAATTATCGAATCCTATTTTAAAAAACGGACGAACTACTAAACCAATGGTCACCAAAGTTCATCTATAGCTTTATCATATATTCTCAAGTGTTGTAGGTAATATAAGGATTAAAAATTATTTCTTATTTTGATCGCTAGATGCAGGGGCGGATCCAGCCTCTTTCTTTCGAGGGGGGGCGGGCGGTGATATCATAAAACTACAGTTTTGCAAGCAAAATCAGTTTGTCCACGGTAGGGGGGGGGACACCAGAAACGTTCCAATTTCTAGTGTAAAAGGCAGGGTCGGGTCTATTTTTCTGAATTTGAAGCTCTTGTAGAGGGGGGGAGGGTGCCATCAGCATACACATTCCTAGTACAAGAGACAGAATCGGGTCTATATTTCAATTTAATTTCTGTCGGTGAGCAAAGTACATCTTACAGTGTGTCTTTGGTGATTTACCTTGTTTGCGTTTGTTTTTATATATTATTTGAGATTAGTGAGATACCCAAAAGATATCGCTTCCACCTCTATATTTATTCCAAAATAGTTAAATCAAGGCATTTTTTCTCAACAAAAACTTATTAAGATGAATGTTTATGTTGCATTAAGATATCAATATATAAATAATAATGTTAAAAGCTCTGTTGAGATGTGTTCCAATATGACAGGAGTTGGGAAATCCACTATATGCCGAATACTGAAGGAGAAAAAAACGACTGGAATTGAAGTACTCCCAAGCTACATTCGATCACAGGCAGACCAAAAACCTCGTTGGAAAAAGAGATGAAAACTGTAATAAAAGGAGTTGTACATACATTTTATTATGAGACGCAGATCTCAACCGTCAAACAAAATTCTAACTAAAATCAATGAAGATCGAAATTTACCTGAAATTAAAAGAACTGAGCTCTGGAAATTGTTCTGAGAACTTAATTTTTGCTGCGAAATACCAGATAGGAAATCTGTTCTTATAGATCGTTCGAAAACTGTCCGTTGGAGAAGGAAATATCTCTCTCAAGTAAAAGGTAGAGTTGCTAGAAATAACACAACTTACAAAATTAGTAATTTAACTGAGCTTTTGAAAGATTTTTTTGAATAAAGTTACTGCGAAAAATTGAAAAAAATCCATATAATAAAAGAATCAAACAAAATGTGGAAACCCGATCTCATGATCGGTGAGATAGAGGAACCAATTATAATTAATTTAAGCGAAGATAGCTTCATTGACTTTGATTACGAATTAGATACGTCATGTTTACTAGTGTAAACACAATTTGTTATTTAAATTTTAGTTTTTGTTGTAATTAATTGTTTAATGTTGTTTATATATTTTTTATTTTTTTTATATATTTTTATTTTAATGTGTCCCACTCTTGAATTTTATATATTTAATTCGATTTAGCAGTAACTTTTATATTATTTTATTATTGTATTTGTGTCTTTTTCTTGAGTAGAATTAACACGTTTATTTTATTTTATTGGGGCTATCGGATTTTCATATAATAAAGTAAATTAAATTAAGATGTCATTGCAATAGAAATAGAAATACGTAGGTATAATTTTAACTGTAATGTAATTAATTACATTTGAATCCCTTTTTAGTGTTTAATTGTAATTCCGCAGATGGTTTAAGAAATAAATAAACTCAATATCCTAAAAATGTTTTTAATTAATAATAAAATGACCGATAACCCCAACAAAATTTTAATATTATATGGACGAATTTATTTTTTCATAAATGTTTAACTTCTTGTATTTTTGACAATGAGTATAAGGCAACGTTTGAGTCTGAATGTGCCCAAAACGGTTTCTAAGCCAAAATAAAAAATAAAAATACAGTTTTGATTTGTGCTAAATATGCAAAAATTATTTACATTTTGTAATGTATGTGAATTATTACGAAATCATAAGAAATAAAATAATATTATAAAAACTTTTTATTTTAAGTTTATTACCGAAATAATATTCTATGCCAAAAATACTTAGTGATAAAATAAACCTTTTTCCGACGCCTATGACAAGGATTAAAATCCTTTTTAACACGTCACACCAAATATCTATTGTAATCCAACCCAAGTGGTCCATTATTATAGACCGGTACTTTTGATTACAAAATTTGTAACCCATTCCTATGAAAAATATATGTGTCTAACAGATTTTGCCAATGACACCAGACTGAAGAACACAGGTAGTTTGCGAAGAAAAAAAGGGTAAAAAATGATTTATTACTCTCTCTAATTCTTGAATAAGCTATAGTATAAGAGGCAAAATCGGATCTATTTTCCTGAACTCAAAACTCTTGGGGGGGGGATCGCCCCCACCGCCCTCCCCTTGGATCCGCGCCTGGCTAAATGGAGTGCCGTTACGTTTTCAGCATATTTTCTAATGGCAAGGCTCTTTTCTTCTTTCTTCTTCTTCTTTCTAACACAGTTAACCATGCTAGCACGCTATTGCCTGTTCATTGCCATCAGGTCTTCCCCGGAAGATGAGGTCCAGCATTCTCGCAATCGTTTTGGTGGTCTTCCCTGTGATCTTTTTCCTTCTGGGTTATTCATTTTTTTGCTTTTAACGAGTCTACCGTCCTCCATTTTCCCTACATGTTTGTTCCAGAATCTTCGTCTTTGTCTAACCCATTTTCCTATGTCCTGTATCCCGCATTGTTGTCTGATATCTTCATTCCGTATTCTGTCGTGTAGAGTTTTGCCTTGTGTCCTTCTTAATGTTTTCATTTCGACTGTTCTCATACTTTATAGAGTTCTTCCTGTATCTGGTCTTGTTTCTGCCGCGTATGTTATGATGAGTCCTAGAGCCGTTTTATATATCTTAGTTTTGCTTTCAGTATTAAGGTATTTGTTCTTCCACACAATTTCTTTTAGGCATCCCGAAATTCTAGCCGCTTTCATCGTTTGCTCTCTTACTCGCATGCCTTAAATATGTGTCAATAATTTTTGCAAAAATATCTAATTTTCGACGTAAATAAAAAATAAGTTTGCTGTTCCAGATTTATTCTTTCTCTCTGTCAAATGCGAGCAAAGCTGGGACGGGGGATGCTACTTTGACGAAATAACCCCTTGACCAATAGAAATTTGTCAACATTAAATATGTTTTGCTTTAAAACTATTGTGTGTCTGGAGAGTCTTTTTAAAGGCTAACAACAAAGTCATATATATATCTTATCAGTAGCTAAACGGGACAGATGCTTAAAGCAGACTGTATGTCCGGATAAAACTGGGCTAATTTTTTCATTTGCATGACGAATTTTTGAGCAAGTCTGTGACCTTTAATAACAAAGCACACTGCTCTTTATGTATAGTCATATTAATAAAATTGTGCTTTGTTCATATACAAAATTTAACAATAATGTCGCCAAAAAAAAATCAAGGTCACTCATAATGATCGAACATAATAGGCGGTCAACCGTTTAAAAATCAAACCATGCGCGCGTCGCCTCATTAAAGAATAACAAATCAATTACAATCTTATAAGGGACGACACGAACAAAAAACAATTAAATATTAAATTAACACGTTATCTTAATACATAAATTAACCCATTTGTTTAACTTATTATTTAATAAACATTAACCTTCGCGTATCAGCAAACGTTCCTTACCAAAACGGATAACATCCGGTCATTTTTCCTGTTAACCAACATGTTTGTTTCTAATTAGGGGCGTTTGAAGATTTGTATTTCTATTTTTTAACTAACAAATAAAATGTTAGATTAAGTTGTTAATTTGTAACGGGCTGTTAAGTTTGTGATTGTCCTTGGAGCCATATGCATTTTCAAAGAAATATTTAAAGTAAGAATATCCGTCGTTGGTAGCCAATTAATTGCTTGTGTTTTCTGTGCGATATATGTTTTTTTTTTTTTTTTAATTTGAATTGTATGTCGTCATGTTGTGAAACTAGAGGAGATGAAAAATAGCGTATTACGTATCTCGCCTCATAGGGTCGAGATACGAAATAAATTAAAATAATAGTATAGGGGTCAGGGGATCCGAAGTGACCCCTTTAATTTAAATGAACCCACCCAAGTTTTTTTTTTTATATATTTTGAGACTCTGAACAATAATTTCTAAGATGAAATTTAGTCCGTGTGGGGACTTTGAGTGATTTTAAGCAAAAAAGAATCTTACTAACTTTTACGTTCGACATTTAGTTTCCGAAATAATTGATGTTAAACAATTAAAAAATGTGTGTTTTTGCGATTTTTCAACGCTAATAACTTTTAACTAAATGAACTTTTTTAAATTTTCTTGACAGAAATCGAGAGCCTGAATCAGTATCTATAAGTTACAATCAAATGCCGTGCGAAAAAGTTACGGCTTAATTGTTTATTTCGTTTATAAACAAATGTCTTTCGGCTGCTTACATATATGATTTTCCACTTGTTTCAACCTACATCAGAACGTTATGCACAGTCGTTAGTTTTTTATGTATAATGTTTTTACCTATTTATTAAGTTTATGATGTATAACTTAATTAATGCTTTGTCTTGAAAGACCAAAGTAAGTATTTTCGACAGTTACAGATCATTTCAGATATGTAAGTACCTCGTGCAAATATATATATATATATATATATATATATATATATATATATATATATATATATATATATATATATATATATATATATATATATATATATATATATATATATATATAGATATATATATATATATATATATATATATATATATATATATATATGTTTATGCGGATTTCACGGATTCCTCCGTGTGAGATGCAATAGCAGTGGATATATCCACATTATGCCGTTGTAGTGCTGAAATCACATTCAGCAAACGTACAACTATATGCAGCTCTGCGTATGAATGAAGTAAAATGCGAATAGTAAATGCAAACTTCTCTCCATCATATCCTTTCTGTGTTAGAGGTTGCACAGTTAGAACAAATTGTTATAAAACGCAATTTATCCTATTCCACGACCATCGAGATGATGGCCTACCTGTACCACCATACCGAGAAGAAAGTCAAAACTTATCCTCCCCGCCACAGTGATACGGCAGAGGTGCATGTTTCGTCTCTACTAGACTCATCAGGGTACCGACATGGACCTGGCTGTGCAAAGGACAGATCGGAAGGAAGCATGCAAATACTGAACACGTCTTCTCCGACCTCCCGTCGGATGGCGTATATATGTTTATGCGGATTTCACGGATTCCTCCGTGTGACATGCAATAGCAGTGGATATATCCACATTATGCCGTTGTAGTGCTGAAATCACATTCAGCAAACGTACAACTATATGCAGCTCCGCGTATGAATGAAGTAAAATGCGAACAGTAATGTGGATATATCCACTGCTATTGCATCTCACACGGAGGAATCCGTGAAATCCGCATAAACATATATACGCCATCCGACGGGAGGTCGGAGAAGACATGTTCAGTATTTGCATGCTTCCTTCCGATCTGTCCTTTGCACAGCCAGGTCCATGTCGGTACCCTGATGAGTCTAGTAGAGGTAAGTTTTGACTTTCTTCTCGGTATGGTGGTACAGGTAGGCCATCATCTCGATGGTGGTGGAATAGGATAAATTGCGTTTTATAACAATTTGTTCTAACTGTGCAACCTCTAACACAGAAAGGATATGATGGAGAGAAGTTTGCATTTACTGTTCGCATTTTACTTCATATATATATATATATATATATATATATATATATATATATATATATATATATATATATATATATATAAATATTTATTTATATATATGTATATATATATAAATATTTATTTATATATATATATATATATATATATATATATATATATATATATATATATATATATATATGTATATATATATATATATATATATATAAATATTTATTTATATATATATATATATATATATATATATATAAATATTTATTTATATATATATATATATATATATATATATATATATATTTATATATATATATATATATATATATATATATATATATATATATATATATATATATATATAAATAACATTTCGGTTGTAAATGTAATTTTATTCTGCGCATTTTAGTTGAAATAATTTATGAAGCTAAATTAGTTGGATAATATATATTGTTCCGGACGGTCGATTTTTGAATACACACTGTATTACTGAACACACTCTGTTGTTTTAAAATCTCTTGATTGTCACAACTTTGACACTTTGTCAAAATAATTCAAGTTGCGTCGAGGAGCTCTCAAACTATACTGTCCCCGAAAGCCGATCTAGACCATTTATGTACCCTTTTGGTTGATACCGGAAGATTCCCTAATTTTCTAAAAGGATGTTCATCCTACATGGTATAATAAAAACAAGAAAAAAGAATAATCCGGCGATTTCTAGACCTTCTATCATAGGCGTTCTATGAGGAAATTAACAAAAGGTAAAATTAAATAAATAAATTATAAACTCCTAGAAAATAAACCTAAAACCGTACAAACTACAAACAACACAAACTAATATTATGACATCCGTAACGCTATAGATTTCATTACTATATATATATATATATATATATTTAATATTTTCTTGGGTATAGGTTTTTCCACTAGAGAAACAAAGGCCAACAATTTTTCTGACGTTTCGCTCTACATAGTGAGCTTCTTCAAAAGAGCTGGTATATTTATTTAATTAAAATAAAAAAGATTGCAGATGATCAAAAATCGAGACCTAGCCTTTTTATTCGAAAATGAAGAAGGAGAGGAAGAAAAAAAAGAAAAAGAAAGCAATAGCTATTCGATTTTCTCGCAACGTCGATCAAAACGAATGAAATTGGAATCGCCCAGAAAAGTTCTTCTTTGTTTTATTTGTGGCTTTTACTCAATGTAATACCTGTTACACCATTATTTACCAAAATTCCATAAATCTTATTATTTATTAATTAGCATCGACATGTTTAAAAAGATCTTCATTCAATTAATGTATATAAAATACGACAACGGTGTTAGTAAAACTACTTAAAAAAAGTAACATTTTTCTGTTTAACAACTATCAAACTCTCGAATCAAATATGTTTTTTAGGTTCTACCTAATGCAATGCGGAAAACATAGTGAAAGTTTATGATGTATTAACTATCCGCGCTTGGTTACCCGAGGCGCCTGCGAGTAGACTACCCTCCACGCTCCACACGGGATGGCTCATGCATGTAAACGACCGAAAGCCATTTGTTTATAGCCAAAATAAACAATTAAGGTGTAAGCTTTTCATATGGCATGTGATTGTAGCTTACAGATGCTTATTTAAGCTTTCGATTGCTGTCAAGGAAATTGAAAAAAGTTCATTTAGTCAAAATTTATAAGCATTCAAAAATCGAAAAAAAAAACACATTTTTTAATTATTTAACATCAATTATCTCGGAATCTAAACATCCCACGTAAGAATTAGTAAGAACCTTTTTTGCTTAGAATCACTCAAAGAGTACGTCTAAGTAGTTGGTTTTGCGAAAATTGTATTTTTAAAGGTTTGAACAATTATTTGTTTCTAACAATCTTATCCCCCTAAAAATTATTATTTAAGTACGCAAAATACATAAAATTGGGTGGACTCATATATAATAAAGAGGCCACTGCGGACCCGCTCGCTCCTACGCTATAACAATAATGCGTTACTGAGTTTTGGGTCGAATTTAATAATAGGAAATTAACAACGGCAAATAATTTTGTCTAATTTTTTAAATAAAATAGATTATATTTATTTTACATCTCTATTTTTCAAGTCTCGATATATTTTTTTTAATGTCGCATTTTTCTGTAATCACAAAAACAGAAAAAATGTTCTGCCTATATGGAATATAACTGAAGAATCGAGAGATGGATGCCTATTAAATGTCTATCGTCGTTCCGAAGATAGATCACCCCTTTCTATTTTACGAGAAGCATTAATACCGATTTCTCCCTGGTTCATGCAACGAACCATTGCAATGCGTAGACCCCAATTTTGTTCCTAGATCCCAGTAGTGTACTCAGTATCACGCTAGATATCAGCTTGCGGGAGGATGTTCAGAATGATGTTGTTTTGGGCAAAAATTTTTACTATACAATTTAGGTATGAAAAATTTATTTGAGTTGTAGGAAAAGCTATTACTTATTAGAAAAAAAAAATCCAAACAGAAGATGTGCGCCTTAAAAGTAACTACAATATAAAAAAAAAAACATCAAAATCGAATTATTTGTTCATTAGTTACTGCAAAAAAAAACATTCTAAAATGGCTATTTTTTCAATTGTTAATAAATAACAGAAAAAGATATTGTATATAATTCATACTGCAACAAAAAAGCCTCTTATGGCATGAAATAAGCATTTAAAATTTCAAGTAAAAATTTCGGTAGTTTTTTGCAGTGATTTGTTAATAACTGTTGGGGTTCTATTTAATTGTTTTTTTCGTTATAAGCAAATAGAATACCGCTTCGACAAATAACGATATCGAAACGCCGACAACTGGTCGTGATAATTGGTATTTTTAATCGAATTTTTTAAAAGAAAGGTCTCTACCACCAATAGAAGCCGAATTTTTTTTTAATTACTGTGTTGTTGTTTTTTAACATTAAGGAGTTATCGTGTGAAGAAGTTTGTTACTTGATTATTGGAAAACTGTTAATATAACAGTATTTTAAAGTTGCAGCTTTTCCGAAAGTGGGCGTGAGTGCGGTGGGCGAAAACGAAACTCTAACGCTTCAAATTCGTTTCACCGGAAAAACATAGATTATCTCGGTGAATATTGGTCGAAGAACTTTCATTTTTTTTCTGATTTGTGTTATCTCGATGAAACACGAACAATGGATTATATATTTTCCTGAAAAAATTATTTTTAAGCTTAGCAATAAACAAATTATTGCATTTTCATATAGTTTTGCGGCGTCTCCCTTTTTACATGGTACAGCAACGGATGCGTACGGTAGCTCAATATGTCGGAGGCTAGGTTCGTATCTCTTTTAGAGATAGTTGTGCTCTGCTTTGATTACCCAATAGGCGCCACCGGTTTTACATTATCTGTGTTACTTACCTAGTGATTAAACAGGAAAACACTTAGGTATGAGGAATGATTTTAAATTATTGACGGTTGGTGTATAGCTCCACAATGAAACGACTTAATTAAAACAAAATAACAATTCCATTTTATTCCCAAAAAAAATTATTATGTACATAAATTAGAATGGTGCCTACAATGCTTTTGTAGTCTCTTGATAACTATGGTTGTTACCTCGTTTTTAAAAGGTTATATAAAATTTGGCCGCAAATGTTCTAGAACCTTTAATTGTCAATAACGTAAGTTTTATAGAGTTATCAAAAAGTTCTTACATGTTATTATATCACATTAAAATATATTTATGTTGTTTTGTTTGTATTTAAAAAAAATTGATTTATAGCTACAATTCTTTAAATTAAAGTTTTCTCCTACCTGGTCTATGCTATGGTACCTCTCACTTTTAGCGCTGTTGCTAGGATTCTTGTTGTGTTTGTTGTGGATGAATGGAGGCTTCACAGGGCCACTTCCAACTCACCAATCAAACGCAGGGTAAGGTTAAAATAGTCGTGGTCACACGGACAGGAAAACTAGGGCCGGAACCATCAGAAAGCCTTGACAGCAATATCAAGATGAAAAGAGTGAGATGAAGCCCAAAGATAAAAAAAAAGAACTGGCTTCAAATAGCCCTGAAATAAAATGTTGTTTTTATCACATGTTCGTAAAGATAAGGGGCAAAATCTTACCTCATTGATTTGTGGACTTTTTTTAAAAAAACACTTGACCGTCTGCCCTTTCAAAGCTAGTGGCAGGATTGGTCTGCTGCCTTCGACGGTTCAACAGTAAAGGGAACGAAAATAAAAATCTCTCTTGCAACCAGACGTGACAAATGTTAGGGATATTTGTAATTACCTTTGCCAACCTTATTCTCAACCTGGAGCACTCTAATCTAGTTCCGAACTTACACTGACCACCAGGTAATACATCAAATATTGGCATGCCATGGAAAATTATCAAAGAGAAAATTATTATCAAACAGTCCAAAGTTACTAATCATTATTAAAAAAAGTTCAAAAAAAATTGCAACAAATTCTATACTGCATACTCAACCTTAAATGATCGGTCTCGACATGCCGTGCTCGTGTCAACGAATCGGAAATACATCCTCACATTACCGACTATAACCTTATACTTGTAATACTGAAATGGAATGTAAATAAATGAGAGTTTATTTAAAAATAAAATATTTTACGACTTTTAAATTCAAACCAAATAATGTGATATATAAACTACAGCAATTTACAAACTGTGTTAAGAAAATAGAGTGATAAGTTACAAGACCAAAAGAGTTGTGAACCAAAAAAACAAATTCCATGTTCACTATTTTAAATTACGGGATAAATAATTAAATTTAATCAGGTAAAAATATACAAATTATATCATATTACTAAAAACATGTAGCATTGATGCTAACTGGTAAATTTAAATGCTACAGTTTATGCATAATAAATAATTAATCGATTAACGATATTTTTTACAGTTGTGCATCACGTTGAGTTATGGGCATTTCGATATCGTTATTTGACGAAGCAGTACTCCATTTATTTATAATGCTTTTTTAGTAGTATGGTCTTCACAATTTGATTTGCGTACCCGCGGATCGCCACAGGACCTCCCCATCGCTAAGAATAAATGATTAAATACAATCCCAAAAGTCTTAACAAATTCACTGTGCAAAAAAAAATATTTTTACTTGAAAATTTGTATGCTTATTTTATACCACAAGAGGCTTCTTTTACGAAGCTTATGCAATATGTTTTTCTATTTTTTATTAATGATTGGAAAACGCTTTGCAATAACTAATGAGCAAACAATCCGATTTTGATGTTTTAATTTTATTTTGTAGGTATTTTTAGGACGAAAAACTTTTGTTTTGAGCTTTTTTTATAATAAGCAATAACTTTTTCTACAACTTAAAAAATTGTTTTCTTACATTTTAATTGTTTAATGAAAATTTTTGCCTAAAAACAGAATTGAAACCATGAATAACCCACCATCATTGTGAACATCCTCCCGCTGGCTGATATCTAGAAACACTAAATGTTAAAATCACCTCATTTCAAGGCTAATTCGACTGGTTTATTTTCCTAGAGAAAAAAATCAAGGTCGGCATCAAAGATTCTTAGAAATTACCATGATAAACGAAAGAATGCCAGGTGATTTTTATTTTTATTGTAATATTTGTACACATTATGGGCAATAGAATATCACTTTTCTTAAGGATTTCTCATAGATTCTTTGAATAAAAACATTTAAAGTGCAGTTTTAGTTAATTTTATTTCCAGTTTGACCATCATACCAGTATTTCACTACACTGTTCTTAGTTGTTTTCTTATCGATGCTGCATTTACTGTCACCTTTTTTCTAAAGGTGGGTCTAGGTTTTCTTCTCTACTAATATTCGAGTAAAATATTTTTGGGTGGCCTAAATTCCTGTGGCTTGAAATGTATTTCGTTAATTTAAAGATAAGTAATGAGATACTTATTTAATTTTTGATTGGAAAATATTAATTATTAATAAATTGGCTTATTGAACTTATTTACTTCAGTCAACTATTGTGCCCGGAGTTTTTCCAAGTTCAGATTAGTTCTTTGCAGATTTCCGCACTTTTTAACATAAGAATAATATTTATCAACTGTCTTTGTCCGCATAGTCGAGAATTTCTTATTTTATTTTGAAATTACAAGGACATTAACTTCTCTTTCTATTTTTATATTTGTTGGCTTAAAAGATACTCAGCTCTCTTAGGGAGATCGTTGGTGCCATACTGAACTTGAACTGTTGAATTTATAGTTAGTTTGGTTGCCGATGCCGAATAATGCGATCTCTATCCTTAAAGTAGCCAATTCGTGTATCGAGTTGTGATATATTTCTTTTTTAATTTATCGTCGCGCCACCACAAAATACAAAATTTGTTGATTTGTATTATCCTTATGTTACTGAGTGAGCCGTCGAGATGTCGCCACTGTGCCTTATTTACTATTTTTCAACCATGAAACTTGTTTATAGGATACAGATAGGAGGTGATGGTTTGTACCGAATTCAATGGCCTGGCGAGTCCCATACTAGGACGAAACAACGCTGTCATAATTTTTCGGGCCAGAAGTTTTTCCATATTCTTTGGAAATTTCCGCACTTTTTAACATGAGAATAATATTTTTCAACGGTCTTTATCCGCATAGCCAAGAATTTCTTATTTTATTTATATATTTAAACGGACGTTAACTTTCTCTCTCTCCCTCTATATATATATATATATATATATATATATATATAAATCGCGGTCTAAGTTTGGATAAAATTCTTCTTTCACAAACGCTGAACGCTTTCCGAAAGCATATATTTTTAATACCAATGCTTGTTATTGTTTTTTAACTTTGTTATTCTATTTAATTAATTATATTTAGAATTAATATATGACAGGACAGAAAAATTAATATTTATTTGACAGTTTTGTTAACGTATAAAATAAATAAACTGAATAAAAGTGTTAAAAATCAATGTTAAGCATTGATGTTTCATAATTAAATGACCGAGAAATAAATCGGTTTGGATTCTATAAAAAGAAAGTATACTTTCGGAAAGTTGGGCGTTCATGATCAAGGGATTCAGCACTAGATCTCGATCCCAAGAGGTTAAGTATGTTTCTATTCAACGTATAAAGTACATTTTAGTAGCCCATATTTTCAGTTATAGCAATTTTATGGAAATTTTTTAATCCGTTAACATGTTTAATGTATTTTACACATAAGCTTCTTAGGCCAAGATTTTTTTTAAATATTTTGGCTTTTTTTGAAAAATAGAACTTAAAAAGAACAATTTATATATATCGATGAAATTATTACTTTTTTAGCTATGTTAAACTTTGAATTATTTTACCAAAACTCTGTGTATGAATAAAATAAACTACTGGAAGGTCTCCAAATTGTTATGTCCGTCATTGAAAATTTTATGGTATTGTGTACTAGTTACAGTATCACTGACATGAAGTTACAGAAATTTACATATTTTTTGTAGTGAATTGAACAACTTTATAATGAAAAAAAGTTGTTATTGTTGGAAATTTGCGAATCTTTTATTTATTCTAATACATAATAAAATTACATATTTAAATAGGAAAAAAACAATTAAGTAAACGGTTTTAAGGATGTAATTACAGTTCTATTATTACAATAAGCAGATTTAAAATATTCACAACTAATTTACTTATTTTATTTAATAATATAATAACCTTGAAATCTTCACGTTGCAATGCCAAGGACGAAAACATAAGGTTTAGAAAATTTGTTTTTGTTTTTGCAATAGGAATTAACAAAGAAATTATAATTAACTAAGCAATAACAATACTTTTAAAACTATCGGAAAAACATATGAGTGTCATACCGAAATTATTTTTAAGCTTTAGAACAAATCAAGCTGCCAATTTTTAATTTCATATATTTTTCATGTATTGAAGTCAACTTAACACATGCAATAATGTTTTTATTACAAGAACTGAAATCATTTTGATATATCATATCATAATTTGGTGAATTTTGAGAACTAAATTAGTCTATATTTATTATTTTGCATATATCAGATATTTAAATTTCTAGATCATAACCCTGAAAGAAATGACACTTGTAAAATAGTTTATAAAATAAAATTAAAAGGGGCATTCAGTTACGTTTCCTGCTTGTTTTTTACTACACTTGTCTGCATTAGAGTTTCGGAAATATATGCCCTAATGTGGATTTGTGGATTTATTTGTTTCTTCTGATACAGTTTCACGTAAGAACATATTTTTATTGTATTTTCCAAAATAGTTTTTATTAACAGGTATAGAGTTTGTCCAATGTTTCTGCGTCATCGAAAAAAATAAATTTTGTCAGCTAAATACTGATTCGTTGCGTCAGTGACAGTAATATTTTTAAGATGAGCGAAATAAATAACAATGTGGAGATAGATTCGGGGAAAAGAATGGGTAGAAATTCAAGTTGAATTCCAGTGCATGATATTCAGCATCGCAAATATCAATTTGAAAAGATTTTATATCCAATTTTTCGATATTTCATTACAAGACTAAAGTTAAATAACCCTTTTTTAATGGTTATAAATTTTGTATGTATCTATTTCACAGGTTTAGGAAAAAATTACAATAATTTTAATATATTTTCTGTAGATTTTTCAAACGAAATCACCTTATTCTTCAATTAGATTTAATATTCTTGATCTTAATTTCGTGTTAAGAAATAAACCTGGTTAAAAACTAAAATGTCAGTAAGAAATAAAGAACCCACTACTGCCATAAACTTATATTAATATGTACCTCTTTTTTTCCTTCATTAAGTTAATGGAAAAATATCCAGACAGTTTACCTCCTGCAAATACAACTCTGGTCCTCTTTTATAAAGTTGCACACGTTTTTAATATTGACAAATCAAGTTCCTCTGTACATAATGCAAGAAATTCTCTACCGCATACCAGATGGAATTTTACCAACGCCAACTGGAATCGACTCCGAATAACTTTGTGGGGAACACCGTCCCCTGATTTTTTCCAAAATCTCAAAACCATGGAAGATTCTGCGAACCGAGAATACTAGAGAGTACATTCCAAGTTAGAGCGAAGACAATGAGGTACTGTACCAGGAATATTTAAAAAGCAAAGATAGAGAACATGCAGGACATTTTCATATTAAAATCACTAGTTATTCATTCAGTCATTTCCAGAACTTCGGTGGGTCTCATCCAGATAATACATCCTCCAAAAACTATGCTGCGCCCTCCAAAACTAACGCCTTCTATGAGATTGTAGCTAACGAATAATTTGCTATGTTTTTGGTGAACGTAGTTTCATCTGTAGGTTTCCATAATTCAATTCTAGTTTCATTCCTTAGATAAAATACTTTCCATTTCCCGATATTCCACAGAAAATTTGTTCTAAAAAATACAACTTTGTCAGGCCGACTTAGCTTTAAACCTCTATTTTGGAATCTTCTTCTGTCTGTTTTCATCCCGATCTAGCCTCTCTCTTTGGTGGGGGAGGGGGTGATATCACAAAAATACAGTATAGCAAATGAAAGCAAGATGCATATAACATTCACATTCCTAGGTAAGAGACAGCGTCGGGGCTATTTTTCTTTATTCAAAGCTCTTAGGGGTGGGGGGCGATAGTAAACTATCGCGAATTGTCGACGGGGAGGGATGTCAACCACATTCACATTCCTAGTGTAAAAGATAGAGTCACATCTATTTCCCAATATTCCTAAAGTAAAGTTCAGAGTCGGGTCTATTTTCCTGAATCCGAAGTTTGATGGGGTGGGCGATCGCCACCACCGCCCCCCCCCCCCCCTTTAAATTTGTCACTGCGCCGAACACTTACTTTGGTTCCATTGTGTCAGAATATGGTATATAGTAAAACCCGCTTAAGACGATTCTAAAGGAACTCAGCAAAAAACGCGTTTCAAGCGGAAATCCGTGTATTATATGGGTTCTTTGCAAAGAGGGTCGTCCTTCAGATAGTGATGAATCAGTCTAGTTCTATAATCTTGTTTGAGGATTTTTGTAATGCCCTAATTCATTGGTTGAAACTTGCTCGTCGCATTAACATTCCTGAACTCAATATCTCTGCTCTGTGCAGGGCAGTTATCAGTGAACCTGTCTAAATTTCATCTGAAAGTGATCAACTAAAGCTTTTAACCAGTTGCTAGCCACTGCATATGGCATATTAAGCGGAAATGCTAATCTTATTAACCGTGAGAAAATGTATGAAAACATGCCTCAAATTCCAGTGACGAACTTAAAATAGCGCATTATGCGGAAAATCTAATTAAACGTGATCGTATTAAGCTGGTTGTATTGTATATTGTATCATGTTGATACATGAACAAATTATTGAAGGCAATTTTTATGACAATAGAAAAAAAATATTTTAGAATTTTGCTTTTCCTCCCTGTAATATTTAGTACCAAACTGATTAAAACAGAATCAACAAGTGAAATTAATACTTTATTTATTAACATGCGTAAAATTTAACATCATTGTTGTTGCATATTTTCAAGGATGCAAAATGCATCTTTTTTTACTCACCCGGCAGGGTCAACCATTGAAGTAAAAATAATTATGAGAAATGTTTTTTTGTTCTTACGCAAGAGGCAACAAATAACTTTAACATGCTTTTATAATTTCGTCTAATAATGAGTCATTGTAGGATTTAAATTTAGTTTAACTTTAAATCAATATTTTTTATAATGGCATCTCCCTTTATCTCCCATTAATATAATTTGTAACAATCAAACTTAAACGATAAATTTAAATTTTCAGATAGTTGAGATTGATTCAGAGATTCCGGCATTCAAAGCTGTTTTCTGGAAGAACTTTTAAAGCAAAAATAGCTCTTTGTTTTTTTTTTTATTTGGCTCGCCATTTAGAGCCAGATTTGCTACAAGGTTTGTTATAAACGATCCCTAATTACTTTCGTTAACTCAATCAAAATCATTTAAAGAAAAGTTATTTCCAAATATATAACGGTTCTCGAATAAATTACAAATAAACTAATTAACATCCCTAAATACAATTCTTTTACTAAAAAAGTACTTACACCAACCAAAAATGATGTAACAATGTCATAACATTGGAGAGATAGCATTGATTTTTAATAAGAAAACCATAAATAAAATAAAATGTCAACACTGAGAAGTTATTTGTCTCGAGATAATCTTAATCTGGAATATTTAATCACTTTCTTTAGTTTTATATTTCTTTGCTTCCTAAAATTGTTAGCGTGTATTGAATAATATAATTTTGCAAGTAGATGTAGCGTCGGTGATTGCTTTTATTGAATTTCGATTTTAAAACCGAAATTTTTCTGTAGTTCTTTGAATTTTTTCTTTCGGAAATTATATGGATTGCTGAAAATACCGAACTTTTCGACAAGTTTTTACTTACCCCTATTTTTGAAACGAAAAACGCGAATCTGAAGTTTTCTATATTTATTTACCAACATTTTTACAATTTGTCATTTTGATTGAAACACATCTGAACATTCTAAATAACAACATATTTTTCTTTAACTTGTACACAGTATTTTCATCAAATATAGCAAAAAAATACCAGAAAATTAAACTAATCTAGACCAGAGAGAATTCAGTTTTAACTTTTTTTACTTCAAAATCGTTTCTTAAAAAAAGGACAAAATGATTTTTAAAATGGGATCTGCAGAAACAAAATATTGGTAATGATAAAAGGCTTAGTTCAAGTGATTACTACCGAAATGATCTAATATAACTCCCAGCCATCATTTTTTATGTTATATATATCCTGCCTTAGCCACAGTATTACTTGAGCTATTCAGTGTGTGATTCTACAAAAAGATGACCATGGATTGGCAAGAAATTTGCAACGATTGTTCTTTGTACTTCATGGAAGTGCATGGAGAAGAATAACTTATGCATGAGCTCAGCTTAGGGATAGAAACTTTAGTTAATTTCTGAGAAAGTAGGTGGTGAAAGACTAACAGTGTAAATAAACGAGTGTAAAATGGATAAAGGAAAATAGAACAGGGATAGAATAATTCAACTTCAGTGAAATCTTGTGGACTTCGAAGATCATTCAAAGCAGCTGTTTCTGGTTCCAGTTGAGGAACGTTCAAAAGAACATTTGCTTAACATCATTAAGAAATCGGTACTGCCGGGTGCTGTCATTATCTTCAATTGCTATAAAGCTTATAAATTCATAGCAGATGAAGCTTTTCGGCATGAAACGGTAAAAAATTTTGCAACTCCAGATACTGAAACTCATACGCAAAACATGGTGGAGATTTATGTGGAAATGTTCCGAAATTAAGTCGACGCGAATCTCATTTTCCCGGGTATTTAGGGGAACATTTATTTAGGAGACATGTATCATGTATTTTTCAAGTACATGGTACAAGTCTGTCCTCTCTTAAACAATATTGAGGGTGAGCCAGATGATAAATCTACTTCTAGAGTATTCAGCATGTAAAATAAATTATAGAAAGTAGAAAAATATAAAAAATGCCTTATAGAAAATAGAAAGGAAAACAAAAAAAAAGAAAAAAACAAAATAAAAGAACTAACCAGAACTAATCCTAACGATTCCTTAGATTAATAAGTAAGAGTATTTCGCCCCCCCCCCCTCCTCCACGTACACATAATATTTTTTTATTTAGCAGAAACAATTATTGTTACATCCACTATAACAATATAGAAATATTGTTTAATTGTACCGTAAAGAGAATGTAATAAATGGTAGTAATAATATATTATTAGAAAGTGTTGTTGAATATGTTGAACAAAATGTTATCTAAAACTTTAAAAAATATTAAGAAATATGATGGTGACACTTTTCTGATACATATGATTTATATAATGTAAAAACCATATTAACATGACAACGTCACATTTGATTGAATAATCACATTTCCCGCATTTTTTTTAAATTACTTTTGTTAAAAAAATGTTTAACTATTGTGTCGTGTATGTGTGTTTTACTAGAAGTAGCTAAATTTCAAGGTGGATATCCGAAAATGCGATCTAAATGTGTGAAAGTGAAAATATTTTTGGAAAGACTGCGACCGCCAAAAAAAATCGGATTCATTTTCTACGACAAAAAATAGGGGGTTAACAAAAAATCGTCGAAGATTTGGTGTTTTCAGTAATTCAAATAAATACCTTTTTCTTGATTCTAAGAAAAATTTGGTTTATGCCCTTGAAATACGAGATAAAAATCATGCCTGGTCTTTTTTAGCATATTCAGGATAACTGGTTAAGACTCTACCAGGCAGTTAGAGATTAAAATGGTGGAAAATCAGAGAATTTAATTTAATAACAACAGTTAGTGATTGTAATTTTAATATTGATAATAAATGACAATACTAGATAAGTTTTCCTAATTTTTTTGTTTTTTTCACAAAACATATCAATTTGATACTGAAGCCTATGGAATAAGCGTCTATAAAAATAAACTAAATTTTATTTGCAATAAAATACCAATCAGAAAAAAAAAGAAATTTTGTTTTACATGTACCGTGTCGAGTGATTATCGAAATAAATGTGACGTTGTCAATTTTCGACAAAAATTTTAAATGTTCCAACCTGTTTTCCGGAACTATCTTGTTTGTTGTAGAATCGCGAATGAAATTCATTATAGTTATTTCTCTAAAACCCTGTATATGTCAACAAAAAACTTGTATGAAAGAAAATGAAACCTTATAATCTACAGGAGGAACGGCTGTCTTTAATTCCCTTTGTTATTTATTTGGTAATAAAAGGAACCAATTTTTTCGTATTTATTCTTGTATTCTTAAGATTGAAAAGTTAGCTGACTTATTATTTAATCTCTGTTCCTTCAGATCAGTTTTAAAGTTATGTTATTTTCTAATTTTGACAAGTGGTTAACAATTTTTGTATTTTTACAAAGTTTTCATTGTTCTAGTTAAAAATAAATTTTGCAGAGGATAATAAAAATTTGAAAGTGTTATAATATAAGTATAAAATAATATGCAATTTTTATGGTTTAATGATTTAATCTTCCGTTTCCGTACAGAACTATCAATTTGCTAATTTATGAAGAGGGGATGTATAATTTTAAACATCCAACGTAACTGATTGTATTATGATAAATAATTATCCTGAGTAGCTTGGAGGCAATGTAGGAACTAATATAAAAAATCAAAGTTTCCAAAATTGTCATAACTTAGATTCTTTAAAGTTTAAATATTTTATATAAGGCAAAGAAAAATATAAATATAAAAAAAATACTAGAAATTAAATAATTTAATAATAAATAGAAATCCAGACTGTGAGAGGAAGTTCCAAATATACGGGTTAAAAGGAAAGATCACATTTTGGGTAGAGAAGAAAAACCGAAGTTAGGTATCTATAAGCAAATAAACTATTTTGATACTTTGCTTTGTTACAATATTATTATCCAGAGATCAATTTTCCAGGAGACAAAATATGGTTAGAACCGATAATAGAATAAAAATATGGTGTCTTATTTAAAATATGAAAGTCTACGTTAGCACAGAAAAAAATAAATACTCTATACAGGATGTCTCCAAAAGTTCAGTATAACTAATGGAATAATATAAATTAAATTAAATTTTCATATTTTAGCCTCAGAAATGAATGCCAGGGTTTTGTACAGACCTTTTACTGACACCCTGTAACAACAAAAATATCTGTTCATTAATATAAAGTATGCCTCACGACAAACTGCCGCGAAATATTTCTCGGAAAACAGACTCTGGAAAATTTTTAAAACTTGGCAGTTCACTAAAGTCAATGGGGGCAATTTGGTAAAATATTTTCGAGATGGTGGCAGTTCAAGTTTTATCGAAAGTTGATGCCTTATTGCTTACCTTAAATGAAACACCCTGTATGTTATTTCATTTTCAGATCTTGCGCAAAATTAGAGACATATTTCACATATACTATCCTATACCTAAGTCTAACTGTTTTTAACATACTTAAAATTTTATGTCAATCCTATACCTAAGTCTAACTGTTTTTAACATACTTAAAATTTTATGTCAAAAATGGCGTTTGCAGGCATAAACTTAACTAGAAATTTCTGGCATATGGAAGCCTTCATTATTTAATTGGGTTTGATTTCCTTCTAGAAGGGAATCTACTTTAGTGGACTGTGTGGATATTATGATAATAAATAAATACAGGGTGATCAAAAAATAACATTAAATATTAACTTGAAATCGTTGAGTCAATTTTTTTAAATAGAAATCCCCTATTTTTATATTTTTATCTAATTTAGTATTAAAAATAAGGGTGACTTTGTACAAGATTGTCTATTTCAAAAATTTCAGGTTTTGAAATATTGGCAATTTAATATTTTTGTATTGTAAAAATTCTGAAGGGCTTACCCACACAGGAAAACAACTTATTTTAATAAATGTTCCACCTTGAACTTCCAAACGTTTTTCACATGAAATTAGTTTGTCATGGGTGGCCGCTCTAATTGAATCTGGAGATAAAGTATTGAACGCATCCCTTATTGTTGCCATATAGTCCTCCATCGTTGTCAATGGATTACAAGAAAATATGAGATAACCTAAGACAATCAAATCTGGAGAAACGGGAAGCTACAGAAAAGGTCAATTGTTGGTAATCCACTTATAAAATGTTGCTTGTAAGAAGGTGGTAGCTAGAACGGTTCTGTGGGGTGGAGCACCATCGTGTTGGTAAAAAATTTACATGTGTTCCGCCAGAGAAACGTTGCTTAAATATTGATTGTCTAACTCTTCTAGAATATTTAAATATCTTTCTCCTACAAAAGTTATTACATAGTTTATAATGAAGATATCATATGCTTTGCTATTAATGAGAAACCATTTAAGTTTTCTTCATAAAAATGTAGCTTTATTATTCCATCATTTCTTACAGCACAAAATACAGTCCAAATTATGTTATCCAAAAATCAAGGGTCATTTTGTATCATCGTTAATATGAATTTGCAAAATTGCACTCTTTTCGGCAAATCTGTGTCTCGTAGGTGTTGAGCCTAAAATATTAAATAAGGGTGGAAGTTGAGTTTCAATAAAATTCTTTGTATTGAGCTCTTCAGATTCCTGTTTGTAGAGCCACTTGTCTTAACGATATCATAGGATATGCCGAAAAATATCCCAGAATTGCAATTTCAATATTTGCATCGTTGGAAATAGGTTTTCTTTTATGCATTTTTGCCTTAAAGATGTCAAAATTTTTGAAATTTTCCAATATTCTCTTAACATTGTTTCGTGACGGTTTCTGTTTATCTGGATATCTATCAGCAAATGTCCATCAAGTTCTTGATAAAACTTTTTTACATTCCTCATAGATAATAAACAAATTGAAGTAATCTTTCAGTGTATAATTTAATCGCCCCTGCATGATTTTTATTAATAATTGTGAAATGGCAAGAAAAAGTGACATTTCTGTAGTGCTCTATTGATTTCTTTTGTCGTATTTTGTCGTCATGGCCAACAAATAACAAAACTTAAAAGCCGTATTGCATTCTTCATAATACAAAAATCTAAAATGGCCAATATTTCAAAAACTAGAAATTTTTCGAATAGACAGCTGATTTAAAGTTATGCATATTTTTAATGCTAAATAAGATAACATTTTAAAAATTGGGGGTTTATATTTAAAATAATTGATTTTCAACGATTTCTCCAAGTTAATATTTAATGATAGTTTTTGACCCCCCTGTATTTATTTATTATCAAAATATAAACAGTCTTTACAGCAGATCCGCTTTTAAAACAAAACCAGCTGCAATTAAATTATAGAGGCTTTCATAGAGGAAATATTAATAGTCATGTTAAGGCCTGGAAACTCCATTTTTGGCATAAAATTTAAAATATTTCAAAAACAGTTAGACTAAATATAACATATTATGGACGAAATGTGTCAATAATTTTGCGTCGAATCGAAAAATGAAATAACAT
Organism: Diaprepes abbreviatus; assembly: GCA_034092305.1. Classification (NCBI taxonomy): domain Eukaryota; kingdom Metazoa; phylum Arthropoda; class Insecta; order Coleoptera; family Curculionidae; genus Diaprepes; species Diaprepes abbreviatus. The sequence goes on from JASJET010000303.1 coordinate 7,997,258, forward strand.
ATAGGATGTTCCACTTTAAATATAGAAAACATTTTAACCGAATTGCCCCCATCGACTTTAGTAAAGTGCCAAAATTTAAAATTTTTTTCGAAAAATGGATATCGGCATTTCATCATGGAACACCCTGTATTTGGAATCAAACCGACTGTAATGTACTTTTTCCTCTTTTTTGAAATATGGATGGCTACTATTTCTCTGAAGTTTAGAAACGTGTGAATATTTTTTTGGTGTTGTTTGTTTTAAATTCAAGTCGACAAAAGTAGTAAAACATAATATATCCTAATAGTGCACATAATTGTAGGCTTAATTTGAATAAATGCAATATATTCAATAACAAAATTTAAAAATAAAATAAATGTTCAAGTTTTGTCTTTTAACCTTAAAAACACACACGTTAATTGCCTAAATTGACTAGTACTAATAAGCTATAATTGGTTTACGACTTGGTAACTAAATTACTGCAATAATTTATATTGAACTTTGGTTTGTTTGAAATATATACTTATACTTTTTTAAAAAAGGTACAATTTGTATGCTAGAAAATATAAATAAGCAACAGTTTAACAAAATGGCCTTTGTTACTAAGCTCATTTCAAGAAAAGGGTTGACATACTAACAGACAAATGGTTGAATAAATAGATACACCTATGCACGTTTGTGAAAACGATTTAAGTTAAAATAATTTTATTCAATCATTCAAAATTCAGAACTTAATATAAATTATTTTTTTAACTTTTGCCATTTTAAACCCTTTTTAACTATGACTTATTATAATGTTTAACTTAAATTCGTTTACCTTTCTAAAAATGAGAGCTTTGGTTGGTTCCCTTTAGTACTCTAATTCGATCATTTTACGATAAAAGCGTGCCCGACATTCTTAACAAGAGAACTTAGAAGAGAACATGTCATAATGTAAAATATGCGGTTAAATTAGATTGTCTTATATCGGAAACTTTATTTTAAAGTCTAAATTGGAACCAAAACAATTATATAAGTATTATATTGATATGATTATTTAACGCAACAAAAGCCAATCGTTTATGAATAAAGAAACGATGAATCGACCACACTGATTATACCAGGTGAACCTAATAGATAATCTATGTTTATTTTATCTTTGTTTAACCTTTATCGCTAATACGAGCTTTCTGGATCATGGAATGATAGTGTCAGTTGGATGAGGGCACTTTACTATATCAATTGACTCGGAGCAGGAACTGGTGGCTATCTATGTAGCTGAGGGAGTGTTGTGGAAAAATGTCCATCGCTTCCTAAGCAAAAAGACTTCATGCTGTCGGTTTTGAAACCAAACCACTCTCTTAAGATAATTTTTCCAAGCAGAGATAATTGAAAGAAAGAGTAAACTGTTCCCAGACATGGATTCTGGTGGTTCACAAACGAATCTCGACAGGTTAAAAGAGCCGAAGTTGGAGTGTTCGGCAGAAACACTGCAGTCAGAGAGTTTTGCTTTTTGAGACAGCATGCAAGGGGTTTTCAAGTGGAGACTTACCCTTTTTGCAATGTTGCTATCACTCTGAGAGGGACATATCCAGAAATAGGACTACTAATGTATGCTCGGAGAGAAGGACTACAATATTGACCTTAGGATCTAATATAGTAGCTTCACGACTATTGTCTAAGTGCAGGAGACAACCTAAGAAAGAACGGTTACATAATCAGATTCGTGCGGATCCCGGGTTATATACGGAAATTGGGAAACGCACCGTTTGACACAATTAAAGTCATACGGCCCCTAACCCATTATATCTGTTCAAATTTTTGTTGGTAAGAGAAAACTGAAACTGCTGCTCAAAATACATTTATTTATTTAATACTGAAGGGAATCTCGAAGCAATCAGGCAAAGTTAGCTATCGAAGCTCCATGGATTTGCAAAGGCGATCGGCTTCGAATAGCCTGCGTTTATTGTGGGATATAATGGTCTCAACAAGCCCTAAGCATCGAGGATCGAGTGTAACAGTCAGTGGCACATTATTAATCATCGTCAATACTTTTCCATCCTAATATGAATTTTACTCGACGACACTTCGAAATATTATTAGATAATGAAGTTTACATTTCAACTGTGCATTAACAGTATGGATAAGTCACTCCGTATTGTAATATATCACACCTTATAGTATTATACATCATATATTCACTTTTAGAAGAACATATAAAGAAGCAGATCCATGCGGGGGCGGTGGGGGTAATCGACCCTCCAAGAGCTACAAATTTAGAAAAATAGACCCGACTCCGCCCTCTATATTAGAGATGTTAATGCTGCTGGCACGTCTCCTCCTCCCTCCCTGATAACAACTAGCTTGTGCTTGCGATCGGTCTCCCCAAGAGCGAATTTACTGCTACACTAGGAATTTCGTTGCCATCCCCCCTTCCTGTTGACAACTTACTTTCGCTTGTCATGCTGTAGTCTTATGACATCAGCGCCCCCTCTCCCATAAAGTCAAATACTGGATCCGCCCCTGGCTTATTCTTTAATTAGGTTAAACTTTCTTTTACTAGGTGTAACAAATAGACGAGGACCCAAATAACTTTAAATATTTGAGTCAAAAGTTATAGAGTTTTGACCATGGAATTTTATAGTGATTTTGTCTTTGACGTCAAGATTCATTTAAGAAGATCATTTGAAGGTTAACTTTTTTTGAATTCTTCAACCTTTTACTCAGGAATTGAAAAGAACAGGAAATTTTACCTTCGGATATATTGACTTGGGGTTAAAGTGACTCCTCGAAGGTAACTTGAGGATCATATTATTTGGGATTAATAATGAATCAGAAGGTAAGCGGTATGGTGGAAAAACTTTCTACCCTCATGGCAATTTTTGAAGGTCACCTTCTTTTTTAAATGGCAACTCCTATTTTTCATTTCGGAATTAAAAATAACAGAAGATATAGATGTGTATCTTGATCTCAGGTCAAAGTGTTTTCTGAAAGATCACCATCAAATTCTTTAGTCAAAATCGTATAACTTTGTCTGAAACGCTTTTTGGTAAAATGCGATTCTGGAAAGTTATTCGGTTATTCGAATATCCTTTTGTTACACCCTTTATATTAGAAATACAATAGTATTCGTCCAGTTTTTCGATATTGATCTTATTATTTGCTGAAAATTTTTCCAAGTTCTTCTTTTATTGCGTTACTGCATACGTTAAGCCATTCCTCAAATAGACGATATGCTTCAAAATAAATTTTCATTTGTTTAAGTGCTTTTCTTTTCCTTCCAGTTCTATCGGTAGCGTTTCCTAAAAGTTGATGTTTTTAATAGCCTTTTTGGTGTCTTTTTTTCCTTCCATGTCTTTTTCGTTGATCATTTTTTCTTTGTAAAAATTGCACAGTGCTTGCAAATATTTTTTTTTTCTAATTGATATACTTTCTCCATTTTCGGTTAATGTATAGGGAATTAGTATTTTTTTTTCTATTTCCTAAATGCGAACGGTCATTGTACACTCGACAATTTCTATGAGATTTCATGGTTCTCAATATTAACTGACAGGTTTCTTAATATTAATTCCACTATTGAAAAATCAAGTTTCTGTTAAGTATTAAACAATTTAGAGCCTATTTTATACAACTGTAGTTAGTCAAAATACTAAATTCATCAATAAATCTGAATCTTCTAATTAAAAAATGGCAAATACACAGCTTTAAAATCATTATTAGATAAAACTATGCACCGCAATGGAGGCTACATGAAGTTAGTATCCATCTTCCACAAATTTTTGACAAATTTTATGGGAATTCTGATCGAAAAGCTGAGAGATGTGAAAATTTGAATCAAAAAAAAATATATTTATAATTTTAGGTAAATATTAGGAGTACATATTTAGCAAACTAGCTATCCTAGACCGGAAAACATGAAACAATTAATCTGAATTTTTAATTTTGGCTTTTTAAATTACATCAGCAACATATTTTTTTGGAATATATGATTATTTTTCTTTTTTTTTCATTTTACTTATTTTTCTAAATAATTCATATTCAACTTGATAGAAAGACAGGAGGGGGAATGAACATAGATAGATAATGGACACTTGTGTATTCCTGAGTTATAAACAGCTAAACAAATAATAACTTGTACTATGAAAGAGTTTTACTGTTTGTATTATATATATATATATATATATATATATATATATATATATATATATATATATATATATATAATATATATATATATATATATATATATATATATATATATATATATATATATATATCAGAGATAAATATATTGATAGGAAAAACTATATCATACTATTTAAAGAACACAAAAAATATGTGATGTAACAGAATATGGACGGACGTTCACAAAAAACTAGTCATTAATACAGGTTTTACAGAAAACCGTAAGTATGCTCTAATCATTATTTTTATTTTTTTGTTATAATCAAACTAAGTAGAAAACATATATTTCAAAAAGTACTAAAAATTGATAAAACTATACGTAACATAAAAAACACAATGTGGAAAGGATTTCAGAGAAATATTATTTCCTAACGTACTTACCTATACTGCACAGAGCTCCATTGATAAACACCGACAACAACAAAACATATTTCACACTTTTCACTTTACACATCATGCTAGTTTGTTGTTGGGATATAATAATAATCATACATACTCAATGAATAAAAAATCAGCAATAGTTAATGTAATATATTTTGACCTTCCACATAAAAAATCATCATACATGCGTAACACGACATAGGTATTTGCCGGAATATACATTGTACCTGCCTCCCCACTAACCTGCTTGTAATATACAGGAAAGTTGAAGATATTACTGCTAAATTATATCAGTAAATAAACTTAGAGCTGATTGATCACATTTGTGTTTTCTTAAAGATGGAAAAATTCTATTTTATTCTAATTTTCTAAAAATCCTCCCTTAAAAGAGAAACTAAATCAAGAGAATCAAAATTGATAAGTCACAATCGATTTGTGCAGCCACAAAAATCAGAAGTAGAAAAAATTTTAAAAGCAACATTACGCTTGGGTATATTTGCAAAAAAGATAGATTCGGAAAAATAGGAAGCCCTTCTTCAAAACTCGGTCAAAAATAATACAGATTTACAACTTATCTCAAGGTCAAATTCTAAAAAAGACTGATTTAAGAACAGAAAAATCAGAAAAATTTAACCAGATTTTATTTGATTTAAAAATATATCTCGTATGAAGTAGTTATAGATTCCTTCAAGTTTAGAAAAGTGTTCTTGAAAGAGTTACATACATCAAAAAAATAATATTTTTTGATGTAAAGGGTGTTTTTTATAGAGGTATAGAACTTTTAAATGGAATAAAACAAAGATGAATTATTTAAATTGACATGAAATTTACTTTATTCGAAAGATAACCTTCTGGCATTATAATTTAAATATGACTTCTGGCTTATGACAGCCATGGCTGGCTCGGACGTAGTCTAATCTGGAGGTCCAATTTTCGATGACTTTTTCCAACATTTGTGGCCGTATATCGGCAATAACGCGAATGTTGTCCTCCAAGTAATCAATCGTTTTGGGCTTATCAGCGTAGACTAGCGACTTCACATATCCCCACAGAAAATAGTCTAGCGGCGTTAAGTCGCACGATCTTGGAGGCCAATCACGGGTCCGAAACGTGAAACTATGCGGTTACCAAACGTTCCTTCAATAAATCAATTGTAGCACGAGCTGTGTGACATGTTGAGCCGTCTTGTTGAAACCACAGCTCCTGCACATCATGGCTGTTCAATTTATGAACGAAAAAGTCAGTAATCATGGCTCTATAGCGGTCACCATTGACTGTAACGTTCTGACCAGCATCGTTTTTAAAGAAGTACGGACCAATGATTCCACCAGCCCATAAAGCACACCAAACAGTCAGTTTTTCTAGATGTAACGGTGTCTCAACATACACTGAGGAGATTATCATCACTCAAATACGGCAGTTTTGTTTATTGACGTATCATTCAAACAACATGAGCTTCATCGCTAAACAAAATTCGCTTATGAAAATCGGGATCAACGGCAATCTTGTTTTGGGCCCCATTCACCGAATCTACGCCTTGCTAGGTGATCGTGTGGCTTCAATTCTTGCACGAGTTGGATTTTGTAAGCACGCAAATCAAGATCTTTCCGCAAAATCTTCCATAAAGTGAATGGACACATATCCAATTCCTGTGCACGATGGCGGATAGACTGATTCGGGTCTTCTTCTACGCTACGCTCTACAGCAGCAATGACTTCTTCTGTACGCACTGTACGACGTCTCTGTTATCATTTAGAGTAAACGTGGTGCGAAAACGTTCCATAGTTAATCGAATTAATTGCTCTGATGGACGATTATGTTGACCGTAAAATGGACGTAGTGCGCGATACGTATTTCGAACAGAACCATGATTTTCAAAATAAATTTGCACAATTTGGAAGCGTTGTTCAGGCGTCAGTCTATTCATGTCGAAATGCCAAAGCAAACTAAACATAAATCACTTGACAGCTGACAAAATGGCCACCAGTTAAAAAAGTGTTGCCAACTTAAAGTTTTATACCTGTATAAAAAACACCCTTATATATAAACGCACGGGTCAAGAATAAATATTAGTATACGTCTACACCAACCATTAACAAAAAAAATCCTAAAAAGTCTCAGTTAAAGTGTTTTCCGAGTAAATGGGAAATAGCCAATATCCAAACAGAGATTAATTACATGCGCTAAAAATATATTTTGTAATAAAAGGTTTGTTTTAATCTCAAATGGCAGATTTCTTCTGTAAGATAATTTATGTCTGTTGTTTTGTGAATTGTAACATAACCTAATAAAATAAGCGTAGATTTGTCCCATATATTAAAATATTTCTAATAACTGGGCTTTAAGTGTATTTAAACTATCGACAAACAAATCTATAACAAATTTGATACTTCGGCCAATTATACATCATATTGCTTTCAAGGAAACGTAATACACATACGTCCAATAAATTGTCCGAAAATAATCCTCAAATCGTTCTGGCAGTTTTCAAACAATTTTAAATCTTAGATAGAAATAGGGGGGGGGGGGCCACCGTCCCTCTACCTCCAAGAGCTTCGAATTCAGAAAAATAGATTCGCCCTTGTCTGTTACGTTAGGAACGTGAATGTGGCTGCCCCCCCCCCTTCTTCCTCGATCGACAACTGGCTTTTAATACTCCAAAGAGAGAGGCTGGATCAGCCCCTGGATGGAACAGAAAACTCATCTTTTAGTAATCGTTTGCAATACTTGTTGGGAACAGGCGCGTATCAAAGGGGGGGGGGTCGGTGGGGCGATCCCCTCCCCAAGAGCTTTGAGTTTAGGAAAATGGACCCGATTTTTCCTCTTATACTATAGTTTATTCAAGAACTAGAGAGAGTAATAAATCATTTTTTACCCTTTTTCTCTTCACAAACTACCTATGTTCTTTAGTCCGGTGTTTGTAGCAAATTTGTTAGACACATATATTTTTCATACGAATGGGTTAGAAATTTTATAATCAAAAATACCGGTCTATAATAATAAACTAAAACGTAGGATTATTCTCTCAAAAAATTCTAAGTTATAATTTAAATACTTACAAAATATCCATTGTCAAAAATACAAAAAGTTAAACATATATAAAAAAATAGATTCGTCCATATAATAATAAAATATTTTTGGGGCTATCAGTCATTTTATTATTAATTAAAAACATTTTTAGGGTATTTGACGTTTCAGTTTATTTATTTCTTAAACATCTGCAGAATTACAATTAAACACTAAAAAGGGATTTAAATGTAATTACTTTTTTTATGTTGTAATTAAAATTAGACCTACTTATTTTTATTTCTATTGTACTGATATCTTAATTTTAATTTACTTTTATATATGGAAATACGATAGCCCCAAAAAAATAAAATAAATATGTTAATTCTACATGCTTAAGAAAAAGACACAAACACAATAATAAAATAATAAAAAACTTACGGCTAATTAGAATTAAATATATATAAAATTAAAGAGCGGGACACACTAAAATAAAAATATATAAAAAAATAAAAAAAAACACATAAACAACATTAAACAATAAAAATACAACAAAAACAAAAATTTAAATAATAAATTGTGTTTACACTACTAAACATTACGTATCTAATTCCTAATCAAAGTCAGTGAAACTATCTTCGCTAAAATTAATTATAATTGGTTCCTCTATCTCACCGATTATGAGATCGAGTTCTCACATTTTGTTTTATTCTTTTATTATATGGATTTTTCCCAATTTTCCGCAGTCACTTTATTCAAAAAAATCTTTCAAAAGTTTAGTTAATTTACTAATTTTATTAATTGTGTTATTTCTAGCAACTCTACCTTTTGCTTGAGAGAGATATTTACGTCTCCAACGGACAGTTTCCGGACGATTTATAAGAACAGATTTTCTATCTGGTTTTTCCCAGCAAAAATTAAGTTCTCTGAGCAATTTCCAGAGATCAGTTCTTTTAATTTCAGGTAAATCGCGATCTTCAATGATTTTAATTAGAATTTGGTAGATGATTGGGATCTGCTTCTCATAATAAAATGTATATACAACCCCTGTAATTGCAGTTTTCATCTCTTCTTCCAACGAGGGTTTTCGTTTGCCTGTGATCGAATGTGGCTTGGGAGTACTAACAATTCCAGTCGTTTTTTCTCCTTCAGTATTCGGTACATAGTAGATTTTCCAACTCCTGTCATGTTGGAACACATCTCAACAGAGCTTTTAACATTATTATCTAGATATTGATATCTTAAGGCATCATAAACATTCATCGTAATAAGTTTTTCGTTGAGGAAAAAATGCCCTGGTTTAACCATTTTGGAATAAATATGGAGGTGAAAGCCATATCTTTTGGATATCTCACTAATCTCAAATAATATATAAAAACAAGCACAAACAAGATAAATCACTAAGAAAAAACTGTAAGTTGTACTTTGCTCACTGACAGAAATTAAATTAAACTATCAGAAATTCTATGTTGCAGTAAATTTATAAAATATATTTAAATATAATGAAATATAATTAGATTTACGGCAGTTCTGAAGCAGGTACATTAGAGGTTTCGGTAACAGTTTTATTACTCTCTCTAGTTCTTGAATAGAGTATAGGAGTCTGTATGCTTGCGATCGCCCCCCCCCCTCCCAAGAGCTTTGAGTCAGGAAAATAGAACCCATTCTGCCTTTTATATTAGGAATGAGTATGCTGCTTGCACTCCCCCCCCCCCCTGTTGACAACTTGTTTTTCTTGCCATACTGTACTTTTGTGATATCACCCCCTCCCCCCCAAAGAGAGAGGCTGGATCCGCCCCTGGTTGGAACGTACTTAAGTTACTGAGCCGAATCTTGACAGTAAGTAACAGGTTCTAAAGCGAATTAGAACGAACGTATACTGTATGCAATATTCCAATATTCTTACAAATATAAAATCAGTACCAAAAGAATCTGATTTTGAGAAGTTTGTGGCATTTTCGATCTCTAAAGGTTATTCTTGTTGTTGAAATTTGAATATTTTGTTAGAAATATGCTTAATGTATTTGTAAAAATTAATTTGGTCTGGATAGTTATGATTAGTGCTTAAAAATTGAACAAAATAACCATTAATATATAGCAGGATATGCGATATGTAGAGAGCTGACACTTTGTCTTTTATTTTTATACTTAAAGCACCAATACACTGCCAGCCCTTTTTTTCTATCTTTAGAAACGAACTTTTAACATAAACGTATTTTTTTCCATGTATGCAGGACAATGCAAAGTTTCTGAGTTCTATTGAAACCTATGATTGGAACATTTTATATTTTGTGTGGGCCTTATCTCTTTGATTCGTCATAATTTTAATAGTATCAGTACGAGCGAGCAAGCATTTCCGTCTTGCTCGCTCGAATTACCTGAATATATTCCTGAGTAATAAACAAATGTATGTTATTACTCAGAAATTTAACCTTGTTGTCAAAACCAAGAATTTAAACAATGTAATTACTGGCTATCTAGTGAAAATCAAATATTAAAATATTTAAAATTTAAAATTATAAATGCGCAATTATAGAAGTTGCACATAATTCCTCCTTGTGTTACAACAGAATGATTCGATCCATTTTTAAGATACTGGGCACTGTGTAATAGCTTCCTGTATGTTGAAATTTTATTAATTTCATTTGAACACTTGATCATGACATCCAGGAAGGGTAACTGATCATTTGTTTTTTTTTTTCATGATAAATGTAATTGTAGGTCAATTAGAGTTTAGATGTAGCAAGGAATCATTTAGTTTCTGATCATTACCCTTCCATACGATGAAGATACCACCAACATATATCAACCAAATTTTCGGTTTAACTGTTTCCATTGCATGAGCTCTTAACTGGAGAGAGTAAACAACCCATTAGAACCTTGTCGTCCTGAGCATAGAACTTGTCCTTTACTTAAAAATAAGCACTACGAACGCAACACTCCAAAAGGTCCAATCGCGTGGTATCTATATGCAACAAGCAATGAAGTTAATCTGATTGAAGTAATTTGAATTGTCAAAATAACCATTTATCAAACAAAAATGGAGAATTTTTACATTTAAGAAAGCTCTGACATAAAGGAATCATTTTGACTTCAGATATTGAGAACTTTAGAACATTTTTAGGTCCTCCGGTATACTAAAATAAACTTTAAAAACTTTACTTCAAAGAATATTTACTATTTTCTTGTATCTGAATTAAAAATACATGTTCCGTAAAAAGGTAAAAGAAAGAACTATTAGCCAATAATTTTCTTTCATTTAGAATAATTTCGAATGCACACCGCTATTAACGAATGGCCTGCAGTAAACCATGAAAAGCAAAATTATATTGACAATCATCAGCTTATCTTTTAACTTTCTTAAGTCAATATGTATGAATGTGTGCATATATTATCAAAGATACTAAATGTGTCAACAAAGAAATGGATAAATTCGATGCATGTAAAGTTGAAAATTTCTAAAAAGCAATTTTCATTCGACAAGTACACCTTTAAAATAAAATTTTATGGAGGTCCTTTTAAGAACCATTATTACCCAATATTTTTCTTTGTCAAGATGTTTAATGATTATATCTGATGAATATAAGTAGTGAACATAACCCGATTCTCTCAATCCCCCCACTCCTCGACCTTGACCTTGACCTTGCTTCACCCCTCTTTGGCCCCGCCCACATGTCCTTGTCATTGACCTTGAAAGTGCACGTGTGCTTTGGCCTTGGCCTTGTGTTCAAGGTTGTGTGTGTGACCTTGACCTTGACCTTGGTGGAGACGACCTTGACTTTGTTGAAGGTCATCTTGGGTGTGTGACCTTGAAGATATGTTACGTGGTTGGGGGTGACCTTGAATGGTTTTATATAGAGTATGGGGCAGTTTCATTCATCAGTTGGCTCTGACTTGTATAGGTAGTACATGTGTTAATATTTGACAAATCATGGCATATGTTTGTGAAAATTGTGGTTCTAAGTTTACTAAGAGTTATAATATGAGACGTCATAAAAGAGAATCGTGTGCGGCGAGATTTAATGAAGTGCCTGGAGGAAAACGGCTCCGAATTGAAGAGTATACATCGACGATTCCGGTAATTAATTGCGCTACATGTAATGTAGATGTTCCAATAAATCATATGTCAGCGCATAAACGAACACAACAACATAAAAATAATTCATGTTTGCCGGTATGTCATGGTGTGCAACTCGTTCAATGTGCCTTCAAAAGAAGAATTGCAACCTATCGGGTTAGCAGTGATATGGAGCATTCCGATTACGTAATGTTCTTTGCAGACATTAAATCCAAGGTGGTGGAACTTGTTAATAATTTATTGCGTGTGCATCATGCTTTAAAAGTTAACATGACAGCTGTTGGCGAGTACATGCTTCCGTCACAAGAAATATTCAGTGAAAAATCCTTCAACACTGCTAATCAAATAATTAGTGTAGAAAGTGATTTGGATGCCGTTTACCATTCTTTCACCGAATCAATAAAAACGCAGGCGACAGAGTTCCAGGAGAAAGATTCAGGTATGGAAAAATCAAAACCCGATATATTAAACTGATTTTTATATATTATTTTTCTTGTTATAGGATGGGCTCTTGTGCGAATTTTATACTTGGAAGTTGGTATCAACAAGTATATGCCTATGGGTGGCTCATCATACATCAAGTTGCCGTGTTCTATTGAAAAGAAAGGAGCTGTCGTCAATGTGATTAACCAGGACGAATTTTGCTTTGCGTGGGCTGTAACATCAGCATTGTTTCCTCCAACAGCAGAGCCTTCACAGAAGACATCCTACCCCCATTTTTCTAGAGTGCTAAATGTAACAGGTATGGATTTTCCAGTAAAATTACGTGACATTAAAAAATTTGAGGAAATGAACAACATATCAATTAACGTATACGGTCTGGAATCTAAATATGAAAATAATGAAATAATACATGAAGTTATTGGTCCACTGAGGTATGCGTCAAAAAAGTTGGATAGGCATGTAAATTTATTGTTAATTACAAAAGACTGTAGTAGTAAAGATGGCGGTGAACATTTTTGCGATACGACTTGTTCAAAGAGTCATTATTGTTGGATTCGGGATTTATCACGTTTAGTTTCAAGTCAAATTAGTTGTCAACAACATAAAATATATTTCTGTGATGGTTGCCTCATTTATTTTAGTACACCGTCAGCTTTAACTTTACATCAAAGCTACGATTGTAACCACATTTTCACGCAAACACCCTCAGTGGATTTAAAAATCGATAAATTTGGAAAGAGTGTGCCGGAAAATATTTTAAAATTCGAGGGTATAGAAAAGCAAATGCGCGTTCCATTCGTGGTTTATGCAGATTTCGAATCTGTTTTAAAACCCATTGAAACGGTACAACCAAACCCACAAAATTCTTACACTGTAAAAAGTTTTAAACATGAACCATATTCTTTTGCTTATTTAATTAAATGCTCTTTTGACGACTCACTTTCGAAATTTGAGCTATTTCGGGGGAATAATGCAGCTCAAGTCTTTGTGGATCGTATCGAGTGTGATTTAAGGGCTCTATACAACACATATTTAAAAGACATTAAGCCTATGAAACCGTTAACGCCTGAAGAAAAAAGGGAGTTTAATGATGCTAAAATATGTGGTATATGTGAAGGCCCTTTTGAAGAGGGTGAGATTAAAGTACGAGACCACTGTCACATAACTGGTGCAAAAAGATTTGGTGCTGCACATTCCGCTTGTAATTTAAATTATAAATTACCCTCTTTTATCCCTATCATATTTCATAACTTAAGCGGCTACGACAGCCATTTATTTATAAAAGAGTTATGTAAATATGGGGATAAAATTGGTGTTTTGGCTCAAAGTAAGGAAAAGTACATATCATTTACCAAAAGCATTTATGTGCACGATTATTTTGATAGTAAATGTGGAAAAGTCAAGAGGAAATATTTAAAGTTGCGATTTATTGATAGTTTTAAATTTCTGTCAACGTCTTTGGAAAATTTAGGCAGCGGTTTAAACGACGACGATTTTATTGAAACGCGGAAACATTTTTCAAATATCAACCAATTTAATTTGATGCGTCAAAAGGGTGTTTTTCCCTATAGCTTTATTGACTCTATAGAAAAAATGGAAAATACATGTCTTCCAAGTAAAGATGAATTTTATGATAATTTACGGGAAGAACATATTAGCGATGAAAGCTATAGAAGAGCAAAAGAAGTATGGCGCTTGTTTGGGTGTAAAACTTTGGGGGACTATTCGGACGTGTATTTAAAATCAGATGTGTTGCTATTGTGTGATGTTTTTGAGCAATTTCGGAATAATTGCTTAAAATTCGATAAACTTGATCCAGCACATTACTATACCCTTCCAAGTTTATCATTTGATTGTATGCTACGTATGACTAAGGTAGAGTTAGAGCTCTTAACTGATATAGACATGATACATTTTTTTAAGAAAGGTATACGCGGCGGCATAAGCCAGTGTACAGAAAGGAAGCACATCGCTAATAATATTTTTTTACCAGACTATGACCCAACAAAACCTTCTTCATTTATAACATACCTTGATGCTACAAATCTATATGGTCATAGTATGTCACAAGCATTACCATATGGTGGTTTTCGATGGTTAAGCGAGCGCGAAATTCTGGATTTAAATATTATGGCTGTTGGTGATGATAGTTTACATGGCTACGTTTTGGAAGTGGATGTGCATTATCCGACTGAGTTGCATGATGCACATTCTGATCTTCCATTTCTAGTAGAAAATATCATACCGCCAACAGAAAACGCTAAATTACCGAAATTAATTCCCAATTTACAAGATAAAAAAAAATACATTGTACACTATAGAACTTTAAAACAAGCCATCGCCAACGGCTTAGTGGTAATGCAAACCCATCGAGTATTACAGTTTGAGCAATCAAAATGGCTAAAATCGTATATTGATTTTAATACCAATTTACGTAACAAGGCCACCACAAAATTTGCGAAGGACACTTTTAAATTAAAAAATAACGCGATATTTGGTAAAACTATGGAAAATGTGGAAAATCGAAAGGATATAAAATTAGTAACACATTGGGAGAACAGTGTAGGCAGAAATGGAGCTAGAGCACTAATATCCCGCCCCAATTTCAATAGTAGCTCGATATTTACCGAGAACTTTGTTGCTATACATATGAATAAAGTTAAAATATTGTACAATAAACCAATTTATATCGGTTTTTCCATATTAGATATATCAAAGACTGTAATATACGATTTTTATTATAATTTTATTAAATCCAAGTTTGGCGATGATGCTTCGTTACTTTACACCGATACTGACTCGCTTATATTAAAAGTGTATACGGAAAACTTTTATCAAACTATATCAGAAAACCCCGAAAAATTCGATACATCAAATTACCCCGAAATTAATAATTTCAACATAATTAAAAGTAATTCTGTAGTTGGTAGAATGAAAGATGAGTTTCCTGGTGATCCGATAATAAGTTTTTATGGTACCGGCGCGAAGGCTTATTATGTAAAGTCCATTAATAATGAATTAAAAAAAGCCAAAGGTATCAAAAAATGTGTTATCGAGAAAGACCTTCATCAGGAAGACTACCAAAGAATTGTTGAACGGGGTGGTTTGATATTAAGAAAGATGAAGACATTTAGAAGTGAATTACATAACATTTATACCAACATAATAAATAAAGTAGCATTGTCACATAGCGATGATAAACGTTATGTAATTCCCAGTTCAACCAAAACTCTACCTTGGGGGCATGCAGACATAGATTTTTACAAAACAGACCCGGAAGAAAACTTAGCAAATTTAGTCACCGTGTTGGAATCATTTCTAAGTCAGGACAGCACGTAATCTGGAAAATCCATATTTCATTATTTGTATTGTTTTTATTATTTCTATTAAACATACAACATTAATATGTAACGATAGTATTGTAATTTTTTTTTTTTTTTTTTTTTTTTTTTTTTTAAATAAAAAACATGTATTCATTGATTGATTGCTTTTTTATTGAACCTTTATTTTAAAATTATAAATATAATGAAGTGTCGACAAATAACAAACTGTAAAAGTTATTGTTGAAAAATTTGTCTAATAGTAAATTAAACGCACAGGTCTACGAGTAAATGTTTAATGTGAAACAGGTTTGCTGACAAGATCCTCCATAGTCTTTTCAATTTTCAACATTCTAGAGTTAAGTTCATCACGCAGTTCGTCTTGCCTAAGTTCATATATTGCAATAACAGTATCATCAATGTATCCTCTAAGTTCTTGACCGGTTTCAATTAATTTCTTGCGTACGTAACCTTCAAGTTGGTTTCTGAATATATCTTTAATAACAATTGTTGAGTCATGTAAAGCTTTCTGCGTATCTTGCACACACTGAGCAAGGTTATTATCAACATAATTTCGTGTGGTCGCATCGTCTCCTTCAAGAGGTTCTGCTAAATAGCACAATCTTTTGCTTCCCATGTCGTAATCTCCATTAGGTGTAAGTTTAAAACCTATTCCTGAAGGACCTCGCATAAAGTTAAAATCCTTAAATTTTCTTTTGCGACCGAACTTATCAATAGTGTTTACTTCTGACATTGTTATGTGAGACTGATTTGAAACCATTAGATTTCACCCTAATATATGGTTCTATTTCATTAATAAACGGACTCTGCAGAAAAATATGGATTGCAAAACGTATTTTAGGTGATGTTTAATAAATACACATACAGATTCATTTTACTATTGTTTTATTGAAAAAAAATTAAAATATAACAAAAGATTGAGTTTACTTTTTATTATTAAAAAAAAATAAAAAAAATAACAAACAAAAAATTAAAAATTAAGAAATAAAATACATGTTAATTTCTTCTGTACAGGTAAGCTTCTTCTATGACCCAATTTCTTCTCTGGATGGCACGTTCATTAATGTCCTTGTTTTTAAAATAACCTTGACAGGACCAAAAAAAAATCCTTGAAAATTACAACCTCGAAAACGACCCTGACATTGACGGGTACTTTGACCTTGGCCTTGGCCTCGCATCTAACAAGTTTAGTACTATATTTATATGCTTCTTTAAAATAACCTTGACAGGGACAAAAAAAAAATCCATGAAAATTACAGCCCTGAAAACGACCCTGGTATTGCCGGTTACGTCGGCCTTGGCCTTGGCCTTGCATCTGACAAGTTTAAATATTATACTTAATGCATCGAACAAAAGGAATAAAGGCGGTGTAGTGGGGGAAATGGGCATAAAAGCAGACTTGCTGGCTCGAGCTCTTCACAGTTCGTCAGAACAGCAAACAGTACAGTGCTAAGAAAAAGTTAATTGTGTGAGTTGGAATATCGAAAATGTCTAGTGTACGGTCTCTTTTAGATGCTCTTGACGTGAGCTGCGGTTCACAGCAAGGCATGCTCGATAACATGAGTGGTTTAGAGGTGCTAAGTCCGGGGGTGTTCGAGAACTGGAATGGCGTGGAGCATGAAGATGCCGAAGACCGAGCCCTCAACGATGGTCGCGACGAGGAGTTGGTTCAGTCGGCAGCGCAATTCCTGGAATGCTGGACGGAGGAGAAAGAGCCAAAAATTAATGTGATTAGTGATGTGGTTGTGCGAAAAGCATCGCGGCCTAGGGAATCTTCTCCGAAAGCGTCGAAACTGCAAAAGCTCTTGACTATGCGGAAGTCGGAAATCGCCGATAAAAAAACATTTTATTCGGCGATTAAAGGTGTGGGACAAGGGAAGAAGAAAAAGTTTAACTTTAAGCGTCCCTCCACCCCTGTTCCATTACCCGACTTCCTAAAAACAGCACCGCAAGAGCCACTGTCAGTAGAAGTGGAAGTCATAGAAGGCCCCGATGGACCAACACCACCAACGCCACCAACACCGGCCAGCGTCGAGAATGTAATAGTGTCGGAGGTGAAGTCTTCCCCAGCGCCAGCACCACTGTCGCCGATATTGGGGTGCCGGAAACCCATGAAGAAGCGGTTTAAGCGGTGTTTTGAAGGCGATGAAGTTTCCGCTGCTTCGTCGTCGTCGTCGTCGTCGTCGTCATCGTCTTCACCAAATAAAACCGCGTCTTCTTCCGAGCCATCACAACCGGAGTGGGTCGAAGACTTCACCAACTCTCAGAAGACCAAATTGACTGACATTTATGCCATGAAAAAACGGTTAGTGAATGAAGTGAACGAGTGTGCCAGTGACATTATAGAACTTGAAAAACAATTAGAGATAAAAAAGGTGAAATCTGCGCGGTTAAAAAGACAATTAGAGGACTTTAATAAATTATGTAGTAGGTGTTAGGTAGTTGTAGATATTAGCTTTTAATTTATAGTATTAAGTTTGTAAATATATATATATATATATATATATATATATATATATATATATATATATATATATATATATATATATTGTAGTTAATAAAAAAGTGTTTGATCAAATTTTTTATATTTTATAATGAGAATAAAAATGACTTGAAAATTTATTTTTGTGTGTTATTTCATATAGGCCCTGTCCCACATAATATTAGGTAATAAAAAAAAAAAAAAAAAAAAGTGAATAATCCACTAAAACTACGCAATAGCAATAGTTGTAAATATTTTCTGATAATATTTACAAGTATGCTAAAACATGGTTCGGTTTATGAATTTAAGGTTCTGTCGCCAGAACTTCTAATACTTTGTATCTCAATATTGTATGTTTTTATGAAAAAAACATAAAATATTGGTTACAAAGTATTATAACCAACTAAAACTACGATCAAATTATTTTGTGGTCCTGAAAAGGACCGTTTGGTTTTAAAACATGCGACTCTTTTATTGAGTTGTGGAGTCGCACGGCCCGTCATCATCATCAGCGGGGGTGGCGGTGCTGTCCTCTGTGTATTCGATGATGAACCGCCAAAGTTCATCCCATCTAGGATCGTTCGGCTCCCACTCCAAACAATTCTCTGTGGTAGAATTTACCACAGGGCATTGGATGGGTTGTTGTTGTTGTTGTTGTTGTTGTTGTTGAGTCCCTGACATGTTGAACTAAAATGATTGTAATAAGTATTGATGGTCGTATATATAGAGACAAATTAATGGTGGGGGGTGAAAACAAATGTCATATTACGTATTGAGACCAAAAGTTGTTTGTGGTCTCAAATACGAACGAACGATTTAGCTGGGTTCCACCAGCACTTAAAGTTTTAATACTTTGTATCTAATATTGTATATTCTATACATACAATATTAGTAACAAAGTACTAATATGTACTAAAACTACGATCAAAGTATTTTGTGGTCCTGAAAAGGACCGTTGTTGTGTGCCCTTAAAAAGGGCCAGGGAGAGTGTGGGGCTTATGGTGCCCCATCCTCGCTGGTCGACCACCAGCTTGACGAATCGCAGGGGCCTTGTGGGTCGTCGGGTGTTGGTGATGCTGGAATTTCCAGCACCGCATCTTCCGTCGAGTCCGGCTCTGGCTGCGGCGACGGAGTTTCGAGTCTTTGTAAGACCCAATCACCCGCGTCGTCTAATTCCACTAGACCCGGATCATGGTCATATACTAGCGGAATCGGCTCATCCAAGTCGTCCCAACGTAGGACGTCAATTTCAAAATCCACCTCGTCGTCGTCGTCGAAGACTTGCAGGTCTCCAACGTTGTCGGCTACGGTGTCATCACTAAAGATGGATGAGCCTCGGCTGGCGGGTCTTTCTTCCTCCATGTTTATCGTATGAGGGTTGATGAATATATGACTGTGTAACTGACCCAGTCTCATATATATAGAACTACCCCCACCCCACCAACGGATTCTAAATGTTATGTATTGGTGAGAGCTTATAGAATTATTGATTTTTTTCAAAAACTTTAAATAAGGAATTAGATTTGTTTAGACAATAAGACTTATTCTTAATATTTTGTGAAGAATACATTACAAAAAAAAAAAATAATAGAAACCTTGTTTGAACTGTTAACATTTTCATAGGTTCTCAAGCATATAACTTGGCACTTAAGCTACGAGACAAATCGTCGTTAAACGAATATCTCGCCCCATGGACTTAGAAAAAAAAAAAAAAAAAAAAAAAAAAAAAAAAAAAAAAAACCTCCCCCTACAACTTCCACATACTCCCGTTCGGCGGCCCTAGCCTCATAACTCGAGAATTTCAATTTTTTCGTCTAAATTTTTTGTCATTTTTAAGATTTTCCAAATTTTTTTTCACCATTGTATTCTACTCAAAATTCTAGGTAATTAAAGTGCTTTTATTTTTTCTCTATCTTGAACGGTTCCCGAGCTACAGCGCTTTAAAGAATTCAAATTACTAACTTTCTATAACCCTTTTTTTCAAATTTCATTTTTTCGAATTTTCAAAAATACTACAATATGTAGAAAAAAGTTCTCTCTTTAATTTCCCAATACCGTTTTTCTCTAAATCTTCAACTTTAGCGCGTATTCAGCATTTTCAAAAAAAAAAAAAATTATAATTTTTTTTACACCATCGCATTCTCCTCAAAATTTTGGGCTATCAAAGTGCTTTTATTTTTTTTCTATCTTGAACGGTTCCCGAGCTACAGCGCTTTAAAAAATCCAAATTACTAACTTACTATAACCCTTTTCTTAAAATTTCATCTTTCCGAATTTTGAAAAGTACTACCATATGTAGAAAAAAATTCTCTTTCTAATTTCCTAATATCATTTTGCTCCAAAACTTCAACTTTGGCGCGCATTCACCATTTTTCAATTTTTTTTTGAAAAAAATTTTTTTTACGTTTTTACTATCGAGAAAAATGCTTGCTTATAGTACTCGATTTCCTCTATAATTTTTTCTTATAACTTTTTTCCCTATTCCTAACCGTCACTTTCCTACAAATTTTCTAAATCGTTGTTTTCATATTTTGCCTTAAAAATTTTTTCTTGTGTTATTTAAGCTCTTTTTTCCACTTAATAAACCACCATTTTCTAAATTCCCGTACTCTTTTCTTAAAGAGCGGGCTTTTCCGCCAGCTTTTTTTTTTTGGTTGGGTTTCAAATAAATATAAAACTACTACTTCACTCATTACAAATTTATTGATTCAAGAACATTATTTTGTGTTACATATAATAGATACATTAAAATATAGATTTATTGGTCACCGAACCGTTTAATACATTATAACTAAAAAATGAGTCGTGAATAACTAATGCGTACACTTTAGTGTCTTTGGGGAATTTATTCTTTCTCGTTTGGAACTCCAATTTTACATCCACTGTCGATGAGTTAATCGCCTCTGGTTGATGACTGCAATTGATAATAAAAACGGGGTTTTTCATATATTCCGCGAACGTTATCATCGGATCGTTTATCTCGCGCCCGTAGTAGCTGCTTTGGAAGTTTTCGTAATTGTAATAGGCTGCTGCGTACAGTTTCTTGGCGAAATCTAAATTCCATCTTTCGTATGGATAAACGGTTGAATTCAGATACAGTCTAATGTCGCATACGTCGGCGTGGGTAAACTGGGTTGCGTTTTTTTCTTTCTTGTCGCAATTATTGCTGTCTTGAAACCCGACGATTATATAGCGCGGTCTTTCCAGACTTGTACTCGTTCTCAAGGCCCACACGTCGGAAGATGTTTGCCTTAAAGCTGGTAATTCGTACAGATCCCATTTACGATATGCCATTTGAATACTGGCATTGTTTCCTCCTTTATTAATGCGAGACAGTATTTTCAATTTTTGCTTGTCGTCTGGAATGATGTGACGAATTTTCCATTCGATTTTGTCGATACTAATTTCTGCCTCTACTTCGCCGACGTAACAATTGGTAAAAGTGCGAGCCATAATCATAATAAGCTCTTGTTTTACGTTGAAAACACCTTTTGCGTAATCTTCGGCGAATCCCATAAGATATTTTAAGGGTAATTTCCCGGAGAATACGTTACTTGCCGTGTCTACGATATCTTGGTTTGCTTCGTCGAGACCCCATCCGCACGTCATGAGAGATCTTTGTTGCAAACTTCCGAATGAAACCATGGTTTTTAATGTCGTCGTAACTCCAGGTTTACGAACCACGGCGACCTGTTCACCTCCCATCTCGTAGCGAATTTCATCGAACAAAAATGCGAGGGCATTATTTGATAAAAAACATCTTTTCGTTGCGTCTATGGGTTTAAATTTTCCTTCGATATATATGTAACTTTCGGCGATATCCAGTATAATATCTTGAAAATTAATGGGGATACGGACTTCATCCGAATTGTTGAATGATGGAGATCCGTATGGTTTATACGTATGCTCTTCTAGACTAATAATGGAATTGTCCAAGATGGGCTCGGAGAAAACCTCTATTTTATCGCTGGTGGTGGAAATCATTTTCGCACTTTAAGACCGATTGATTTTAAAAATTTATAGTCTTCGGCAGATAACTGTTGAGATGTTTGTGATCTAACGTCTGGACGACGACTAACCTTGACGTTAACTCTTCTTTTACTTTTATTATGTTTCGGCGGTTCCCCCATCTTAGTCGACAGCACACACAATTGACGATTGAAGCAAAAACCCATTTCTATGAAAGTTTCTTCAGTTCCAATTTCACGATTATTTTCTCGCCTTGAAAATTGATTAGATCACCGCTATCGTCCAAGATGCGAAGAGTAATGTTGTCGATAAACTGACGTCCTGCCGGCATTAACGGCATATAAATATTATTTTGTGGTTCTTTACTGATTTTGTAACCGGGCTCCACGTCGATATCGAATTCGAACAAGGTATGACCTTCCACCGAATTCATATATGCTCCGGAAATTATATTACAATCTACGCGTATGATGCGTACTTTCATTATTTCCACCATCTCGGTTGATTCGTGCTTTTTGTCTCTTTTTAACACTGTATGATTAAATCCTAACATTTTACCGATACTCGCCTCTCCCCGGAAATCTATAGTATATTGGGATTTCAGTTCACATTTCAACGTATTATTATTAGCAACCAAGTAAAAGATTCCATCATTCTTTTCTTCAGTTGAAATCCTCAAAGCCTCCAACATAGCTTTACCTATCTCATCTATTTCATAGGCTCCAGGTGGAATCTGCAATTGTATCGACTCGGTGGTGTAACCCTCCTTCATGTAGGCAAACTTATTGTTGCTTTCGTCCACATTAAAAATTGAATTGTATGTGTAAAATCCCAGCAATGCCAGACCATATTTGTTTTCTCTATTTAATTCGACTGGTGGATAAAAATCGGCGCTTAAGACGCTCGAGTGTCCTGTTAGTGTGAACGTATAAGACATGACTTTTTGTTAGAAATATGCTTAATGTATTTGTAAAAATTAATTTGGTCTGGATAGTTATGATTAGTGCTTAAAAATTGAACAAAATAACCATTAATATATAGCAGGATATGCGATATGTAGAGAGCTGACACTTTGTCTTTTATTTTTATACTTAAAGCACCAATACACTGCCAGCCCTTTTTTTCTATCTTTAGAAACGAACTTTTAACATAAACGTATTTTTTTCCATGTATGCAGGACAATGCAAAGTTTCTGAGTTCTATTGAAACCTATGATTGGAACATTTTATATTTTGTGTGGGCCTTATCTCTTTGATTCGTCATAATTTTAATAGTATCAGTACGAGCGAGCAAGCATTTCCGTCTTGCTCGCTCGAATTACCTGAATATATTCCTGAGTAATAAACAAATGTATGTTATTACTCAGAAATTTAACCTTGTTGTCAAAACCAAGAATTTAAACAATGTAATTACTGGCTATCTAGTGAAAATCAAATATTAAAATATTTAAAATTTAAAATTATAAATGCGCAATTATAGAAGTTGCACATAATTCCTCCTTGTGTTACAACAGAATGATTCGATCCATTTTTAAGATACTGGGCACTGTGTAATAGCTTCCTGTATGTTGAAATTTTATTAATTTCATTTGAACACTTGATCATGACATCCAGGAAGGGTAACTGATCATTTGTTTTTTTTTTTCATGATAAATGTAATTGTAGGTCAATTAGAGTTTAGATGTAGCAAGGAATCATTTAGTTTCTGATCATTACCCTTCCATACGATGAAGATACCACCAACATATATCAACCAAATTTTCGGTTTAACTGTTTCCATTGCATGAGCTCTTAACTGGAGAGAGTAAACAACCCATTAGAACCTTGTCGTCCTGAGCATAGAACTTGTCCTTTACTTAAAAATAAGCACTACGAACGCAACACTCCAAAAGGTCCAATCGCGTGGTATCTATATGCAACAAGCAATGAAGTTAATCTGATTGAAGTAATTTGAATTGTCAAAATAACCATTTATCAAACAAAAATGGAGAATTTTTACATTTAAGAAAGCTCTGACATAAAGGAATCATTTTGACTTCAGATATTGAGAACTTTAGAACATTTTTAGGTCCTCCGGTATACTAAAATAAACTTTAAAAACTTTACTTCAAAGAATATTTACTATTTTCTTGTATCTGAATTAAAAATACATGTTCCGTAAAAAGGTAAAAGAAAGAACTATTAGCCAATAATTTTCTTTCATTTAGAATAATTTCGAATGCACACCGCTATTAACGAATGGCCTGCAGTAAACCATGAAAAGCAAAATTATATTGACAATCATCAGCTTATCTTTTAACTTTCTTAAGTCAATATGTATGAATGTGTGCATATATTATCAAAGATACTAAATGTGTCAACAAAGAAATGGATAAATTCGATGCATGTAAAGTTGAAAATTTCTAAAAAGCAATTTTCATTCGACAAGTACACCTTTAAAATAAAATTTTATGGAGGTCCTTTTAAGAACCATTATTACCCAATATTTTTCTTTGTCAAGATGTTTAATGATTATATCTGATGAATATAAGTAGTGAACATAACCCGATTCTCTCAATCCCCCCACTCCTCGACCTTGACCTTGACCTTGCTTCACCCCTCTTTGGCCCCGCCCACATGTCCTTGTCATTGACCTTGAAAGTGCACGTGTGCTTTGGCCTTGGCCTTGTGTTCAAGGTTGTGTGTGTGACCTTGACCTTGACCTTGGTGGAGACGACCTTGACTTTGTTGAAGGTCATCTTGGGTGTGTGACCTTGAAGATATGTTACGTGGTTGGGGGTGACCTTGAATGGTTTTATATAGAGTATGGGGCAGTTTCATTCATCAGTTGGCTCTGACTTGTATAGGTAGTACATGTGTTAATATTTGACAAATCATGGCATATGTTTGTGAAAATTGTGGTTCTAAGTTTACTAAGAGTTATAATATGAGACGTCATAAAAGAGAATCGTGTGCGGCGAGATTTAATGAAGTGCCTGGAGGAAAACGGCTCCGAATTGAAGAGTATACATCGACGATTCCGGTAATTAATTGCGCTACATGTAATGTAGATGTTCCAATAAATCATATGTCAGCGCATAAACGAACACAACAACATAAAAATAATTCATGTTTGCCGGTATGTCATGGTGTGCAACTCGTTCAATGTGCCTTCAAAAGAAGAATTGCAACCTATCGGGTTAGCAGTGATATGGAGCATTCCGATTACGTAATGTTCTTTGCAGACATTAAATCCAAGGTGGTGGAACTTGTTAATAATTTATTGCGTGTGCATCATGCTTTAAAAGTTAACATGACAGCTGTTGGCGAGTACATGCTTCCGTCACAAGAAATATTCAGTGAAAAATCCTTCAACACTGCTAATCAAATAATTAGTGTAGAAAGTGATTTGGATGCCGTTTACCATTCTTTCACCGAATCAATAAAAACGCAGGCGACAGAGTTCCAGGAGAAAGATTCAGGTATGGAAAAATCAAAACCCGATATATTAAACTGATTTTTATATATTATTTTTCTTGTTATAGGATGGGCTCTTGTGCGAATTTTATACTTGGAAGTTGGTATCAACAAGTATATGCCTATGGGTGGCTCATCATACATCAAGTTGCCGTGTTCTATTGAAAAGAAAGGAGCTGTCGTCAATGTGATTAACCAGGACGAATTTTGCTTTGCGTGGGCTGTAACATCAGCATTGTTTCCTCCAACAGCAGAGCCTTCACAGAAGACATCCTACCCCCATTTTTCTAGAGTGCTAAATGTAACAGGTATGGATTTTCCAGTAAAATTACGTGACATTAAAAAATTTGAGGAAATGAACAACATATCAATTAACGTATACGGTCTGGAATCTAAATATGAAAATAATGAAATAATACATGAAGTTATTGGTCCACTGAGGTATGCGTCAAAAAAGTTGGATAGGCATGTAAATTTATTGTTAATTACAAAAGACTGTAGTAGTAAAGATGGCGGTGAACATTTTTGCGATACGACTTGTTCAAAGAGTCATTATTGTTGGATTCGGGATTTATCACGTTTAGTTTCAAGTCAAATTAGTTGTCAACAACATAAAATATATTTCTGTGATGGTTGCCTCATTTATTTTAGTACACCGTCAGCTTTAACTTTACATCAAAGCTACGATTGTAACCACATTTTCACGCAAACACCCTCAGTGGATTTAAAAATCGATAAATTTGGAAAGAGTGTGCCGGAAAATATTTTAAAATTCGAGGGTATAGAAAAGCAAATGCGCGTTCCATTCGTGGTTTATGCAGATTTCGAATCTGTTTTAAAACCCATTGAAACGGTACAACCAAACCCACAAAATTCTTACACTGTAAAAAGTTTTAAACATGAACCATATTCTTTTGCTTATTTAATTAAATGCTCTTTTGACGACTCACTTTCGAAATTTGAGCTATTTCGGGGGAATAATGCAGCTCAAGTCTTTGTGGATCGTATCGAGTGTGATTTAAGGGCTCTATACAACACATATTTAAAAGACATTAAGCCTATGAAACCGTTAACGCCTGAAGAAAAAAGGGAGTTTAATGATGCTAAAATATGTGGTATATGTGAAGGCCCTTTTGAAGAGGGTGAGATTAAAGTACGAGACCACTGTCACATAACTGGTGCAAAAAGATTTGGTGCTGCACATTCCGCTTGTAATTTAAATTATAAATTACCCTCTTTTATCCCTATCATATTTCATAACTTAAGCGGCTACGACAGCCATTTATTTATAAAAGAGTTATGTAAATATGGGGATAAAATTGGTGTTTTGGCTCAAAGTAAGGAAAAGTACATATCATTTACCAAAAGCATTTATGTGCACGATTATTTTGATAGTAAATGTGGAAAAGTCAAGAGGAAATATTTAAAGTTGCGATTTATTGATAGTTTTAAATTTCTGTCAACGTCTTTGGAAAATTTAGGCAGCGGTTTAAACGACGACGATTTTATTGAAACGCGGAAACATTTTTCAAATATCAACCAATTTAATTTGATGCGTCAAAAGGGTGTTTTTCCCTATAGCTTTATTGACTCTATAGAAAAAATGGAAAATACATGTCTTCCAAGTAAAGATGAATTTTATGATAATTTACGGGAAGAACATATTAGCGATGAAAGCTATAGAAGAGCAAAAGAAGTATGGCGCTTGTTTGGGTGTAAAACTTTGGGGGACTATTCGGACGTGTATTTAAAATCAGATGTGTTGCTATTGTGTGATGTTTTTGAGCAATTTCGGAATAATTGCTTAAAATTCGATAAACTTGATCCAGCACATTACTATACCCTTCCAAGTTTATCATTTGATTGTATGCTACGTATGACTAAGGTAGAGTTAGAGCTCTTAACTGATATAGACATGATACATTTTTTTAAGAAAGGTATACGCGGCGGCATAAGCCAGTGTACAGAAAGGAAGCACATCGCTAATAATATTTTTTTACCAGACTATGACCCAACAAAACCTTCTTCATTTATAACATACCTTGATGCTACAAATCTATATGGTCATAGTATGTCACAAGCATTACCATATGGTGGTTTTCGATGGTTAAGCGAGCGCGAAATTCTGGATTTAAATATTATGGCTGTTGGTGATGATAGTTTACATGGCTACGTTTTGGAAGTGGATGTGCATTATCCGACTGAGTTGCATGATGCACATTCTGATCTTCCATTTCTAGTAGAAAATATCATACCGCCAACAGAAAACGCTAAATTACCGAAATTAATTCCCAATTTACAAGATAAAAAAAAATACATTGTACACTATAGAACTTTAAAACAAGCCATCGCCAACGGCTTAGTGGTAATGCAAACCCATCGAGTATTACAGTTTGAGCAATCAAAATGGCTAAAATCGTATATTGATTTTAATACCAATTTACGTAACAAGGCCACCACAAAATTTGCGAAGGACACTTTTAAATTAAAAAATAACGCGATATTTGGTAAAACTATGGAAAATGTGGAAAATCGAAAGGATATAAAATTAGTAACACATTGGGAGAACAGTGTAGGCAGAAATGGAGCTAGAGCACTAATATCCCGCCCCAATTTCAATAGTAGCTCGATATTTACCGAGAACTTTGTTGCTATACATATGAATAAAGTTAAAATATTGTACAATAAACCAATTTATATCGGTTTTTCCATATTAGATATATCAAAGACTGTAATATACGATTTTTATTATAATTTTATTAAATCCAAGTTTGGCGATGATGCTTCGTTACTTTACACCGATACTGACTCGCTTATATTAAAAGTGTATACGGAAAACTTTTATCAAACTATATCAGAAAACCCCGAAAAATTCGATACATCAAATTACCCCGAAATTAATAATTTCAACATAATTAAAAGTAATTCTGTAGTTGGTAGAATGAAAGATGAGTTTCCTGGTGATCCGATAATAAGTTTTTATGGTACCGGCGCGAAGGCTTATTATGTAAAGTCCATTAATAATGAATTAAAAAAAGCCAAAGGTATCAAAAAATGTGTTATCGAGAAAGACCTTCATCAGGAAGACTACCAAAGAATTGTTGAACGGGGTGGTTTGATATTAAGAAAGATGAAGACATTTAGAAGTGAATTACATAACATTTATACCAACATAATAAATAAAGTAGCATTGTCACATAGCGATGATAAACGTTATGTAATTCCCAGTTCAACCAAAACTCTACCTTGGGGGCATGCAGACATAGATTTTTACAAAACAGACCCGGAAGAAAACTTAGCAAATTTAGTCACCGTGTTGGAATCATTTCTAAGTCAGGACAGCACGTAATCTGGAAAATCCATATTTCATTATTTGTATTGTTTTTATTATTTCTATTAAACATACAACATTAATATGTAACGATAGTATTGTAATTTTTTTTTTTTTTTTTTTTTTTTTTTTTTTAAATAAAAAACATGTATTCATTGATTGATTGCTTTTTTATTGAACCTTTATTTTAAAATTATAAATATAATGAAGTGTCGACAAATAACAAACTGTAAAAGTTATTGTTGAAAAATTTGTCTAATAGTAAATTAAACGCACAGGTCTACGAGTAAATGTTTAATGTGAAACAGGTTTGCTGACAAGATCCTCCATAGTCTTTTCAATTTTCAACATTCTAGAGTTAAGTTCATCACGCAGTTCGTCTTGCCTAAGTTCATATATTGCAATAACAGTATCATCAATGTATCCTCTAAGTTCTTGACCGGTTTCAATTAATTTCTTGCGTACGTAACCTTCAAGTTGGTTTCTGAATATATCTTTAATAACAATTGTTGAGTCATGTAAAGCTTTCTGCGTATCTTGCACACACTGAGCAAGGTTATTATCAACATAATTTCGTGTGGTCGCATCGTCTCCTTCAAGAGGTTCTGCTAAATAGCACAATCTTTTGCTTCCCATGTCGTAATCTCCATTAGGTGTAAGTTTAAAACCTATTCCTGAAGGACCTCGCATAAAGTTAAAATCCTTAAATTTTCTTTTGCGACCGAACTTATCAATAGTGTTTACTTCTGACATTGTTATGTGAGACTGATTTGAAACCATTAGATTTCACCCTAATATATGGTTCTATTTCATTAATAAACGGACTCTGCAGAAAAATATGGATTGCAAAACGTATTTTAGGTGATGTTTAATAAATACACATACAGATTCATTTTACTATTGTTTTATTGAAAAAAAATTAAAATATAACAAAAGATTGAGTTTACTTTTTATTATTAAAAAAAAATAAAAAAAATAACAAACAAAAAATTAAAAATTAAGAAATAAAATACATGTTAATTTCTTCTGTACAGGTAAGCTTCTTCTATGACCCAATTTCTTCTCTGGATGGCACGTTCATTAATGTCCTTGTTTTTAAAATAACCTTGACAGGACCAAAAAAAAATCCTTGAAAATTACAACCTCGAAAACGACCCTGACATTGACGGGTACTTTGACCTTGGCCTTGGCCTCGCATCTAACAAGTTTAGTACTATATTTATATGCTTCTTTAAAATAACCTTGACAGGGACAAAAAAAAAATCCATGAAAATTACAGCCCTGAAAACGACCCTGGTATTGCCGGTTACGTCGGCCTTGGCCTTGGCCTTGCATCTGACAAGTTTAAATATTATACTTAATGCATCGAACAAAAGGAATAAAGGCGGTGTAGTGGGGGAAATGGGCATAAAAGCAGACTTGCTGGCTCGAGCTCTTCACAGTTCGTCAGAACAGCAAACAGTACAGTGCTAAGAAAAAGTTAATTGTGTGAGTTGGAATATCGAAAATGTCTAGTGTACGGTCTCTTTTAGATGCTCTTGACGTGAGCTGCGGTTCACAGCAAGGCATGCTCGATAACATGAGTGGTTTAGAGGTGCTAAGTCCGGGGGTGTTCGAGAACTGGAATGGCGTGGAGCATGAAGATGCCGAAGACCGAGCCCTCAACGATGGTCGCGACGAGGAGTTGGTTCAGTCGGCAGCGCAATTCCTGGAATGCTGGACGGAGGAGAAAGAGCCAAAAATTAATGTGATTAGTGATGTGGTTGTGCGAAAAGCATCGCGGCCTAGGGAATCTTCTCCGAAAGCGTCGAAACTGCAAAAGCTCTTGACTATGCGGAAGTCGGAAATCGCCGATAAAAAAACATTTTATTCGGCGATTAAAGGTGTGGGACAAGGGAAGAAGAAAAAGTTTAACTTTAAGCGTCCCTCCACCCCTGTTCCATTACCCGACTTCCTAAAAACAGCACCGCAAGAGCCACTGTCAGTAGAAGTGGAAGTCATAGAAGGCCCCGATGGACCAACACCACCAACGCCACCAACACCGGCCAGCGTCGAGAATGTAATAGTGTCGGAGGTGAAGTCTTCCCCAGCGCCAGCACCACTGTCGCCGATATTGGGGTGCCGGAAACCCATGAAGAAGCGGTTTAAGCGGTGTTTTGAAGGCGATGAAGTTTCCGCTGCTTCGTCGTCGTCGTCGTCGTCGTCGTCATCGTCTTCACCAAATAAAACCGCGTCTTCTTCCGAGCCATCACAACCGGAGTGGGTCGAAGACTTCACCAACTCTCAGAAGACCAAATTGACTGACATTTATGCCATGAAAAAACGGTTAGTGAATGAAGTGAACGAGTGTGCCAGTGACATTATAGAACTTGAAAAACAATTAGAGATAAAAAAGGTGAAATCTGCGCGGTTAAAAAGACAATTAGAGGACTTTAATAAATTATGTAGTAGGTGTTAGGTAGTTGTAGATATTAGCTTTTAATTTATAGTATTAAGTTTGTAAATATATATATATATATATATATATATATATATATATATATATATATATATATATATATATATATTGTAGTTAATAAAAAAGTGTTTGATCAAATTTTTTATATTTTATAATGAGAATAAAAATGACTTGAAAATTTATTTTTGTGTGTTATTTCATATAGGCCCTGTCCCACATAATATTAGGTAATAAAAAAAAAAAAAAAAAAAAAAAAAGTGAATAATCCACTAAAACTACGCAATAGCAATAGTTGTAAATATTTTCTGATAATATTTACAAGTATGCTAAAACATGGTTCGGTTTATGAATTTAAGGTTCTGTCGCCAGAACTTCTAATACTTTGTATCTCAATATTGTATGTTTTTATGAAAAAAACATAAAATATTGGTTACAAAGTATTATAACCAACTAAAACTACGATCAAATTATTTTGTGGTCCTGAAAAGGACCGTTTGGTTTTAAAACATGCGACTCTTTTATTGAGTTGTGGAGTCGCACGGCCCGTCATCATCATCAGCGGGGGTGGCGGTGCTGTCCTCTGTGTATTCGATGATGAACCGCCAAAGTTCATCCCATCTAGGATCGTTCGGCTCCCACTCCAAACAATTCTCTGTGGTAGAATCTACCACAGGGCATTGGATGGGTTGTTGTTGTTGTTGTTGTTGTTGTTGTTGAGTCCCTGACATGTTGAACTAAAATGATTGTAATAAGTATTGATGGTCGTATATATAGAGACAAATTAATGGTGGGGGGTGAAAACAAATGTCATATTACGTATTGAGACCAAAAGTTGTTTGTGGTCTCAAATACGAACGAACGATTTAGCTGGGTTCCACCAGCACTTAAAGTTTTAATACTTTGTATCTAATATTGTATATTCTATACATACAATATTAGTAACAAAGTACTAATATGTACTAAAACTACGATCAAAGTATTTTGTGGTCCTGAAAAGGACCGTTGTTGTGTGCCCTTAAAAAGGGCCAGGGAGAGTGTGGGGCTTATGGTGCCCCATCCTCGCTGGTCGACCACCAGCTTGACGAATCGCAGGGGCCTTGTGGGTCGTCGGGTGTTGGTGATGCTGGAATTTCCAGCACCGCATCTTCCGTCGAGTCCGGCTCTGGCTGCGGCGACGGAGTTTCGAGTCTTTGTAAGACCCAATCACCCGCGTCGTCTAATTCCACTAGACCCGGATCATGGTCATATACTAGCGGAATCGGCTCATCCAAGTCGTCCCAACGTAGGACGTCAATTTCAAAATCCACCTCGTCGTCGTCGTCGAAGACTTGCAGGTCTCCAACGTTGTCGGCTACGGTGTCATCACTAAAGATGGATGAGCCTCGGCTGGCGGGTCTTTCTTCCTCCATGTTTATCGTATGAGGGTTGATGAATATATGACTGTGTAACTGACCCAGTCTCATATATATAGAACTACCCCCACCCCACCAACGGATTCTAAATGTTATGTATTGGTGAGAGCTTATAGAATTATTGATTTTTTTCAAAAACTTTAAATAAGGAATTAGATTTGTTTAGACAATAAGACTTATTCTTAATATTTTGTGAAGAATACATTACAAAAAAAAAAAATAATAGAAACCTTGTTTGAACTGTTAACATTTTCATAGGTTCTCAAGCATATAACTTGGCACTTAAGCTACGAGACAAATCGTCGTTAAACGAATATCTCGCCCCATGGACTTAGAAAAAAAAAAAAAAAAAAAAAAAAAAAAAAAAAAAAAAAAACCTCCCCCTACAACTTCCACATACTCCCATTCGGCGGCCCTAGCCTCATAACTCGAGAATTTCAATTTTTTCGTCTAAATTTTTTGTCATTTTTAAGATTTTCCAAATTTTTTTTCACCATTGTATTCTACTCAAAATTCTAGGTAATTAAAGTGCTTTTATTTTTTCTCTATCTTGAACGGTTCCCGAGCTACAGCGCTTTAAAGAATTCAAATTACTAACTTTCTATAACCCTTTTTTTCAAATTTCATTTTTTCGAATTTTCAAAAATACTACAATATGTAGAAAAAAGTTCTCTCTTTAATTTCCCAATACCGTTTTTCTCTAAATCTTCAACTTTAGCGCGTATTCAGCATTTTCAAAAAAAAAAAAAATTATAATTTTTTTTACACCATCGCATTCTCCTCAAAATTTTGGGCTATCAAAGTGCTTTTATTTTTTTTCTATCTTGAACGGTTCCCGAGCTACAGCGCTTTAAAAAATCCAAATTACTAACTTACTATAACCCTTTTCTTAAAATTTCATCTTTCCGAATTTTGAAAAGTACTACCATATGTAGAAAAAAATTCTCTTTCTAATTTCCTAATATCATTTTGCTCCAAAACTTCAACTTTGGCGCGCATTCACCATTTTTCAATTTTTTTTTGAAAAAAATTTTTTTTACGTTTTTACTATCGAGAAAAATGCTTGCTTATAGTACTCGATTTCCTCTATAATTTTTTCTTATAACTTTTTTCCCTATTCCTAACCGTCACTTTCCTACAAATTTTCTAAATCGTTGTTTTCATATTTTGCCTTAAAAATTTTTTCTTGTGTTATTTAAGCTCTTTTTTCCACTTAATAAACCACCATTTTCTAAATTCCCGTACTCTTTTCTTAAAGAGCGGGCTTTTCCGCCAGCTTTTTTTTTTTGGTTGGGTTTCAAATAAATATAAAACTACTACTTCACTCATTACAAATTTATTGATTCAAGAACATTATTTTGTGTTACATATAATAGATACATTAAAATATAGATTTATTGGTCACCGAACCGTTTAATACATTATAACTAAAAAATGAGTCGTGAATAACTAATGCGTACACTTTAGTGTCTTTGGGGAATTTATTCTTTCTCGTTTGGAACTCCAATTTTACATCCACTGTCGATGAGTTAATCGCCTCTGGTTGATGACTGCAATTGATAATAAAAACGGGGTTTTTCATATATTCCGCGAACGTTATCATCGGATCGTTTATCTCGCGCCCGTAGTAGCTGCTTTGGAAGTTTTCGTAATTGTAATAGGCTGCTGCGTACAGTTTCTTGGCGAAATCTAAATTCCATCTTTCGTATGGATAAACGGTTGAATTCAGATACAGTCTAATGTCGCATACGTCGGCGTGGGTAAACTGGGTTGCGTTTTTTTCTTTCTTGTCGCAATTATTGCTGTCTTGAAACCCGACGATTATATAGCGCGGTCTTTCCAGACTTGTACTCGTTCTCAAGGCCCACACGTCGGAAGATGTTTGCCTTAAAGCTGGTAATTCGTACAGATCCCATTTACGATATGCCATTTGAATACTGGCATTGTTTCCTCCTTTATTAATGCGAGACAGTATTTTCAATTTTTGCTTGTCGTCTGGAATGATGTGACGAATTTTCCATTCGATTTTGTCGATACTAATTTCTGCCTCTACTTCGCCGACGTAACAATTGGTAAAAGTGCGAGCCATAATCATAATAAGCTCTTGTTTTACGTTGAAAACACCTTTTGCGTAATCTTCGGCGAATCCCATAAGATATTTTAAGGGTAATTTCCCGGAGAATACGTTACTTGCCGTGTCTACGATATCTTGGTTTGCTTCGTCGAGACCCCATCCGCACGTCATGAGAGATCTTTGTTGCAAACTTCCGAATGAAACCATGGTTTTTAATGTCGTCGTAACTCCAGGTTTACGAACCACGGCGACCTGTTCACCTCCCATCTCGTAGCGAATTTCATCGAACAAAAATGCGAGGGCATTATTTGATAAAAAACATCTTTTCGTTGCGTCTATGGGTTTAAATTTTCCTTCGATATATATGTAACTTTCGGCGATATCCAGTATAATATCTTGAAAATTAATGGGGATACGGACTTCATCCGAATTGTTGAATGATGGAGATCCGTATGGTTTATACGTATGCTCTTCTAGACTAATAATGGAATTGTCCAAGATGGGCTCGGAGAAAACCTCTATTTTATCGCTGGTGGTGGAAATCATTTTCGCACTTTAAGACCGATTGATTTTAAAAATTTATAGTCTTCGGCAGATAACTGTTGAGATGTTTGTGATCTAACGTCTGGACGACGACTAACCTTGACGTTAACTCTTCTTTTACTTTTATTATGTTTCGGCGGTTCCCCCATCTTAGTCGACAGCACACACAATTGACGATTGAAGCAAAAACCCATTTCTATGAAAGTTTCTTCAGTTCCAATTTCACGATTATTTTCTCGCCTTGAAAATTGATTAGATCACCGCTATCGTCCAAGATGCGAAGAGTAATGTTGTCGATAAACTGACGTCCTGCCGGCATTAACGGCATATAAATATTATTTTGTGGTTCTTTACTGATTTTGTAACCGGGCTCCACGTCGATATCGAATTCGAACAAGGTATGACCTTCCACCGAATTCATATATGCTCCGGAAATTATATTACAATCTACGCGTATGATGCGTACTTTCATTATTTCCACCATCTCGGTTGATTCGTGCTTTTTGTCTCTTTTTAACACTGTATGATTAAATCCTAACATTTTACCGATACTCGCCTCTCCCCGGAAATCTATAGTATATTGGGATTTCAGTTCACATTTCAACGTATTATTATTAGCAACCAAGTAAAAGATTCCATCATTCTTTTCTTCAGTTGAAATCCTCAAAGCCTCCAACATAGCTTTACCTATCTCATCTATTTCATAGGCTCCAGGTGGAATCTGCAATTGTATCGACTCGGTGGTGTAACCCTCCTTCATGTAGGCAAACTTATTGTTGCTTTCGTCCACATTAAAAATTGAATTGTATGTGTAAAATCCCAGCAATGCCAGACCATATTTGTTTTCTCTATTTAATTCGACTGGTGGATAAAAATCGGCGCTTAAGACGCTCGAGTGTCCTGTTAGTGTGAACGTATAAGACATGACTAACCATTAAACATCACACATCTCGGTTTTATTCTTAGCGGCAACATTTAAAAAGATTCATCTTCACACCTTTTCTCACTGCATTAGATAGTGATGTTTTTATGCTATTTTCTGCTTTTATGCGCACATCGCTGATTTTGCAATAACAACAAAATATTTTTCTAGCTGTAAGATCCTCATCAGACGTAACCTCGTTTAAATTGCTGCTGCTGCTGAAATAATGTTTGCAATCGCACTGATATTTTAATATATCGATATCGCTTTTAAGGTGCTCGGGCAACTTTTCCCAAACGAATGGAATTTCATTTGGGGCTAATGCAATCATCACTTCCTTGGGCATGTTTTCTAACTGTTTCACGGTCATTTTCCTTAATCCTCCGGCTAGATGAAATGCTTTCAGTGATTGCAACATTTTAGTATAGTTATTGCGATCCATTTGCGGTGTTAATGGTGACGATGATGATGATGACATCTTTTACGCTGATGATTCGACAAGAAACTTTAAGCACAAATGTCCACACCAGACTGTTCCAAAATCCTGCTGACGATCGTATGTATAGTAAATAATTTTTGATGGTTCCGATCCCGTTTGTAGATATCGTACCAATTCGATCGGTGGGGGTAAATCGCCGAAGCTGTCATAATATGTTACTTTAGAATTATTTTTTCTATAAGCTACCCAATGAGTCCCTGCACCACGCGTACTATCCAAATTCACTATTGCTGCTTCGTAACGTCGAGGACCTTGTCTAGGTAATAAATCCCTCATATAAACGCCTCGAAAGTGTCCTATTCTTTTCTTTTTGGCATATTTTTCTATATCGATGTTAGATAGTGGTCTTCGAGGTAGGGATTCAATTAGTTTTTTGATCTACGATTTAAAAATAATCCCATACCTTTACGATATGGCTTTAGAAACAAACCATTTCCTTTCGATTTTAAATACAGGCCGGCACCGGTTTTATCTTCGCTGCTTTTTTTTACTGCTTTTATGGCGCGCACAATTCCCGCTGCCCCACCGGCTAATGAACCCAAAGCTGATAACCCGGCAAAAATTGGTATTAATGGTAATATTCCACCAGTTTTAGGAATCGGTATTATTCTCGGTGTACGAACCTTCCTTTTGCCACCTGCCGCTTTTACCGATCTACGTGCTGCCGACAGAGCTATTTTAGATGCATTCATGACATTTTTTTCCAACACATTTTTACTTCCGGCTTTTAATAATTCCCTTCGAACTGCTTGTCGAATAGCTGTTCCGAAACTGGCTTTCCGAACATGTCGATTTTTATTAACACCTTTCCTTTTTGTATGACGCGTGCCTTTACTAGATGTTTTTTTTGTTGATAATGATGATGGTACACCCATACCAAAACGTTGTTTTCCTTTCATGATGTTTGTAACTAACCAAGCTGCTGTTTTTTCACCTAAACTGGAATTTTTCGATTTTACTCTATTCCAAGCACTTTGTTCGAGCTCGTAATCCGCTCGATGTCTCGCACTTATGTTGTCTTTATTATGTAAATAGGCTAAATCGTGTTTTTTGCATGCGGCATCCAAAGGATTAATGCCTGGATCACCTCTTGTTACACGTTTTATTACTTTTGTTCCGGGTCCGCAATATTGATAACCAGGAATGTGTACCTCGAATGGTAATTTATTTATTAACGAATTCACAATACCGTATCCAGTTTTGTTGGAAACGTGAGACCGTCCACTTCGTTTGACGCTCGGCATCTGAATGACAGTTTTTGTGAAAAATTGCCTATAAAATATCAAATTTTCCTAAGATGCGCGTTATCGATCTTAAACAAAAACTTCCTATTGACAATCTCGATGAAAAAGTCGGACTTGGATTTGAAAAGAAGATAATGAAGAGACACGGTCCTTTACTTCCTTCCTCTATTCGCGGCCTGTTAATTGGTCCATCCAATTGTGGAAAAACTAATGTCATGATTTCGCTGCTTACACACCCCCTTGGGCTACGTTTCGAAAATGTCTATATTTACTCGAAATCTCTGTATCAACCGAAATATGAGTATTTAAGGAAAATTTTAGCGCCCATCAAAGGTTTAGGCTACTATGCCTTTAGTGATTCCAGTAATATTGTGGAACCGTCCGATGCAAAACCAAACTCTATATTTATCTTTGATGATGTTATATGTGAAAAACAAGATGTTATAAGATCGTACTTTAGCATGGGACGTCATAAAAATATCGACTCCTTTTACCTAGCGCAAACATATTCGCGAGTGCCTAAACAGCTTGTGCGAGACAACGCCAATTTTATTATTATGTTTAAACAAGATGAGTTGAATATGAAACACATATTTTCCGACCACGTTTCACCGGATCTAACTTTTACTCAATTTCAAGAAATGTGCTCAAAATGTTGGGATAATAAGTATGGATTTTTAGTAATTGATAAAGACAGTGATGTGAAATCGGGAAGATACCGCAAAGGATTTGATAGCTATATATTACTGTAATAATAAGGGAAAATGCTCATTTGATTGTTGAAACGTCCTTTGTTAACATCATGAATAACGCGATCGACTTAAAACGTAAACTAGTGGAAGCTACCAATGCCGTCAGAAAAAAATTTAAACAAATTAAAGCGGCTAAAGAGTTTAATGTTGTGGAATTGGAAAAGTTTTACGAACCCATTTCTAAGCCGTTGACAACTATATCTGATGTGGTTAAGCAACGTCAGCAGCAGCAGCAGCAGCAGCAACAACAACAGCAACAACATTATCCAGCTACAAAGTCACATAGTCTCAGTACATCAGTGCAGTCGACTCAAATATCAGGTTTTCCCCAACCTACACATTCCTTTCAAACCTCCACACCTATTCAGCAGCAGCAGCAGCAGCAGCAGCATCGCATTTCAAAAGAAGATATTAGCCAATCGGTGTTTGATACACCCTCGACATCAACTAATACATCTCTCGCATCCGCTGACACCACAACTTCCGATACTTTAAACGCACACCTGAAAGGATTACGTTTGAAACCATCTCTATACGATACTGTATATGGTGTACGTTTTGGTTCAAAAACAGATCATAACAAAAATTTTATTGGTAATTTAGAGGTGCGTTTTCGAAATGGAAATATTGTCTTATACAAAAAAGGGAAAAATATTGCAGAATATGGTGGATCACCGGCACTTTATGATTTGTTATTTCTTAAAACACCCCCAAGTGTAGGCAAGGAACAACAACAATTAAGTGATAATGTACTTTCAACGTACAAGGAAATTTTGGAATCAACGAATGCTGTCTACAACAATTTTAAAAAAAGTGATGGTTTACGGGAGACCAGATGGAACAAATATTTACGAATTATTAAACCTCTGATAATGGGCACAAAATTAGGTGGTACTATTACAAGAAAAAATCTCTCGGAAAAACTACAGTTACCCACAAAAAAGAAATTATCTTCGAAAAAATTTCAATATGTCTACTGGAACAAAGCTAAAGAGTTGGTGGATCGTTTACGCTTGTTGTGGAGTTCCAAAATGGCCGGTCACACTGGACACGAAAATGAAATTATGTCAATCATAGAGGAATTACGAGAAGAAGATATAATATATTAAGCTCAATATTTAATGATATTATTCAGTTCTTCCTTCGATCTGAAACCTTTAGTATTATTAATAATATGGAGCCCAGTCTAGAAAAAATCAAGATTGTTAATGAACTACATAGAACGGCTAGAAAAAATTTTGTAAGACGGCGCACGATAATAAAAGGATACAGAGATTTGTGGCAAATTGATTTGGCTGAAATGCAACAGTATGCTGATGAAAACGATGGTTATCGTTATATTTTGGTCTGTATAAATTGTTACTCGAAATTTGTCTATACCAAAGCCATAAAAAACAAGACTGGTATAGAAGTTACTAATGCGATGAAAAGCATCATTGAAGAGGCATCATATACACCAACAAATCTGCAAAGTGATCAAGGAAAGGAGTTCTATAATACAAACTTTCAAGCCCTGATGAAAAAATATAATATAAATCATTATTCCACTTACAGCACAAAGAAAGCTGCAATTGTTGAGCGAGTCATAAGGACTTTAAAAAATAATTTATATAAACAATTCTCGACAAGAGGATCTTACAAATGGATACATATATTATCGGCAGTAACAAAAACCTATAACCATTCGAAACATCGCACCATTGGAATGAAGCCTGCAGACGTGCAAGAAAAAACACATATTAAAGCATATGATTATTTAAAAATTGTACCTAAAAAATTTAAGTTTTCCATGGGTGACATTGTGCGTATTAGCAAGTACAAAAGCTTATTCGAGAAAGGATATACGCCCTCTTGGTCAACCGAATTGTTTAAAGTTGTAAAAGTTAACGTTACAAATCCACCTACTTACTTGTTGGAATCGTTAGAAGGTCAGCCTATAAGAGGGTGTTTTTACGAATCAGAACTACAAAAAACAAGCAGTCCTGACGTTTATCTAGTAGAAAAGGTCCTTAGACAACGCAAGAAAAATCACATCGAACAATTATTTGTCAAATGGCTAGGATTTCCCAACCACTTCAACTCTTGGATAGATAAAGCTAATATTGTTTAAATAACATATTGTATGACTATATTTTTTATTTAAAATGTAAAATAAATAAACAATATATTGTAAAATAAAGTTTTTTATTTCAATCTTCATTATTAAAAACAATGACAATAAAACATCATACACATAAATAACATTTCAATATTCTTGGAGGGAAGGTCCAATTCACCGACGACTACGACGTTATCTTCAAGGCTATGCCACTCGGAGTGCGTTCTCCTATTCTTTAACCTGCTTTTTTTAGATTTTTTTTGAAGTCGAGTCGTACGACAGTGCGCTTAATGAGTCATTTAAAGGCTGATGATAGAGTATTTTCTGCATAACTTCAATTTTTGTTTTAAGCTCACTATTATTTTTGTATATCATGGGGAGGACATCCTTGTTAAATATGTCACATATTACAATTGCAAAATTGTAAAACTTTCTATTAACAAAGTGTTTTGTCACAGCATCGTCATCATCTTTAGGTTCGCCTAAGTTGGTTATGATTTTTCCACCCATATCATACTGCCCATCCGCTGTAAGTTTAAAACCAATCCCTTGTGGCCCAGATAATATATGATATTTTTCATTATATTTCTGACGACCAAATTTATCAATTGTGTTGTTTCCTCGACTCATTTTCAATCTTTACTAAACTATTTTATTTTTATTTGCCCTACTTATATTAAATATTTCAGCTGAGAAAAAGAAACACTGACTATGATCTACTGGGTTGGTATGTTTATAAAAGAAATAAAATAAAACTGTGATTGTAATAGATATTTATTTACAGTTATTTAATTGCACAAATACAAAAATTATAAAAAATTAGTTTTCCATGTCTTCGTTTTCGTTGCTCAAAATTCTATCCCATCCGACACTATTTCGATCGTCAACGTCTTGGGCTGTTGCTGTTGCAGAAACCAATTCATATTTTGCAGCAAGCTCACCTGGTAAATGTGGAATATTGACGAGGTATTCTTTTAATTCTTCTTCAACCATTTCAGCACAAAATGTATCCATGTCTATGGAACCATATAAAAATTTGTCGCACAAGTGTGCCCCAGCCATAAAATTGATTGTATCCCTGATCTCGTTCTTATATTGATCTTTGGTTACATCAATATGCGACCAATCATTTACGCTATCTAACATATCGTGAGCCCTATTTCTTAATTCTCTCCCCAACCAAAATATGTATCTATCTACACATTCGTTGGCGGTCGTCGTCGTCGTCGTCGCATCAGCAGACATCTTTAACAGAAATAATGAACACGCGTAAGTATTCTGACATGTGCAACTATATTTTAAATTTAATTACATCCTTTTTTTCAAACAATTTACATACAATTTACTCCAATGAGCCAAAACGTAATAATGTTCGAGTATTGTTTCCAAAAACTCTAGTGCCCTGCCCCAAATAAGTTAGAGTGTATTTATCTTTAGTTTTACTCATAATATCTACAATATCGTCAGGTAGTGTTTCGGCCACACGTTTTGGTAAAAAAGTCTCAAATGTGCTATTATCACCGTCATCGTGTAAAGCCACTAAAAGAGTTTTACCAAATCGTGTAGTCATTGAAACCATCTTTACAATTTTATACACTTTGCCTACAATCATTTCGGTAACCTTTTTTTTCTCTAAAACCTCGAAATCTTTGCTAAACATTTCATTAATTTCATCTAGAGTTTCTTTTGCAATACTCATTATTGAAAAAATGGTATATAAATCCAAAAATTACCGTGAATATAAAAGCACTTTCAGAACACTACACGAACACAATATTTGATGTTTATGCCACTGATATCTGCGACTGTTTGAAGTCACTTCTTCTCCCACGAACCTTTATAGCGAGGTTTCAAGGTCGAATTGTAACAATGGTGGGGGTAGCTTAACGATAGAAATAGTGGGAGGAGTATTCAAGGTCAAATGACGTCACACATTTAAATTGGTATAAGGATAACTTCAAGGACAAAATATAATGAAACAAATAACTACATTTTATGTACTTTATTCATTGATTTTTTTCTGCAATTCTTCTATGCGTTTAACATTATCACCTAAACCTAATTTCCTTAATTTGTTCAATAATAAGTGTTTGTTTTTATTTCTAAGAAAATTCTTACAAACTATACTAGCTAAAAGACACACTTCGGCATGGTCCATATACTTAAAAAATACACTAAAGTCCTGAGCCTCCGAATCTTGCATTTCATATGCGTAAAATTCCGAACAGGCTGCAGAAATTAGAAATTCCTCGTACATTTCTCGCACTAAACTTTCCATATTAACTACTACTACGTTAAACTTAAGTCCTACACTCTAATTTCATCTAACACAACCGGATCTGCAATGAACCTAATCAGTTTTTCCAAACAGTCACTAAACCCCAACTTTTTTATCTCACGAACAAAGTCTTGTAAATTTATTGTTTTGCTGCAATATTTACGACATGCATTCGCAGCCTTTTCATATTCATAAGCCAAATCACAATAGCGCGACGCCCATTCTGCTCGACTTTTCATTGCATCATTGAAATAATTATTAGCCGTTTCAGTGAACTCATCGCCCAATTTTTTTACTGTCTCTTGCAAAGCACTATTCATATTATTCACTCATTTTTACATTCACGACACTTTTTTATTGCTGGTGGTGGCCCATCTATATGATGACGATATATTTGTTCATAGTGAATGTAACAGGGTAAGCTTAACTGTAGTTCCTTGTTACACCGATATGACGCTGGCAGCTTATCCCAAATTTGCCGTAAACTCAGCGTATCAACGCAAGTTTTTAAATATTCGAGAGGAAAAAATGCTAGATCCTTCTCTTCAAAATCACACAAACTTTTTAAATTACTCTGATATAAACAAATTACTCTGCCGACTTGCTCTATAATTTTTTCTTTAGATAGTTCCGTATCTGACATTTCACACTGAATGAATGCAAGTAGACTCACACAATTTATAGAACAATTTGCAAGGTCAAAATCATTTCAAGATCATCCCACACTATTACAATGCACAAATAACTACTTCAAGGTCACACACCCAAGATGACCTTCAACAAAGTCAAGGTCGTCTCGACCAAGGTCAAGGTCAAGGTCACACACACAACCTTGAACACAAGGCCAAGGCCAAAGCACACGTGCACTTTCAAGGTCAATGACAAGGACATGTGGGCGGGGCCAAAG
The DNA here is from genome assembly GCA_034092305.1 of Diaprepes abbreviatus. Taxonomy (NCBI): domain Eukaryota; kingdom Metazoa; phylum Arthropoda; class Insecta; order Coleoptera; family Curculionidae; genus Diaprepes; species Diaprepes abbreviatus. The sequence goes on from JASJET010000303.1 coordinate 8,041,075, forward strand.
AGGGGTGAAGCAAGGTCAAGGTCAAGGTCGAGGAGTGGGGGGATTGAGAGAATCGGGTTATGTTCACTACTAATATAATACCTTTTATCCTCAGTTTGGTATTCCTATCTTGATCATTAATTTAGAATCAAGAAACATTTCTCACAGATCTGATATTTTATTCAACTACTTCGGATGTCAAGATTTTATTCTGAATATTAACAATCCCGTGTCAATATTTCAGAGCATTGAAAATGAAATCAAGCTGCACAAAAACAGATTTAATTATAGAAAATACGTTATCATACCAGGTGCTCAAAAAAATGAAAATATATTTGATATTTTTGAAACAAAAGAAATCCAATATGTCACAGATCTACTGGTAGTACTCAAAGAGGAAAATGATAAGTCTAAAGGCAAAAAATACTATAATTCTTTTGATTTTGATACTGTTTATAGTTTATGGACGCACCAATATGTAGGATTATCTGATAATAATAAACCTTATTTATTGGATAAGTGGTTTTCAAAAAATATGTCCTTTTTACTTAATAATCATTTGTTTCCTGATAAAATAACGAATCAACAAGGTAGAATTTTGCGTACTGCTATTTTTCCATATGAGCCGTATATTATTGTTGGTAAGTAGAGTTCCCAATTTAACATTACTAATCATTAGTATATTGTTTATTGTTTTTTATACAGATATAATATTTTGTTTCAAATTAAAAGTGTTATTTTAGATTCCGCTTCTTAGGGAGACAAGAAAACCTGAGAAAATTTTACCTTATATAATACTGTCTACTCTATAAGTGAATTCAGAAATAAAACCTGCGATACTACCACCAAGAATAGTTTCTCTATATAAGTTATTTTCCTGAGAAAGGTGATTACATCAAAATTACCAGTTTTGAACCAGGCCGAATCAGAGACGTGAAATATAAATCTGAACTGCCAAAAACAAGTAAAATTATAAGAAAAAAAAAACCAAGAATTCACGTACAGATTTTTATTACAATTTATTACTTTAGAACAAATCCCCTGATGTGATGTTCGTGCTTGTTGAATGCTAAAATATATACTTATTTTTTCTCTCGTCATGACCCTAATTTTAGTTGTTGAACTTGTTTCTAGATATCCTTTCTCTAATGTAACCAACCAAGAGGGAACTTTGAAATACTTGGTTTAATAAGTAAATTTATTAGGTGAAGTTTAATTTTCTCGGAAAATTGCCTGGGATGATATAATTGGCTAACCAATATAGCTTCTAAATAAAATAAAATCATTAAAAACAATCTTTAAACAATTGTCGCAAAATAATATCTATCCCGTGGTTGTTCTAAGAGTATCTACCATGTTGGATATATACTGAATAAATTTATGAATAAGTGAAATAACCATGCTATCTGAGATTAAAATATTTATAGACTTGTATGTGTTCGAAATTGGTGATGACAGCATGCATTACAATCTGAAAAACTATAAGATATATAAAAAAATAAAATATTACATTTTCTTAGATCGATTATAACCTTTTTATTTACCAATATTTTTTAAATCTGTAAATACTTTTGTGCAGTTAGATTTTACGCAGAATAGGTTTATTTGGTTAAATTTTTGGTTAAAACGTTTATGTTTTCTGGACAATCATCAACTTTATTTTTCCTTATGACCGCCATAACATTATGTGAAACACTAATGCAAAAATAATGTTATGACCTAAAAATAATTACTTTTTTAATAAAAATTTGAATATTTGAAAACTCTGAAATTTTAAATAATGCTCTGCATTCCCTGTTTTTGTATTATTTACTAATTATAAAGTTCATATCATCAAAATGTCTACCATATTTTCCAACACACTGTTGACATTTTGTAAATGGCTTTAGTTACTCGATTGATCAATAATATTGAGCTTCCCAGCTTTTCGGGAGAGATCAAATTCATTTACTTAATTTTTCACATTTTTTTTATATTCCCGGGTCCATCCTAAAGCCCGACACACTGCAGCCAGAGTAGGCCTATTGTGCTCACCCTAGACATTACAGCCACTCTGTCAACTTAGCCCCCTGGCTCAATCTGTACAGTCCTGCTAAGGAGTGAGTGAGTATTTCTCCCGGTTCCAGACTTACTGACCCGAATGTTTGTCGTCTAAATCTCTCCAGTGACTCACAGTCACATATGATATGCTTCACCATTTCCTCGGCTCTTCCACATGGTCTGCAGTCGAGGTTTCCGTTATCTAGATTCATTATATTCAGATGTACTTTGACGGCCATGTGTCCCGTCATTATACCCGTAATAGTCCTTAATTGGTTTCTACTCATTTGGATTAATTTCCTTTCCAGTTTCGGGCCAGGATTTCCAATAAATAGCTTGCTGTAGTTTAAACCCTGTCTGGTCATCCAGTGGTTCTGGACCAATGTATTGAGACGCTGGTCCTGCTCTAGCTAGCTTGTCAGCATTTTCATTTCCATGTATGCCTTCGTGTCCTGGTACCCACCTTAACATAACTCTGTTGTTTTTGCCAGAATTTCCAGCTCACTCTGATATTCCCAAACCAGCCTCGATGATACCTTTTGGCCCTTGAGGGCTTTTAGGGCTGCTTGACTGTCAGAGTAAATGTGGATTTGCTTCCCTTGTAAGCTCTCCTGTTTATCTAGTCTGCGCACCATAAGATTGCGTATATTTCTGCCTGGAATACTGTTAGGTATTTTCCAAGGGGAAGTGTTAATTCCTTCCTCGGTTGTAGCCTATATATCCCAGGTCCAGTACCCTCACTAGTTTTTGAACCGTCAGTGTTCCAGATACTTGCACCCGAGAATGTTTCCGGTTTTCTCTTTTACTTGCCATTCGATCCTCTATTGTGACTTCAAACGGTATATTATAACGGTAGCTAATTTTTTTTTCACATATCTCGATAAATAAAAGTCTAAAAGTGTTAGGTCCACAAACCTAGCAGGCTAGCGCATAGAACCACTGTTGGATATTATTTTTTCACTAAAAGTTACTGTTAAAAATATTTGTACTTCCTTGGAATTATGTGTGGGGTAACCGTCTTGCTGAAACCATACACTATCAAACTGATCATTTATCAGAACTTCTCGAATAGCAGGAATAATTGGATTCTGTAACAGTACAAGATATCTTTGACCTGTCAAAGTTTGGTCATAAATGAATGAACCAATCAGAGAGAATATTAAAAAATATAAATAGTAATTATTACAATATTAGTTAACACATTTTAAACATAAATAATTAAAGCAGTAAGCTAATCATTTAAATCTAAACAGGATTTTTCTTATCGATCATCCCGACCACGTATTAAAACCAAACCATATTTGCAATCTTCGTGATTCGCCTAATTGCGGGTTTTCGAGATTCCAGTAATGGTGATTTTTTTTATTAAAAACTTCGCAGTTACTGAAATGTGATTCCTCTTAAAATTCTTGTAGACGATATCAGATTGCTATTAAATAATTCAAATATATATATATATATATATATATATATATATATATATATATATATATATATATATATATATATATATATAACATCAGTTTATAACGTTCTACGCCGTCTTCTGATTTCCAGTCACCATTGATCTCGGTTTGTCCATAGGTTTTCATCCATTCCTCTTGTTTTTATATCTTTATCCACTCCATCTCTTCAACTTAGTCTGGGTGTACCTCTCTTTCTTCTTCCCTGTGGTGCCCAATTTAAAACTTTTTTTGGAAGTCTAGTATCGTCCATTCGTTGAACATGTCCGTACCATCTAAGTTGGTTGATTTTAATATCTTCTATTATCTTATGCTTAACGCCCATAATTTCTTGGATTCTTTCATTTCTGACTCTTTCCATTCTGGATTTTCCAGCCGCTCTTCTCCAATGATCCATTTCTGTAGCTTCCAGTGTTCTTAGAGTTCTTTCTTTCAATGGCTATACTTCACTTCCATAGGTGACAATGCTTTTAACAATACTATTAAAGATTTTGTGTTTGTTTTTTTTGGATATTGTTTTATCAATTTTCAATCAGTTAGTTTTAGTGATGTCGACAAGGCCATTTCAGAAATAAAAAATAGTAACAGCAAAGATATTGACGGAATTAACACAAAAATTATTAAAAAAATCAAGGATATAATAGTTCAGACCCTAACAATATTGATAAATCAATCTATAGCTTGCAGTACATTTCCTAAAGTTTTCAAAACTGCAAAGGTGGTACCCCTCTTCAAGAATAAGGGCTCCATTGATGACTGCAACAATTATCGCCCCATATCTTTATTACCAATCTTGTCAAAAGTTTATGAACGAATTTTGAAAAATCAGGCTAATGATCACTTTGAGTCAAACAAATTGTTTGCCTTGAACCAGTTTGGATTCCGAAAGAACAGGACCACAACTTTAGCTATTGATCACTTTACTAGTAATGTTTTACAGGGCTTTGAAAAGTATCTCGACACTCTTGCATCCTTTTTAGACCTCACAAAGGCATTCGATTGCGTTACACATAGCATTCTTCTAAAAAAACTACCATTCTACAATTTCCAGGCTGATGCCATTCAACTACTTAATTCATATCTATCAGATCGTGATCAGTATGTTCACTTTGGGCAGAGTAATTCTAAAAAACAATCCCTAAGGTATGGTGTACCTCAAGGGTCGGTATTAGGTCCCATCTTATTCCTCATCTATATAAATGACCTGGCATACTGTAAGGGCAAGGGAGTCAATACTGTTTTGTTTGCTGACGACACAACGTTTTATATAAGTTATCACCCTTCAGAGATTGACAGTCTTGATTACAAAACTTCAGAAGGAGAACTATTTCAATGGTTTCGAGCCAATCGCCTATCCTTGAACAACTCCAAATCACAAAATATTAACTTTACTCTAAGGAATAACAGTGAAATTGTACAGTCCTTTCTGCCTCAATGTGCAATGGAGGTCAAATTTCTGGGAGTACACCTAGATGCAGGATTAACTTGGGAACAACACCTTGTTAATCTCTCAAAAAAACTATCCCAACAACTGTTCCTGTTCAGGAGTCTTGTACGGGTAACTTCCAAAGAAACTCTTCTGACAGCATATCACAGTAACTTTCATTCTCTTTTGGCTTATGCTATTCTTTCCTGGGGTCATTCTTGTCATACTGATAAGGCGTTTGGACAACAGAGAAAATGCATTCGTATTATCTCTGGGCTTGGTTATAGAGAAGACTGTCGAAATTCGTTTAAGAATTTAAAAATTTTAACTCTACCTTGTGTGTACATTATGCAGTGTTTGTTGTACGTTAAACAAAATCTTGATCTATACAGATCACACGAAGATATTCACAACTATCCAACAAGAAACAACAACAATCTTGTACCAGACTTTGGCCGGCTTGAGAGATCCAGAAATGGTTCAAGATATTTAGCAATAAAGTTCTACAACTGCGTGCCAGCTAGAATTAAAGCTCTTAACTTCTATCAGTACAAAAAACAAATCAAGAGCTACCTTGTGCTTAACGCGTTTTTTTCGTTCGAGGAGTATTTCGAATCTAATTTTAATCTGTAGTATTGTTTTGTCTGTTGTCAGCTTCTTTTAGCTTTTTTTTTACCAAAACTTTCTTCTTAAGGAAGAATCAATATCGTGTAATGTTTTATTTGTATTAATGATAATAATTAATTGACAAAATTTTAATATTTTATTTATTTGACTTGTAAAAGTACTATTTGTATATTATTACTAATAAATTATCTTATCTTATCTTATCTTATCTTATCCCACAATATGCTGTTCAACTGTCTAATAGCTTGTCGTCCCTGGTTGTTTCTATGCTTGATTTCTTAGTCAAGTTTGCCGTCGTTGGTTATACACATTCCGAGATACTTGTATTTCTCACAGTGATTTATTTCCTGCTGCTGTTGTTCCTGAATCAAGTTTTGTTGCTGTCCCCCAATACACATGTATTCCGTTTTATTTGATGTTAACTTCTAGCCCCCACTTTTGATATTCTTCTATTAGGTTACGCGCCATGTATTCTAGATCTTCGTAGTCTTGTGCTAGAACTATTTGGTCGTCTGCGAAACACAATGTGTATAGTATGGAATCGTTTAGTAGAATGCCCATATTTTCGCACTTTCTTTTCCATGTTTTTAACGCTTGTTCCAAGTAGATTTTAAACAAGATTGGAGACAAACAACATCAAATATATTTCTATTAAAATTCTCGTTATTTTTCGTATAGTTGGTGGGACGAGATTTTTCAAAACTACCAAACTCAAGTAAGTTTCTAATCAGTTTAGAAAAACAAGTTCTTCTGGGTTTTCGTCATTCAGCGTACATGTCAAAATAATTATTCATAGATCTGATCTCATTTCTTTCTTTTTTGATGCAACACTCTAGCATATCAAAATTTGCTTCGCTAGAAAAATCTAATGTCATTGTAAAAATGTTTAATAAAGCGTCAAAAAGCGCACATGACAGAGTAAAGAATTTCATTTGTTTCAGGTTTAAAGCCTTTTATACGAACTAGGGACTCTTAATACTTTTGGAAGATTGTCGCCTGAAGTGAACTCAGGATAAAGAAATGTTGTTATTAATTTGACTTTATTCTTAAGTAAAAGAATTATTTAAAATTTGGGTATTGTCAAACACCTAAATTTTCATTGAGAAACAATGTTTTTAATTATTTTTAAATTATAACGTTATTTTTTTGCATTAGTGTTTCACATAGTGTTATAGAAGCAATTAAGTACTTTCCGATGAGTAAAAAGTTGGATATGGCGGTCATAAGGAAAAACAAAGGTGATAATGATTCCAGAAAACCAAAAAGTTGTAACTAAAATTTGACTAAATAGAGGTATTCTGTACAAAAAGTGTTCATACAAAAATGTTTACAGATTTAATAAATATTGGGAAATAAAAAAGTTTTGGCCTATCTAAAAAAGCAAGATTTATTTTTAATATCTTAAAACCGCAATAAACCAGAACCGATTCACAAGCACCAATAACCAACTGACATAATTGCCTAAAGCTTTCCCCCGTTTAACCGCCTTTCTATGTCTTAAAATTGTCGAGATTGCAGTGCCGTTATCATCAATTTCAGACACACCGTATACTGAACAAATTCTAAATATCATTCAAATAACTCATGCTCCCTAGGACTCAAATTCCTATATATTTTTAGACGTTATATAGGTAATTAATTGAAATCTTAGGTTTGTGCTTAAGAAAAGTCCTATCCTTTTCAAATCAAAATTTCTTATTCTTGAAAATTTTAAAATAGAATATAGAAAATGACGTAAACGTTTTAAAATTAAAGAAACCATTATAAATAATCTGGATCTCTTCTAGAACCACAAGAAAATCAAACATACAAATTCATGGGTTCCGAAATGGTAACAATGTTAACATTTTCACAGCATCACAACATGACTCTTGTTCCAGTAATAAATGAATATGATTATTGGGGTGATGTATGGGATAACTGGACTGGAAATGGACTTATGGGAAACCTGGTGAATGACAATGCTGATATTGGTGGAGGTAGATACGTATTCTTTAAAATAATATAATTCAGCATTGGTGGTTATTATTTAACAACATGAAATGAAGTTCACCATAAAGTGGGTTATTATTAATTACTCAAGTCAATGTTAGATGTGGTTTTCTCCAACTTAATATATCGCACTTTTTTGATGCATTTAAAACAATCGTAGATGTGCGGATGTTTATTTGTCACGGCAGACGAACATCGGAAGGTGGATAACAATCTCGCAGATAGTCATCGGTCAAATGCTCAGCGTGGGCGTATCTCATAACTAAACTAAATAATCACGGCGGTACCAACTTACAACCAGGATATCCCTATCCCCTGAACTGTACAACGGTTTGATTGTCCGATGGTCAAAATATCCACCCCGTTGTCGGTTCTCGGGCGCCACCCTCAGGATTAACGTAGTCGAGATACCACTATGCTCCGGGAAGCTTGTTATAGACTGTTACCTAAAATGTTAAGAATGAGAACTAGGTAATAAAACAAACGGTTTTTAAAATATCCTGTATTCCATACTTTTACAAATATCGCTTTAAACTAACTTACAATCTAAAACAATACCAACAAAACCAAATATACGGAATGAAGTATGTATGTGCGCTGTTGACGGTTCCTCATACTTTTCGAGCAGCGGTGATATGTTAGACGGTAACCTAGTAATATCATCAGGACGCTATTCACGTTGCCTCGTACTTAAATTCGCGATATCGTCATGCTAAAAAGTCCGCGACATTTTTGTACGCTGTGGTTCTATATGCATCGGCGGTAATGTCGGGGTAGTAACCCTGGCTATGACGGACGGGCGACAGTTGTTATGCTCCTTTCATGTCGGACAGAGGTGGGCACCTGACAGTAAGACACGATCCTGGTCATTACCGAAACAAAACAATACCGACAGCATTCAATACGTGTGTGCGTAGGTGACGGTAAGATGGAAAGGAAGGAACCGACGTTGCCCCTACTTGTAAGGGTCCTCGTCAAAGTCGGTAGGATGGAACAACATTGCCCATACTTATAAGGGTCCTCGATAATGTCGACCAATAGAGATGGGAAAAGGTAGAATAGTCAGTGGTAGGATATAAGGAGGAAATCAGTGGATGATCATGACACTATATATATACATAAGCCCCGCCTCCCCTACATTGCTGGACTAGGAAGGCGCGGTCCGGCAGGTGATCCGTACGGTCCAGTTGGACTCCTTCCCCGGGTGAAAAACGTGCACTTCTCAGCGAATTTTCAATTGGTGGGAAATCTTTCATAGACACCAACACGAAGTATGGAGGTAGTACCAGATTCCTACCGTCTAAAACCCCTCCTGGACCTAAGGTCAGTACAATTCTTACTTTGGTGAACTGCAGTGAAGCTACAGTCTACAGAAGCGCACTGTGAGTGTCCTTCGGTTTCTGGGTCGGTTTCTGGGTCGTAGCCGTTAGAAACCTCCGGTGTGTCTCATGTGTCATCTCACATGCTTGGATATGATGTTCTTTCTTCACTTCTTTTCTGCGAGAAGCTACGCAATACAAAGGCCGACGAGCGGCACATAATGTCTTCTCGCTCTTTAATGAAACAGGCAAAACGCTGTCATCGCTAATTTTTCTCTCTTCTTTAAGGTTGTGTTTCCTTATTTTGAGATTATGCGCTCCCTCATAATCTAACGGCACCAACAAGGAGCTGTCCCTCTTCGCTGACATGCATGCAAATCTCTCAGCAAGTTAATGACCAGCTCGGGCTTAAATAACTCTTCCAGACTCCTACTACGCCGGCGAGTGACGACGTGGAGGAATCGCGCACACAGCACTACGCTATATAGCCCTCTATTGCCGTATAGGCCGCTATGAAAAACATCGGGAAATCTTATTTCTCGGCATGACGCGGTAAAACTAATTAGATACCGGTAATATGAAAGCATCAACTATTTTTTTCCCGCAATGTAAAATATATAAAAGAAAACATGCCCAAAAATTCGTTACACTTTAAAATGAAACTTATCTGTGCATTTATGAACTAACCTTTGCTAAGAACTATTTCATTTATAGCTGCCCTATATACTTGGGAATCTATGTATAAATTTTTGGATCTTTCAAAACCGACTGTCAGAACAGGAATAACTTGTTTAGTACCCGCACCAAAGTAAGTATTAGTAATTTAAGTCCTTAGTTTAAAAAGTGAGGTTTTAAACTACCGGCTAATCGAGTTACTAAATATTTTCTTGATTTTTAAGTTATTTTTTGTTGATATATATTTTCGCGAAGCCGTAAAAGTTCAGATAGCTTGCCCATCGCATAGTCTACATTGGAAGAGGCATTGTTAGTTTGACAAAATCGTACATATCGCTCTACTATCGACGGTATATTTATTATCAGACAGCTGGTTGAAAAATCTATCGAATACGATAAACCGCTGTTCATTTGTTTTGTGGACTTTACACAAGCGTTCGACCGAGTCAAACTGGAACACATAATAGAACTACTGCGAAGAAAACAAGTAGACGAGCAATCATACGCACAATATACGAACTGAATTCCAAAAACACCATGGTAATTAAAACAAATAACACTCTAACAGAGGAAATCCCACTATCCGTAGGAATAAGACAGGGTGATAGCCTAAGTCCAACACTTTTCAATGTAATCAGGGACGAAATCATTGATGAGGTAAAAAGCACAAATATTGGGTACCCAATGGGACACAACACCGTTCAGATTATATGCTTTGCAGACGATGTTGCCTTGACAGCGAGGACAACTTACAAAGAATGCTTTTCCATCTCAATCGAACAGCCAAACAGTATAATATGAAAATATCTGTGGAGAAAACCAAAGCGATGGTAATAGCAAAAGAACCGGTAAGATGCAAACTAATGGTTGATGACAAACGTATCGAACAGGTTGGGAAGTTTAAATACCTACGAGCACATATAACAAGTAACAGGGCAGTAATTGAAGAAGTACACACACAAGCCAACAAAGCGGTCATGATATCAGGCCAATTAAGAGACATAATCTGGAACAATAAACATATGACGGTTGAGAGCAAAGCAAGAATTTACAAGGTCTGTGTAAGACCGATACTGACCCACGGCGCAAAAACAAGAAATGAAACAACAAAGACCAAACAAATTATGAGAACCACAGAAATGAAAACGCTGAGAATGATCACGGGAACAAGTTTAAGAGATGGAATAAGAAACGCAAAAATACGCGAGGACAGCGGAGTGGGAGATGTTGTGAAGTGGGTTCGAAACCATCGTAGGCAGTGGAGAGATCACGTGGAACGAAATGGACGATGACAGACTACCAAAAACCGTGATGAGAGAGAAACCAAACACCAAACGGCCGCCTGGACGGCCCCCCAAATGATGGAGAGACAGCTGGATTTCGACGTCAAACGAGGATCGATAAGGCATTGTGTAGATAACAGAACTTGGTTCTACCTAGAAGAAGAACATATCTTAAAAGCTTTTCTATATGTTTTTTTTTAAACAAATATATTATATATAACATTATAAGACACGATATACTACAAAATGGGGATAAATTGTCTCTTGTTTAATTCGCACAATAACACAAACTTTGTTATCTAATAATATTTCGAGTGAATCATTCGTGAAAGTGATTATAAATTAAGAACCTGCAAAGTTGTAATCCGAAGTAAACCAGCGGAAGCAACATGTCACAAAAGTCGAATTAGATTTCTTATAACAAACATAGCTTGATTTAAAGTGTAATATCGCATAAGCTATTAATCCAGTCGGGAATCCTTATTTTTGAAGTCTTCCTATTTTATGACATTTGGTTTAATAACCGTTATTCAATTTTATATTCGATAGTTATGTCTGGCTAAAACATTTCAAAATTCTTCAAATATTTAACAACAAAATATAATTAATAGTAAAAAATACCTGAAACATTTATATTAAATTTTTTTCCAAATTATGTGACAAATAATGTTATGGCTAAATATATACATATTTTAACGCTTACAGGCTTGCAGCAGGATGGCTAACACCCCCTTTATGCTTATGCTATTCCCACTTGGTTTGCTGTTATTGCAACATTTGTTGTAAGCGTGTTATCCATATACTTTTATGAAATAATACATCCCTTATCTGAATATCAAAATAGGACGTAAGTATATTTTAGGGTCTATATTTGACTTGGTAGAACTACAGATAAGAGAACAATTTTTTTTATGATTAATAATTTATTTGTTTGTAACAAATTACCTTACTATTTGTCGGGAATCTACCGCCATATTCATAACTAGGTGGTCAAAAAAATAATATAAACTTTGGTGAAGTTATGTCTCTTTATCGGTTATAAAAACCCACTGTCTCCTCGACTAACTTATATTTCATACTATTTTAGTTTTTCAACTTTAAACCCGGAAAATAAAGATCAGAATATAAAATTATTTGGTAAAGCACTCTTGTCTATTGCCAAATTATTTTTAATGCAAAACTTAACCACTAACGAAATAATAAAGGGACAACTTGGAAGGCATCTGATGGGTTTGGTTTTTATGACAACCCTTATACTTAGGTAAATTTATTTTTCATTTAAAGTAAAAAGTAAAAATTAATGGTAAAAAGAAGATACAAAATTTTAAATAGACCAATGAATTTACTAACGAGAAAAGTTTTTCTCACAGAACAGATTTCAGTAAGCCATTTAAAGCTCCAACTTAAAACTAGTAAACTATTTTTGCTATCTTTTTTTTCAACTTTTTCATCTATTTTTATTCTAAGTGCAACTTACCAGAGTGGTTTGGCAACTATAATGACATTACCAAGATATGAAAATCCAATAAATTCAGTGCAAGACTTTGTGGAAAGTGGCTTATCTTGGGGAGCTACTCAAGATGCTTGGATAATTTCTCTACAAGGAGCTGAGGAGGTACAAGTTTAAAATTATCCTTATTCAAAAAACATACAATGAATAGTGAAAACTAGTAACAGTGTAGGCGACAGAAAGATCTTTCCTAAGGTTTTCTGACACACCTACCTACCCCTCTGGTTTTTTGCATTCTCTTAAAACTCTCCCTTGGTATCCCAAAAGCTTAAAATTCAATATTTTTAAGTCTCAGGGAGGGGGGGGGTTAAGCGAACTGGTATAAAAATTATTTTTCGATCTTCTCGGCTCCTATTGAAATTAGAATAAAAAATGATATCAGCGTAGAGGTGGCTACTACAACCTCATTTCTTTTCATTGTTGCCTTAACTGTAACGGTTATCGATTAGAGGATCTCAAGGGTTATGGTATTATATATTGCAAATTTGGAAATATCTGCGTTCAGTTAAAAGTATATGATTATAAATATTCAATAATTTCGTGCGATATTTTTTGTTTTATTTTAGCTTTTGTTCATATTTTTACGCTTAAATATACACGTATACATTTCAATTCAATATATATTACATGTAAACTCTTCACACCACCAGAGAAATAAAGTCTAAGAGGCATTTTTTTGACATGGTGTGCCCAGTAGGTAGATTCCACGATTCTTTCGTTGCTACTACTCTGTAATTTTTACTGTGATCTTTGAGTACTTATTGGGATTGGTTCGGTGTTATCATTTTCCATTTCAATTTCTTCACACTCACTAGGGCTTTCTTTGGTTTCTCCTTCGCAGTTCTTAGTGATGTCCTTGAAACAGAACATGTAATCCTTGTCATTTTTATCTTCGTTTAGCTCTGCACATTGTTAACGTAATTTCATATGCTTCTTCCGCACTTTTCTTACAAACAAATGAGCATATATGCCTACTTTTCTGCATTCACCAGATTTGATACATTTTCCAGTACATTTGCATGATATGAATTTGAGTAACTCTTTCGGCGCTGCTACCTTCTGTTTCGTAAATGTTTCGAGTTCAAGTCCGTGACGATATATTTTCCAGCCCCATTCTTCTGGGTATACTTGTAAATATGTTCGCAAACTGTGTTGTCTGATTACGGCTGCTATCGGTGCAAGTGAAGTATTTGAAATGGATTTAGTAAATCATTTAAAGTTGAATCTTTACTTTCATCATATCATATAAATCGGTGAAAATTATCTTTTCGGTGGTAACAATGACGCTGTGCGCAATATTTTCGAAGTGGAAAAACTCAACAGTTTTGAGTAATTAATTGGTATAATTTATATGTTTCTACTGAATTAATGCGCGATAGAAAAAAATACAGCACAATGTTAAGCAGATGTCATAATAATATAAAGAATTAGTTATAGTCATAATTAACTCCACAAAGTGATAATATGATAAGAGAATGGCAAAAAATTGAAAAAACGTAAGAGTAACTTTAATAAAAAAACAATTTTTGTACCTGTTCGCCTCTCTGCGTCCCCAAGACTTAAAAACGTATAATTTTCTACATTTGGGACATTGAAAGAAGCTTAAAGCATATGCAAAAAATCAACGAAGTAGATAGGCTTCTCAGAAAAATTTTTCTGCTGCTTGTATTTCAACAAAATACGAATTAAAGATGAAACAGTCGGATAACCAGAGGGATTACGGAGTTTTGATATTTAATGTGTTAACGGAATGTCTCATTATTTTTGCTATTTTTACAGGAAAAGTTTAAAAAAATAGTGTCCAAGTTTATAGCCACATCAGAGAAGCGACTAAGAGACTACTCTTTAACTGGTAAATTTGCGTTTTCCGTGGAGAGACTACCGAGAGGTAAGTTATTTTATTTTATTGTCTCAACCAAAAATATTTAACTTATCGATATACGAGTTGCTTGGTGCCATCTGATAATAGTATGACGTATCCGCATCTGTAAGCTTTAGAATGAACTACAACGAAACAAAAATAATGAGCCATGAACAGGCAAACATAACAATACAGAACCAGAGGATAGAAAACGTCGAACACTATGTATACTTGGGTCATGACATCAGACTAAGGAAATCAAACCAGGATGCTGAAATAAAAAGAAGAACACAGCTGACATGGGCCCCTTTCGGTAAACTTGCATACATCCTGAAAAATAATTCAATTCCCATAAATTTAAAAAGAAAAGTATACGACACATGCATATTACCGGTGTGTGCGTATGGATTAGAGACCATGTCCCTCACCAACAAGTCCGCTAAAAAATTAGAAACAGTCCAAAGAGCGATGGAAAGAAACATGCTTGGAATATCATTGAGAGACAGGATTAGAAACACCGAGATAAGACGCAGAACGAAAGTCAAAGACATCGTGAAGGAGGTTGCAAAGATGAAGTGGCGATGGGCTGGTCACATAGCCGGATATGAGGACAACAGATGGACACGAAGAATCCTGGAATGGAGACCGAGGGAAACAACAAGAAGAACGGGAAGACCTCAAAAAAGATGAGTAGACGACATAAGGACAGTGGCGGGCAAACAGTGGATGAGATTGGCGAAAAATAGAGAAAGATGGAAACAATTGAGAGAGACCTACATCCAGGAGTGGATGGACAGAGGTTGCCAAATAGAGAGAGAGAGAGAGAGAGAGAGAGAGAGAGAGAGAGAGAGAGAGTCGTAATATATTTAAGATTTCTGTATTTTTCATATTTTCTATGTAACACTACTACACTATCATGTACGATATTTTTTTCGAGTTTTGTGTTTCGCCTCATTTATCGGGATCGTCTCAGTTTTACCATTTACCGTACATTACAATTTTTAGATAATTATGCAGTTGGTTCCTATATAATGGAAGATGTCATACAAAATTTTCACTTAATGACCGAAGATTTTTATTGGGAACAGTGTGTTTTAATGACTAGGAAAAGTTCTGTATTATCACCTTACGTAGATATTTTCATTTTAAGAGTATTCGAGGCAGGTCTCATTTCTTTTTGGCAGAACGAGGTAAGAGTAACAGACTTGTTTAAAAAGAGATGTAAATATTATGTCTAACTGATATTTAAAATTACGCTTATTCACGGTAATCAATAAGTTCTGCCATTTTTATGGCACAATTTAAATAATTATAATTTTTCTTTGAATTTCGTTCTCACATAAAATTATATACTCACCATTAAAACACTATTACCAAGCTACAATTTTTTGTGTAGACCTTTACCTTTATGATTTAACCTAAACGCCAATAATTCTTACAAATAACACTTTTAGAAAATATTTACCGGGAGTGAAAATTCTAAAATTGAGTTTTATATAATTATCTAAGAAAATGTCAATTTGTAGAAAAGAGTCAGCACAATTACGCCGCATAAAATTTGTTGCAAGAAGAGGTCATTTGACTTTTTTGTGTAGTTTCTGAGAAGAATACACTCCTTTCCACATTACTGGAAGGGGAAGAATATTTATTTGTATATGGTATTTAGTTGAGGCCAGGCGCGGATCCAAGGAGGGGGGTGGTGGGGGCGATGGCCCACTCCAAGAGCTTTGAGTTCAGGAAAATAGACCCTATTTTACCTCTTATACTATAGTTTATTCAAGAACTAGAGAAAGTAATAAGTCATTTTTTACCCTTTCTTTTTCTTCGCAAACTACCTGTGTTCTTTAGTCCGATGTATTTGGCAAAATTTCTTAGACACATATATTTTTCATAAGAATGGGTTAGAGATTTTATGATCAAAAATACCTATCTATAATAGTGGACTATTCAGGTTGGATAACAACAGATATTTGGCTGTGTGAACTGTCAAAAAGGATTGTAACCCTTGTCATAGGCGTCGAAATGAGGTTTATTTTATCACTAAGTATTTATGGCACAGAATATTATTTCGGTAATAAACTTGAAATTAAAAGGTTTTATAATATTATTTAATTTCTTATGATTTCTTAATAACTCACATACATTAGAACATATAGATAATTTTGACATATTTAACATAAATCACAACTGTATTTTTATTACTTTTAATTTTGGCATAGAAACCATTTTAGGCACATACAGATTAAAACATAGCATTTTTTTCTAAAAAATTCTAAGTTATAATTTAAATACTTACAAAATACCCATTGTCAAAAATACAAGAAGTTAAACATGTATAAACAATATAAATTCGTCCATATAATATTAAATTCTTTTTGGGGCTATCGGTCATTTTATTATGAATTAAAACATTTTTAGGATATTTAACGTTTCAGTTTATTTATTTCTTAAACCATATTCAGAATTAAAATTAAACATTCAAAAAGGGATTCAAAGGTAATAAGTTTTCATATGTCGCAGAAAATTTAAATAATAAATTGTGTTTACGCTGGTAAACATTACTTATCTAATTCGTAATCAATGTCAGTGAAGCTATTTTCGCTCAAATTAATTATAATTGGTTCCTCTATCTCACCGATCATGAGATCGAGTTTCCACATTTTCTTTTATTATTTTATTATATGGATTTTTCCCAATTTTCAACTTTATTCAAAAAAAATCTTTCAAAAGTTCAGTTAAATTACTAATTTTGTAAGTTGTGTTATTTCTAGAAACTCTACCTTTTACTAGAGAGATATTTCCTTCTTCAACGGACATTTTCCGGACGATCTATAAGAACAGATTTCCTATCTGTTCTTTTAATTTCAGGTAAATCCCGATCTTTATTGATTTTACTTAGAATTTTGTCAATGGTTGGGATCTGCTTCTCATAATAAAATGTATGTACAACTCCTTTTATTGCAGTTTTCATCTCTTCTTCCAACGAGGTTTTTCTTCTGTCTGTGATCGAATGTAGTATGGGATTATTAACAATTTCAGTCATGTTTTTCTCCTTCAGAATTTTTTACATAGTAGATTTTCTAACTCCTGTCATGTTGGAACACATCTCAATAGAGCTTTTTACATTATTATCTAAATATTGATATCTTAAGGCATCATAAACATTCATCGTAATAAGTTTTTCGTTGAGGAAAAAATGCCTTGGTTTAACGATTTTGGAATAAATATAAATGTGGAAGCCATATCTTTTGGGTATCTCACTATTCTCAAATAATATATAAAAACAAGTGCAAACAAAATAAATTACTAAGGACACATTGTAAGGTGTACTTTGCTCACTGACAGAAATTAAATTGTTGCAGTAAATTTAAAAAAGCTTATAATATTTAAAAATAATTAAACTTAATTAGATTTATGGCAGTCCTCAGTTACTCTCTCTAGTTCTTGAATAGAGTATAGAAATGTGTATGCTTGCGATCGCCCCTCCCCTTCCCAAGAGCTTTGAATTCAGGAAAATAAAATCGATTCTGCATTTTATATTAGGAATATGTATGCTGCTGGCACTCTCCCCCCCCCCCCCCGTTGACAACTTGTTTTTCTTGCGGTAGCCCCCCCCCAAGAGCTTTAAATTCAGAAAAATAGTTCCGATTCTGCCTCTTATACTAGGAATATTTATATCGGCACCTTTTTTTCTCTTGTTATCACCCCCCCCCCTCTTCAAGATCTTCAAATTCAGAAAAATATACCCGATCCTGCCTTTTACACTAGAAATGAGAATGTTGCTGGTGTTCTAACCTTCATCAAATAGTATATTCATTCTCTTTATTGTTGTTAATTTTTATGATTTTTTCTGTTGATATTGTTCTTGATCTAGAAAATAATTCTAAAAAATTAGTCTCATCTACAACTACTGAAGTTTTCTTAATTTAAAACGAAGGAAAAATGAATATTAATATCAACTAAAAGTACCTTATCTCTTTGATACTAATGGTAAAAAAGTTGTCTTAAAGAGGATATTGATTTATTGGCACTTTTTACTTACAGAAAGTAGAGGAATCTTCAGAAAGTAGAGGAACTAAAGAATCCTCTAAAAGTTGAGGAAAAGAGAATTCTTTCAAAATTATTTACTAAATTAAACACAGTATTAATGACATTAATATTAATAAAAAAAACACGAATGAACCATTCGAAGTAGAATATTTTTACAGGGAATGTAACAATAAGAACGCAAATTATTCTACCACCCTGGTAGTATAAAAGCGAGTGCATTTTTCCACCAACTAGACAATACAATCTTGACACACGTTCTACTCTAAAATTATTGCTTATAAAAAAAAAGAAATTTACGCGCTATAAGTTTAATATCAAGTTCTCGAAAAATTGAGTCTCTTCAATTAAAAAAATTAATTTTATCTTCTAGAAAAAAATTTGTGAAGATGATTAGGACTTTGAAAGTTTTGTTTAAAACATGAAAATAGAGGTCCACATTAAAATCTAGCTTATAAATTACTTTTTATATTTTTTCACTTCAAAATTACTAGGCCCTGTTTTTAGAACACTGAAGTATAAGTGGTTTGAACTCATTGATATTAACTAATTCTAGATCAGGAACATGCAGTTACCAATCTTTTTTTTATTTTAGGCTGCAACACAGTATATGAACCAAAATGTGCAAACAGCAGTAAAATTTTTATTTTATCACCAACAGGAACACGTAATAGTCAAACTAAAAATTTCTCACCTTGCAGGGGCATTTGGTGTTTTATGTGTTGGACACATTTTAGCCTTAATTATATTTTTAATAGAGTTGACTTACTATAGATTTTATAGAGATCAACTTTACATTCCAAAAAGTCTTTAAAGTAATAATTTTAGGCATCAAAACTGCAAAAATTTCAAGCATTATTTCTTTGATGATACTTTTTTATAAAAGATGTTATTAAAACAATATTTAAATATTGCTTATTACATCCACAATTATCTTAAGTTTTGCATAAAAACATATTGTAATGATACAATCTAAATTTATATGCATTGCTTTTCTGAAATCGGCCTCGTTCAGTTTAAAGTTTTAAAGTTTTTGAAGCATCACAGTTTGTAGAATATTTTTCCAATAAACACTTTTTAGAAATAAAGCAGTAATGCTTATTTATTTTACACTAATGTTTATATATATATATATATATATATATATATATATATATATATATATATATATATATATTTATATATATTTATATATATATATATATATATATATATATATATATATATTTGCATTTTCAATACAATAATACTATAACTTTGGGAAAACTAAATTGTTCTTATATCAAAAGCTAAAAATATGAGAAACACTGGTTAAATTAAACTGAAATTTAAAAAAATCTATCTATAGATATAGATATTGTTTCTATAGATTAATTCTGCCTTGATATTAAAAATGATTTAATGTTTGATGAATTATTTTTATAAAAACAATAAAATAATATCTACAATTTTCTACGGTAAAATGGCATGCTAATACAATATCTATTACAAAAAAGGTATGTAAAATAGATAGGTCAATATTTTTCAAGTTTTCAAGTGAAACTTCAGTTTCACTTGAAAACGGCTAGAGATAACTACTAGCCGAAACGTCGTGATATTTAAAAAAAAAAAAGACAATGGAAGTCCACCAGATATCTACTACTTCGCAAGAAACATCATTGTCTATGACCTTCAAACAAAACATTCCAGTAAGTCCATGATGGCATGTGATAGTAGAGGTGCTCTTTCTGTTAAGGTCTGGTCTTCTTAAAGTTTCTTCCTTATGATCTTTAGTGACTCCTTAACTGAAACGTTAATATATTGACTTTTTGCATCGAAACTAATAAAAATGTCCTCAGGTTATATTTTCATTTCACGTATAATTTCTACAAAATGTTGCGAGTTCTTGACCCATAGCGATGTATTTGTTAGTAATGCAGATTAGTTCAGGTGAAAGGCAAGACGGGCTCTACAAAAATCTGGAAAACGAGACAAAACATAAGCAAAGACAAGAAAACTACCCTAGCAAACCTACAGAAATGTTCAAGTATTAAGATTCTACCAGCGGATAAAGGAAATACCAGAGTCATAGTGGATGCTGAGGCATACGCCAAAAAAATTGAAGAAGTTTTAAAGAAAGGAAACTATAAATCTCGTGATGAAGATCCTGCACCTACAATTAAAGAAAGAATCTATCGCGTTATTAAAAAATATCAACGGTATATTCCCGAGAAAACCCTGACTAAGCTGATGCACACCACAGCAAAATTAGACTTCTGATGATATACAAATAAAACATGCCTTTATGACCTATCACGAGTTCTCGGAACTCTCCGAGTTCCGAGCTTGCCAAGTTTCTTCTTCCAATCCTGAAACTATTACAAAAAATATATATATCATCTTATGTCAAAAACTCGCAACATTTCGTAGAAATTATAAGTGAACTTGAATTACAACCAAAAGACCTATTTATTAGCTTTAACTTGGAAATCCCATCCACCAACGTTTCAGTTAAGGAGTCGTTGAAGATCATAAGGAAGAAACTTGAAGACGACCAGGCCTTAGTAGAAAAGACACTTTTACTTTCACATGTCATTAAAGACTTACTAGAATGTAGTTTGACCAATTCCTATTTCCAAAAAAAGGAATAATCCTTAACCAAGTTGATGGACTACCAACAAGATCTTCGCTCTCATATTTTTATGGAATGTTTCGAGATCTTTTAGAATGAATCTGCAAAATTATGACTAAAATAGGTATAAGACACCTTTATTATCTGGAATGAAAACGATGAAGAACTTTAAAACTTTCTTTTTCTCATCTCAACAGTATTAGCCCAACCATTAATCTCACTACTGAGAAAGAAGTGCAAAATAAATTACCATGAAAGAAATGGTAGGCATATTCGAACTTTAGTTTACGGAAAAATCACATACACAGGAGCATACCTTAACTATTCATCCAACTACACCAAACAGAATTGTAAGAAACCTTCTAGAAAGAGCACTAACTCTTTGCAACTGCAACGAAAGCTTAATGAAAGAGACAGATCAAATTAAAAGTGATCTGACAGCAAACTCATATCCAGTAAATTAGGTGGGTTAGATTCTAGAACAACGCAAAAATAAAACAAGATCGACAACGAATGAGGAACGAAAACCAGTGTTAAAGATCCCCTATGTTAGAGGTATTTCAGAAAAATTTAGAAGAATAGGGAAACTATATAACATCAACGTTGTTTTCAATTCAAATAACTCTCTGAAAAGCGGCCTAACTCAAAGGAACATGAAGAACTGTGTATAGCAGATATTATGTGAATGTGATGACTACATCGGCGAAACAAAGAGACACCTTTAAGGTAAGGATCAAAGCACACCGGAAGAACACCTCTCGCGGAGAAATAAAAAATCTAGTGCCACCAACTACGCCTGGACTCATGAACATCACATAAAACTGGACAAAACGGAAATTCGAAGAAGCCGCCATAATACGTCAGGGTACACTAACGTAGCAAGCATTACTGCACTCATCTTTTCTACACTTCACTGCATTTATTTTAGTATAAATAATAGCTTAAGAATATGTTCAAATTCACTTGAAAATGGCTAGAGATAACTATTAGCCGAAACGTCGTGGTTTTCGACAAAAATAAAAACAATGGAAGGTCAACAGATATTTACTACTCTTCATATTGTCCTGAAAATTTGTGATTGAAAAATTTTAATCACTATGAAAATACTTGTATGATTTAAAAAGAAAAGCGTGGGGTATATTGATGTGAGTTTCCTCCATAACAGCTTATACTCCTTACTATTATTGCACGTAATCCACGTTTTTCATTTTAAATCTTAACAGATTTTTCATTGGCTTTAAAAATTCACAATCACAGATTTTCAGGACAATGTGACAAATTACTCTGCACATTTTGGTCTATTTTAAAAAGGTAGTATGTTAAAAAAAAATTCTTAAATGTTATTCATTACTTGAAAACGATCCATCAGGCACATCGAGATTTTGTTAAAATTAAACATGGCCCATTCAACATGGCGACAAAAAAGTCAATTGAGCAATACTGGCTCTATCACTTTGAATTGTAATCACTCACACTACGGATAATTATTATGTGTAAAAATATTCAACTCTTTCCGCTAAAAAAAGTCATTTTGTTGACGCCTTAGTCGCCATATTGTTTCCGATAAAAATTTCAGTTATTGATGTTGTGGCCGCCCATTGTATCTACCATCCTAAATTTTGATACGCACAGTTTAGGTGATAAGCGTATAAGAATAGAAGCATAGTTTGAGTGTACCAGAATTTTAATTTGAAACGATTTTCAACCTGTTGCTCGAAAAATGTCAGCTTTCAATGTTAGCCGCCATCTTATGTACGCCATTCTGAATTTTGACACGAAAAGAGAGTTTTATTTAGGTGTAGGTACCTAAAATTTATTTCGAAAGAACTGTCAACCAACATATCAGGGCAAAATTTTAATTTTTTGATGTTTTACCTGCCATAAAGAATGTGTTATCCTTAATTTCAAGAAGGTTTCCATATTTAATGAAAGAAGGTTCGAATGCCTAGAATTTAATCCTGAAATAGATATAGTAATAGTACATAAACGCAATTTTTTAAAGATGATGACGTCAGACCGAAAGTCTTGTGTTGTAACAAATATGTTTAAAATTTGTCCTTTCAAGTCCAATTAAGAATTATCATATATAAAATAATTCTCTTAAGAACTATAAAACATTTTGGGGTAAATTACTCTTGGATCATCCGGTACCCTAAAATAAACTCATATGATTCTAAAAGATTTACTTCAAAGAATATTTAGTTTTTCTTTGTGTCTAGATTAAAAATAAATGTTTCTAAAACAGAACAAAGAAAAGATATATATTAACCTATAATTTTCTTTCACTTGAAATACTTAGAATACAAACCACTATTAACGAGTGGCCTGTAATAAACTATAAAAAGTAAAATTATATTTACAATCATCAGTATACCTATTAACTTTCGTGGGTCAATATGTACCAATGTATTTATTATCAAAGAAAAGTACTAAATGTCATGACAAATATATGTCAATAAAGAAATGGATAAATTAAATGCATGTAAAGTTAGAAAGTTTCTGAAAAGTGATGATCACTCGACAAATATAAGCTTAAAAACAAAGTTTTTATGGAGGTCCTTATAAGAATCATTATTTCCCAATATTTTTCCTCATCAAGATGTTTAATTATTATATCTGATGAATATAATATATTTTATCCTCAATTTGCTATTCCCATCTTGAACATTAATCTGGAATTAGGAAACATTTCTCACAAATCTGAAATTTTATTTAACTACTTTGGATGTCAAGATTTCATTATGAATATCAACAATCCTGTGTCAGTATTTGAGGATACTGAAAATGAAATTAGGCTGCACAAAGACAGGTTTTCTCATAGAAAATACGTTTTTATACCGGGTCTTCGAGAAAGTGAAAATATATTTGACATTTTTGAAACAGAAAAAATTCGATATGTCACAGACTTACTGGTAGTACACAAAGAGAAGAATAGCACGTCTGAGAACAAATACTTTAATTTACTTGATTCTAATTCTATTTATAGCTTGTGGACTCACAAATATGTAGGATTATATGAAAATAACAAACCTTACTTGCTAGATAAGTGGTTTTCAAGAAATTCGTCTTTTTTACTTAACAATAATTTATTTCCTGATAAAATAACTAATCAACAAGGCAGAAGTTTACGAAGTGCTGTTTTTCCATATGAACCATACGTTATTGTTGGTAAGTTAGTTGCCTTATAAATATTACCTTGTTAATCATTAGAACGTTACTTGATATTCTTGTAGATAAAGAATATCTTGCTACAAATTAGGGTGTCCTTTTAGATTTTGCTTAAAAGCTGGGGAGGTGAAAACACGAAAACCTGAGCTAATAATGGCACCGTGTGTACTTTCTCATCAAGAATAATTTCGCTATAGGTTTTATTTTCTTTTATTGGACACAACTTTGGACCTAGTGAATTAAAAAAGAAAAATATTATTTTCAAATGCAAGAATAATTATCAAGAAAATAAAATGGATTCACGTAAAAGTCTTTAGTACAAAAATGATCTCATTTCAAACCCGTACACATGCTTTTTAGGAACCTATTCATGCTTTTTTAATGCCAAAATATGTATTAATTCAACACTATATCTCTTTTTCAAATTGATAAAGTTATGTCCTAGATATCCTGAATTTATTGTAATAAATCAAGAGAGACCTCATATATTTTAACACCCTATATAGTAAGTAGACCTTTTTTTTTAACTGATATCTAACATTATTTATAATTGATCTAGAAATGCAACAACCAAGTGATTTATTTTATATTATTTTAATATAATCACGTCTCACGATTCGATATGCAATGCTCTACAATGATAAGGCTCTGAACCAAGAGTGATCGCATAGATCAGAGCAATGTTGACTCAGAGAATAATTTATGCCGAGTTCAACAATGTAACTGTTAAAGCACTGTCAAGTAGGGGCTGTCCACAGGGACGAATGCTATCGACTTTGCTGGGGAGTCTTGTGGTGGACAACCTGTTGAGTGAACTGAATGGTGCCGGTTTGTACACACAGGCCTATGCCGATGACCTGGTCATTTTGTGCCCTGGTCACGATATCGGGAACCTGGAGGGGCCAAGGATGCGAGCCCTCCAAATCGCAGAACGATGGTGCTACAAGGAAGAACTCGGCATAAACTCGGAGAAGGTCGAGGTGATACTCTATACAAAAAAGAGGAAAATGGGGAGACTTCCCACAATTACATTGGTGGAAAGGATTTCAAGAGGACAGTTAAATTCCTGGGAGTAATTCTGAATTCAAGACTGAGCTGGAATGATCATATTAAGGATCGAACCAAGAAAGCTTATGTGCTTTCTGGGCTTGTAAACCTAAAGTGCTATTTTGGATATACACTATGATGATTCGCCCCATGATAACGTACGTCGCTACTGTATAGTAGCATAGTACAACAAAGCGCGAACACAGTCTTCTACTTGGCAAAGTTCAAAGAATGGTTTGTGTGAGAATATTGAGTGCGATGAGGAGTGCTCCCACAAGGGATCTTGAAGTCCTGATGAGCCTGTCTCTCTTCACTTATACATAGAGAACGAGGCCCTGAAGACTGTTCATCGTATCAGTTGCCAGGGCATCTTGGAATTGGAACTGGTGGCTACTCAGGTGTTTGGGAAACCGCAGTGGGAGGTGTCCATCACTCTTCATGCAGATCGATTATATTACGCCCCTCTTAAAACCCAACTTCTCTCTGGAGATATTTCTGCCAAGTAGAGAGGATTGGAAGGAAGAATAAAATCTTCCGAAAAATGGATCCTTGTTGTATTCTGATATATCTCGACAAGATGAAAGAGCTAGAGCCAGAGTGTTTGTCAGGAGCACAGGAGTTAGAGTGTACTACCTTCTCGGACAACGTGCGATAATCTTCACAGAGGAAATTTATGGTAATCTGCAGTGTGCGAGAGCGATATAGACAGAAATAGAGTAAAAAATAAATGCTGAGACAGTAAGGCTGCAATATTGGCACTGGAGCCTAGTGTCGTAACTGGTGTCTGAGTGTAAGGACGTACTGAATGATATAACAAGGAACGGCTGCACAGTCAGATTCGTGTGGATCTTGGGTCACTCGGGCATACGCGAGAATGAGCAGACCGTCTGATAAAGTTGAGTTAGGCAGCTGAACCATATGGATCCCAACTAATACTAACTGTCCAAATTGCTATTGGCAAAAGAGAATTAAAATCGTTGCTGGAAAGCAAAATTTATTGAATCGTGGAGAGGAGCATACTAAGGAGCTTTTCTTTTTAAGAAGGAAAGAGCTGCGAATTGTAGTGGGATCCTTGACAGGGCATTGTCACCTGAGGATCCATTTTCATAGAATCGGTCTCGAAGACGACCCGACGTGCAGATGGTGTTTGGAGGAGGATGAAACTATTGACCATGTTCTCGGAGAGTGTCCAGCACTCCATGAACTGAAACAGAGATATTTCGAAAATACAATTTTGTTACCAGAAGCAGTAAAGCCAGTTCAATTAACGAGGCTGCTTAGATTCGCAAATGCGATCGGCCTAGAATGACCTGCAGCTATGGTGGGATGTAAAGGGCCTAATAGAGGCCTATGCATCGATGATCTAGTATCACCACCTCTTTTTTATTAATTCATTCATTCAATATTATCACTATGATATTCTAATAAAATCATTAAAATAATAGTCATTCAACTGTTTTCGTACAATAACAGGCAAACCATTAATATTCCCAATAGATATGACGATTACTAGATGTCCCATACTTCTCCTAGTAATATTTACTGACATGCTGG
Organism: Diaprepes abbreviatus; assembly: GCA_034092305.1. Lineage (NCBI taxonomy): Eukaryota > Metazoa > Arthropoda > Insecta > Coleoptera > Curculionidae > Diaprepes > Diaprepes abbreviatus. Next base: position 8,067,677 of record JASJET010000303.1, read on the forward strand.
TAGTATAATTAACAAATTCTGAATGCTATTTTGATAACTCGTTCTTACTTGTTTTTTATCTTGCTTCATCAGAAACAGTAATTTTACTATAAAAGGTCCTGTCATTTTCAATTCGGATGGGTCGGATGTGTCGGCTCCGATAAGTGTCGAGTTTTTAACGAGTAAAAGTGGGCTGTTTTTGTTGAAAATTGCACAGTTGTGAGTTTTCGGTACCCTCTCGTGATTGGTGTTTCTCTATTTCAATGATGGCATCAGAAACAATCTAAGTGACGTTGCTAAAAATAATAACCTAAAATGACTGTAGTTTGTGTTTTTTGTAAGGAGACAATAACATCTCGCAAAAAACTTTATTGCTGTGAATGTAAAAATGCGTGCCATACGAGCTGTATCCACAAAACCGTCTATGTTGCCGGTTTGATTTCTGAAATTAGTGGTTTATCCTGGAAGTGCAATACTTGTGTTGAAAGATGTGTATCGATTGATCGGGATAACCTTAAACAACTGGTGAGTGATCATGTTCAATCGGCTCTTGAATCACTTACAGCTGCTTTTGATGGTCTTAAGCACGACCTAATTGCTGTTGTCTCTAATAAACTATCTTTAATAGCTTCTTGCTCTGAAATACCTAAGTCACCTATCAACTATGCCTCAGTTACAAAGAATAATACCCAGCCTGCTATATTGGTTGTTCCTAAAAATCAGTTACAGACTTTTGAACAGACAAAACAAGATATTTCCGAACAAATTGATCCCGCTGAATCCAATCTACAGCTAGCAAGAATAAAACCGGCAAACAAAGGTTCAATTCTGGTTGGATGTAAAAATGCTGAAGATAACAGGAAGTTTAGAAAGTTAGCTGAGCAAAGACTGGCTGGATCTTATGAAGTACGAGAGCTTCGCGGAAATAACCCAAGAGTACGAATGGTTGGATTCTCTGAACTATACGATGAAGAAACTTTGCTGACAGTTATAAAAAAGCTTAATCCCGAGGTCTTTTCAGATAATTCTTTGTGCGAAATAATTAAAATATGTAAAACTAAGAGGAATGCCAAGGTTTTCCAGGCCGTATTACAGATGGATAGAGTGACTTATGATAGGGCCTTGAAGGTGGGGAATATTTTTGTGGGATATGATGCGTGTACGGTGTTTGACGGGGTTGAGATTAGTCGTTGCTATAATTGTAATGAATTTTATCACTCTTCTAAAAACTGTTCCAGGAACCCCTGCTGCCCTAGGTGTGGACTAGATCACCATGTTAAAGATTGTCAATCTAATGATTTAAATTGTTCCAACTGTGATAAATATAATAGTTATAATCGTGGCAACCCTGTTAATACTAGTCATGCTGCATGGGATATAAACCAATGCTTGGTTTATAAAACCGCATGTGAGAAACTTCGGGCCAATATTTTAACCCAATAGCCATTAACTCTCTTGTTGCCGCCCATCTCATCTCCCTCTATTTCAAATCCCTTCCTCCAGTGTACACCGTTGGCCGATAAGATGCAGGTAGTGTCAAATCACAACTTTTCACTTTATTATCAAAATACTCGGGGACTCAGAACTAAAACTGTTGAATTGTTTAATAATGTATCGTGTTCTATTCTCGATGTGATAGCGTTTACAGAAACTTGGTTGGATTCTTCAGTATATGATAATGAATTATTTTCTAGTAACTATAATGTGTATCGGGCAGACCGAAATGCTACAGAAACAAATAAGAAACGGGGTGGAGGTGTTTTATTGGCAGTCAATCAGCGTTTTCGCTCAACTCTAGTCAATATCCCTAAGAACAATCTCTGTCCTGAGATTGACTTGGTATGTGTAAAAATTTCTTTCGATTTTTCATCTTTGTTTATCTTTATTGTTTATGTACCACCGCCTACAACATTAACTCTGTTAGAAAATGTATTTGAATCTCTCATTTCTTTTGAAAACTTGTTTGGCTCCAATATCTGTATTTTGGGTGATTTTAACATACCTGGTTATGCGGAGTTTCTGGATGGGGACATGGAGGATGCCTCGGTTAATTTATTAAATAACTTTTTGAATTGTGTTAATTTATGTCAAAGTAATAGGATTAGAAACCATAACAACCGAATTTTGGATTTAGTTATACATAATAATGAGCAGTGTAGCATCGAAAGAGCTTTGAATATACTTATTAATGAAGACAACCACCATCCGGCCTTACTGATAACCTTAAAATACTGTTCGTCTGCAAATTTTAAACGAAGCTCTCTACCTAACCTTATGAATAATTATAATTTTAAAAAAGCTAATTTCCCTGATTTATATAATGCTTTATTGAATATAGATTGGAATTTTTTAGACCAAGAAAACTCTATTGAGAAACTATGTGATATTTTTTACAAAAAATTATATGATACGTTGGATGTTTACGTAGCTAAATATAAAAAGATTCCGAAACGAAATTATCCACCTTGGTTTTCTCGTCATATTATACACTGCATTAAACAAAAGAATGAATCTCATAAAAAATATAAAACTTCTGGAAGTTTGCTTCATTTGGAAAATTTTAAATCACTAAGAAGGAAAATAAAAAAAGACATATCTGTCTCATACAAAACATATATTCGGGGGATGGAGGATAATATTAAAAGGGATCCTAAACAGTTTTGGAATTTTATTAAATCGAAAAAGGAGCTACAGGGTATTCCAAATAGTATGTCTTTTAATAATAAAGAAATTAATACTTTATCTGATATTTTAAATGCTTTTGCGGAATTCTTTAAGCAATCCTTTTCTTCGGCCAGTCCGGTATCCGTGAATGATTCATGTTCTGTAGATTCCATCTTTCCAATTGTTCATGTATCTGATTTCACTGAATGTGAAATAGTTAATGCTATAAAGAAGCTTAAACCTAAATTTACTACTGGTCCGGATTTAATCCCAGCTTTTCTAATACGAGACTGCAGATTCGTCCTAGCTAAACCACTTAAAATACTGTATAATAGGTGTTTAAAATTAAACAGTTTTCCTTCCATATGGAAATCTTCCAAGGTTTGTCCTGTTTTTAAGAAAGGGGATAGATCTGAAGTTTGTAATTATAGACCGGTGTCTATTATATGCAATTTTTCTAAAATATTTGAATTTTTACTTCATGATTCTATTTTTTCATTAACTAAAAATTTAATTACTCCATCTCAACATGGCTTCTTTAAGGGTAGGTCGACGACAACTAATCTCATGATTATAACTCAGGATATAGCTGAGGCTATTGATCATGGTTGTCAGATGGATGTTGTTTATTTGGACTTCACAAAGGCATTTGATCGTTTGGACCACTCCATCTTACTTAAGAAATTGTCGCCATTTGGATTTTCAGATTCACTAATAAAGTTATTTAAATCATATCTCCATAATCGTATTCAGTATGTTGAAATTCGAGGTTCTCGCTCAGTGAAATATATTTCAAGTTCTGGTATACCGCAGGGATCAGTATTGGGACCTTTATTTTTTAATATTTTTATTAATGATATTGTTTCTGTTGTTAACACAGATATTTTATTATATGCCGATGATATTAAGCTATATAAGAGAATAAATTGCTTACAGGACTGTATGGAGCTTCAATCGAACCTGGAACATGTTAGCAATTGGTGTTCCGAAAATTATCTGCAGATCAACGTGGAGAAGTGTAGTGTTATGACTTTCACTTCGAAATTTTCTTCATTTCGGTATGAATATTCGTTGAATACCGTGCCACTCTCGCGGGCAGATCTTTTTAAAGATCTCGGAGTCACTTACGATCCCAAGCTTTCATTTTCCTTTCATATGAATAATATCGTTTCTGAGGCCTCAAGGGTTTTTGGGTTTATGTTGCGTTGTACTCGCGATTTTAATAACACTGACGTCATCAAATTACTGTATTTCTCGTATGTGCGGTCTAAACTAGAATACGCATCAGTTGTGTGGTCCCCAGGCTACAATACCCACATTAATACTTTGGAGAGGGTACAAAGAAGGTTTTTGAAATACCTCAATCTTAAGAGCTTTGGGGTTTATCCTACGCAGGGTTTTTCACATGAACTATTGTTTCAGAAATTCAACTTTTCATCTTTAAAGGTACGGCGGGATTTTTTCTTACTAACAATTCTTTATAAGATACTTAACAATTTTATTGACTGTCCTAATATTTTAGCTAGGATAAACTTAAATATCCCTCGTATAAATTGCCGAAATTTTAACGTATTTTATCTCAGAACTCCTAGAACTAACGTGCTCAAATTTTCGCCTCTATATTCCATGTGCGACATTTATAACAAGAGTAATAGCGTTGACATATTCAGCTCATCTCTGGGAAATGTCTGCCGGATTTTGGCACATTGACCTTGGCATTTCTTCTTTTTTTTCTTTTTCTCATCCTTAATTGATTTATATGTTCACCTTTGTATATGAAAGTAGATAGCATAGCATTGTATTATACATTTAGTGTTAGAATTAATTATTTTAGTTGAATTTTTATTTGTATTTAAATTGATATATATTTTTGTCGTTTGATTCGAATTTAAAATTGTTCGTTTACCTATTATTTGTGTAATCACTGCCTTGTAGTTGGGTCTCAAGACCTGTAGGGCAGTTATTGTAAATAAATAAATAAATAAATAAATGTAAATAAATAAATTCGTGATTTACATATTATATCCAGGAAAATATTTCAATAAAGAGAAGTTATGTCTTCCCTGAATAATGTTCTAATATATAAAAAACCTTATACATATTCTGGATGTCTTCTAGAATCACAAGGAAATGAAACATATAAATTCATGGGTTCCGAAATGATGACCATGTTAACATTTGCACAATATCATAACATGACACTTGTCCAGTAATAAATGAAAATGATTATTGGGGTGATGTATGGAATAACTGGAGTGGAAATGGGCTTATGGGAAATCTGGTTAAAGATAATGCTGACATAGGTGGAGGTAAATAGGTGCTTTCTAAAATAGTATATTATTCAGTAATAGTTATTAGTTAATAAGACGGAATGCAGTTCACGAAACGAGATATATTGATGTACCTATTATTAATCATTTAAATGAGTATTAGCTGTTACTGGTAATATAATTTTGTATTTTTCCGACAGATAATCATGACTACGTGTGATATAAGAGATTTAGCCGGTCGCATCGTTCTGTATGTCCGAGCTTATTCAGAAATTATTCAATTGCATATTGATCAGTATTACAACTGGTTAAGCCGATTTTGAGGAAAGTTTCGTTAAACAATTCAATTAAACAAAAAAATTCTACGCAAACGTTAGAAATCTTAAATAGGGCAAATCCAGAGGATTATGTATCGCATATAAGAGTTTTTGAGTTGCAAAAGGTGTTTACTAAAGACTTTGAAGAAGATAATTTATATCCTAGACAGCCATCAATATCAATTTACGACGATCATGTTGTTCAGGCAAATGCTATGGCGTATGACTACTGACATATCTCGGTTAGAAAATTAGCAGGTGAGTTGAAAATTTCCAAACTCAATACCGTGTGAGTTTGAGTGAAAAATTCGACATAAAATGCGTCGTTTCTCGATTGATAGCAAAACATATCGTATATCGATTGCTTTTGAGAATATTTTCAACGCAGCCAAAGCATAAATTTGTTAAAATGCATATTATCGGCAATAAAACATGGTTTTACGAGTTTGACATGATAACATCATTCAAATAGATGTCAAAGAAAGCAATGACTGACAATTGCACTTCAAAGTCATGCTTACTGTTTTTTCACAGACCTACAAATTTAGGGGTATCGAATTATTTTTTTGATGAGAAGCGTAACGTAATATTGTTCATTAAAATTGGCTATCATCCTATGATTTTGAGATATTCTAACCAAAAAGCGATAAAACTGCAATTTTTGGATATATTTGGGCTTGAATATCTCAAAAACCAGAGATGATTTCAAGGAAAAGAAAAAAAATACCCGAACACAATGGGCGATGAAGAGAAAACATAATACTTAAGATGATACGATTAATTTCATGAAGAAACATTACCTCATTTTATAAAATAATATTATGTCGCAAGCTAGTGTTGATTTCTTGGACCTAAGTGTTTTGAAGCGTTTTGTCCTTTTGAAGGTCTTCTTCTCGTAGAGGTGTACAATGTTGTAAAGTATGTTTTTACGAATAGTGGTTTATTTGATTTGTTGCTAGTTGCAAAATTTTTCTATGCATTTAAAAATCATACTTATTAAAACTTATTCTATTTATAGCGGCTTTATATACTTGGGAACCTATGTATAAATTTCTGGATCTTTCCAAACCGACTGTGCGAACAGGAATCACTTGTTTAGTACCAGCACCAAAGTAAGTGTTAGTGTTTTGAATCTTTAGGTAAAATTTAAAATATTTTGATTTCTAAAGTTCAAAACAAAATTTTGTTCAGAAGAATTTTCCAAGATAAATTTTTTAGTAAATTATTAAATGAATAATACCGGTACAGATATAAATTTACAGCGCAAATTAAAATTATTTTCAAGCAATAGTGATAACAAAAAATATTCGGTAATTTTATTCTTATCTGATATAATTTTTCAAAATTTCAATTACACTTAGTAAGTGTTTCAAGGAAAAACTTTTAAAACTTAAAATGCGATACGTACGAATTGAATACTAAAAGTATACCCAAGAGATTTATAATAGCCTCTGTATTTGTAATATTAACGTTAAATGTACAATATATTTTAACTCTTACAGGCTTGCAGCAGGATGGCTAACACCCCTTTACGCTTATGCAATTCCCACTTGGCTAGCAGTTATTTCAACGTTTGTTGTAAGTGGATTAGCTATATATCTCTATGAAATGATACATCCTTTACCAGAATCCCAAAATAAGGCGTAAGTATATGTGTATTTACATCGAATCGGTATCTCATCTGGCAAAGTATTTGAATTACATAATATTTAGTATATAGGATTTTTCTGAAATTCAGGTTATTTCATCACATTTTTTTATAAATAAAAATACTAAGACTTTCATTGCCGACATTCGCAGTAAGCAAGTAAAGCCTTAAAAAATGTATTCCTCATGTATATTAAAATAAAAGTGTTGAACCTCTGTACAAACACTACTGCATATTTGTACAGAAATCCAGATGGGGCGGAAGTACTCAGGCTGAAGTCCTTTTGAGTTATTATGTGCGAACGTAATAATTCAATAAAGAACTATAAGTAAGTAAGTACTGCTGGATATATAGTAATAAAAGACAATGGTATGAATTTATTTGTGTAGTGTATTTTTTAAAAATAGATTTAATTTCACTTCTGAAAAGGAACAACTAAAATTAGAACCTTTAGTAGCAAGGAATTTTGATACAAGAAATAAGACTTCCAGATTCAGTGAGCAAATTTCGATAAACTGTTTACCTCTTGAGCTAATTTACAGTGGTGGGTGGATTTGTTCGACATTTCTAGCCTATAATTAAGTAGTACCATTCAGCGCTATTTTGGACAAGTCTTGATTGATTGGTTGAGCGATACAGCAGGCTATAGTTGAAAGACCTTCACACTGCAGTCTAGTGATTTATTGTGTCGTCTGTTATATATGTTCTATGTGAACAGGTTGATTATCTTAATCTTAATTTAATTTGGCAATCTGTTCACTACTTCCTTGGATGTCTCTCCAGTATTCGAAGATGATGGATGAGGCTGTCTCGGTCTCTTCGTTACATAATCTACATACTGATTCTTCACTATAGATGCCCATTGTATGTAGATGTTTCCTTAAACTTCTAGATGGTTTCCTCACTAATAGTTTGCTATGCTTGTAACCCGTAATGTAATTCCAGTGAGTCTGGTGTTGGTGGTTTATCCATCAGAATATTCAGCCACGAATAGCAGCCTTAGTAATACCAAATACTGATTCTAGTCCAATAAATGCGGTAGCAGACTCTCGTTTGCAAGTTGTTCCATATTATTATTGCCTAGCATACCCTTGTGTTTTTTGGCGACGTTCTTCCTTTTGTTGTTTATCTTTCAGGAGACGTTTTTCTTATTTTTGACGACATTCTGCTTCTTATTGCTTTTCTTTTTGGCAACGTTGTTCTTCTTCTCGGCGACGTTCTTCTTCTTCTTGTTTTTCTTGTTGGCGACGGTATTTTTCCCTTGTTTTTCTTTTTGGCGACGTTGTTCTTCTTCTAGGCGACGTTCTTCTTCTTCTTGTTTTTCTTTTTGGCGACGGTATTCTTCTTCTTGTTATTCTTTTTCGCGACGCGCCTATTCTTCCTGTTTTCTTTTTTGGCGCCGCACTTCTTCTTCCTGTTTTTTTAGACGACATTGTTCTTCTTTTTAGCGACGTTCTTCTTCTTTTTTGTCTTTAAAGCGAAGTTGTTCTATACGTTCCATAAAATCAGTGAATGTTTTGTTCATTTACCCCATTGCGGTTGTTTGCTATCTAGTATTTATCATAAACGTTTCAAAATTTCCTTGAAAACTCGTTTCTAAACTTTTTCCTTGATACAAAATGCGATGATGAACTCCGTTTTTCGCTATCACTTCTAGTTTCTAAATAAAATGTTCTAAAACTTTGTCGAAAATTCAGTTCTACGCTTCTTGATTAATGACAAATTGGATGGTGAATTACGTTTTTCGGTATTTATTTTAATTTTCAAATAGAATGTTCTAGAACTTTATCGAAAATTTACATTAAGCTTCTCTCCTAATGACAAAACCAATGGTGAAGTCTGTTTTTCGCTATTTTTTTTAATTTCCAAATAGAATTTTCTAGAATTTTGTCGAAAATTCACTTCTAAACCTCCTTTTAAAGACAAATTCGATAGTGAAGCCGGTTTTCTCTATCTGCTTTAGTTCTCAAATCGAATGTTCTAGAACTATATCGAAAATTAATCTTGTTTTTTTACTTAATAACAATAGTGAAATCCCTTTTTCTCTATCTTTTCTAATTTTCAATAAAATTTTCTGAAAACTCAATAATAATCTTCACTTCTGACATCAATTGATAATGTTTTATCCCTTTAAATCGCTCACTGTGTCCGCATAATAAAACACAACACCTTTCACCAATTTTTCTAATACTTTTATTAACTGCTTCTTAACGCAACTAAAACACAACTTCTTAATATATTCACTATTCAAATACCACTTAATACTATTTGAAAACTCATATCCTATCCAGGCGCGGATCCAAGAGGGGGGGCGGTGGGGGCGATCGCCCCCCCCCCCCCCAAGAGCCTTGAGTTTAGGAAAATAGATCCGATTTTTCCTCTTATACTATAGTTTATTCAAGAACTAGAATGAGTAATAAATTGTTTTTTTACCCTTTTTCTTCTTCGCAAACTACCTGTGTTTTTTAGTCCGGTGTCTTTGGCAAAATCTGTTAGACACATATATTTTTCATAGGAATGGGTTAGAAATTTTATAATCAAAAATACCGTTCTATAATAATGAACTATTTGGGTTGGATAACAATAGATATTTGGAAGAGTGTGTTAAAAAGGATTTTAATCCTTGTCATAGGAGTCGGAAGGAGGTTTATTTTATCACTAAGTATTTAAGGCATAGAATATTATTTCGGTAATAAACTTAAAATAAAAAGTTTTCATAATATTATTTTATTTCTTATGATTTCTTAATAATTCACATACATTAGAAAATAAAAACAATTTTGACATATTTAATACAAATTACAACAGTATTTTTATTATTTTTAATTTTGGCATAGAATCCGTTTTAGGCACAATCAGACTAAAATGTAGCCTTTTTCTCTCAAAAAATTCTAAGTTATAATTTAAATACTTGCAAAATACCTATTGTCAAAAATACAAGAAGTTAAACATATATAAAAAAGTAAATTCGTCCATATAATATTAAAATTTTTTTGGGGCTATCCGTCATTTTATTATTAATTAAAAACATTTTTAGGGCATCTGACGTTTCAGTTTATTTATTTTTTAAACCATCTGCAGAGCTACAATTAAACACTAAAAAGGGATTCAAATGTAACTAATTTTTATATATTACAGAAAATTTAAATAATAAATTGTGTTTACGCTGGTAAACATTATGTATCTAATTCGTAATCAAAGTCAGTGAAGCTATCTTCGCTCAAATTAATTATAATTGGTTCCTTTATCTCACCGATCATGAGATAGAGTTTCCACATTCTATTTTATTCTTTTATTATACGGATTTTTCCCAATTTTCTGCAGTAACTTTATTCAAAAAAATCTTTTAAAAGGTCAGTTAAATTACTAATTTTGTAAGTTGTATTATTTCTAGCAACTCTACCTTTTACTTGAGAGAGATATTTTCTTCTCCAACGGACATTTTCCGGACGATCTATAAGAACAGATTTCCTATCTGGTTTTTTCCAGCAAAAATTAAGTTCTCTGAGCAATTTCCAGAGCTCAGTTCTTTTAATTTGAGGTAAATCCCGATCTTCATTTATTTTAGTTAGAATTTTGTCGACGGTTGAGATCTGCTTCTCATAATAAAATGTATGTAGAACTCCTTTTATTGCAGTTTTCATCTCTTCTTCCAACGAGGTTTTTCGTCTGCCTGTGATCGAATGTGGCTTGGGAGTACTAACAATTCCAGTCGTTTTTTTCTCCTTAAGTATTCGGTACATAGTAGATTTTTTAACTTCTATCATGTTGGAATACATCTCAACCAAGCTTTTAACATTATTATCTAGATATTGATATCCTATGGCATCATAAACATTCATCGTAATAAGTTTTTCGTTGAGGAAGAAATGACCTGGTTTAACGATTTTGGAATAAATATAGATGTGGAAGCCATATCTTTTGGGTATCCTATTAATCTCAAATAATATATGAAAACTAGCACAAACAATTTAAATCACTAAGGACACATTGTAAGGTGTACTTTGCTCACTGATAGAAACTTAATTGAACTATCAGAAATTTTATTGTTATGATAATTAGATTTACGGCAGTCCTCAGTTACCTGCGGCACTGGAGCAGGTACGTTGGATGTTTCGGTAACAGTTTCATTACTCTCTCTAGTTCTTCAATAGAGTATAGAAATGTGTATGCTTGCGATCGTCTCTCTCCTTCCCAAGAGCTTTGAGTTCAGAAAAATAGAACCGATTCTGCCTCTTATACTAGGAATGTATATGCTGCTCGCATCCTTCCTCCTCTCGACAACTTATTTTTTCTTGTGACCGCCCCCCCCTTCTCTAAGAGCTTCAAATTCAGGAAAATAGACCCGACCCTGCCTTTTACACTAGAAATGGGAATGTTGCTGGTGTCTCCCCCCCCCCCCGTAGACAACTTGCCTTCGCTTGCCATACTGTACTTTTTTGATATCACCGCCCCCCCCCCTCAAAGAGAGAGGCTGGATCCGCCCCTGATCCTATCCCTATTTATATACCTATATAACTTCATAGAAATAACAATAAATATAATAGAATAAGAGTTGAGAACTATCTAGAAATATGACTTACCGATATAATATTGTTTTCGGCAAATTATAATAAAGATAACCCATCGCATCGAAATATTATTTGTAATCTTTGATTTTATTTGAAATTCCTCTTAGGCATTCATATTTTCCCCACCTCCCCTAAGAAATTATCACAGTATTACACAAATTCTTATACACTAAAATTTTTTCTACCAATATGGCAAGGTCCCATTTTAACCTTCTCAAAGATGTTCATAAAATATTTTGAAGAAGATAACTCAACCTCTCCCTAGAGGTATTTCTGTCAAGTAATGAGGATTGGGAGGGAGAACAAAATCTTCCGAAAAATGGATCCTGGTGGTATAATGATGGATCTGAACAAGATGGAAGAGCTGGAGCCGGAGTATTTGGCTGGAGCACGGGAGTCAGAAAGTACTAATCTTTCGGACAATGTGCGACAATTTTTACAGCGAAAATTTATGCTATTCTAAAGTGTGCCCATTTTTGTGAAAGGGACATAGACAGGAATATATGTGCTCAGATAGTAAGGCTGCGATATTGACACTGAAGTCCAGTGTCGTGACTTCGCGACTAGTGCCTGATTGCAAGGATGTACCAAATAGTATGACAAGGAAAGGCTGCACAGTCAGACTCGTATAAGTCACGAGTCACTCGGGCATATGCGGGAATGAGGAAGCAGATCGTCAGGCAAAGTTGAGTTCGGCGTATGGACCCCAACCAATATTACCTGTCCCAATTGGCAAAAGGGAATTAAAATCGTTGCTGGAATGCAAATTTATTGAATCGTGGAGGGAAGCTCATGGAATGAGGTGTGCTAAGGAACATATAACTGGGCCTAGTGCACGGCGTACTAAGGCGCTTCTCTCCTTGGGAAGAAAAGAGCTGCGAATTGTGGTGGGATTGTTGACAGGACATTGTTACCTCAGGGGCCATCTTCGTAGAATCGGTGTCGAAGAAGACCCGACATGCAGATGGTGTTTGAAGGAGGATGAAACTGTTGGCCATATTCTCAGAGAGTGCCTAGTACTCAACGGACTGAGGCAGAGATATTTCCGAGATACAATTTTGTTACCGGAAGCAGTTAGGCAAGTTCAACTAACGAGGCTGGTTGGATTCGCAAAGGCGGTCGACCTCGAATAACCTGCAGATATGGTGGGATGTAAAGAGCCCAATGGAGTCCTAAGTATCGACGATTTAGTATCACCACCCCATTTTCATTCATTCATTCATTTAAGCTGGCTCGTTGATGAGCACCTATGGCAATCATCTCGTATCCGTCTGACTGCCGCCGCAACCTATATATTTAACATAAAAGCTACAAATCCTCATATTTTATTACTAATATCGTTGCACCCCATTTATCAATGGTAGCTGATGACCTCAAACTCCACAAGGTCATTAATTCCTTGGAACATTGCTGAGGTTGCAGAATAACCTTAATCGCCTAAATCATTGGTAATTTGAAAACAAATTACCTCTTAACCTTCAAAAGAGCAAAATTTTACTGTTTTCATATCATTTTGTTAATGATATAAATTGCAGCAATATTACACATATATTTTTTATATTTTAGTTGTTTAATCTTAAACCAACGAAATAAATATCTCAAAATCAAATTATTTGGTCAAGCAGTGCTGTCTGTTGCCAAATCGTTTTTAGGGCAAAACGTAACCAGCAATGAAATAATAAAGGGACAACTCGGAAGATATCTAATGGGTTTGGTTTTTATGACCACACTTATTCTCAGGTAAATTAAATTTTGAAAGATAAGTTGAAACGTATATATTACTTAATTGTATTTTTATTTAAACCATAAAAGAGATTGGTAAATCCTATTTTTTTTCTATCGAATAGGTTACAGTGTTCGACGTCAGTGATTCAAAATTTTAAATTAAAACTGTCTGTTTTCCACTTGCTTACCTGCTTTTATTTTAAGTGCAACTTACCAAAGTGGTTTGGCAGCTATTATGACCTTACCAAGATACGAGAATCCAATAAATACAGTGCATGATTTTATTGCGAGTGGTTTATCTTGGGGAGCTACGCAAGATGCTTGGATAACATCTATACAAGGATCTGAGGAGGTATAAGATAGGAATTTCCTTTTATTCAAAAAATGCTCAATAAATTACGAAACTAGGTATAAAAAACGAATTAAAGATAGAAAATTGAAATGTCCAGATCAAGTTTAAAAAGTTACTAAGAAATTTTAAAATTAATATTGACATTAGAAAATTTCTTTATTTTTGAAATTTTTGTAGGAAAAGTTTAAGAAAATAGTGTCAAAGTTTATAGCTACATCAGAAGACAGGTTAAGAGAATACTCTTTAACTGGTAAATTTGCATTTTCTGTGGAGAGACTGCCGCGGGGTAAGTTATTTTGTTTTATTTTCCCAACTAGAAGTATTTATCTTAACAGTCTTGGCTTTATTATTTTGCTTGAAACAAGTCGACCCATTATTCACTGATAATTTGTTGCCTAAAATATGACGAATGAAAGCCCTGGTAGAAACACTAAAATGGCTACAACATTCATACTGTCAGATACCTAAGCCGAGCTTGAAGCTCTCAGGCGAAAGATCTTTGAGTTTAAGTTGACTTGGGACTGTAGATAAGCCATGATGCAATTGATAAGGAACAATAGAATAACTCCGGTGTGAATGTCAGGGCACAAGGAAATCAGAGCAAATGAGGAAGTGCACAGCCTCGCAACAGAGGAGACAATAACTCTCTTTTCTCGTTCCGAAAACTTCCTGTGGATCACCAAAAAGGCACATAACATTAAGGTAGATTAACATGCCTCGTCTCGAAGAAATGAAGATTTTGATGAGTGTATCGGAAAAAACGCAAGAATAGATCTCGATCTTCAAAAAAGTGATATTTGAGTATTAAAAAATATCTTCACAGAACCCTACCCTCTGAGATACCATCTCAAAAAATGATCAAAGATGAGTACAAGATTTGTCATTTCTACTCAAGAAAAATAATAAACTTTATGAAAGTTTAAATATCTCGACCTTATATTAGCTAAGGGTAACGTGGCAATCGTCATATAGATATAAATGCTGTGGAAGGATAAGAAAGAGTTTTTAGCTACCCACAATCTACAAAATACCAAAAACACAATACTAAAGAAATGAAAAAAAAAGGAAATTTAAGAAGCAAAATAATAAATACGATTTTCACTTTTATTTAACGGATTTTAAAAACTTTGACAATTGATTCGATATCTTTGTGTTTTAATCAGAATATAAACACTAAGTGTGAAACACATATATGGTTGAAAATAATATTCTTATGTTTAGGTAAAATTACAGGTAAAAAGGGTTGAGACATTTACATCTTATATTAGTGGAATATTAGTGGAATTTTTTAACAATACAATAGGTTTGTGAATCGTTTAGGTCTAGTTGGTTATTCAGAAATAAGCCAGATAGTTTCAATTTATTTATTTCAAAAGATTCTTGATAATTTAGTTTATGGTCTTTCCTTTCAACATGTAAGATTCTTAAATTGTCATTGAAAATAGGATTATTCTCAACTAAATGTTTTGCACAATTAGAATTATTTTTATTATTCAAGAAACTTCTTCTATGTTCAAGTACTCTTTCGTTGAATGATTTGGCCAATACATGTTTTTCTTCTAGAAAAAATTTAATTTTGTCCGATTTTCTCGAAAATTGGTGTGGGAGAGTTTTCGAAGTCGCACACAACGAATCTAAAATTATTTTTGAAAATATCAATATGGCAGATCCAATATGGCGGACGAAAAAATCAGTTTTATCCAATTTTCTCCAAAATTAGTATGGGGGAGTTTTCGAAATCGCACATGACGAACCCAAAATTATTAAAAAAAATAAATAAAATATGGCGGATCCAAGGTGGCGAATTAAAGATTCTACATGTCTCCATTTTGTCTAAAATCAGTATTGGGGAATCCTTGTTAGTGTTAATTATGAATTTAAAATATTTTTTGGAAAATTTAATATGTCGGATTCATTATGACGTCCTAAATATTTCACATTTTTCGATTTTCCCCAAAACGGATATAAGGGGTTCTTGAGGGTGTAAATTATGAATTTAAAAGTATTTTTTCATGATTTAATATGGCAAATCCAATATGGTGAATTAAAAATTTTACATTTTTCGATTTTGTTCAAGGGTGGGACTGAATCGTTTTTGAGAATGTTAATAGCGAATATAAAATTTTAAGAAATCTAATATGTCAGATGCAATATGACGGTCTAGAAATTTTAACTTTCCGGATTTCATCCAAAATTGGTATTAGGGGGCTTTGAAGGGTTTAGATTTAGAATAAATTAATCTAAATAATTGAATATGGTGGGTCTAATATGGTGGTTTGAAAATTTTACTTTAGTCGCATTTTCTCAGATTTCGTATTATTGGGTTTACATCTCAAGTTCTTTAAATATCAATATTGGAAGGTTTTGGGGCCTATATAACCAATTTAAATTTAATTTAAAATTTAAGATAGTGGATTTACTATGACAGACTAAATATTTGTTTGGCACAATTACACTGGTACTTGAAGAACTCTAAAAATCAAAGAATTTTTAGTGGTTCATTTTAGGATGATTTACAAATTTAGATAAAATGGGTACTTTTTGCCACCTTGGAGTTATTGCGAGGTATACTAATCTCGATTAGTACTTAGTTCAAATAATTTATGGATATCATATTGAATTGAAAACTAAAAATCGAAAAATAAAATTTTTATAAAAAAAATTGAACCGACTTATAAAAGTGAGCTAAAAAGTAAAAAATATCTATAAATTTTTATATTTATTTTTAATCTGTTTATGCGAACCACATTTTGTCAGGTATTAGTTTGGAGCCGACTTCAAAAATTTCAATTTCATATAAAAATTTATAGTTATTTTTTACTTTTTAGCGTAATTTTATTAGTTATACTATTATTATTTTTTATAAATTTACCTAAGTTATTATTGGTATAGAAGGCAATTTTAAATCCTTTTTTGTTAAAATGTTTTGCCACTTTACTTGTGAGAGTCTCTGTATTTTATTAATCATATCTTCGTTATAGCCATTATTAATCGTCTTTTGTTTAATAAAGTTAAGTTCCTTGTGGAAATTTTCTATTGATGGAGGCATATTAATAAGTCTACGAATGAAACTATTGTATGCAGATACAACAAGATTTGAAAATGGGTGATTCTAAGTACTGTGAATAGTTATATCAGTATGGGGTAGTTTATGGTAAACTTCAAATTTGTGTTTTTATTGTTTTTTAAGGTCTAGAAGGTTTATTTCAAGAGTAAATTTTATATTATTTTGTTTATTATTTATAAAGTTCAAAAATATTTTTAGCTGTCTGTATATAACAGTGAAATAAACAAATATATCATCATCATACCTGTACCAATAAAGAGAATATTTGCCAAGTGGATGTTTGTGAATTAAATTTTCTATATTATCCATAACTATTTCAGATGGAACTGGACTCAAAAGATTCCCCAGAATAGGAAAATTAATGTGTTCAAATTTTCCAGGCCTTAAGAAGTTAAGTGTTTTAAAGACTTAATCTTCTTTTTTAATTACGATGGAGATTTTGCCTTTAACAGCTCTCGTGAAAACCATATTATTTTTGATACTTTTGTCCTTTATGTTTTTAACTAACGTCTCTTGTTCGGAAAATTTACTTTTCAAAGTCTAAGATTTATGTGAGATAATGGTTTCCCCGATAGAATATTTGATAGTATCAGGATTTTCTAGCTTTTTAGGTACTACTTCACACTCGTCCCCTAAGTACTCCCTACTTTTTTTATTATCTAAGGACTTAATATTGTAACTAAAACCTTTTTCTAACAAATTAATTTCTGATTTAGAGAAGTTAGGGTTGGTAAAATTAACAAATCTGTCATAGAAGGTTAACTGAGAAAACTGTTTATCATATTTCTAAGTTTCATTATTTCGATTTTTGTGGAGTATAAGTAGTTTTATGTAGAATTTTGTCTCAAATAGTTTTTGTTAATAATAACAAAGTTCCCTGTGCTATAGTCGATATTGTCAAATTCAATAGGAGATAACCTAAATGTAAGTTCACTATGAATTACCTTAAGGGATATATTATATTGTCTCTTTTCTGATACTGAATTTTGCAGTCTTGGATAATCCATTTCTTCAATCCATAGAGTTGTGCTGTTGCGGCTGATCTGCCTCTATTGTTTGTTTCCAGTTTCATGTATTTTTGAGGCACTTATTTTAGAACCATATGTTTTAAGTACATATACGATACTTAAGTATTAACTTAAAATACCACAAGACTAAAAAGTTCGTCGAAGCTTGTATTAAATAATGAAGAGAATTAGTTTTTTAAATTGGCTAAATAAAAGTGAAAATCATATGTATTGTTTTGCTTCTTACAATCATTCAGTAAAAATAAGAATATTTGCATTGTAAAGAAAAATGTGAACAGTGAACATATTTACAAAGAGAAAGTTAAACATGTCTAGATATATATAAAAAAACTAATATATATGTAATAATATATCAAAAGTTATCAAAATAATATTATAAAGGGAAAAGGAAAATCAAAATTAGATATAAAATAGGAGCCAGTAATTCATATTAGTTTTTCAGATTCGTTTAATGATTAATTAAAATCAGTGTTATTTTCCAGTTCATTCTTCAATTATTATCATTGTTATCTCATTGTTACGTAAATTTTCATCGTTGTTTGCCTGTTTGCTTTTAAATACGCAAATTTATTGTTTGGTTCTAAGCCCGGATAAAGTATGAATTGGGTTATGACGCGTCTCAGAACGCAATAAATCATTTAGGTTTGATTATCTCAGAAATAGCTGCTCAAAGCGACAGCTAGTAGGTGTGGATAATATCTGAAGATAAGAATTTTAAATTACAAATTTAATGTCGCTAGGCACAAAAATTTATGAAGCTTTAAATATAGACAATATGCTTCTGGTGGCGTCCTCTGCAATGTACATCGAAACTGTAATCAAATATTGATTTTTCACCCTAAAAAACCCCCAATAACTAAATTTAGTACAAAAAATGTTATTATTAAGATAAATACTTTCAAAAAATGATTTATAAAATTATAAGCTCTAGACACTAGCATTTGATACAGACGTTTTAGTGAAGTACAAATTAATCTGAAGTTAAACAAAATTACTATCACGAGTGTTCTCCACTTTCTCTGACACACAGTCATCGAGAGAATAGTAGAACTTTAGAAATGAATAACCACTAAATGACATCACAAAGCCCTTACTACCATTCAGCATTTTTGGTACATTGATCTTAAATTTATTTGAGAGTATTTTGAATAAGCAACTTAACATATATTATCTATAAAAATTAGAGACATGGAAGTTATTTAATATTGTTATTCTGGACGTACAGAGATCGCTGTATTAACAACTTTACCAAGTTGTCGGACAAATTGAAAGCTCAGAGACTGGCTAACACAATTTTGTGCTCATTTGTTGAAAGCTTGAGAAAAGTCGGTGAACCTAACATCAATCTGACCTCTAATACCAGGAGTACTTGACAAAAATTGTGAAAAGCATTATTGTTTTAAAGTAAGCACTGATTTTCTTTTACCTAGTCAATGGTCAAACATCAGGCATTTCTATGCCCCTTGTTAAACTGGTACTTTGATCTTTAAGGTTTTAGTTTTTTGCTAATACTGATAACAGTTTGAGTACATCAAAATAATATCCAGTAAAACCGTAATATTTTTCAGATAATTATGCAGTTGGTCCCTATATAATGGAAGATGTTATCCAAAATTTTCATCTGATGACCGAAGATCTTTATTGGGAACAATGTGTGTTAATGACCAGAAAAAGTTCCGTATTATCACCTTACGTAGATATTTTCATTTTAAGAGTATTTGAAGGAGGTCTCATTTCTTTTTGGCAGAACGAAGTAAGAATAGCATGCTCACGCGAAAAAAATTGTATATGAAATATTCAACTAATTTTTGAAGTTTCGCTTACTTATAGTGATCAACAATTTCTGCTAATTCTTTATTAGAATTTTACCAGACTAAACCACTTAAAAGATCTAAGTTAATAGTATAGTACTTAAATTGTTAAACACAACAGTAAATCAAGCAAATTTTAAATCTTAAACAAACATGAATAAATTTGACTGTTAGGAAACAACTCTTTCTAATATTGATATCAAGGCTTCACTTTTCATCTCTACGATTTTATTCTTGATACTCCTATACAAGGTGTTCGGAAATATGTAGGAAATCTCCCGGATATGAAAAAATACGTGAAAGGAATACTACAAGTTTATATAAAATTTTTCGTATGGGCTCGCCAAGAGTTGCAATGGAAGTTTTTTACACATAATTATTGAACCACCAGGTATATTTAATTTTTTTCTTAAATTAATGTATATCAGATAAGACTCTTCAAATTACTATCCAAGAAAATGTTGTGAATTACTCACAGTTAAAGGGACGGACTAGCTGTGACACTTATAGTCCCATTTTTTTACGCCCTGTATGATAAGAACTTTGGACAATGTTTTTTACACACCTTTGATTATTGACGTCATTTAATTTACATCATGTATTTGGCGTATTTCGATAAAACGTACATCTTTGCGAAGTAGAAGATATCTGTTGGACTTCCATTGTCTTTATTCTTGTTGAATATCACGACGTTTCGGCTAGTTGTTATCTCTAGTTTTTTAGTGAAACTGAACATCTTTGTTCCGATCAAATCTTCAACTTTCAACCTTATGATAACGAAAATATGATCCAAAATTAGAGTTTACATATTTAGTTAAAAACGTCTAATTTTGCAAATTGCATTTCGACCTAGGTTCGCAAAAAATGTGCGTTTTATTTTATCGGCACCAAAAACAAAGTATTGTTGTTGTAAAAGTTGCTAGGTACGAAAGATAAATATCCTACATTTTAGAGCTTGTCACCTTTCACATCGCTCACACATTGATTCTTTACTTGGATATTAATTTACTAATTTTTGGATTTCGTGGTATAATTATATGAAAAACACGTTTATTGAATATATTGATATGCAGCTGATGTGTGGATTGCTTTGGAAGCTAGGAGGTTATATCACGACAGATATCATAATCGTACTCTTCCAGATCAGAAAACATTTCAACGAGTTGACCAACGTCTAAGGGAGCATGGTAGGGGATTCCATTTTATAAAATAATATTCTCAAATTTTTTCGTAATTTTAGAAAATTTTGAGAAAATAATTATTGATACTGGTCGGGAAAAAAGAGTACATACGCCGCAATTAGAGGAAAATATTTTAAATGCTGTAGATGACACTACTTCAACGAGCACTCGAAAATTATCAGAGTAGTTTAATATGTCGAAAACAATAGTACATGAAGTTCTTCAAGAACAGCTGTTATATCCATATGATTTGAAAAAAGTGCATGAACTGATTCCTGAAAATGTTCCCTGTAGAATGCAGTTTGCAAACTGGCTATTAAATCAGCAACGAAATAATGTAAACTTCATTAGCACTATTCTCCTAACTGATGAAGCAGGGTTTACCAAAAATGATATCATAAATTTTCAAAACTCACATGTATGGGCTGACGAAAATTCTCATGCAACTATTGTTTCGCATCATCAACAACAGTTACAATCAATTAATGTCCGGGCAGGAATTGTTGACAATTTTTTTATTGGATTATTCGTATTGTCAGCACGACTGAATGGAGAACACAACTGAATAGCGAACTTTATTTGGAGTTCCTCCAGAACGCTTTTCACGATTTATTAGAGCACTTACCACTTGAAACCTGCCGAAACATGTACTATATGCACGATGGGGCACCACCTCATTTCAACGTTGCTGTGCAGGAGCACCTGAATAACGTCTATCCAAATCGGTAGATAGGTGGTAGGGGAGGATCTATTGCCTAGCCTCCTTGATCCCCCGACCTAATGCCATTGGATTTTTACCTGTGGGGACACCTCAAAACCTTGGTGTATTCCACTCCGGTTGATAGTAGGAAGGAACTTCTATGGAGAATCACGTTTCATTGTGATCAAATAAGGAACAATGCTGAGTTAATGAGACGGGAGACGGATAAACCAGTCCTCAGTTCGTCGTGACCGCCAGTGTATCAGACTTACTTCACGGAGCCAATGTTGAACTCCTTTACGAACTTTTTAACTAAGCAGTTAGTTTATCTTTTTATTTCTTCTTCTTCTTTAGGTGCCGTCTTCGTTCCGAAGGTTGGCGATCATCAGAGCTATACGTATTTTCGAGACTGCTGACCTAAACAGCTGGTTATTGCTGCAATTATACAATTCTCTTAGATTTTTTAACCAAGAGTTTCGTCTTCTTCCTACAGATCTCTTTCCCATTATTTTTCCCTGCATAATAGTTCTCAGTAGTTGATATCTTTCTCCTCTCATAACGTGTCCCAGGTATTGTAATTTTCGTTTTTTAATTGTAAGTATGACCTCCTTTTCTTTATTCATTTTCCTCAGTACTTCAGCGTTTGTGATTTTCTCCATCCATGATATTCTCAACATTCTGCGGTACATCCACAATTCAAAGGCTTCCAACTTGTTAATATCGATCTTTTTAAGCGTCCATGCCTCCATTCCATAAAACAAAACTGACAGTATGTAACATCTTGCCAGACGAACCTTTAATTCAAGACTCAGGTCTCTGCCACAGAACACTCTCTTCATTTTCGTGAATACGGCTCTTGCTTTCTCTATCCGGATTTTGATTTCTTCAGAGCTATCGTTGTTTTCATTGATGACGGTGCCTAAATAGTTGTATTTTCTGACGTGTTCTATATTTTGACCCTGTATGCGTATATCTGGGACATTTTGGGTTGATTTGGATATTAACATGCATTTTGTTTTTCTTATGTTTAGTGACAGTCCATATTCTTCACTGACTGTTGCTAGTCTATTGACTAAGGTCTGGAGATCCTCGAGTGTTTCTGCGATAAGTACTGTGTCATCGGCATATCTGAGGTTGTTTATTAAAATTCCATTTATTTTAATACCAACGAATTGGTCAATAAGTGCTCTATTCATTATGTCCTCAGAGTAAAGATTGAACAAGGTCGGTGAAAGTATACACCCTTGTCTCACTCCTCTTTTTATTTCGACTTCTTCAGTCGTCTCATGCTCCACTCGCACTACTGCTTTCTGATTGTAATAAATATTCGATATAATTCTGATGTCTCTTTTGTCGAGGTTCTTTTCCGTCAATAGACTGATAAGATGATCATGTCTCACTTTGTCAAAGGCCTTATTGTAGTCTATGAAGCACATATATACATCCTGATTTATATCAAGGCATCTTTGAGACATGACATTCAGTGCAAATAACGCTTCTCTCGTTCCGAGTCCATTTCGAAATCCAAATTGGGTATCGCTAATATCTATATCCAGTTTTTTATGTATTCTAGTGTGTATAACTTTTAGAAATGTTTTCAGTATGTGATTCATCAGTCTTATTGTGCGATAGTCGGTGCATTGTTTTGCTTTTCCCTTTTTTGGAATAGTTACAAATGTGGATAAAAGCCATTCCTGTGGTATTATTCCTGTTTTGTGGATATGATTAAAAAGCTCCACCAATGCATAAATCGACTCTTCCTCTATGAGCTTGAGGACTTCCATCGGTAGTTCGTCTGGACCCGGAGCCTTTCCATCCCTCATTCTTCTTAGTGCATACAATACTTCCTCTTTGGTTATATCTGGGCCTTCATCCTCTCGTATGCTGTTTAGATTAGATGTCTTTCATCTGTAAAAAGTTCATAGTTCTTCCATACCTCCAATTTTTCTTCCAGTTCTGTTATTATTGTTCCGTTTGTGTTATATAATGTGTTGGGTTGTTTGCGTTTTTGTGTGCCCGTAATTTCTTTCGCTTTTTTATGTATATTAAAAATGTCATGTTTCATCTGTAGATGCTCTATTTCCTCACATTTCCCATTATAGAAATTTTCTTTGGCTATTCTGATTTCAGTTTTGATGACTTTTGTATTTGTTTATAGCTTTTTTCACACTTGCCTTTGAGGGTTCTTCGATCATCCATTAGCTGAAGGATCTTATCAGTCATCCATTCTTGCTTTTGTTTTGATTTTTGTTTAGTCAGAATAGTCCTTGCGGGTGTCATCAATGCCGTTTTTAAGCCCAGCCATTTGTCATCTGTGCTCTCTATGTTTTGATATTCGCCATTTGCGCACAGTATATTTAGATTGTTGTTAATATTTATTTGTAACTCCCGTTTGATTTCTGGGTTACATAGGCGACTCACATCTATTTGATTGGTTTTTCTTTTGTGCAATAGTCGTTTTAATTTAATGTGCACTTGTGCTATTAGAAGATTATGGTCTGGATAGACATCTGCGCCTGGGAAAGCCTTAACATATTTTACCGAGTTTCTGTATCGTTCGTTTATCAATATGAAGTCTATTTGATTTCTAACTGTTCTCTGATTATCATCTTGTGGCGATTTCCATGTGTAGAGTCTTCTCTTTGGCAGCTCAAAGAATGTATTGGTTACCACCATATTATTCTCCTGAGAGAACTGGAGCAGTCTATCGCCTCGTTCATTCCTTGTACCAAGTCCATATTCACCTACATGTTTGCCACATTTAAATCCCCAAGAATGATTGTAGTATCTCGTGGCTTTAATGAGTTTATTACTTGGTTGACTTCTTCGTAGAATTGTTCGATTTCCTCATCTTTTTATTTAAACTATGGTAATAGGGAAAAATTCCTCTTTTCCATATTTAACCCCACAGAAGTTAGAGGGGTAACAGTATAAATAAAACGACGTTTTTTCGAAAACGGTTAGGATTAGCGACATGAATGAAGAGTACTTAATTTTTAGTCAATAGTTAAAGGTATATAAAAAACGTTGTCCAAAGTTCTTATCATACAAGGCGTAAAAAACGGGGTCATGAGTTTCACAGCTTGTCCGTCCCTGCAGCTGCGAGTAATTTACAACACTTTCTTGGATAGTAACCTGGTATACATCATATTAAAAAAAAAACTTATCCGGGAGATTTCCCATATTTTCGCGGACACCCTATATATGCGACAATATACTATTTAATATGAACTAGATTTACTGAGGAAACATCAGGAAAAATTGATTATTACGCTCGTAGTTTCGTAGAAAAGGCTGAATTTTTTCCACACGACACGCACTGAAACCTTATCACACGCATTACTCGAAAACGATTAATTATTTAAATTAAACTCGTTTCCCGTAAAATGAATAGTTTTTGAGGTTAATGCAAAAATCCACATATTATCACCATTCACCTTATTTTGTTTAAAACATGAAAATAAAAACTTACTGATAAATTTTTTAAATTTTCTCCTTTATTGGACTAATTGTATTAGAAAATTGCCGTTAATAAGAAACGACAAAAATACGAGGCTCCGTTTTTAGAACATTAAAAAATAGATAATTTAACCTATCATCGACATGCATCACTTTTAGACCAGGAATATGCATTAACCAGCTATTTTTTATTTTAGGCGGCAACGCAGTATATGAACCAATACGTCCAAAAAGCTGTTAAATTTTTATCATATCAACATCAACAGGAACACGTAGTGGTCAGACTAAAAATTACTCATCTTGCAGGAGCATTTGGAGTTTTATGTGCTGGAAATATTTTGGCCTTAGCTATATTTTTAACAGAGTTGAATTCTGTAAAAGTCAGCTTTATACACCAAAATTTTTTTAGTCAATATTTTTAGACATCATATTTGTAATTGTCAAGGGTTTGTTTATTGTAATGGTAACCTCTAATAAAAATTGTTCTTGAGATAATAATTAAAGAACTGTATGCACAATGATGATTTTTTGAATTACACGCAATTTTCCTATATTTTATATAAAAACATATTGTATTGAAACTACGTAAGACAATTTGCATTCCATTTTCAAAATCAGTCTGTTTCTGTTTGAAGCTGAAATTCATTTTTTAAAGCCTTATTTTTTAAGATTGGATACGTGTGTTTTAATTTCTTCAAATACAATTACCGGTGCAAAACTAAATTGATGTAGTTGTGAACACTACAAAATCTCAGAAAATCTTGTTAAATTAAACTGATATTTCGAAAATATATAGTTTTTTAAGTTTCACCTTATTTTCCTTGCAATTAATACTTTGTAGCACTATAAATGCATCTTACGTTACTGTTAAAACTGTACAATCAGTAAAAAATCGCTCAGACATTTTTGGGTGAGGGGTAACCGACAACTAGAGGTTACAAAGGGGACAAAAGCAAGGCTAGACATGTTAGTTGGCGACGGTTGTTTATGTTTAATATTTAACTACCAGTCTTTGAAGACGTCAGAAAATGATATTTTAATTTTAAAGGCTCCTGTATTGATTATAGACAGAAAAGTCTAAATAATAAAATGTAGGTAGTGAGAAACCCTACAATTTCAGCTACAACACGATACATTTTGTCAACTAGTTACTGCAAAAAAGAGAAAATATCGTTAAACTAAGCAATTACTTCAATATACGAAACTAGTTGTCAATATTGAAAACAAACAAATAGAGTGAAAGCAAGATCTATCGTTTTCTAAGTAACAAAATATAACCATGAAAAAAAAGTTTTATTTAAAAGTATAAAAAAAGTTCTACAAGTCATATCTTAATGAACAAGAACTACAAAACTTAAACTATTTGGGAAAAAAAATATGGTTTATAAGAATGTTTTAAACTATGAACAAGAAGTATGACAGTTGTACTAAGTATTCTAATTATAATTTTGAAAAAGAATTGTAAATATCCAACTGAAATTTTTGTATATTTTGTATACTGAATCATATCTTCTATAATAAATTCAGTGCGCAGTTTGCAATACTATTCTGCAGTGATTCTCTTTAGTTTGAACGCTCTGTATCGAATTTAATTTAAAGCTTAATTTTTTTTTCTTTGGATCTAACAGTGTCTATCTAAATTCAAGTTCCTTATAGGGAGTGGATGAAATTATTTGTACTTTTTGAATACCTTGAGTTTGCATAAACTTTCTACGATTAATCACAGGTCTACTTAAAATTTGTTCTATAGAAATCACTTTTTTTGTGCCATGTAATACTGAAGAAGACTTCAATGTAGACTATTGCCTTTACAGAAAACTGTAATGTAGAAGGTATTTGTTCTACAGAAATAATTTATTTTGTTTACTTATACCTTTCTTATAATACAGTAAAGGAATATCTTCATCACTAGTTCGGAATTTTCATCATTATTTTAATTTATATCGAAATTTACATGTAATTTTTTCATTAAGTACATCGGCGGGAACAAAATCTGCATCACTGAAAACGTCCACTGCCTATTTTTCTTAAAACCGTTAATAGCATTTGCAATCATAACTTCCCTAGCAAAAGCTTCTACAGGAGTTATAGAACTTGATATTGTGATACCGTTAACTCTGGATTAGTTCTCAATAGTTTTTTAATATCATTGGTGTTGCATAGCTCCAATGGCTTAAAAAGTGTAACATTTAGGGATTAAAGCCGGTGGGTGGTGTTTCCCAATAACTATAGTATAATCATTTCATTACATCGTGCTAGCTTTATTGCTTCAAGCTTTTTGGGTTGAGTACTCTGGCCGTCCAATACAAACAAAACTTTGTTGTTAATTATTGCTTTTGCCCCATCAAAAAAATAATGAAGCCGGGCAATGAAGATTTCCGTATTAATGTATCCAGAGTCAGATAGCAGCCGACAGTTTTCCAACTGTGAGATCTGGATTGGCCCATTTTCTCTTAAAAATTATCATCGGTGTTACAAATTGGCCGACTGCATTGGCATATACAACTATTGTGCTGTTAATGCCAAAACATTTGCTACTACTTACACGTCTTTATAACTGTGAAGAAACCTGACTCGTCCACGTTGAATATTCCTGTTGCATAAAGTTTATGTTCATCGACAATTTCTTCGTGTAGATTGAAAATCTGCGTAACATTTTCCTGATTAAACCCCTTACATTGAGCTATGAAAGTAGATTCTGGTTGCCTCAAGGAAATGTTGGGATGCCCACGCATAAATGCAAAAGCCATATAGCTTTCTTTGTTTAAATTATGTTTTATATTATTTCGTTCCGCAAGAGAGTTTTTTGAATGCCTTTTAAAGTTACTCCATAAAACATACTTCTCAGGCTAAGTATATGTTCTGCTAACTTCTCCTCAAGTTCAGGTGAAAAGGCCATAGTTCTACCAAAACGGTTTCCTATTTATTGACTGTTTTAAATCTAAATATCTGTTCAACTTCGTTTTGCGAATATATATATATATATATATATATATATATATATATATATGTTTTAGCGTAGTGTTTTCACTGATGGGAACATGTGATTCAGTATTAATTCGGAAATGCATCCGTTCGTTCGTTTGATTTTTTGTAGAAATTTACAGACGTTTGACAAAAATTCCATTTGGCATCTTCCGTGCTTGCTGGTTTGAGTAGACCAACCCCTCTTAAATGGACGAATTAGCATTTGAGAAAAAATAATGCATATGAGGTTTTTTAATCTACTACTACAGCACAAAATCCGAAAATTCGCTGAGATATACCTCGAATACTTTCGTTTTAAAGATACAATGCTGTAGAGAACGACTTTTTAATAGCACAACTATGAAAAGAATTTCATTTTTCGTCCCTATTTTTCAAACATTGTACAAGTTCAAAAGCTCAGAAGTTATTAAAAAAAAACGAAAATAAAGTTATAATTAGGTTATTATTTACTTTTCTGCTAGAATATTGCAATTTTCTGACATTATGGATTTGCTGCTACTCTGAAGATCATTACTTAAAGGAGACACTGTATATTTACTCTAAGTACCGACACATTGATGCATATAAACTTTTTTGAAACAAAAATAATCAAATAAAAATTATTTTACTATTAGTCATATTTTTTAGTCTATATTGTTAAAAGCAAAGTTTTGTGACAAGTAATTTGAATTAAATTTTAAAATAACCTTGCTAGAAATATTTTTTTCGTGATTACATTTTTGTAGTAAATCTTTCAGGAAAAAAATTCTTTAAGCTTCAATATTAAAAAAAAATACCTTGTTTCAGAAATGGATGAGCTATATTCATTAAATATTGTAATTAATATTCTTATTAAGAGGTACTTTTTACCATCTTTGGGTGTAATTCTAATTTCTAATGATTTAAGTACCAAAATCAATATACCCTTTGGGACACCAATCCTCAATATCAACACTGACGATAACATTTCTGTAATATCCAAAATTATTTTGAATAATTTTGGTTGTCAAAATTTTATTCTCAATGTTCACCAGGCAGCTGAAAAACTTCAGAAAATTGAAGAAGAATTAAATCGAAGTGGTGAGAGGTTTAACAACAGAAAATATATAGTTATTTTAAATGAGACTCAACATGTTCCTGAAATATTTGAAAATAAAGCAGTCAGATTTAT
Source organism: Diaprepes abbreviatus (assembly GCA_034092305.1). Taxonomy (NCBI): domain Eukaryota; kingdom Metazoa; phylum Arthropoda; class Insecta; order Coleoptera; family Curculionidae; genus Diaprepes; species Diaprepes abbreviatus. Next base: position 8,096,587 of record JASJET010000303.1, read on the forward strand.
ATCTAATTTATTAGTTGTTCACGTAAAAAAAATCGATGACATGAATTTACGTTTGTGGCAAGGAGGATATGAAATCCTAGTTAGCTTTTGGACTCACCAATATTCGGCAAGGATAAAAAATTTCGAGCCTTCGTTTCTAGATGAATGGTTTTCTAAAAATAATTCCTTTTTAAACAAGAGGAATTTATTCCCGAATAAGCTAAAAAATATGAATGGAAGGACTGTTAAAGTTGGTACATTTGAGTATACTCCTTATGTTATTATTGGTGAGTTTAAACTTGATTGTCAAATTTTCCTTTTAAAATTAGCAAACTTATTAAAAATTCCAAATTTTTGAATTGTTCTCTGCGTAAGCTGCCGTATATATGATCTCTCACTTATTAAAATAAAGTCTCTGATTTTGAATATTATGATCAACCTGGTCTTGTGGGAACTTCCATGTACTTAGTCTTTTCGGTAGTAGCGAAAACCAGGTGTTTGTAATTTTATATTCTTCCTCCTGGCAAAACTGAATTATTCTGCCAACCCTGCTATTCTTCTCTCCCAAGCCAAAGGAACCGACTATTCTATCCATTGAGTTTCCCTTAGTATTAGTATTTTGTACTTTTACTTGCTGGACAAAAATTTGATATTGTCGATTCAGCCTTATTACCTACCAGCTTGTGAAAATCATAATAAAAGTATAACTACACCTTGCTTAACGCATATTGAACAATATTTTTTCAAACTATCAAAACTGTCAATCACTACAATTACCAAATTTTATTTTTATTTTTATATCGTGATTTCATTGTCCGTTTTAAAGTTTTAAGTATATTTTTACAAGAGTCTCATCGATAAAATATTGATATATTTTCGAACGTACTATCAAAAAAAACTAAACATATTTTTTAAGGGCTGGGAGTAAGATTTTATACCATCATAATATCTTATCGAAGGAAAATTTGATATAAATTTCTTGGTTACAACTACAGGTATACTACGGAAAAATTATCCGTTTTTTTGTCATTTAACATCATCACTGTTTCAGCTTTTTTCACAAAAATTTTACTATCTATTTTCGAATAATTATTGAATATAGGTTTTCTGCAGTAAGTACACTAATTTAAAAAACTTTTTCAAGATAATTCCACTAATAAGCTTGTTCTCTTGGGTTCCGAAATAAAAATAATAAATACTTTTCTGGAATATACAAATGCAACACTTGAACTTGTCATTGAAAATGACTTGTGGGGCGATGTTTTTGAAAATGGGAGTGGTTATGGACTAAGAGGAGATTTACTAAAAGACAACATTGATATTGGGGCAGGTATGTGTTTGATTGTAACTACTGTCTGGATGCGATAATAATAACTAATCTTAGACAATCTCATTAAATAATATTTAGAAATGCACTGATCATGAAATGAATCACAACTGACTTCCCACACGATCCTGAAATCTATATATATATATATATATATATATATATATATATATATATATTTATAGAGGTATAATGGAATAAAACAAAGATGAATTTTTTAAATTGACATGAAATTTACTTTATTCGAAAGATAACCTTCTGGCATTATAATTTAAATATGACTTCTGGCATATGTCCGCCACAGCTGGCTCGGACGTAGTCTAATCTGGAGGTCCAATTTTCGATGACTTTTTCCAACATTTGTGGCCGTATATCGGCAATAACGCGGCGAATGTTGTCCTCCAAGTGATCAATCGTTTCGGGCTTTTCGGCGTAGACTAGCGACTTCACATATCCCCAAAGAAAATAGTCTAGCGGCGTTAAGTCGCATGATCTTGGAGGCCAATTCACGGGTCCGAAACGTGAAACTATGCGGTTACCAAACGTTTCCTTCAATAAATCAATTGTGGCACGAGCTGTGTGACATGTTGCGGCGTCTTGTTGAAACCACAGCTCCTGCACATCATGGTTGTTCAATTGATGAACGAAAAAATCAGTAATCATGGCTCTATAGCGGTCACCATTGACTGTAACGTTCTGACCAGCATCGTTTTTAAAGAAGTACGGACCAATGATTCCACCAACCCATAAAGTACACCAAACAGTCAGTTTTTCTGGATGTATCGGTGTCTCAACATACACTTGAGGATTATCATCACTCCAAATATGGCAGTTTTGTTTATTGACGTATCCATTCAAACAAAAGTGAACTTCATCGCTAAACAAAATTCGGTTATGAAAATCGGGATCAACGGCAATCTTGTTTTGGGCCCATTCACCAAATCTATGCCTTGCTAGGTGATCTTGTGGCTTCAATTCTTCCACGAGTTGGATTTTGTAAGCACGCAAATCAAGATCTTTCCGCAAAATCTTCTATAAACTGAATGGACACATATCCAATTGCTGTAAACGATGGCGGATAGACTGATTCGGGTCTTCCTCTACGCTACGCTCTACAGCAGCAATGACTTCTTCTGTACTCACAGTACGACGTCTCTGTGGATGCGTATTATCATTTAGAGTAAACGTGGTGCGAAAACGTTCCATAGTTAATCGAATTAATTGCTCTGATGGACGATTATGTTGACCGTAAAATCGACGTAGTGCGCGATACGTATTTCGAACAGAACCATGATTTTCAAAATAAATTTGTACAATTTGGAAACGTTGTTCAGGCGTCAGTCTATTCATGTTGAAATGCCAACTAAACATAAATCACTTGACAGCTGACAAAATCGCCGCCAGTTAAAAAAGTGTTGCCAACTTAAAGTTCTATACCTCTATAAAAAACACCCTTTATATATATATATATATATATATATATATATATATATATATATATATATATATATATATACAAAATTTCAGCTTGATCGGATAATCGAAAGTAACGTTGATCCTAAAATGACATTGAAATATACCCTCAAGATCTATTTCAAGATCATGGTATTATATTGTCATCCAGTTCTGAGCTATGTTTCAAATTTCAAGTATCTAACCCATCGGGAAGTTAGTTTAAAATTGATTGGAATATTTGTACCGGACAGAAAAACGAACAGACCGACAGACGATAACGCGTGTTAATAAGACCATGGGAAAATGCACGAAAAATAGGGAAAAAGATGGAAAAAAGCTCTAAACGCATTCAATATTTTGAGCATTTGGTCAATGTCGTTTTAGGAACATAAATAATTGAAGCAATAATAAAATTATTAAAAAACATTTATCGAACATTTGCTGATCGAGCAGTGTTTGCGTGCAATTTACTGTGCAAAAACTATTTGACCGATCGACACCATTCCTTGAGAAACTTATTCGTTGAAATGCAAAATTTAAATTAATCAAAGTCCAAAATCATTGGATGAGTTTAAAATGATAATTTACTAATTTGAAAAAAGGTCTTTTTTCCCCACTTTTGCTGTATATTTCCATTTTGCAATGTAAATTTCAATATTTCGATAAAAAAATTTTCGACTAACAAATAATATCTTATAAATCGTCTATTTTTAATATTGTTTCAGTTAATAACTTTTCGTGCTTTGATCGCATCTTTTTAGACTGATTAGTTATGATTGTTATTATCATTCCCGAGTGATTTATCATAAAGCGAAACTGCCTCCCGCTAAACGACCCTCGATATTCTAATTCGGTTGGAGTAAAAGGATTTCTGGGGATCATCGATTTTTTCAGAGGTGAAGTTCCGGGCAAAGAGCTAGTTAACTGCAAGGTCAATGCTATAACTCAATTGAAGAACCATTTTTGAATAAACATTTATTTTATTTTTAGCTGCACTATTTTTATCTGCCAAGGCCAATAAATATTTTGATCATTCCAATACCTACTTGGTTTCAGAACTTACATGTTTAGTACCAGTACCAAGGTAAAGATAGAACAGATATATAATAAATCAGCACCATTTATATGCAAAAATAATAAAACGAAATGATTTACGCTTCGTATGCAATAAAAGTAATATAATAGGGTTGACCTTTCATCTCCGAAAGGTAACAAATATGCCTTTGTTCTACAAGTTGCTTTAACAAAATTTAGTTCGACATAAAAATATACAAATATTAAAATGTTTATATCACAAATATGCGGAGCGAACAAGGAATAAACATATTTTATTGTACCTAATAATCATTATTCTAAATTATATGTTGCTATAGATCAAGTTTGGTAACCATTTCGACAGTGGAGAACATATTTTGTAAATATGCAATTCATGTATAAAATGGAGTTTTCCAAGAACAAGATTACCATTTCCTAAAAAAGATAATTCATTAATTTTATCGTTCTCTTACCGAATAAATAAAAATCTTGAAAGAAAATGGGTAATAAACGATAGATATTGTAGCACTGAAGTCGGGTTAATTATGTTAATTTTCTATTCTAAAATTCTAATTCTTGTGAGTTACTTATTTCGAATTATTTAAAAGGGTTTTAGCTAATAATCAATTCAGATTGGATAATTCGGTTACTGATATTATAAATCTACGAGGGTTGATAAGCATCTTGGTCTGATATTTAAGGAAATAATTAAAGTTCCGTGATGTAGTTTATTTTTTGATATAGTCCAATGCTTTTCTAGCTTCTTGATTCCTTCGCGAAGATGATTTTCTTTGAAACTTTAAGAATACTCGTTTACTTCCTATAGGACCCTTTTATTTAATTCAAATTTTTGACCTGCCAGGAAAGCTTTGACTGTTGGGAATAGATGATAGTACTCTGGAGACTAGATTTGGTGAATAGGCTGAATGCGGAAGGAATTCCTAAATCTATGGCCAATTTTGGCTAAGCATAAATATATCCTTTTTTGACTATTTTTGCGAATTTATCTACTATTTTAATCTTTAATCGGCCCAAAAGTAATATATAGTATTCCCCGTAATGGTTTCCCATTTTTCGATGAAGTCTTTTTAAATTTCAAAAAATTTCCCAACAACTGTTATAGCGAAAAGGACGCCATATACGATCCATTGTCTTGACTTTATTTTCATTTCCAGGATATAATGGTGTATCTAGCTTTCATCTATTGTTACAAAATGATGCAAAATCTCTATTTGCTTCTTCACTTGAGAACTGCTAGCAAATGTTCGTAAGCGAATTTGCTTTTGCTCCTGAGTAAGTAAACGTAGCACCCAACTTAGGCAAAGGTTTTCCATGTGCAAATCATTATACAAAGGAAAATAAACCCGCTCAGTTACCATTCCGGTGGACTGTACCTACTCGTGGACTTTCACTCGTCAGTCGGCTTAAACCAAATCGGGATATTACGGCAGGTTTTCCTAGCAGCGCACATTTTACGCGACGTAAAACTTAATACGGTCGGCGCAAAACGCCGAGAACTTCTCTAATGCAAATCAAATGCAGGCGTTTTCCTACACTGCGTAAAAACGACTTGCGCCATCTTAATACGGTCGACGCAACAGTTGTACGCTGCGTGTAGTGAAAGAGTTTTGCAGAAAATGAGTTCACAAAAACAAAAGATCCGGTTTAGTGCTGCCGAGGACGAACAATTGGTAGAAATAGTGAGTAGTTACCCTATTCTTCGCATTCCATGGTATCACCCCAATTCAATACGAAGTCACCTGAAATGCACTGTACGTATATACATCGTCGCCCTTTCAAGTCGAAAATGCTCATTTGCATTCCATGGTGTCACTCTGAGACAGGTAATATTGGTTGGGGTCCATAAGGTCGCCGAACCCAACTTTGCCAGACGGTCTACTTCATCATTCCCGTGTATGCCCGAATGACCCGAGACCCATAAGAGTCTGACTGTGCAGCCTTTCCTTTTCATACCATTTAGTACATCCTTGCACTCAGACACCAATCACGAAGTGACAACACTGGACTTGCCAATATCGCAGCCTTACTGTTTGAGCATATATTTATTACTCTATTCCTGTCTATATCCCTCTCACAGAGATGGGCACACTGCAGAATAGCATACATTTCCGCTATGAAAATTGCCGCACATTCTCCGAGAGCGTAGTACTTCCTGATTCCTATGCTCCTGCCGAATACTCCGGTTTTAGCGCTTTCATCTTGTTGAGATCCATCAGTAATCCACCAGGATCTATCTTTCGGAAGATTTTGTTCTTCCTCCCACTCCTCTCTTCTTCTTCTTCTTCTTCGGGTGTCATATGCTATGCTGCACGTTGACGATCATTTGGCCATCTCATGGTCACATTATAACTAGAGTGTCCTCCTCGGCCTGTCTAAATATAGTTCCGGCGTGTGATATACAACACCAGTTTTTTATATTGTAGAGCCAAGAATGTTGTTTCGAGCTGGCCCCCGTCTGCCTTCAATTTTTCCCTGAAATATTAGCCTTGGTATGGAGTAGCGAGGTCCTCTTAGTATATGCCCTAGATATGACACTTTTCGTTGTTTTACACCGTCCATTAGTTGTCTTTCTACGCCAGCTCCTCGTAGAACTTCATCATTCGTTAAGTGAGCAGTCCAGGGTATACGCAGTAGTCGGTGGAGTGTCCACAATTCAAAAGCTTCCATCCGATTCAGCGTCCCAGCCTTAAGTGACTAAGTTTCAGCACCATATAATAAAATAAGCCATACATAACACTGAACCACACGTATTTGGGTGTGTAGTGACATATTTCTGTGAAGGAGAAGGTTCTTAAGTTTAAAGAAAGTTGTTTTTGCACGGCCAATTCTTCCCTTCACTTTTTCGTCACATTTTCACTTTTCATTCAGACTAGCGCCAAAATCGGTGAACCATGCGACACGTTCACTATTTTCCCCGTTGATGTTAAGGGGAGTGATGTACTGATGCCTACTCTCTACTTGGCATAAATATCTCCAGGGAGAGGTTGGGTTTTAAAAGCGGCGTCATGTAGTCTGTCCGCATGGATAAGTAATTTAAATGCTCTTTCGCTGCTTCTATTTTGAAATAATTGGCCAGCAGAATTTTTAGTGCCACTATGAATCGTAGTTAATAAGTCAATCTCTTCTTTCAAAATTTCGTCTTGTAATACTAATAAAACCAAAGCTTTTCTTTAACTTTTAAATAATTTCATCGCTACGGTCGTCACACAACTGACAATCCTAGGAAAACACTTTTAGGCAGCGCATTGGTTGTTGCATTATATTGGCCGAATTACGTTCTATGCCACGCAAAATGTGCGTTGCTAGGAAAACCCACCTTTACCGATGATATAGGGTATCACAGCTTGTTCTGCCGTGCATAAGTTGTTTTACCCAAAATCGAACAGTTAAAAATGAGTCGCTCAATGTAGGTAATCTCACGAATTTCCTTTACTATTTTGCTTTTCAGAAAAAAGAATTTTATCACACACCACGAATTCCAATTTATCTATTTCTGACTGTTACTTAAAACAGTTGTGTTTCAGTAACTGTCAAACCACGAATTGCTATCAGAATTACTTGCAACCACAGATTCTTTATTCATAGGAAGAAAACTTTATCCTTAAATATGCTAGCGCCATCTGTTAGTATGCGATCAGGTTACCTACAAAATCAACCTCGTATATAAAAAATTGGGTCAATAGCCACTGTTGTGCTTTCACTGAATGATGATAAATTGTACCATTTTTTAAATAAGGTTTTACTTTTGAAATTTAAAATCTACGTTGGTCTGAGTTCTGAGGAGGACCCAAAATATATATGTGCTTGGTAGTCTTTGGCTATCATCTCGATTGTTTAATGTTTTTGGGCTCTTTTCTATTTCTATAGTTTCTTTTATAATTCTTGTGGATAGCTGGTTACTGTATGCTAGCATACAGTGTTGTTAAAACCAATTTTATGTCCTGTGATGTTGACATGTTGGGCTTGTAAGGAAATGGTATGTTTTTGTCTAACCGCCTTGATGTGTTCATCCCTTCGCGTGCTCATTCTGTTGTACTGTCCGATGTATGAGAAGTTGCATTTACATGGTAAAAAGTCTTTTATTTTTCGGTCTGATTTGAAAACGGTGTAAATATTGGGTCGTTTTAGAATTTTGCTAATTTTGTCTGAGACGCCTTTGACGTAAGGTAGTACTTCTTTTTTTTGGGTTTTGTTTGGTTCTTGTTTCTCTGGACTTCTTTTTTATGGCCATCCTCAATGCCACTAACTACAAAATGGAGAGTTTGGTTCACGATCCTTCCTATAAGCCGATACAAACCGATCCAACAACATACCTGGAAAAAACTATAAAAACACTAATAAAATCAAGAAGTTAGTAATTCCTAGACAGAAATTTTTCGATGTGACCAAAACTCTATGGCGTTCCTAAACGTCAGGTCCAAATATCTTGCACTAGTGAGAGTACCGTCAAAGAAATTATGACCTAGGACCCTTCCGTCAAGTATACCGCACACGTTAACTTTTTGAGGGTTTTGGTTGTGAATTGTTATGAAACAATTCGATTGTATAATAGCGACAATTTTGTCTACTGAGATGGCCATTTAAAGAGAATATTACCTCGTCAGAAAAAATAATTTTTTTTTCAATATTTTTATTACCATTGCACAATTCTTGCATTGGCTCACGAAATTGATTTCGATAACTACTGAACTAAGTATATCTTGTAAGGGTGATACTTCACCTTTTTCACTACAATGTGCTACGTTAAAAGTTGAAACTCTCCATGAGTGTGGATAGAGGATTATCTTGAGCTATCTTAATATTAAGCTGATCTTCTGTAACTGAAGGTCAATCAGGTTTCTTGATATCTCGAATATACTCAAATTTCCTGAACTTTGCCTTAACTCGACTTACCATGCTTTAACTTCTAGGTTGCCGATCAGTGTGAATTGCATTGAATAACTCAACCACCTGTGTTTGTGTGCGCTCCCAAACCAATTATGCATAATATTCCAATTCTTTACGTTCCATTAATTTTATCATTTTACCACAAAATAGCAATAAAGTTAGACTTTCAAACAGACTTGTTTCTCCTACCACGAACGTTAAACACTTATTTGAGATACAAAATGCTAATATTTAATAACAAAACTGATTTTTTGTGACATTGAAAATAAAAAACTTTGTAAACAAATTTAATATTGTTAAGTTCTTTATGTAATCAACAATGATATTTACCTTGTCATATGTAAAAAAACGTGCCCTTTCTGATTATTAAATATAAAATGGGGTTTTCAATTGAAAAAAAAAATATCGATGACGTTATAGCTCCTTTTGGAATTAAACTATATATTTTACCATCACGTAAAAAACTCTAAACTAAAAATACCATTCGACGAGTCCGAGCGTTTTTCCAAACAAGTACCCATTTATTTCTGTTTAATTTATATATATATATATATATATATATATATATATATATATATATATATACATGATTTTTTAGAATTGCTGCACTATGGCTTTCTCCTTTATACTCCTTTCAAAGTTATACATGGTTGGCGTTTGCTGTCTCCTATAACATTATTGGATTATTCGTATTTTGTACAAATTATTTTAAAATCTATTATATTAGTCGTAATAACTACGAAAGGTAATACAAAATATTTATAAATATTTGCTCAAAGTTTTTTGGTCTTTTTACTAAATTTTTAAATTACCTTTAAGGAGAAAAATATCAAAGGTTTCTTTAATTCACAAAGCAGTAGCGTCGCTGGTAAGGCTATTATTGTCCCAACAGATTTCTGGAAAATTATTTTATACGAAGCAGCTCTTGGTCCCAGTTTTGCTAACAACAATGACATTATCTGTGGCTTATAACTCTGGATTGGCTAGTATTATGACCAAACCTATTTACGAAAAATCAATAGAAACATTTGGTGACTTTTTGAATAGCGATATTTCATGGGGTGGATTACAAACAGCTGACTGGATTAATGTTTGGAAAGATGAAGGAAAGGTACGTTCTTACAGTCTAGTATCCTTATGTTTAGATTTAGGTGATTTCGGAGAGATCCCAGATCTGCTGTGTTACGACAGTCAAGCCCTGTTTTAAAATTTACTTGTATATAAGAATATATAAAGTTTTGTAATTATACAGCTTCATTTATATTTGTTTTTGTTCTGGGGTGACATTTAGTGACGGTTTTCATCCCTTCGAAATGTTCTTCCGCAGATAAAAAAATATTTTTATTATCCACCATCACCAATCTTGGTGCCTTTGTTAGTATTTTGACCATATAAATATCTAAAAATAAATAAAACAAATGAATTTATAATTTAGATCAATGGACATATTTTTTTCTAATATGTAAAATGAATTTGTACAAAGCTTAGACAATCGACCTCTAATAGGAAGTTTAACGGTTTTTCAGTGATTCTTGTTTTATTCTATTTTTCATCATGTTTATTTTTGTTGGTTTTATTTGACTTTCTACTTGCGACTAGTATTATAGTGTTTCAGTATTTATACTTGGACAACAATTTTTTTGACATTTTTATAATACTTCTTTATTTTAACTGGTGTTATTTTTACGTACTCCTTAATTTTTGAACGTTTTAAGATATGTACGTACAATTAAGGAATTTTGGTTTATTCTGTTTTGTCATTATTTATCATTTTTTTATAATATTTCTTGAAATATCGTGTGCATATATTACTGTTAAAAAAAAGAAAAAAATAGTTTCGATATAAGCTTGAATGGGTAGACAGAGAATCTTAAGATTTGCTTATCTTTGTATATAATTTTGAGATATAGATGAGATAGGATTAGATAAAATACTAATTCTATTATTTCATCTAATGATGAAAAAGTAGAGATAGGTGATGCATCTAATTCATAAATTCGATTTTCTCTTGAAATGGAATTTGTATTTCGAATTTGAGAAATGATGATGATGTTATTTCAGCTTATCTTATCTCATTGTTTACTAATAATGCTTACTAACAATCTTATAAAATATCATTATGATATAGGGTAAGATTCAAAAAGCTGCTGAAAGATATATTGCAGGATCAAAAGAAGAACTTCGCCAGTTTTCAATACAAGGAAATTTCGCATTTAAAATTGAAAGGATTTTCCGTAAGTATGATCATTATTATAAAATTGGCTAATGTAGCGAAAAAAGTCCGAGACAAGAAACATGTCTGTATTGTTTTAGATCTAAAATTTTTTGATTGATGGCGATATGCATCCATTTAGAAATTTAAAAGAGGGAGCCAATGAGCCATATTGTATCATTATAAACGCAGGGTAGATTTCAAATCAAATAATAGAGCTTGCCGTATAAGTAGGAATATTATAAATTGAATTATTCAAATAAATATGTGATTATTTCACACTTGTCTTGAAAATTATTTTACTTTTCTAATTAACATCAACTTGTTTATAGTTCAATTTCAGAATACTTTACCATCAACAGATTAGTGCAAGCGTTTTATAATGATTACTGTACATTTAAAGACTGATAGATCAAAGGATTTAATATATTAATAAACTCCCAGGTAAACAAGATTACGCTGAATCTACCTATAAAAAAGTTATAACCGAAAGTTTGGTTACAAAACCATGTTGAATTTTAAGGCAAATGTCGTGCAAAACGTTATTTATAACAATTCCCTATATGTATTCTCCTTTCAAGCAACTAAAGGAAAGAACCAGAGTTGTATTTACAGGAAATAAACTGTTTATATATAAACACTTTATTTCCTGCCAATACAACTTTCGTCCTCTCTCCATACGCGTTTCGACCACTTTATGCTCTAGTCATTGGAACTGTATCGAACCGAGATCAATATTTGCAGGAAACAACTGTTATAAAAAATATAAATTTCGAGGCATATCGGTAAGATTTTAAAAACCTACCGACTTCGATGTCAGACTGAAAAATATCGCCAGTCAAACGACATCTATATTCACCAGAATAGTGCGAAATTTTTAAATAATCAAAATTTCAATAGGAGATAAAATAAATCTGCTGTGTTCAAATAATTGACAGAAGTTATATTTTATATGGCAGTTGTTTCCTGCAAATGTTGCTCTCGGTTCGATACAGCTGCACTGACGAGACCATAAGATGATCGAAACGCGTATAGAGAGGACTAGAGTTATATTTGCAGGAAATAAACTGTTTCTATATATTCTGTCCTTTATCTGCTTGAAAGGAGAATAGGTACACTGCTAAATATAGCAAGAGTAGTGTTAAATATTTAACCTGTACATAACTTTAAAAATAGCCAAAAAAAAACTATTTTTTGAGTACTCAATACCTCAAATATCTCAAAGTTCGAACTTTATCTATTAAGCAGCTGTGAGATGGCTCCCAGCTGCTCAACAGCAGGACCTTCATTTCAACTAAAATTCAGTCTGTGTAAACAAAAAAAGGTGTACTTTTCTTAAAAAATCAACGTTCTTTAAAAGATTTTAAAATATTATGGAATGGGGAAAAATCAGTAGTTAAGAAATATATATATATATATATATATATATATATATATATATATATATATATATATATATATATATAAGTTCTTTAAATGTTCTTAAAACATTATGGAATGTAGAAAAATTACTTACCTTTCCCGTGAATGTAAGAATTCCTACACGCCACTAACCTCGCATTTTTATCGATTTTGGTAATGTAAGACACGTGTACAATCTTTATTGTCAGAGGAGAGTTTTGTTGTCAACTTACTTAAGAACCACGATTTGTCCTAATAAAGGAACAATTTCGTGGCCCCCGAGAGCTAAGCTCAATCGGAAAGAGGACGAGTTATCTCAAGGAGAGCAACCCGTAATATATTTAATTTTATAGCTGACTTTCTCTTTTGTAGCAGTGGTGACGTCGCGCTCTAAATTCGAGGAAGCATCGAGTCAAACAAAGTGCCGCCACCGCGCCGTTTAATGTCTGGGTTTCCCCGTTTCCGCTATTGAAGAATTGTAGTTTTAGCACTGTATGCCGTATTATTTAGATTATTTAATTTATTTAGGGAACCTGGGGTATAATAAATTTGAAATTTAATATTTTGTCGTAAAATAATATATATATATATATATATATATATATATATATATATATATATATATATATATATATATATATATATTCTGGAATTATTTCTTGGGTATAGGTTTTTTATTTGAAAATCAAAAAACGACGATTTTTCTGACGTTTCGCTCTAACATAGTTTCTTCAAAGTTATTTTATATCCAAGTCGAATCTACAAAATTACAAATTTTCTTTTCAGTAAAACATGTATTACAGAAATTATCTTACAGAACTATTACATTTATATTTACAAGTTAATTAAAATTAATGAAACATATTTTACAACAGTTTAAAATTGAAATAAAATGATACAACATGTTAAAATATTGAAAACTATAAAAGAGTACATACCTTGAAAGTAGCTTTCTTCGAATGTTAAAAATAAATTCAATTATTAGAACCTGGTCTGCAATTGATGTGGATATATTACTTTCTATAACAGCAAAAAAAAAAGGAAAAAGATTATTATTTTTTTAAAAAACGTTCTTTGATTTGCATGAGTTTATACCAAAACGCGCCCAGCATCATTACATTATTTCTAATATTTATTATGGAGTCCCTCCAAGTATGTCATATTAAAATATCAAATTATAGTATATTTAGCTTAAGTTTTTAACATCTGGTTTGTCATTTACAGCATTTTTATCTTTTTTTATATGTATCATTTCTTTGATAACCAGTTTATGATAATTTTTGTCAGTATCTAAAATGTGGGTGTTTTTAAATTCGAATTCATGTTTAGTTGTTTGCTCATGTTTATATAAGGATGTCGTGATGAAATGTCAGAAAAATTGTCCTTTTTTGATTTTCAAATAAAAAACCTATACCCAAGAAAGAATTCCAGAAAAATATTAACAAAGGTTTAAGATACAAAAATAAATTATTTATATATATATATATATATATATATATATATATATATATATATATATATATATATATTTAATAAATAATTTTGATTTAATAATATTAGGAAATATTACGATAGATCAATTAAAAACGTTTATTTTTGACATTGACAAATTCATATAAAAATCAACTTCGATAAATTCAACAGAAAACGTATTAACAACGAACGAAATGTTGATTCAACGTTCAACAAACCAATACGTGTTCATTGGGTTTATTCGGTATAATGCCTATCTAACAAATGTTTTCATTCCCATTGACTCCACTGTGAAGAGCTCTGATCACTTTAACAGTGACGTCAGATAAGACATACACAATTTATCTAAATGTCTTTTTTGTAGGTTTCTATCATATAGACCCTTATCTAGAAGAAGATATAGTTGACAAATATAGACCCATGAAGGATTCTCTGTGGAATCAATATTGCGTTCTTATATTTAGACGTAACTCTATATTTGTTCCTGACTTTAATAAATTCTTATCGAGAATGATCGAATCCGGTCTGATTCTTTACTGGACACAAGAGGTAAACGTTTAACGAATGTTGACTTAAGCATATCGGATGGCATTTTGTAAACTCACTTAACATTTATTAGATAAGGTTTCATCTAAAGAACATGTCAATTTGGTGACAACCTTACTCGTTTTCATTCCTAGTAGATTATTTACTTTAATTTTTTGCTCAATTTAGGATTAAGAAAATGATAAACTTAATTTTTCATTTAATATTGTATGCAGAGTACCTTAAAGTTAAATTGTATCATATAACACTCTTATATACTAGTATATAAAACTATACATCGGTACATAATTCATACCTTCATGACCTTATGACTGATATAAGCATGTAAAAGGGCTTCCATGTTGTAATGTGTTAAATCGCTTTTTTATTTTTAGGCTGCAAACTACAAGAAATCTATAGTTCAGGGAAAAATAAATCATTTCATAATGAATGAGAATTTTTCTAAAGCTGTAAAATTGAACCTGAATCACGTCAGTGCTGTATTTTATATCTGGTTATTGGGCAATATAATTGCTCTTATTGTCTTCATATTAGAACTATTTTATAAAAAGTACGTCATCTGTAGAAACCAGACTGTGCTTCTCAGAACACAATACCAATAACGATTTTAGAAGAGGAGACAAACTATAATACTAGTATACAAAATGAAAAGCATTTTTAGCAATAGCAGTGATTTATGTCTTAACTAGGATGAAATTAAAGTTATTGAAAAATATGTAGTGAAATGTAGACGTTTATTAAAAAAGATACAAGCAGTCCCAGTAACTTTTTATTTTAGGTAGAAACTATTAAGTTAGGAATTGCTTTTTCATTAAAGTAACATCGTTTGACTAAGTCTCACTTGCATTATTTTTATTTTAGTTTATTTTTACGACTCTACGATTTGGTTGTATCTCTAATCATTTTCAAGTATAAACTGAATGTTTTGTCTTAAGGCTACCAGCTTATATAGGGACTGGGTCCATTGAAGCGCATGGTTTGGCTTCACTGTACACACACCTGAATGATTTGATGTTATAAAGTAGTGGTTGCAAAAGATTAGATATCTCAACAATGGATTTACTGAAGATTCCATTATTATTTTTAATGTAAGCTGCTTCTATAAATTTCTTTTTTTCATGTTAGGTTCCATATATATTACCGCAGATTGAGACCATTTTAAATGGTCTTGTTTACCAAGCGGTGTTCTGCAATACCTGATCTCGACGTTTCCCCTTTTTCTTGTATGAGTTTTATATTCCCTAATTCTAACTTCTAGTGGTCGCTTGGTTTCTCCAATATACATTTCACCACACTTGAAACTTTGTAGATACATTCTTTCTTATCGGTAGTTTTTGGTTTGGTTTTTGTTAAATGAGCTAAGTGTATTTCCTGATTTAAAGGCTCTTTATATTATAACTACTGGCAATTCGTCTTATTTTCTCCGAGGTTCCCTTAAGGTTTGGAACTGTGAGGAAGGAATGTCTTTCTTGCTGTCCAGTGGTCGTTATTCTAAAGTGATTTATAGCATCGTCAATTAATTTTAAAAGATAACCAATCTGTTGTAAATCGGATTTAATGTTTGCTACCTCTTTTTCCAATAAATCGGCATTATTCCATATAGATAATACATGAGTATTGATAATAAAAGTAAATGCAGTGGAGTGTGACTGAGATGGGTGCAGTCATGCCTGCTACGGCAAAATCCCATTTTTATGCTGCATTTAGTTTTATTTACAATTACTAAGAAGTGGTTTCCACACTTCTCTTATATCTAAAGATGGTTTACTAAAACAACTCGGGTTCTGATCTATAACCCCGGCTTCTTTGAATTTCCGTTTTCTCCAATGTTGTTCTCGGTGTAGTATTTTAGCTTCAGACCATATTATGTGGTGTCCATGAGTCCAGGCATGATTGGCGTCACCAGATTTTTCTGTTTCTCCTCGAGATGTGCATTTTTGGTGTTCTTTGATCCTTACGTCAAGAGGTCTCTTTGTTTCGCCAATGTAGGAATTATCATCTTTAAATATACGAGAAGTGTGGAAACCACTTCTTAATAATTGTAAACTAAAACTAAATGCAGCATAAAAATGGGATTTTGCCGTAGCAGGCATGACTGCACCTATCTCAGTCACACTCCACTGTATTTACTTTTAGTATAAATAGTCATGTAGCTAAGGGATTTATTTAGTTTCACTTGAAAACGGCTAGAGATAACTACTAGCCGAAACGTCGTGATATTCAACAAAAAAAAAATAAAGACAATGGAAGTCCAACAGATATCTACTACTTCGCAAGAAGCATCATTGTCTATGACCTTCAAACAAACACAAATAATATGGTATGCCATTATATTGTATGGCGGTCTCTCTTATTGGAAACCAGCAATGGTGTTCCATTATAGAGGGGTTCCAGGTCTCTGGGCAACGTTGCTCCATTAGCAGGATATTATAGTAGTATCCTCACCCAAGATTAAACGTGAATACAAGTAGCAATAGACATGAGACTCCCAGTGTAAAACTTAATTCGCGATGGGTTATCACAAGCCAGTTTTGCTGTTTCACCAATGTAAATAAATTACACACATAATAAAAAAGAAACAGCTAAATTTTATGCCAAATATTTACATTTACATTCTCAAAATGTTTACAAAATGTCAAATTTTTAGTGTTACTTTCATGTATTGCATCCATAAAAAATGTAATTTATCTTTAAATTGCAAAATGACTAATTTTTTTTAAAAAGAAATCATAAAACTTATAATCCTTAAGCATTGCGATGTCAGTGTAAGGTGGATGCGGGCAATATTCCATTTTTCACTAATAGTGTAAGAAGCACCCGAAAGCAGACTCCAGTGGTAAGAAAAGTGGCGATTGGCACTCGACACCTAACCTATAAATCCGGTGTCGACTGTCAATGACTATGCTATATCAAATCAATACAGCATCTAATCATAATTCTTCTTCGTCTTCCTAACCATTACAAGCCTCTCTCATATTCTTCCAGATATTCCTGTTCAGTGTCACTCGATAATAATTCAGTCCCTCTGTTCTTTTGATTTAGTCGAACAATCGTTATTGTGATCTGCCGATACTTCTTGCTCTCCCAAGGTCTCCATCTTGTCATTTTTTCGCTCTAGTATTCCCCGCAATATGCTCAGCTCAGTTTCATTTTAGGATGTATATTCGTTTTGATGTATCTTCGACTTTAGTTTTGTTTCTTATTCGTTAGTTGGTTTTACGATATTTAAGTGTTACTTTAGTACTCTTGGTCTGATTGGTCTTTGGTGCACTTTCAATTTGTTTATTATTTTTTAGCCAGAACCAATGTTTTGCTATCATGTGTTATTACTGGGAGAATGCATTCCATGTTTACTTTGGTTTTCAATTTTTGACGAAGATTGATATTGAATATGTCTTTCAATTTACCATATGCAGTCCATCCTAAGCATATTCTATGATTGATTATGAGCTCTTGGTTATTTTTGCCCATTTTTATTTTTTGAATTAACTTTGCCTATTTAGTGTCCATCTATATTCATCGTTTCTATGGTTGTTGGTTTGTCATAAACTTGATTTTTGTAATGTTCTTTTTTAGACCGAACTTCCTTACATCCAGTTGTATTTCTTTAAGTATATTACTTAGTTCCACACGATCTGTGGCAAAGTCGACTATATGTTCTGCGAATTTGAAGTTGCTGTCTTTCTCCTGCCATATTCATTCATTTGTTCCCTCATTTTTGAATATCCCCTCCAAGACCAGAGAAAATAATTTTGTTGGTATAATATACCCTCATCTGTATTTTGGACCGTTAGTTTAGTTTCTGATCTATTTTTGCACTTTTCATAGATCTTATAATTTCAATAGTGTCGAAGGCCCTTACAAAGTCTATAAATGTAGTTCTTCTCTGGATATGATACTTGTCTTTTCCGCTCATATTCTGACAGTGTGGAGGTGTTCTATTGTACCTTTTTGCAGACTGCCTGTTAATTTAAATGATATTTTTTTAACCTTATGTTCTACTAGGAAAAATCTTAAAAACAGTTTTACTTAGAGATAAACTAACAACGCCACTGAATCTTACGTGAAAAACTTTATTTGAATCTATATTTACCTTTTCCATAACTAAAAAGATTATAATTCAGCCCGAAATACGAGGGGTGTTCGAAAATGGCAGATTTTCAAAACACCCCTAAATATAAAAATCTAAGAGTGCTGTAAAAATTCTGCCTGCGGCATCTTTCGTTGCAAGCAAAAGTAACACCGCTTCGTGAAAAACACATCCCGCTAACTTTAAAAATAACAGAGCCACCCGGCAAAAACAACGAAATCTGGACACCCTGTACACACTTTTTACCCCTATGTAGAAATAAGAGGTAATATTATAGGAAACCAGAAGGAAACATTGAATGAAAAAAAAAGACTGTTGAAGTTACGCTGGAATATAAAATAATTAATAATTTAATAAAGAAAAGACTTAAGAAAAAATAAAACCAAAAAAATTCTTAAACTTATCGAAGACAACAAAAGTATAAAAGTTCTGAAATCTGGACTATCATGAGATAAAAAAAAATATTTCTAAAATAACATACCAGCATGGAAACATAGTAATTGATATGACAGAAATTGCAAAGTACATTAAAGAGTTTTTTGAAAAACCTCATAAATCTACCATGTCGAGTCTCTATTATATACCTAAGACTATCTTTAATGTGGAACAGGAGGATCCGCTCGAAATAATCTTACCTGAAATCAAATATGCTCTCTGCAAAATGAAAAACAACTGATCGCCCGGTGAAGGTCTCATAACTGCCGAAATAAAGAAAACGGGAGGAAACTCTATTATGGAGGTTTTATGGTTATTATTAGATAAATATCTTTTCGAGTGAAAAATACTTTAAGTCTTTGAAAATACGGAAGTGTACCATTATACAAACAAGGAGGAAACACCAATATAGAAAGCTATCGACCCGTTAGTTTACTATTACACTTATAAAAACTGCTTTAAAAATCATAACAAACAGGACGGATTTCGAAAAAAGTTTGGGACTGTCGATCATCTACAAACAATGCGAACACTAATCGAAAATACAAGAGAATATAAGAGATCGATGTACTCTAAATTTGTAAACTACCATAAGGCATTTGGCAACATCGAGACCTGGGCTTTTCTATGTAGAATCGATGATGCTAGGATTGACTCTAAATACTTAACAATCATAACCGAGATCTACCAGGATGCCACCTACCGTGTATAAATGAATGAAGAACTTAGAAAATATATTTATTGGCAAGGGTTTAAGACAAGGAGACAATATATTGCCCAAACTGTTTACATTGGCTCTGGAAAATATCTTTAAAACACTCTCTTGGGGCAGAAAAGGATTTAATATCGATGGTATATACCTTAACCATTTGAGATTTGCTGACTACTACTACTACTCCATGGCTTACAACCCTGGGTGGGTCTTTGCCGACTTCACAATACTCCTCCATTGCTGTCTGTCTGCCATGGCATTTAGCGGATTATCAATATTCATTACCTTTAGATCTTTGGCAATATTGTCTTTCCATCGGAGGCGAGGGCGTCCCAGTGTTCGTTTCCCTACCCGTGCTTCCTCTCACGCGAGTTTGACTGTGTATTCTTCTTACATGTCATGCCCACTGCAGTCGCTGAGATTTTATTTCTCGTACAATATTAGTGTCTCCATATAGATCCTCCAGTTCTTTATTGGTACGGATTCTGTATCGTCCTGTTGTTGTATCCACTGTTGGGCCATATATTTTTCTAAGAATTCTTCTTTCGAAGACTCGGAGCCGTTCTTCATTTGTTACCGTTAATGTCCAAGCTTCGCACCCATACATCACTATAAGTCTTATTATTGTTTTGTATATGTTTAGCTTGGTACGTCTTATTGTTAACTTGGATTTTAGGAGGTCTTGTACTGCGTATAGGCACCTATTACCTGCTTGGATTCTAAAGTTGACTATATAGTATTAATAAGGGGCAATATTCAAGAACTAACACCTGTGGTAACAAAGCTTAACGAATAATCGAAAAGGTGGCACTGCGGATGAATCTTAATAAATCAAGAATACAAATAATGATCCAAATTACATTATCATCTGCGAAATGATAGAAAAAGTTTTAAACTACCTATAATTAAAACTGATAAAGGAAACCATAGCTCTGAGTTCAATTGGCGTGGGTTGTCTTTGATAGACTTAGTTTCATTTTGAAGAATAAACACATTTCGATTAGTATGAAGCGGAATATATACGACAGCTGCATACTTCCGGTGCTTACCTACGAATTAGAAACGATGGCCCTAAAAGGAAAGATAGCAGAAAAACTGAGACTAACGCGAAAGTTAATGGAATGGGCCAAGCTGGGGGTTTGTCTTAGAGATAAACTAGGGAGTGGTATAATCCGAGATAAAACGAAGATAACAGATGTCATAGAGAGTATGGTGCATCTTCTGTGGACATAGATAGGTAGATATATAAAATAGCACAATGGTGACCATGAGAGATCAAAAGGTGGATAGCCGATGTAAAGATAATAACTGGGATAACATGAATATGAGCAGCCCAGACTAGGTCAACATGGAAGGAATTGGAGGAGGTCTGTCCAGAAAGGGAGCTTACATTCCAGTTATTTTGCTTTTTTGTTGAAAAGCACGATTTTTAACCCAAATTGTATAATTAAAAATTTAACACAACCTCGCAAATATGAAATTATTCTACATAATACTCCCCCTTATTTTTTAATGAAAATTAGTAACTTGCCGAGACTAATGAGTTAGTCATGTCTGTTTAAATATTAAATATTATTAGATATAGATAGAACTAGACTGAAACTACATAAATTACCATCAATATTAATAGGTTTTATAGGATAATGATTTTAAAATATGTTTTATGTCAATTAGCAAAACGTTAAAGATAATTACAAGGTATGTCAATATTTTCCCCCATAAAACTAAATTTTCGATAAACAAATGCATAACGGCTTTTACCTTTTATCACACATCTTTTTGCAGGTGTTGTATGCGTAGTTATTATAGTTTTATTAATTTTGTTGCCAAGCCCATTTTATCTAAAATCTTATTTGAAATAGGAATTTCTAATATAGGGTGTAATAAACTTTATATAATAAAAAGGTAAAGTTTATGTGTTTGTTCGTTTGCATCAAATAATCTGCGGAACTGTCAAATTGATTTAAAAATTATATCAATGTTGGAAAGGTAACATTCACTGTTTACACATGGGTTTCATTTTATCCAATTTTGTGGACAGAAAGTGACATACTCGAAAATGGATTGAAATGACGAAACTCGAAAGAAACGTCCGTACTTCTGAGCTTATGTTTATGATTCTCAGAGATTATGCGAGTACTCGGTTAAAGTGTGATATAGGTAAATTCAGAAAATTCAACTCTTAATCACAGGAGTAATTTTAGAGGTTAAAAGAATTATATTTTTTATAGCATGAAGTATCAAGTAAAAGCTTGTAAAATGTGTAATTTAAACTGATATACGTTCTGGGCAACCGCACCGCAAATTCAGGCAACAGACAGAGAGCGTCGCGAATCGGTACTATAAGTAAGTTGATATTTGCCTGTATCTGTGAAAATCCTTGGTTTAAATAGAATGATTTAGTATTTTTAACAAATTTCTAAAAGAAAAATTTCTCATTTCGTCAGCTATGTTTTTTTAAACAAAATATGTACGACGATTACTCCGGAATGGCGGCACTGACTTGAATGAAATTTTTTGCATTATGTTCAGGAAATTGCTGCGATGGTCTCATATTATATTAGCTGTAATTGGTTAAGTAAAATCCAAAATGGCGCTGATAACATAGCGGACAAAAGAATGAATTTTGTCCGATTTTTTCCAAAATTGGTATGAGAGATATTTTAGGGTCGTACATAACGAAACTAAAAATATTTTTAGAAAATTTAATATGGCAGATTAAAAATTTTATATGTCTCGATTTTGCATAAAACTGATAGAGAGATTTTTGGGGGTGTAGATTACGTATTTAAAATTGTCATACATCGGAGTAAAAATTTTACATATCTCGATTTTGTCGAAAATTGCTATTGGTGTTTGAAAATGTAAATTGCGAACCTAGAATTATTTTTAAAAAGTTCATCATGGCGAATCCAATACGTCCGACTAAAATTTACCGTCTCTCGATTTTGTCCAAAATTGGTTCGGAGGGGTTCTTGGGGGTATAAATTACTAATTTATAATTTTTTAAAAGAATTGAATATGGCGGATCCAATATGGCGAGCTAGTAAAGGTACAATTTTGAGCCCTATAAGTCATCATTGGAATTATATAAGAATCAAAATCTTTTCTTTCAGAGGCATTGAAATATTTTTGTATTTCAGAATAGAGCTCATTTTTCCGTATGCTGCCCAGGATAGTTCAGTTCTTTTCTTTTTTTCTACCATTTGATTTTCTTTACCTAACATAAATTTTTGTCCCAGGTAAATACATTCATTCACCTTTTCGATGTCCTTACTAGCAATTCTAAGGATTTTATAGACGGCATGTATTATTTTAGTTTATTTATATTCATTTTTAGACCTGTTTCATTTGATTCTTGGTGTAACTAATTTAACGTTTCTGTCAGTTCCTCTTAATTAGCTGCAATTATAACAACATCGTCTGCGTATCTAAGTTTAGTGATGCATTTTTCATTTACATTTATACTTTATTCGATCATTTTTGTTTTTTAAATAGGTTTTCGAGAGCCACTCTTCTAAAAGTAATTGGCCGTTTTATAGGTTTAAGTTATATGTTGCAGTCCTTTGGACTTACTGTCCACTCTATAGTTTTACAATGCTTATATACGCATTCAAATTCTATCGTATCGAAAATCTTTTCAAAGTCAACAAATCCCAGATATAACGGAAATTGAAATTCATTATATTTTCAATCAGAATATTTTTTGTTAATAGATTGTCTGATGTCGAGTGTCCTTTCCTAAAGCTTGCTTATTCAAAAGGTTGATATTCGTCGAACTTTGTTGTTAGAGAGAAGGTTGATACTTTTAGTAACAGCTTGTACAGATGAGATAGAATGCTTATAAGGCGACAATTTTCAATTTCTCGGTTGTCATAATTTTTAAATAGTAATATTGCTTTCGTCCTTTTCCAACTTGATGGGATCAGTTCTTCATGGATACATTTATTAAACAACACTCTTTTAATATCATTTCCCTTGCTATAACATCTTCACCTGTAGCTTTGTATTTCTTTCTTTATTTTAGTGTGATTATTATTCCATCACTCGTTATATCAGGTAAGTCCTCCGATCCTTTATTTATAAATCTTTATCTAGATAATCGTTTCATCGTGTTTATACAATCTATATTCTCTGTTTTATATAGATTTTTATAGAATATTTCTACAGTTTTCAATATATCCTATTTAGTTACCGTTTTCTTGCAATCTATTGGTGCAATCATTTGCGTTCTTCCCATGACAGGTCGTAAGCATTTCATATTTCTGTTATGGTATGATTTATTAATTCTTCTTATTTTTTCCATTTATGTTGTCAAATATCTTTTTTTGAGTAGTTTGTTTAATTCTATATATTCTTTTATTCCTTTTTTAGTCAGAGATCTACGTCTTTCTATTAATTTTTGTGTCTTTTACCAATTTTATCTGTTTTCTGTTTACGTTAATCTGGATCTTTTATACTTTTTTGTATGAGATTATCCATCCACATTGATGTGATAGTCCAAATCAATTATTTCCAGTCTGGTTTCTAATGATGCTATGTATTTGTTTGATGTTTCTCCAAATTTGGTTTGTGTAATTCGTACTCCGTTGTTATTCATCCATCTCTTTCCATCTACTTATTTATAATGATTTTGCTTCTTATCATTTTGTAATCACTGACGATATTAAAAACGTTTCAAATAAGCAGTAGGGTTCTTTTTTTGGAATTCTGATATCGTCATAAAAAAGTTCTATTTCTTCAGTTAGATAACTAAAGGTTGGTGTATACACCTGTATTATTGAAATATGTGTTCATTTATTAATTCTTAGTATTACATATGCGGCCCTCTCTGATACAGCTTTATATGCTGTTAAGTTAGGAGTGGCCTTTTTACTTCACACCCTTGTCCTTCCTTTTCCCCTGAAATCAGGACCTGATTCCCATATAAAATATTCTTCTCCCTGTCTTTGGGTCCCACATATACCTCATTATCCTAATTTGTGTTTTTCAATTCATGTTTCAATTGAATAAGTTTATTGGTACTTACTAAATGATTTACATTACAAAAGCTACCCATAGTGTTGTCCTACCCATTCTTCGTACCCTCCCTTCTGTCAGCTTTTCGATCGCTATGTTAACCGAGTTTTCCGGAGTAGGGGACTGAGAGCTTTTGGTTCTTGTCTAATACATTTTAGTTTAAAAGTTTAAACCTTACCTTCTCATGCTGGCCTAGCGTGTGTTGAGATGGGGGCTAGAGTGACATTTCTTTAACTCTAGTTCAAACGATGATACCGCCATGACTCGGTCGTCAAGACCTCGTCAATTATCTAATAGGATGCAGCGGATGATTTGGGTCATCACACAAGCAGACGAGGTTGACATTAGGAATGGCTCTTTTCTTGACATCAGCCCTTACATCTATTTTAATTTTCTTATAGGTTTATATTTAAATTTTAGATTTTTTTAATAAAATGATATGATATTTTAGACATTAATCTAAAATGTGACTCTGTCACGCTTATTAATTTTCAAAATAAAAAAAATATTCCTTGAAATTCAAAGACCCATGTTTCAATATGTTTTGCAACAAAAAAAAACATCTTTTGTGAATAAATTTTTGAGGCTCATGCTTTCAATTAACTTAAAGACACACGTGCAATTAAATTGCAGAAAAAACTAACAAAACAAGTAACTGCTACTGAACTATAATGCTTGTCCATACTTGACTAGTTGATAGATTGAAGCACCTATTAAATTTTTAATATTAAATAATTAATTATTTTTCTCAATAAATACATTAAATTAATTAAATGTAAAATATAACTAAAAATACTTAACCACTAGTACTTAAATACAAAATACGAACTTCTCTATAGGGAATGAATGTCCAAAAATAATTTTCAAATTCTTGTTACACCCTCTATTTAGTTCAAATTTACGCAATAATAATATCAGTAAAGATACTATATTTCAGAATGTTTTATACATATTAAACAACTCAATAAGTTCATTAGTATATTGTACGTTTCAAGTTTCTAATAGATATATAAGAAAGTTCTATTTTGTAATATACAATGCGCGATGATTTTTATGAACTCAATCGATGTACTTTTAAAAATCATTCTATATCAATATTATTTATCATCTTCAAGATGTATTTTTTTCATAAGCGATAATTTCAGTGATCCAATAAATTTCCCTGCAGGCTTACAAGTGGTCAACATAGGTTTAAATTCTAATGACAATACTACATCTATATCGAACAAAATTTTTAAAAATTATGGGTGTCAAATATTCATTCTTAATGTTGAAACTCCCGCTAAAGTATTTTCAAATGTTGAACAGGGCCTCAAACTGCAAAATGAAACATTCATTAGAAGAAAATACATAATTATTAATAATAATATTTCCGCTGAATCTGTTTTAAATATTTTTAAAACTAGAGAAATTAATTTTATCAGTAACATGTTGGTTGTTGGATTAAAATCACAAATAGTTAAAAGCAATAACTCTGTTTTGGAAAAATATAATGAGATCTACTCTTTGAAGACTCACAAGTATAGTGGATTACGGCGAAATGTAGTGTATGAATTGGATCAATGGTTTTCAGCAAATGAGTCATTTGTTAAACAATCTAACTTATTTCCCGATAAACTTACTAATCAGTATGGGAGAAAATGTAAAATTGGGTTTTTTGAGTATGTTCCATATCTTATTTATGGTAAGTAAATTATTAAAGTCCATCTATTTATTTACTTATTTTTATTTATTAAAAATAATAAAGCTCTGAGACACCACAAGGTTTTTGCCTGTCGGATACTTTTGACGAATAGCTGTTAATAACGGACAGAAGACAGAATATTAATATTTCTTTCTAAATGAATAAAAACCTTGGCATATATATTAACAATAATAAAGATAAGACCTGCAAAGAGCAAAAATGCGAAATTCATAATTTAAATAGTAATTCATGACAAAAAAGTTACATAGATCAAACAGGCCGCACCTTTATTATTAGAATGAAATAGCACAAAAAAAAATTACTTACACAAAAAACACAATTCAGAGTAAACAACACCTCTTTTGTCTCAAAATTTCAAAATACTGCATATCGAAAATAAAAGCAAAATGTTTACTTTATTAGTATCGAAAAGGTGAAGGAAATGGAAAGGGAAAATCTTTATTCGATTCTAATAGGGGTGACTCATGATCTAGAATACTTATAATAGGTTTGCAGTATTTGAAATTTATATTTACCATACGATGTTTTGGATATAAGGCATGTGACGGAATGGATCATTCTGAAGGAACCGAATTTTATTCGAAAAGAACACAGCAAACAGATTGCTCAAAGCATGATAAAACGAGCCAATTAGGACATGTATGAAAGGCATCATAACGAATGACAGGACGTAAATTTATATCTTTGACATAAAAACTTGAAAATATCAGTACTTAAAATCCATTCGGTAATGATTTTTGAAAGTACAAATGCATGCAAAATTTTTTACCGTTCCATTTGATTTTTAATTGTATATATATATATATATATATATATATATATATATATATATATATATATATATATATATGTTTTTGAGATCTTTCTGTTTTGTGCATAAAACCTACATTAAAAGAGTAGGTGATCTGGGCTCAGATTTTTAAAATACAAGATGACGGATCCAGAATGACGTACTTAAAATTTAAAAAAAAATTGTTTTATACAAAATACATTTATGTAATGTATTTTAGGGTCGCTGAACATAAATTCGGAATAAGATTTGTAAAATTCAGGATGACGGATCCAAAATTTCTATCTTGAAAATTGTAAAAAAATGTGTTTGATACCCAATGTCGAATTTCTAAACTTTCAAATTTTAGTTCAACATCTATTTACTTAAAATTATTTTCTATATTTGACAAGTTTCAGTTTCAAACAATTAGAATACTGTTATAAATTATTATATATGTTATTTTCATCAAGCTTACAAAAAAAATTCTCAAATCCAGTACTAGATTCGTGATCAGCCACACCAAAAACTTCTACCTGTAGATATAGAGCATAAAACAGCATTTTTAAAATTTTTAAACGCGTTATTTTGAATCCGCCATTTCGATTTTTCAACCTACTCCAAGATCCCCTGTATTGTAGGTTTTATGCATAAAATAGAAATTTTTAAAATTTTGAGGTTCGCCATCTTGATTTTACAAATTGGTCTCCTGATTCATCATGACCAAAGACAACAAAAACCCTTATATACGGTGTTAAAAATAACTTTAAATTTAATACAAATTTAACGTCCATTCTGCATTAAATTTAATGATTTGGTACCAAAAATCGTGAATAATTTACATCTGCGTTGAATCTAAAACAATTCATTCAAAGATCAGTTCGAAGTAATTAAATTTGAATAAATGATATCTTAAATAATATAGTAACTTCCGTACATTAAAATTAATTCACATATACCCTAATACTAAAGTAATTTACATTATTATTCAATATTCGATAACGTACATTGCATGACATTCCGGGAGATGGCGCAACTTGTATTATACTTTTTGTTTAGTATGATATAATTTGCTTAAAGAATGCAATTTTCTTATAGTGAACCAATTTCCAACTTTTCCTGATAGTTTCAGAATTTTTCTAACTCATATTGATATTTGGTGTATTAAATATGTGATAGCATCTTAAATTCAGTGAACACCGGCTGTATATTTAATGTAAATAATCACGTTAAAAAGTAATTATCAAACCTTAAATTTAATGTAGGAATACATTAAATTTAACGGAATAAATTAATTTAGATTAATGTAAATTATAAAATTTAATACATTACCTTAAATTCATTAAATAAACATAGTTAAAATTTGCATTCAGCACATTTACATTAAATTAAGTACATTTCCTTTTTACAGTGTACACAGTTAACAGTCAACTAAGTTGGTAAAAAATCGATGCTATGAATATATTGTCAAGTTTAAGGATCTTCACGAAATTACTGCCATTTTGTATTCGTCATGATCTTTTTTTGATAATTTCAATAACATGTATTTCAAGTACAAGTATAGGGATCACGTTTATGATACTTTTTTAGAAGATTTTAATCCATTTTTAAGTTAAAATTAGCAAATAAAGAAAATTACTTTGAAATAGTGTTTTTCCATTCTATTTTGCAAAAATTTTCCATTTTTTATAATTTTTGTAACGGTATTCGCCAAAGCATTAGGTGGAAGATAAATTTAAAATTTTTATATTATGATTTTTTATTAGAAAATTTGAGCCTTTTCAATTAAACTATTTCCTTAATCTTATTGTGTGTTACTTTTAGACACAAAAGCACGTTTTCAGAAAAAATTATTTTATGAAGTTACCTTATACAGGGTCAAAAACCAATCAACTTTGCATCACATGGGACCAAATTTTAATAGACCTGTTGGATTTTGTAGAAAAACACACATTTAATATGGCCCTACTTTAAATACAATATGTCTGAGATAACGCTTTGTCAAAACCAAGAAGTTTTATGTAGGTTGCGTCGAGTCTTATTTTGTAACAGTGGTGTAATTTACAAAAAATGGGCAAAAAATCTAAATTATCTTATACTTCTGAAATTTTGTGTATGGACTAAAAATTGCATTCTAGAAAAACTTTTTCTAATAACTTTTTTTGATATTTAGTAATATAATCCCACTTTGAATTTTTGTTGGAAAAAAATTAAAATTTGACCGAATGTGATTTCAGCACTACAACGGCATAATGTGGATATATCCACTGCTATTGCATCTCACACGGAGGAATCCGTGAAAGCCGCATTAACATATATACGCCATCCGGTGGGAGGTCGGCGAAGCCGCGTTCAGTATTTGCATACTTCCTTCCGACCTGTCCTTTGTACAGCCAGGTGCATGTCGGTACCCTGATGAGTCTAGTAGAGACGAAACATGTACCTCTGCCGTATCACTGTGGCGGGGAGGGTAAGTTTTAACTTTCTTCTCGGTATGGTGGTACAGGTAGGCCATCATCTCGATAGTGATGAAATAGGACAAATTGTGTTCCTTAGCAATTTGTTCAAACTGTGCAACCTCTAACATGGAAAGGATATGGTTGGAACGAAGTTTGTATTTACTGTTCGAGCATCCCGTGTATGTGCTGAGTCCCTCTCAGGACTGTAAGGCAGCTGACGTTTCGGTGAAATCTCATTCACCATTTTCAAAGCTCACTGTATGGCGTCTACGAGCGAACTGCATGCTCGTAGACGCCATATATATATATATATATATATATATATATATATATATATATATATATATATATATATATATATATATGGTGAACGAGATCTATTTGGTTATACAAAGTGGTATATGCTGATTTTTGTTAGCAACCTTTTTTAGATGTGGAGAATCCAAAAACAAAAACCGAAATAGCTGGACTGGAAGGCACCATAATCAATAGATTTGTTAAAAAACATAATATTACTATGGTACCATATTTAATTTATAAAGATTACTGGGGAGATGTTTTTGATAATGGAACAGTTTATGGATTACGAGGAGCTTTATATGAAGATAAAGTCGATATTGGCATTGGTAAATATGTTTTACTTAAGCATTCTATATGTTATACGAGTTCTAATTCATTTATTTTATGTTCATTTAGTATTATGGATAGTTTCTTTTTGTTTAGATTTATATTTTTATTTTTTGTTACTAAAGAGAAACAATTATTCACCTCCTGTCGGTCATAGTCACCTTAGAACATTGTTATTAAATGAATAGAAAAAATGTTTGCTTATCAAATCAGAAAGGCCTTTTTTGCTTAAAATCTAGAAATTTCCAATATAACATTTTCGGTTATCTCGGAAATTTTACGGCACTGGAGAATGTTGTTAATAAAACAATACGTTACTAAATGTACATTTTTTTAGCTGCATTCTTTTCAACTGACAGAATGTACAGATATTAT
Organism: Diaprepes abbreviatus; assembly: GCA_034092305.1. Lineage (NCBI taxonomy): Eukaryota > Metazoa > Arthropoda > Insecta > Coleoptera > Curculionidae > Diaprepes > Diaprepes abbreviatus. The sequence continues at coordinate 8,127,114 of JASJET010000303.1, forward strand.
GGTATGACCGTTCCAATATTAAGAATAGGTATAACGTGTTTAGTACCTGCACCAAAGTAAGTATAAATTTTGAAAATTACAGTTTTCAGGTGTATATAAGATATAACAATAACATATAATACTCAATAAAGAAAAATTGCATTCAAACAATTTTCCTAAAACCGGTACATAAGATGAACAAAATTTTAATTTCAATATCTAACAAGAAAACTGCAGGACTAGATTCCCGGTAACGTTCTCGGTAAGTGCGCAAACTCGATTACCGGTCCCCTAACCTTTCTTGTAAATTTATCGTTTGAAAAAGGCTATCTCCCGAAATATTAAAGGATGCTTCTGTTATATCGATTTTTAAAGAGGGCGATGTTATTACAATGAATAAATACCGACCGATAGCATTGGTGCTAGTGGTGTCGAAAGTTTTTGAAAAGGCTTTTAAAGCTATACTTGCTGAATATTTAGAAAAATACAATATGCTCGCTTGCAGCCAATATGGCTTTTGTCTAGGTAAATCAACAGGTAAGTAGTATTAAAGCCAGACTTAAAACTATTTTCATATTTTTTGTCTTTATGAAGACTTTTCGACACTGTAAACTATCGTTAGATAAACTAAATAATTATGGAATTAGAGGACAATCCTTGAGCTGGAAGATTGTAATCTTTTAAGACCATATTCCAATAAGTAGTCTTGGGCGGAGCAACAAATAAAGTTAAATTCAGAAAGAATGCTGTGAACACCAACGTGCCTTAGGACAGTGTTTTAGGTCCCATTGAGTTTTTTATCTTCATTAATGAACTTACATTGTTTAATAGTAAGAGTTTTATAGCACTTTTTGCAGATAACACTTCTGAGATAATTGAAGGTCAATACGAGGATGCTTTAATTAAAGTTGAGATTGAATGTGTATGGCAATATCAACCTGGTCAGAACAAGATTGTCTGATGTTTAATCCCATAAAATCTAGTTTTATTGTGTTTACTCCCATTCGAGTTAAATGTAATTCTGATTTCATAGTCGAATGTCAAAGAAATAGAACTATTGAAAAGAAAGCAACTAAGTTTTAGGAATCACTATTGATCAACACTTGTCGTAGAACGTGAGTCTTACCGAGTTGATTTGCTGAGGAACGATTTCTCACAATTCTTGATATTTGTATTCTGGAGAGTGCTTCATACTGAAAAGAAAAGTTAAATTTATTCAATAAGTGAGGAAAAGAAAAAGTAAACTCTTATGAGAGTAAAAGTAGGAATTTTTTGTACAATCCCCTTTCTAGGACCAGTCAGTAAGCAAGGAGTCCAATGACAACTTCTTCAAAGAATTTTAATCATCTATCCGCGGAATTAAGAACTGCGGATGAAAGTAAATTAAAAATTGACTGCGGCTGTTTTTGGCCGCTTTCTTGGTGAGTTTTTCTCCAAAATTTTTTAAGATTGTGGCAACTTTTGAACCTTATATTATACTTTGTTGAACTAAAGTATTCTGTTTTAAATTCTTATTTTGAGCAATTTTAAATTTATTATAGTAGATTTGTAACTGAGCCTGTTTTGATTATTTGAAATGGAAACATTATTTGACAATTCCAATACATTGTACTAATATCAGAGGAAATATATGATTTAATTTGATTCAATATGAAATGCAAGCTTGCTTTAAATTTCATTTTGGTCCATGTTTTTATGCTAGATGACCACCCAATCACTCCTCTCACACTCCAGCATTCTTGAAATTGAATCTTAAGGAACGTTTGAATATTAGATGTATGATGAATTGGGGAACCCTGATGCGTAAACACATTTGATTACGAACATTTATGGGTACTTGGTGTAATATTAGTCGAAGATCTTCTCTCAGAAAATGAAGAAATCAATCTGTGGTAAGCTTTTTTTAAAAAACAATGCGGACTGGTGACAGCATTTCCAATACACCGTCCCTTACGTTAAGAAACCATCTAGTTTGACTGTTCGTTTAATATAGTAGAATAATAATGAAAACTATATATTTTGATATTTTCATTTTTGTGAAAAGTTGCTTCATCAGTAAACAATAGAAACTCAAAAAAATCTTTAAATTGGTTCTTGTGCTCAATGACAAAAATTTAGTTGCCTTCTATGATCATTATTATAAAAATTTTAAAGAAGTTGATTGTGGTATGAATGAAAATGATTTTTCTGCAAAATTCATAAATTAATAGTCTTACTAATATCTATTCCTGTTGCTACTTTCATTAAGCAGATATGTGGGTGTTCTACATCTTTTAGATTTACTGCTAATTTGTTTTCTATTTAGAATAGATTTGGTTTGATCAGTTTTTAGCGTATTCTACATTTCCTATTTCATAACATTGTTGCATAAGTTTTGACAAAGTTTTTTTTGTCACTCGCTCCCGAAACATAAATCATAATGATCATTTCTTGTCTAGAAAAATTCATTTTATCATCTTATAACAGAACCTTTTTTGGTATTTAATTTTAGCAACAGCTATTACTTGACTATTTACATTAATATTTCTAAGAGGTAAGTCAAAAATTGTTTCTTTTACGTGACTCGCTCCAAGTTTACATTTCAGGAGTAGAAATCAGCATTTTTGCTTAAATATCGATGAATATCTCAGTAAGTAGTGAATTTATGTAAAAGAAATGCTGATAAAACTAAAAGAATATTATTAGAAGTATCCACATTAATTATAATATGTTCCATTTAAGTTTTTGGAAAAAACTTGAGCCCAAATTTTAAAATCACGTTTTATACAGCTGTAAAAAAATTCTAAAAAAAAGTGTCTTAAATAAAAAAACGACGTATTTATCTGCATAAAATGATACTTTGCTAACTTATTAACCAAAATATATTGCGTCAAATTAGCCTGTGTCTTTTTGAAAATAATGGCAATAGGCACTGAATGACTCTTTATAGACTTCACCAACCATATATTGAGTGAATTGCAAAAAATATGGCAACCTAAAAATAAAACAATATACAGGGTATTCCATTTTAAAAAAAAAGTAAATTTAATTTGTGATAAATCTATACGCAATCACGTATATCTACAAATAATTTCAATTTGTAGCTCTCAGCATTTCCTATAACTTAGAACTTCAAGATTTTATATAGTTACAGAGCTATTACATTGAAACGCACTGTTGGAAGACCTTGTATATTAACTATTGAAAGACACCAGTTATAAGCTAAAATAACATAGCAACATCAAAGTAAGCTTTCATACTTAACAAAAAGAAAATTGATGGGATTTTAATTCATTTGAGTCACCATTCACAATCATAAGTATACATACATTAGCAGAATCCCTGTTTGCACAAAGCAAATGAATAAAATTCACTACCTTGAAGTTTGGTGGAAACAGGTAAAGGCTTTCCGGTTGCACAATTTGAAACAATAAAAAATTAATTTCCCAATGCATATACTAAACTTAATAATAATAATTCTGTAAAGTACATGAAGGGATTAGTAAGATCGTTGAATTCAGTTGTTCAGGAGGACTCGCTTTATGGCCTCCAAGATCACCAGCTTGTTAACTAATTACGATATAAACCTTTAAAAACGTTTAGCAAAACTTCAGATACAAACTTAATCATACAAAATAATGAAGGTCATTTTAGACACCTGATACTAAGAAAAATGATTGGATAGGTACCAAATTAACCTAACAGACACCAAATATAGCTTTAGATGGCCAGATATATATACGGCTATGTTTGGCTGGTAAGGTCTCAGAACATACTCTCCTCAAAACTTACATGTTTCTCTTGTTAAGTGTAGACATTTCAAAACAGTGTTTGATGCTAAAATGGCCTGAAAGTTCAAACTGACAAATGGGTCAGCACGTAAGTTTCCTATACTTTCCACTTGCGGGTTTAAAAATAACGATTTCTTTTAGAAAAAAAAGGTGTTCTAGATATACTACTACATCCTCTCTTCAAAACTTACTTCATAAGTTCAAACTGACTAATAGGTTAAGTACATATCAGCACGTAAAGTTTTCTATACCTTCCATTTACGGATTTAAAAATAGGGATTCCTCTTCGAAAATAAAATTTTTATAAAAAAATTTAACCGACTTTTAAAAGTGCGCTAAAAAGTGAAAAATAACCATAAATTTTTATATGAAATTGAACTTTTTGAAGTCGGCGCCAAACTAATACCTGATAAAATGTGATTTGCATAAACAGATTAAAAATACTTTATTTGTAATTGCTTTCTTACCATAATTTGTATATATTAGTAGTTATTTATTTCGTGTACAAATAATTTGGCGCCGACTTCAAAAAGTTCAGTTTCATATAAAAATTTATGGTTATTTTTCACTTTTTAGCGCACTTTTAGAAATCGATTCAATTTTTTTATAAAAATTTTATTTTTCTATTTTTACTTTTAGAATTCATTATGATATTCATAAATTATTTGAACTAAGTACTAATCGAGATTAATGTACCTCGCAATGACTCCAAACTGACAAAAAAGTACCCATTTTATCCAAAGTTGTAAATCAACCTAAAATGAACCACTAAAAATTCTTTAGTTCTTAGAGTTTTTCAAATACCAATCAAATTGAGTCAAACGAATATTTAATCTGTCATAGAAAATCCACTATCTTAAGTTTCAAATTAATTTTAGATTGGTAACATAGGCCCCAAAACCTTCCAATATCGATATTTAAAGAAAATAAATTAATTTTTTATCCACCATATTGGATACGCCATATTGAATTTTTTGAAAATAATTCGTCATGTGCTACCCCGAAAACTCCCCGTACCAATTTTGGTGAAAATCGGACAAAATTGATTTTTTTTGTCCGCCATATTGAATCCGCTATATTGAGTTTTTTAAAAATAATTTCAGATTCTTTATGTGAGGCCCCGAAAACCTCCCCATACCAATTTTGGAGAAAATAGAACAAAATTGATTTTTTCATCCACCATATTGGATCCGCCATATTGAATTTTGGAGAAAATTGGACAAAAACGATTTTTTTGTCGGCCATATTGGATCCGCCAAATTGAATTTTTTAAAAAGTATTTTAGATTCGTCATATGCGACCCTGAAAACTCCCCCGTACCAATTTTGGAGAAAATCGGACAAAAATGATTTTTTTGTCGGCCATATTGGATCCGCCATATTTAATTTTTTAAAAATTATTTTAGATTCGTCATATGCGACTCCGTAAACCCCCCCCCCCCCTTACCAATTTTGGTGAAAATCGGACAAAATTGATTTTTTCGTCCACCATATTGAATTTTTTTAAAATAATATCAGATTCGTTATGTGCAACCTCGAAAACTCCCCGATACCAATTTTGGAGAAAATCGGACTAAATTAAATTTTTTGTCCGCCATATTGGATCCGCCATTTTGAATTTTTTTTAAATAATGTCAGATTCATTGGGTACAACCCCGAAAATTCCTTCATACCAATTTTGGAGAAAATCGGACAAAATTAATTTTTTTGGCCGCCATATTGTAAGCGCCATCTTGGATTTTACTGCACCAATTTCATCTAAAAAAATATGGGACCATCGCAGCAACTTCCTTTACATAACGTAAAAAATTTCATTCAAATCGGTGCAGCCGTTCGGGAATAATCGGTGTACATACATAAAAAAAAAATACATAGTCGACGAATTGAGAACCTCCTTCTTTTAGAAGTCGATTAAAAAAGGTGATCTAAATGTACAAATGTATATATAGTTTCTAAAATATAGCGAAAATATGTAAATCGCCGAAAATCAAGTGTAACAGTCGCATATAGATTTGTGAATCATGCAATAATATTTTATTAGAGGTGAGTCGTGAGGTACGAGGGATAGAGTTTCACAAAATTTAGGAGCTTTTAAAAATGTTTTTAAGATTCATGGCCACCAGAATTTGCAGTCAAAATTACCGTAGGAACCGTGATATTTTCGCCGTATACGTCCATCTATCTGTATGTCACAGCCTTAAAACTTCTTCAGTTTCAATCTTTTGCAATGAAATGTTGGAGCTACATGCGTTCCTCTAACCCAAAAACAGATCTGGGAAAAAATTAAAGGTCAATCGAGGGTAAAAATAATTTTTTTCTGTAGGGTTTTCAACTATACAAATAAATGTTTTATATCAGATTGAGCCGAAAAATGTCAATTGAGAATAAACCATTATTTTTTCTTTTCTTCCAAATATTCACAAATTGTGCCAGTATATTGCAGCTTTTTGATTTTTAGGTTAGTTGCAGGATGGCTTATCCCTATTTTGGTATACTCTAACCTTATGTGGAAACTAGTGTTTATTGGATACATTATTATTATTATTTGTATATTTAGTGCAGAAATCGGATTCATGTCGCTGACAATGAAATATTTAAAGTAAGTAGGACTTCAACTAAAAAAAAAAAAATAAAGAAGGAAATGCCCCTGAGAACATAAATTTTAAAAACGTAATGTTTATCGTTGACTATATTTTTAGGTCCAACAAATATGTTTTGTTAACTAAAAAGTTTGGAGAAATAGCCTTTGCCATTTTCACTCAATATCTCGAAAATCGAGATTTCTTGAAGGGATATTCTGGAGCCGTATTTGTAACTATGACTATTTTTGTTACATTCTTCTTATGCAGATCTTACGAAAGTGGTTTGGCGTCAATTATGACTATACCAAGGTTGGAAATATTATCACTTTGAATTTTCGTTTTTTGAACAATTTTCTCGAAACTATAATTTTAAGTTATCAATTGAAACTTTGAAATGAATTCTAAAATTGGAAAATATAATATCCAACAGGGCTCCTATTTCCGATTTTATAGCACTTTTACGAAATTTGAAACTGGACGCGCTGGTTAAAATTACATCTTATGACCAAAATTATCCCATTTGCCCTATATTATGTTTCTAATATTTATTAATTTCTTTGAAGATATGAAGGCTCCATAAGAACTGCAGATGATTTTCTAGAAAGCAACATATCTTGGGGAGGATTACAAATCGCTGATTGGCTAATGCACTGGGAGACTGACAGAGAGGTATAGTCATTAACCACAGAGTTAATTACATATAGGGAGTGTTCTAATGATAGTTCCAGTGTTGCTCACTTGCTCTTAGTTTCTTAAGTATTAGGGAAGATATACAAAATGCCGAAAATCATTTCTCTTATAATTGGAAAATTATTGACGCAAACGAAGCAAATTTAAATGGGTACAAATAATTTTTCCTCTTATTATCCATCTTTTGTCACTATAAAACTACTTTTTAAAATATAGACCGGAACTTCTTAATTCATACTTGTAAAGAAAATTTAGTCTGTCACCCAGTCATCATATGAATATATGTCGACCCAACAAAATTCATTATCATAGATATTTTCAAAAATAGTTCATCATATGATACTGTCTTTTTTCAAAAGTTAGTTTTTAATAAAAAGGTAAAATAACCTTTAAACCCCTTCTTAAAAAAAAACCAAGGTGTAACATAGAAAAGCAAAATTAAAATCTACCAATTTGATAAACTTTTACAGCCAGATTCACCAAGAAAATTTGAGTATTATACCCGATCTAGTGGCTAAGAAAGTTAGATTTTTCCTTAAATAGTTTGTTTTTACTAAGGATATTGTTATAATTTGAATTATATGCCAATAAATAAGTCTTTTTATAGAAAAATTATGGATAAAATCCTAAAATAAAAACTTGAAATCAATAAGAAGAATACTTGTCTCCAGAAAACAAACAAAATTTCCCATTTTTGAAGGTTTGGTTAAAAATATAAACGACTTTTAATTCTTGAATGTTCAGAACTTGTTTGACTTATTGTTGTACTTGTCAATTTAACCTCTGCTGTCTATTTAGATCGTTAAAACCGGTTAGACCATGTTAGTGAATTAGGGGGTAAATTTTTTAATTTGACATAGATGGTGTGAGACTGATTATGTAGTTCTTAAACTTAATAAAATAGAATTAGAAGAAACATAAATCAAAGTAAAACAAACGCTTTTAATATTGCTATCAAATATAAACTCTAAAATAAGTTTTCAAAGAAAAATTAATTAACTGTTAGAAATGACCTTCATGGTTCATAATTTCTCGATTTCATTTGAATTCTTTTTAATATCCTGGAGTAATTTTGTTACATGCCTATCGAATTTTTCTAATCAGTTGATATGAATTCAACGGAGATGTTTGATAAATTCTATACTTAATAAAATCCCAAATACAAAAGTCCAAGAGGGTAATATTAGGTGATCGCGCTGGCCACTTTATGGATTGCTGTTGCTCAATCCATTTATCGAATTCAAAGTTATTTACGAATATTGTACCATCATGTGAGAATTATATTTCTAAGCACATCTAGCGGAAGATCATCTAAATCTTTTTAGAAACTAGTGGATGTTAAAGTAAGTAAAACTAGTCAAATTATTTTCAAAGAAGAAAGGAATTATCACTTTCCGTATCTTAAGCTATACATATTGATATCAATCTTTCCCGAAAAAATGTTCCACAATGAAAGTAAAAATTATTGTACCTTAACCACTAATAGATATATCGGTTGAACCATCCCTTACTAACGGACTAGTTTACGCCTGACCATTAAATCTTTTTACAAATATTGCAATTATGGCTTCGACGTTCTAAAAATAAAATAAAAGCAAAATATATTCCTTCACAGATAATCGATTGGTCTTGAATATTGGAATTTATTATATTTCCACGCAGTATTCTTTGTCTGAAATTTTTGATACTGCAGTTTCCATTTCTCTTTCCCATTAGAAAAGTATTTTTCTGAAGGGTTAATGAAAGTTTTTATTAAAAAACTCATTGCATGTAAAGCAAATATACCTTTGATCTCGCTCCCCTAAGGTGACACTGGTATCTCTTTTTCGTACCTTGTTAAGAGACTCGTGCTCTCGCTTACTTCCTTCAAGCCTTGCAAAAATTTTGATATGATGAATTGTTTTCAAATACATGCAAACTTTGATACATTTAAACCACGTTATTAATATTTTATTCCGAATTCCTCCTGCTTCTCGTCCCTTAAGTACTCTATTTTATGAAAGTAAAATCACATGATGATAAATTGACCTCAAATAAGTCTGACATGTAGTAAATGAATATCACTTGTCTTCTAAGGTTATTTCGGAAAAGAGGCATTTAAAAATATCTAATTAGTTATTGTTAATGAAAATGTTTCCTAATACTGAACTTTCTGGGGTCGAAACCTAGAAAAAAATCGCGTTAATCACGTAGAATGTTAAACTTCGTTTTGAATTATGAAGTGAGTTGGTAATGCCATCTGAGATAGTAAGAGTTAAAAACCGGTACCGTTATTTCATAGAGGAATGCTTTTATTTGTCATTTTTTCTATTATATCAGAAACTAAAAGTATATCTATATATATATATATATATATATATATATATATATATATATATATATATATATATATATATATGGTTGCTTTCTCTGATATGGATTACATAGCCTGATCTGTCGGGGAAAAACAGTTGATATTGGCAGTATTCTTTAGAGTAATTATCAAATGATCAAAGTGAAACTGACAACTTTATGTTGTATATATATATATATATATATATATATATATTACACAAATTACTTTCAATACGAAAACACATTCGCATTCCATATAAACACAGTACCTAAATAGACGACGTAAAAGTTGCCTTTAATTATAAATTAATAAAGAAAATGTCAAGTTATGCACTTTTTAAAATTAAATATTTTCTTAAAAATTTGAATAGTGTTTTAAAGTGTTTGTTTTTAATTGTAGATATGTTCTTATATGAATATCTCGGTACCGTTATTTCATAAAGGAATGCTTTTAATTGTCATTTTTTCTATTATATCAGAAACTAAAACTATATATATATATATATATATATATATATATATATATATATATATATATATATATATATATATCGTTGAAATATAATCGCACACATTTTTTTTATCGAAATTGTAGTCTCATTGAATCCTCTCTACACAACTAAAATTATTTTGCCCTAGAACGCAATATTAGCAACATTTTTTTTTATACAGAGTGTCCGACATTATTATTTAAATATTTATATTTTTAGTTCAATTTTATGAAATTTGCCTTCAAATTGATAGCAACATGTTTGTCATTATTTCCAACAATTTTCTCAAAAACGTCTATTAAACAAAAAACAGCCGATTTTTAGATATGTTTTACGACTTTTCGAAGAATACAAACCAATTATGAATAGTCTCTTTTTTGCTCTTTATAATTATAGTTTGTGGATTTTCTAATAAAAAAACTTAATATTAATGATATACAGAACGAGTCATATTTTTCCTGCCAAAAGATCAGCATATTACACAATATCCAACCAAATATCGGCCATTCACCTCCTTCACATGCTGTATAAGGTGATGACATCCTACTTGATACAACGTAGACATGCACACTGACACTGCAATTCGGCAAAATGGATGTACCAGAGGCGCAATGAGTTACAAGGAAAAACTTATTATCGATTCGGTCATCAACAATCAAGTATATATGAACCGAAAAAACCTTTTCGCCGCCTACATGGACTCTCAAAATCCTTTGATTCAGTGTCACATGACTGGTTGGCAGGTATACTGAGAAAATGTAGAGTTGATCTACATACCTTCCAGCAACAATACCGATACAGAAATATTTCTAATACAAAAGTGAATATTTTAAGTGGATATATTAAGCTCATTATAGTTCTACCTTGCCATAAATCCACTATCACGCCATTTAAATTTCACCAGATGGGGCTTTAGTAATAAAAATAATCGTGAAGAGGTGGTAAGACTTCATCTTCTGTATATGGTTGATCTTAAATTGATATCTGCCACCCAAAAACAACTAGAGCGAATGCCTAAAATTATGAAAAAGTTCTCTGGAAATGTAAGAATGTTGTTCGGTCTTGATAAATGCTACATTTTAAACACAACAAGGAAATATATCACCAGAAGAATTTGAGATGCAGAATGGTCAAATTATTGCGGTTATTAAGGCAGAACAGACATAATAATTCTTAGGCTGAAGCAGAAACAAAGAATCGACCCAAGAACTATGAAGACCGAATGAACCAACGAGTTGATAAGACGAATGATGTAGATACTACGAATCAATCTAAAAAATAAAAATCTATTTAATGCACTTCACACCCATGCGTTCTGTGTGTTCAGTTACTATTTTGGAATTGTGTAATTGAGCAGGAAAAACTGCAGCGGAAAATCAAAATATTTCTGACAAAGGTACACAAACATCATCCCCATAGTGCTAATAAACGGCCAATACTATCAAGATACCACAGAGGAAGAGAATTGGTGGATATTGATAAGCAATTGTATCAAAAAGTGACGAACTTATGCTCATAGTCTCATAGGCTAGCAGTGTTCTATACTATATGGGGTAATATGCGAAACGGACAACTGCTGCAGTTGAAGGTCATCAAGTGACTTCTCATTACGAACAAAACCAAGAGAAGCTTCAGGTCTAGCTACAGAATCTCCATGGATGACACGGAAATATGGTCAAAAAATGAAATATCGACAAATTAGCGATTAACTACTCGTTAATATCAGGACATGTTTTATGAAACCGAACACTTCCTACTACCTATACTATCTATACTACCTATACATAGTCAAAGATTTTTCGATCCGGAACGACCAATGCCAATATGAATGTCGAACATCAGTGACAATTTAGGATGTAACACGAGGGTGCCAAGCATTTGCCACATAGCGAAATATGATTCAGTTGCCTAGATCTTCCATTAAGAGTTGGTAAAGAAATTCCAATTATTGTAGGTAGAGAAAATACCATACTATAAATATATCCTTGAACATATACTGAAAAATAAAGAGGTTAATCTGTATTTGGATCAAACTGTGGTTATGGCCAGTACAGGTTCAAATAACACACCAGACTTCATTTTAGTAGATAAAGCTTCCAAATGAGCAACAGTAATAGAATTCAGCATACTTAACAACAATAATCTATGGGAAAAGTATAATGGGAAGATCGTTAAATACAGAGTATCGAAGTCTTTGCTTAATATCAAGTATACGGCTCTGCAAATGGCAATGTTATTTGGTACTATGTTTTGGTTTTGCATTCAAATTTCAAAATTAATTTTAAAGAGAATCGATTATACTTTCAGGTGCTTTTAGTTTTGTGAAAAAAATATTTGTGATTTTATATAACCTCAAATATATCGACAAAGAGTGTCTTTTGCACTTTTAGGTTAGAATATCTCAAAAATCTGACGTAATGGAGCTAATCTGAAGCCGTATTTCGATTCAGCTCATTAAAATCCTTCGGAAAAGCATATTAAAGTTGCTGTTATAGAAAATTAGTCAAACTTAAATGTTGATGAGAAGATTGAATGAGATTATCACTTCAATAAAAAGGATGTATGTCGTTAGATTTTAAAAAATAATAAAAATTATTAGTCACGCTTTTTGGGATATCATGCGGTGTATATATATATTTTTAAATTACCTGATATTATTTGTTAATAATGGGAATTATTTCATAATTACAGGAACGATACAGGAGGGCTTATAGAAGATATTTCCCAGCAGCTACAGAAGCTATACTAAGAAAACGTTTAATATCAAAAAATTTTGGTTTGATTACGGAACGAATAGCAGGGAGTAAATTAATTTTTAATAATGGTTTTGGAGCCCGCCCACATATAAGAAGAATGCTTTCATAACTTCTTTTGCGGCTGAATTATGAGTAGATCGACAACTCTTTCCTCTGCGAAAACTCTCGTAATCGGTTTATTCGGTTTTCGATGTTTTCCGTAACACGTCGGCTTTCCGTCGTAAGAAAATTTAGAAATATAAATTTTTTCCAGTTGTAGGCGTTAGATTATTGAATGAAAAAACCATGTTATCAGATGGAGCGACGACTTCAATGGAAAATCGGAAAATGTATTTGTCGGACAATGTTATTGGTCAATTTTATATATTTTTATCAAACAATTTTGAAAAAATCAGTTGGTTATCAGTAAATCTTCAAAATTCATCATATTGTCATGTTAAAAGTGGCGAATTCCTTTCATAATCCACAATTTTTGTCGGACATTTTTCTTTTCACGCTTTTTGTTCAATAATCTAACACCTACAATTGGAAAAAAAATACATTGATAAATTTTTTTACTACGGGAAACCGAGGTATTACGTAAAAAATTGGAAAGCGAATAAACCGATTACAAGAGTTTTCGCAGAGGAAAACGTTGTCGGCCTACTAACAATTAAGCCATATAAGAAGTTACAAAAGTGTATTAATGATTCTTCTTATATGTAGGCGAGCTCCCAAACTATAACGTTATATACGGATTTTAATATCATTACTTTTTTATAGTCGTAACTTATAAAACAAGATACCATTTCACGATTACTGAATGTATCTAAATAAATGCATTACTTTCTTAATATCAGTAAAGGTTCAAATCTATAAATTTCACTAATTTATACAGGGTGTTTGATTACTATCTATTAATCGTTTTAAGTTCAAAATTTAGAAACACATAATTTAAAATCTTTACCACCCTGTATCTTGGTATAGAAGCCTCAGCAGACCCACATTCATATAAACTATTTGTACTGTTTTTAGATGAAACACACCCTGTTCATTCTGAATATTTTTTATTAAATAAGGTGCTCTTTCTATATTTCATTAAAAATCAACGGTTTTTGAGAGAAATTAAAATCGGTGATTTAGGGCAGGAATCCGTGAGTTATGCAAGCACTTATATTCATAAAAATACACACACTATATATGTTATTGCAGTGTTTGAATTTTCCTTTAATTAAATGTATTATTACTTTATAGTTCTGGAGGCACAGAAATGAAATTTAAACTATCGACGTGACAACTTTAACGGATCACCAACCCCTAAATTCGACCACCGGCGGATCCAGCCTTTATATTTAGGAGAGGGGGGGAGCGGTGATATCACAAGAGTACAATAAAGCAAGTTGTCGACCGGTGGAGGGAGGTGTCAACCACATTCACATTTCTAATGTAACAGGCAGAGGTGAATCTCTTTTCCTGAATTTGAAGTTCTGGGGGGGGGGGGGGGGCAGGTGATCGCACAGTATGGCAAATAGAAGTGACCTGCCGAAGGTGAGGGTGCGAATTCGAAGCTCTTGAGAGAAGCGATATTGAGCTGTCGACGGGAGAATGCATCTGTTTTTCTGAATTCAAAGCTCTTGGGGGTAAGTCTCCTTGACGGCCCTTCCCCTGGATTTACACCCAAATTCGACCCTACTCGTATTCATACTGCTCATTTAAACTCAGAAAAATGTGGTCAAACTTTAAACGGATTTAAGGAGTCTTCCGATATAAAGAAAACGAACCTTTATTCCTACCAGCAAAATTAAACGCTATAATATCAAAAAATTCGGTACAAAATAGCAATTACATTGCAATAATTCCTATAACAAAAATAACTAGCGACCCTACTAAAATTACATTTGACAAATCAATAAACATTGAAACGAAAAAATATAAAAATTTCAGACTTATTACAACATCGGAAATGTTAATAGCAACTAATAATTTTCTTGGATTTAATTCTTGATTTAAAAACCAAAGATGAACAAAAATAACTATAGAAAACGGAAATAACGAAATAACGGACGGAAGCACATGCCCACCCCCCTACCCCCAAGAGACGGTTATAAAGAACACATAAAAGAAAACTGTATTTTTTAAACATGTAATTTTTCTATTGTTTTCATACTAATAAACCCTTATATTAATATTGCAAGTTAACAGCTATCGTTCTACACTGTTAAAAATAAACTTCAATTTAATGCAAATTTAATGTCCATTTTACATTAAATTTAATGATTTTGTATCAAAAATCATGAATAATCTACATATATTTTAAATTTAAAAGCAATTCATTCAAATATCAGTTCATTGTACATTAAATTTGATTAAGTGGTTTCTTAAATTTCAATAAAGTAAAAGAAAAGGTATTTTAACTTCTGTACATTAAAATTAATTCACATATACCCTAATGCTAAATGAATTTACATTATTATTTAATATTCGATTACGTACATTACATGAAATTCCGGGAGATGACGCAACTTGTATTAAACTTTTTCTTTAGTATGATCAAAGATTATTATTTAGCGTTAGCTATAATAATCTTTGGTATGATATAAGTTGCTTAAAGGACTCAATTTTCTTATGGTGAGGTGCAGGGGCGGATCCAGCCTCTCTCCTTGGGGGGGGCGGTGATATCACAAAAGTACAGTATGGCAAGCGAAAGCAAGTTGTCCCCGGGGGGGGGGGGGACACCAGCAACTTTCCCATTTCTAGTGTAAAAGGCAGGGACGGGGCTATTTTTTTGAATTTGAAGCTTTTGGAGAGAGGGGGGGCGATCACAAGAAAAAACAAGTTTCCGACAGGGGGGTGGGAAGATGCGATCAACATACACATTCCTCGTATAAGAGGCAGAATTGGTTGTATGCTCCTGAACTCAAAACCCTTGGGAAGGGGAGGGGCGATCGCAAGCATACACATTCCTATACTCTATTCAAGAACTAAAGAGAGTAATAAAACTGTTACCGAAACCTCCAACGTACCTGCTTCAGTACCCCCGGTAACTGAGAACTGCCGTAAATCTAATTATATTTAAATATTATAAGCTTTTATAAATTTACTGCAACAATAAAATTTCTGATAATTCAATTTAATTTCTGTCAGTGAGCAAAGTACACCTTAGAGTGTGTCCTTAGTGATTTATTTTGTTTGTGCTTGTTTTTATATATTATTTGAGATTAGTGAGACACGCAAAAGATGGAGGGCATTTTTTCCTCAACGAAAAACTTATTACGATGAATGTTTATTATGATGCCTTAAGATATTAATATCTAGATAATAATGTTAAAAGCTCTGTTGAGATGTGTTCCAATATAACAGGAGTTCGAAAATCTATCATGTACCGAACACTGACGGAGAAAAAAAGACTGGAATTATTAGTAATTCCAAGCTATATTCGATCACAGGCAGCAGAAAAACCTCGTTGGAAGAAGAGATGTAAACTGTAATAATAGGAGTTGTACATACATTTTATTATGAGAAGCAGATCTCAACCGTCGACAAAATTCTAACTAAAATCAATGAAGATCGGGATTTGCCTGAAATTAAAAGAACTGAGCTCTGGAAATTGCTCAGAGAACTTAATTTTTGTTGGGAAAAACCAGATAGGAAATCTGTTCTTATAGATCGTCCGGAGAATATTCGTTGGTGAAGGAAATATCTCTCTCAAATAAAAGGTAGAGTTGCTGGAAATAACACAACTTACAAAATTAATAATTTAACTGGACTTTTGAACGATTTTTTTGAATAAAGTTACTGCAGATAATTACGAAAAATCCATATAATAAAAGAATAAAAGAAGATGTGGAAACTCGATCTCATGATCGATGAGAGAGGAATTAATTATAATTAATTTGAGCGAAGATAGCTTCACTGACTTTGATGACGAATAAGATATGTAATGTTTACCAGCGTTAACACAATTTATTATTTAAATTTTCTGTAACATATAAAAATTAATGACATATGAATCCCTTTTTAGTATTTAATTGTAATTCTGCAGATGGTTTAAGAAATAAATAAAATGGAACGTCAAATATCCCAAAAATGTTTTTAATTAATAATAAAATGACCGATAGCCCCAAAAAAAATTTTAATATTATATTGCCGAATTTTTCTTTTATATATATGTTTAACTTCTTGTATTTTTGATAATGGGTATTTTGTAAGTATTTAAATTATAACTTTTAAAAATAAATTTTTTGAGAGAAAAAGGCTACGTTTTAGTCTGAATATGCCTAAAACGATTTCTATGCCAAAATTCAAAATAATAAAACTACAGTTGTGATTTGTGTTAAATATGTCAAAATTATCTATATTTTTTAATATATGTGAATTATTAAAAAATCATAAGAAATAAAATAATATTATAAAAACTTTTTATTTTAAGTTTATTTCTGAAACGATACTATATGCCATAAATATTTAGTGATAGACCTCCTTTTAACGCCTTCCGATGCCTATGACAAGTATTAAAATACTTTTTAACACTTCACACATCCAAATATCTATTGCTACCAACCCAAATAGTCCATTTTTATAGACCAGTATTTTTGATTATAAAATTTCTAACCCATTCCTATGAAAAATATATGTGTCTAACAGATTTTGCCAAAGACACCGGACTAAAGAACACAGGTAGTTTGCGAAGAAAAAAAGGTAAAAAATGAAAAACTCTCCCTAATTCTTGCATAAACTATAGTATAAGAGGCAAAATCGGGTCTATTTTCCTGAACTCCAGGCTCTTGGGGGGGGGCGATCGCCCCCACCGCCCCCCCCTTGGATCCGCGCCTGGTGAGGTGTACACGTCTGCCCCGTACTGACGAGAACCAATAAATTCGAAACTAAAATTTCCACCTTTTCTTTATAGTTTCGGAATTTTTTGAACTCATATTAATTTTGGTGCATTAAATATGTGATAACTTGTATCAAGTTCAATGAACACTGGCAGTATATTTAATATACATAGTCACCTTAAAAAGTAATCGTCAAACTTTAAATTTATTATATGATTACATTAGATTTAATGGAACAAATCAATTTAAATTAATGTAAATTATTAAATAAAACTGCTTCCAGCACATTTACGTTAAATTTAATGCGTTTTCTTTTTACAGTGTACGTAGTTTGTTGACCGCAAAAATGAAAACACTTTTTGCCCGTCTGCCCCTTGCATCCCCCCCCCCCCCCGCAAGAGGAAAATCCTGGATCCGCCTTTGAATGAGAGTAACGTGTTACGTGAGCATGTATGAGAGCGTAAAAGTATCTCAATATATGCAACTTGAAACAACTCTTCAAGCTATATAGTAGCTGCAACTAGAATTTTTGTAAAAACTGCAATTCCCGACGTTTGCCATTTCGTATCTCAACATGAGAAATTTTGATCAGGATATCATAAACTATAACATACTAAAATTTTAGCCCATTTGACTGTACCCCTTTTCCATTTGTTTTGTGTGTTTGTATTTATTCTGCCTTCGATTTTCGTCAAGATACCCAAGGTGATTATATCTATGCATATGCATTCTGAAACCTTTGAAAATATGTTCTCAGGTTTTTGTAGAGGTGATAAAATTCACTAAACTAACTAATGTTTTAATTAAGCTAGTGTATGACAAATTTCAAACTATTTTTGCTATTACTATCTAAAATTATATCTTCGTCTGACGAATGAGAAGAGAACGATATGATGGAGACGATTAGAGAACACATAGACGAAGGTTGTGCGATACGCTAATAACGCCCCTTATGTGCAAAGTAAAGGCAAACCTCGGTGTTGTAGCATGGGTGCAGCTAGGTGCTATGTGTGACCAAGCCTTAAGAAGCATTAGCGTTGGGCTCAGTGAGAGCTGAATTGAAGTTACTGATAATGATATCTAACATTTTTAACGAGCTGTCTACGTGATGACTTTAATACTTGTATTTGTAAAAAATATATTATTAATTTTCAAAACTTAGTACATATAATATGCATCTGAACGCATCTTTATGGTTATGCAGTGTTTTAATACCTGCCTAAAAAATATGTTGTCAAATGAGGAAATTACAAAACTAAAAAATAATGCATATTTTAAATACATCCGAAATAGAATAAGTTTTAGAAGTTGTTCTAGAATATCTAGCGATCTTATATTATGATTTTAATCATTTCTTTTTTGACCCGAAAATTTTAAATCTGCAAATTCTTAAAACCTTAGTAGATAACTATCGAACACCCTGCACAATAATGTCTGTCAGCAAATGGAAGTAAATCTTCTGGTCAATATAAATTCGATATATCATTTCGCCTCTTAGGATAGTAAATTCAAGAATTTTGTTAAACTCAGGTTAAGAACAAAACTTTTATTTCAATACTGATTTTATAGATAATTATCATTTCAATATTGGAACGTTGGATAGCTACGAAGGGGTAAAATTGATGAGAGAAGATATTCACTGGGAATTTTCAGTATTTTTACTAAGAAAAAGTTCCCCTTTAATTCCGTTACTCGACGATTTGATTTCTAGAATACAAGAAGGAGGAATAATATTGCACTGGTTAGCTCAAGTAAGTATATTATTAGAGAAAGTAGAGCAAAAAAGTGCTACCTTAAATTAAAAAAAAATATATAAACTTTATTTAATTTTAATAAAATATTTTCCTCACAATCTTGATAATATTTCACAACATGTTCGTAAACTTTAAACAAAATAAGAATCGAAGAAAGCAAGTGGAATAAAAGTAAAGCAACAAAATTGTATCCAACAGTACCTTAGTTTACGTATTACAATAAAACAAATTCTACATGTAAGAATTACAGTCACTAAAAATATTTTGTTAATAATTAATCGAATATTCACTATTACTTATTACTTTACGATTAATTTTGACGAAACTGTTGGGCCAAAGAGGATAAAATAGTTTGAATGAAAATTCTTTATTTTGGTACTTAGAAATGTAAAAATTAGTATATAGGCTTATGGTTAGAAAAAAATGTTTCCGTATCGTTCTTTTTTAAAAATTCAACTTTTAAGGGGATAAAATAGGGAATAAATATTTTTTTTGCAAGTTTGGTAGTTAGAAATATAAAAATTAGGATATAGGTTTATGGTAAGAAAAAAATGTTCTATATTATTCTTTTTTACAAATTAATGTATTCTTCTTTACAAATTCATCTCTTAAGGGGGTTAAACAGGGGATGAAAGTTTTTATGAAAATTCTACATTTTTTAAGTAAGAAATCTAAAAATTAATATATAGGCTTATGGCTGGAAAAAAACTCTACTGTGTCATTTTTCTTTAAAATTTAATCTTTTAAGGGGTAACACAGGGAATAGAAAAGGGGGGAAAAAAGAAATATATCATTCTTTTGTAAAAATTCATCTTGTAAGTTCGTATGAAAGTTCTTCATTTAGGTAGTTAGAAATGTAAACATTAATGTATAGACTTATGGTTAGAAAAAATTTTTAAATATCATTCTTTTTTTAAAAAAAAACACCTTTTAAGGGGATAAAATAGGTGAAGAAAGTTCTTCATTTTAATAGTTAGAAATGTAAAAATTAGTATATAGACTGATAGTTAAAGAAAAATGTTTACTATATCATTATTTTTAAAAAATGTATATTTTAAGAGGGTAAAATAGTGGATGAAATTTTGTATGAAAGTTGTTCATTTTATTCATATAGGCTTATGGTTAGAAAGAAATCTTTACTATATCATTCTTTTCTAAACTTTCACCTTTTAAGGGAGTAAAAATATTTGTATGAAAGTTTTTCATTTTTTAAGTCAGAAATTCAAAAATTAGTATGTAGGCTTATGGTTGGAAAGAAAAATTTACTGTGCCACCTCTTTTTGTGGCGATATGAAAGTTGACAAGTTCTAAAATACAACAACAATTCTTTGTTTTTGGTGCCGATAAAATAAAACGCACATTTTTTGCGAACCTAGGTCAAACTGTAATTCAGAGAATTAGACGTTTTTAAGTAAAGAGGTAAACTCTAATTTTGGATCAATTTTCCTTTATCATATGGTTGAAGGTTAAACATTTGATAGGAACAAAGATGTATCTTTTATCGAAATAATCAAATACAAAATGTAAATAAAATGACGTTTTTTCGAAAACAGTAAGGATTAGCGACATGACTGAAGAGTATTTAATCTTTAGTCAATATTTAAAGGTATGTGGAAAACGTTGCCCAAAGTTCTTATCATACAGGGCGTAAAAAAAATGGGGTCATGAGTGTCACAGCTAGTCCGTCCCTGCAGCTATGAGAAATTCACAACACTTTCTTCGATCTTGGTCTACAACATATTAAAAAAAATTGAAATATACCTAGCGGTTCAAAAATTATGTGTAAGAAACTTGATTCCATTGCAGCTCTTTGGAGGCCCATATTTCCGAAGGGGAAGCCTATACGCAAAAACTTTATATGAACTTGTAGTATTCCTTTAATGTGTTTTTTCTATATCCTGGAGATTTCCCACATTTTCCCTGACACCCTGTATAACATCAACTGCATTATATCGTCTAAAAACTTCGACTTATTCAAGAATGATGTTGGTTACTAGGATTTTCTGGTTTCATGAAATGTTTTTATCTATTTTTTTTTAGGCTATACACTTGGTGTCAAACCGGACAACCTTGACAACAGTTGCAAACCTTTCCCGTGACAACTCTCAACAACATCACTTAATAGTATTACAATTGACACACGTAGCAGGAATTTTTGGCATTTTAGTTTTAGGTAATATCATATCTCTACTGATATTTGGTTTAGAGATATTTTATCATTCGAAATGCAGGAATAGTCAAAATAGAAATGCAAGACATTAACAGTAACTAGTTATTGATGTCTTATGAAAATTATGTTAAACAAGAGTGATGATTTCAATAAAGAGGTGAATTAAAAATGCTATGACACGTTTTACCATATCAAAATTTTAAGTAATGCATTTAAAATAAAAAAAATTAATAATGTTGTACTGCTCCTTACAGAGCATCTATTGTCAAAAATTTTAACAATAGGTGCCCTATGTTTTTTTTTTTTTTTAGAAAACATTTGATCATCTCTTTAAAATTTGAATTTAAATGGCGGATTTTTTTTAACCATCTTACGTATAGCGGAAAATCTAAGACCATTAAAATTTCTGAAAGGATTTAATGTCTTCTATATTTTATTAAAAAAAACATAGAATGCTCTAAAGATGTTAGCTTTTCAAGATGATGGCCAAAATTGTCAAAAAATGTCAAAAATTATAATAATCTGAAGTAAAATAAATGTAGACTTATACTTTAAGCTTGTCAATATTGGCTGTATTCTTTTGAGTAAATTATCACTGATCAAAGTGAAAAAAGTTAAACTGATAAGTTCATGTTCTTTTGAATATGTATTTACTTATCATCAGGTCGAAGTGATCATGATTACTTCAAGTGACAGAACTGAAAGTGATAATTACTCAAAAAGATATACCTATGATCACGCTGTTATTTACAATACCTTCACCATTTTGTCAACTATAATAATTAAAGATTTCTTTAGAGTTTTTATTAAATGACACTTTTAATTCTGTTTCATTAGATTGAAAAATATTTGCTAAAGGTGTTTTGTATTCAATAGAGGAATTGTTTAGTATGAAGATTTATTGTTGTATATTATTCTAGTTTTAATTTTTTCTGTTTATAGTTGTATTTTGGGAATTTTAAATTTTAACAATCAGATTTACTTGAAAGATTTCGTTTTTAAACCGATCTAGTTGGTCGGTATGTTAGTTACAAAAGGAAATGCTGTTTTTATTTTTTATATTTTTACACATCAAAATTTAGTTGACCCTCAAGTTTACTAAAAAGGTTTATTACTTAAACCCTACGAGCATCACTACTAGAGGCAGCCTTGTTATGATCCGCGCGCGTTACACGGCAAAGAGAGGGAGAGGTCGAATATGATGTCGTGCTAGCTCTCTTGCTCCGAATGTCTATTTGCCCCTACCCTCATCTTCGCGTTTTGGAGTAAGAGAAATAGCACAGCCTCATATTCGCCTTCTCTTTCTCTTTGCCGTGAAACGAGCGTGGATCATTTCAAGCTACTTCCCGTAGTCTACGATCGAAGCTGAAACCCAATCTTGAAAGAAAAATCTTCTGGTTGGCCATTTTTGTTTTGTTTACAATTATTGTTGAATGTCGAATTAGCTTAAATTATTATTTATTGAAGTGGTTTCAACTCTTTAATAATCTTATGTGTAAATAAATATACGTCCTAGAATTGAATACTTTTCTATAAAATGGCGAAGTCCATTCTTGACCTTTATACCAATGCGAATTATGTAAACTAGAACCACTCAGGCTTGTCACTAATGATTTATGACATTTCCGAGTGTATTTAGTACTATAAGTACTTACCTAATGATAAAGCCTTGCAATAGGTAAGAGGAATAATTGCATCTCAAAAATAAACAATATTTTCCATTTTTACCGATTAATTAATAAAAAGAAAAATCAGTTATTCTTTAGTTTTTAGGGTTTAGAATCTAATTGACCTATTGTATCTATCAATCAAACCCTTTATTGTTATCTTAGATCAGTTTTTAAGGTAGATCATATTAATGAATTAGGGGGCTAACTTCATATTCATTAACGTAGGGTAACATTAAAACGGACTCAAGTTGACATTAAACGGTTTAATTTGACACGTGCTACACTAAGTCATCAAGTTTTGAACCTGAAAAATAAATGGATAAAAAAATATTTTTTTTTAATACTAAACCAGCAAAAAGGTATATTTTCGGGAGACAATTATTCTTCTTATCGATTCCAAAGCTTTATCTCCAAGTTGTTATACTTATTTTTTCTAAATAAAGCTTTGTTTGTTGACATAAGTCATGCCATAGAAGAAAGTATGATAATGTAAATTATAACAGTATCATAAGTAAAAAAAAAACTGACCAAGGGTTTTAGTAAATCCGGCTCTTTGTTGTCAACTTAAACCTGCTCTAAAGTTAGACTTTTGGGTAAATATATATCTTCTCTGAACCAGATACAATTTTCTTTAATTAAATCTAGTAACCAGAACTAATGTACACATTTAAACAGTCTGCTTTAAATCAGCTGGTTACTCAGAATTGGTTAACAAACGGAAGAAATTTTGAATGAAATATGTACAGAGTAGCTCACCACATTTCCGCCGTTTCATATTATACAGAGAACAGTAAAATATTTTTAATAAGGGATGCGTGTTGATTGGGATTACGTTTTAAAATTATTTTGAAATATACACAGCGGGTCAAAAAAAAATTTCACACCAAATTTGTCAAAGTTTCAATGGAATGCCCTGTATATTATTGCATATTTTAATAGCGCGGGCTAAATAAGGGTAATTTAATGTTAAAAAGTTGATGCTGGTAGCCGTTACTATGTGGTAGTTAATCATCTTCGGGAAATGTTTAAAAAGGAACTACTATGTTTTATACCACTAAATTTATTAAGAAAACAGTGACTGCAGTTTCAACTCACAGAGTCATTTTCAAACTGAATTACAAAGATAGACTAAGTATTCAATACAGAAACATGAGAAAATTTAACAATAAATAAAAACTATCTGAGAAATTACATTATTACAAAGGGGAGGTACTAAATTTTGGGAACTAATTATTATTTGGCGACAACAAATAACGGGGAAAACCCAAGTTCTGCCTGGTCATTACGCAAATTTACATTTTTATTTTTACTCTGTTTATATATTTCTAAAGATTCAAGAATATTTAACTTTTGGCCCTTTGTTGAATAATGTAATATGTCAGTGTTGCTTAAATTAGGAAAACTCTGGTTGTGTTCTAAGCAATGGTTGGCAAAGCTCGAGTCTGTTTTTTGTAATCTATATGATCGGTGGTGTTCTGAAAAGCAAGTTTTAAAGCTTCTACCACTTTGTCCAATATACAAGCTATCACACTCTGAACATTTTAACTTATAAACTCCTGATTTATCAAATTTATTAATTTTATCCTTAACATTGTAAAGGATAGTGGACAGATTGTGTTGAGATTTAAAGGCTACTTTTATGTTATGTTTGGAAAGAGTATTAGCTATGTTTTCTGATAGGGTACCACAGTATGACAAAGATATATAGGATGAACTATCTTTATCATTTTTTAATTTGGGACATATTGAATTAAAAGCTAGTTGTTTTTGTTTTTTAGTTAAAATTTATTTATGGTTTGTTGGGAGAAAATGTTTGATATTGCAATCCTTTCAATGATATTTAGTTCCTCTTGAAGATCTTCTTCAGAGAGAGGCAAAGAGAATGATCTATGTATCATTGAATTGTATGCAGCCATTTTGTGTTGTAAGGGGTGAAAAGAGTTATTAGATATATAGTATTACCTGTAAACGTTGGTTTTCTAAAAATTTTAAAATTACATTGATTATTGAGGTGAGATATGGTGAGATCAAGAAAATTTATTTTATGGTTATTTTAAGTTTCCAGAGTAAATTGAATTTTTGGATGGCAATTATTAATGTATTGTAACAATTTTTGAAGCTGTCTAGTAGTGCCTTTAAAACATGCTAGAACATCATCCACATATCTGTACCAAAATTGAACGTGGTTTTTGCTTAAAGGGGAATTAATTTGTTTTTTATGTTTGACATGAAAATGTCTGCTAGGAGAGGGCTAAGGGGAGAATCGAATGCTAAAGATAAAATTAATAAATTTGATTAATCAGGAGTTTATAAGTTAAAATGTTCAGAGTGTGATAGCTTGTATATTGGACAAAGTGGTAGAAGCTTTAACACTCGCTTTTCAGAACACCATCGATCGTATAGACTACAAAAAACAGACTTGAGCTTAGCCAACCATTGCTTAGAACACAACCACAGTTTTCCTAATTTAAGCAACACATATTACATTATTCAACAAAGGCCAAAAGTTAAATATTCTTGAATCTTTAGAAATATATAAACATAGTAAAAATAAAAATTTAAATTTGCTTAATGTGCAGATAGAACTTGGGTTTTCCCCGTTATATATTGTCGCCAAATAATGATTAGTTCCCAAAATTTAGTACCTCCCCTTTGTAATAATGTAATTTCTCAGGTAGTTTTTATTTATTGTTAAATTTTCTCATGTTTCTGTATTGAATACTTAGTCTACCTTAGTAATTCAGTTTGAAAATGACTGAGTTGAAACTGCAGTCACTGTTTTCTTAATAAATTTAGTGGTATAAAACATAGTAGTTCCCTTTTAAACATTTCCCGAAGTTAATGTTATGTTTCTCATACCTAAGACGAGCGAGATATTCAACTATTCTTAAAATTTTGTAGATCAAAATTTAAAAGGAGTGTCTGCCTTGCATAATTCAAGCTGTTTTATATTTTATTGGTTTTTTTAATAAAACCATTACCATTTATTCAAAAAAAAGGGGTTTCAAAAAATTATACGGGGTTTATAAAAACTTACATTTTTAATTTTAGACAAATTTTTTCAACTGATTTTTGAAAAATAGACATTGACTGAGCTGACTTCATCATTCGTCATATACTGGTACAAAAAATTTTTGACAAATAATATACCGACACTTTTTGTTAGTTAAAACCATCATCGTTATTTGAAGTTATTTGAAAATACTAATTATTTAAAATGAGAAGTTACCCCTAAGAACAAAAGACTGGTATGATTTTAGTAATTTGGAGTGTGAAGAAAATTGCTTGCTAGCATCAAGACTTTATGATCAAAAATATCCCGCATGTTTTTCGAAGAAGATGAAGTGTAGCTTATAAAGAACAGTGAAAATTCCTATTTATTTAGAACCGCCGATCGACAATTTGTACTGGCAATCTCTATCAATGTGTGGGGTGGAATAATTGAAACGTGTATGGTAGGTTCATACATTTTCGATGACCACTTAAACTGCGTCATATTTCTTAGACTTCTTCGGCACAATTTACCTATACTTTTGGAGAATGTTGCTGCAACTAGATGGTGCCCCTGTGCACTTCCAAATTAACGTCAGAAATGGGTTAGGTACTTAATATCCAAATAGGTGGCGTGAGAGAACACAATACTGGTCTCCGGATCTAATAAGTCCTGATTTTTTTCTTATGGGGATATATTGAAAATATTGTTTATGATATACCGTTGAGGACATTAGAAAATATAGTGTTTCGTTCTATAACACCAAATATGTTAATTAAAGTTAAACAGTCATTTCAGATGAGAGTTCGCTAATGCATTGAAAGAGATAGACATCAGTTTGAGAAGTTGTTAGAACATTGGTTTTTTTTCAATTTTTGAAATAAGTTTGTTTTCTCTTTAATAAAGTATGAATTTGCATTAACATAATTATAATTATTTGTTTTTAACTAATCAGTGATTACATATCATCTATGTAAATAATAACATCAACTCCGTCAACGCCTACTTTTCAAAAACAACTTGCAAAAAATTTATGTCTAAAATTGAAAATGCCAAATTACTAAAAAACTGTAGAAGATAGCTAAAGAAAGCTTTAATAATTTTAAAAAATATTAAAATTAGAATATAACTCCGATAATAAATACAGGGTGTTTCATTTAAAATAAGAAAGTTATTTGGCTTTAATGATGATAAATATCAAATGTTAGTTTTTATCGACGGTGTATAATTTTTTGAGACCATTTTTATTTTATAATAAATCGTAATGCTTTTATTAAAAATCCATACAATTTAAAACATCCAACTTGAATTATAGACAATGCAGGTACGCCCGTAAATTATGGTCTACAATTTCAAAAATCATAAAATATTTCAAGAATGGCTGGTCTTAGGTATCTAAAACCAGTAACTTATCCTTATTTGGCCTGCGCTATCAAAATATGCCATAATATACAGGGCATTCACTTGCAATTTTAACAACTTTGAGATGAAACTTTTTTTTTGAGTCACTATATTCTACACAATAATTTTGGTTCTGATAGACCTCATATCCCTTATTAAACATATTTTTAAAAGAGTTGATCGTTTCCTATATAATATGAATCGGCAGAAACGTGGTACACCATCCCATTACATATATATATATATATATATATATATATATATATATATATATATATATATATATATATATATATATATATATATCTACCGCACCAAAGTAAAATTACAAATTACATAGTAAATATATTATTTTATTAGATAAAACATTTTTGTAAATTAAGAGTGACGAAACATATACAAGTCTTAATGGTACACAAAATTTAACTCTCTATTGTTAATTTAAAAATATTATACTGATGGCCTCTGGTTTGAGTTGACGTAATGGTATAGGACCACCAAAAGGAAGAGAACAATTCCCAAAGCGTTTGAGAGGATTGCCAAGTGCACATCAGTAAACATTCTGAAAGAAAAAAAAACATGTGTAGACAAAAAATGTCGCTGATCGCATATATGCATATAGAGTGCATATTCGACATGACGATTATCCGGGATTCAAGGGTGGAAAAGTTGTTAATACTGTGCCATAGATCGTTCGGCAAGCTGTGTTGGTCTAAAAACCAAGATCAAACTTGAACTGACCTGAACTAAACTGTTTTGTGAAATCTACTTTAGGTTAGTTCAGATTCGTTCACGATTGATCTTGATTTTTAGAACAACATAGCTTGCTGAACGATCTGTTTATATTTGTCATTTCGATTCGGCACGTTTACCTCACATTTTATGCTACAATACTGCTATGACCATAATGAATTTCATTTAAACTACCAATTTTTTCATCCTAGTGAAATTTAAAATCCAAATCAACGTAGGAATACCGCATAGTAAATTCCGTAACAAATTCCCGGGCTCTGAAATCACGTTTCAATCTAAATCGTGGACATGCCCCAAAAAAAAATCAAACGTCAAGCCAACTGTCTTCTTACTTTTTATGGAAAATTTACATTTTTTCGCGGTTTCTTATGTAAATTTTGTTCCAAAAATGATTAAATGTCGTATTGTGTCTATGAATTTTACTAAAAGCGGTCAAAACTTAAAGATAATGATACAAGTTATATGACTGAAAGTAATTTAAAAAAAAATCATGCGAGAACGCGAAAAAAACTTCATATTCGTATTTTACGACCCAAAAATAGGGAGTATATAAAAAATCATCGGAAAATTCGGTGTTTCCACTATTTCGAATAAATACCAATATAATATGTGATATATCATAACTAATTATATTTTTGGAAAACTTTTTAAACTATATCCCACTCGATAGGGTTGGTGAAAAAAAATTCACTTTAACTATCCATATTCGGGCATGGAACCTAAATATATCTTTTTTTAGTTTTACTTCACGCGTCTTTTTGAATTAATAACCGAAAACATATACTTGTGAAATCTAGCAATTATTAGGAATAGTCTCTGATCATCTCCTCTAAATTTAAACAATACATTTGTGTGAAGGCTATTTATAGGCGGTGGGGAAGGGGATTTTTTCATTTTTGACAGATATAAATATTGTTATTAATTTTCCTTTCGTTTATTTGTTCGTTGTGAATCCTTTCAGTGTTTTTAATTGTTAGCAAATAACACAAATACAAAATTTACAATTAGTATCAAGGATTAAAAAACTTATTATTATTAGTAAATAGTGTTAGATATTATTTACTCACTGACAATAACAATATTAATGATTTAGGCAACCACAAATTCATATTATAGAATAGACGTACTGATTAGCATCTTTTATTAGTTTAAATAATTCAATTAGAAAAGAATAGCATAGAATCGGTGTGTGTATGAAGAAATAAAAACATCCTACTGTTTATCAACACTTTTTCAAATATATAAAATATTTTTACATTATTCAGCATTGAAACAACCGGGCTCTGGTTTTGATGATGAGGCTAATTCTACAGAGGAATGTTTGAAGGGAATAGTGGAAAAATCAATTTTTCCCTAATATTATTGCATACCCCTATTTCGGTGTAATAGAATATGAAACTGAAGTTTTTTTTTGTTGATTACATATAGTTTTCCGCAAAATTAAATCATATTCACGTGTGTTTACCAATCTATTTCTTTAAATTTTGCTCCTTCCACTAAACCCAATTTCCACAGCCTGCAACATTACACATTTTGTACCAAACTGTACGTAATACAACATTTTGTTAAAGTGTAGCAGAAAACATTATAAATAGAACAGAAGAAGGAAGGTTAACAAATCTCAGTAAACCTGTGCATATTACCGGATGTTAAAGTGATTAAAAATCGTCTCTTAAATAAAAAACATAATGATATTTGACGTTAGATCAACAGTATCGGTGACATCACAAGAGGGTGAATCAGGTTGAAATTGGTGGAAATATTTTGAAATTTCGTAAGCTTTAATCTCGTTCCTCGGGTTGGTTCATGTCAAAAAAATTACATGGGTCAAACAGGCCGCAGCTTGAATATTAGAATTAAAAAGCATAAATGAGATTACTTACACAAAAAACACAATTTGGCTTACGCAACACATCTTTTGTCACGAAACCACAGCTTTAATGAAAACTTCAAAATACTACATATCGAAAATAAAAAATTAACTTTATTAGAACCATTAAAATTAACAAACTTAAGAATACAGATAACATTTTAAATTACCAATTTAACGTTAATAATTCACCATTGTTAAATTTATTTAATAAAACGAATGGCATGTCTATTAAAATATAATTTTAAATAAAAAAACAAAAAGTGAAGATTTGAAACAATCTTGTTTTTTTTTTCATATTATATATTATTCTTAAGTATTTAGGAAATATATGTGATTTATCTTTATCTCTGAGAAATCATTCTCGCTGAGCAACTTTCAGAACACTAATTTCAACCTTATGAACCACTCTGTGAGGTCACCGATTTCTGGTAATCTCTTTTTAAAAGTCATTTTGCCATATATTTAATATTCGCTTTTGGGCAATGAGAGTAAATAGAGTATTACTAAATTGTTATTAGAAAAAGTGCAATTTGATGGTCGTTTGAAATTCGGCAAAAATGAATGAATTTTTCGCTACGTAAAAAGTCCCTTTACGTTTTTTCTCGGCTCGATTTTTAGAATTTTTAGCGATATTTTACAAAATTTTATGTGTAATTTTATCCAAAATATGCTTTATTCCAAAATGTGGAATTGTATTTTAGTGGAAAAGGCAAAATTTGAAGGAATACGTTGAAAAATACGATGTGGAAGTGAAAATATTTTTTTTTATTGAAGTAATTTATGTGCCACCGCAAAAAAAACTTCAGATTTGTGTACTACGATCTCAAAATAAAGGGCATGTAAAAATTCTGCGTTTTTACTATTTCGAATTATCGAAAATTTCAGTGCAAAACATGGAAAAATGACGAATAAGAATGGACATATAGACGAACGAACGAACATGACGAAACTATTTGGATTTTAATGACTAAAGAACCCAAAAAAGGGAGATTTTCCCAGAATAAATCTGAAGTACATATGTCCCTGACCCTGACTGATTAGACACTTCTCAATTAATTGTTTAGAAATTTATACTAGATATACACTACTTAAATTCTAAACGGCAAAAATAAATTTATTTCCACGATTTGTAATCATGAAAACCTGAAATAAAATATTAATTTTATAGAATCTTGTGTAACCCGCCCCTGACATATCCATAAAACAGATTTCTGTATCAAAAAATTAACTGCCGTTGAATGTTTTCAACGAAGTTTGTGTCAATTTTTTTATAGTGTTTTTGTTAAATAAATTTATATTTTTTAACTATAAAACATTGAGCTGTGACATGATAACAGTTCAAAACTCTAAAAACAGCAACAACAGAAACATATAAAGGTAAGAAATATTGTACATCATATAAAGTAGTTTTAGGGTTAGGTTTTGTGTTTTTGAAGAATTTAAAACAGATAAATTAAGGTTATATTTAGAAATATTACAAAGATTTATAACTCGTTAATAAGTAAATAATACTCACATTATTTTTTATATTCTATCACGTTTTCTCTAGATTTTTAAATGTTTATTGTAATTGTACGTGGCACAGAAATACTTCTAACCGGGACGTTATCTTTTACTAGTTTGCTTTTTCGCCACGTTGATCGATGACGCTTTGATGGATTTTCTATGATGCCATCTTCGTTGCGCCGATATCCTAAATTACGCTTACCTTTTTTATATTTAAATTAAATATCTCTTATACTTCATCCTTTTTGTTGCTAATACATGTAGTAATTCAATTAATTCCACACAAATTTATTTTGTTTAACTCATTCATCCTAAAGTATTTGTAGTTTCATATTTTCTGGCGCCATCTGTAGCGACTTGTTTAAAGCTCTTTAGTGGGAAAGCGGCAGCCATCGAAACTATACAACAGTGAACAGTTAAATAAACGTTGCTAGTTCGGACTTAGCACGTTAGATGTCGCAACAAGGTCTAATTTATAATATAAATTATGCCCAAGCTCTGACATGAGAAAAACATAGGTCACAGAAGACCTCGAACTTTAAATGGTAATACGATAAAAATAAGGAATGTCCGCCAGATTGTTGAATTTTTGGTTATTTATATTTTTAATAATTTTTTTATTGACGTAAAAAAAGTCTAGCACTGCTATTAACGTTTTTACCATAGAGACCAAGTTCTGTCGATAATGTAGGTCTAGCTATTTAATTTAAAAAAAAAGAGGTCACGTAATTTTCATAAAGATTATAATGAATTGCTGTCAGGGGTTAATTAATAAAAAATTCTAGACAGACCAATTTTTTTCAAATGTAATATATACATGATGATTCTCCGGGAAATTTACCGATCGATGGTGGGAAAACTATAATTAGAAAGAATTTGAAAATTTGACAATGTACTAACATGCATAGGGGACAGCCGGCTAAAATATTTTTAAGATAGCGGCACTTCCGGTTATATCGGAAGTAGATGTCAACTTCCTTATTTTAAATGGAACACCCCATATATTATTGCATTTTTGATTTCTACGTAAAATTCTAGACATATTTCATGGATAATGTTCTATACTTAAGTCTCGCCGTTTAAATTTTTATGTCAAAAATCACTTTTGCGGACCAAAACTGAACTATACATTTTTCCCATAAGAAAGTCTTTATTATTTAATTTGAGTTAGTTTTCTTGGTGACGAAGATTGACTTTAGAGGGTAACTTTGTATATGTCTATTCCAAAAATTTGTAGTTTTCCAAATATTGGCAATTTATCTTTTTTCTATTTTAAAAATGCTATACGGTTTTTAAGTTTCGTCATTAGTTGGCCATGACGGCGAGGCGTGGCGAAAATAAAACAATCGAACGCTACAGAATTGTTACTATTTCTTGCCATTTGACATTCATTAATAATAATCATGCCGGGACGATTACATTATACCCACGAAGATTATTTAAACTTATTTATTATTTATATAAATATATAAAAGCTAGAAGAAATAGAAATAAACCAGTTGTTAATAAAATATGTTACAAAAATTATTTGAGTAAATGTTCAAATTGACGCCTTTGAAATTTCAAACATTTTTCGTACCTAAGCAGGAACTCTTTACGGGTGATTAAGTTTTTAAATTGCTATTCTGACGCGCTGCGTGCAATCTTTCATAGTGGTTAATGAGGTGTTGTATACCTTATTTTTGATTGTCCCCTAAATAAAGTACTGTTAGGTCGGGGGAGTGAGGTGACCAAAGATGTGACCCATTCTTGGCTATCCATTGATCATAAAACAAGTTTTACCTAAAAGACATATTTTGTATCTAGAAGTCTTCAAAAATGGCTAACTTACCATTCAGATAATCTTGGTAGAATTCTACCAAGTGGGAATTGCGTCTATTAAACCATCCATTTTTTCTGAATTTGGCTTCGTCCGACCAAATAATAGTATCCAAAAAACCAGCATTTTCTTGTGACCGAAGTAAAATAAATTGACAGAACTCTACTCTTCATGGAAAATCAGTGATTCCATATATATATATATATATATATATATATATATATATATATATATATATATATATATATATATATATATATATATATATAATTTTTAAAATTTGGCAGTTTACTAAAGTCAGTGAGGTAATACGGCTAAAATATAAGGAGAAAATAATATTACAGTCTCATAAAAGATTGAGTAGTATTAATAATTTTTTGTGGGATGGTGCATTTAATTTGAATCACTTCATTGAAAAACTATTTAAATTTATTTAAACTAATTTTAAAACCGATCATACTTTAACCCGTGTATATAAAGGGTGTCCCAAGATTTACGCAAGATTTGAATTAAATTAAAAAAAAACAGTTTTTTTTGGTTCTAGTATATTTATTGAATAATAAAGTACATAGGAAAAGGTCATGTATGGAATAAAACATCGGGTAAATGACCTTCACGGGTTTGCTGGCACATACGCACTCTTTTGTCGAAATTTTCCATTTGCATTTTGCCTAAATTTGGCCGAATTTCGTTGTTGCAGCGTCGGATCTCCTCCTTCAATGCACAATGGTTGAGACCTTTGACTTCAAATAACCCCACAGAAAGAAATCCAGTGCTGTGATATCACATGATCTAAGGGGTCAATTCTCATCACCGAAACAAGGAAATGTCTCATGCAGTAATTGAATTGTTTCACGGCATGTGGCACCGTCTTGTTGGAACCACATGTCGTTCACATCAATATCATCCAGTTTAAGCAGAAAAAACTCGGTTATCATGTCGCGATATCGAGCATCAGTAAGAATCACTACTTGACCAGCATTTTGCAGCATGCATGTTGTCGATGAAGTATGGTCCAATGATGCCTCCAGCACCAAAGAGTGACACATTCTGGATGCATTTGTTTTTTGACAATCACATGTAGGTTCTCTGAATCCAAAATGCGGCATTTTTGACGATTAACTAAGCCATGAAGGTAAAAATGAGCTTAATCACTAAGGATGATTTTGCTCGAAAAATCAGCATTGATTTCTTGATGTCCAATAATCAGTTCAACCAACTCTCTTCGCTGTGCTTGGTCATTAGGCTTCAGTTCTTGTGTCAATTGAACTTTGTAAGCTTGGAGATGCAGACCTTTAGTGAGTATACGCCCTAGAGAGCTTGAAATTTGCAATGCTTGTTCATGACGCTGAATTGATATTCCTGGATTTTTACCAACACTCTTACGCACTGCTTCGATATTAACATTTGAAGGCCTTGCTATTGGACAGCCAATATGTTTAGCATCACCATCTCTGAATTTTTTAATTAGTTTCTTCAAAGTTGACGAAGTTAAATCAATGTTCCTACCACATTTTTTACGAAATTGGCGAATTGTAGCCGCTAAACTTTCATTATTTTTGAAATATTGTTCGATAATGAAAACGCCTTATTCTCTCGTGTAGTGGTCCATTTTTACTAACACTAAACTGCCAGCTGTCAAACTTTTTTTTTTGGATGTCAACACTTTACCGCACAAATGTCCGCTAATTCAAATTTTGCGTAAAATTTGGCACATCTTTTACAATATTATGCCTAGGTTTGTTTTTTTTATATACATTATTTCTTCCTTATTTTTATTAGTTAATCATTAAAGTTTATGTTGCTGCAAAATAACGGTGGTTCACGTGTCCATAGATTAATTTAGGAGAAATCATCGAGAAATTATGTAAAAATAATTTGAACAAGGAAAAAAATTTAATCCACTCTCGCTTTTATCTGTGTATAGACTAGATGGAGGGAGCTACGCAAACATAAACGTGAGCATGTCAGTATACTCTATTTCTCTCCCGCTTATTGCGCTCCTGCCATAAGCACACCGCTTTTCAATTTAAAAAAATAATAATTTTTTGGTTATTTTTAATGATTTTCAATAATTATTAATAAACATATTTATATGTGAAAAAAGTAATTGAAATTAATGAGCATAGAAAATAGGACAGTTTGAAGATAGCGTGCGGCAACTCAAAACAGAAAAACGCACAATAAATAATTAACAACATTTAAAAAAGAAAAAGTAAAGCATTTTCTTTTTAATTTTAGGTGTCTAACAATATTTCCTATAAATTGAAATACATTTTACCTACTCCATCCTCTGCCTAAACTTTTTATTAATTGAAATTTGAATTTACTGCGAAAATTCGTTCAGTTTTCAAGATTTCATATCCTTTTTAGCGAATCGGAGAAACTAAGTTACACTTTTTAATGCATGTATATAAATCCATTTTACAAAATTTAAATCAGTATCATAGATCTCTTCGATTGGCCCGGTACATGCCGTAGCCCGTTTGACATCGAATTTTTTTGTGTCACGTCTCACTCTGAGCAACTTCACTAAACAAAAATCCTAAATAGAGACTTTATTTTGCTTATCTTGTCACAATTCTCCGTATACAAGTACCACACTACCTAAATAAAACGACCAACATTTCTTTTCGAAAATTTTTAGTTAACGCTTCAGGCCCCATAGTTCCATCCAGTTCAAAAGGTAGTATGGTAGAAAACTGCTGCTATCATCAAATTATTATTTTAATGACGTAAAAAATAATTTTATAGAGTCTACACAAATAAATAGTTTTCGAAGTTAATTTACGTTATTGCAAATATGTCTATTTTATTGTCTGCGTAATTTGTGACATCTTATATTATTCTTATACTCATTTTTATTTTCAGAAACCAAAATGTTCATTGCATCCGCATCCAACGTGGTTAAGTTTCATGAATTTCCAAGCAATACATTGATTCACAGTTATCAACCAAGCTCAAAAATCGATGGATCATGTAGAAGTCTTTCTTGGTGTAAAGATGGCAGCTGGTTAGCAGTAGTTCCACATTCCGGTTTTGCAGAAATCGTCACCATTAAAAACAAATGCAAACTTTTACATATTGTACAAGATGTTTCCGAGCCATCTTGCGCTTGTTTCCAAAATTTAACCAAACGGAACCTTGCTGTTGGTACTAAATATGGACAAGTACTACTCTACGATATAAAAGCTAGGAGTGTTAAGGCTAGGTTTCCTAGAACGTCAAGTACCATAACTCATGTAGGGTTTACTGCCAAGGATACTCACTGTTTCGCGGGATGTGCCAATGGTGATCTTTTGCTATTCAATAATGTTGCCAAAAATCTTGCTTGTACATTAAGAGTGCCAAAATCAAGCTCTTTAACTGATGTGAAAGCCCACGTACAAAGAAGAAATTATATTATTGGTGGTAGCAATGAAGGTATTATTGTCGTATGGGATACGAATGTAAATCAAATCAGATTTTTGAATGAAGCTCATAAGGCACCAGTGACAGCTACAAGATTTTCGCCAATAAATGCATCTCTAATAGTCTCAGCAGGACTGGATCGACAAGTTTGTGTATTTGACATTGAGAACAGGCAACGAATTACTAATATTCCAGTTGATAATAATATTTTATCTATAGATTTTCTCGATGATTCCATGTATATGATAATGGGCTCTCAAAATGGTAAATTACATGTTTATGACACGCGGAATTTGCCACATCCTGTGTGCTCGTTTGATGCCCACCAAAGTGCAGTAAGACATATATCTTTCCAGGGCTGCTCCGATGAAAATGTTGTCGATAGTAATAGTTTTTCTTTTGGCAGCGAAGACGTTTTAAAACCTAGAAGATCCAATGAAGAAGTCCAGACTGGTAAGAAGAGGACTAGCGATTTCTTTGGAGCGATGGTACAAGAACGTTCTTTTGCTACTGATCCGTATGATGGTAAGACAGCTGCAACGTTTTCCTCAATAAAGGGAGAGGATTCTTTTATTCAAGCGTTAGGGTTAGATAGGAACAATACTGCTGATTCAATTAGAGAGGAAATTAACTCTGAAGATAACGTTGGTAAATTATATACGGAGGACAAACTTCGTGCTATAAGCGAATGTACGCCAACCCCACCGAAAATTATTGACGAGAAACTTTTGCACGATTCAAGAAACGCAAAACAGGCCACCTCTACTCCAAAAGTATCGTCTCAAAATTTTTTATCGCCCATATCTCCTTTTGTAAGTAATAACGTCAACCAAAGTAGAAGTGTTGCTACGGTATCTGGGGTAAGCGTGACGGAGATTCAAAATGCTACCAAAGAAATAATCCAGGAAGAAGTGAGAAAAGCTTTAAATGAACTTGAATCTAAAGTATCCTATGAATTTATGAATATTGGGTGCCAAATAAGAAGAATGATATTGGATCTTCACATGGCAATCTTGAAGGAGTCTATAAAAGTTGAAAATTACTGCAATTCCATTATGGATGAAATAAATTCAGAACCTTCTTCTAATCGTGAAAGTTATCTGTTAGAGGAAAACATAAATCTAAGAAAGAAAGTTCAAGAATTGGAACGGCAAATTTCTAGTCTCACAATTCGGTCTGTAAAGGAGGAAAGTGGAAACGAATGAACAACGAATCTCTAAAACCTAAGCTATTTCTTTTACTTTTTAACTGTACTCTCTTAATATTATTTAAATCAGTGGATGTTCATTTTTCCAAAAGATAAATATGTTAAATGAATTTTTAAATTCTTTTATGGAATATAGAATAAGAAAGTAATAGTACACAGTGTGTCTCCGAATTTTTTTGCTGAGTCTACAAAAACGAGATGAAAAAAAAGTATTATCAAATTTATGAATAGAATTGTTATTTACTGTAGTCTTCCAAATGTTTTTCAAGACGGTCACCAATCTAAAAGGAAGAGAGGCAGTTGTTGGATGTTTATTTCTTGAAATACAACTTGTCAGTATTTAGAGACCTTTTTGATAACTAAAACATACTCTTCTAAAATGTTGCTTAGGATACTATACAGCTAATTTTGGCTAGGTATTGAATTATAACAATTTGTTTCCCATTTTTGTATATACCTATAAAAATGATAATGGTAAAATTTGTGAAACTACCATTTCACAAATTTTCCTTCTACCTTTATAGTGCAGAAGAAGCATAGTCATTTATAACAAAGATTATTGACGTGTTTCTGCATTTTCTGAAAATTCATATCCCAAATTGTCATTTGTGTCTAATGTAATATCTTGTATTTTTGTATTTAAAATCCGCACGAGTAAGACATATATATATATATATATATATATATATATATATATATATATATATATATATATATATATATATATATATATATATATATATAATTTAGAGATACTCTGTCTCAAATATTTGCTGGCGAGAATATTTTTGGATGATTTATTATAAGACCAAAAATTATGTATTTTTGTATGAATCTCTTTTAAGTATACCTGCTTTTTGATAAATACTATTATTGTTTTATTGTTTACTCAATTCCCTGGTGGTAAAATCCTATTACGACAACTGTTGACTTAAAGCTTAAGATCGGTAAATTATAACAGCTTGGAATTTTAGGTAAGTGTAATATTTATTTTAATAGTAACTGGAAATTTATAGAAATCATCTTCTGTTGTCCTTCATGCTGTTATTTAATCTATCTTGTAGGATAAAAATATGTTGAGAGAGGTGAGATTTCCAAAATATGGTATAAAAATTGTCTGGAAATATGCATCCTAATTCACTAATGTGATGCAATAAATCAACTAATTATGAACTTCCGAAATAGATCAGAAAGAAATCTAGTAGGAGAGCTAGTGAACCCTCGATGTAACGGCCTGCGTGTAAGACTTGGACTTTTTACAAAACCGTTTTAAAGATAAACGAGTCCATAAACTTTGGTCTGGCAGGCTTCATCTGATCACTATCATTTCCTCCTTATTTCTGAAGATGTCAAGAAATTAATATTTTTAAACTTAAAGGTGTAACGTTGACATTTAGACAGGTTTTAGTTTAAATAGAGTCGGTTATAGAAAAAGCATTTCAGACCCCTTAGCCAGTCTGGAGTACCTGCCAGACAAGTTCAAATGTGACCAATATAATGGTGAAAATAAACTTTTTCATGTAGAGTTGAAATTTTAATATATAACATCTCAAGACATTTCGCACAAAGCTAGATAATTTTGTCGGTTGCAAGTACTGACAGACCGCGAGAAAAGGTGTTGTGGGAGTGCGAGAGAGATGGCGTTATAGAGTTCCAGGAGTGAGACAGATATCGTGGCATTAGTTATGAATAATTTGTTAATAAAAATTAATTAAAATAAAAGATTTTTTGAAGAAAATAATATAAAAGATAATAATAATTAAGTTACTATTTATTTATTACATGAACAAAATAGATCTTGGAGTTTTTTATAAATTTTATATAAAATTGTTTCTTATCTAGTTCCTGGTCGAATTCGTCGCTGTTTTCATCATATTCTGAAACAACAAAATATATTTTATTTTCAGTATACATACAAAGTATAACTAAATTTAAAGACAGTTAATAAAATAAAATCTTGTTCATTCTTATTAAATTTTAAAATAGTGAGTTACCAAAATTTTTTCTTCAGTATCTGCAGACTGTTTTTCACCAATATAAGATATTATATCATAAATTGATGAAGACATCGTATCTTCATTTTCATTTTATAAATTTTATATGAAATGGTTTCTTATCTAGTTCTTGGTCGAATTCGTCGCTGTCTTCATCATATTCTGCAACAACAAAATATATTTTATTTTCAGTATACATACAAAGTATAATTAAATTTAAAGACAGTTAATAAAATAAAGTCTTGTTCATTCTTATTAAATTTTAAGATAGAGAGTTACCAAAAAAATTTTTCTTCAGTATCTGCAGACTGTTTTTCACCAATATAAGCTATATATCATAAATTGATGAAGACATCGTATCTTCATCGAACCGATTAAAAGTGTATTGGCCATTCACTAAAACCCAACCATTAGTTTCAAGATGAAGGTTTTTTTAAATGAGCGTTTTGCCAGATATTTGTGATATCCACGCTGGCATGAAGCTAAATTGTATGAATTGTAATTGACAGTTTTTTGTTGAAATTATGAGCATCCAGTTATGGTATACCTTGAAAAATTTTTATCATAACAAGCGTCATTATTAGTGTTCGATTTAATATTGTAAATTTGCCATGCAAATTTTGTTGCGGCAATGGATACTTTTTTTCAATAATAGGTACAGCTTTTTTGCTTCTTCTGAAACATTTCTTGTTATAATCGTATTCTGGTAAGCCATGAAAACCTGGTAAGCTTTGATGGATCTTATTTAGTCTTTAATACAGAAATATTTATTGTCCTTTGCTTACTACCAGTCCCATATTTTCAACAAAAAATTTGCCAGTTATAACTAAATCAATTTATCTCCATGCCAGCGTCAATTAGAACAATTATTAAGAAATTTATATGCATAAATATCTGGCGAAATACCCATTTAAAAAAATCCTTAAATATTTTATCCTAAAAATAATAGTTGAGTTTTAGTGGATTGCCAATAATTTTTAATTAGTTCGATCAAGATACGAGGCCTTCATTAATTTATAATACAATATCAGAGAAATCCGCTGGTACTGGCAAAGACCAGTCTGTAGATACTGAAGAAATACATGTCGAAATTGTAAATCGACTTCGTAAAGAAGTTGCTACTCGCAAATATTTTTTGGGTTCTAGAATAATATATTTCATGGAGAACGCTTTTTATTTCTTTGATTACTTTTACTGCATGATGTTGAATTAATTATCATTAAAGCCAGATAACTTTCTTATTTTAACGGTAACACCCTACATTTAATATCGAATTTATATTTTAATAAACGTTAAGATTGTATTAAGGTTTCTTTTACCTATCTTTTATAGTTTTTTGGTAATTTAGCATATTCAGTTTTAGTGATATTTATTTTTGAAAAGTTGGCGTTGACGGTGTTGACGTTATTATTACTTATATAGATAATCTGTAATCATTTAAAAAAATAGTCATAACTAGGTTAATAGCAAATACATACTTTAATAAAGAGATGCTCACACTAATGTCCATTTTTTTAATGAATAGATGAACTCTCATATTTTGTGCTATAGAGCCAAACGCTATTCTTATTCCTTTGATATTTTCTGGATTCTCAACAGTATATCATAAAAAATATTTTTAATACATCCCCATTAAAAAAATCAGAACTTGTTAGATCTGGAGACCTTCCTGGCTAGTATTGTGTTCCTCCAAGCTCTATCCATCTATTGCGTATATTGTATAACCCTGCTTCTTTGAATTTTCAATTTCTCCAGTATTGTTTTCGGTACAGTATTCAGACAATTTCAGGTGATATCCATGAGTCCATATGGATAGCCTACTGGGAATTTTCAAAAAGCAAAATTTTAGATTTATTAGTGAAATAAAATATCACCTATTACACAGTTTTGAAGTTTTGCATATAACTCAAAATTTGAGCCTCTAGGAAAGAAACTAAGTACACTAGCGGATTTTATGTACAAAATTCTACAATAATTTATTTTAACTTTTTCATTAACAAACATCCCACACAGCACTAAACGTCTTATAGACGTCATTTTTATATCCAGATTATGTCTGAACGTCTTAAGACATAAATAAGGCATCTTATAGACGTTGTTTTAAAGATGTCCATAAGACGTCTATATACAACGTCTTTAAGATATCTTTTAAAAGTCTACATACTACATTTTATATGAAAATAAATACAGTTGTGAATAATTTAGTTGATAAAAACTAAAAAGCATTTCCTTCCCTATGGATTTTGTCGCAGTTGGGTAATAAATAAGTTTGCAACGTCGCACAGAGCTCAGCTAAATACAAGTTGAGGTTAAAATTTTTGATAGAACGACAAATTTTTAGTAGTCTCACTACGACCTTGGTTAATAGAACTTTTGCATGATCTTTTTTATCAATACTTTAGCGCTTTTTGTCACAGACTGTTTGATGTGCCGATAACAATGACACACATAAATATGATGCCAGCGAAACTATAACTTTAAAAAACCCGCCTTTTTTTCTGTCAACTGTCATTTTTCAGTTTTGTATTTGTCTTTCGTCATGTTGTTATTCATTTTTAATGTTGTTGGGCTGCCGACTGTGAAAATTTAGCTTTTGAAAGAATTTTATTAAAATAGTTGATTTATCTATGTGCCTCTGTAAATCTTTTTTATTCGTGTTTATGTAATACTTAAGGTAAGATCGAGAATCATATGTACTTAGGAAAAACAGTAACGTTATTTATAGGTTGTGTTACAGGAAATTCCCGAATGCTTTACCGCTTATATTTTTATAGTAACTCTATGTTATTAGAAATATGAAATGAAATTTTCAAAAATATTATCTGTGCAAAAAAGGCTTGCACCGCTCATCCAGACCCGGTCCTAAATATTACAAGAAATATTACTAATGAAGTGGAAGGCTAAATGTTTATGGAGTGCTCCACTAATGAAACCTGTAAGATTTAATTTGTTCCTGATGATTGGTTTATATTTAAAGAACATAGAAAATTGAGTTTTGTTAATTACAAGAAGTAATTTTGTTAAAGGTTTTAGAAATTTCAAAACTGGGAGTAGGGGGCATTTATGACTTTGTAAAGCGAGCTTGTAAAATTACCATGTACAGCTGATTAGTACGAAAAGGGAAGAGAAAGTTCTACGATTCCAACTTGGTGAGACTTATTATGAGTAAGTTCTGTCTTTCATTATACATATTAACCTTGAAATAGCATAAGTCACGATTCTATAGTAGAGGAGAATTATAAAAATTCGCAAAAATATCAAATATTTACTCCCACAAATGATAAACTTTATTCTATAAAATTAAAATCAATTTGTTATTAGGATATACAGAGACAACAGAACTGGCAAAAAGTTAGAAAAATGAGGAAATTTCAATCCCAACATGGCTGAAAAGTGCATCAGACCAGATTTGTTATTCGACTAAATAAAAATTCTTGTTTTTAAAACTATTTAAAGATTTGTGTACTTTTTATTTTAATAAACTTTTATTTTGTTGATAGTCTACCTTTTAGAGTTATTATATTGAAGCGATAAACTAAGGCTTAAATTTCATAGGTTCACTTATAGTTCGAACAGTAGTAGTTCTGAAAATATTTGCTCTTCTACCTCACTTCTTAAATTTCAAATTAGAAAAAGTTTACATTATGCTTAAGTTATGAATTTTTTTGTATAAAGAGATTATGTTGAACATATTTTTTAAAGCAAATTATTCATGCTGAACTTGTAGTTATTTAAAATGGTAGTGTATATTTTGCTCTTGATTTTTTCTTAATTAAAGTTATTTCTTGGACTTTTGAATAATCACGGTTTGATTTTTGTAAACAAGACAAACAAAAAAATTAAAGGGACCCTTTTTAATGTACATAATTTTAATGGTGGAATATGTTGGGAAAGGACGTCCATAAGACGTTATAAGCAAATGTCTTAAAGACTTTACCTTTTGTAACATAAGACGTCTATACAACGTCTTATGGATGTCATTCGACTTTAATGGACATCCATAAAACGTCCTGAATCTTGAGATCAAACGTTTTATGGACGTCTTTAAGACGTATTTGTGCTCTTTGGGTAATGTCCATTTCTTTCAATGAATAGACGAACTCTTAAATTTTGTGCTATAGAGCCATACGCTATTCTTATTCCTTCATTGATATCTTCTGGATTCTCAACAGTATATCATAAAAAATATTTTTAATATATCCCCATTAAAAAAATCAGAATTTGTTAGATCTGGAGACCTTCCTAGCCAGTATTGTGTTCCTCCATCTACTATGTATATTGTTTAACCCTGCTTCTTTGAATTTTCAATTTCCTCATTATTGTTTTCGGTGCAATATTCAGACAATTTCAGGTGATATCCACGAGTCCATATTCATAGCCTACTGGGAATTTTCAAAAAGCAAAATTTTAGATTTATTAGTGAAATAAAATATCACCTATTACACAGTTTTGAAGTTT
The DNA here is from genome assembly GCA_034092305.1 of Diaprepes abbreviatus. Taxonomy (NCBI): domain Eukaryota; kingdom Metazoa; phylum Arthropoda; class Insecta; order Coleoptera; family Curculionidae; genus Diaprepes; species Diaprepes abbreviatus. Next base: position 8,171,537 of record JASJET010000303.1, read on the forward strand.
TGTATATAACTCAAAATTTGAGCCTCTAAGAAAGAAACTAAGTAAGCTAGCGGATTTTACGTGCAAAACTCTACAATAATTTATTTTAACTTTTTCATTAACAAATATATTTATTAAAATACAAGGAGGCTTTTATATAGAAACTTTTAACTTCGCCCTGTATCTTAAAGCAGGGATATTTTGTTTATTGTATCTTTTGCTTAACAAAAAAGGAGCAAAAGTGTCGAAAATTGGACACCCTGCACATATTTTATTTTTTTTTTTGGGGAGGGGGGGCGTTGCACCAATGGCCCCTCCCTGCATTCACCATTATAATTAAAGGAAAATAAATTTCGGATTTTCAATGGCCGTAATCGAATGCAAATGTTTCCAAATATACAATCGTTTGTAAGTAAAATCAATAAACTCTGGACAATTTTTTCAGAAAATACAGTTCAAAATTGCATTCTATATACTATACACTATTAACATAATACTTCTTTACCTTAAGTCATTAATTTCTGTCAGTGGCTCATTTAATATTGGTCACAAAAACGAAGAAGCGGCGGAATAAACATCTCGTGCAACTATAAACGATTTTAAACTTTGCCGCTCAATTAACAGGGCAGGGGCTAAAAGTTTAAAAATATTGTTGTCATATTTCACGAGCCCTAAATAGTAATCAGCAGATCGCATTTACAATGGCACGGTGATGCCGACCAACAAGTACTTGATTTCTTGCCGCGAAGATAATTGATGTGGCAACACTCATTCACGGAATGTCCATCTTGAATAGACTTGAAATAAGCATCACGACTGGGTTTTCGTATTATTTGAATATTTTATTGATTTATTATTGATTCATGGATAGATTCTGTGAGTGCACATTTTAATTACTATACTTTCGTTGTATATAGATTTTGTGTTGTTTAAAAAAAGTTTATTATAAATTTTAATTAGTGGTGCACCCACAAAAAAATACTCGGTTGATATTAAAAGAATGAATAAAGATTAACAATGTTTACCTTGGTATTCGGGAACGAAATCCTGAAGTAACCACTTTGGATGCTGCAGAAATATGTGGCACTTTAACGAAAACTTATTCGTCCACATTGTTCAAGGTTTTAAATGATCATTATAAAGAAAACGATCAAGAAAAACAAAGCAGACAAGAGGACGGAAAAAAATAATCTTGGAGGATGACACAAAATACGCCATTCGTCACAAAGTCCATAGTTTCTTTTTCAAAAATGAAATACCAACATTAAAAAAAAGACAGAAATTAATAACGACACACCTTTACCTAAAATGTCATTAAGAGTTTTGAAATAAACTTTAAAATAAATAAATTTTAGATATCTTAAACGGAATCAAAAAAACTTACCAATTGTTAAGAATGAAATTGTTTTATGGAGGCGAAAATATTTGAAAAATACTGGAATTTCGGAATAAGGCAATCCTTATAGAAATAATGGTCATCTTATAATAACAGAGGACTGCCATGAAGGCATGAACATCGATATTTTTAAGCCATGGTTTTCTTCGCTTTTAAATTTTGTGGAATCCGATTCGGTAATTGTAATTGACAATGCTTCGCATCAAAGTCGACGTCAAGAACGAAGTCCAATTTCTGCATCCAAAAAGGCAAAGATATGCCACTTCCTCTTCTAAAAAAACATTGAATTTGAAGAAATAATGCTTAAAGTGCCGTTGCTAGATTTAGTGAGGTTAAATAAATAATATATCAAATATGCTATTGGTAAAATGGTTCGGGAGAACAATATAACAGTGTTGAGACTGTCACCGTATCGTTGTAAACCTAATCCAATCGAATTAGTATGGGTGCAAACAAAGAGTGAACTGGCAAGGGAAAGTAAAATATTCAAATTACTAACGTGATGGTTAGTGATTCAAAAAAAATGTGTCAACCATTTTAAAAAAGAAGAACAAAGAATGTGGGACATTCATGTTGGGGCAGTGGTTGCACCATTAATAATGACCTCTGACGCTGATAGTTACTCAGATTCAGATATGTTTCCTGACAGTAATTTTGTCGACGAATTAATGTAAACTAAGTGACCTACATTACCTATGTCAGACTCTTGAGGATGACACTAAACGCACCCTGATTGTTCCGAAATGAATAAATCAAAAGGAAAATGCACTGGACGCCACTCAGAGGAGCAGCTAAGCAACACATTTTCGATTAATATGCATAAAATATCTTAAGAGCATTTAAAGTGCATATAAAATTCGTTAAAATAACAATCCTGTATTGTAAGCAAAATGTAGGAAAAGTCCGAAATAATGGGTGCACCCAGCGCCTGGGCTAGCTACACTGAGTGAAAACCAAAAGTTTGTCTTAAAACCGGACGGTTCACTGAATAACTTTGGAATGCCAGCAGCTACGGCTAACGGTAGACCAAGGAAAATCGGTAAGACCTTCAGTCCGGTGAGGAGGAGGGTCTCAGTGGATAAGAATCCAACATTACCTTTCAAACTTTGCCTATGCAAGGTTCATCCTCCAGGAAACAAATTTGTAACCGTAGATAAAAATGTGAGGAAATAAATTTAACTTATAGAAAATATTTTCTGAAATGCACACGCCACTGGAATTAATTCCACTGATGGCGTACAATTCGGGGTACCTTATGCGAGCGAAGAGTCACTGACAGAAATTATGGACTTTAGATATAGCTCCTACAATTCTCAAATTTCTTTAATGTTTTTTGTTTTAATACCTAAAATAAAATGTTGAGTAGAACTGTTATTGTTTTATTTTTGAATGATTGTATGCATTCGTCGATTTTGATAATTAGAAATATTTTCCAACCTAAATTTTCTTTAAAGATTATGAAGATAATATTTCAATAAAATTAGCTTGGATCACAAGCATATAATTTATTTTTTTTTAAATTAAAGGAACAGAAGCACTTTGTTGCTCTACTTTGTCCAATAGTGTGTGTACATAGCAAGGTAATTTTTTATTTATAAATTACAAATTTTCTCATTTTTCTATTCGCTTATTATTTTTCTACTCACTAAATTTATTACATACCTACTAATCTACTATAAAAAGTTTTCTACTCTCTTATTAACTACAACTTATTTTCTGACTGTAATACCATAAGTTGTATTATTTAGAGTTAATTTACAACGGAAAATAATGATAAGATGTAACTCGTTCTTTCTGTTATATAAAAAGTAATCTTCTATAGTAATATAGGGGTCAAATTAAAAACAATTTTTGTATCAGAAATGTTGTATTAAAAGGCTAACCCTGCTGTTATTTAATACCTCGAAATAGCTAAAATATATGCCTGTAGTAAGTAGCGTTTTAATAAAAATATAATAATTTAATAAAGAACATATGACGCATTACCGCGATCGATTTTTTGGGAAATAGGCATTAAAGTTGATGGAGGCAATACGGCTAAAATATTTTCAAGATGGTTGCACTTCCGGTTATACCGTGTTGAGTCAAAGATCTTAAATAAGGGTAAAATTTGTGTTTCAACAGAATTCTATGTACTGAGCTCTTCGAGAATCATGTTTGTAGAGCCACTTGTTTGAACGGTGTCATAGAATATGCCGCAAAATATCCCAGACTTGCAACTTTGACACTTTCATCATTGACAATAGGTTTCCTTTTATACATTTTTGCCATAACGGTGCCAACATTTTTTTAAAATAATAATATAGCAGACAAAACGAATGAATTCTGTTCAATTTTTTCCAAAATTGATACTAGGGAATTTTCGGGGTCGTACATAACGGATACAAAATTATTCAATATGACGGATTAGTCTTTTGAATTTGTCCAAAATTGGTATAAGAGGGTTTTTGAAGGTGTAAATTACGAATTTAAAATTATTTGTAAAAAATTCAGTATGGCGGATCCATTATGAGAGACTAAAAATTTAAAATCTCTATGGCGGATTCAATATGATGAATTAAAAGTTGAAAATTTCTTGATTTTGTTCAATATTGGTACTAGGAAGTTTCTGAGAGTGAAAATAACGAATTTAAAATTGCTTTTTAAAAATTCAATATGACAGATGCAATATTGCGGGTTGAAAATTTTACGTTATATACATTTTTTGAGAATTAGTATTAGGTGATTTTTGAAATCGTAGGTTACGAATCTGAAGTTAGTTTTTTACGATTTAATGTGGCAGATACGATATGAAAGACTAATAATTTTACATTTTTCCGAATTTTTGAAGTGTATATTACGGACGTTAAATAAATTTTTTCAAACTCAATATACTAGATAAAATGTCGAACTAAAAAATATACATGTGCTTTTAATATCGGTATTGGGGGTTTTGAGGGCCTAAGTTACGAATTTAAAATTTATTTAGATGCAATATGGGGGGTTGAATATTTTACGTTATTCAAATTTTTGAAAATTGGTATTAGGTGATTTTTGGAATCGTAGGTTACAAATCTGAAGTTAGTTTTTTATAATTTAATCTGGCAGATAAGATATGGGAGACTAAAAATTTAAATTTTTCCGAATTTTTGAAGTGTGTATTACGGATGTTAAATAAATTTTTTCAAACTCAATATACTAGATAAAATGTCGAACTAAAAAATATATATGTGCTTTTAATATCGGTATTGGGGGTTTCGAGGGCCTAAGTTACGAATTTAAAATTTATTTCTTAAAATTGTAGGTAGCAGATTATATTTAATGTTATTTTGGTACAATTTTATTGAAAACTGGCATTAGAAGAATTCTCATAATTAAAGGATTTTTGTCGTTCATTTTCACGTGGTCTACGACTTTGGATAAAATGGGTACTTTTTTGCGACTTTAAAAAGTTAATTCAGAACTAAAAACCGAAAAATAAATTTTTTATAAAAAAATTTAACCGTCTTCCCAAAACGCGCTAAAAAGTGAAAAACAACAATATAAATTTTTATATGAAATTGAAACTTTTAAAGTGGGCACTAGATTATTATTAAATAAATTGATACAAGCTACAGCAATAAAGCCATCAGCAATAAAGTATTTTCCAATCTTATCATGTGAATCGCATTTTGTCAAGTATTAATATGGCGCCGAGTTCAAGAAATCAATTTCCTAAAAAAATTTATATTGCCATTTTTCGTTTTTAACGCTATTTTAGAGATCGGTTCGATTTACTTATAAAACGTTTATTGCTTATTATTTTCTTGTTTGTTACTATATTTATACACTATCAAAAAACCTTTACCTATTTTTAAATGAATATCTATTAAGAAATATTTTAATATTTATCGTTTCCTTATATTTCTCATCTTCTTTAATACAAACTATGCCTATAGAAATTACTTATGACTCATACACTTACAAAAAGTTAAGGTTAAGCTTCTTTTATTTGCCTATAATTACAAAGCACACCATGCAACCTCATAAAAGCTCTCTCAGGTGCACTTTATGAATCATCCGGAATGGTAGGTATAAAAAGCTACCAATCATTTTCCACACCAATAAATTAACGTATTCGAATGAGTAGTCGAGAAGAAATGACTCATTCAATGTAAACTGTTGAGAGCTTTAACACTTGGGTATTACTAAGTGTAAATTGTTTTCTTAGTTTGGCATGATTTGAAGATTGATAATACTGATTGTTTGAAATTGGCAATAGAAACATTGTTTCCAAATAAATAATATGTTAAGGAATGACATATCTTAAAAAGTTTGCGGTGGATTCTTGACAAAAATTATTATTTCTTTTAATGCTTATAAACAAAATACAATGGTAAAATTTTTTGTCCACAACAGTGCCCGAGGGTGACGGTAACTATCTATTATGTTACCTTTAACGATGAAATGCATGAAATCGTCGCAAACAATTTCTAAAGCAATTTGAAAACATGCATGTTGTTCAGTATGTAATCGCAGCTTATTGCCAAATATATTTGTATATGTCTGTCATAGCCCTTTTAATTATTCCTCATTGTTCGGTAAAAAATATTAAATCTTCCCTTTGTCTTGTATGAAATATTACAAACAAGCAGTGAACTTTTTATATAATGTATGGATATCTCCGATAATATTGCTACCACCAGATATACACGGTGTCCGAAAATTAAAAATGTAGATCGAAAACACTAAAAAAATTAAAATTTGACTTGTTTGGGATAATGCCATAAAAAGTAAGAAGCAAATGTAAAAAAAGCTTTATAAAAAAATGCATTTTTCAAATGTTGATTATGTTTTCATAAAAAATCCTTTTCTTTTATTACCAAATAAGCAAAAATGGAAAATTTTACGTATTTTCGGAACATACCTATTCCTCTCACCAATGTCAAGGTTTTATTTCTAATTATTTATTGTCAATATCCCTATATAAGCATTTACCATATACGATATAAAAATTTATATATATATATATATATATATATATATATATATATATATATATATATATATATATATATATACAAATATATATATATATATATATATATATATATATATATATATATATATATATATATATATATATATATATATACATAAATGTGCATAAAAAAGGCCCAAAAATTATACAGGGTGTCTCAAAAGAGAGTTCACATTTAAAAATCGATTTAAAAAAAAGTCAGGACTTTATTGAAAAAATGTTTATTACATATTAAAATACATTGTTTGGGAATTTATTTTTTAAAAATGATATCGTCCAAATGTAATCCGTTGCGCTCACGGCATTCATTTAATCGAGCACTAAAATTGCCCATGACGGCTCGGCAGGTATTCTCCGTGATGTCTGCCATTTCGTAGCGGATATTTTCTTTTAATTGTGCCAGGGAAGTCGGTTTGTTGGCGTAAACTTTTGATTTGACATAACCCCATAGGAAAAAGTCCATAGATGATAAATCAGGACTGCGTGGAGGCCAACTTATGTCATCTTTCTTTGAGATCAATTTGCCAGGAAAAATTTCACGCACTTGTGGCAGAGACATGTTGGATGTGTGTGAAGTTGCTCCGTCTTGCTGGAACCATGTTCTTTGGTTATAGCCAGGAAAATTTTGCAGTTCAGGCACGAATAAGTCGTCTAACATCTCTACATACTGCTCTGAAGTCACTGTTACTGTGCGTCCCCTTTCATCTTCAAAAAATTACGGGCCGATAATTCCTCGCGCCGACATCGCAGCCCATACAGTCACTTTCGGCGAATGTAGAGGTTTCTGCTGTTTGTGTTTTGGATTGTTTGCACTCCAATAACGGCAATTTTGCTTGTTTACATGATCATTAAGATGAAAATGGGCTTCATCCGAAAAGAAGATGTTGGTAAACGATGAAAAGCGTTCAGTCATCTGGTTTACGAAGTCAAGCCTCTGACCAGCATCCTGAGGCTTCAATTCTTGCACCAACTGAATTTTATAGGGGTTCAGCATTAAATCTTTGTGTAAAATGCGGAATAATGATGACCTATGCACATTTAAAGCAACAGCACGCTTACGAATCGAAACGTTTGGGTCGTCACGAACAGACTGAGTAACACTCTCTACGTTTTCGACCGTTCTCGAAGACCTCGGACGCCCGAGATTTTGGTTTATCTAGTGTTGAACCGATCTCTTCAAACTTCTGGACCCATTTTTCAATAAGCCGAGCGCTTGGCGCATCATTTAAGTGACGAATATGTCAAAAATTGCAGAATTTTCTACGCGCTACAGTCGCCGAATTACCATTTTTGTAAAACTCACGTACGCACAAAGCACGGTCCGCTCCCGAGAAACGCTCCATAGCGACTAAGTTCCCAAGAGCCAGGCTACCGATTGACATACCCCCCGCGCCGCTCGGAATAGTTGCGTTCACGCAATAAGCAAAACAATTGTGTACTTTCTTTTGAGACACCCTGTATATTTGCGATGCCTTTTATTAGAAATCATAGGTTACAGTAACCATTTCCATTCGTATAAAGTGAAGAAAAGTAACGAAATTAAATTGTTAAATTTGTATGATGTTGAGTCTGACATGCCAACAGCTTATCGATTTAATAAAGACGACATGTATATATCCAATAAATGGGTAAATAAATTGATTTATCGTTCAGTTGAGTGAATTCATTTTGAATCCTATTAATAAAAAACAACTTCGTTACCACACACCCTGTATGAGAAATTATTGGATATATAATTTTCATTTTTTCTATGTTGCATTAGTTATAAGGAATTTTTCAAATAAGGAATCTAATCAAAAAATTTCTTGTATACTTATATCTGCAAAAATATGTGTGCCTCTATATGATCTTACATTTTGTTATTTTAAAAATTACATTCGTTCAAAATTATTAGCTATTTTGTATAATAAATACTATTTTTAGGCTGTATTTTCACGAGTAACTTTGTTAAAAATATTTTTGGGAAATGTTGGATTTTAGATATTTTATTATTTCTAGGCTTTTAAATGACCTGGATGCTTTCTAAAGATTTCCAAACCAAAAAAGAAAATAAAACAACCCTATAAAGTTCTTAGGGTAGTCTAATTTTTTTTTCTACAGAATATTTAATTTTGTATATGACAATAACATTAGTCGACTTGGTATGGTATAAATTAAGATCTTTTAAAATGACAAGCAAAATCTTTGACAATTGTTATAAAAAATTGTATTGTAAGTTGCTTGTATTTTTTGTGTTGTTAGCAACTTATTTATTTAAATCTTTGTTAAAAAAAATCTAAATAATTGTGATAATCTGTTTTTTATTTTACCTATACCTAACTGATATTTTTGATTCGGTCTAGATGAACCTGCTAGTTTAGGAAGAAAAAACATTTTTCGATTAAATCTGATTATCATATTTCATTATGTCTTTAATTTAAAATTGAATTTAAATTGACTTTTTCTTGTAACATTCTGAATTAACTGATGAAAATGTGTTGTATAACATATAATAAATATCTTTAATATTATAACAACCCAGTAATATTATAAAATATTCATATTTGACTTAATATTTTTGTGATTCTTTTAGAAGAGATATTTTTTATTTTTAGACTACCACATTCTTACATAATTTAAATCAAATTAATTGTGACTATATTTACTCCAAATTTGTTTGGTTTTAGAATATGTAACCTTAATATAAAATTTTTTAATAGAGTGATCTAATTTTCACTTGTAATTTGTAGTAGCTCTAATTTTTAAATGGACCAAAATGTATTTTAAGTTAGAAAATATATTTACTTGACTATTTTCTTTTATTTGAATGAACTTTTTTTTTGTGTGTAGTTGAATATAAATTAGTGTACTTATTCTTGGTGTACGAACTTCAAACGAATTAGAGAACTGCAGTGTTAAATAATACATAAAATTATATATATATATATATATATATATATATATATATATATATATATATATATCTCTTTAATAAAAAATTCAAGTTTTAACCAGATAGGCTCCTAATACCAGCTATCCGATAAAGCTGAATATCGGATATCCGATACTAGGTAATCTACTTTACACAGTAAATTTAAAAAAATTACAATAGTTTTTTTAAAAGTCTCATTAAATTAAACACAAAACATAACTTATGTGTTTAAGAAACTTTTAAAATATAAATGTAATAGTAATTAACTGATGTATTTAACATTTCACAGTTTTTAACATTTTAATATTTTTTTTTTCAAAAAATAATACTTAGACTAGCTTAACAAATTCTTGTAATGTAATATTAATTAACAGAGGTATTTAACATTTCACAGATTTTAACATTTTAATATTTTTTCAAAAAAAAAAACTAATTTAACAAATTTTTATAAATTTCCTCGTATTAATTGGAATAAAAAAAACTAACAAGTAATTATTTCATCCTAAATCAGTCTCCACTTAGTCTTCAGCTTTTAATTAATCCATGTATGCAGGCATCACAAATAAAATCAACTATGTTACTATAATCGATTTCGTGACACCACTGGTAATAAGCTATGCATCATATTCAATTTTCTCCACGTGTAACATTCAACATCTGCATCACTGCCGCTATCTCCATCACTCTCTAAAATCATTTCAGTATCAGATTTAATAGTTCTATGCTCATTTCATTTAGCTTTTTTCGCCCATTTTTCTTTGATTTGTTTATCTAACTTCGCTATTTTCTGTTTTATCCGACATTTTTTTTCTTTATAATTGTATGTTCAAGCTTATTTTTCTATGAAGATGCAGTAACGACCATAGGTTTTGTTTGTCTACTATTTTCTTTGCTTGTTTTTTTGCCAATGGATGGAGTAGGGTTAATCATTTCAGGAGATACCAATAATTATTAACTCAGTGTATTACTTTTTGGAGTTGAAAAAGCTGTTACATAAGGTGCTTCTTCTCCAGATGTTGATGGTAAAGGGATTAAAGATCTATTCATCGTTAAGGGGTAGTTTGAATTTTATACAATAGATTCATATATTTCATTATCTGTTTCCTCCTCTATGTATTATTGAGTTCTTAACTATCTACTGCAAAGTTACAATCTCTAAATACATGAAAATGTATACAGGGATAAATTCCACATTTCTGGAATGCTTTTACGGTAATCTCCTGCAATACCTTCAGTTCGTAAATTCGGTTTTCCTGCTAATTCAGACATCTGATATGCTCTGTCTGGGTGAGTTCAAAGCCACGTCTCTATATCTTAAGCATAATATGTTTTGAAACGTGCCATAAATCCCACGTCCAGCGGTTGTAGTTATGAAAACGATGCGGGTTATATAAATGAAAATAACGTCATTTTCTCTTGCTATTATAATTAACCCTAAATTTCTCGTATGTGAAAAATGCCCATCTAATAGTAACAAAACAGGTTTTTCCTTATTTGGCTTAACCTAATTAATAAAGTGTTTAAACCATTTAGTAAATAAATCCAACTGATTCCAGCCCAATTTATGAGCTGCGAATATGAAAACCTGGTGGTGCTCTGTCTTCCAATCCCTTTTTCATATTTACTAGTGGAAACACAAACAGCGGTGGCACATACAGTCCAGCAGCATTAGCACAAAAGACTAACGTTACAAGGCTACCCCTTTCTGCAGAACTTTTTTTGCCAACCTGCTTCTGACTTTTCATACATAGAATTGTAGTCATTTCGACTTTAAATATTCGGGTAGGATGATGTTTTATTACAATATATTAACAAAATATGAAACTCCTTCTTTAGTAAATTCTTGAGCGCGAAGGGTTGTAGAGGCTTCAGGTGTGTGGAATGACATCAGTGGATGTATTTTTTTTTTAAATTGACAATCACTTTTTACCAGCTCGTGCATTATCAGAAAACTGATGAGGACTATTGTTGCTTATTGATATTACTCTAATATCTGACGCGTGTAAACCAGAATATGCATTGATCATATCTATACAGTATTTTACTAACTCATCTTCAATTCCTTGACGGAAGGTAGATTTTCGACCGAGCTTACCTTGCAATGGCTCACCTATACCTGTTTTCTTTTGATATAGTCTTGTAGTCTTCCAAAGTACTTTTAGGAACACCAAATGTTTTTGATGCTTTAAAATATCTCATCTCCTTATTTTTCACAGCGAAATAAGCCCTTTCCATGGCATCTGGGCATCACGTTTTTCTTTGCTTATTAGAAGCCATTTAAAATGTATTAATTTGAAGCAATCTGTCTTACAAAACATGACTCCTAAAATCAGATATCGGATATTGAGCAATACTGTATCTAATAAAGGGTGTTTTTTTTTTATAGAGGTATATAACTTTAAGTTGGCAACACTTTTTTAACTGGCGGCCATTTTGTCAGCTGTCAAGTGATTTATGTTTAGTTTGGTTTGGCATTTCAACATGAATAGACTGACACCTGAACAACGCTTCCAAATTGTGCAAATTTATTTTGAAAATCATGGTTCTGTTCGAAATACGTATCGCGCACTACGTCCATTTTACGGTCAACATATTCGTCCATCAGAGCAATTAATTCGATTAACTATGGAACGTTTTCGCACCACGTTTACTCTAAATGATAATACGCATCCACAGAGACATCGTACAGTGCGTACAGAAGAAGTCATTGCTGCTGTAGAGCGTAGCGTAGAAGAAGACCCTAATCAGTCTATCCGCCATCGTGCACAGGAATTGGATACGTCTCCATTCACTTTATGGAAGATTTTGCGGAAAGATCTTGGTTTGCGTGCTTACAGAATCCAACTCGTGCAAGAATTGAAGCCATACGATTACCTAGTAAGGCGTAGATTCGGTGAATGGGCCCAAAACAAGATTTCCGTTGATCCCGATTTTCATAAGCGAATTTTGTTTAGCGATGAAGCTCACTTTTGTTTGAATGGATACATCAATAAACAAAACTGCCGTATTTGGAGTAATGATAATCCTCAAGTGTATGTTGAGACACCGTTACATCCAGAAAAACTGATTGTTTGGTGTGCTTTATGGGCTGGTGGAATCATTGGTCCATACTTCTTTAAAAACGATGCTGGTCAGAACGTTACAGTTAATGGTGACCGCTATAGAGCCATGATTACTGACTTTTTCGTTCATCAATTGAACAACCATGATGTGCAGGAGCTGTGGTTTCAACAAGACGGCGCAACATGTCACACAGCTCGGGCCACAATTGGTTTATTCAAGGAAACGTTTGGTAACCGCACAGTTTCACGTTTCGGACCCGTGAATTGGCCAAGATCGTGCGACTTAACGCCGCTAGACTATTTTCTGTGGGGATATGTGAAGTCGCTAGTCTACGCCGATAAGCCCGAAACGATTGATCAGTTAGAGGACAACATTCGCCACGTTATTGCCGATATACGGCCACAAATGTTGGAAAAAGTCATCGAAAATTGGACTTTCAGATTAGACTACGTCCGAGCCAGCCGTGGCGGTCATATGCCAGAAGTCATATTTAAATTATAATGCCAGAAGGTTATCTTTCGAATAAAGTAAATTTCATGTTAATTTAAAAAATTCATCTTCGTTTTATTCCATTTAAAAGTTCTATAGCTCTATAAAAAACACCCTTTATTAAGAATTCACGCACATAAATATACAAAACTCGATTTTACAATGAAGATATAATATCATTAAGCACTTATTTTTTTAAAGATCAAACGCGTAGCAATTTCTCAACATTTTGACAGATGGGTCGATGAATTCACTGCAATGATTCCATTTGGTTACGTAATTATAGTAACTAGGCTGCTAGATAGATGACGTTACTTTGTATAGAAGATATTGATATATCCGAAATTAACCAATTATCCAATATTCTGATCCCTTCCCCTTATACAACAAAAATACGTGATGATGTTTTTGTTATCTGGCCCGTGTTCTCTTGTATAATTTAGCCATCCAGTTATCAAAGCGTAAATGTATGTATTTCGATGAAAACTAACATAGATGTATAATTTTCTATAATTTATGCATAGTTCATGATGACCATTTTTCTTTACAAAAAGTAAATTACTTTATAAGTGGAGATGCACTGTCAAAAACAACCTAAAATTCAATACAAATTTAATTTCCATTCTAAATTAAATTTAATGATTTTGTACCAAAAATCGTGAATAATTTACATTTACTTTTAATTTTAAGCAATTCATTAAAATATCATTGGATTAAATGATATCTTAAATTTCTGAAAAGATATTTCAGCTTCTGTATATTAAAATTAACTTACTTATACCCTAATACTAAAAAAATTTATATTATTATTCAATATTCGATAGCGTACGTTGAATTACATTCCGGGAGATGGAGCAACTTGTATTAAACTTTTTATTTAGTATTATATAAGTTGCTTGAAGGAGTCAATTTTCTTATGGTGAAGTGTACATGTCTGCCCTGTACTGATAGAAACCAATGAGCTCGAAACCGTTCTACAGATGGTACACTACCTGTGGGAAAAATTTCCATTTTTCCTGCTGGTTTCAGAATTTTTTGAACTAATATTAATGTTTGGTACATTAAATATGTCATAACATATCTCAAATTTAATGAACACTGGATTTATACTTAACGTACATACGTCACCTTAAAAAGTAGTTATTAAACCTTAAATTTAATGCATGGAATAAATTAATTTAGATTAATGTAAATTTTTAAATTTAATGCATTACTTTAAATGTATTTAATAAACGTTTGTGAAATTTGCTGCCAGCACATTTACATTAAATTTAATGCATTTCCTTTTTACAATGTAGTTAATTAACATGATTGTATGTTTGGGTAAAAAGTTACGATTTGACTTTAGCTAGATTGATTTACGTTTTCTTCGAAAAATTTAATATAAGAAATTAATGACTATGAATCTATTTGTGCTATCAAGTATATTTTGCGACACTTATTTTTTGATAGTATTTAATTAAAAATTTTTTAAGATGATTCAACATGACAAATCGAAATTTGTCTTTCGCCGAATATCGACTAAAATTGGTAACTAGTCACCATTTACGGGTGTGGATCATTTTTTTTACAAAATGACGAAGTAAGATTTTACAGGCCTATCAGATCTTTGTCTTTCGGTTTCAAGGATATAGACTAAAAAACTAGCTTTTGAAATGTTGAAAATTATAAGAAAACACGAAGAAAGGACATAAAAACCTCCAAGACGACTTATATGTTTTTGTCTTTTTAGGAAATTTTCATATTTCGTTTCGGGCTTGATTGAAATAAAATACGTTCGGTTTTAACGATCAAAGGAACAGCATAAAAACGTGAACTTTATAAAATTGTTCTCCTGAGAAAAGTGACTGATCGGTTCAGGAGGTACGAGTAAATTGAAAAGATAGCAGGAGGGAAATAAAACTTGTGTGTGGGATGGAAAATAAGGTTTTTACAGAGTATAAGGATCGTAAAGAGGGTTTAAATAATCGGCTATGCTACAGGGGAAATATTTTGTTTTATAAAAGATGATTGATATAAAAGCATAAAATCTTGTCATAGAAAAAAATATGTATCTTTTCGTGGGGTGGGTTGAAATATTTATTTGGGATATTAGGTGGAATTCTGTAACACAAATAAGGAAAAGAAATGTAAGAAAAGAGAAACAAAAAATATATTTTTCTCTTTGAATGTTAACATTCTTTAACAAACTTCGTTTCATATTATTGTTTCGGATATATTCACATATTTTATACTATTAATTTAGTCCTGGCGTCCAGTGGGGTTTCATAGCCGATGAAAAGACATAGCTCCACCAAAGTTTTTTATATGTACTTCGATTACTTGATGATGAATACCGATGGTGGATTTTCGAAAAAATGTTCAGATACTGTGTTATAAACAAAAAAAAATCATTAATTAAATAAATTGGCTAATTCTAAGCAAAAAGTGTCTCCTATGATTTTTGTATCTGATGCATAGTTTTTGAGTTAAATATCGTTAAATATTTGAAAAATGACATTTTTGGTAACATTTTAAATAAATAATTTTTGATTAAATGGGTATTTTTGAATTCTGCGACCAGCAATTCATAGTTGAATTCAAGAAATACAAGTTGGGATTATATTTTGTTAATCGCTTTTTAAACTATAAATAAATAGCGTTTATAACGGACGCGCCGCCTGAATGTAGGGAAGTGGAAGTCTACTTCCAGGCTTTCACCTAGTGCATATAATCCATTATAGCTTTCGCTAATTGGTGCATTAATCCTATCTAACAAATATATATATATATATATATATATATATATATATATATATATATATATATATATATATTTAAATGAATAAAAAGAGTGTGAATGCTTTTAAAAAAGCTAATAATGAAGTGTTATACATCGTCGTTTGTCCCATTAAAACAATCACTCATAAGACACAAAAGAGCGTGAAGTGGAAAAATTAGTGCAAAAATACCGTGAACTGTGATAAAGAAACACTAATGTTTGAAATATAAGAAGAATGTCTTAGTTTTAAGAGTTATTAAAGAAATTATGTACAAATTAAAACTATATTTTATATAAAACTATAGAATGTAATATAAATTTAATTAGTTTAGAGGCTGAATTTAAACATATTTTAAGCAATTTTGGCACTAATATATTAACATAATTTGATTCAAATTATCATAAATTTTAAGGTGCAAAGTGTTAATTTTTGTCAATTTTAATATATAAATAATGTGCCAAAGTGGCTTTTATATACATCAAAATGTCGAGAAAACTCTAAAGTTTATTTATTGCAAGGTCAATTATGCTCAATATTCAGATTTATGTCAATATATTAATAAAAACATTAACGTTCCAGTCAAAATTGGCAAAATTCAAAGGCCATCATAAAATTAAATGTTTCGAGGAAGATTTATCAAGTTGCCAGGTGTCAAAAAATCTGACCAATCATAATGTAGAAATTTCGTATGTTTTGGCTGATTATAAAAAGCCAAGGCGTAGGAATTTCGACAGAGTTGAATTTATCAATTTGCCAGACACACTGCGTTTTTCGAGCTCCCGAAAATATACATAAATTTTCAACTGTTTAAAAAAAAAACAGAAGTTTTCCTATATAACAAGAACACAAAAGTTAAATGTTTTGGTTTTAAAAGAGGTTATGTGTTTTGTTGTTGTCAAGTAAAAATAATTTAATAATTTATTTAAAGAAATTAGTAAAAGTTTATAAGTTTTGTCCTGTAAAATAACTGTGCAACTCTCAGACAACAACAAATACGATAATATTGTTATAAGAAGAATATGGAAAAATTAATTTGAATTGAACCAAGAAGAACATAGCTGAACGAGATTTTGGAAAGTATTTTTGTCAATTCCTTACTTTATAGGAAACGACAACTAAAATATTTTTGGATATTTGGAGGATTTTTAAAGAAGAAAATAAATAAAATTACTGGAATTGTGTTTATTAATATAATGGGACAAATAAAAGAAAACATAACAAGGTATTTATATTAGATAAGGCAGCAGAAATCTTTAATTTTTCGTAACATTGAAGATTAGCATCCAATATTAACCTAACTTTTCTTAAAATTAAAATAATAAAATTAATAAATTATAGTTTGCAATACTAACTTGTTAGAATATAATAATAATATTTATTATCATAAATATTAGGTGCGAAATTATATTAACTACTTCAATCACAACACAGCATACGATAATTTGTTTAAAATAATATTATTTCTAACAAATAAACGACGCTTTCCATATAAGACTGCACTACAGCCATGTAGTAGTCGATTACGAAATTAAACGTTGCCAATTTGTGATCCAGGTTGTTGAAAGTCAATGCATGGTAGATAAAAGTAACTAATAAGTAATATTGATTAGAAATAGAGTTGGAAGAAAAATAAAAGTATTGAGCATTAAATTCCATCTAGTAATAACTAATAATATTGTGCCGTTTTTTTTTATTGTTAAATAAAATTTATATTTTGTATTTTATTCGTTCTATTGATTGTCTGATTGATATCTTATAAACCACTGAACTCACCTGAGTTCAGGTAAGAACACATCTATATCTATATAGAAAATTTGAAAATTGAAAATACTTCAAATTGGTAAAGAATAGTTATAATTTATTATAATTATTTTTTACCTGGGTCAACAAATAAATATTAATATTTTAATAAAATTTACGGGCATCTTTGTGGTTATATATATATATATATATATATATATATATATATATATATATATATATATATATATATATATATATATATATATATATATATTGTGTTTCAGTCTTGTAGGTGATATTTTGTTCAAGTCAGTATAAAAATTTTCCTAAATAGATTGACTGTTATAATAAGGAGAATTTTGTATTATTTTGAGCTACACATTGTATATTTTGATGAAACTATCGAAACGTCAATTATAGGAAATGTTACCTGTAGAAAATACAATACTGCTTTTACGTTTGAAAATTGAAAATACTTCAAATTGGTAAAGAATAGTTATAATTTATTATAATTATTTTTTACCTGGGTCAACAAATAAATATTAATATTTTAATAAAATTTACGGGCATCTTTGTGGTTTTATATATATATATATATATATATATATATATATATATATATATATATATATATATATATATATATATGTATATATATATATATATATATATATATATATATATATATATATATGTATATATATATATATATATATATATATATATATATATATATGTATATATATATATATATATATATATATATATATATATATATTGTGTTTCAGTCTTGTAGGTGATATTTTGTTCAAGTCAGTATAAAAATTTTCCTAAATAGATTGACTGTTATAATAAGGAGAATTTTGTATTATTTTGAGCTACACATTGTATATTTTGATGAAACTATCGAAACGTCAATTATAGGAAATGTTACCTGTAGAAAATACAATACTGCTTTTACGTTTTACTTCCATTTTGAAACAACTACAATACCAAAAAAAATAAACAAATAAAAATTATATAATAAAAAGCCACGAAATATATATATATATATATATATATATATATATATATATATATATATATATATATATATATATATATATATATAAATAAGTAGATAAGTTTTTATCCGTGTAATTTAAAATAAAATAGAATAAAATATTGACGAAGCGGACGTGAAAATTTGTCAATCTACATGATTCTCGTGTTAAAAAGTGCGGAGCACTCCAAAATATGGAAAAACTCCGGGTCCGACAAATGGCGACAGCGCTGTTTTGACCTAATATGGGACTCGTCAGACCACCGCATTCGGTACAAACCATCATCTCGCCTTTGCATCGTATAAAGCTGAATTTAGAATCAAAAAACAGCAAACAAGACGACAAAGGCGACATCTCGATGGTCCACTTGATAATACAAGAACCACACAGATTAACAAAGTTTGTAAAAGAACCGTCATATGGTGGTGCGACGGTGAATTAAAACAGAAATATGTAAAATCGAGTACACGAAACGCGCTGCCCAAAGGATAGGGTTCGCATTTTTCGGTACTGGCAAGCAAGCCTACCGCTTATTTTAGCAGCCAAAGCTACGTGCCGCACCAAACGATCCCACCATGAGAGCATCGTTTAGCGTGTTTCAAAGCCAAACAAGTACATAAATAAGTAGATAAGTTTTTGTCCGTGTAATTTAAAATAAAATAGAATAAAATATTGGCGAAGCGGACGTGAAAATTTGTCAATCTACATGATTCTCGTGTTAAAAAGTGCGGAACACTCCAAAATATGGAAAAACTCTGGGTCCGACAGATGGCGTTAGCGCTGTTTCGTCCTAATATGAGACTCGTCAGGCCACCGCATTCGGTACAAACCATCATCTCGCCTTTGCATCGTATAAAGCTGAATTTAGAATCAAAAAACAGCAAACAAGATGACAAAGGCGACATATTTTACAAACTTTGTTAATCTGTGTGGTTCTTGTATTATCAAGTGCCGCCTTTGTCGTTTTGTTTGCTGTTTTTTGATTCTAAATTTAGCTTTATACGATGCAAAGGCGAGATGATGGTTTGTACCGAATGCGGTGGCCTGACGAGTCCCATATTAGGACGCAACAGCGCTGTCGCCATCTGTCGGACCCGGAGTTTTTCCATATTTTGGAGTGCTCCGCACTTTTTAACACGAGAATCATGTAGATTGACAAATTTTCACGTCCGCTTCGCCAATATTTTATTCTATTTTATATATATATATATATATATATATATATATATATATATATATATATATATATATATCTTTTTTGTCTTTTCTTGGGTTCAGGTTCTTTATTCAATAAAAAATTCAAACTGATGTTTCGCCCTCTATTTCAGGCATTTTCAAAATTTTTTGTTTTTTTATTTATTTCTCTTGCTAAATTTTTTTTTATATAATTAAAAATATTCATATAAGAACATATCTATAATTTAAAAAACAAACAAATACTTTAAAACACTATTCAAATTAAAAAAAAAAAATAGTTAATTTTATAAAGTACACACTTTGACATTTTCTTTATTAATTAATAATGAAATGCAACTTTTACGTCATCTATTTAGGTACTGGGGTTACATGGAATGCGAATGTATTTTATTTTTTATATTTTACAATGCACCAAAAAAGCCGAAAAAACGCATACATTAAATTTTATGTTTAAGAGGATATTCAATTTTTGATGTTTATGAACAGGCTCGAATACTTAATATTTTTGTTTAAATTAGACTGGTGTAAATGTGTGTGTGACTTAAATTTCTTATATCCGTTTTGTTGTAAACAGTGTTTTTATCTTTTTTTATTTCTATGATTTCTTTTATCTGCAATTTTTAGTAATTCATATCTTTGTTTCTAATTATAATACTATTGTAATCAAAAGTGTGTTTTTTATCCTGTGTGTGTTTTTTAACGCTTTTCGTATATTTATGGACATTCAATCTGTTCTTTAATAATTGGCTCGTAATGCATATATATTTTTTGGGATATTTTGTGCAAGGTATCGAATATACTATATTTGATTTATTTATGAGAGGAGTTTTACTTTTTAAAATGAGTGAATAGTGTCTTTAATTTAATATGAGACCTGTAGCATACGATAATATCATGCTTTTTAAAAATGTGTTTTATTTTTTCTGACAGCTCACTGGCATAAGGTAATGCTATATATTTTCGCTGTTTATGTTCTATGATTCTTGTTATTATGTTATTATAAAATGTTTGTGTTCGTTTATTAATTATTTCGGTGAAAAAAAATATATTAAAATTCAGTTTTTCTAAAACATTTTCCTCTAAATATTTCATTACTAACTAAGCAATGGCAGATGAAATTGGTGATCCCCTAGCACATCCATCCAGTTGTTTACAAAGGGTATTTTCGTATTGAAAGTAATTTGTGTAATATATATATATATATATATATATATATATATATATATATATATATATATATATATATATATATATATATATATATATATATACAGGGTGATTCAAAAATCGATCACGAAACTTAAGGGGGTGATTCTACTTGACAAAATAAGGGTAGAGCTTCATATAATTTTTTTTCAAAATGTCATTCGTTTTCGAGTTACAAGCCGTCCAAGTTCAAGTTTTTATTTTTTGTTTTTTGAATTACTCGCTTACAGGAAAACCGATTTGACTAATATTTGAAAGATAGGCTAAGTCTTCTGCGCTTCATCATTTTAGTAACAATTCACATTGATTGTTTGCCGCTAGAGGGCACTTTACCTACATTGAAAATTGTTTTTTTGTCATAATTTTTTAGTGTTGACAGCTACAGTAGTTTTTGGCATAATTTCTGAAAGACTGATGCCAGGCCTTTAAAAAAGGTGCTCTTTATTTACATCGCTAAACCCAACGGTTTAGACGTAAATCACCCTTAAAAATTAAGTGGTAAATTTACTTTTCTCATTTCATTACCACCAGCTACCAGGTAAATAGCTATCAAAGTATACTAGAGCTGTCAGTTTAACATCAAATAAATTCGCTTTTTAAACTATTTAATTTATAATCTTAAAATAACTAATAATGGCTAATCAGTAAATATTCATATTATGGATTATTGCGATATACATTTAATTGATAAAAATTAATGAAACAGTACTAAACAAACTAAAAAAGATTCTCAAAATGTCCCCCATTTTCTTCCATACATTTCCTAACACTCTTCAAAAAATGTCGCCTAACTCGATGAAAAATTCCTGGTGTTTCTTTAATAATTTGGCACTTTTCGATTATCCTGAAGCGAAGATCCTCGACGTTGATTACTGGAATATCGTACACCAATTGTTTTAAATGACCCCAAAAGAAAAAATCCATAGGATTAAGGTCTGGTGACCTCGCTGCCCGTGCCAATGGTCCACTTCGTCCTATCCATCGCTCGGGATACGTTGCATTCAAATACTGTCGGACACGTATACTAAAGTGGGGCGGAGCTCCGTCTTGGAGGATCCACATGTTGGCCCTTACTTCCAATGGCACATCTTCCAGATACAATGGGAGACGATTTTGGATAAAATCTAAGTATACGTCACCAGTTAATGGGCCATCAAAGAAATGAGGACCAATAAGGTAATCTCCTATTATCCCTGCCCACACATTTAGTGAAAATCTACGCTGATGTTTCGTTTCTACCACATTGTTTGGGTTCTCGTAAGCATATGTGTGGATGTTGTGTAGATTTGTTATGCCATCACGAGTGAAACCAGCTTCGTCAGTGAATAATATGGCGCCAATTAATCGATTATCGTGTTCATACTTAGCTAGGATCTGATTGCACATTTCCAACCGTCTCGGCCGATCATCGTCATAAAGAGCCTGCACCTTTTTTGAATGAAACGGGTAGAGTTGTTCTTCTCTTAGTATCCTCCATGAACTAGCCTGACAGAGCCGCACTTCATTCCCAATTTTTCTAGTACTAATACCTGGATTATCTCCAATAATTTCAAGCACTCTTTCTTCTTGTTGCACGTTTCTAGCAGTTCTAGGTCTTCCCCTATTTCCATTATAACTTTTAAAGGAACCACATTCCGCAAGCCTCCTGTGCACACTGGAAAATGTTTGAGCATGAGGGATATTTCTTTCCGGATAACTCTCCATATAATATCTTCTTGCCAACTCTGCATTACCATTTGTTTTTCCATAACAAAAATGGATATCACAATATTCGATATTTGAATATTGGTGATTAGCCATTATTAGTTATTTTAAGATTATAAATTAAATAGTTTAAAAAGCGAATTTATTTGATGTTAAACTGACAGCTCTAGTATACTTTGATAGCTATTTACCTGGTAGCTGGTGGTAATGAAATGAGAAAAGTAAATTTACCACTTAATTTTTAAGGGTGATTTACGTCTAAACCGTTGGGTTTAGCGATGTAAATAAAGAGCACCTTTTTTAAAGGCCTGGCATCAGTCTTTCAGAAATTATGCCAAAAACTACTGTAGCTGTCAACACTAAAAAATTATGACAAAAAAACAATTTTCAATGTAGGTAAAGTGCCCTCTAGCGGCAAACAATCAATGTGAATTGTTACTAAAATGATGAAGCGCAGAAGACTTAGCCTATCTTTCAAATATTAGTCAAATCGGTTTTCCTGTAAGCGAGTAATTCAAAAAGCAAAAAATAAAAACTTGAACTTGGACGGCTTGTAACTCGAAAACGAATGACATTTTGAAAAAAAATTATATGAAGCTCTACCCTTATTTTGTCAAGTAGAATCACCCCCTTAAGTTTCGTGATCGATTTTTGAATCACCCTGTATATATATATATATATATATATATATATATATATATATATATATATATATATATATATATATATATATATATATATGGTTGCTTTTTCTGATATGGATTACATAGCCTGATCAGTCGTGCAAAAACAGTTGATATTGGCTGTATTCTTTAGAGTAATTATCAAATGATCAAAGTGAAACTGATAACATCATGTTGTTTTGAATATGGATTTACCTGTCATTGGGTCGAAGTGATCATGATTACTTCAAGTGACAGAACTGAAAGTGATAATGATTCAAAAGAATAGCAAGTTGGCTCATGCCTAGAACGAGACAGAATGTTTTCGATAAGTGGTACTTCTTTGACAGTGCGGTGATATTGGTGTCCAATGACGTTTGGGGTTTCATGCTCCGCCATTAGAAAACGTTCTGTCTCTTTTTAAACGAGAACCAGCATGCATTTATAGAATTCGCAGTCCCTGATATATACTTTACTTTTATGTCTAAGGGATTACGTAGCAAATTTCTAACCTAATTTGCTAACAGATTTTCGGTAAGTAAGCTTTAACTAAATTATAATCTCAATAATCTGTCAGATATGAGATAAGGGCGTTATGATCAAAGAAATAATTATACAACCAATTTTATTTCTTGTTACTCAGAAAAATCTCAGTTTATCTACATTAAAAAATATATAAAAATGTATTTTTTAAGTATTCACAAAAGATCGTGATGAAACAATATAAGGTAGGTTCACGAAATTACGGAATTTTGCTTCAAAAATTAATAAAATTAATTCAAAATAACAACGTAACGAGGTCGACCATAAAATTATTTTAAAAAACCGTTCCACGAATTAAACATAATACCCACTTAATTATTCGAGGGTGTGCAACAGTTTTATCATTTTCATAGCATTAGCAATGGCGTGCTTTTCTATCAGAGACTAAGGAAGCAAAAATATGGTAGCTCGCTCTTTTTCAGTCTGACCAATGTTTCCATTTTTTTCTGGAATTGAAAACTACACAGGCGGACAAAATTAGACCAACTTTCTATACTAGAAGTTAGACTCTATTTTTCTGCAGGCTTTCGATATGCTAAATCCAAATCAGGAACCCAAATTGTTTCAGCACGTTAAGTTTTCGATATAATCTAATTTAAAACTGCAAAAAAGACATTTTAGGCCATATTTGAGGTTAACGTTAGGTGACGTTTCTTCACAAAACTCAATATAATGTCTTAAAGTACTATTTCCCTTTTACAATTATTTTTCGTGGCTCCGATATGTTTTTTCCCCGAGATATCTACTGTTGAAAATATCAGATTTCGTTATTTCGTTTTTACATGAAAATTGAATAGCATTCAGCACAGAGGCTAACGAAACGAATTTGCTCCAAAACCAAGGCTGCTAAATATACCTATCCCGGGAGCAGCGAAAGCCACGTTTTCAGTGCAACAAACAGGCTGGCAAAACGAGTTTGCTCGCAAACCCAGGCTCATAAACCCACATATCCTGGGCCTAGCGAGATGTATTGATGAACATACTCAATCTGATATTTTCAACCGTAGATATCTCGACGAGGAGCTAAGATATCAGGACTATTGAAACACTATTTTGAAGGGAAAGAGTAGTACTTTAAGACGTTATATTGAGTTCTGTGTAGGAACGACACCTAGCGTTAAAAAGTAACCTCAAATATGATCTAAAATGCCTTTCTTGCTATTCTAAGTTAAATGATTTCAAAAACCTGACTGGCCGAAACAAATTGGATTCCGGATTTGGATTTAGTGCGTCAGAAACCTTCGGAAAAGTATAATCCGATTTTTGGTTAAAAGTTTTGTTTAACACGGCCTGTGTTATCTAAATAAACCAGCCATAACCAAGAAAGTTAAAGGTGGAGAAGAAAGAAGAGAGGCAAAAAATTAAATTATGTGTCTAGTTCCTATTAATCTTGAATACCTAATGTTAACTGGCCTAAAAGTTTCTGAAGTAGTTAGTTTCCTGGAGAGTAAATATTTTGGAATCTCGATCCTGAACCCGTATCCTAGAAAGCGTAATGTGAATAAGTGATGCGAATGGCGATGTGAAGTGTCACTTCATACTTATGACAGTAAAAGCCGTATTCTTGAAAAGGCAATGTTACCAGATATGAACATGCTAAAACCCACGGATTTCAAAGAATAAACTGGATGACAGATTGATTTGAGCTGTCAGACCGTAAATGTCCGTAATATGTTTTGTCACCATTTTAGGCAAAAAGTAGTTTTGGTACGTCAAATTAACCGTCAAAAGTAAAAAAAAATAGTATCCTTGTTGTTATTGTTGTGAAGTTATTGATTGCCATTAACATATTTGTATTTTTCCTGGTTTAAATTTATTTTATATCACTTAGCAACCAAGAAATATAGACCAAGCCATCAATCAAATATTTAGGTGTAAATATAGACCACAAAATTATCTTAAATTGACACCCTAGAACTGCATACAAAGAGCCAAATACGTTAGGATTCTAATATATAAAGAAAAAGGGATATCAAGAAAAACAGCAACTCATATATACAAAGTAATATACTGACGTCAATTGGAATACATGCCCCCTATTACAATAATTGCAGACAGCCAGCACTGATAAATCTTGAAACTGGAAAAATTACATCTGTACGTAGTATGACTAAAAGCCCTCATCCCAATCCACTACGGAAACTATCCAATCAGTTATTTATTGTATGAGTTCACAAAATATCCAGCCTCTCACTGCAAGACGACCTGTCCTGAAAACTAAATTTGAAAGGTAACCTGAAACTTGAACAAAGAGAAACTGTTTAAGACCAGGGACCGAAACCAAAGGCCAGACAGAACACGTCCATTAAAGATACTGACGTATCCCACATTCAACTTTTAATATATATATATATATATATATATATATATATATATATATATATATATATATATATATATATATATATATATAGATATATATATATATATATATATATATATATATATATATATATATATATATATTTTAATTTTATAATGATTTGTAGAAGCTCGAACATCAAATGTACCATAATAAAGTTTTTATGCTAAGGGACCTCATTCGTTAGTCTGTAGGATTCATATTTATATGTCCCGATAAATAATAATCATAATATTTATTTAATTGTAGTATAGTATAGTATTTAACACAGTCTAATTAAGTTAAACGCTGTAGTTATCATTATTTAAATAAAAAAATTGTTACTTATTTAAATAAAAGTTTCAGATAGCTTAGAAATTATTATTTCCCAAATTTATTATAAGTTACGTCGTGAAAAGAACTATGTTAGACTTAACTGTTTAAACTAAGATATTCGGCTGTTATGGACAGAAGTATTTATATTAAATCCATAAACAAAACTAGTTATATAAAAACATTTTTAAATAGCACGCTCATATAATTGAGTTGTGAGCAGAATCTTCTGTGGTAATTTTATTTGTCTGTAATGTCAAATTTATTTAATATTTGCGAGACAAATTCAACTTCAATTAAAAATTTAAACATATTAAGAATATCGGGGTACCACTTAATTAACATTTCAATTATTTATTCACAAAATAAAACATCTTAAAGAAAGGGTTCGTTCACATATTACTTTTTTTAATGACGAGTTATTTTGAACTATCAAAAATAAAATATTTTTTTAATTACTAATCGTCAAATATGTCATTTAACGACTGCCATTTCATCTGTGCATGTTTCACTGTTCTCTTGCCTTCCACCGGGCGGACAAGGATATGAGTGATGAACGCGTTAAGAATACATATTCGCCACCCTTTCATCGTTTACTTCACGTTCCCCAATTCGAGGATAGGACCCCTGGTGAACGAACCGATATTAGGAAGAATCTTTATCAAGATACAATAAAGAGGAAGAAACAGCCTCTCCAATCAACGATACATGCACTGTAGTAACTCGTTCTAGATTAAATTCCCCTCTGGAGAACGTTAATGGTCAGGAGGCAATCTTTATAAGACATGAACTAAAAGAAATATGCAGTGAACATGATGAAGGTAACAAACCTTTCCAATAGGTTAAATGAAATTATTAACCAGATATAAAAGATTTTTTTGTTGGGCAGATGGAGATCATTTCTGAAGTAAATTCCTGTATAAAATCCGAAAGCGAGGTCAGAACAAGAAGGATTTTGAAATACAATATTTAAGGTTATGTACTCGAAAAATTGTTTTTTAGCTACTTTTTGGAACAATTTTTTTTGATCTTTTTTTGTAGTTGCGTCACTTACCCTTCAAAATAAACTATTGAGCGTTCACCTATGATTTTCTTCTGCCAAGATACAGCCATTTTAAGTTATAGAATATATCCCAACAACGTCATGGGCATTTACATTAACTTTTTGAGGTGTTCATTTTTCCGTTGTATAAATTTCTCTCGAAAACTTGTAATAGGAAATTTTTGCGGTCGCTGAGTCCGAATACGAAGTCAGAAAACTGAAATTTTAATTTCCGAAATGGCGAATTCAAAATGGGCATGAAAATTAAGAAAAAATGATATTGGTATTTAAGAAATGACACTTGAGAGTTTTCGGAGTCGCTGATTAAGCATATTATGTCAGAAAATACATATTTTTATTTTTAAGATGGTGAATTCAAAATGACGGATTGAAATTAGCGAAAAACGATATTGGTCCCTAAAAACCTACTAACCTGTACTTCAAATGTCTGTAACTTTGCAAAGAAAATTGGTAAGTGACCAATCAACAGCTTACCTTGAAGGATAAGAGTAGTATTAAACGAAGAAACTAGAAAGAAAGATCAAAAAATTTTGTAAGCCCTGCAACAGCAGTCAAAATACCCACTTTTTCAAATACATAAACTTAAATATCTCAAAGTACTGATATAATTCCACGAAACAAATTAATTTTGTAGGTATATGCAATTAAAGCTACAATAAAAAGGTCATTTAAAAATCTACTTTAGAATTAATCAAATAAGATCCGTGAAGCAGAAAAAGTGGTCGTCCACCGATATGACACACCACTGTGTCCAAAATAAATAATTGCAATCCTACCGAAACGTTCCTCCATTAATATTGAAAAAAATTCTTCCCATCAAAAGAGAGGAAGTAAACCTTCAAGTACTTAAATTTCACTGGCCTGTGATTTTTAAGGTGTGTTTTCACGGTCTGGGGTCCCATTCGTTATAGGTCATTGTCGTCTGCATTTTTTGGTTGCAATTTTATGCAACAAAGTCTGGTTAAATTGTACTTAAAGTACAATAAAATTCGGAATAATCACCACTTGCAATCACCCTGCTATATTGCATGTCTGCTTACGTTAATTATGATTTCCTGAATTATGCCAAATTTATGTGGAGTTTTCTTCTTACAAAGGCGGAGATATTTTTATAAATTATTTTATTAAAATGGTGTGCAAAAATATTTCCAATAACTGGTAAAAATTATATATATATATATATATATATATATATATATATATATATATATATATATATATACAGTGTGACCAGTAAAGTCTGCATTATATGGGACTTTTTTTTATATATTAATAGCTTTATTGGAAATTTGACTTTAGCCGTGGGATTAGCCTAACCGGTTAAGGCGCTAGGACTGATAGGGACGACCACGGCCAAGCACGGGTTCAAGCCCCGTGCACAGCAACTTACTTATTTAAGTTGTCAGATCATTAGAGGATAGTCCCACTAGTCGGTAGACACTTGACTGACAAAGAGTGTAAAAACTTGGGGTTAGTTGAGTGTCGGGGACCGTGGTTCGGAACCCACGTTAAAATGTAGGTCCAGTCGCTAAATGGTCTCCGCTTCCGATGCGACTTTAAGCCCTAAATCTTTGAACTTTTGGAAATTTGACTTTGGCAACAATTTCTGCTTCGATCGAGATGAAAATTTACCAGAAAAATAGTAGTCACGTGATTAGGATTATCAGACAAATTTTAATTGTTTTCCAAAAAGGATTGAAAACATCGAAAACAGTTATTAGAGAAAATTTTCTAAATGCATTTTTAGCTCATATATATGCAAAATTTCAGCTGTATAAGATAATTTAGATTTTTCGTCAATTTTTTGCAAATTCCACTACTGTTGCAAAATAAGACTCAACGCAACCTATATAGAACTTCTTAGCTTCGACAATGCTTCATTCCAGACATATTTTGTTTAAAGTAGTGCCGTATTAAATGTGTGTTTTTCTGCAAAATCCAAATAGGGCCCTGTATAAGGTAACTTCATAAAATAACTATTTTTGAAAACGTAGTTTGTTTCTAAAAGTAATTGATTTAATGATAGCAGCCACTCTTTTCGGTATTAACTCTATCAGATTAAAACATTCATCTACAGATAACTGTTTCTATTCATCCCCTAAAGCGGCAAGTAGTGTTTGTCAATTAGTTACACAGTGTCTTTGGATCTTTTTCTTTAGTTGTAGCCAGTCTAAAAGATCAATACCATTTTGAGCCATCCACAACATAGTATGAACCGATTTGTGGAAAGTGGCTTTTTCTTGCTGGAATTTTATTCCGTCACTGTATCGCCGAAAATTTGCATTAGCGACTGCGCTAGAACTGCTTCTAGAACTTCAATGTATTTCTCACTGTTCATTCGCCGTTCACGCAACACTATTTCTCCCATTCCATAGGCAGCCACGCAACCACAAATCATAACTGAACCCCACCGGGAGTTCCAAACACCTGTATAAACAGAAAAAGCTGGTTAATTTAAGATTTTATTATGTTTCTTACAGATTTTGTTTTCAAAGATATTGACTTGTTTTAATGTAAAATATAAAGTTAATAGCAATACCTCGAAGTTAGATTCGCCTGACCATAGTAGGTTGGATCAATCTTCCACTGTCCAGTCTCTATATTTGAGAGCCTTTTAATCCAGCTTTAAGAAGCCTTCTTGCCCTCTTTTCACATTGGACATATTCACAGATTTGCCTTTGTCTTCAGATAAAAATGCAGCGAGGTCGAAAGCTGTTTTTTTTTGTGGTCTTGTAGAGACCGCCTAATGAACAATTGGTCATCACGATCTATAGTAACTTCCTTTCTGCCTGTTCTTGGTCTCTTTTCACGGGATCCGGTCTCTTTGAAACGATTTAATACATATTGCACTGCATAATGCGAACACTTCACTTCTCGGGCTATCTTCACTTGAGGCATGCCTTGTTCATATTTAATTTTAATTTTTAGGCGCTGTTCTGCACTAAGTTCAGTTTTTTTAGTCATGATTCACGCTATAAATATTAGTCTTTAAGAATATGGTAGAAACAATTGCGTACAATACGTGTGTTTACTTCAAACTCTAACAATAAACTAAAATCCCAAAATTCGTGAAATACGAGAAGCTAATTTAATGAAATAATGTATTTATGCACACCTGCGTATCATAATATTTGATTTTTTCTTATTTTTATGAAAACATACCCCAATGCAATAATAAAACCATAAGAAGCTTATCTGGACACTTGTTTTTAAAACAAAGATAAACAATAGGGGTGCGTTATACTTTTGCTAGTGGCTGTTATTATAATATATATATATATATATATATATATATATATATATATATATATATATATATATATATATATATGTGTATATATATATATATATATATATATATATATATATATATATATATATATATATATATATATATTATTCCGGACGGCCGATCTTTGAACACTGTATTATTGAACGCACTCTATTATTTCGAAAGCTTTTTATTGTCAACCTTAATTGTGACACTTGTCAAACTAATTCAAGTTGCGTCGACTAACTCTGAAACTATACTGTCCACGAAAGCCGATTTTGACCCTTTATATACCCTTTTGGTCGAGGTATCCGGTAGGAAGATTCCCTATTTCTCTAGAAGGATTTCCATACTACATGGGGTAGAGACCTTTTTTCATAGACGTCTCCTGAGGAAATTAACAAAGGTAAAATAAATTATGAACTCGTAGAAAATACACGTAAAACCCTACAAACTATAAACACAAACTAATACTATGAAGTGTACTACGCTATAAAGTTGGTAACAATATATATATATATATATATATATATATATATATATATATATATATATATATATATATATATATATATATATAAATATCTATATATATATATATATATATATATATATATATAAATATATATATATATATATATATATATATATATATAAATATATATATATATATATATATATATATATATATATATATATATATATATATATAATACAGAAAATTTTCCAAATATGAAAAAAAACACGTGAAAGCAATACTGTAAGTTCATATAAACTTTTTTCGTATAGGCCTCCTCTTCGGAGATATGGGGTCTCAAAGATCTGCAATGGAATTAAGTTTTATTACACATAATTATTGATATATTTCAATTTCTTTTCATATGATGTATATGTAAGACCCTTCAAATTACTATCCAAGAAAGTGTTGCAAATTATTCATAGTTGCAAGAACGGACTGGCTGTGACACTTATCTCTATTTTTTACGCCCTGTATGATAAGAACTTCGGACAATATTTTTTACATACCTTTAACTATTGATTAAAAATTAAGTATCCTTCATTCATGTTGCCAATCCTAATCGATTTCGAAAAAACTTAATTTTATTTACACTGTTAGTCCCCTAACTTCTGTCAGGTTCAATACGAAAAAGAGGAATTTTCCCCGTCATCATAGTTTCAATAAAAAGTTAAACTAACTGCTTAGTTAAAAACTTCGAAAGAGGAGTTCAACATGGGCTCCGTGAAGTCTGTTACACTCGTGGGTACGTCGAATTGAGAACTGTTGCATCCGCCACATTAACTCAGTATAGTTCCATATTTGATCACAATGAAACGTGATTTTCCATGCAAAAATCCAACGGCGTTAGGTCGGGAGATTGAAGAGGCCAGGCAATAGATCCTCTGCCTATTCAAAGGTTTGAAAATCGTTATTCAGGTGCTCCCGCACAGCAACGCTGAAATAAGATGCATCGTATATGTAGTATATGTCTCGGTGGAGTTCAAGTGATGTCTGCTTTACCAAATCGTGAAAAGCGTTGTGGAGGAACTACATATAAAATGCTCCATTCAGTTTTACCGGCAAAACTAATGGTCCAATTAAAAAATTGTTAATGATTTTTAACCAGACATTAATTGATTGGAACTGATATTAATGATGCGAAACAATCGTTACATGAGGATTTTCATCAGCCCATACAATGTGAGTTATGTAAATTTATGATACCATTTTTGGTAAATCCTTCTTCATCCGAGTAGAGAATAGCGCTAATGAAGTTTACAGTATTTCGTTGTTGATCCAATAACAAGTTTGCAAGTTGTATTTTACGGGGAGAATCTTCAGCAATCAGTTCATGAACTTTTCTCAAATGATATGGATATAACAGCTATTTTTGAATAATTTCATGTAGTATTGTTTTCGACGTAAAAAACTACGCTGATAGTTTCCATGTGTTTATAGAAGAAGTGTCATTTACAACATTTAAAATATTTTTCTCTAATTGTGGCGTACGTACAGTTCTTCCCCGACCAGTATTAGTACTTATGTTCCCAAAATTCCAAAAATTATAAAGAAATTTAAAAATATTACGTTATTAAATAGAATCGCCTGCCAGTTTCCCTTAGACGTTGGTCAAGTCGTTCAAATATTTTCTGATTGTGAAGAGTACGATTAGGATATCTGTCGTGATATAATCTCCTGGTTTCCAAAGCATTGCAAGATGCAAGACCACACATCAGATGCATATCTGCATACTCAATAAACGTGTATTCCATATTTCGAATTAATTTCACCACGAAATCCAAAAATCAGTAAATTAATATCCAAGTAAAGAATCAATGTGTTAGCGATGTAGAAGTTGACAAGTTCTACAATTTAATTCTTTCGTAACTAGCAACATTTGCAACAACAATACTTTGTTTTTGGTGCCCATAAAATAAAACCCCCATTTTTTGCGAACCTAGGTCGAACTGCAATTCACAGAATTAGACGTTTTTAATTAAAGAGGTAAACTCTAATTTTGGATGGAAATTTTTTATCATAAGGTTGAAGGTTGAACATTTTATAGGAGCAAAGATGTACCTTTTATCGAAATACGCCAAATACATGATGTAAATAAAATGGTTAGGATTAGCAATATGAATGAAGAGTTCTTAATTTTTAGTCAATAGATAAAGGTATGGAAAAAACGTTGTCCAAAGTTCTTATCATAAAGGGCGTAAAAAAATGGGATCATGAGTGTCACAGCTAGTCCGTCCCTGCAGGTGCGAGTAATTCACAATACTCTCTTGGATAGCAATTTGAAGGATCTTACCTAGTATACATCATATTAAACAAAAAATGAAATATACCTGGTGGTTCAATAATTATGTGTAAAAAACTTGATGCCATTGCAGCTCTTTGGGAGCACATATCTCCGAAGAGGAGGCCTATACGAAAAAAGTTTATATGAACTAGTATTTCTTTTACGTGTTTTTTTTTTTCATTCTCGGGAGATTTTTCACATTTTCCCTGACACCCTGTAAAAGATCTTGTTAAATTAATGATTTATTCACAGATTTCTTGTTCCTTTAGTTTCACTCATTTTAGTTTGTTTCCTTCTTATTGTGTCATATAAAATTATATAAAATAAAAACATGACAAATTGTAACTAAAAAATCTAAATTTATGTTCCCTGTAATTTATTTTCACTTAAAACTGTACTGCACGAGTAAGTAAGTGCTTATCAAAACTTAAAAAAAAACAAATTATATTGTCCTTAGTAATGACATTTTAATTGAAATAGATAGAAAAGTAACCCTACCATTAAAGTGTTTACTTAAATTTGTCGAATTTAATAACTAACATTAAGTCTGCTTTAACCTAATTAGTAGTTTATTTTTTCTTAATTATTATTTTAACTACATTTTTTTGGACCTAATGCAAATGTCATGTTGGGAAAATATTACTTACAGAATATCTATTCGAAAGTATTATTTTTTTTGCTACAATGTTGCAGTAAAGTAATGTTAATTATACGAAATCATAGTTCGGTAACATGAATGAGTAAAAGTGGTTCTAACAAATCTGTAAGTCATTCAAGGCCAATCGCTTTTGCGAATCCAAGCAGTTCTCTGAAGATGTGGTCAACAGTTTCATCCCCCTCTACACACCATCTGCATACCGGGCCATACCATAGATAAAATATTTATTAGATCCGCAAAGTTTAGTCCCAAAAACGGCAAATTTACGACAATAAAATGTAAACATCATAGATCAGATGTCGGCATGCGCACTACAAAATGATCAGGTGACCATCGACAGAACCGAACTTCGAAAATCTATTTGTTAGTCATAAATGGTGTCTAAATCAAGCAAGTTATCAAAGTTGCAACCATGGTTGCAATCTTTAGTAAAGAAGTCGGTGTCATGTAACTTTCTTGTTCTAGGAGTCACATCATATGGGCACAAATAATATCTGAAGCAGAAGGGAATAACCCGATCTGTGTCTACCGATGGGAGTTAGTTTAGTCATTTCTTATACTGTGAAAGTAAAATTGTGAAAAAATGTATCTTACAATTTCTCTAATCTCTTGTTTCCGTCTGTGTGCGTTAACTTTCTAGTAGTAATTCGAATTAGGGTAAATCTAGTGGGGTGTCATTTTGGTTTTGTTTTTTTTTTAAATTTTTTTGATAATTCTCTTGAGTTTTTTGATAAAAAACAGTGCAGTATTATATGAAATTTCATAAATTCTTATCGGAAAATTTAAAAAATTATCAAAAATAAATTAAAACAAAACCAAAATAATATCCACCTCTAAATTTACTCTAATCCAATTTATTACCTATTTTCCCAAATAAAACATAAAATACATACCGAAAATATGAAATTCCTGGTATTTTACCCTTGTTTTGGCAAAAGGTAGCCATACACGTTGTGGAGTCCATTATATTAAATAAAAACCCAAAAACAAATAAAATAAATCACTTAAAACGCTATAAATCCGTTTAAATCGCACGCAACTCACAAGGCAAAAATAAACACAAAATTGGCGATGAGCCGATACTGTGGTCTTTACGGATAGCGCTACGAAACAATCGATCGACAATGGGAAGTCGCTTATGCGCATGCCCTTATTTGATCAACGTCCAAAAATATGACTGGCGCCCAATGTGCAGAAACGCATTTTTTCGCCCATGGTTTGCCATTTTTTGGCTTTAACAGCCGTCAAGGGTAGGGGTCCATAGTAGAGGTCAGTGGGCCATACAAGATGCCAATTTTAAAAAAATGGCCTCACAGGTGACAATGTTCTGTTAGTAGTCCCACCGCAACTTGCAGCTCCTTTGTCCTTAGAGGGAAAAGTTTCCTGGTGAATTGGGCGATAGGTTCAATTATATGTTCCCTAGCATACCTTATTCCTGGTGCCTTGCTACTGCAAAAAAAAAATTAAAAGCAAATGAATATTGCTTCAATACAGGTGGTTATTTTTTGGTGTTGATCGCTAATTCTTTTAGGACAGTGCCTACTAGGCTAGCACGCCGGAGATCAGGGTGGTTATATATATTCAAAGCGCCACCTGTTTTAGGACCCTCGGTAAGAAAAAGCGATGATGTTATCGAAAACAGGAAACAGCGAGTTTCAAAAATAATACTCCGATACCAAGAACAATTAAAATCTATATTTAAACAATAAGTAAAAAGAAGGATTCTGAATTATAAACTATGTGTAATTTAACGCAATCTAAAACATAAAAATAGGTATAATTTAACTCAATCTAAAAGAAATATGTGACCATTTGCTACGTGAATTACAAAAAAATAAACGAAATAATGAACAATAACACTATTGAAAGTATGACGTCATCTGCGCCAAACGCCAAGTCGGCTAGCTTTAGGTCCAGCCTTAGACTGTGTGTTGATCTTGAATAGCGGCGTTGAATAACCTTACTTTTTTTTCGTTATTTGAAAGACTAAACTATTTATTAGGCCGATTAAGACTAAAATTATGTTTATTAAAACCTCATTAGAAGTGTTGGACTATCAATATGCGAAATGATTTTCTAAATTACTTAGTGTCCTGTAATTGCTCGCAGAAAGTTTTATTAGCTCCCAATCACAGGGGAAAAATTAAAGTAAACTTTAAAATCGGTAATATCACTATTTATTATAAAGTTCTAATACCTGAAAGGCAGTTTTGTCATTAAATGACCTCTATGGGAGCAGTGTTGTGTTATAGGCCGGCTCTGGCATGCAAATCCAATCTTAGACACGAATTCATAATAAAAACTGTTTGTGGCATGTACCTGATTGTCTTTAAGGGTGTACCAACTATTAAAAGTCACAAAGATGACGTGTTGACTTCTTACGTGTGATCACTTTTACTACAGTGTACTAAACGAAAAGCGATTACAATAAAAAGTTTGTTTATCCTCAATATCTGGTAAATGATGCCTTAACACACTAAACTATGGTTTTAGCTGCAAATAGGAATAAAAGTACTATTGTAGTTTTAGGAAATTAGCAATAAATCTGCTTTCTGAGTTCCTGAAATCTCCAGAGCGCCAAAAATGAAAGAAAAAAAACAACATATTAACTACACCCTTGATGAAAGTAGCAAAAGTATTTGATGCATTTCTAGGCACACTTGAATTTTTTACAATACCAGTTTTTGATGTGACAGGTGAATAAACTTTTAGCTTCTTTAATATTTATTAGACTACTTGATGAAAATAAGGGATTAATTTGTGGTGAGTATTAGCTCTATTGTAGGTATTATTGTAAAATAATAACACTGTGACAACCTCCCTACTAAATCTAAATCTTCCTCCCGTTTTGCGGGGGGTGCTGGAACTGATAAACCTTCTCCATGCAGAACCGGTTTTATTGCTGAGTAACAGTCGTTAAAATCATTTGTTGGTTCTCGCCAAATCATTGGAACTGCAAAAGGCATAGAAAAGCGTTTGCCATTTAACCAGTTACTTAGATATGCTGAACAGGTTTGGCAACATATGTGAGGAGACCAATCCCGATCTTGGTCGCCAACAAGATATCCAAAATACTTATGATAAGCTACTTTGGTCATATTGTTAATTATTCTTTTCTGCGATTTAGGAGTAAATTGACCACATACGTAGCAAACACTATCCGCCGGGTTAACACAGCCACGTTTCTGTACTTTAGATATTTTTGTTCTCTCGGTTCAGAGATGTGATTCTACAGTGGTACTTTCGTTTTTTTAGGCCCTAGGGACTTGAGAATTCGTGGTTGGCTTGTCATTCTTAGACACCCCATGTGCTGTTGCCAGATTGTACAAAATTTCCCTTATGGAAAATGTAAATTTGGTAACGTAGCGCTCTGGTGTAATACAAATTACTTTTTAAAATAATGTGATTAAAATACTCATTCATTTTTGCTGAAAAAATCATAACTCAAAAATCTTACGTGTTAGGAAGTTTTTTTCATCATTTTCGCATTTAGAGATCAAAAATTAACTAAAGGCTGCCTTTTACATTACAGTCGCAAATTGGCTGTAATATAGTGTTATTTTTTATATTGTGTCTTTAAATTGCACTTCGCTTTTCAGTGTATGTATATTTTTAAAATAAACTACGTAGTCTTATCGAACTTTTACATAATTAACAAAATGCAAACATGCA
Organism: Diaprepes abbreviatus; assembly: GCA_034092305.1. Classification (NCBI taxonomy): domain Eukaryota; kingdom Metazoa; phylum Arthropoda; class Insecta; order Coleoptera; family Curculionidae; genus Diaprepes; species Diaprepes abbreviatus. The sequence goes on from JASJET010000303.1 coordinate 8,209,373, forward strand.
CCTAACGATAAACCTTTTCTATTTCGATGATTCACGTTATTCTGACTAAAATAATAGCCGTGGAAGTATTAAAAATTGTACACCTGATGATTCATAGTCATATTGTAGTGTTTATGCACATATATATAATATTAATTAAGGCCAAACACGATCAAAGTTTGCATAAATTAAAAATTTGAGCTCTTGCACGCAGTTTTTTTTTATGGTATTTATTTTATGTGTAACGCAAACCGCAAGTTATTCGAAGATATAGTTGGCTTGACGAATTAAGCCAATAAATTAATATCTTATGGCAAAGTTCCCTAAATCCTGAAATTGTACTATTAACCTAAATTTACTTCAATATTTTTCGAAATATATACAAAAAGAATTTATCATAATTAGTTCATTCAACAGCCTGATGGAAGGTATGTTTTTAACGAAAATTCGAGGAGCCATGAAACCTATTCGAGGGTGTTAGGGGCAATGTCAGAAAATACTCCATATGCCATGAAGGAGAAAATCTTATAAACAGGCCTCTGCAGGGGGTACAAAGTTGGCCAAACCAAGTTTTTTGATTCTACAAGCCAAACTAGCAGAACATGGACTTATAAGTTTTATATAAAAGTTGTAGAGAATCAAAAAACCTATAATTTGAGCTATCACCCGTTTTTTTCATCGATTAATTTTGGCAAAAATGTCAAAAAACCCTCTAAAATGGCCTATTTTGCATATTAATTATTTATTGAAAAATTGATTTTTTTTTTCAACTTTTTTACTCTTAAAAAGAAGCCCTCACCGCTCCGAATAAAACGGTATTTTATTTTTTCAAATCGGTCCAGTCGTTGCCGACGCTTTTTGTTTATTGTTATAACTTCTTGCAAAATGAACTTTTTGGGGTGTTCGCAACGTGAGGCTCTTCATAAAGACCCAAATTTCATGCTTTACTATGGGCAAAAGAAAAAATTAATTTTCAACCTGTTGTTTTTCGTTTTGAAATAGGGGGTGTTTTTTGTTCTAAACAAATGCAGCGGGAGCCTGTCCCAAACATCATAAAAATGTCTAGTTTGAAAATTCGAATAACTGAGTTTCTAAATGAAGATTTTCAAAAAATAAAATTTTATTTTCGACCAATAGGAGGCAAGTTAGAGTTTTTTTTCAAAAATTCGTAGCCCCTTTGTTTATAACAATTAAGAAACGAATCCAACGGCATCGGGTTGACAGAGACTTATATTTTTAAAATAGCTTGTGGGTCCATTCTTGACGAGAAAAGCCGAATTTTTTCGAGCGCCGCCAACTTGAAGCTCCCAGTTCAGTTTTCTCGGGCGCGCGCGACAGCGTTCCCCCCACCAACGCGGTCAATCAACTGCTGTTTGACGCTCCACTTTTTGTACGGCTTTTAATAACAAAGAGTACAATTTTTCCAAAACCCACAAGCTGTTTTAAAAATATAAGTCTCTGTCTACCCGATGCCGTTGGATTCGTTTCTTAATTGTTATAAACAAAGTGGCTGCGAATTTTTGAAAAAAAAACTCGGCTCCTATTGGTCGAAAATATTTTTTTTTTAAATCCTCGTTTTGATTTCAGCTATTCGAATTTTCAAACTAGACATTTTTATAATGTTTGGGAGAGGCTCCAGCTGCAGTGAAAAAAAAATTTGCAATAAATAATTAATGTGCAAAAACGGCCATTTAAGTGTGTTTTTGACTTTTTTGCAAAAACTAATCGATAAAAAAAACCGTCGACAGCTCAAATTGTAGGTTTTTTGATTCTCAACAAGTTTTATATAAAACTTATAAGTCCATGTTCTGCTAGTTTGGCTTGTAGAATCAAAAAACCTGTTTTGGCCAACTTTGCACTCCCCTGCAGCGGCCCCCCTACATGATTTTCTTCTTCATAGCATATGGGGGTATGTTCTAACATTGCCCCCAACAACCTATGACCTGTTTAATTTGTTTTGTTTTTTTAAGTTTTTAGCCAAATCATTTTTAGGCTTAAAGAGAGTCCAATATCTCTTAAAAAGCTCTAAATATAAGATACGGTCTTAATAATTTCTAATTCGTACTGAGTAAAGCCAATCTTTCTTCTGAAAATAAGTTTATTGGTGTGTTATCGCCTCTGCTGTAATCCCTGGTTGTGGCTAGCTTGTTGAGCCGACTAAATGACTAAGGATTTACAACGCAAAGTTATGCTAATGATCTATTTGTCACTATCATCAAAGCTAAAACAGAGAACTGTCATAAGCCTTTTGCGACAGCAACAAATGCTCTTTTGCCGTTCGAAATCCGAAAATTTTGTTGGACGTTTAAAAAGTTTGGATAAGATGCCAACAGAATCCATATTGAAACCAACATACTTTATATCTATAAGGTATGAGATACACAATTAGGAATATGTTAGATCCAGAATAGTTAAAACATCACAAGAAAAGAATATAACGGGACATGAAAGTGAAACTGCCACAAAGAACTAACATGTGGGAAAACTATTCGAACATTTTGTCAGAGATTACTCAATATAGAATGCAGATATGGCTGACAGATATCTGAAACAATTCAGAAAGCTTAAAAAATATCAAAAGCCTGGGATAGCATGAAGGTGTTTAACTTGACAGAGCATAGCAATGGTTTTAAAGATGTTTTTTAATATCAATCTTGACTATTAAAATGCGTCGTTGATAATTGCGTTGATATTGATTCTGGATTAGACTTAACTTTTTTACATTCATCAATATCATCTTTACTATCTAAGTTTTTTCATGTGTATATTTTTTGTAGCACTCATTGGTTATGTTGTACTTGAACAGATCTAAAAATTACGTAAATCTGATTCAATGATTACCTCTTATATTGAATTGGTGTTTATTAAAAAAAACGAATGAATTAACACCCAATGGGCTTCCGGACTAACCTCTATATCATATTCCGATTGGGAAAAGAAGGGACGAAAATTAAAAATAAAATTTTTATAAAAAAAATTGAACCAACTGCTAAAAGTGCGCTAAAAAGTAAAAAATAACTATAAATTTTTGAAGTCGGCGCCAAACTAATACGTGATAAAATGTAATTCGCATAAACAGATTAAAAATACTTTATTTCTAATTGCTTTCTTACAATAATTTATATATATATATATATATATATATATATATATATATATATATATATCAATAGTAACTTATTTCATTTAGAAATAATTTGGCGCCGACCTAAAAAATTAGTTATTTTTTACTTTTTAGCGCACTTTCAGAAGTCGGTTCAATTTTTTTTATAAAAATTTTATTTTTCGATTTTTAGTTTTGAATTCATTACGATATTCATAAATTATTTGAACTAAGTACTACCTGAGGCAATGACTCCAAGGAGGCAAAAAAATACCCATTTTATGCAAAGTTGTAAATCTCATTTTAGACCACTAAAAACTCTTTGATTCTTAGAGTTCTCCAAATACCAGTGAAATTGTGTCAAACAAATATTTAGTTATAATAAATCCACTATTCTAAATTTCAAATTAATTTTAAATTGGTAATATAGGCCCCAAAACCTTCCAATATCGATACTTAAAAAATCTGAGACGTAAATTTCTAAGCCCGATATATTTTATATGGCATATTGGGTTTGTATACGCCTCAAGAACCCTACAATATCAATTTTAGACAAAATTGAAAAATGTAAAATTTTCAATTCCTTATATTGTATCTTATCATCCTAATAGTTGTAAAAATTAACTTCATATTCGTAATATACTACCTCGAAACCCCCTAATACCAAATTTGAAAAAATGCGAATAAGGTAAAATTTTCAACACATCATTGGATCCGCCATATTAAATTTCAAAAAAATAGTTTTAGCGTCTTAATCTAATCTAAACGTAAACCCTTCAAAGCCCCCTAGTGCCAATTTTGGTTTAAATCTGGAAATTTAAAATTTCTAGACCGTCATATTGCATCTGACATATTCGTTATTTACATCCTTAAAAGCGATTCAGTCTCACCTTTCAACAGAATCAAAAAAAGTAAATTTTTTTGTCCGCTATATTGGATTCGCCATATTGAATTCTGAAAAAAATACTCTTAAATACATAATTTACACCCTCAAAAACCTCCTATATCAGTTAACGTAAAATTTTTAGGACGCCATATTGAATTCGCCAGATTGAGCTTTTCAAAAAATATATTAAATTCGTAATTAACACTAAGAAAAGTCCCCCAATACTGATTTTAGACAAAATCGGGAAATGTAGAGTCTTTAATCCGCCATCTTGAATCCGCCATATTTAATTTTTTTTTAAATAATTTCAGATTCGTAATATGCGATCCCAAAAAACTCCCCCATATCAATTTTGAAAAAATCGGACAAAATTAATTTTTATCCGCCATATTGGATATGCCATATTGAATTTTTTAAAAATAATTTCATATTCGTTATGTGCGACACCGAAAACTCCCCCATACCAATTTTGGAGAAAATTGGACAAAATTGATTTTTGTCCGCCATATTGGATCCGCCATATTGAATTTTTTAAAAATAATTTCAGATTCGTTGTGTACAACCCCGAAAATTCCCCATACCAATTATGGAGAAAATTGGACAAAATTAATTTTTTTGGCCGCCATAATGTCAGCGCCATCTTGAATTTTACTGCACCAAATTCAACCAAAAAAAATACTGGGCCACCGTAGCCACTTCCTTAACATAACGTAAAAAGTTTCATTTAAATTGATGCCTCCGTTCCTGAGTAATCGGTGTTCATACATAAATGAAATTTTTATAAAAAAAATTGAACCGACTTCTTAAAGTGCGCTAAAAAGTGAAAAATAACTAAACATTTTTTTATGAAATTGAAATTTTTGAAGTCGGCACCAAACTAATACCTGACAAAATGTGATTCACATAACAGATGAAAAATACTTTAATTTATATATATATATATATATATATATATATATATATATATATATATATATATATATATGTAATCGAAAGTTTTCGGGCATCCCGTGTATGTGCTAAGTCCCTCTCAAGACTGTAAGGCAGCTGACGTTTCGGTGAAATCTCATTCACCATTTTCAAAGCTCACTGTATGGCGTCTACGAGACATATTAGATTTTCTTAAAATAATTTTATATTCGCTATTTACATCCTCAAAAACGATTCAGTCCCACCTTTGAACAAAATCGAAGAATGTAAATTTTTAGTCCGCTATATAGGATTTGGCTCAAAAATCCCGATGTCAGTTTTGGAGAAAATCGAAAAATGTAAAATTTTTAGGATGCCATATTGAATCCGCCAGATTGAATTTTTCAAAAAATAGCTTAAATTCGTAATTAACACGAACAAAAATCCTCCAATACTGATTTTAGACAAAATCGAGAGATGTAGAATCTTTAATCCACCATCTTGGATCAGCTTTATTTAATTTTTTTTTTTAAATAATTTCGGATTCGTAATTTGCGATCCTAAAAACTCCCTCATATCAATTTTGAAAAAAATCGGACAAAATTAATTTTTATAAGCCATATAGGATACGCCATATAGAATTTTTAAAAATAATTTCAGACTCGTTATATGTGACCCCGAAAACTCCCCTATACCAATTTTGGAGAAATTCGGACAAAATTGATTTTTTTGTCCGCCATATTGGATCCGCCATATCGAATTTTAAAAAATGTTTTGGATTCGTTATATGCGATCCCAAAAACTCCCCCACACCAATTTTGAAGAAATCGGACAAAATTAAATGTTCTTGTCCGCCATATTGGATCCGCTATATTGAATTTTTTAAAAGTAATTTTAGATTCGTTGTGTACGGCCCCGAAAATTCCCCATACCAATTTTGGAGAAAATCTAACAAAATTAATTTTTTTTGCCTGCATATTGTCAGCGCCATCTTGGATTTTACTGGACCAATTTCATCCAAAAAAAATATGGGACTACCGCAGCAACTTCCTGAACATAACGTAAAAAATTTCATTCAAATCGGTACAAGCCGTTCCAGAGTAATCGGTGTACATACATAAAAAAATACATACTCGACGAATTGAGAACCTCCTTCTTTAAGAAGTCGGTTAAAAAAAAATACATAGTCGATGAATTGAGAACCTTCTTCTTTTAGAAGTCAGTTAAAAAGAGTAAAGAGCCACTGTTTAAGTCTTATTTATTTTCCGAAGCTGTAAAATCAAAGTTTACCCACATTCATATCGCGAAGTATATCTCACAAATCTTGTGGTATAGATGACTCACCTAAGTTGTCCTCTTTTATTAATTATTTAGATAATAAATTTCGTTCAACTGACCTGTAACGTGATGATTCATCCTACCAGCGGCACTTCCGGTCCTTCTTTCGCACTTGTGTTGTGCTTTTTACAATCCAGTTATCTTCAAAACAAATCAGAAAAAAATACGGTACGAGAAGTAAAAGGCGTAAGATTTGTTATTTTGCTAACTAAAGTAAACAAATGTATTATACGAGGGAAACTACATAAGTTGTTTAAGTCCGAATACAAATAATAATTTATAATCAGCGATATTGTCAATATTATTACAAAAATTTAACTGCTTATTTAAGGAAACCCTATCTTAATTTTAAAGCGAATCCTAAAAAAATTTTCTAGCCTAGATACTATAGGAATATTAAAGATAATTTAACTAAGTTTTCGAATATTTTACCATGTTTTTATTAACGCGTTTTCTTGTCTTTTTTTTTTGTTTGCCTGTTCTGTACAACTTTTGTAATCATTTTTAAACTAACTTCCCGGTGTGCTAGAGATTTGAAATGTTAAACATATGTTACAGTTTTGTACCTTTACGAACAACACTATAAATAGTTTTTCCAATAATATCAACAATAAAGCTAATTTAATAAATATTAAATTAAATTAAAAGCTAAACGTTTATTCACCTGTCACATCAAAAACTGGTATTGCAAAAAAATTCAAGTGTGCCTAGAAATGTATTAAACACTCCAATTTGACTAGTTTCATCAAGGGTGTAGTTGATCTTTTGTTTTTGGCGCTCTTGAGATTTCTGTAAGCGTCAGTAGCGAGAGTCTGGGCCAAGCCTTGGTTGTGAAAACGGGCAGAAACCAAGAAAGCAGTTTTTTTGCTGATTTCCTAAGAATACAATACTACTTTTATTCCTGTTTGCAGTTAAAGCCATAGTTTAGTGTGTTAATACATTATTTGCCAGATACTGAGGGTACACAAAGTTATTATTGTATTCGTTTTTCGTTAAGTAAACTGTAGTGGACGTCATCACACCTAAGTCAATACATGATCGTTGTGACTTTTAATACTTGGTACACCCTTAAACACAAACAAGTACGTGCCACAAACAGTTTTTATTATACCGGGACTTTGCCTTCGTGTCACAGATTGAATTTGCATGCCAGAGCCGGCATATAACACACCATTGCTCCCACAGAGGTCATCGGCTATTTCACTTGCTGGAAGTGCTTGGATTCAATGACAAAACTGCCTTTCAGGTATGAAACTACATAATAAACAGTAATCTTACCGATTTTATCGTATACTTTCATTTTCCCCTGTGATTGGGAACTAATAAGACTTTCTGTGTGCAATTACAGGACATTTTTTATTTAATTTCATTTAAAATATTTTGTAAACTGAGGGTATACGTATACATAAGGTAATTTAAAACATCATTTCACATATTAGTAGTCCAACACTTTTAGTTAGGTTTGAATAAACATAATTTTAGTGTTAATTGATCTACAAGATAGTTTATTCTTTCAAAATAAATATAAACATTTGAACGTAAAAAAAGTAAGGTTATTAAATGCCGCTGATATTCAAGATCAACTGACAGTGTAGTCTAAAGCTGGACCTAAAGCTAACCGACTTTGCGTTTGTCGTGGATGACGTCATACTTGCAATAGTGTTATTGTTCATTGTTTCTTGTTTTTTTTTTTTTGTAGTTTATGTAGCAAATAGTCACATATTTTTAACCGACTTCGAAAACAAGGAGGTTCTCAATTCGTCAAGTATGTATGTGTTTTTTTTTTATGTATGTACACCGATTACTCCGGAGCGGTGGCGATTTGAATGACTTTTTTACGTTATATTCAGGAAGTTGCTACGGTGGTCCCATATTTTTTTTGGAGGAAATTGCTGCAGCAAAACCCAAGATGGCGCTGACAGTATGGCGGCCAAAAAAATTAATTTTGTCCGATTTTCTCCAAAATTGGTATGTGGGAATTTTCGGGGTCATGCACAAAGATTCTGAAATTATCTTTAAAAAAAAAATCAATATGGCGGATCCAATATGGCGGACAAAAAAAATTTAATTTTTTCCGATTTTCTCCAAAATTAGTGTGGGTGCGTTTTCGGGGTCGCTCATAACGAATCCAAAATTATCTTAAAAAAATCGATATGGCGGATCCAATATGGCGGACAAAATATTAATTTTGTCCGCATCTAATATGGCGGATAAAAAGCTAATTTTGTTAGTTTTTCAAAATTAATATGGGGAAGTTTTGGTATCGCACATTACGGATCTGACATTATTTAAAAAAATTAAATATGGCGGATCCAAGATGGCGGATTAAAGATTCTTTATCTCTTGATTTTGTCTAAAATCGGTATTGGGGGATTTTTGTTAGTGTTGATTACGAATTTAAAATATTTTTTGAAAACTCAATCTGGAGGATTCAATATGGTGTCCTAAAAATTTTACAGTTTTCGATTTTCTCCAAAACTGATATAAGGGGTTCTTGAGGGTGTAAAACTTGAATTTAATAGTATTTTTCAGGATTCAATGTGGTGAATGCAATATAGTGGACTAAAAATTTTACATTTTTCGATTTTGTTCAAATGTGAGACTGAATCGTTTTTGAGGATGTAAAAAGCGAATACAAAATTATTTTAAGACGGTCTAGAAATTTTATATTTCTGGATTTCATCCAAAATTGGTACTAGGGGTCTTTGAAGGGTTTAGAGTTATATTAGATTAAGGCATTAAGATAATTTTTTTTTGAAATTCAATATGGCGGATCCAATATGGTGGGTTGAAAATTTTACCTTATTCGCATTTTTTCAGACAGGTATTAGGGGGTTTTCGGGTATCGTGTCTTACGCATATTAAGTTAATTTTTTAAAACAATTAGGTTGATCAGCTACAATATGAGGGAAAATTTTACATTTTCCGATTTTGTCAAAAATTTATATTGTGGAGTTCTTGTGACGTACACAAACTCAATATGCAGTACAAAATATATCGGGCTAAGAATTTTACGTCTTAAGTTCTTTAAATATCGATATCGGAAGGTTTTTGGGGCCTATATTACCAATGTAGGTATGTTTTTTTTTATGTATGTATACCGATTACTCCGGAACGGCGGTACCGATTGGAATGAAGTTTTTTACGTTATGTTCAGAAAGTTGTTGCGGTGGTCTCATATTTTGGCGAAATAGTTGCAGGAATATCCAGGATGGCGCTGACAATATGGCGGCCAAAAAAACTAATTTTGTTTGATTTTCTCCAAAATTGATATAGGGGAATTCTTGAGGTCGTACACAACGAATTCGAAATTATTTTTAAAAAATTTAATATAGCGGATCCAATATGGCGGACAAAAAAATTTAATTTTGTCTGATTTTCCCCAAAATTGGTGTGGGGGAGTTCTCGGGGTCGCACATAATGGATCCAAAATATTTTTAAAAAATTCAAAACGGCGGATCCAATGCGGCAGACAAAACATCAAGTTTGTCCGATTTTTTCCAAAATTGGTACGAGGGAGTTTTCAGGGTCGTACATAACTAATTTAAAATTATTTTTAAGAAATTCAATATGGCGGATCCAATATGGCAAACAAAAAAATCAATTTAGTCCGATGTTCTGCAAAATTGGTACTGAGGAGTTTTCGGGGTCGCATATAACGAATCTGAAATTAATTAAAAAAAATTCAATATGGCGTATCCAAGATGGCGGATTAAAGATTCTACATCTCCTGATTTTGTTTAAAATCAGTATTGGGGTATTTTTGTTAGTGTTAATTATGAATTTAAAATATTTTTTGAAAAACTCAATCTGGCAGATTCAATATGGTGTCCTAAAAATTTTACATTTTTCGATTTTCTCCCAAACTGATATAGGGGGTTCTTGAGGGTGTAAATTATGGATTTAAAAGTATTTTTTCAGGATTCAATATGGCAAATCCAAGACAGCGGACTAAAAATTTTACATTTTTCGATTTTGTTCAAAGGTGGGACTGAATCGTTTTTGATGATGTAAATAGCGAACATAAGTCTAGAAATTTTAAATTTCCGGATTTTATCCAAAATTGGTACTAGGGGGCTTTGAAGGGTTTAGATTTAGATTAGATTAAGACTTAAATTAATTTTTTTGAAATTCAATATAGCGGATGCAATTTTTACTTAGTTCGCATTTTTTTCAGATTTGGTGTTAGAGGGTTTTCGGTGTCGTGTATTACGAATATGAAGTTAATTTTTTCCAACTATTAGGTTGATAAAATACAATATGAGGGACAGAAAATTTTACATATTCCGATTTTGTTTAAAATTGATATTGTGGGGTTTTTGAAGCGTTTACAAACTCAATATGCAGTATAAAATATATTGAGCTAAGAAATTTACATCTCAGGTTCTTTAAATATTGAAAATTGATATTGTGGGGATCTTGAGACGGATACAAACTCAATATGCAGAATAAAACATATCGAAATCAAAGAATTTTTAGTGGTTTCTTTTTAGGGTGATTTAAAACTTTGGATAAAATGGGTACTTTTTTGCCACCTTGGAATCATTGCGAGGTACACTAATTTCGATTAGTGTTTAGTTCAAATAATTTATGGATATCATAATGAATTCTAGAACTAAAAATAGAAAAATAAAATTTTTATAAAAAAATTGCACCTACTTCTAAATGTGCGCTAAGAAGTGAAAAATAACTACATTTTTATATGAAATTGAACTTTTTGAAGTCGGCGACAAATTATTTGTAAATAAAATAAATAACTACTAATATATACAAATTGTGATAAGAAAACAATTACAAATAGAGTATTTTTAATCTGTTTATGCAAATCACATTTTGTCAGGTATTAGTTTGGCGCCGACTTCAAATAGTTCAATTTCATATAAAAATGTATAGTTATTTTTCACTTTTTAGCTCACTTTTAGAAGTCGGTTCAATTTTTTTTATAAAAATTTTATTTATCCTTATATTTTTAAGGTTCAAATTTAATTGGCTTATTGTTGTTTTTGGCAATTTAAACCCTCTGTTGTTAATTTAGACTGTTTTAAAAGTTGGATTATGTTGGTGAATAAGGGGGTAAATGTTCAATTTTTCCTAAAATTCGCGATGGTCTTATAATGAGGGTGCCTCGTTTACTTTTTTTTTTGGTGTGAGAAGCTCTTAGGAATATATTGCAATTGAATCAAGAAGCAGGTTCATAACGTGACTCAGTTGTAAATAAACACAGCATACTGGTTGATTTAAGAATTTTTTTTCTAAGTCGGTTAAAAATGCAGGAACACTTCTATTGTAATATATATTGCTTTGATATTTAATTTCTTTCTAAATCCTTAGGGTGTAATTATAGATTCGATAAAAATATTTAACAATTATTAGAGAAAAACAAAAATCATTCTAAAGGAACAAGCAGCGATTCTAAATAAATGAATCCTCAATGACTGGCGAATTTTTTCAGGCGCTGGGCTTGACGTAAGACATATTATTTTTGATAACGGCATAAGCCCACATGAAGTTGATTAATCTTTGAAGTTACTTTTGTTTTTAGGGAAAAATAAATCAAAATTAGTCTTTCTGCGTTTGATAAAAAATATCTTTCCGAAACTCGCTAAAAGCCTGCCAATTAATGTAAGATATATTACAGATATTGACCACAGCTTCATAACTCGCGTATACATATCGGAGACATGGAAAACGTTTGAACTTGAGCTTATGAGTCACTAATATAATTTAACTTTAAACTTGGTATAAGCTGGCAGGGGTTTATATTGACAAATGCTACAAGAATTAAAATACCATATCGGCCAAAATTAAAAATTTATTTATTCTCTGGAGACAAATATTTTTCTTATCGACTCCAAAGTTTTATCTCTAAGTTTTTATAATTTTCTTATAAAAGATGTATTTGTTGACATATACAGGGTGTTGGGAAAATATGTGTACAATGTTTGATAACAGACTCTTGACGTTAAAATTGGTCGATTTAAGCCAGTTTAATTATATCTGATAGGCCAGAGAAGACGTCAAAGTTTTCAAAGCATATTTATTTTTCCCAAATTTTTTGAAAACGTGATAATTCAATGATTTTTGGTGTATGGTGGTGCTATAAAAGGAACGTCACTTGTAAACATCGCTTCTGATTTGTTATATTATAAACGTTATGACAATTTAGATATTCTGTCGCATGTATTTGGAAGCTTTCTTACCTCTTAAAACATTTTTTTTGAATGAGCGATTTCGCCAGGAAAAAATATTTTCAAATACATGCATTCACCAATTAACTGTAATAATAAAAATACTTGCAACAATAATTTTTCGAACGACTTTGTTGCTATGGTATTTAATAATTTGGCTACTGACAAATTGCCATCAGTGACTAAGAAGTCGACTAAAATAAGACCAACATTCTAAATTTCTAAACCTATTTGACTATTAAACATGGACCACTACAAAAAGATTGACATACTCCTGCTGTATGGGTTTTGTAGAGAAAATGATCGTGGAAGTGTTAAGATGCGTATAAATATGGCGAGTCGAGCACGAGTCGAGTATGCCTCGAACTTCCAACGAGACTCCTTTGAAATTTTGCCGATTTCTATTGTTATTTAGGGCCATCGTCGGCAAATTTGAAAAGAGGTAATAAATGCAGTTGGGTCACAAGAAGTCAATTTTTTTATAGTTCTATTGTTTTCGAGTAGCTCGACCGATACTCACAGCGATCCATTTTCTGTCGGTTTTTTGGTGCGAACTCAAAGGTTTTTTTTATTTAGTGGGACCGGTTTATGACACGCTTTTTCGAAAAAATTTACTTTGCAGTGATACTGAAGACACGAGATTTTCTTATTTTTTTGTTAATGAAATGAAATTTATTTAGCAATAGAGGAACCTGAAAATAATTTCAAAATTTGAAATAAATTCCTGATCCAAATTTTGATAGAAATATTTTGTTTACTGATAAAGCGTGCACTGTTAAAAATTACCTTAATTTAATGTAAATTTAATGTCTATTCTATATTAAATTTAATGATTTTGTACTTTAAATCGGGAATAATTTACATTTGCTTTGAATTTAAAGAATATTCATTGAAACATCAGTTTGTTGTTTTTTGAGTAAATGGTATGTTAAATTTCAATAAAGTAACTGAAAAGATATTTCAATTTCAGTACATTAAAATTAATTCACATGTACCCTAATACTAAAGAAATTTACATTATTCAATATACATTGCATGAGATTCCGAGAGATGGCGCAACTTGTATTGAACTTTTCGTTTAGGATTATATAAGTTGTTTAAAGGACTTAATTTTCTTAAGGTGAGGTGTACATGTCTGCCTCGTATTGACGGGAACCAATGAGTTCGAAAGCGGTCTAGATGGCGGAAACTACCTATAAGAAAAATGTCGACCCTTTCCTGGTAGTTTTAGAATTTTTTGAACTCGCATTAATGTTGGTGCATTAAATATGTGACAACATACCTCAAATTCAATGAGCACTGGCTGTAGAATTAATGTACATAGTAATGCAAAAGTTATGATCAAATGTTTATGAAAATAGCTTCCACTATATTTACCTTAAATTTAATGCGTTTCCTTTTTACAGTGTGCTTTACAAGATCTGGAGTCACTAACTTGCACAACGAACATGTTTATGTGGATGAAAACCATGTGCCCTTAAAGTTGCACAACATCAGCATAACTTTAAAATAAATATTTGAGCAGTTATTATTGATCGCTATCTTATTAGTCCTGTTGTCCTTCCAGACAAGATAAATGTAAATATTTAACTAAATTTTTTGCAGAACATATTATCAGTTCTTCTAGAAAATTTGCCTATTTTACTTCGGCGGAAACTATGGTATCTGCATGATGCTGCCCCACTCCATTTTTCCGTTGCTGTTCGGCAATATCTACATGACCAATATCCCAACCGATTGGAAAAGACAATGAGGCATCAATAAGATGGCCACCAAATTCTCCAGAGTTAAATATGTGTTACTTCTTCTTTGGGGTGCATTTAAAATAGAAGTATATAAAACTCCGGTGAACACCCGCAAAAAATTATTGACACGCATTTTAAAAGCAGGCAATATTTTTAACAATCCTGAGATATTAGATAGAGTCCAATATAATTTTTTAAAAATCTTAATAAGTTTATTCAGCAAAATAGCCGTCATTTTGCACATTTGCTTAATTTATATTTTCTTGATGAGTTAATTTTTTCAATATTTTTAAAATATATATACGGACTTTCAATATTTATTTTAAAAATTGTTTTATTTTTGCAGAAAATTGATGTATGCATGAAATCGAAAATATTTCTTTCCTGGCAAAACCGCTCGTCCAATAAAAATTTTTTAAGAGGTTAAAAAGCTTCCAAATATATGCGGTTATCCGATAGAAATATTTAGGTTGTCATAACTTTGATTATATAAAGATCAGAAGCGGTATTTACAAATGACGTCACTTCTATACTACTTAGATTACTTTATAGTCGGTCGCTATACCATTATAGTGTTAGATCACACATTAAAACTGTGACGTCTTTTACGGCTTAAACGAGGCAGTATTCGATATAACTAAGTTGGCTTAAATCGGCCTGTTTTGACGTCAAGTGTCTGCCATCAAACGTTGTACACGAATTTGCCGAACAACTCATATAATAAACATCGTAACACTTTCCTTAGTAAGTCTAAATTAGTGGAAGATTCTTACTTTCACGCTTAGTAATAAAATCCATATTTTCTGTGTTTATAGAAATAAATAAACATGACTATCATTTATAGTAACATAAAAATTACCAGTTAATAAATATTACTCTGAAAGAGTTTAAGTACACCAGTGTTTTTTTTTATATCAGGTAATGATAGTTTAGTAAATACTTTATAAAAATCATTTTAGCCTTCCAATACTAGTAAAATATTTCAAATACATTTAATATATTTATATTTTAATACAATTCAATTAATTATGGCTCCATTTTTATACTATACCGGACCCCTGAAAAGCAAGGACAAAAATTACTGTATAGTGTCAGAATTTTTAAGTAATTTAAGTCACCTTCCCAAAATTCAGTTCACAAAAACGAGTCAAGTAGGACTCGATTTTCAAACAACAACTGGATTAAATACCATGATTTTGCCATTTAATTACAACAAATATATAAACTTGGAAAAATATTAACATAAACAATTAATAGAATCTCTTTTAACTCTGATACATCTGCGCTATCTGTCCTGCAACAAAAAAATTATTCCTAGTTTCCTTCAAAAGAGGCATCAGCTTATTATAGTTCACAATATGAGGTGATTTTTCAAATTTCTGAATAAAAAGAAGTCAGACGTAACTAAATCGGGACTATACTTTGGCTGCTTTGTAAATTTGTGCAATAACGTAGAGAAGGAAGATATTCTTGTAAGATAAATCAATATATTTTTGATCAGTACCTTTACGAAATTTAGGTTATTTATTAAGTAACTCTTATGGATCCATTGCTAGGATTTTAATTTTGATTTGGATACCAATAACTTCCCTAGAACTCATCGACTGTCACTATTTTACAGAAAATGCCAGGGTCTATATCCCTTAAAAAACCTGCACCTAAAGAATTCTTGTTCGGGAGTCAACAGTTTTAAAAGTGAAATTACTGAAACTTTACTCATACCTAATTTATTATATAGAGTTGGCAAAATTATCAATTTAGCAACAGTGGACACTTTCAATCTACTAATTTTAAGAACCATTATTTTCAGTGACCTGTAAACATCAGGATTTTTTTTTCCAAAGGTTTGTCGCTTTTTGGATCATTTTTAATATATTTGCGACATCATTGAAATGGTTTTCACCATACTTTAAAATATGATAGAGCCTCGTTCCCATATAAAGATTTGATTTGTGGATATTTTTAGGACAATTATATTCCTTTAGTTGCAATTTTCGAAGATGAAATTTAACAAAACTAATTTTTTGTGGGAATATTCTTAATAAAATACCAAATCCATTTTGTGACACATAGTAGAAATAAACTGTAACTATTGAACGTTACCAGGCAACGCACAATCAGTTGTTTGTGTCAAGGCTAGGTAGATGTTTTTTCTGGCTTCCCTTGTATTATTGCAAATCAATTGAGATGTTCACTGTATTCAAATAAAAATATAATTTTGCTGCGAAACAGTAGTTTCCACAATAGAAATGCTAATAAATATAATATTTTTCTTTATTTTTAAGGGCTTTTATTTTTATTGAATAATCAAAATGTAATTAAATCTCCTTCGAGTCACGTGACAACAAACACCAATCAAAGCGAATTATGTCACTCCATACTAATGTCATCGCTGGCACTCCGTTCTGACACGGCCATTCTTTCGACTCATGATTACTTTCACCTCTATAACTTGAAGTAATCATGATTACTTCGATCTAATGACAAGTAAATCCATATTCAAACGAACATGAAGTTATCAGTTTCACTTTTTTCACTTTGATCATTTGATAATTACTCTAAAGAATACAGCCAACGTCACAAACTTAACATATAATTTTTTTAGTTTTATGTCACAGCACGTTGCCTAGTTAATATTTTATACTCAATTTAATGCAATTTCTTTGAAATTTGCTTACTTTTCCCTTTGAAAACGATTTCTAGGGAATTTTCTCATGATGGAAAGTAGATTTGTTAAGGCAAATAATTTGAATTTGCCGAAAATTGATTGTTTTATGGTGGCCAATTTCTTCGCAACAAAGAGTAATTTCTACCCTGCGGAATTTAAGGTGTGAAGACTTTTATGTAAGCAATTTACCAAGGATTATTTTTTCCACAAACTATAATGAATACACAATAGAATTCAAAGGTATTTATAAGCTCAAAACTAAAATAAAATTTTTATAAACAAATTGAACCGACTTCTAAAAGGCGGCTAAAAAGTGAAAAATAACTATAAATTTTTATATGACATTGAACTTTTTAAAGTCAGCGTCAAACTCATACCTGACAAAATGTGATTCGCATAAACAGAATACATATACTTTATTTGTAATTGCTTTCTTACCATAATTTGTAGATATTAATAGTTATTTATTTCATTTAGCCATACTGTGGCGCTGACTTCAAAAAGTTTAATTTTACATAAAAATTTATAGTTATTTTTCACTTTTTAGCGCACTTTTAGAAGTCTGTTCAACTTTTTTATAAAAATTTTATTTTTCTCTTTTAGAATTAATTACGATATCCATAAATTTTTGAACTAAGTACTAATCGAGATTAGTGTACCGATTTTATCCAAAGTTGTAAATCACCCTAAAATGAACCAGTAAAAATTCTTTGGTTCTTAGAGTTCTCCAAACACCAGTTAAATTGTGTCAAACAAATAATTAGGCTGTCACAGTAAAACTATTATCTTAAATTTCAAATTAATTCCTTCCAATATCGATATCTAAAGAACCTGGGATGTAAATTTTTTAGCTCGATATATTTTACACTGCATATTGAGTTTGTATACACCTCAAGAACCCCACAATATAAATTTTCAATATTTAAAGAACCTGAGATGTAAATTTCTAACTCGATATATGGTATACTGCATATTGAGTTTGTATACGCGTCAAGATCTCCGAAATATCAATTTTAGACAAAATCGGAATATGTCAAATTTTCTGTCCCCCATATTGTATCTTATCAATCTAATAGTTGTAAAAAATTAACTTCATGTATGTAATACATGACCCCGAAAACCCTTTAATGCCAAATCTGAAAAAATGCGAATAAGGTAAAATTTTCAACCCACCATATTGCATCCGCTATATTGAATTTCAAAAAAATGATTTTAAGTCTTAATCTAATCTAATCTAAACCTTTTAAAGCCCTCTAGTACCAATTTTGGGTGAAATCCGGAAATTTAAAATTTCTAGACTTATATTCGCTATTTACATCCTCAAAAACGATTCAGTTCCACCAACAAAATCGAAAAATGTAAAATTTTTAGTTCGCTACATTGGATTCGCCATATTAAATCTTGGAAAGATACTTTTAAATTCATAATTTATATCCTCAAGAACCCCCTATATCAGTTTGGGGGAAAATCGGAAAATGTAAAATTTTTAGGACACCATATTGAATCTGCCAGATTGAGTTTTCAATATTTTAGATTGATAATTAACACTAACAAAAATATCGCAATACTCATTTTAGACAAAATCGGGAGATGTGGAATCTTTAATCCGCCATCTTGGATCCGCCATGTTTAATTTTTTTTCAAATAATTTCAGATTCGTAATGTGTGATCCCCAAAACTCCCCAATATCAATTTTGAAAAAAATCGCACAAAATTAATATTTTATCTGCCAAATTGGATACACCATATTGAACTTTTTAAAAATAATTTCAGATTTGTTATGTGCGACCCCGAAAACCTTCCCGTACCAATTTTGAAGATAATCGGACAAAATTGATTTTTCCGTCTGCCACATTGGATCCGTCATATTGAATTTTTTTAAAAATATTTTGGATTCATTATGTACGACCCCGAAAACTCCCCCACATCAATTTTGGAGAAAGCGGTCAAAATTTAATTTTTTTGTCCGCCATATTGTCAGCGCCATCTGGATATGACTGTACCAATATCGTCCAAATAAATATGGAACCACCGCAGCAACTTCCGGAACATAACGTCAAAAATTTCATTCAAATTGGTGCCATAGTTCCAGAGTAATCGGTGTACGTACATAAAAGAAAAACATACATACTCGACGAATTGAGAATCTCCTTTTTCTAGAAGTCGGTTAATAAAACAAGTAGTGCCGAATCCTTGTGGAATAGCTAAAGCCACATTTTTCTATTATTTTCCGAAGATTGAACCTGAATAAATAACTTTCCATATATTTTAATTGTAGTACTTGTACACCGAGGCATCGCACCACACTTAAAATAACTTAGAACTCATCTTTTATTACAAAAATTACGAGAAAACTATATCTCCTTATCAGTTTACCAGTCTTTAAATACTAGTGATGCCACAGAGACAAAGGGACAAGTATTGGCCTTTTGGAGGTATAATTGAAACGGATTTTAAAATTTATGATTTTTAAAGTATTAGTTTTATTAAAACATTTTTTTTAATATTTTGGCTACATTTACATATGGTTTTAAACACTGTCCCAAAAATAATCAACATCCCAATTCTATATTTCTATATATGATACTTGTGAATAAATTACAAAGTTTATTGTCTATTTCTTAAAAATGAAATCATAATTTTATTAGTTTGGTATTCACCTATAGAACATTTATCAACTCATTTAAAGTGCCGAAAAGACTGACATGTAAATCGTAATTCCATAATAAAAGCACTCAAAATTTTACGATAGCTCTGTTTACCAGATTTTTCTACTGGATAAAATTTTATTATCCCATTTGAAATGCAATCTCAGTTTTAATACTGTTATTAAAATGGCTTCACCACGTCGAGGAAAATC
Source organism: Diaprepes abbreviatus (assembly GCA_034092305.1). Classification (NCBI taxonomy): domain Eukaryota; kingdom Metazoa; phylum Arthropoda; class Insecta; order Coleoptera; family Curculionidae; genus Diaprepes; species Diaprepes abbreviatus. The sequence continues at coordinate 8,229,049 of JASJET010000303.1, forward strand.
AAGAAATAAAAATATACATTTCATCGACTTCCGTCGATATAGTATCCTACCCTTATATTAAAAATTCATTGAAATTCAGATATCGTAAATAAGGTTGCGATTGTATCATACCAACAATAGGGAAACTGTTTGTACTTGAAAAACAGGCATTATAGTATAGGCGCCCAGGGGTTTTCGGAGCCGATTGGGGCACACGGAATTTTAGGATTGATGCTTACTGAATTCGAATTTTCAATATAATAAGCTACTACGTGTTCAGGAAATTTGTTATTAATAATTTAATTGTTTGTAACGTCGTAAAATTATTAACAAATAAAGGATCGATTTCGAACCCACTCCATATTGTTTAAAATTTAATGAAAAATTGCACTACTTTACAGCCAATTTGCGACTGCTATGTAAATGGCAGTCTTTGGTTCATTTTTGGTCTCTAAATGAGAAAATGATTTTAAAAACTTCCTAACACAGATTTTTGAGTTTTTTAGCAAACATGAACGAGTCTTTTAATCGCATTATTTTAAAAAGTAATTTGTTATATACCGGAATGCGACGTTGCTAAATTTACGTTTTCCATAAACTGTATATAATCTCGCAACACCTTGTGGGGTTGTCTAGGAATGACAAGTCAACCACGAAGTCTCAACCCCCTGGGGCTTAAAATAACGGAAGTACCCATTTAAACCGTTATAATTCCAAATTTCACTCTGCTCCGTAGCCAAATCTACTTATGGATAGCTGTATACGAGAAGTACGCCGTCGCTTTTCGAACTTCCAATACCCAATAATTCTAGAAAATACCAGAAGTACGGAACAACTGGTTGGCAGTCATATCATCAGTATTGGTTTAGCACAAGTAGTGGTCAGTATTAGATAGAGAAGCGAAGTGCGCCAACAAGTCAATAGCAAGAGCCTTGTATTTGTGTTATTTTTGTGTAAAATTAGTTGACGTCTGTAAACGTAGTATCACATCTCTGAACCGACGCACGCGACAGTATAAAAAGTACAGAAACCTGGCTGTATTAACCCCGCGGATAGTTTTTGCCACATATGTGGTCAGTTTATTCCTAAATCGCGGAAAAGGGTAATTAACAAAAATAACATATAACTAAAGATAACATTTTTAACTTAATAATTGTATATGAAGGAAATACTAATTTTGAAAAATTATTTTTTAAATATTATTTTATTTGAATATTTTTTTATTGTCGATTATGGTATGATCCGGGTATTCCCTCAACAATAAAACCGGTTCTTCATGGAGAAGGTTCACTAGTTCCAGGGCCCCCACCAAATGGGAGGAAGATTTAGAAATGTATGATGATAAGGCAGAACCCGATAATGTATCAGAAAAGGACAATTCTTATGTTCCAAAAGTGAAGGAAAAGCCCCCCCCCCCTTAATTGAAAAACCTGAATTAAATGATCTACTTTGGGACCTCCACTTGTCCAAAGAGCATGCTGAAATATAAGGATCTAGATTACAATGGAATTTACTAGCCACTGGAACAAAATTTACAATATTTAGGAACCGGAACCAGGAGCTATCCTCGTTTTTACTCTGCAGGATAAAATAGGTGTTTGGGTTAATCTAAATAGTGTTATGGAAAAACTGAGGTTTGTACACAACCAGAACGAATGGCGCTTATTAACTGATTCTTCTAAAATAAGTTTAAAAGCATTTCTGCACCATAATGGCAACAAAAGACCATCTATTCCTTTAGCACATGCAGTTGACATGAAGGAAACATACGAAAGTATGTCACTTATTCTAAATGCAATAAGCTATGATATCTTGGTCAGTACTAGTTAAATTTATGCCTTCTTTACCTTCTTGACAGATTAATGTTAGGAAATAATTTTTTTCGGATTTACTCATACTGCTACTCTCAACAACTTGTCTATTTCGAACTTCGATCATACTCTAGATATAAACAACAATAGATTTGTCTGAAGGCTATTTATGGTCGGTGGGGGAGACGCTTTTTTGATGTTTGACAGACATAAACATATTTACTTATCTTGTCTTTCAGTTTAATTGCTTGTCGTGAGTTTTTTCGGTGTTTTTAAGTGTTAGAAATTACTATAAATGCGAAGTTTACAATTAATATTAACAAAAAGAGGATTTAAAAACTTATTTTTATCGGTAAATATTGTTAGATTGTTTACATATTGAAAATAACAATAATAAAAATTTAGGCAACCATATATTCATACTTTGTTTTCAGAATCGACGTACCCAGGGGTATGTTCGAAGGACGTACCGATGATACTCGTTTAAATAATGCAATTAGAAAAGGATAGCATAAAATCGGCATGTCCGTACCAAGAAATTAAATATCTACTGTTTATCAACACTTTTTGAAATATAAATAAAAATATTATTACGTTATTCAGCGTTCAAACAACCGGGCCCTAGTTCTGACGTTATGCTACTTCTACAGGGGTATGTTCGAAGATTTCGAATATAAAACTCAACAATTCACGTGAATGAAAGTACAGGAAGTAGCGTTATTAACAAGTTGCAACCTGATTACGTATTAGCTGACTGAATCTTAGCTATTAATAAAATGCGTAGAATATTGTTACTACAGGATGATATTGCACTATGTTTATTATGCCAAATTTTAAACAGGGATAGTAGTTATTATGCAAAACAGACATCAGTTTGCTCGATTTTAAACATAGTTTATACGTTTCTTTCATATTTACTGCATACCTCAGTGGGATATATGGTTGTTCATTTCCATTAAACAATAAAACTAACTTTGGACTTGTTTTCGAAGAGTCAATGAATAGTCGCCACTCGGTAAGTCCATAGGAAGGGCCAACTTCGTTGATTAAACCCGAAATATGACAGTAAATTAAGTCATTGCCATTGAGAAGAATACTACCAACATAGACTGCCGTTTCCGAAACGTGGAAATTTTCACTTCTTTTTGTAAGATATTCCATTGCTGCAAACAACATCTAAGCAGCTGTGACTTTGTTTTGAGAAGATTCAATAAGATCATTGAGCTTTTTCTAAGATGTAAAATGAAGCTGTTTACTGCTAATACATTCGTAATCGTCTTTCTATTCAAAACTTGGACCAACTCTTGGTTTAAATTCTGCTAGTTCATCGGATTCCAAGTCGATTTTGTATTTTTTCTAGAGGTTTGGGGACAGGTATGCTAGAAGCCTCATGACGTACAGGCCTTATAGCTGAAGGGATATTAAGATATTCAATTTTACTAGAAAATCCCAGGATTTGTGTTAAGCAAAAATAACAATCATCAACACTCCAAACTTCATAGACTTGTGAGCACCCAGTAGCCATCCTGTTAAGGTTTTTGAGCAAGTGAGGCAGCCAATTTTTGGCCTATTCGCCATCTTCGCATCCAAAATATAACTCATAAGCTTTTCTTACAAGCGGGCTTTCAGTGTCATTTCACCACATATATAACAGAAACTGTTCGGTTTGTTCACACAGGATCACGGGGACATCGTTTACATAGGGCGAAAATATCCCTAGTACAACGCTACCATTCTGCGCTAGTTCTTTACATTTCGCTCGTATATCAAATACTGATCTTCCAACGACCGGCCGGCTGCTTATACACCCATTTCGTACATCTGTGTTTTCTAAAAACATCAGGTATCGAGAGGACCAGAAATGACATAATTCTTATATACAGGGGCCCTTCGATAAGCAACTGACCCTTCGACGACTACGGGGTATTTTGAAATTTGAAATTACATGGGGTTTAATAGGTATCTCCATTATTTTAAGCCCTAGGAGGATGCGACTTCGTAGCTGGGGGATCATCCCCAAATGCCCCCTAAGCGGTGTTGCTAAATTATGCACAATTTCCCTAAACTTAGAAGAAACGTATATTTAACACCTCGATATGCTATAACAAATTATATAAGGCATAGATCATTCTTATACCTGCTTTGCAATCAAAACATGCTGTTGATGTTCTCTAGATTTTGTTACGTGATATTACAATTTATATATCAATGTAAGGGTTATATAGGTAGAAATAACACATTAGTTTGGCGGGCAGAATTTTCATGCAGAACAGTGATATTATCCGAGATTTTATAACATTTAACACAACATTTTTCATTTCTTATATTGGATTCACCACGGTAAATTTTGTAAAAATATTTAATTCATGAATAATATTATTGATTGTTATCTTTATAATATACATTAGTTTATTATATTTCACGGAAAAGTACAAGAAACGATTTATAACACATGTACATTTCACTGTTTCAACAAGAACTTATTAATTGATATTTTGCATTAACTTTGCATAATGTGTGAATCCACCGTAACATCTAATTATATAATTTAAAAGTCTACTCATCATTTGGTACCATTTTTTCAGACAGTTAAGCTTTAAATTATTAGTTTTATGTTAAATTAAATCATTAAACAAATTAATGTTGCAATGATAATTTTTGAGGGGTAGGTGAACTTATAATAGGTATGTACAAATAAAATGTTAACGATAATGACGGAATTATGCAATAAACTGCGTGATATAGTTATAATCGTGGAAATTACTGCCATCAAACAAAGGAATATGTGTCGATTAAAGCAAGCTTATTATAATTACCTTGATGTTGTTAAGTTCTGTAAAAAAGTTGCATTAAGACTTTAATGTTTTTCGGTATTGGACTTTTTAAGTTTTTGGCCTAATTGTTAGGAAGATAAGTGGAATTCAAAATGAAATAATATATATATATATATATATATATATATATATATATATATATATATATATATATATATATCATTTTTCTTTATTTTGTCTTTTCTTGGGTTTAGGTTCTATATTTAATAAAAAACACAAAACAATTGACGTTTCGCCCTTTATTTAAGGCATTTTCAAAACTTTTTCCTCCTAAAAATATTTTTATATAATAATAATAACATTCACATATCTACAATTTTAAAAAAACGAACAAGACATTCTAAAACAGTATTTAAAATTTTTAAAACTTTAAAAATATTTAATTTTATCGGTACACACCTTGACATTTTATTCTATTACTAAATAAAATTTAATCTTTACAACGTCTACTGAGGATACATGGAATGCGAATGCGTTTTTTTTTAATTTTTTTTAAATTTTTCAATGCACAAAAAAACAAATTAGGTATACGTTTAGTTTTATGTTTAAGAGGATATTCAATTTTTGATTCTTATTTGACGGGATCGAATAATTTTTTGTTTAAATCAGGCTTGTGTAAATATGGCTCAAATTTCCTATATCTGTTCTGTCGTTAAAAGTGTTTTTATCTTTTTTAATTTCAATCATTTCCTTTATTTGTAATTTTTGGTAATTCATATCTTTGTTTTTTATTTTGGTACTGTTTTAATCAAAAGTATGTTTTTCGTTCTATGTGTGTTTGTTTAACGCTGTTGAGGCGTTTTTCGTATATTTATGGCCATTTAATCTGTTCTTCAGTAATTGGCTCGTCAAGCCTATATATTTTTTGGGACAATTTGTGCAAGGGATCGAATATATTATATTTGATTTATTCATGAGAGGAGTTTTACTTTTTAAATTTATGAACAATATATTTAATTTATTATGTGACTTGTGGCATACGAGAATATCATGCTTTTTTAAAATGTATTTTATTTTTTCTGACAGCTCACTAGTGTAAGGTAATGATACATATTTTTGCTGTTTATGTTCTATGTTTTTTGTTTTTACGTTATTATAAAACTTATATGTTCTATATCAATTATTTTGGTGATAGTCTTTTCGTTGAAATTATTATTTATTAGTGTCTTTTTTACTTTTTGCAGTATTTTTGGTCGGAATTCTGGAGACGTTAGGGAGATAACACGATCAGATAGACCGATTATAACGCTATTTTTTTGAGTTTTTGAATTCTTAGAGAAACAGTTTAGATATCTGCCTGACCAAGTTGGTTTGGTGTACCATTCAGTTAAAATTTTATTTTTTCTGCGTATAAGTGTCATATCTAGAAAACTCTCTAATCATTCAAAAACTCAATAAAATAGTGTTATAGTCGGTCTATCTGATCGTGCTATCTCCCTAACGTCTCCAGAATTCCGACCAAAAATACTGCAAAAAGTAAAAAATAGACTAATAAATAATAATTTCAACGAAAAGACTATCACCAAAATAATTGATAAACGAACATATAAGTTTTATAATAACGTAAAAGCAAAAAACATAGAACATACTTACACTAGTGAGCTGTCAGAAAAAATAAAATACATTTTAAAAAAGCACGATATTATGGTATGCCACAAGTCGCATAATAAATTAAATACATTTACACAAATTTAAAAAGTAAAGAAAACGAGGAAAAAGTTTTGAAAAGAGAGAGAGAGAGAGAGAGAGAGAGATACATGGACTGTTTTTACGACGTTATGGAATAGATTACAAGGAAAGTATGTACAGATAGTTATAATTACATACATTACGCGCTAATTAACAAATGGGTAAAAATAACGCTAATACATTTCATTGCGGAATGAGTTCTATTACTGATTTTCATTCTGCGTATTACGTTACATCCCTGTAACGGATGTTATATTCAAATTTGCAAATTATTTTCATGCGGTAAGTTGTACAACGATTTCTTGTGCGGAAATTTTTATTATAAATTTTCAAATTATTTTTTTTGCCGAAAATAACCAAAACAAAAAGGCCTATAAACTCAAACACTTGCAAGTTCTCCCTGGCAAAGTGTTATTCACCGTAATGCTTAGCTTACCCAATACTTTAATCTTCTTTTATAATCTTAACCGTGGAGCATTCCATCATGCTTTATGCATAGCCGATAAATGTTTACTTTTGGAAGCAAATTTTACTTCAATTTCCGAAGTAAACAGAAGAAAAACAAAAGCTCTATTATCATCCTCTCCCCTTTTGCCTCGGTGAGCGAGAAGAAAGGTGAGGCGGCCAGATTTCCTATCTGGCCGGGTGGTTTAGGAGGGATTCTCACCGCACCCCCCTGCGTTGTGGTTCAATAAGGTAGAAAAAAATTTTGATACCGTTTTTACGTTTTAAATCTACCTTCTTTCAACGATAAAAAGCGACCTGGTGGAAATGAACCACGGTTGCGCTCGTTACAGTACCAAACATGCATCACGATACGGTCTAGTAAGATAAATTCGTACTTAAAAATTCTTCGCCCGAGGTTGTTATGGTCCCTGCTTTATGAAGATATCGTATACTATAGCGATTTCGGGAACAACATCATACTGGTCTAGCGCATTCGACGACTGAAAACCGGCAAGCTCGATGTGACACGAGTCTAGAAAACAAACCACATCCTATTTTTAAAAAAGGAGGCGTTCTTTAATTCGATAAATGTCAGCTGCGAAATTAAGGATATTACGGGTTGCTCTCCTGGCATCAACCCATTCTTTTTCTGATCGAGCATAGCTCTCAGGGGCTACGAGACTCTTCTGTTTTTTAGACAAATCATGGTTCTCACGTGGGTTATTTTGACAAGATAACATCATCTGATAATAAAGATCGTGCATATATAATATATCTCGCGGGTCTTGAAGGGTTTAGTAATCACGAAAAAACGCGTCCGGCCTTAAAAATAATTTGACATTGCGACTAATAATCAGTTTCGTGTTGTCTATAAAATTATGAAATCCCGCTCTTGACAAATAAAACTTTAACGTGATAATGGAGAGTAAAATAATTCCAGATTTGACTTGCGGAAAACAGTACTGAATTTAGAGTTCGGTAAAAGTAAGGAAGAATGAAAAGTTAAATGCGGGAAAAAGTGAATAAAAGTTGCACTCATTCCCGTCTTATCCAAGTGAGGCGGTTAGAGCTGTCAGTGTCATTTAACACACATCAAGGTTTGGTGAGACCTCACGAACAAACCTTGATGTGTGTTAAATCACAGATTTACAGAAATAATTGAAATTTGACAATTTTAAAATAATTAATGCCGACGGAAACGAACTTTCACGTTTCCTGAAGGATAAAAATAATACAATAAACCCGGAAAATGCGTCTATATTCCTGGAGATGAGTACGAAAATATACCGATTAATAGCGAGATATGTTGACGGTAATTAAATCAGTAATATAACATAGAACCCGAAGAGGAACATGAGCGTTATTGACGTGACGCAAATAAATTTAAAAAATTAAGTATCCATACTCTGTTAATACAACATCTATAATAGAAAACTCTATTCATCGAAACTTAATTTATTTTGTTTCCATGGATTGTTGCTATATTTTCAGAATAAAGCGGTAGAAAATTTAATATCAAATTTTTTTCTCTTCTATTTGACTATAATATTGATGGTAATTACTGAAATAATATAACAGAAGGTCAGTTTATAATATAAGTAAGAAACAAACCAAATTGAGGAAACAGTAAGTATGTATATATGGAATTATTACATACTCATATTATTGAGAGCGAAGGTTCGGAGTAGTACGTACATAACGGAGGGTAGGAGTGGACGTAGGCATAAAATGACCGATTTGATATGTCTTTGTGATATTATTGTTTGTGTTATTAATGACCTAAAATTGACATCGGCAAATAACTTAGGAATATACTGATGAAATTTTATAATTATTTTAGTCCAAAAATTATTTGACGGTTGCATACCACTGAATATAAAGCTAATTAAACCCCTTTAATATAAGTATCTCACAAGTCACTTGTTACTCTTTTACGTGAAGGTGATCTCTTATTTGATAATTATCACATAATTTTCATAATTTTTCTATTTTAACGTTAATTTACTTTAGACCAACAACACATTTGTTCCATTGCTCACCTCTAGAATATATTTCTTCTATTTAGTTTTAATAGAATGCGTTTTATTTATGTAAATATACTCAAGAAGTTCACATAACTTGAGGATTAGTTTCTTGTTAAAATAAATTTACAATAAATATAATAATTCTTGTTTAATTGTCCGTTAAATGAATTAGGTTTAATTTATTAAAGTAAAGTGAGCTGCAATGAAGTTCAATGTAGCAGAGACTCGATAATTTAAACAAAAAATAACATATTTTCGGTTGGATAAAAACATTTTGATAAACATTGTTTTAATTCAAAGTTCAGGTGGACATAAGAACTGTCTTGGATTAAGCATGCCACCTACTGCCAATACTGTATTTATAAATGAATAAGCAATATTCACTGTAATCTAGTTTTCTAGACTACGACGTGAAACTGACTAAGAAGTCAGAATTAATAACAAATTTATAAATCAAATTGAAAATAACTCGTTACAAGAATTTAATTTTCGAATCTTACTGTCTGGATACAGGCGCAGATACAAAGGAGGACGTAGGCGGATCGCCCCCCTATGAACATGAATGTCGCTGACACCCTCCCGTCAACAACTCGCTTTTGCTGGTTATACAGTACTCATGTGATATCATCGCCCCTTCCCCCCCCCCCTAAAAAAAATAAGAGAAGCTGAATCCGCCCCTGTCTGGATATATAAGAAAAATGTATTTATTTTATTTATAGTTAATATTCACCTGAAACCAATTGAAAATTTCCATTTTAAGTTCATGTTAAAATGCTACCTAATTTTGGCGAGTGGATTTTTTGAGTACCTTATTTTTGAATTTAAACCTACTTCTAAATATTTCGCTAAATTATCCAAAATTAATTAACAAATGATTTAGATTATAACTCATTTATTAATTGTAGATTTGTTTGCCTGTATTGACGCCAAATTAAAAATGTATATTAAATAAATGTAAACTATGATTTTTGTTAAAACCAGTTTAATTTGTGTTTTATAGACCTAAAAAGGTTTTTGATCATATAAAAAGAGAAGATACAAGGAAGGCTTTGGAAAAAAGAAAGATTGATTAATGAATAATAGAAATAATAAAAAATATGTATCGGAAGAATACAAACAGAACTTATAACAAAGAGTCAAAAGAATTCGAAATAAAGATAGGCGAGAAACAGGAGTGTATGATGCATATTACTGTATGCGATACTGTTAGACACAGCCAAAGAGGAAGCTAAAAAATCAATGAAACCACTAAAAATGTAATACAGGCGAATGCAACAGATGTATATGAGTAAAATGATGTTTGCAGATGATATGGCAAAAATAGCCAAAACAGCTGGAGATCTAAAAAGTAATCTAGAAATTTTAGATAATGAAATCGCCAACATAATTATGAAGATAAAGATGGAAAAGATCAGAAAAATGATAATTCTAAGAGAACGGATCAGACATGACGTTAAAATACAAGGAAAAAAATTGGAAAAGGATGAAAATTATGAATGTTTGGGAACAATAATATAAAACGATGGATAAATAGATTGAGAAATAAGTGATGGAATGAAGAAAGCAAGAAAAATGCTCTATAAAATAAGAACAACGTTTCTAGGAAAAAAAAAGAAAAACAGATCCAGAAATAGTAGAAAAAGTGATGAGACCAAAAATAATGTAAAGTAGTGAGACACGAACAAAAACAAAAAAGACCAAAATACGTATGAATGTTATAGATATGAGATTTATAAGCCCAAGAGAGATAAAATACGAAATGAGACATCCTGAAAGAATCGGAGGATCCAATTAATAACTGAATAAAATAGAAGATCAGTTACGCAAGTTTGCTCATGTGTGACATATAAATAATCACAGACTGGCGAAAAAATAAATGAGACTCGAGTGACAGAGAAAAATAAGAAAAGAAGAACAAGATGGAAATGTAGCTACGATGTTAGGAAGCAGCAGAAAGGAGAATAGAGAGGGAGAGAATCAAGTACTGAGATCAAGGAATGAAGTCATGGAAGGGAGAGCGACTCCACTCGGAGCTTACACCGAAATGTAGGAAGGCATACAATTAATTGAATAAGTCGTGTATCTTTTAAAAATGGAAATAAAAAGGGAATTGTTCTTGGAAAATACACACAGTGCGTTCTAAAGTAAACAAGACTTGTTAAAAATGAGAACATAGACAAAACTTTTTTATTTTATTCAAAATACTCTCCTTGAGAATCCTTACAACAATTTACATGGTCAAGAAACATGTCGAACGAGTTTTTTAGGTCGTCTATAGACACGTCCTTAACAATACAGGTGCAAGTTTTTGGTTGACCTCCACGTCAGCATAACGCTTTCTTTCATTGGTAAATGTAATTTTTAGAATAGGTAGAAATCACGCGGTGCTAGATCAGGCGAACACGGAGAGTGGTTGATGGTGAAAATGTGATTTTTAGTCAAAAAAATCAGTTACAAATGTCGATCGATAACATGGCGCATTATCAGGCAAATAGCGCTAATTTTTTCACCATATTCTAGCCGAATACGATGAATATGCAGCAAACGCATCACAACACCATGTTGAGAAACATCATTAACCATCTCCTTAGTTAGTATTCTTTTCGAATCGTAGAAACAAATCAACATTTCCTCAACTTTTGTTTTCTCCAAACCTTTTTTTTTCGGATTAGGCTCAACTGTGTGTTCCCATGTTGCACTTTGGCGCTTGGTTTCTGAATCGTATTGAAAACACCACGTTTAATCATAAGTCACAATGGTGTAAAAGAAATTTGGGCCTCTTTTTGGGTTCTTGATAATGTCCATCGATAATTGAATTCTGAGCAATTTGTGCGGAACAAAATGATATTTCGGAGGCCCAAATATTTGGTCAAAATACGAAGAGTTGATGTTTTGAACAATTTTAATTTCATTGCCATTAATTTTAATGAAAAATTTGGGCAATCTTGAGGAATTTATGCATAGTTTTGAAGGCATTTTTTGTTATCACAAATTTCAGTTGGCAAACATGTTGGTCATTATTTAGGTCTTTACGGCCACCTTTAAAGCACGTATACCACTTGTCGATTCTACTACAAGTTAAACACTCATCAAAATATAGTTCTTTTATCAATTGATGCGTTTCGGAAAAAAAATTCACTAAGTTTAATTGTCACTTACAAAGCAATAACTTTGCTCCTAATCGTTCGTGGGTCATGAAATTTTGAACGAATGTCAGTGAAGGATGTACCTCCCAACTTAGGTAGCTATCAATACCTGACGCCACTAGAAGGCGCAGTATCTATCAGTGCCATCTTTTCCTTATGTTTGCAGGTTCATACAACCCCCCAACAAATTGTAAATTAAAATAAAACATGCTAATCAATATAAGTACAAATATTTTTTTAATTTCTTCTGATAATTTAATGATTAAGTTTAAATTAATTTTTTACCTAGATTATACGTGAACAATAGTCAATTATTGAAATAATCTAACTTACTTCGCCTAAATATCATAAATAATTTGTCTGTATTACAGTAGTATGCCTGAAAACGTAATCGTATTGCTGGTTTGCAATTTTAATGCACTCCAAGCTAATTCATTGGAGAGTATACGGAGTTGCCTAACTAGGACGTGGAGAATAATTTCGTCTCATAAGCTTAATGTAGGTTGTAAGTTAACTTACAAAGCTATGAATAATTTGTCCCACAATAAATCTCTCTACTAGAAAAACTTCTCTTATGCAACCCACCGGACAAGTATTTGAACTTTTGCTTCCAGTCGCACGTGGCGTTGCCAGTATCAAGTAAAAGTTTCTTCTTCAAGCAGCTGTTAAACCATTCCTTTAGTTTAGGTTAGAATACAATCCTGGTGTCTACTATGCCGGAATTTTTGTGCGTGACGTGTACTGTACCGGTATTTTAATTTTTGTGAAAGTGACTATGTTTGTTATGTTTTAAAAAGGTTAAAAATGTTTAGCGAGAAAAAAACCATCCAAAATTAAGTGCTCTGTCTCAAAGTGAGCGGACAAATACAGTGGCTGATTTCGATTTCCGAATTCAAAGGATTCCGAGTTACGAAGGAATTTATGAAAACCATTGTATATGTGTTAGATATTTTTAGGAATCTCTTGTAAAAGATTCTAGAAAAGCAGTTAAATATAATGCAATTCCTGCTCTCTATCTTCCTGCATGTTTAAGTAAAACCGAGCGCTTTTTTATTTTCCAGAAAACATGAGCGGCTCGTCGAATGGGGTGCAAGTAATTATAAAAAACCTATTAACATGCTTCTTACGTGTATTGTTATGCACATCAACTAAATTTGGTAATGTTAAACGCTGCATCCGCCAATTAAAATGTCCGCAGATTTTTTTACAATATACAAGAGATTTGTTCTTTTTTTCAAATAGTCCTCAAAGAACCACAATATTAGATCAAATTGTTAACAAACGCTTACCTCGCTCGACTCTAACAAGATGCAATTTGTACCGTGTTCGAATACAAAGACAGCATTCCAGAGACAAAAGAAAAATCTTAGATGGGAGTAGAAACGTTAGTAACACGAACCAATCATCAAGGTATGTTAAAATTTTCAAAAGCAAGAGTTTCCTCTCATGGTTAAACTTATTTTACAGATAATGCCTTAAGTTGATTTAAGTTATTAACAGGTTGTACACCGAAGAAATCAAGAAATTGACGGATTTTGTATTTCAGTGTATATCAAATATACACTGAAATACAAAATCCGTCAATTTATTTAAGTTGATTTGTTATTTGGTAAGTTACAAACAAGACAAATTGACGCTGTTTCGCGAATAAAAATATATTATCATTTGAATCAAGTATAACAAAAATTAGAAATAATATTACCTCAAACCAGGAAGCAAAATAAGTGTGTGATATAATTATTTGTCAATCAACAGAACGATTTCGCTCTACAGGTCACCTGGTAGCATCCAGTCTTTTTTAGATCAATATCGAGACTTCTGGTAATTTATGATTATCCTTCGCAAAATATCGAAATAAGCGAGACATTTAGTGATGTTCTAAAACTTTTAAAAAATTTAATTACTATTCCTAAGGCATCGGCTAAAGCAGAACGGCGCTTCTCTATCCTCAAACGGAGAAAAACTTGTTTACTGAATACTACAAGCCATGAAAGACTTTTAGCTTTGGCAATGCTTTCTAAAGAAGAAATCATACCTCAAGTTTGCCAATGCCAAAGATTAGAATATAGATTTACTTTATACAATTCACATAGTAAGTTTTACGTACATTTCGTTTTGATTGCTATATTTTTAAAATTTACTACCATCTTTATGTTTAGTTGTTTAAAATACACAGCTTTGTTCCATGCTAACTCAATTTTAGTGTGAACGGAGTTTTACACAACAATATTAGGTATGCAGATGACACCGTAATAATAGCTGATAGTTTGAAAGACCTAGAAAGAATAATGAATAAATATTAAGAGTTAGTGGAGAATATGGACTCTCTCTTATCACAAAAAAGACCAAGTTCATGATAATTAGTAAGAACAACACCAGTAATAATGAAACCCTAATGGTAGGAGGCCAGCACATAGAAAGAGTTAAGAAGTACACTTACTTGGGAACCCTAATAACAGAAAATAATGACTATACCGTCGAAATAAAAACCAGAATCGAGAAAGCACGTGCCAATTTTATTAGAATGAAAAATGTTATCTGCAGCAAAGATCTAACGTTAGCCCTGAAAATACGACTGACTAAATGTTACGTATACAGTGTTCTATATTATGGAATGGAAGCATGGACACTGAATCGAGAGGCAATGAGAAGACTTAACTCTTTTGAAATGTGGACCTATAGAAGAATTCAGATGATTTCGTGGGTGGATCGAGTTACGAACGCCGAAGTGCTGAGAAGAACGAGGAAAGAAAAGGAAGTCGAGATAACAGTAAAACAGAGAAAACTGCAATATTTCGTACACATTATGCGAGGAGAAAAGCACAGCATCTTACGGCTCATAATCCAAGGCAAAATTAGCGGCAGAAAAGGCGTAGGACGACGACGAATTTTATGGCTAAAAAACCTAAGGGAATAGTTTGGATGCAGTTCAAAACAACTATTTAGAGCAACTGTCTCAAAAATTAAAATAGCTATTATGATTGCCAACCTCCGCAATGGAGAAGGCACTTGAAGAAGAACTCAATTTTTAAAGACTTATTTTTCATCCACCGGTGCCTATGACAGTTTTTATACATATCTATAATTTTAATGTGCCATTGGAACTGCAACTCCCACTTTTTAATGCACTAGCCGCCACTGGTATCTATACGCTGGAAGCGGAATTGATTTTTCTTAACAATGGTTGGTTTTTCTTAACAATGGTTGCTTTTTCTGAAATAAATATATGTACCTATTTTTTTAGATCATAAATAATATCTGGAGGTCCTAGCCCCGATTTCTTAGTGTTAATACATTTCAAAATTTCAATAAAATCTGTTTAAATACTTACAGTTCAAAAGGTAAATTACTGGATATTCCTTTTGGGCCCCATATTTTCGTTAGGGGGTACCTTGAGCTCAAAAATCATGTAAAACCCTATAGCCATTTTGACGCCCCCTATACACTGCCGACAGTTTTAAGGTATACTTGCCAGATACCCTGTATAAATTATTGTTACTAAAACCATTTATTAACAATACCAATGATATTGGCATTATTCTATTAAGTTAGATTTCGTTACTTAAGATTTGTTCTCGCTGACCTGGTAACGTCTAGAACACACTTAATAAAAAATATATGTAAACGATTCTTACCTTCCTTACCTTCGAAAATTCTATCAAATTCTCTACGGGCTCCATTCTAACCCCACGTCAGAGTTGACAGATACTTTTACGCCCCAAAAAAGCTATCTTAAATATTGTATCTTTAACACAGGCTATATAAAAACCATAAAGTCAAGATATAAATTTTAAACGGGGAATGAGAGCCCTGTAAAAAGAATACGACGAAGAGTTTATTCGATGTTTACATGCAGGGAAAATATTGATTCAACGTATACCTTTAGCTTAAGTAGCTATATAAACAGTTTACATACATATTTTTATTCGGCAAAAGAAAAGTAAATGTTTTAAAAGCAGGTATATAAAAGAAATATTAAGAGAAAAACGTTTAATAAAAAGCTTTTAGCTTTTCGGCAGAATCCTAAAAACCAAATGCTTTTGGATAACAAGTATATTTTAAAAAAATTATGACAATAAATCCCATTGTTTGATAAACAACGGTTGAGTTGTTTGAAAAATAAAATAAGTAATATACATATGTATATTAAGGGGGGCAATACATGTAAAATTAAAAAAAAAATTAATTTCATATTGATTAAAAAAAATATATTATCTATTAAACAAATTTTGAATATGAAATCCTTAAAGTTCATGTCAAAAAGTACTTGAAAATATTTTTTTTTTATAATTTTTCAATGCAAAATGGCGACGATGTGAGCGAATGACAAAAACACCTCGAAAAACGCCTTGTGCAACTTAACGTTTTTTCCGGTGAACCTGCAGCATTCAGAAAAAAAAAATATGTTAATGAGATATATAGTTCATAGGTTAACCAGTAAAGTTTAGAAAAAAAATGAAATTTTTGCATTAATTTTAGTTTAAACAAAAAAATCGATTATTTTTTTAAAAAATCGCGTTTTAAACATTAATAAACAAATAATTTTTCCGAAATTACAAAAACATGTAGGTTCAGCTAAAAGATAATACTATTCTGTAGATGTGGTATAAATTTGAGCTAAATCGATCGACTATTTTTCGAGATATTTTGCACAAAAGTTGAAAAAGTACTACTTTCAGAAAAACACATTTAAAGTTCGCGGTAGATAAAAATCATTGATTATTAGTTGTTATTGTATGTTGTATTATATGAAGCTGCGTGTCCCGGTTTCGGCTCCCTAGCTTTTTTCGGTTTCTCAGTTGGCTCCCGTGCCTGCGGAAGCAACTTTCATATACACAAACTTGAAAAATTTTGGAGTGTTTCCTCCCGGTGCCAGTCGTAGGACTCATCAGTGGGACACCTTCCCAGACATTCGCTTGCCGTACTAATATATTTTTCGATGTTATATTTGTAGTGAAATGTCCTCGGAGAAAGGCGGTGAGAAACGTCTTTTTACTACACCCTCCCCCTTTAGACATCTCACTTGGCGTATTATTTAGAATCTGTATTCTTGTTTCTGAATATACAAGTCGAGATGTAACTGAAGAACAGCGGGGACTAACACCCCGTCGTGGATCCAGTATTAGTGCAATGCTCTATGTAGACCCCTGTCTGCAACGGCCCAAACAACACCAGGGATGCCATGATGTATTATATGTAGCTGCGTGTCCCGGTTTCGGCTCCCTAGCCTTTTTTCGGTTCCTCATTTGGCTCCCGTGCCTGAGGAAGCAACTATCATATACACAAACTTGAAAAATTTTAGAGTTTCGTCCCGGTGCCAGTCGTAGGACTTATCAGTGGGATTCTGACACTCGCTTGCCGTACTAATATATTTTTGGATGTTATATTTGTAGTGAAATGTCCTCGGAGAAAGGCGGTAAGAAACGACTTTCTACGACATGTAACTTACTCATTAGTAAGCGATTCCAGCTCCATACAGCAGCCCTTCAGCCTCCTCGTGCATTTCATTAGTGTGATTTATAAGAAGATACACAATTGGACAACCGCCCATGGCACCGAAAAGAAAGTAGGCAGGGACGCGCGGCAGGTGTGCGGGAACGCCGCGCTGCTTATAACTAACTATAACTCGAGAACTAATACGAATATCGGTTTAAAACTTTATTGGCCTATTCTGCAGAGCATTTAGAACATTCTAACATAATAAAAAAATCGATTTTTTTGAACAGTTGCATGTATTGCCCCCCTTAAATTACGGACAGACAAAGAGACAAACATTTATGAATCTCATTCGTATTTACATCAGCCCCAAGCATTTGACACCTGTCTTGTTATTGTCGTAACTCAGATGGGTAATAGGCCAGCAGAATTAGCATCTGGAAAAAATTTATTGTTAGAAGACTTTTAACTACGTAGAAACTTTCACAATGATAATAGTAATTATGTAGTTTCTTATGTCTCATTTTCTTTACTGGGCAAAATTTTTTATTTGACAATTAAGATATGAAAAAACAGGTTTTTCGATTTCTAGAAAAAGTTATTGCTTTTCAGAAAAAAAAGTTTCAAACAAAAGTTGTGCGCATTGAAAATATCTACAAAATGAGCTAAAACTCATCTAAATCTGATATTTTATTTGTTAGTTATTGCAGAAAAACCTGCTAAAATAAGTGTTTTTTCAATTGTTAATAAACAATAGAAAAATACATTGCATTAACCTAATACTGCAACTAAAGGAGCCTCTGGTTGCATACAACAAATATGTCAAATTGCAAGTAAAAATTTTCAATAGTTTTTTGCACAGTGAATTTGTTTATAACATTTTATATATTTTTTTAATTGTTTATTTTCAACGCTCTAGAGATCATACAGTGATCTGCGGGTGCACAAATGAAAGTTCGAGACTTATACTAACAATAACAAAAAAAAAACAAATTAATTGTTGATTTTAAATTGTTGAAACAAACAAACGATGTTATGATTAGTTTTCTTTTTTATAAACAAATAGAATAACGAAATGTCAATAAGTGGACGTGATAGGTAAGATTTTTGCGCATATTTTGAAAAAAAAACAAATTCTGTTTGACCACTAGAAGGTGAAATAGATTTATTTTTCAAAAAATCGCAGTTGCGTTGTTTATTATTAAGGGATTATTTAAGTTGGGACTCATAGGGAGATGGTTATAATATTGTATGTAATAGTTTTCAACTCAATTATTTCAAAATTGTTAATGTTGCAATAGTTTAAAGTTGCACCTACTCCAAGAGTCCGAAAGTGAACAGTCGAGGGAGGGGGGAGGGCGTTCTTTCAGCCTGCAGCGCATGGAAAAAAATGTGACTCGGATATTTCACATTCGTTTCGCCGGAAAAATTTGGATTATCTCGGCGGATATCTTTATTTATTTTTTAATTTGTGGTTTCTCGATGAGGCATGAATAATTGATGTTTTTCTAATTAAATTATTGCTAAACAAAGCAATAAGCAAATTATTGCGCGTGCTTTTCAAATTGCGAAAAAAAATGTTACAGTGGTCAACAGTATATTACTAATTAGGATTCATGTTGATTTTTAATTTACCATTAATATTTATGCAGCTATAGCATGAAACAAATTGCGACTGTAATTTGCGCCAAATTATTGGTTGTACAAGAAAAAAGCGTGTAAACTTTCTTGTTTATTTTATTGGACGAACATTTTTCAGGTACAAAATTCTTGTTAACATACATATTTTCTGCTTAAATCTATATAAACTATTTATTCCGTTCTCCGTTTCTTAGACATCGGTGGACACGTATTTTTCGAAACCCTTATCGGTTTCATTGTTATCATTACAATTATCATCATCATGATCACTGTCATCGTGGTCATCATTATTAGTCTCATCATCGTCATCACTCTAATCATTGACATAATTATCATCATCAACATCATCACTATTATCATAATCTTTAAAAGTAATATTATAATAATTCTCGACTGGATAATTGCTTACAACATAATCGTCAAATGTAGTTTATTATGCATATCGAAAAACAATAATGCTATCAACAAGTGTTTCATGCTATATATTAATAAATATTTATGGTACATTAAAAATCAATCTAATTTTTAATATTCCTAATAATAGTATTCTGTTGACCATTGTAACAATTTTTTTCGCAATTTGAAAAGCACTTAAGTACAGGAAAATTATAATTCTGCATAAAATGTATAAAAGTGCAACAATTTGTTTATTGCTCTATTTAACAATAATTTGATTACAAAAACATATCATTCATTGTTCGAATGTGAAGCGTCCAAGTCACGTTTTTTCTGCGCGCCGCAGGCTGAAAGAATGCCCCCGTCCACTGCTCACTTTGTGACTCTCGGAGTAGGTGCAAATTTAAACTATTGCTACATCAACAATTTTGAAATAATTGAGTTGAAAACTATTGTATACAATAGTTTAACCATTTCCTTATAAGTTCCTACTTAAATAATCCCTTAATGTTAATATTCAACTCCGTAGCGATTTTTTGAAAAAAACTCAATGTCGAAGAATTATTCTATTTGTTTATAATGAAAAACGAACCCCAATTTTGTTTTATGTTTCAAAAATTTAAGATCAACAATTCACTTCGTTTTTTTTTTTGATTGTTAGTATAAGTCTGGAACATTCATTTGCGTACCCGCAGACCACTGTACGACCTCTAGATCTCTGAGAATAAAGAATTAAAAAAAACATAAGAAGTTATAAATAAACTCACTGTGCAAAAAACGATTGAATATTTTTACTTGAAATTTTGCACATTTGTTGTATGCAATAAGAGGCTCCTTTAGTTGCAGTATAAAATAAATATTATAAGCAAAACGAAACTGACCGACTAGATGATTTAAATTTCATTGCAACTGGATCGGGTTAACGTCTTAAATCTTTTTAGTGAATTTGGCAGTTAGAGCTTAGAAGAAATCTTATTTTTCAATAATATGGTTGTCCTGTTCACTGTACATTACGAGTGACTGGTTAGAGATTCACTTCCAGGATATGTGGATTGGCTTTTTTTGACCAATTATCTGGTCTGATCGCTCGCCTGATCTAACCTCATAGATGACTTGACTTTTATTATTACTTGAAAGCATCACATAACCAGGTGTGGCTGAAGATACAATCGACAACAAACACTTTTGTGAACCAAGACCGCCAGAAATGTTACGAGCTCATGTGATACTACATGTTCGCACGTCTGAATGATGACATTGAGAGAATTAAATTTTTAAGAGTCTTGGTAGTTTAGCGTGTATTGTACTATAAGAAAAGATTGAATGGTAAGTTAGCCATTTTTGAAGACTTCTAGATACAAAATACGTTTTTTAACTTATAGGTGAGCGCTACTTCGACATCTTGAGAAATTTGAAAGTGAACTATTTAGATAACTTGCCGCTGGCTGATCATAGAAATCTGTTTTATCAACACGATGGGGTGCCACCGCATAATAGTCATTTAGTTAACAATCATCTGCAAAGCTTGTTTAATGATCAATGGATAGCCAAGAATGGGCCACATCTTCGGCCACCTCTCTTCCCCGACCTAACAGAACTTGATCTTTTATTTGGAGGACAATTAAAAATAAATTATACAACACCGCATTAACCACTACGGAAGATTGCATGCATTGTGTTAGAATAGCATTTGATGAACTTAATCCTCCTCAGTCAATAAGAAGAGCCACTCATGAAGAGTTCCTGCTTAGGTGCGAAAAATGTTTGGAAGGTTAAGGGCATCAATTTGAACATTTACTCAAATAATTTTTGTAACTTTATTTTATTAACAACTGGTTTATTTCTATTTCTTTTAGCTTTTATAGTTCCAAAGTTCTTGAAGTTTTTTATGATCTTTTTAACAGTGGGTAGTATTGGATTTTGTTACTTCGGATATCGGATCGCGAATGTATCGCATATTCTTGAAATAATCACATTCTCGATAAATAATAAATCAGTTTAAATAATCTTCGTGTATGTAATTTAATCGCCCCGGCATGATTATTATTAATGAATGTCAAATGGCAAGAAATAGTGACAATTCTATAGGGTTCGATTGTTTTATTTTCGCCATGCGTAGCCGTCATGGAAAACTAATAACAAAGCTTCAAAGCCGTATAGCATTTTTACAATAGAAAAATGTTGAATTGCCAATATTTTGAAAACTACAAATTATTGGAATAGACAACCTTATACAAAGTTACCCTTATTTTTAATGCTTAACATGATTAAACTGTGAAAATAGGTGCTTTCGATTTGAAAAAATTGACTTTTGACGATTTTTTAAATATCATATTTATTCTTCTTTTTTGACCATTTTGTACTAATAATTTTCAAAATATCATAAAAGGCTACTAAAATCGATCTCTGGGTGAGTCTTAGCCGTATCCACTATCGCCCTCCATCTTCTACGGTCTTGTGCTTCCATTTCCCACTGCTGTACTCCAATCCTATACAAATCAGCTTCGACGGCATCCGTTCATCTTTTCCTGGGACGGCTTATTGATCTTCTACCATCTGGTCTCTCAAAGAATACTGTTTTCAATAATCTGTGGTCCCCTGATCTTACCACATGGCCTGCCCATCTTATTCTATTGGCTTTTATACAACGGGCTATGTTTTCACTGCCATACAGTGTCGCCAATTCAGCATTGTGGCGTCTTCTCCAATTTCCTATTGTTTCATCTCTTTGGGGACCAAATATCATTCTAAGAACCTTTCGTTCAAATATGAGTAATTTATTTATTTCCCGTTGATTGAGGGTCCAAGTTTCGCTGCCATAAGTAACTACCGGGCGAATAATTGACCTGTACAGAGTTAATTTGGATTGTCTTTTTAACAGTTTAGATCTCAATAATGTTGTGAGGGAGTATAATGCCCTATTTGCTGCCGCTATTCTCGCTGAGACGTCTTTTCAACTCGATTGTCGTCTGTGGTTACCGCTCCTAGGTACTTGAATTCCTTAACCACTTCGAAGTTGTGTTCATTCAATGATATATTCTGCCCGATTTGAGGTCTTGGATTCTTGGTTACTACCATGTATTTAGTTTTTTCTTCATTTACTCGGAGAGCCATGTTACCTACTTCTTCCTCGAGTTGTGAAAATACCTCTCACACGTCTCTTGTTGAATGAGCTACTGTATCAATATCATCAGTAAAGGCCAGCACCAATTTTGAACCTTGGTTCGCAAAACCCTTTGTCAGCCTCGACGCAACCCTGCTCATTGCATGTTCCAAAGTAAAATTGAAAAGCAACGGTGACAGAGGACCACCTTGTCTGATGTCACACTGAATGGCGCTGATGTTTTATTTCCTACCCTTACCTGTGCATGTGAGTTTGTCACGCACATTTGTGTTAGATAGACTAATTTTCTTGGTATGCCCATTTCTAGCATTGCAAGCCATAGTCTGCTTCTTTTCACGGAGTCATATGCTTGCTGGAAATCCACAAAGATTTGGTGGACATCTCGGTTAAATTCCCAGTTTTTTTTCAATATTTGTCTGATCGTAAATATCTGGTCTATTGTTGACCTTCTAGCACGAAAACCGCATTGGTAGTCGCCAATAATATCTTCCGCATAAGGCGTCAATCTATTTAGTAGAGTAATTGCCAGGATTTTGTATGTTGTGTTGATAAGAGATATACCTCTATAATTTCGAAATTGTTCCTTGTTTCCTTTCTTATGTATAGGTATTATAACACTTCCATTCCCTTCCTCAGGCATTTTCTGTTGTTCCCATATTTTCAAAATGATTTCATATATTTTTTGATGTAGGCCGTTTCCTCCCTTTTTTAGCAGCTCTCCATTTATACCATCGCTGCCTGGCTCTTTGTGATCTTTGAGTGATGCTATAGCATTTTTAACTTCTTGAAGTGTTGGTGATGGCACTCTTATATCTTCGGAATGGAATGTAATGTACTCTTCCTCTGTCCCATTTTCAATACTTAGTAACTGCTGAAAATATCCTTTCCATAGCTCGACAATTTCTGTTTCCGGCATCAAGTCGATCTTCGTCTACAAGAAAACTATCTTAAATTAAATAATAAATATTTCCTTATAAGAAAATTTTATAGTTAAGTTTGGGTCCGCAAAAGTCATTAAAAAAAAATTACCAAAACGGTCAGTCTGAAGTATAGAATATTACATATGAAATATGTCTAGAATTTAACGTAGAAATCAAAAATGTAATAATATATAGGGTACTCCATTTAAAATACGCAAGTTGATATCTACTCCCGGTATAACTGGAAGTGCCACCATCTTGAAAATATTTTAGTTGGCTATCCCCCATGCACGTTATTACACTGGGAAATTTTCAGATTCTTTCTAATTATAGTTTTCCCACAATCGATCGATAAAGTTCTCGGAGAATCATCCTGTATAGTAGTCACCCCTTAAAGGAAGGAATACAATTTATAAGATATGCGAAGTTAAAAGTTAATAAAAATACTAATGGTAGCCGTTCTATACCTCGGTATAGACAGAAAATTTTCAAAAGAAAATAGTTTTATAAGCCCACAATTCTTACTGTCATATCACCGTAAAAATAATGACTCTACTTTATATTCTCTTGTATACCTAATAAAAATATATTTTTGTTACCTGCCGTAAAAAAGTTTTTTGTTTTCCCTTATTATCCTCGTAAAGAGCTCTGTAAAAGCGAAATATGTCTAATTCTTATGCGAATAAAAACTTTATAGGTATATATTCTCGTAAGAAGCCCACAAAAAAGTCAACGAAAATATCGGAAAACGATTTTCCATTATTAGAAACTTTGGAAAATTCACAGGTTACAGAATCCCCGAGGGCTTTATTTTTACCCGCGTCACCGTTGACAGGTACTTTTACTTCCTAAGAGTTAATCTTTCAAATTCAGTTTCTTTAATCCCCCAGGCTATATAAAACACCGTGAAAGCAAAATATAAATTTTAAACGGGAAAACGCAGGGCATATGAAAGAAAAAGGTAGAGTTTACGGTATTTCATTTTGATGCAGAAAAAATATTGATTTAGGAAATAATGTGAATTAGACTTATTATTCTTTTTATTCCCCGAGAAATTTAAACTTTGTTAAAGCAAAAAAATTGTTTAAAATATAAAAAATTTGATATATGTAATAAAATAGGGGTGTGGCTATAAAATTAGGACACTATTGCTGCAAAACATTTAATTTTAAATTTATACATATTGAGTTATTATCACCTTCAATAGTCACCCCTTTCGGAAAAATCTGTGTATTTTTGTATTAAAATGGGACACCCTGGTGAAAGGAGCACTTAGTTTTGTATTTAGAAGACGCTGTATTAAGAATGTAAATAAATTATTAGCAACTGTTAACCTGAATGTTTCAAAAATCGAATTTTTCTTATTTTTTTATCGGCAATATTTCTTTTCCGGTAGAATTCAGTTACTGAAATCCGATTTGTAGTTATTAACCGACTTCTAAAAGAAGGAGGTTCTCAATTCGTCGACTATGTATTTTTTTATGTATGTACACCGATTACTCCGGAAAGGCAGCACCGATTTGAATGAAATTTTTTACGATATATAAAGGAAGTTGCTACGGTGGTCCCATATTTTTTTGGACGAAATTGGTACAGTAAGATCCAAGATGGCGCTGACAATATGGCACCCAAAAAAATTAATATTGTCTGATTTTCTCCAAAATTGGTATGGGGGAATTTTTGGGGTAGTACACAACGAATCCGACATCATTTTTAAAAAGGGCGGATCCAATATGGCGGACAAAATATTTAATTTTGTCCGATTTTCTCCAAAATTGGTATAGGGGAGTTCCAGGGATCGCAAATAATGAATCCAAAATATTTAAAAAAAATTCAATATGGCGGATCCAATATGGCGGACAAAAAATCAATTTTGTCTGATTTTCTCCAAAATTGGTACGGGGAGTTTTCGGGGTCGCACATAACAAATCTAAAATTATTTCTAAAAAATTCGATATGGCGGATTCAATATGGCGGACGAAAAATCTATTTTGTCCGATTTTTTCAAAATTGATATGGGGGAGTTTTTGAGATCGCACATTACGAATCTGAAATTATTGAAAAAAAAAAAAATATATGGCGGATCGAGGATGGTGGATTAAAGATTCTACATCTCTTGTTGTCTAAAATTAATATTGGGGGATTTTTGTTAGTGGTAATTGCGAATTTAAAATATTTTATGAAAAACTCAATCTGGCGGATTCAACATGGGTCCTAAAAATTTTACATTTTTTGATTTTCTCCAATACTGATACAGGGGTGTTGAGGGTATAAATTATGAACTTAAAAGTATTTATTCAAGATTCAATATGGCGCGTCCAATATAGAGGACTAAAAATTTTACATTTTTCAATTTTGTTTAAAGGTGGGAATGAATCGTTTTTAAGGATGTAGATAGCGAATATAAAATTATTTTTAGGAAATCTGATATATCAAATGGAATATGATGGTCTAGAAATTTTAAATTTCCGAATTTCATCCAAAATTGGTACTAGGGGGCTTTGAAGAGTTTAGATTTAAATTAGATTAAGACGTTAAAATTACATTTATGAAATTCAATATGGCGGAGTTTCAGATTTGGTATTATGGGGTTTACGTCTCAAGTTCTTTAAATATCGATATTGGAAGGTTTTGGGGACTGTATTACCAATCTAAAATTAACTTGAAATTTAAGATAATAGATTTACTATGACAGGCTAATTATTTGCTTGACACAATTTCACTGGTATTTGGAGAACTCTAAGAATTAAAGAATTATTAGTGGTTTATTTTAGGGTGATTTACAACTTTGGGCAAAATGGGTACTTTTTTGCCACCTCATTGCGGGGTACATTAATTTCGATTAGTACTTAATTCAATGAATTTATGGATAATAATAATGAATTCGAAACCAAAAATCGAAAATTATTTCTAAATGAAATACTAACTAATATATACAAATTAAAGTAATAAAGCAATTACAAATAAAGCGTTTTTAATCTGTTTATGCGAATCACATTTTATCAGGCATTAGTTTGGTGCCAACTTCGAATATTTCAATTTCATATAAAAATTTATAATTATTTTTTACTTTTTAGCGCACTTTTAGAAGTCGGTTCAATTTTTTTATAAAAATTTTATTTTTATATTTAGAATTCTCATAGTATCTGTTTTGTCATGCATTAATATTGATGAAACATAATATTTTCAAATGCAGCCAGAACATAAAAATGAAGTATGTGCCTAAAGTTATTACTAAAAGTATCAACAACGTACCTCCTCCTGCCCCTCGAAATTACTGAAAAATATTAACTGAAACTCCGTTTATTTTTTAACGTATGTTCCACACACTGTTTTAGTAGAATCTAGACAAAAAGGAACATCTGTGATCCGCTTCAGATATTTTTCACTTAAAATTTATACTTTCATATGTATTTTTTTATACAGCCTGTGGTAAAAAAACAATATGTGGGATAGCTCTTTGAGCCTAAAATTATACTCTAACTCTGACATAAAGTTGGTTTAAGGCCCACAGGGAATTTAATAACCTGCGAAGTTGTGCACGTTGGATATCGTTATTCCATATTTCTGACACCTTTTTAGCTAACTTTATTAAACTTGGGAAAATAAGTTAGAAAATTTATAAACAATAAAATATCCTTTGTGGGCAAAAGTTTTTTGTTTGTTTGTCTTTTTGTGAAAAAACATCTATTTATATTTTTTATCATAAAATCATAATTTTCTGTTATTACATTATGGCAACTACGTACTAAATTCTTATTATAGATATGGCGATTATATGTCCCCATTTTAGTACTAACAGCAAATATAAAAAAGTGAGCTGATCTAAAATTTATTTTTTATCGTGAAGCTCTACTTTGCATACATAGTCATTAATTTTGCCATTAAAAGATAGAATGGCTCTCAGCTGAAACCTTTTTTTATTTAATTTTGAATCTTCGAGTTTATTAATAGAAACGTATATGTGTTAGATGAAAAACATTCAACAGCTCTGATTATTACTATGGCTTGGTCACTCCTTTTAAAAGAACGAAGACGGTGTTTTTAGTTGGCGAACATTACGATAGATGGCGCCAGTGCGGTAAAAAAAAAGTAGATTCACAATTTACCTACCTATCATCAGATAGGCCAGTTTAAATATCATAGTGAAGAAATTGGTAAGTAAATTTATTTCTTGACTAAGGTTATATCGACCGAATCTACATACATTATGAATTCTTTCTCTAGATATCAACATACTTATTAACAGGTATGTAACATATCTCTATTTCAGATCTATTTTAAAAATATAATTTTCAATTTTTTGCTCCCTATGTTAAACTTTTGTTTATTGATTTTTTAGAATATTTAATAACTAAAAACGTTTTGAAATTACTTAATTTTTGATCTAGTATGGGATGTTTAAAAAACACAGAAAAGGAACTTTATAAAACAAATAAAAATTAAGGAGATAATTTAGAGTTTATGAAAAAACAATTTTTTATTATTAGTATGTTATAAAAAACCTTAATATTTAATATTTTTGTTTCGTAGAATATCACTTTCTACTGAATCCTTTGGAAGCAACACGTCAAGCTAGTTAACTTCTAAGGACAAGCTCTTGTATAGAAATGCTGTGAAATATAAACATTCTGTTTTTGTTTGTTGCCAACATACGGTATTATTTAAAAGAAAATTGTTAGTGAGTTAAAATTTGATTTAGAGTTGTAAGACATTTGAGTCACATATTTGATAAATTTAGAAGTTTTTCCTTTACAGTAGAAGAAAATGTTTTGGTGCTACCTCGGTACAAACATTCTGCCTATGACTATGATTTTTATGGCAGAGTTGTTCTATTTACTATCCAGGACACTGATGAGATGTATTAGCGATTATTGAAATTTATGGAAATGTTCTGAGAATGTGTAACAAAAATACCTGTATATTATTTCAAATCTGTATTGTAAACATCCATCCATATTTTCCAGTAAAATATAAATAATGTGTAATTTTTATGTGAAAATATATTAAGAAAATTTATACTTTATGAAATTAAAGACATTAGCACATTAGTCTTTCGATCTATTATATATGATATATGTACATATTGTGAGAATTGTAAATATTTTTATACTGGATGAAGTATGGCAAATTCATGTAATAGACATGTTTGTTTCGATTAAAATCCGCAAGCATTAAAGGTTATGCATTATCGATATGAATTTAAAATTAACGTATGAGAAAGGATTATTGATATATTTATTACTGGTCTTGTCATCTTTAATCCCACTACCACAACATATTTAAACCTTTCTTCATTTTCCTCATATTTTGCCACCTAAAAATATTTAAAATTTTTATTATTTATAATAAATTTAAGTTAATATATACATATTAGGAGTTATTGAAAAGAAAGTGTCCTAGATCCTTTTATTTTTTGAGAAGAATATTAAGCTGGATAATTATAATAAATAACTAAACCGCCATTTCGTCAGGAAATATCTTGGTTTTAACATTGTTGATTTACAAGTACATTATATGTAAACTTATTCAATAAATAAATTATTGTTATTTCAATAATACATTATTGTTAGTTTTTTCTTTACTATAGAAAAGACAATATTCTACATATGATTGTAGACTACATTTTATTTATATAAAGAGGGAGTGGCGCCAAAAGGGTTGAAAATGAAGACAGTCGAAAAAATTGTTAGTACTTCTGAGCTCGCATCGATACAGATTAAAATATGAAATAGTTAATAAAATTTTTATAAGAAAATTGAACCGACTTCTAAAAGTGCGCTAAAAAGTGAAAAATAACCATAAATTTTTATATGAAATTGAACTTTTTGATGTCGGCGCCAAACTAATACTTGACAAAATGTGATTTGCATAGACAGATTTAAAATACTTTTTTTGTAGTTGCTTTCTTACCATAATTTGTATATATTAGTAGTTATTTATTTCATTTACAAATAATTTGGCGCCGACTTCAAAAAGTTCAATTTCATATAAAAATTTATGGTTATTTTTCATTTTTTAGCGCACTTTTAGAAGTCGGTTCAATTTTCTTATAAAAATTTTATTTTTCTATTTTTAGTTTTAGAATTAATTTTTTTGGCCGCCATATTGTAAGCGCCATCTTGGATTTTGCTGCACCAATTTCATATAAAAAAATATGGGACCACCGCAGCAACTTCCTTTACATAACGTAAAAAATTTCATTCAAATCGGTGCAGCCGTTCCGGAGTAATCGGTGTACATACATAAAAAAAAAAAATACATAGTCGACGAATTGAGAACCTCCTTCTTTTAGAAGTCGGTTAAAAAGGTAAAATGCCAAATTCGTAACTCGCAACCTTAGAAGTGATTTTGGGTCAAATGATTCATATGTTTCTATTCATGTGGGGTATCAAATGAAAGGTTATAAAATGCGTAATCTTATGACAAATAAAAACAACTCAATTTTTCTACAATTGAGAAATAATAATATGATATATAAATATGAGAGGCGGCAGTCATCGTAACTGAAGGCAACAGATAGGGACCACTTACGAACGTATCGGACAGAAACAGAGTGTCTACCGTCATCGGTTCTGATACTTGCTAACAGTTGGCTTATTTCTTTTAAAAGTATTGGTTTAAATGGGAGTGTCAACTTATAAAGTAGTTTCAGTTTTTTTTAATTCTCACAGAGGAATAAAAAAAGTGATCAGTTATATAGAATTTTTAACCGACTTCTAAAAGAAGGAGGTTCTCAATTCGTCGACTATGTATTTTTTTTTTATGTATATACACCGATTACACCGGAACGGTGGTACCCATTTGAATGAAATTTTTTATGTTATGTTCAGGAAGGTGCTGCGGTGGTTCCATGTTTTTTGGACGAAATTGGTGCAGTAAAATCCAAGATGGCGCTGACAATATGGCGGCCAAAAAAATTAATTTTTCCCGGTTTTCTCCAAAATTAGTATGAGGAATTTTTGGGGTCGTACACAACGAATCGGAAATTATTTTTAAAAAATTCAATATGGCGGATCCAATATGGTGGACAAAAAATTTAATTTTTCCGATTTTTTCCAAAATGGATATGGGGGAGTTTTCGGACTCGCACATAACGAATCCAAAATATTTTTTACAAATTCAATATGGTGGATCCAATATGACGGACAAAATATCAATTATTTCTAAAAGAAACAAATAACTAATAATATATATAAATTATAATGAGAAAGCAATTACAAACAAAGTATTTTTGATCTGTTTATGAGAATCACATTTTGTCGGGAATTAGTTTGGCGCCGACTTCAAAAATTTCAATTTCATATAAAAATTTATAATTATTTTTCATTTTAACTTTTAGAAGTCGGTTCAATTTTTTTTAATAAAAATTTTATTTATTCTAATAATGAGGTATATACGAGGGTCAAACTCACTAAATTGTCAAAAAATCAAATTTCTGCTATGCGTAAGGGCGAATAAGGGCTAGTAATTGTAAATAAATTCTAGCGTGTAATATTATTTCATGGATGGCTACAATTCCTAGGTCAAAAATCCGGTTATAAATAGCATTATATATCGCGTTATTAAAGCAGTGGTTCCTAATAAGAGAGTTACTTTGGCTTTTTTGAGGGTGGCCGATTATCAATTTTAAAAACCAAAATTAAATTTAAAGGTAGATGGTAAATGTTTATTTATGATTAGCAATAAATCTGACTGAAACAACTTAGCTGGGTAGTTCGTAGCGATAGCCATATTCGTTACCTTCCGAAAAAAGGTGTAAGGGGTAGAAGTTACAAGATACACAGCCGACATTCCAGCAACCTAAAATTATTCGGGATGTTATTCCAAATTAATCAATAAGTAAAAAGCTGAGCCGTAAGGGACACTTCTAATATTAAGTGACGATGGTTCAAATCCATTACACGTACATTGCAATCTTATCACATGTTCTCAATCATCGTCTAATCCGCAAGTCTGTTACAGAGACTGGAGAAAATGACTTACCATGTTTTACTGCAATACGTTGGCTTCGTTGCGAAGAAATTTTAACGCGTTTTAGAAAGAAGAATTTCAGTAAGAAATAAGTAAATCTGTACTAGCGTTTTTTGAGCTCCGAGCAATAATCAAAATTTTCTTGAATAAAAAGAATCGTCTTCTGGTTGAGCTACAAAACAATAACTGATTATGGAAGTTATCATTTAACAGCTTTCGCTAGCGCCGCTACGGCTTTTATCTGCCAAGGATGTCCACAATCATAAGTTCGTTTTAGATATGTACCATTTTCTCGTAAACGGTGATGAAGGCGAGTAAATGTGTGATGATGAGGTAACTTACATTGTGAATATAATTCATCATAAGTTCGTTGAGCTTCAAATGCATTTCCATCAGCACGACCATAAACAAAATGCATATCTGACATTTCAACCTTGGCAAACTTTGCCATTTCTATTACTTTTTTATTTATTTTAAATTAAGAATACATAAAATCAATCACATTTATCCACAGAGATTATAACACATTATAACAAAAAGCAATATGACAAATTAGGAGTCAACTTATTTGACAACAGCCTTTTCGTCACTTAATATACCTACAGAACTTAATATATTTTTTTTTAATTAGCCATAAGACTTCGGCATCGGTTTCGTCAACAGTATACAATTAAATAAAAAAATATATACATAACATACCTTAAAGCTAGAAAAAACAAGAAACAGCTATATTAGTTAGTTTCATAAGATACTTGTTATAATACGGAAAATGTAAAATAACTTAGTCTAATATTTAATAATAAAAACCACAGATTAAAATCCTAAAACAACTAACAGGAAAGAAAAAAATAAAATAATAAGAACACAATACGTCGCACTGGTCAGCGAAGGACGCAACGAAATAATCACTTAGTACACAGTAAAAGAGTCAGTACATCCTACAGGCTTAAGTATTCGTTAAAAGAATAAAATAATCCCTAGAACAAGATTTTTTTTTAATTTCTGTTTTGAATTTTTTACTGTTTGGTATGTTTTTTAATTTTGCAGGCAATTTGTTAAACAGAATAATGAAATTATAAATTGGGGATCTCTCAAAGAATGCCGTTCTGTGTTTAGGTATACTAAGAATGTCACTATTTCGTGTATCATATCTGTGATCCTGGCCAAGAGTTTTAAACTCTGAGTAATTTTGTTTTACATATAAAACACATTTTAGACTATAAATAGAGTAAAAATTCAAAATGCTGTTTTCCTTAAAAATGGGTCTACACGAATCTGTCGGCTTAAGACAAAATATCAACCTCAGTATTGTTTTCTGAGCCAGAAATACTCTATTCACCTCACACCCTCTTCCCCAAGACATGACATTGCTTGACAGATGACTGTATGCCAGAGAATAATACACAGTCAGCAATCCAGCCCGGTCTAGAGATGACCTCATCTGCAAAATAGCAAAGAAGGCAGAATTTAATTTTTTACAAGCATGTTCAATATGGGAAAAGAAATGCAGCGATTCATCAAGCCACGGGCCTAAAAATTTAGCATAAGCTGAGGTTTCAATATTATATGTTACTTTATCCTCTACAAGCAATGGTTTTTTAATATTGAAATTTATTATATATACAGTCTTTGTCGGGTTAAGTATTAACTGATTACGCCGACACAAAAAATTAGATATGCATCTAAATCTATTTTATATTTTTGGGGAAAACTATAGACTTCTAGAGAAAAACTTGAGATACAAAAAAGTTTCACAATAAGATGGAAAAGCTACTGAATAATCAAATTGGGTCAGTGGTGCCCGAAAAAAAAGTTCGAGAGGGTAAAATTTTACAGATCCGGAAAAAGTACCACTCTGTGTATTATTTCAAATAATATTAATTTTTTTATGAGAATTGTTGAAAGTGTTATGCTTTCCAACTTTGACTTAATTATCTTTAAAAAGAAAAAACTAAAAATAATAATAAAATTTAACACCCTGTATTTTAAAAACTAAGCATTATTGGACATATGTTTATATGAACTTTTATGCTTAAAATTAGTTCAAGAATAACTCTTCAAAATTTTTCGGACTTATATATATCCAACATACAGTTCGCTTTTTTAAAAAAAAATATATTTATTTACCTATTTGTGAATAATTTTTAAAAATATACACACATATTTAAATACTACTCACGTCGCTTGTAAAAAAATAAACCATCCTTAGAATAAAAAACAAAAAATTATCTCGTTAATTAACATGTTCAAGCTTACAACATATCATTTGTCATCTTCAGCTTGAACCTTCCTGTTTCGGGTATCACACGCTAATCAAATTGGCCGTGATTCAGTGACACGGTAATTGCTAAGATTCAATAAGATTAAGGTGAAGTTTTGTATTTAAGCAAATAAGCGCAAATCAATTCAACGCATAGATATAAATAATTAATTACATGGTATAAAATAAACTATACCGTTTTAGAACCCATTTTTAAAATAACATGACAGAGCTGGAATGTTTTTTTACGAACAAATCAAGCAGATAATGGATGAAGACTATATATACCTTCACTGCCAAGAAGAAAAATATTATAAGTCAATTAAATGAAATGTTTTCGTGATCAAAATATCATAATATTTTATTATGTTTTCCACTATGTACTATGATCCATTAATTTGTTATAAACAATTTAAAAGTGTGTTTTTTTTTGCTTATAAAATCAAAACTAATGAAACAATCTCAGTGACGTAGAGAGATGAATTATGAGAATAAAAATACCAACAAAACGAGCTCTGGGTCGACTCTATACGATTTTTCTTTTTCTCCGGGTCCGTCCTGAAGCCGAATGCACTGCGGCCAGAGTAGGCCTGTTGTACTCACCCTAAATTTACAACCACTCTGTTAACCTAGCCTCCTGGATTAATTTGTACAAGTCTACTAAGAAGTGAGTATGTACTTACCTTGGTTCTAGGTTTGCCCACTCACATTTGCTAAGCTTTACCGATTCATCGGCTTGAAAGCCGAAGTCTCCCTAATACAGATTCATTTTATTCAATTCAAATAGCCCTTCATTGATTTTTTCTAATTTGTAGTAGTTTCTTTGCTAATTTCGGGTCAGGGTTCCCAAAAAATAGTTTTCCGTGAATCAATCCCTGTTTGGCTATCCAGTGGTTTCTGTCTATTTTTTGATCCATTATTTGACTTATTCCCGGGCTGCACACCGCTGCACCTCAAAAGCCGATTCTAGACCAATATATTGAGATAATGAGCCAGCTCAAGCTAGCGTATCAGCTTTTTCATTTTCATTTCATGTCGTGTCAGGGTACCTATTTTAGTATAACTCTGTTGTCCTTTGCCAGAGTTGTAAGTTCACTCTGACATTCTCAGACCAATCTAGATGATACCATTTGGCCCTTATGGACTTTCAAGGCTGCTTGGCTGTCAGAATAAATGTAGATTTACTATCCTTCGTAAGCTCCCCTTTTTATCTCATCTGCGCATTGTAAAATTGCATATATTTCTGGCTAGAAGACTGTTGGGTATTTTCCCAAGGGAAGAGTTATTTCATTCCTTGGTTGTAATCCACATAGTTCAGCCCCGATACCCTCATTGGTTTTTGAATCGTCAGTGTACCAGATAATTGTACCAGAAGATGTTTTCGGTTTTCCTCTTTTACTCGCAATTCGATCTTCTATTATGACTTCGAACGGAATATTGTAGAGGTAGCTCGAGGTCATATGGTCTGTGTCCGGAAGTAGATCCAAAATGCACTCCATTGTCGAAGTGGGGGCAATACGATCTTTAGTAAACGAGAAGAACAGAAAACTTGGAAATTCAGTGTTTTTTTTTTCAAAAATTCTTATCTCCGTCATTTTTCAAGCCGTAGCGCTGGCCCTTGGCAAAATAATAGCAATTTATATGTACCTTATGTGTACCAAAACCAAATGTTTTGGCATACTTGCCATTTGAAATTTTTTATGCACTTTCAGTGAGCCTAGATGCGCCATGGATGGTTCGATTTTAATTTTTTTTAAAATAATCTTGAAAGTAGAAATATTATTCTACAGTCTATATTTTCATTCTCCATCAAGAAATCTGCGAAATACGTGAAAAATGCTAGCAAATATGACCAGACATGGCCGAGTGCGTGAAAAAGGCCGATACTTTCACGCATTCCGCCAGTTTCGGTCATGCCTCACAGGTTTCTTAAGGCAAAATGAAAATACACACTTAAAGAATGTGATTCCTGCTTCCAAAATCTTTTTACAAAATTAAGATTGGACCATTTATTACCTATTTAGGCGAGCTGAATAATGGGGTAGTAAAAATTTCAAACAGCAATTAGGAAAAAAATAATGAACCAACACCACTTGGTTTTGTCACGCATAAAATACATATAAATTAGTATTATTTCGCGAATAGCCAGTGCTACAACTTAATAAAATTTTTATAAAAAAATTAACCGAGTTCTAAAAGTGCGCTAAAAAGTGAAAAATAACTATACATTTTTATATGAAATTGAACTTTTTGAAGTCGGGGCCAAACTAATACATGACAAAATGTGATTTGCAAAAACAGATTAAAAATGCTTTATTTGTAATTGCTTTCTTACCATAATTTGTATATATTAGTAGTTATTTATTTCATTTAGAAATAATTTGGCGCCGACTTCAAAAAATTCAATTTTGTATTAAAATTTATAGTTAGTTTTCACTTTTTAGCGCACTTTTAAAAGTCGGTTCGATTTTTTTATAAAAATTTTATTTTTAGTTTTAGATTTCATTATCATATCCCTAAATTATTTGAACTAAGTACTAATCGAAATTAGTGTACCTCGCAATGACTCCAAGTTGGCAAAAAATTACCCATTTAATCCAAAGTTGTGAATCACCCTAAAATGAACCACTTAAAATTCTTTGGTTCTTAGCGTTGTCCAAATAGCAGTAAAATTGTGTCAAACAAATATTTAGTCTGTCATAGTAAATCCACTATCTTAAATTTCAAATTAATTTTAGATTGGTAATATAGACCCCAAAACCTTCCAATATCGATATTTAAAAATCCTAAAATGTAAGTTTCTAAGCTCGATATATTTTATACTGCATATTGAGTTTGTATACGCCTCAAGAACCCCACAATATCAATTTTCAATATTTGAAGAACCTGAGACCTAAATTTCTTCGCTTCATATATTTTATACTGCATATTGAGTTGGTATACGCCTTAAGAATCTTACAATCTCAATTTTAGACAAAATCGGAATATGTAAAGTTTTCTGTCCTCATATTGTATCTTATCAACCTAATAGTTGTAAAAAATTAGACGACCCCGAAAACCCTCTAATACCAAATCTGAACAAATGCGAATAAGGTAAAATTTTCAACCCACCATATTGGATCCGTCATATTGAATTTCAAAAAAATTATTTTAAGTCTAAATCTAATCTAAATCTAAACCCTTCAAAGCCTCCTAGTATCAATTTTGGATGAAATCTGGAAACTTAAAATTTCTACACTTATATTCGCTATTTACATCCTTAAAAACGATTCAGTCCCACCTTTGAACAAAATGGAATTATGTAAAATTTTTAGTCCGCTATCTTGATCCGCCTTTTAAATTCATAATTTACACCCTCAAGGACCTCTTATATCAGTTTGGGAGAAAATCGAAAAATGTAAAATTTGGAAATTTAAAATTTCTACACTTATATTCGCTATTTACATCCTTAAAAACGATTCAGTCCCACCTTTGAACAAAATGGAATTATGTAAAATTTTTAGTCCGCTATCTTGATCCGCCTTTTAAATTCATAATTTACACCCTCAAGGACCTCCTATATCAGTTTGGGAGAAAATCGAAAAATGTAAAATTTTTAGAATCTGCCAGATTGAGTTTTTCAAAAAATATTTTAAATTCATAATTAACACTAACAAAAATACCGATTTTAGACATAATTGGGAGATGTGTAAAATCCTTAATCCACTATTGGGGATCCGACATATTGATTTTTTTTTAAATAATTTGAGATCCGTTATGTGCGACCCCGAAAACTCCCCCGTACCAATTTTGAAGAAAATCGGACAAAATTGATTTTTTATCCCCTATATTGGTACCGCCATATTGGAACCGCCATGTTAAATTTTTTAAAAATAATTTTAGATTAGTTATGTACGACCCTGAAAATTCCCTCGTACCATTTTTGGAAAAAATCGGACAAACTTAATTTTTTGTCCGCCATATTCGATCCGCCGTATTGAATTTTTTAAAAATATTTTGGATCCATTATGTGCGACCTCGAGAACTCCCCGACACCAATTTTGGCGAAAATCAGACAAAATTAAATTTTTTTGTCCGCCATATTAGATCTGCCATATCGAATTTTTTAAAAATAATTTGAGATTCGCTGTGGTATGACCCCAAAAATTCTCCCATACGAATTTTGAAGAATGTCAAACAAAATTAATTTTTTTTGCCGCCATATAGTCAGCGCCATCTTGAATATTACTGCACCAATTTCATCTAAAAAAATATGGGACCACTGCAGCAACTTCTTAAACATAACGTAAAAAATTTCATTCAAATCGGTGCCGCCGTTCTGGAGTAATCGGAAAAACATACATTCTCGACGAATTGAGAACCTCCTTCTTTTAGAAGCCGGTTAAAAAATGACTGAGATATGGATTTTTTTTAAATGCTGAATTTTTGAGATTTTCCTGTTTCTCTATCACTAATGATCCGACGGAGTCGATTTAGGACTTATTTTGTTGTTACTTGTATTCTCTATTATCTTTGTTTACACCATCGAGATTACTTTATTAGTTTTCTTCCATTTTATCAGCAAAAAAAGGAAAAAAAAACGCAAATTTTTTATTTTAATTGTTTATAACAAAATAAAGGAGGGGGAGAACATAACAAAATATCACTTGTGATTATTTTCATTGCGATGGGACTATCGGTATCCTGATAGAGTTTTTGTCACAGAACCACTTATTTTTTTCCCTTATTGATTAGCACAAATATCCTAAAGATAATTTTTCGACACAACTATTTTCAATTATGCGTCACCATGATGTTGATTTGTCGAAATTGCTGAAACAAGACCGATCACATTATATTTTAAAAATCTTTGCTCGCAAAAAAATCCAGCAGCATGATAAATCTGGCAATATGGTTAGTTCAAAAAATCAACGTTCTGTTGACCAAATATCAACTCAGTTTTTATTTATTAGAGTGGAAATATGTAACTTTTCGCTCGTTTATGACAAAAGATGCAATACATCATCACAAATTGCCAAATCATTGGTTTTATACAGTTTTGAAAGATTTGGAATAGTTATTTATATTCGGTTTGTCGATTTAAATCAAGCTAGTACGTTTATTTTTGTTATATTAATAGTATTATTAGAAAATTGCAGTTACTGCTATCTTTGGGAATAAGATGGATTACATAAGCCTACAAAAAGACTGTTTCTGAGATGAAAAAGTCACCTAACCACTAACATAACAGAAGTGATTTGGGTTGTTTACACATTTTCGAGATATCTTACAATCTCATCTATTCGATTCGACTCACTAACTTGGATTGACTAACCCCCTTTTTTTTTAGAGGAGGGAAATCTTGCATAGACACCTACACGAAGTGCGCAGGTAGTGCCGGATTCCTACTGGCTAAACCCCCCCCTGGACTTAAGGTCCCCACAATCTTCTTCTGTTTGCTATAGTGAGGCTATAGCCTACAGAAGTGCACTGTGAGTGTCCCATTGGTTTCCAGGCCGATGTCTTGTAAAACTCCGGTCATCACTCGTTTGTGTTTCCGCTCCAGGTGCCGTTGCACCTATTGCTTTTCACCGCCTTACATTTCGCATTCAGTGTAAGGTTTGTCTCGCTCTCATTCGCTCGTCTTTCTCACACTACCTGAAATATTGATATGGTCTAGTCTTCATGCACTCTTATTCTTCGGTGCCATCCTTGGGATTGGTCCACGGGATCTGCTTACCGTTCGATCTTGCTTCTTCTTTTTCTTCGGAGTTCTTTCTTCACTTTTCTACTTCTTTTCTCTTCTCCGTTCTTCTTTTCTCTCTTCTACCTGATATTCTGGATTCTTCCTAGATTCTTTATCTAGACTTGCAGACCAACTCTTCCTCTTTGTAGCTCCTTGTATATCCAAATACGACTTCTACATTTTTAGAGAATATTAGAAAATTTTCTAATCAGTTCTATAATATTCGCAATAGTGGCGTTTGTCATTTGTTTGTATACAGGGGCTGTTCAGTACAAAGCAGACATAAAAGTCGATTTACATGGGTTTAAATAACTCTCCCTTATTTTAAGGCTGGGGAGTTCCGGACTTTGAATATGGGGAGTTGTCCATGGAGATCCTCCATGCGATTTGCCAAGTTGTGGTGCACAATGCTTTGGACTTGAGGAAAATTTTGATTTGGTAACGTCGTACTCTATTGTTATAACAATACAAATATACCACGTGCTTTCATGCGATTACAGTGTTAATATATAGGGAGACATGAAATCACGTATCTTTAAAACTTGAATTAACATGAAGAAGATAAGTTTAATTTCGGTTTCAGCACACTAAAAATGCTAAGATTTAGTCGGTTTAATTTTATATACATTTTGGCTGTTTTCCAGTGTAATTGTAAGAATAAAATTACTAATTACTTTATTAACTGATAATTTTAGGAATCAAATTACCAATTACTTCATTAAATGATAATATTATTTTCAAAAGTATGAGTTGATGAAGTAATTGATAATTGAGTTTTTTGAATTAATAAATATTTATTAACTGATACTCCGATTTTGCAAATGATAACCCTATAATATTACTCAAAAAAAATATTGTTGCCGATCTCTACTTTAGGGTATGTCTTTACCACCACCATAAGTTTAGTTTCGGTTTTATCACACCAAAAATGGTAAGATTTAATCGGTTTAATTTTAAATACATTTTGGCTGTTGTCCAGTGTAATTGTAAAAATAAAATTACCAATTACTTTATTAACTGATAATTTTAGGAACTAAATTATCAATTACTTCATTAAATGATAATATTATTTTCAAAATTATGAATTGATGAAGTAATTGATAATTCTATTTTTTGAATTAATAAATATTCATTAAATGATATTCCGATTTTTCAAATAATATAACTCAAAAAAATATTATTGCCGATCTCTGTTTTAGGGTATGTCTTTACAAAATGTATAAAATTTTTAATTTTAATTCCAAGCTAATTACTGCGATATATTCTAAAACAATTATTTCTTTGAAAAAGTCATGATACCTGTTTAATTACGATTTTATAGTCTGACTGCTATTTAAGGAAATGGGACCCGAAAATAAAAGCTCCTTAAAATTTTTTAAATAATCGCCTGTTCTTATTATACACTAATAACAAGTAATTACTAGTAAATTTATTGTACATTGTATTGGTGATATTTCGTAGCGCTACATTAAAAGATGTTAGCCTGTATTTATAATTTTATTACAGGAAGTTCCACACCTACAGGTAACAGGGAAAAGGAAACCGTTATGTATTTATCTAGTCATCGTAATATCAAGTCAGTCATAAAATAAGTTCGGAAATTTAGGTCTATTTTGCGTTGTTATTATTATGTTTTAAATTATATCTAATTTAAAGATAATATATAATGGCTTTAAAATTGTACTAATTTTTTTCTTTATTTTTTACGCACCTAGAATGTTTGTAATGGAATAAAAGTAGGTAAACATATACAAGGGTGCAACTATAAGTTTCTAACTTATCGAAAATATGAAGGAAGTTGGACAACCTCTTGTTTATCAATTTGCTCAACTGTTACTCATGGCCAAAATTATCGGGTGTTTAAAAATTTCCATGTTTTCTTTTCGAAAAATTAAATAAATTTTTATAAACTTAGTTGTTCAAGGAATTTGTGCTAGACATAACACATCATTGAAGAAATTTTAAGAGAATAATATTTTAAGTTTTTATGGGAAGAAAATCATAAGAAGAAGCTAATGATAATGCTAATACTAGCAAATAATAGTTTTTTAATTAAAATAAGAGTATAGTTAGTAACGAGTATTTCCTCCTCGAACTCTAATTACTGGTTGAATTCCTCTTGGTATACCGCTACTATCTCTAGTTATTGAATCTGAACTGCATCGAGATGATTAGACGCATGATGTAAGAACTCTTTGATAGATCTGGTTTCTATAATTGAATTCTAGTTTCATCCGTGAACACAATATTTTCCAGTTCTTCACGTTCTACTGAAAATGGCAAATTTTAATCGACAAGTTACGAAATTTTGTAAATATCGTGAAACTTTAATAGGCTTGCTTATTTTAATGTTAGCCTGTTTTTGATTTATCATTTGGAAGCTTATTTTTGAGAGGTTTGGGTAGCAACATAGGATTCCATGTAGAGTAAGTGTTAAAAATGGTCACTAATACCTGTTGTATACTATCTTGGACTATTTTTGTGGCTATATGGCAATTTCTGCCGCTTCAGCTTTATTACTGGTGCCACAGTGTTGTTTGAAATAGATGAAAGACTATCACTTACTTGCTTCACCATAAATAACTCAAATCACTGTAATTTTCAAGTTATGTAAGGCATTTTTATGATGGATGGTTAACAATACTTACGTTTAATATGAATGACACTGTTGACAAAAGTTTTGAAAAATAAATAATAATCTTGAAATCATTTAAATACCATTTCAATTTTTTAGGCTTTTAGAAGGTAATCTTCATATTAAATGAAATTTCTGAGGGGATAATTATTATTTGCCAATTCAAATTCCACAGTATTATTTTCATGTACCGTTACTACGTATAGATGAGAAAACTAACCCTTAATAACAAATACTATTTTAATATAATTATATTCGTCATAAGGGAGCTACGGTCGTTTAAACGTGGTCCTCAAAGATGGGCTTTTATTTAATATATTTGGAACTGCTTGAAGTACAGATTTGTATTATATCTCATTGAAGTTCTTACTCTCTCAAAAATTCCTTGTTTGATACGAAATTATGAATGCGTGACACATTGTTCTATTTGTAGTACATTTTCGACAGATACTGAAAAACTAGGAATTTTAAATCACCCAAAAAAAGTGGTCTAGAGGATTTAGATCTGGTGAACAGAAAGGTAAAGTGATGACCTCTGCTCTGCCTATCTATCCTTCAGGATACGTCCGATTTAAGTGCTCTCGAACCAAAATAATACTGAAATGAGGTGAAGCCCCATTGCGCAGGAAGAATGTCTCCAGTCTGATCGTAAGTCATATCTTCAACTAAGTTTTGCAAAACATTTTTCAGAAAGTCTAAATATGCGGGCCCGTCTAAACATTGAGGCATTATATGCAGCCTTATTATTCGATCTCCCAGCATACCTGCCCTAGCATTGTCTAAAAATTGGTTTGAAAATCGAGCTTTGAAACTTACGTAGGGATTTTCGTCTGCCCACACCTGCTTATTATGAAAATTTACCACATCTTCACGCTTTGTCAACAAAAGCAAGAAAAAATCGGTCTTGATGGCATTTTTACTGCTTCCATTTACAAAACTGAACTCTGGAAAATACTCTTGAGGCTAAAGAACCCGAACTCTTTGTAAATAGTATGGGCGAAGAAGCAGTTTATTTAAAATTTCCATGTGGTACTCTCGGTACTTATAACTGGATTTGTAACAATAACTTCCAAAAATCTTTCTCTTTCTTGTGAGGTTTGAGTAGTATGGCTTCTCCCACAGTCTATTTGGCATAAAAATACCGTTTTCTCTTAAACTCTGGTGTAATTTGGTAAATAATTAGGATTCTCGATACAACTTGCGTACATCTCGACCAAAACCATTAGCTTTTCCGCAAATGAACAATCTGACATTTTATTCAATTTACATCTTAAAACACAAATTTTCGAACAATTCTTTTCACGAAGGTCTGATATAAGACTGATAATTGTTATTCTTTATGAATTTGACATTAACCTCAAGCTACTTCATGTTTTTCCCTTCAAATTTATGGTCGTCATAAACCTACTTGGAAGTTTAGTTTAAACACGTAAATCAGAGTTTATATATTGATTTATTCAAAATGGGTTTTCTTCTTAGAGTAGTGATTTTTAGAAGAATACTTTTTTTATGTAAATGGCTTTAAAAAAATAATAATTTTTAGGTAAAATTTTCAATAAGTGTCATGTAAAAAAATAGGGATAAATAAACTATACCGACCCCTGTCAGAACGCACCTGAGTAAATTTTCCGCTCACTCTTAATATAAAAATAGTCAGTGGCTTTGCTAGCGATGACCTTGAACTTTACCTTGACTATAACCTTCATGGTCATTTCATCGTAAAGTTAACATATACTTTTGATCCAGGAAATGAAAGAAGGGGTCTAATTTTGTCTTCAAGTATGATCATAAGATCGTTGACCTCCGAGTTATATCAAGGTCAACTACTTACTGGACAATATCCAGAACAAAAGTTGTACAAACAAAAACCAATTCGAAAATGTCTGTGAGAAGTTGCAAGTATTCCTGACCATCCAAATTTCCATCAATAAGAAATAGACCAAATAGTCGATCGGGATAAAGTCCTGCCTAAACATGTCAATTCCTAGAACTCTTTGCTTGTGCTTCAGGCAACCAACACGCATTTTCATTACCCTAATATTGAATATTATGACGGTTTACTTTACCTATAAGTTCGAAGTACGCTTCGCCTGAAAAAAAAAAATTTTAAACGATTACTTCAGCCACAATGACTAACCTTTATTGCTTATAACTACTAAAATTTTGGCAACTCAAGTTATTCCTCAGTTAGTTGGCAATGGATGTTTTAATAATCCTTTCCCAGATATTGATTTTTGATCCCATATGTCATTTATGCCATTGCATAGGAAATTTTTCTCGTTATACATTTCTGCAATAAAAAAGGGGATTTCCATTAAAAAAA
The DNA here is from genome assembly GCA_034092305.1 of Diaprepes abbreviatus. Classification (NCBI taxonomy): domain Eukaryota; kingdom Metazoa; phylum Arthropoda; class Insecta; order Coleoptera; family Curculionidae; genus Diaprepes; species Diaprepes abbreviatus. The sequence continues at coordinate 8,273,413 of JASJET010000303.1, forward strand.
ATGACTAGACCTTCAAATGACTCTGAAAGTCATAGTTAAGGTAAAACTCAGGGTCACTCAAAAATGCACCGTTCGATAACCTTCGACTTTAGCATTTAAAGTTTTTTTATTTATATTATATTTATTAGCATTTTAAGTTCTTCTGCAACGTCTTGTGTTTTTGTGTCTAAGCCATTCCACTTTTCAGATACTTTTATGCCGCCGGATATGATACCATAGAAATATTATAACATAACAATTGTTCTAGAGATTTTATTGTCCCCCTCCAACTTAATGATAAAACGATGAAGTTAAATTCTGCTAGTGATTCCTAAACACTAAGGTAATCTCTTTTAAAAGTTGAATGTTTCTGTTCATAATTACTCAAAAATTGTAAAAGTTTACGTTTAGCAAAAAAACTACTTGTTACTTAAGTTTCTATAATTATTTGTGCTGAAAGGTCTTTAATTCTAATATTATAGTAAAGCACATATCCCTTGGTCATTTGAAATATATTTTAATTCTATAGTCAGTATCTCATCTTCCTGAAATCACCATTTAGCACGAAGGACAAATGTACTCGTTATTCTTTGAATCAGTTTTTCATCATTACAAAACCATAAGATCTCGATGAATATTTAAAAACAGTTTATCAATGAAATGTATTATCTATCTGTGATCTTAAATTACCGGACTTCGTTTAATAAATTTGGTATTTTAGTACTGCTCCTCGGGCCATATCATTATTTCTACACCATTAAACTTCTCATTTACATTGCATGCACGCGTATATTACCATCATTACTTTCATATTAATAGAATAATAAAGTCTGTGCCGAAAATGGCATGCAACATGTGCAAAAAAATGCGCCATGACAGACGGTTGTAAATTGTCGAAATTAAAGAAATTAGCACCTTGACCACTTGTCGATCAGTATGCACATGCTATGGTGGTCGATACGGATAGCACTGCCCGAAGGTATACCACATAGTTTATTCCATGAGAAAAGTAATTTTTTGATATTTGTGTTAAAACTTGTTGTAAAGTGTCATTTGAATCATTATTAGATTACAGGAAGTCAAAATACAGCTACGCTGTATATAATATTAACAATGTAATAATATTTTTGCAAATTATCTTTTTTCCGGCATCAAAACCTCGCCAAACTAATTAAATTTATGAGCAACACCAATTTCTCGAGGCAATAGTTGACACTTGTTTATTCTCTGACGAAATATTCTTTAGACTGCTGTAAAATTGTTATATTATCAGAAAATAACTAGGAGACTGCCGAGTTTGGTACCCTCTGATCCTGATGAAAGACATACACAAAAAAGTCATAAGATATAGGTAAAAAAATCTCCTTCTCTAAAAGTCAGTTAAACATTAAAATTTGGCTATTTTTATTTTGCGCCACATTTAACCTGCTATTAATATACATACACAGTAAAAAACGCATGTAAATCTACATCTAAATACATTTACTGCTATTGAAATTTTACCAAGTATATAATGTATTTTTTCCCATTACATATGCTTTTAAGTATGATTACATAAAAACAATAAATTAATGTGCAATAGTGTAAAATAATATAAAATAATGTAAAATAATGAAAAATAATGTAAAATAGTGTAAAACAATGTAAAATAGTGTAAAATAATGTAAAATAATGTAAGATAATGTAAAATAATATAAAATAATGTAAAATAATGTAAAATAATGTAAAATAATGTAAAATAATGTAAAATAATGTAAAATAATGTAAAATAATGTTAAATTATGTTGAATCGCCCATGACGCTTCCCCCACTCATCTCCCAAAAGCAGCAGAGAGACGTGGCAGTCGGCCGTTATTTTTATACTAACTGCATAGGTAACACGTTTGGTGCAATAGTTTCTTTTTATAAAGTATATTACGTTTTAGTTATAAGTGGATATTGGCAAGTAAGTCGAGAAATTCAGTGTCCATTTAGTTGTAAATCTGAAACGATTAGTAATAAAAACACATTAAGGATTCATTTTTGCAGAGAACATTTAGAAAACTGCAAAAATTCTGCTGATAGTAACGTTAATAGAGAAAATATTGAATCTATAGAAAAAAGTTTCACATATTTAAATAACGGCAATAAAATACCGTCAAATGAAAAAAGTAAAGAGGGACTATCACTGGCATGAAACTTGTTTACTAATCTTTATTTAACATTAGAAACTAAGTATTTATTAAGTAAATCTTCAATACAATTTTTAATTACAGCAATCTTAAATATTGGTAAGTTAAGCACAGAATTTATAGTTAGTATTTTAAATGCACATGTCAGCTTTTATTTCTTTATTCATATACAGATCATTACAATAATAAAAGTTTCGTTAACAGGAACTGTTCGTTGTTTTATTCGTAAGATGAATGAAAGTCCCTACCTACTGACGTATCCATATGTCTAATTCACGAATTCCTTTACCCTGTACATTTTTTATGGTTAAGTATTCCTGGTCAAACGTATTCAATTCTTAATATGATGTAATTTATATCCTGTTTTCAGTTACTTCTGTTAAAATTCAATATACTGTGTAGTTTTCATGTTCTCGCTTATCAGAAATAAAATTAAATTTTCTCATATAATCAGTACGGAAGCAGGCTGAATTTTTCCGTGATCTATTTTTTGCGAAATATGTATTTTTTAATATAAATCTTTTAAAAATTATTTGAGAAAACATCAAAATTATCGAGTTGTGACAAGGATAATTTTTAGTCAGGATGACATATATTGCATCATATTAAAAATTAAATTTGTTTAATCAGGGTCACTTTTTCATAAGAAGAGTGTGGGGGGCCCTTTTTACTTGATGACTTAAATTTTCTAACATATATTATAATGTATTTTTACGTACTCTTACACGGTGAAATACGTATTTTTACGTAATCTGACATGGTGGAATACGTATTTTTACATGATGTGTTGATTACACTAGATCTAACAACAAGTAAATTGACACGGAAAAACAACAAAAATTACATGATATAAATACGAAAATTACTTAGTGATTCATGAATATATTTTATATTGAAATACAAGTAAGTTTTTACCTAGATACACAAGGCAATATATTACCAATGAAAGTTATGGTAATTTGACATAAAAATTTTTTACTGTGTAGATTAGATTTTTTTTTCCAAAAATTGAAATATTTCTTTATATTAAGAGCACAGTGACTTTGATAAGCAGTGTTTTGAAACTTTCCTGTAGCTTTTAAATTTTCAAAATTGAAAATTGATTTAAAAAATACTATAAAGTTCCCTTGTGCATGTAATTTAAACAAAACGAACCAGATTTCTTCCATATTGTTTAAAAAACTACTTCTTATATAATGTACTAAAAGTATTTCTTTACCTAACATTTTTTTTAATCTGCCACCATTTTATATCAACTGAAGTATTTTTTCTTGTTAAAGTGAACTCACGATACAATATATGGAAAAGATTGAATAAATGAATGAATTAATACGGGCAGCTATTTTTAATCTTCGATCCTTAGGCCTCTTAGGACCCTTTACATCCCACCATAACCATAAGTCATTCGGAAACGCTCGCCGCGATCGTTAAGTTTGGAAACTTTACCCAAAAAGGGACAAAAATCCAAAACTCTTGTAATTTTATCTTAAAGTTTATATACTACAATAAAAAAATTGTAGTTCGCAGGATTATTTTAATGGTTTGAGCGATAATACTATATCTACGAAATTCTTTTCTGCTAAGTACTAAGCACTCTCTGAGAACATAATTAAGAGTTCTTATCCTCATCTAGACATGATCTGCATACTGGTGGCCTAAAATAAGAAAGTTAGATAAACGTTACAACAATGTTTTTGAATCGACAGATAAGGCCATTGTTTAGTGAGATGGACACGGATTTCCTAAAATAAAATGGATGACAGATTGTAATGGAGCTGTCAAACGAAAAATGTCCGGAGTAGGCTCTGCGCTATATTGAGGAATGTGACTTTTTAGCACGTCAAATTAACCATCAAAAGTCAAAAAATTGGTGTTAATTGTTGTTATTGTTGTGAAGTTATTAATTGTCATTAGAATCTTTGTTTTTTCCTTGAATTAAATTTATTTTATATTACTTAACCACCATGTAATAGCACCAAGTCATCAGTTAAATATTTAGATGTGAATATAAACCACAAAATTATTTTAAATTGGCACTTTAGAACTGTTACACAAAAATGTATACAAAGGGTCAAATACCTTAGGAGTCTAATATATAAAGAAAAAGGCATATCAAGAAAAACAACAACTTATATATACAAAGCAATATACTGACTTTAATTGGAATACATGCCCCTACATACAATAATTGCAGGAAGCCAGCACTGATAAATCTTGAAACGGTGAAACCCACAACTCTATGTAGTAAGACTAAAACCCATCATCCTAGCAATCCACTATATAAATTATTGCATGAATTCTCTGAACATCCAGCCTCTTTCGGCAAAACTTCCTGTCCTGACAACTAAGTTTGAAACAAAACCTGAAACTTGATGGAGGAACTGTGTACGACCAGGGACTGAAACCATAGGACAGTCAAAAGACCTCCATTAATGATACTGACAGATCTCACAATCAACCTTTAATATACTCTTATTATTTTGTGAAGATTTATAGGGACTTGAAGATCAAATGTACTATAAATAAGGTTTTTATTCTGAAGGACCTCGTTCGATGGCCTGTAGGGTTCAAATTTATATGTCCTAATAAATTATAATCATAATAATATTAATTTTATCGTAGTGTAGTATCGTGTTTAACACAGCGTAAGGAAGTAAAATGTTACATTTAACATTATTTGAATATAAAATTTAATGTTACTTATTTAAATAGAAGTTTCAAATACCTTACAAATTGTTATTTCCCAAATTTTTGTTACGGTTGTGTTGATGAAAAGAATTAGTTTAGACTTAACTGGTTAAAAGTAAGATACTCGACTGTTATGGACATATGAACACAATTATTTATGTTAAATCCATAATCAGAACTAGCCGTAGGAAAATATTTTTAAACAGCACGATTATACTATTGAGATATGAACAGAATTTAGTGTAATAATTTTGAATGTCTATAATCTCAAATTTACTCGAAACTTGCGAGACATTCAACTTTTTAAGGATATTTTAATTAAAAATTAGAAAATACTGAAAATAACGAGTTACCACATAATTAACATTTCAACTGTTTTTTCAAAAAATAAACGGTTCGTCAAAATATTGCTTTTTTTTTAATGACCGACCAATAGTATCGCAGACATCCAGAGATTATAATCAATTGACACGAATTGGATCAGTCCGGTCACTTTAAAATAATACTATCATTTTATCTCTTTCTACTATTCGTTTCGTTGAACTACTTATGTCGATAAAAATTAGGAAAGCTATGCGAATTGCTTCTACCCCTTTTACTTAGAGATAACCGATTATATTTAGCCCGTATAATTTTCCTACGGCGACAGCGTATTCACTGTTGTTATAGGCAAATTTTCCCCAATATGGCGAATAGCACGATCCGGAAATTTTTGGTTTATTACACGATCAGTACATTTACTTTACACGTGCGTAGAGATGGAAAATCTGACTCGCAGAAGTTTGTGTTGAAATTACCTAATCTAACACCTAATATAGAACCTTCTATTATCGGCTTAGATAGTAATGCCCTCCCTTACCAGCTAGGGTGCTAACTATTTGAAACCAGTAACTAACTTAAATATTTTTAGAAGCTTCCAAAAAAGTCATTTAAAAAGAATATGTTATGACATAAATAAATGGTCTATATTTAGTTTCAATTTTTTAATGATCTTTTTAACAAAATATTTCATTAAACGAGTTTTTCTCTGAAGGTACTAAAAATATTTAACTTACAACTAGCGTCTTAATTTACTATTTTAAACTAACTAAAAATGCCTAATTCTAGGGATGATTTTAAGTTACTCACAAAGTAATAAGATAATTTAGTACTTCTAGAGTTGAAACTATATAAGGTTTATAAATGGAAAACATTTCCTTTTTTTTTTAATAATAATAGAGTTTAAGAATTTAGAAAAAAAATAATTTGCTACTTAAAATAAGTCTACCAAAAGTAAATTTAATACTAAATTGACAATTGAAATTTAAATTAACATTGTTTATCCACCCAAATTCAAATCCAGATCATCTTGCCTTCTGGGCAGGCACCTCTCCTATTAGGCTATCAAGGTTCACAAAAATAGTTGAACTGCCAAAACTCAAATTCATCCTTGAAGTCTAAAATAAGATAGATAATTAACAAACATTAAAAACGTTATTTGTTTTTCAATAAAAGAAGCTTTTCGATATTTTTTTTCTTGGACATTAAAATTTTATACTTCTGTCAACAAATAATTTAAATTCAATTCGTTACTAATTTATAAGGATTGTTCATGTAATATTCATATTAAAGATTAATTATTACTATTACTTGTGCTTAAAAATCATCCCGTTTTTATCTATAAAGCTTAAAGAACTTACATTACATGCCTAAGCTCACCTCAGCTGATTAGGTTGGTTTATAAGTACTGCGAAGTATAAAATAATCGGTAATTTCTTTTACGATAAATTTATGGGACCCATAGATACAGTTATTTCAAAAAGTAATATTTGGCAAAAGCTACATATAACAAATACAATAAAGAATATTAATTTACACAAACTAATAACCAATATAATGGTCAAAACTATATGTTTTCAACAGAACGACAACATTAAACAAAGCACCAACTATTTTTATTTCATTTTTAAAATAAATTTCCTTATGGGCTAAGGTAAGGGCCAGATTAATAAAAATAATTATGCATTTTGAGAAACAAGACAATTTCGTTGAAGAAAGAATACGTTTCTTTAACTACTATTCATCATAAAAAGTCTCATATTATGAGATTCAACTAAATCTGAAGAGTCAAAAATCTACAGAATACTAAGGAAATACCAAGTCCATATACCTGACAACCTACGATCGGTGCTCACACGATACTACAGTAAGCCACCACATCTTTATGGACTATCGAAAATTCATAAAACGAACATACCAGTGAGAACAATAACCAGCTCCAGAGGATCCCCAACAAATGCACTGGTGAAGTTTTTTTTAAAAATCATACAGTTTTAGAAGGTAATATGAACACATGTTAAAAATTCCACTCATTTCGTAAACATTATTAGTAGCATTAATCTAGAGCCAAATGAGAGATTAATAAGTTTTGATGTGGAAAGTCTGTATACTAATGTGACATTAGGGGAATCACTTGACATAATTAAAGCTAGACTTTCAAATGATACAACATTATCAGATTGAACAACGTTACCACTGGACGGAGTGATGGACCTTTTGGAGCGTTGCCTGCGTCATGGTGAATCGTTCAAACAAAACCATTGAAACTTCAGTATACAGGAAGCCAACACATACTGGACAATATCTTAACCATAGTTCTAATCATTCTGTTGTAACAAAACGGAGAATTATACACAGCCTCTATAATCGCGCTATATCTATATGCAATAATGCTGATTTATTGGAAAAAGGGGGAGCAAACAATAAATCCGATTTATAACACTACATTACATCTTCTGGACAACAAGAAACACATTCCTTCTTCACAATTCCATACATTAAAGGAACTTCGGAGAAAATGAGACGAATTGTCAGAAGTTATAATATAAAAACAGCCTTTAAATTAGGAAATACACTTAGAGCCCATTTAACAAGAACGAAACCCAAAACGACTGATAAGAAAGAATGTATTTACAAAATTCCATGTGAGTATGGTGAAAAGTATATTGGAGAAACCAAACGGCCACTAGAAGTTAGAATTAAGAAACATAAAACTCATACATAAAAAGGGGAAATGTCGAGATCCGGTATTGCAGAACACGCCTGGGATAAACAACACCATATAAAATGGTCTGAAGTTGCAGCAATATATACGGAACCCAACATGAAAAAAAGAAAATCTATAGAAGCAACTTACATTAAAAATAATAATAGAATCTTCAGTAAATCCAGTGTAGAGATACCTAATCTTTGGCAACCACTTCCTCATAACATCAAATCATTGAGGTGTATACAGTGAAGCAGTGAAGCGAAATTTTGCGCTTCAATGGACACAGTCTCTATATAAGCTCGTAACCTTAAGACAAAATATTCAGTTTATACTTGATAATGATTAGAGATACAACCTAATCAAAACGTCGAAATAAAAACAAACAAAAATAAAGACAATGCAAGTCCGACAACCACATTTTAGTCAATCTTCAACATTTTCTACAACCTTCAAACAAAACTATATAACTTTCCTAAAATGACAACGGAAAAACAGTTTTAGAACTCGCTTCACAGATTAGGTGAACTCAGGCTTATAATTTTACTTTATTCATACTAGAGCCGAATGTACATTCTTGAACACAAAAGATTAAAATTGTTGCTAAAGGCAATATTTGAAACTCCGATAGTAGATTAATAATTGCTACTCTACTCAATAATTTACGAAGACCACCAAACAAAGTTAACTTATCGAAACTTATTAAAAAGTAAATTAAAATGTGTTGGTTGTTAACTCATTAAAACTTCTAGAAGAAGTACTCCTAATTCTAAGTTTACATTTTTCAGGTTGGTATCTCATTACTTCTTTAAGGAAGATCTGATATACGATTGTTATAAAAATTGATATTGATATTTATTAATAGTTAAAAACTAATTTGCTTTCCTGAACTAACTTTCTTGTTTCAATCTTATCCATAGAGCATATACTACGAATGTAAGTATAAGCTTAATGGGTTTATTATAATTGGATCGTATCTAACCACCAAAACGTTGAAAGTACGTCACAAAAAAATTTGAAGACGTCATCATGCGTTTATTATAACAAAACACAAATTATAGACAGTAGAACCAAATGTTTAAAAAATCATAAACCCATTCTGTATTTAACACTTCTAAAAATCTTGAAAAAATAAATGTCACACATTGCTTTTATTGATATTTTTATTAAAAAATATTTAATTGAATTGATAATTTATTATAAGAAACACATATTATTAAAATATGTTTCTTAAATATTGTTAACTTGCTTAAATCTACATAGTTAGCTCTAAATAAAAAATCCCTGTCTCCCGCTTCCAAAGTGGGCACGCAAACGCCCCAAATTCCATGTTGCTATACATTCGTGTCTCGTTTCTTAGTGACACGGTCCTGACTTGGTGATCCCCTATGCTAGTCTTAAGAAGATATCTCTGCAAGGGACACGTAAAGGATTATATCTAATCAGGCTAGAATCAATAATCTAATTATTTTATTGCGATGAAGAAATGATGGAGATGAAAAAATTATTTTTATTGTTTAGATCTAATAATATAGGTTCAATGAACAATATACATGGACTTGATTTACTCTGTAAGAATAATTAATTGTTGATTTAAATAAAATATTATTTATTAATTTTTTAAATAATAAATTTTTCAAACGGAAAATTGTTGGTTGACGATACAGAATAATTTATATATCCCAAAAAGTATAAAACAAGTCGCTTTTGTTTTTGTATACATCTTAAGTGTATCTCTTGTAACAATATTTTTTTGTTAGATTTGCTGGTTTCGGAGATAGAAGTTGGGAGTTTGCGTAGCATATTTTTAGTAATATTTCTAAGACTATCTGTTATATATTTTTGAAAGGGTAAATTGTTTTGGAATCCTTGTATTCAGCATCTTCACTGCTTAAGTTTTAATTATAAGGATATGGGGCTTACTAGGCAATAATACAAATATATATATCTTTTTATCTCAAACACTTTCTGCAATAGGGCTGTGACAGACAGATGGATAGACCCTAAATGTGTTTTCTTTTTATAGCTTGAAACCCTAAAAAATATTAAATTGATTGTTTTCTTTTAATGGTTTGTATACAGTGGTGAACAAAAGTATTGACATATGAATCAAAACAGTGGATTTCAGTAATAAAAAAACAAAAACACACATATATTAACTTTCATTATATCCCTAGCTATAATGCCAACTTTTCTTTAAAAAAAATTAACGCCTTAATGTGTAAATAAAATTGCTATTCAAAAATATTGGCACAGTTGAGAGCAACAACTAAAAAAATTGTTCTTTGTAGGCAGTGTCTTTCTTTTTATGACATTGGTGAAACGTTTCTTCATGAAATATATCAATTTTTGGAAAAATTCTTTATAAGCGTTTCAATTTTGAAAAAGAATGTCTTTAAATTGACTTTTAATCGAATTATAATTTGAGACATTCTCCAAGATTAAATGAAAAAGAAATTTAACCTTTTTAACACAAAGTTGAGTCGGAAAAGTGAATGAAACGGAAACGCCATCGAAAAACTTAACAAGAATCCAATAAAATGGTATACAGATGGTTCCAAAACAACGAGGGGAATTGAAATAGGAGTGGATGGACTCGGTACCAGACTCTACGAAAGTTTGGGTAAGCCACTAAGCGTCGTTCAGATGGAAATATATGCTATTAGAAAATGTATTCATTTCAGCAAGGAAAAAAAACTATTAGGGACCGGAGATTATCATCATGTCGGATAGTCAAGTAGCCAATAGTGCGCTGAGGTCTCAAGTAATCAGCTTGAAGATGGTTTGGGAATGCCTATAGGAACTAAACGAGTTCAGTAAGAATAATAAGGTCACCCACATGTGGTTATGGGGACACACCGGGGTAAAAAGGAACGAAATAGTAAATAAGCTTGAGAGAAAAGTGGCTGAGACACCATTTCTATGGAATCAGTAACAGTGTAATGCCGGATGAACTAAAAAGAGAGGATGAAAGCAGGAGATCCAGTTACTGGACGGACATGCAAGGAATGAGACAAGCGAAGATACTTCTTGAAAACGACGACAAGAAGAGATTCAAGGAATGCATAAGCCTAAGTAGAAACAAAATCAGAGTTCTTATAGGAACCTTGACGGGGCATTGTCACCTGAAGGAACACCTCAAAGAACTCGAAATAGCATAATAAAAGGTATCTCTGGTAAATTTGAAACCGATCGAAATTCAAAAGACCGTTAAAAGTTTGGCGCGATTGAAACTGGTATGGAAAATTGGATTGCATATATTAAAAGGTTAAGAAACGCTACATTAGTATGATTACTGTGTTTATTTGTGAAATCTAATCGCTTTCTCTGTTTAACTTTGTTAATATGAGGTTTCTTAAAGCACCCTTGCTTTCAAACCTTATGTAGTAACCTTAATTCTTTTCACGCTAACTTGCTTACGATGCTGTTTTCTTAAGAAGAACTAATGTCTGATGTTGAAGTGTGAGGATTTAATTGAATCTACTAAAAAATCTACTTTCGTTCCTCCGCTGATTTTGGTTGTCGATCAGTTCATGTAGATCATATCAGGTCGGTTTTTTAGTGTGAAACAAAAGGCATTTTTTTTTACAATGAATTAACTCTATTCAATTATATATTTTGAATTTTAGTCAAAGATTTTTTTCATCTTTCTTGAAGCTACATGATTTCGCATTCATAGCAATTTTGATCCTTATCAGCAGAAAACTAAATCAGGTGAGATATAAGGTCATCATCATTTGTGAAAGTTTTACCATTCGAAGAGTTTCGCTAACTTCCAAATAAATAGCAATCATATGGTGCCAGGACAGGGCTGTATGGAGGATGTGACATCACTTTTCAACCAAGCTTCAATAATTTCCTACAAGTTACTAAAGATGAGCGAGGCTTTGCATTTTTATGATGGAACACAATTGTTTTGTGATTTGTTAATTCTGGCATTTTTTTTTTGATTCCTTCATCAAGTTTCATTAGTTCTTGAGAGTAAATATCTGAGTTGATCATCTGACCTCTTGAAAGCAACTCAAAATACATTACACCTTTGTACTCCCACCAAATTGACCGCATGACTTTTCTTGGAAGCCCCATAGCTTCAGATATCGTCCAAGCGTGATGAGTCACGTTTGAATCATGATCGTTATGATTCTTTTCAAAAAAAAGGATCGGTTTTATTGTGCGTGAGATTCATATGGCAAATACTGATTCGTTGTGTTAAGTAAATCTCTTTGAATACATGTGGAACCAAAATACCGAGCTTTTTAGCGATTCCAAGACAGTGTAAATGAGTCTCAGTTGTTATGTGTGATACATTTTTTCTGTTTGCAATCTTTCAAGCAGGTATATGATGATTCTCTTCAATGATTTGATTTGGTCATGTTTAATTTCACTAGGCAAACCAGACCGTTGGTCATCTTTGAGTGAAAAACAACCAGAACAGAACTTTTTAAACCAATTCTGAGACTTGCGATCTGTTATGAAATCAAAATCATCAACTTCACATATCTCTTTGTGAGCCTTAGCAGCTTTCTTTCCTTTACGGAAATAAAAAAGGAAAATATGCACCAAATGTTCGCTTCGGTACTACATGTTAAAACTGACCCTAAACTGATAGCTACAGACAAAATTACACACCAGTTGCTTCTCAAGTAAACTAGATGTGACATATTAACTGTCAAAAGTAAAAAAAAAACATAACACTGACAGAATTCCTATGCAGACAACCAAAAATACTTTCTTGCCGACTCAATATTATGTGCAATAAAATAACTTTTTTTTAAACCCATTTACTATTTTGGAGTATCATCTATCATCTCGATGCGAATAAATAATTATCTTTCACCTGGACACTGCTGTTTCTTTACTTTTTGAACTCATTATATCATTTTAAAGATTTTACAATGCAGATCTATCTATGCACATCATAGTACTACTAGTACTAAATGATAAGAGTAAACATTGTTTTGTGACCCATTACCTGTATTTTATCTTAATGGGCAACAGTAAAATATGTATTTTAAGAAATATTAAGTGTGTTACACATAAATTATAAAATTTTTTTAATTTTTGTAAATTTCCTTCTATACTTTATTTTTACTTTGCATGAGATATGGACGTTTTGGTTCAAGGAATAATTTGAATTATTATTTGTCTTTTTTTTTGTTTATTTATTTCTAATATACACTGCTCTAGTTCAAAAAATGCGTGCTCTGCAAGTATTTATGTCAACTAGTATATTTTATTACTATTTTTATGACTATTCGCTATTTCAAAAATGTTTGTGAAAACACCCTCTGATATTAAGGAACAAGCTCTACATTATAAAAGGCAGCAATGAAGCAGGTAGCCGATTCTTCACTGGGTCTCCTTATCAAAGAACCACCAATAATCACCTGCTGATCAGCTGCCCAGAATTTTTTACAAAAACCGAATACCTGTATGTAGGTAGAAATAAACCGGCTATTTCACGAAATGTCATCGAAAAAAACACGTTATGTGTTCGAATAATTAATTTTAGTTGATAACAGGAAGTTAAAAAAGTTTTTACGAATATTTTAAGTATTTTTAAGATATAAAAAATTCAGCATGTTAATAGATTAAGGAGTAGTTATGCGCCACATGAAAGGCAGATTTCTTCTTCATTTCTTACTATTAAACCAACGGTTGCCGACGTAAAATACTGAGCAATAAAGTGGCGTGATATCATTCCGGAACAGAAACTACAATGCGTCGTAACAGTGTCTAGCTCTTTACGAGTCCAACTCAGAGTGGGTCCACACGATAAGAAAAATCTGGGCGTAAGCGTAGCGTAATAGACATATGTCAAATTTCAAACATTGTGATTTCCTGAATTTAAAATAAGACAATAGACCGAAGATTTCCCGACTAAATCCGCCTTTTCCAAGGTCATTACGCAAAATAATGTTTAACTTTTCAGCGGACTGCTTTAAATATGGAGAAAACTGTTTATTTTTAATATTTTGTTGAACATAACCTATTTTTTTTTTCAGAAGTTTGTTGTTTTATTTATATGTTTTTATTTTGCGAGTTTTGAGATAATGGATATTTAAGAACTATGTTAAATTGTTTTCTTTTATCAAAAATGCTTGTTACTGAAGATCATTACTGCTTGGTCCATAAAAAAAACAATTCTTGTTCATTTTTTTATTAATTTTATAACATATAAATATGCTGTCTATATTGTTATAAGCTTTGCTTTTCACTGCCACCAATGTTATAACTTTGTTCGTTTTGCTTTTGGTTTATCACTGGTTTCCATGAATTCAAATAAATCTTCTAATATTACTTTTAATATTTTATTAACATGTTCACTAAATCATGAGGTAACAACATTTTCTTCTTACTTACTAATTTAATGTCACTGTTGTAGATTTTTAATTTTAGTTCCCTACATCTCTATGTTCATGTCCTAGTTATATTCTATTTCTGTATCTTAATTATTATTTTACAGTCATAGGCGTACTAACAAATATAACATAAATATTTATTTACATAATTACTGAAATGAAAAACTGTATATTTATGGGACGATGACAATATGAAGAAAGCTAATGGTCTGTGTAAAAAGAAAAGTGTTAGAGTTTCGGAGATTAAGGCATGCTTTTGTTCGAGCCTATTAGAATATAAATTTACTTAAGATATAACTTCTTTTTAAGAGAGTATTAAATATTAGACTATAATTATCTATTAATCCATTAGAGTAATTTAAAAATAATTTTATATAGTAATTTAATAATTAATAATTTGTAGTAATAGTTAGTTTACAACAATATATCCTGTTAATGTTCTACTCTAGACACAATTTAACTTAAAGAACATATCATGTGAAGAATGTCAATGAAATGGTTATAAAAAACCTCTTTTAATTTCAAAAAAATACTGACAATTGCAGTTTTTTCCTATTTCCCTAATAGGGGGCTAAAATTTCAGACATGTCAGGAAAATTCCTGTCATCTGGTAACCCTACCCTTAGCAAACTTTATATAAACCTATTATAAATAATTAAAAAGTAAAAATTAACATTGATGGAAATTGAATAACAGGAATCCAGTTAGTATTATATGTAATGTATACTTCTGAAAACTACAAACAATTGTAATTATTAAAACGATTGTTAAAATTACACAGTTATATTGAAATTCTCGTCTTTGAACTCCTTGGCAATTCTTTACCAGGTAGAAGTGGTAAACTTTGAAAATAAAACTTTTTTTAAAGAATGTGTGTAAACCAGCCGGAGCACATTTTTTGCAAACCTAGGTCGAACTGTAATTCACAGAATTAGACATTTTTAACTAAACAGGTAAATTCTAATTTTATCGATTTTTTTTATCATAAATTTGAAGATTGAACATTTGATGTATATATCTTTTATCGAAATACTAAATACATGATGTAAATAAAATAACGTTTTTTCGAAAACGATTAGGATTAGCTACATGAATGAATTTAATTTTTAGTTTAAGGTATGTAAAAAACGTTGTCCAAAGCTTTTATTATACAGTGTGTAAAAAAATGGGGCCATGAGTGTCACGGCTAGTCCGTCCCTGCAGCTGTGAGTAATTTAGAACACGTTCTTGGAGAGTAATTTGAAGAGTCTTACCTGGTATACATCATATTAAAAAAAAATAAATAATATTGGTGGTTCAATAATTATGTGTAATAAACTTGATTCCAATGGCCTATACGAAAAAAGTTCATATGAATTTGTAGTATTTCTTTCACATGTTTTTTTCATGTCCGGGAGATTTTCCACATTTTCCAGGACACCCTGTATAAATACAAATTCCAATTTCAAACCACCATATCGAATTTCAAAGAATTAATTTTAATTTCTAATCTAAATCTTTGAAAGCCCCCCCCCTAATATAAATTTTTGATTAAATCCAGGAATTTAAAATTTTTAAACCGTCATATTGCATCTGACATTTTTGTTAAAATAATTTTATATTCGTTATTTACATCCTCAGAAACGATCCAGATCCACCTTTAAATAAAATCGAAAAATGTATAATTTTTAGTCCGCTATATAGGAGTGGCCCTATTGAACCTTGAAAAAATAATTTTAAATTTTATAATTTACACCCTCAAGAATCCCCTAAATCAGTTTTAGTTTTTCAGAAATAATTTTTAAATTCGTAATTAACATTAACAAATATACTGATCTTGGACAAATTATAAAGATGTAAAATTTTTAATCCGCCATCTTGGATCGTCATAATTAATTTTTTTTAAAATAATTTCAGATTCCAAACCCCCCCCCCCATATTAATTTTGGAAAAAATCAGACAAAATTCCCCTATATCAATATTGGAGAATATCGAAAAAATTTAATTTTTTTGTCCACCATATTAATGGCGTCAAAATAATATGGGACGACCGTAGCAACTTCCTAAACATAATTCAAAAAATTTCACTCAATTTGGTGCGCCGTTCCTGAGTAATCGGTGTACATACATAAAAAAATACATAGGAGTCAAATTGAAACCCTCTTTCTTTCAGAAGTCGGGTAAAAAATTGATTTTCCGGGCTAAAAAACTTAAAAATATTGTGGGGGTCTAAAAGTGGCTAAGAACCCCCACGCTCTTAATGACCAAACTTTAATAATTTTATGAATATATTATCCAGATCGGTGGAAAATTAGACAATATAAAGTAGAACCCAAATGACCACGTCCTCGTCTCTTACGGTGGCGGAAATTTTGTATTCATAAAGAATATATAGACTGGAACTATTGTGTAACAATAAATCATAATTATTCATTGATTTATGATGATTTTTTGACTTCTTATCAATTCAAATTTATATTAAAATCGATTTTGATATTTTAAAGCTTTAATTACCTAAAAGCTCTGTGTCATCAAGTTGTAATCAACAGTTTATTCGTTTTCGTAACTAACTCTTAATTGCGTCACGCTCCTAAAAGTACACGCATAAATAACCTTTAATAACTTATCCTTATATTAATTTCTAATAATGTCATATCAAGAATTGATACACTTACATTTTTTTAATAGCGGAGATATTTTTTCAATTTCAGATTTGTTATTTGTCGTTGTACGGCAAATAAAACAAAGGTGAATAAACACTTGAAAACTTTTGGTATTTCGTTACATTCCTTAAATTTCGAGCTCATGAATTATACATTAGAGCTTTTACCCTGCCTTAATAAAAGCTTTAAGTACTATCACGAAAAACGTTACAGTCACACAAAACATAAATAATTGTCATTTACTTTGTATTTTTCTTTAGCAACATAAACATCTGCCCTGCAAAAATACTTTAAAAAGATTGTAGCGCCATCTGTGGCACGGGCGATTTTTATAAATAACCTGCAAAACACGCGAACCTAGAGTGATTAAATGAGATATTTTGACAAATTTACTACGACTCGTGCTAAACTTTTGTAAATAGAAGCAGGCATGCAATTTCTTTTTGTATAATGAATTTATTTTGTGTTGTCGGTAGCTTCGTCAATTTTTCCCCATTAACTTGTGACCGCCAAACATGCATATATCCGGATCATAAAGTTTGGCATAAGGAGGACGTTCAGTGGTGGCGTATAATCCGAATTTGGTAAAACATACATTTGATAAAAATACCGAATCCAAAATAGCAATTTTTTGCTCAAAAAAGTGTTAAAGAGAGTTTAATGTAACTTTCTCCTAGTCTATTTACCTAAGGAGACCTACGGATGCGTTACCTTCAAGGCCTTCAATGGTGGCGTATAATCCGAAACATACATTTGATAAAAATACCGAATCCAAAATAGTTATTTTTGCTCAACTAAATATCAAAGAGAGGCGTAATAATAGATAGCAAATTTAATGTAACTCTTTCCTCGTCTATTTTCGTAAGGAGACCTATAAATGCGTTACCTTATGTAGTTATCTTTACACTTTATAGATTTAAGAGATACGGGAGCCCCTGAACTATAAAAAACGCATCAGTAATATTAAAAAAAAATTATTTCACACTATTTTCTAGTCCTAGAAGTCAAACTCTTTTTAAGTAGGTTATATATATTTGTTCTGTTGGTTATAACCACGTACAAACTAAAATAATTTGAATCAAAATATTCCTAAGCTTATTCAGATTATTACAAACACCAGTACTATATCGTACCCTAACGGCAATATTAAAATAAATGTTTTATTGTTTGAAACAGTCACTTCAAAAACAAATTAGGAAAGAAAAAATAATGTCTGTCCAATTACCACATGAGCAAGGTATCCTGTAAAAGCCTTCTGTTTGTGTGGCGCAAAAAGTATGGGTAAGTCTAACTTAATAGAACTTTCGTGTGCTGAAAAAAGTAAAGGTAACAAATTAATTTATTATGACTTTGCGGAAAAAATGTATGGGTAAATAATAAAATAAAATTATTTATGATGAAAATTATTTAATTAAAAGTCTAATTAAATGAGTCTTCTTAAAAAAATTTAACTGAAGATGATGATGATGAGCAAAATGGAAAAAGCCCAAAGTTATAATGTGGATACGTGAAGTTTGTATCGGTGATCCGTGATTGCAACCTCAGTTCAGGTATGCAATCACGAATAACGCCCGATTTTCGAACTCTAGTGTACCGGGCTCTGGGAATCGAAACCTATCTTACCTTAAACCTGTTAATTATGAACCAGAGGACTCCCTATACACCGTATTTAAACCGATTTTATGCAAAAAACAAAAAATATGATTATTATTATGGTCTTCAGGCATCCCAGCCTTTGGCAATTTCCCGGGAAAAAGCTACTAGTTCGTCCAGCGGCTTCGGAGGTATTTTAGGGTTAGTAAAATTAATTTAACACTTAATCAGCCACGCAGCCCTCTAAAAACATCGTCGTTGTTGTACGTCTTCTTGGCTGTTCAGCCGTCCTGAAAGCGATGAAAATTCTGAAATTGTCGTCTCTTTTATAATTTCATTCGTAAAAAACGAATTTCTTTATAAAAATCAAGAGATCCGTAAACTCCTATTATATCCTGCTTCTTTTCTCTCTTCTCTGCTTCTTTTCTCCCAAAAATCGTACTTTTTGAAACTTTCTATAGTACTTTATAGCACTAAGAAAGACAACTGAAAACTGCTGTTGATGCAAAATTTGGTGCTATCTTTATACTTCTCTTGAGCGGGAAATGCAAAAACGGGTTTTGGCCAATGATCTGGCTCATAGCATAAGCTCAATGTTAATCGTTTTTGGCCAATCAAGAACGATGTCACTTTAACAAAACTAGTTTGTTTTCGTGCCATTTTCATCAGTTCTTGTTTTATTGTCGTACTGACAACATCTGTTTTTCTATGTTTTTTCTCGCTGGATTGTCATTCTGACAATTGAATGTGATGTATAAATATATAATTTATTTATTGTAAAAAGATTTATGTTAATAAATTAATTGCCGCCTTTTTTATTTCTAAAAAAACCCTCGCTGTGTGCTTTCGGTAACGTATTTTACAGGCAAGCTGTGTTGACGTTTCGACCGGCACATTTTTTTGTTAAAATTTTTGGATTTTGATTCTGAGTAATTAATAAATTATAATGTAAAAATATTCATGGCTGTAAAACATAAAATTCCTTACATTACCTTTTCCATGCAATTTCAAAGTCATTCTGACTCTTGAAAACGTATCGCGCTTGATATTTAAGAGAATCCTTAGGCCAATGAATATCTTATTTGCGCATCATGTGACGTGGGAGGAGCTTACTAACGAAGTTGACGTCATTTAAATATGAATGCTTTGACGATGACCCTCAGACTATCGTTGAAATTTTTTGATGATAAAAAATGTTTTAAATTTTTTTTATGTTTTATGAAGATGTATTTTTACAACAGTAGTGATGTAAGATAAGATATTTTTATATTCACTAATAGGTCTTATATCTTCAGCGCATTATCTGTTGCCTCTCACAGCATTAGTCAGTTTTTCTATTTCTGATTTCAGTGATTGTTCATCACATATTGAAAGTGTTCTATGTACCAAAAAATTTATGATGGATTGTTTTTGAGAAAGATGATGGTGTGATGCTTCATCGTGATATCGATTTGTATGTGTTGGTTTTCTGTACACAGAATGCCCTAATTTACCATTCTTTTTTCTTTGTACTAGTACATCAAGAAAGGGAAGGGCACCATTTGTCCAAAGATTGAACACTATTCAATTAGAGCCCGGAAACATATTGGTCAGTTTTGATATAGAATTCCTGTACACAAATATTCCTATAGATGATTCAGTTTTCATAATATCAGACATATTACGAATCAACAACATGGACTTTCTACGAGCAGACTTCGGGAGCGGCCATGGGATCTCTTCTATAACCTGTGATAGCTAACATCTTCTTGGAAGCTTTCGAAGAAAACGCCTCACTAACGAGCATTTGGCCTCAAAAACCGGACAAAAAGGCGAAATGCAAACTATACAAGTAATCATCGAAATTATTTTTTTTGTATACCTGAGTAACCGTAATATCATAAAAATATGATAAAGTGGCCCCTCCACTCAGCTACGCTCCGCACAGTTAATTGCAATCGAAGCTTTGTTCAATACACACGCATTCGTTCTTGATAGATATTTTTTTGACTTGTGTTTAGTATTTTGGAAAATGAATATTAAAAAAAAAATTTTTGTGATGGAATCTGAAGAACAAGATATGTATTTATTTTAATATATATTATTTAAAAATATAATGACTGTTTAGTATTCTTATGGACCTAAAACAATATGCAAGAAAATTTTCTATTTTTTTGTTTTTCTTTTTAACTAATTAGTGTTTTTGAAAACGTTCCGAGCTAGGTCGGGCTACAATTCTTTTTGTATAATAAACTATAGACATTAGCCATATCATAACAGACAAAACATTTTCCACATGTTTCCACCTCTTTAAAAAAACCGCTTTGAGTTCCACGGTTTTTGTTTGCAATAATTTTGGTTATTTTTTACTTACATACATATTTTTTTTCCTATAGGTACAAATTTGACATCAAATGTTATTGAGGTATATCGGAAAACGCTATACATGCTTTTTAAATAAAGCACATCCAGAACACTTGAAGATAAGGTATAATTTATGGAACATAAACTTTGCTAAATGATGAAATGTCTTCAAAACGAGTACCATACCTTAAGTCACGATTTAAAACATTTTAATAGTGATTTGAAGAAAAGATGGATATCATCTAACTATATTGAAGAAAGATTTTTGAAAAAGAAAAAAAGAAATGGTTTAATACATGAATACCAGTACATAACTGGGCCACGAATTCTACGGGGCGCCCAAGGAAGCATTTCCAAGAATTATATGATCGTAGTAAACGAAGAAATACAAACGAACTCCGCGAACAGGTACCTGTTGAGGAGCTTACCTATGCAGCCAGCAGCGTCAACGAATGTCTGGAAATGCCGCGGCCTTTAAGCTCATAATAGATGCAACTTCAACACCAACAAGAGCCAAACTTTACAGAAAGGTAATTAACACTGCTTTTGGTGCAGAGACGTAGATGATACGTTCGTAGTTTGGCCGCGTGTCGCAGATAACCTCCATAAAAATCTAAATCAACAAAACCTTTATGCTTGGGTTTTCACTATGGAAACTGAATGAAATGGTGCCCCTTCCCTTTCTTCATGTACTAGTACAAAGGAAAAGAATAGCAAATTAGAACATTCCTTGAACAGAAAACCAACACGTACAAATCGATATCTCAATGCAACGTTACACCATCATCCATCTTAAAAACTATCTGTCATAAATTCTTTGGAGCACTTTCAATATGTGACAAACAATCACTGAAATCAGAAACAGAAAAACTGACTAATGCTCTGAGAGGCAACGGATATTGCGCTAAAAATATAAGACGTTGTATTAATAAATATAAAAACCCAACTCCTCAACAAAATGTCATAAATGTACCTCCTTTGGACAGTATTGTCTTACCGTACATACACGGAACCCACAAGATTTCCAGTTTGCTCGGAAAATCAAACATTCAGACAATTTGCAACACATGTAAGAAAATTGTACTGTTTGAAGTCTCCAAAAGAAGCAATTTCATTTCAAACAAAAGACGTTTACAAGACACATTGCTCTTGTGATAAAGTGTATGTAGGTGAAACAGGATGGTCGATATCCACTAGGCTTAAGGAATATGAAAGCTGTATAAGAAAGAAACAAATTGTACGATTTGCAGTAGCTGAACACCAGCATTGCTCAGGTCACACTTTTAATGTAAAAAAAACTAAGGTGCTAGTATCAGTGTCTCGTTTCTTTAAACGTAAAATTAGAGAATCAATCGAAATTTTGAAGTGGAGTAAAGATCCCTGAAGATTCTTCGTGCAATCGTAGGCGAAACTTCGGATAATAATTCCAATTTGACACGGTCTAAACCCAAGAACCATGATTTTCAATTTGACCAAAGCCATGGAAGCATTGGTTCTTTAAGATCGCTATGATATTTAAATAAATAAAGACAATGAAATTCAAACACACCTATTTCGTAATTTCCCAGAAACTTCTTTACCGTCTTCCATAATCGTTGTGTGAGAAAAACAATAAGGGTAAAATCAGTTACAAGAAAAACAACAAACTTAAAAATATAATTATCTCGCATTATAATATTACGTACGGTTTTCATAAAAAAATAACAATATCGAAGATGAATTCTTTTTTAACAATATATGTATATAAAGTCATTAATAGACATGACTCGCACATAAATAATTTCATTATTCAGATAGCCTCCTTCACTGGCTGATCTAAAAAATATTACCTATAAAGATAACATTCACCGATTAAGTAAGCTTGCATGCATCCTATACATTTTATAAAATTAATCTATCCAAATGAAACTCCCCATTCTTTCACTTTTTTCGTAGCATAGACGAAAAGCATTAGTCTAAATTATCTTAATGGTAGATTAGAAGGGTACTTTTAATTTAGTTTGACTGAAGTCTATGAATAAATAAAAAATCTACTTTCCTAAAGAATAAGTTAAGGGTTTTAGACATGAGAGAAGTGAGTGTTCGATAATGGGGTAGAGAATATTTTTATAAATAGAGCAAAAAAATAGAAGAAGCATACATTATGTTTAAAACTTAAAAATGCAAATTTTAATTTTTATGAAACTGAAACTTGTTTTTTAAACATCAGGAGAACATTTATATCATGAATATCAACGTGTATGAGATTAAGGAAGTCTATGAGTTCCATTATGGTAAAACAACAATTTCTTTGTCTGAAATTCAATGTTTTAAGGGAACCATTGGTCTTGTAAGACATTTGTTAGAGGAAATTCAGTATTTCTAGAATGAGTACTGTAATATCGGACTTGAATATATATGAAATGAAAGACATATCCCTTAAGTGCACATTATTTTTAAATAAATGGATGAATGAATAAGAACCTTGATCATCAGTGAGTCGTACCATGTCCACGAGATATTTGATGCAGATCGCTTTTGCAAATCCAAGCAGTACCTTTATCTGAACTTCTTTTGGTGATAATATTGTAGTCAGGAAATGTTTTCATGTTGATCTGTTGAGTACTGGATATTTACTGGAAACATAATTAACAGTCACATCCATTCTGCTCATCTACAATGCGAAGGAGAGCTCCTTGGTAAAACGCACATTAGCTCGGATTATATATTTATTGGCATTCCCAACTTTTAATAATAAATTTTTTTCGATGGTAGTCCCATGAATACCAGAGTGCCGCCTTTCCGATTCGAGTCTGATTGGGTAGCCATTCTATCACGTACATCTTCCACTGGCGGAGTTATAATACTGGAGCTTCGGACAATATTGCAGCCTTGTTGTGTTAGAGTATATTTTAGGTATGATTTCTGCTTACAATTTTCAAACTGAGATAGTCACATTGCGGTATAACACAAATGCTGGCTTTAATGTACCAGTTTTTTCAAGAGAATAAGACTCTAAGTCAGTTTAGCTCCAGTTCATTCTTCCTGTTTAAATTGACGGATATAGAAAGATTTAAACTATCAGAATCCCGTTCTTGGGAGAAATCGCTATTTCTCCAAATTCTTTCTGCTTAGCAAAATTACCGCGAAAAAGTGATTGCAGTTTATTGTTATTTTTAGGACAAACTCAAAGCATTCTACCTATAGAGACAGAGCCACCACTATTACGCATAGTTCATATACATAAATTCTCTAAATAATCATAACCAAAATCCAGACATGCTAGAATTTTTTTATGGGGTTTTTCTTAATGTATCCGTAAACCATTTTACATATTTTATTGCACCCTGTTTCTCAATAACAAAATAGTTGATGACCTACACCGAAATAATTTTTTTTCTTAATATTGTCCCGGACGGCATTTCTTTATACACACTGTTTTATTTTATAAACTTTTATTTTAACAATTGTGACAACTTGTGAAACAATACTTCCCGAATAAAACTGTCCACGAAAGCCGATCTGGACCCTTTAGATACCCTTTTTCCAGATACCAGAAAATTCAGGATCTTTCTAGAAGGATTTTCATACTACATGGTGCAATAAAAATAAGAAAGAAGAAAAATCGGGCCATTTCTAAACCTTTTATTATAGGCGTTCCATGTCAAAAATATGGAAATATTATCTTCTGAAAAAATTCCACGCCTTCTTTCATAGACGTATCATGAGGAAATTAACAAAAGGTAAAATTAATTGAATAAATTATTAACTCGTAGAAAATAAATCTAAAACCGTACAAACTAGAAACAAAAACTAATACTATAAAGTGTATACTGCAATAACGTCCGTTACATTGCGCCCTTCCAAGTCTCCATCGTTCCAATCAACCCTCTTAATCTTGATCATGGGCAATCTGTCAAAAAGAACGACATTCATTTCCGCATGAGGAATTTTCTGAATTCGATAAGCTAGATCGTTTAGTCAGGTCACTACTTTATCCGGACCTTTCCATGACTTTTGAAGCTTTGGTGAATGTCCTTTGATTCTTTTCAAATTGTATAACCACAATTTTTCACCAACCATGAATCCACCAGTATGGGCTTTGAGGTCATAGCGGGTCTTCTTTCTGTTGCTTTCTATTTGTAGTCGTTGCTGTACCTTCCCGAGAATGACCTGTAGGACTCCACGGTCGCCGCAATTACTCCTATCTCTCTCCACCAGCAGTAATTTCCGGGCAACCTAGGTCAAAGTACCGTTGTATCCGCACTGGTAACAACGCATATTATTCAAATAGTATTGACGACCCTAACCCCTTGTTCTTGGTCTGGCATGAGTCAATTTAATGCGACAACCGCATACTTCAGCGCCATCGTAAGCCTTGACGTCAATTGTAGATTCTTTGTAAATAGCAAATCCAAATCAGAGGTTACTATTACTTAACTAGACTTCTTTAAGTTCACCGTAAGGAGCAAGACTTTCCCCAAGTGGTTCCTTCGAATTTCATTACCTATATAAGCAATACAAAGCTGATAGCCATCAGCTATGCTCTTGCTTTATTCTTCTGGATATGTTAGTAAGTCAAATTTATTAGTCTCATTATATTCGCCTCATATTCTTGAACACTTTTGTTGCATTTTTGTCTTTTTTCTTGGAGTTGGGCCTTATAAATTTCTTGGAGGTAGGCTTCCCCATAGCGCATCTCCAGAAAAGTAATAGGACACTCGTAACCATTCTGTTTTTCTTCAGGAATGTTACGTAGAACCTCCATAGCTTCACCTCGTAATGCTAGAACAAGAGGACGTGCCTTCTCCGATAAACTCTAATTATTGTCGCCGAAGGCGGCTTCGAATTGACGGAGATAGGTAGGTGGCTTCATCACACTGATTGTAGGAACACCATCTACTTTTGTTATAGCTGTACTGGTTATCTTTTCGATTTGCGGATCTAATAGAGGCATCTATTTCTGGATCTCAGTCACCTCATGTTGTACTTCGCCATGTACGTCTTTTCTAATTTTGCTAATTTTCTGTTGAATTTCTTGTCCTATGCGCTTCATATCTTCTTGATTTTTCTTAATGTATTCTCATGTCCTCCAGACTTGTTCTTAGTTCCTGCTTTATACTTTCTTGATTTTTCTTAATGTATTCGTTGAATTCTTGATTCATGTTTTCTTGGTTTGTTTTCAGTGTCATCAATTCTTGTTTCATACCATCTTAGCTTGTCTTTAATTCGTGTTTCATATCGTCTTGGCTTGTTTTTAATTCCTGTTTCATATAGTCTTGGCTTGTTTTTGGTGTCATCAATTCTTGTTACATATGATCTTGGTTTGTCTTTAATCTTTTTTTTACCTTTTTGAGGATACCAGAAGATTCCCGATCTTTCTAGAAGGATTTTTATACTATATGATATAATAAAAATAAAAAAAGGAATAATCGGACGATATCTAGATCTGCTTTTACCTCTCATTAACAAACGCTAAAACTAATTAAATAAATTATATATATATATATATATATATATATATATATATATATATATATATATATATATATATATATATACAGGGTGATTCAAAAATCGATCACGAAACTTAAGGGGGTGATTCTACTTGACAAAATAAGGGTAGAGCTTCATATAATTTTTTTTCAAAATGTCATTCGTTTTCGAGTTACAAGCCGTCCAAGTTCAAGTTTTTATTTTTTGTTTTTTGAATTACTCGCTTACAGGAAAACCGATTTGACTAATATTTGAAAGATAGGCTAAGACTTCTGCGCTTCATCATTTTAGTAACAGTTCACATTGATTGTTTGCCGCTAGAGGGCACTTTACCTACATTGAAAATGGTTTTTTTTGTCATAATTTTTTAGTGTTGACAGCTACAGTAGTTTTTGGCATAATTTCTGAAAGACTGATGCCAGGCCTTTTAAAATGGTGCTCTTTATTTACATCGCTAAACCCAACGGTTTAGACGTAAATCACCCTTAAAAATTAAGTGGTAAATTTACTTTTCTCATTTTATTACCACCAGCTACCAGGTAAATAGCTATCAAAGTATACTAGAGCTGTCAGTTTAACATCAAATAAATTCGCTTTTTAAACTATTTAATTTATAATCTTAAAATAACTAATAATGGCTAATCAGTAAATATTCATATTATGGATTATTGCGATATACATTTAATTGATAAAAATTAATGAAACAGTACTAAACAAACTAAAAAAGATTCTCAAAATGTCCCCCATTTTCTTCCATACATTTCCTAACACTCTTCAAAAAATGTCGCCTAACTCGATGAAAAATTCCTGGTGTTTCTTTAATAATTTGGCACTTTTCGATTATCCTGAAGCGAAGATCCTCGACGTTGATTACTGGAATATCGTACACCAATTGTTTCAAATGACCCCAAAAGAAAAAATCCATAGGATTAAGGTCTGGTGACCTCGCTGCCCATGCCAATGGTCCACTTCGTCCTATCCATCGCTCAGGATACGTTGCATTCAAATACTGTCGGACACGTATACTAAAGTGGGGCGGAGCTCCGTCTTGGAGGATCCACATGTTGGCCCTTACTTCCAATGGCACATCTTCCAGATACAATGGGAGACGATTTTGGATAAAATCTAAGTATACGTCACCAGTTAATGGGCCATCAAAGAAATGAGGACCAATAAGGTAATCTCCTATTATCCCTGCCCACACATTTAGTGAAAATCTACGCTGATGTTTCGTTTCTACCACATTGTTTGGGTTCTCGTAAGCACATGTGTGGATGTTGTGTAGATTTGTTATGCCATCACGAGTGAAACCAGCTTCGTCAGTGAATAATATGACGCCAATTAATCGATTATCGTGTTCATACTTAGCTAGGATCTGATTGCACATTTCCAACCGTCTCGGCCGATCATCGCCATAAAGAGCCTGCACCTTTTTTGAATGAAACGGGTAGAGTTGTTCTTCTCTTAGTATCCTCCATGAACTAGCCTGACAGAGCCGCACTTCATTCCCAATTTTTCTAGTACTAATACCTGGATTATCTTCAATAATTTCAAGCACTCTTTCTTCCTGTTGCACGTTTCTAGCAGTTCTAGGTCTTCCCCTATTTCCATTATAACTTTTAAAGGAACCACATTCCGCAAGCCTCCTGTGCACACTGGAAAATGTTTGAGCATGAGGGATATTTCTTTCCGGATAACTCTCCATATAATATCTTCTTGCCAACTCTGCATTACCATTTGCTCTTCCATAACAAAAATGGATATCACAATATTCGATATTTGAATATTGGTGATTAGCCATTATTAGTTATTTTAAGATTATAAATTAAATAGTTTAAAAAGCGAATTTATTTGATGTTAAACTGACAGCTCTAGCATACTTTGATAGCTATTTACCTGGTAGCTGGTGGTAATGAAATGAGAAAAGTAAATTTACCACTTAATTTTTAAGGGTGATTTACGTCTAAACCGTTGGGTTTAGCGATGTAAATAAAGAGCACCTTTTTTAAAGGCTTGGCATCAGTCTTTCAGAAATTATGCCAAAAACTACTGTAGCTGTCAACACTAAAAAATTATGACAAAAAAACAATTTTCAATGTAGGTAAAGTGCCCTCTAGCGGCAAACAATCAATATGAATTGTTACTAAAATGATGAAGCGCAGAAGACTTAGCCTATCTTTCAAATATTAGTCAAATCGGTTTTCCTGTAAGCGAGTAATTCAAAAAACAAAAAATAAAAACTTGAACTTGGACGGCTTGTAACTCGAAAACGAATGACATTTTGAAAAAAAATTATATGAAGCTCTACCCTTATTTTGTCAAGTAGAATCACCCCCTTAAGTTTCGTGATCGATTTTTGAATCACCCTGTATATATATATATATATATATATATATATATATATATATATATATATATATATATATATATATATATATATATATATATATATATATATATATATATTTATGGGCCCTCCTGTATAATTTTTCCGCATAGTATATTCACTTCGTCATTCATATTTATACCTGTAAAGGTTGCTCTAATGGTGTGGTTTTTATAAAAAATTTATAAAATCCGTAAAGATATTTACTCATTAAAAATAAGGGAATTATACCCCATATGCAGTGTTTTCTCCTATTTAATAATAGATTTTATGACCCTATGAAATTTTAACCGATTGTCAAAATAATGCAGGCTTTAAATTAGGTAGGGCAATTGTTGTGCTCGAAATTCCATCAAAAGTATCTGTAAATCTAAGGGTAAGCCCAAGGCAAACGCGATGTGGGAGATCCGCTTTTGATTGCTCCCCGGCGGAAGCGGGTGCGTTCAAGGAATTCCGGACGATGATTTGCGGCTCATGTGACCGTGCGGCAAAAGCCTTCTTTCCCTTTTGGTGGGTAGAAAGCGTGTCCTTTTGCGAAATTAAGGCCGTTGTATTGTAATTTATGAATGGAGGAGCTTTTATTAAAGTGTCAGGCTACAATATTTTGTAAATAATATTTAAGAAAATCCGCACGCAAAGAATGCCCGTTTATAAAAGACTGAAAATAAAAGTTTTTAATTATTTGCTTATGATTTATTTTCCAATAATGTCATCATTAAAATAAAGTATTAATAGCGAGACGTGAAAATTACGTAATAATTATTTCACAGTGAAAGTTTAAAATTTAAATACGGGGTTAAAATAATGGCTTACAAATAAGACATTTCCGTTCATCTTGACCAATTTTGGTTTGTCGTATGATTTTTAAATTGATTATATATAATTTTTTTGGCAGTTAAAGCTTAGGCCCGTGCATTCAAACTGAGACTTTAAACGTGCAGGTTTAAATATACATAAACACCGATTTTTCACTACATTAAATATACAGTGTGATCAGTAAAGTCCCCATGATATGCGATTTTTTTTATAAATAGCTTTGTTCGAAATTTGACTTTGGCAACAATTTCTGCTTCAATCGAGATGAAAATTAATCAAAAAAATAGTAGTCATGTGATTAGCATTATCTGTCAAATTCAAATTTCTTTCCAAAAAGAAATTAAAAGTGGAGTTATATCTCAAAATATCGAAAAAAGTTATTAGAAAAAGTTTTTGTAAACGCAATTTTTATCCTATATGCAAAATTTCAGCTGTATAAGATAATTTAGATTTTTTTGCCAATTTTTTGTAAAATGCACCACTGTTGCAAAATAAGACTCAACGCAACCTACATAAAACTTCTTAATTCTGACAATGCTTCATCCAGGAGCGAATCCAGCCTCCCTCTTTGGGGGAGGGGGGGGGCGGTGATGTCACAAAAGTACAGTATGGCAAGCTAAAGAAAATTGTTGAAGGGGATGGGAGGATACACCAGCAACATTCCCATTTCTAGTGTAAAAGGCAAGGTCTGGTCTATTTTTCTGAATTTGAAGCTCTTGGAGAGGTTGAGGCGATCACAAGTAGCCAACAGGGAAGTGGGATGCCAGTAGCACAAACCCGCACCTGCTCCAGTGCCACAGGTAACTAAGAACTGCCGTAAATCTAATTATATTTAAATATTATAAACTTTTATAAATTTACGGCAACAATAAAATTTCTGATAGTTCAATTTAATTTCTGTTAGAAAGCAAAGTACACCTTACAGTGTGTCCTTAGTGATTTATCTAGTTTGCGCTTGTTTTTATCTATTATTTGCGATTAGGGAGGTGCCCAAAAGATATGGCTTCCACCTCTATATTTATTCCAAAATCGTTAAACCAGGACATTTTTCCTCAATGAAAAACTTATTACGATGAATGTTTATGACGCCTTAAATATCTAGATAATAATTTAAAAAGTTCTGTTGAGATGTATTCCTACATGAGAGGAGTTGGAAAAATTAACTATGTATCGAATACTGAAAGAGAAAAAAACGACTGGAATTGTTATTACTCCCAAGTCACATTCGATCCCAGACAGACGAAAAACCTCCTTGGAAGAAGAGATGAAAACTGCAATAAAAGGAGTTGTACATATATTTTATTATGAAAAGCAAACCCAACCGTCGACAAAATTCTAATTAAAATCACTGAAGATCGGGATTTTCCTGAAATTAAAAGAACTGAGCTCTGGAAATTGCTCAGAGAACTTAATTTTTGCTGGGAAAAACCAGATAGGAAATCTGTTCTTATAGATCGTCCGGAAACTGTCCCTTGGAGAAGGAAATATCTCTCTCAAGAAAAAGGTAGAGTTGCTAGAAATAACATAACTTTCAAAATTAGTGATTTAACTGAACTTTTGAAAGATTTTTTTGAATAAAGTTACTGCGAAAAATTGGAAAAAATCTATATAATAAAAGAATAAATCAAATGTGGAAACTCGATCTTATGATCCGTGAGATAGAGGAACCAATTATAGTTAATTTGAGCGAAGATAGCTTCACTGACTTTGATTACGAATTAGATACGTAATGGTTATCAGTGTAAACACAATTTATTATTTAAATTTTCGTTTTTGCTGTATTTTATTGTTTAATGTTGTTTATATATTTTTTTTTTTATTTTTTCATTTATTTTTATTTCAGTGTGTCGCATTCTTTAATTTTATATATATATATATATATATATATATATATATATATATATATATATATATATATATATATTTAATTTCAATTAACCGTAATTTTTTTATTATTTTATTGTTGTATTTATGTCTTTTTCTTAAGCGTGTAGAATTAACATATTTATTTTATTTTTTTGCCCAGTTTTTCATAAATGGCACCATTGTTGCAAAATAAGACTCAACGCAACCTACATAAAACTTCTTGATTTTGACAATGCTTGATCCCAGATATATTTTGTTTAAAGTAGCGCCATATTAAATATGTATTTTTCTAGAAAATCTAAATAAGACTATTAAAATTTGGTCACATTTGATGCAAAGTTTATTTGTTTTTGACCCTGTATAGGATAACTTCATCAAATAACTATTTTTGAAAACGTAGCTCATGTCTAAAAGTAATATACATTAATATTAAGAAAATAGTTTAATTTAAAAGACTTAAATTATCTAATAAAAATAATCACTAAACGTAAAGTTAAAAAAAAAATTATTTTCTACCTAATGCAGACTTTACTGATAACACTGTGTACCTGTTTATCTTAATTATAATGTGTATAACTTTTAGACACAAACTAAGTTTTCAAAAATAATTATTTTACGGAGTTATCTTATACAGCGTCAAAAACATATAAACTTTGCATCACATGTGACCAAATTTTAATTGCTGTATTTGGATTTTCCAGTAAAACACACATTTAATATGGCGCTACTTTAAACAAAATATGTATGGGACGAAGCATTGTCAGAACTATAGACTATTCAAGAACTATAGAGAGTAATAAATCATTTTTGACCCATTTTTTTTCGCAAACTACCTGTGCTCTTTAGTCCGGTGTTTTTGGCAAAATCTGTTGGACACATATATTTTTCATAGGAATAGGTTAGAAATTTTATAATCAAAAATTCCAGTCTACAATAACGCGCTATTTGGGTTAGATAACAATAGATATTTGGAAGTGTGAAGTACTAAAAGGGATTTTAATCATTGTCATGAGCGTCGGAAGGAGGTTTATTTTATCACTAAGTATTTATGGCATAGAATATTATTTCGGTCATAAACTTAAAATAGAACTAAGTTGTTATAATAATATTTTATTTCTTACGATTTCTTAATAATTCAAATACATTACAAAATATAGTTAATTATACCATAGTTAACAAAAATCACAACTGTATTTTTATTATTTTGTTACTGCAGTTTTGGAATAGAAACCGTTTTAGGCACATTCAAACTAAAACTAAATTATGGTCAAAAAATTATAATTTAAATACTTATAAAATACCCATTATCATAAATCCAAGAAGTTAAACATATATAGAAAAATAAATTCGTCCCTGCAATACTTAAATTTTTTTCGGGCTATTGGTAATTTTTTATCAGTTAAAAACATTTTTAAGACATTTGATGTTTTGGTTTATTTTTTTCTTAAACCATTTAGAAAATTACAACAAACAGTGAAACGGGATTAAAATATAATTATTTGTTATAGTTAAAATTAGTCTTACTTATTGTTATTTCTATTGCGCTTACATCTTAATTTAATTTACTTTATTATAGCCTCAAAAAATATAAAACAAACGTGTAAATTTTACATGTTTAAGGAAAAGACACAAATGCAGTAATAAAATAATAAAAAAATTATGGGTAATTGGACCAAAATATACATAAAATTAAAGAGAGAGACACACTAAAATAAAAATATATAAATTATTAACAACATTAAATAATAAAATACAACAAAAACAAAAATTTAAATAACGAATTGTGTTTACACTGGTAAACATTTCGTATCTAATTCGCCCAAATTAATTATAATTGGTTCTGCTATCTCATCGATCATGTGATCGAGTTTCCATTTCTTTCCATTTTCTTCTTTTATCATATGGTCTACATATTTTTTCCAATTTTCCGCAGTAACTTTATTCAAAGAATCTTTCAACAGTTCAGTTAAATCACTAATTTTGTAACTTGTGTTATTTTTAGCAACTTTACATTTTACTTCAGCCCATATTAGCCCAATTGGGTTCAGCTCACAATGGTACAGTGGAAAATGAAGAACAGGTATTTCTTTTTATGCAGCCGTTTCATCAATTATGTATTTATTGTACTTACCTTTATGTACATTTGCTATATCTAAAAGCTCTCTCTTTTGACCATGTTAATTGTAACCAAATGACCTAAATTCTTGAAAAGAAGCCGTTGTTTTATCTCATCTATTTTCCATACATTGGCAATCATTCACTTTTACATGAACGGTACGGAGCGTTATTCATAATTATTAACCCCCTCTTAACAAAACCTTTGGAACTACCGATGTGAGTAATTATAACTTAGTAGCTTTTTAATTGTTCACAGATATTTCCTTCTCCAACCTACAGTTTCCGAGCGATCTATAAGAATATATTTCCTATCTGGTTTTTCTCAGCAATTTCCAGAGTCCAGTTCTTTTAATTTCAGGTAAATTCAGATCTTCATTTATTTAGGTTATAATTTTGTTGATGGTTGGGATCTGCTTGTCATAATAAAATGTATGTGCAACTCTTATTGCAGTTTTTATCTCTTCTTCCAACAGGGTTTTTCGTTTTTCGTGTTCCTGTTACCGAATAGTAGCTTGGGAGCACTAACAATACTAAGGTAAGGTCTAGTCTGCTCACTGAGAGAAATTAAACTGAACTATGAACAATTTTTAGTGAAATAAATTTATAAAGCTTATAATATTTAAATATAATTAACCGCAATTAGATTTATGGCAGTCCTCAGTTACCTGCGGCACTGGAGCAGGTATGTCCGAGGTTTCGGTGACAGTTTTATTACTCTTTCTAGTTCTTGAATAGGGTATAAGAAGTTTAATTTAGGTTGCGTTGAGTCTTATTTTGCAACAGTGGTGCATTTTACAAAAAATTTTCAAAAAATCTAAATTATCTTAAACAGCTGAAATTTTGCATATAGACTAAAAATTGTAATTAAAAAAATTTTTTTTAATAACTTTTTTTCATATTTTAAGATATAACCCTCTTTTGATTTTTTTCTGGAAAAAAAAAATAAAATTTGACAGATAATTCTAATCAGGTGACTACTATTTTTTGGTTAATTTTCATCTTGATCGAAACCGAAATTGATGCAAAAGTCAAATTTCGAATAAAGCTTTTAATTAAAAAGATCCCATATGATGCAGTCATACCGTATATTCAAAAGGACTTCCTAAACCTCTATGTTTTACTGTTAATTCTACACGTAATATTTCATTTGATAGGTCATTAAAAAATATATTCAGCTAACATTTTTATTTTGAAGCATCTAAAGCGTGGTGGATAATCAAAATTACAATTTATTATTCTTATTAGTTTGAAATGTTTTTTGAAAACATTTTGTGATCAGAAAACTCCTAAGCGGAAATGAAACTCATCTCTTTCCTTACATGTGATTGATTTAAATTGAATATTGCTAATAATTATATGGATCATTTTAAGCTAAACTATTCAAACATATGATCATGCTTAAAAAGCAAATGAATAAATATATAGAAAGTCCAAAAAATAGAGGTCGACTCAAGCCAACTTAGTTGTATCCGATTCTGCTTCATTAGGTGGTAGAAACATCCGTTTTAAGAAAATATTGATTTTTCTCAAATTCTTTGAAAACGTGGTAACTGAATTTAATCATTTTTGGCATATGGTCTAATACTATACTGTGACTTTTTCTAATGGTGTAGCGACCGGTTATAAAAGTAACCTTACTTGTAAACATCAGTTTTAATATTTTCTGTCATCAACGTTATGACAACCTAGATATTTCTATCGGAAAATCGCATGATTTTGGAAGCTTTTTTACCTATTGAAAAATTTTCACTGAATGGGTGATTTTGCCAGGAAAAAAATATTTTCAAATACATGCATACACTAATTAACTGTCATAGTAAAAAATACCTCAAACAATAGTTTTTCGAGTGACTTTATTGCTATGGCATTTAATAATTTGACTGTTAATTAATTGTCATTACTTTAAGAAGTCGACCATATAAGATCAACATTCTAAATTTTTAGGCCTATTTTACTATTAAACCTGGAAAACTACCCGCATTGCGAGAACGTTAACATGCTCTTGGTCTATGGGTTTTGTGAAGAAAATCGTCGTCGAATGTTAGAGTTTACATGGAAAGTTTTTTTAATCGCTAAATACCAAACCATCAAACATTTGTCAACATTAAGCCTCATCTCCGAGAAACGGGCATATTTGAGAAAAAATTTGAAGATAGGGCTCATATTTGAACAACTTGAACAATCGAAAAAGAAGAGAAAATTTTCGAAAGAATTGAAAAAGAATGAAGTGTTAGTACCCATCACTTAAGACATGAGTTGTATATCTCTAAAACTATTGTAAATGATATTTTAAAAGAACAGTTGTTACATCCATACCGTGTCTAAAAGTCTCAGGAACTTTTATCTATTAATCCCCCCATGCGCCCTACATTTTGTGGCACGCTCTTAAATCAGAAGTATACAATACTCCAATTTCATTTTTTAAAAAGTGGTAATAAGTGTATTCAGCAAAATGGCGACCGTTTTGCAAATTAGCTTACTAATTGTGTTTTTATTTAGTTTTTTCAACTTTTTTAAAATACATACATACACTTCCAACATTTATTTTAAAAATTGTTTTCTTATTATAGCTAATTGGTATATGCATATAATTGAAAATATGTTTTTCCTGGCAAAACCGATCATCCAACGGAAATTTTGCAAGAAGTAAAAAAGTTTCTAAGTACAATAAAAATATCTACGTAGATTGTCATGACGTTTACGTCACTTTTATAATACTTACACTGTTTTATAGCCGGTTGCTATACCACTAAGAAACGTCATATTATAGTGTTAGATCACACACCAAAAATTATTAAATGTAAAATTTATTTACAGGACGCATATGCGAGATGATGTACCGAATGCAATGGCCTGATGAGTCCCGTACTAGGACGAAACATATATAAATATATATGTCGGGGACTTTCACCTTGTCGCCGTTAGAGGGCTTAGTAACCTCCAACGCCCAGGAAGCGATGTCGATGGTAGTTTAGCTAATGGTAGGGTCACCCATGCCAGTAAGGTCTTGAATGTTCACAACAGCAGCGTCTGACCCCTAATGGGCGGCTGCAAACAGCGTATGACCCAGAGTGGGCGGCTATTACTCACCAATCCGCAAGGCCAGCGTGGTGAGTTATGGCCAACAACCCCCTATAATGTATGCAAATACAAAAAGGCCCTCAGTCCCCAGCGGCTCCGAAATCACCTACCACGGTAGTAGGAGGATCGACAAAGGAGCAGAGGGTGCTAAAAATCACTGGGTTAGGAAAGACTGCCAACGACGTCGAAAAACAATGCAAACGGATATCGGAACATACAACGTAAGATCGCTAAATAGCGATGAAAGACTGCTCGAACTAGAGGAAGAATTACAGAATATGAAATGGGATATTGTCGGCCTTTCTGAAGTGAAGAGAAGAGGTGAAGCCTGTTTTAGACTAGAATCCGGAAACGTTCTGTACTATAAAGGAAGAGAAAACAAAAGCTTGGATGGAGTAGGATTTCTTATCTCTAAGAGACATGTAGATAAGATCAAACCGTTCATAGGGATTTCAGAGAGAGAGTGGCAGTTTTGATTATTAACCTGAGTAAAGCTGTTACGATAACAAAAGCACATATACGTTGGTCATCGGCGATTTTAAAGCAAAAGTGGGCAAACAGTTGGAAGACGCAGAAAACAGAATAGGCGACTTTGGATACGGAAATTGAAACGAGAGAGAGGAAATGGTAATGAACTATTTAGAAGCAACTAAACTTTTCGCAATGAATACCTTCTTTCAGAAAAAAACACAGAGGAAGTGGACATGAGTATCACCAAATGGTACCACGAAAAATGAAATAGATTATGTACTAACAAAGGAAAAAAAATAGTCCAAGACATCATAGCTATAAACGGCGTATCTATTGGTAGCGATCATAGAGTACTCAGAGTAAAATTAAAGATACCAACTAAACCAGATCGAAAAAACTCGTGTGAGGGGAAAAGATCTAGAGGCAGGCCACAGATGAGATGGAAGGATGACATAGTCAGACATGCTGGCTTGATGTGGCAAAGAAGAGCCCAGAATAGAGAGATTTGGAAACAAATAGGGGAGGCCTATATCCAGTTTTGGAAGGATGAAAACTAGGCTAAAATGAAAATGAAATGTATATATATATATATATATATATATATATATATATATATATATATATACATATATATATATTTAGTAAATTTGTTTTTATTAAAAACCTTTTCGTGCATATAGTAGCAATGTACACATTCTTTTTTTAAAAATATAAAGCTCTTTTGTTATCTACGCACAACGCTTATCTAATAATAACTTTCTTTACTGGAAAATGGATTTTAATTAAGACTTTCCAGAAATATTTGCCATTTATCGTTTACACAGCTATGACGTTAGATGTCCTCCCAGGGAATAGCAGTTAACTTTAATATATTTTTATTCTTCCAATATCTGTGCTAGGAGTACTCCAGCTTGCAGTAAACTTTATGCATCCTAAATATTTTTGACTAAAATGATCAGACACACATAAATTGATCAGTCTTGCATCACTTTTAACAAATTTTCTTACACTCATGTTATGTATACAAGTTTGGAAACATTCATGGACTCTGTGTTTATGTTAAAATCACCGAAAAAAAAAGGACAGTGAACACTCTGACATATTTTTAGATAAAAGAGAATCACAGACCGATAGAAACAATACGAAACTACCACTAGGTGGCTAATATATAGCAATAATTACTATATTCTTATTGTTCGGGTTTAATTCAACTCCTGCACATTCCACTTCAGTCACTATGGAGAGTTTATTTATCTTTGCTCTCACTGTAAAATTATTCAATTTCAATAATTAAATTTCGTCTTTAGATAACCAGTACTCAGTTACAGCAAAAACACATGAACATATTTATCATAAGTCATTTATAAGGCTTAAATTATAGGTATGATCTGCATTTTGTTTCGGAGCTGGTTTTGGAATTGGATTTGGCATAAATGAGAATTAAATACGATTTCTGTAAACATATGATCGATGAGAACTGCTGGCCTTATACGAAAACTTGTCTGTAAATAACATATAATACCTACATATTGTACACGTTCAATTGTTTTCTTCTGATTAATTGCTCATTTAATATAATAGTAGTACAATAGCTTTATTTCATTCACTATCGTAAATCAATCAGTAAACCGATAATCTACACAAGAATTAAAACTCTACGGGTACTTTATACCTCTATCCTTTGAGTTTTTTTCAGACACGTGAAAAAAAACAATAAATTTCAGACTTTATAATGTTTTGTGAAGGCCGTTGTGCCCACATATTCCGTGTCATAGACGTAGAGAGAGGAGTAATTGATTGAAGATAATAAATTATGAAAACTAAATTGTCTGTAATCTGACAATTGGCCTTACCTTTTGAATTTTTGATCAAAAATGAACTAAAGCAAAAATTAATTTGTAGACATACTAATTTTCTTTATTTTAATTGGTATATTTTTCCAGGTGTAAATCTTTTATTTAGGTATGTATATATTTAGATAGTAATTACTTCGATAGCCCTTGATG
The DNA here is from genome assembly GCA_034092305.1 of Diaprepes abbreviatus. Lineage (NCBI taxonomy): Eukaryota > Metazoa > Arthropoda > Insecta > Coleoptera > Curculionidae > Diaprepes > Diaprepes abbreviatus. The sequence continues at coordinate 8,312,435 of JASJET010000303.1, forward strand.
TTCTTTATTAATAAGTAAAAGCATATTTGACGCATATATTTTACAAAAAAAAAAGTATAATCACAACAGTTAGAATATATCAAAATCAGATAAATTACCTACGCAATAACTTTTAAACAATATTGTCAAATTATTTCCATGTTAAATCAGCAAATATGCAATTCTGTAATTTTGTTAACAATAATCTAAAATATTCGACTAGAATTTATTACTGTATATAGTCTTGAAAATAGTTTTCATAACACAGTTTTAATTTTGTCCATTAAAAAATATGTCATGTGATTGTATTGACAAATCAACTTTTAAATTGTTCTTCTGTTTGATCATAACTTCGAAACTAAGTATTTTTATTAAAAAATATACTGACATTAGCAAATTAGGCAAGTTATTTTAAAACCTTAACATGCAATCTAATCTAAACTATAAATTATGTTATCTCAAATTCTACCATGGCTTTTGAGACATTCCATATTACTGAATGACCGAATGAATGAACAAGAGGTGGTGATACTTGATCGTCAATGCCTAGACCTCGTTGGGCCCATATCATCACACCATCGCTGCAGGTCATTTGAGGCCGATGGCCGTTGCGAATCCAAGCAGCCTGGTTATTTGAACTTGCTTTACTGCTTCTGCTAACAGAAATGTATCTCCGAAATATCTGTCTCAATCCATTTAATGCTGGAAATTATCTGAGAGCATGGTCAACAGTTTCATTATCCCCCAGACACCATCTGCATGTCGGATCATCTACAATACCAGTCTTATGAAAATAGCCCCTCAGTTGAAATGTCCTGTCAACAGTCCCACTAGAATTTGCAACTCTTTCCTTCCCAAGGAGAGAAGCTCCCTAGTAAGTCATGCGCTAGGTCCAGTTATATGTTCCTTGGCACAACTCACTCCACGATTCAATAAATTTATGTTCCAGCGACAATTTTAATTCCATTTAACCAACGGCAATTGGGAGAAGTGCAATTGGTTGGAGTCCATATTGTTCAATTGCGCCACATCTTTGTCTAAGGTATTACTATATTCTGCAATAAAAGCTTAGAAACTTAATTATGCATATGAAGATTTTGGATACAATTCTAACAGAGTCTATATCGGAACTGACAGAATTCACGTCAATAAGATATGATTTTGATGTCAACTATGAAGTACTCTTAGTTTATACTTCCAAAAACTACCACTAAAAATTTTTACTAAAATAAGGCTGACCAATCAAAATCATCCATTAATATTCTAATAACATAATTCTTTTGCTTTTTAATTTTATGACATATTTTTAATAAGTTTTATTTGCTTATAATTTCATTTTTTATATTTTGATGTATTTCACCATTTTTTTACCCACCGATAACATCCAAAAGCAGTTATGAATTATAACGTCTTTAAAAGTATAACTAAGAAGTTAAAGGTGGCCAACTTCTTAGTTGACAATTATTAATTGTTAATTTTTAGTTGGAACTATGAATAGATGAAAGCAAAATGTATCTTTTAATCTGCAAGTGAAAGTCAATAATGTAAATTCTTAGTGTTAGTTGTTAATATTAATTTTTGGAGGTATGAACCAACCATTACTCATTGTTACTAAGTGAATGAGAAGGATTACCCTGACTAGAGAAGAATTCAATAGTATGGTTTATTAACAGATCCAAGATGAAAGAAGTAGTTGGAATGTATCACGCCCAGTTTTTCTAGTAAACACTACCATCATTTTCCAAACAGAAAGGTGTGCAATAAAAAACTGTTCCGAGGAGTGCCTGGATGAAAACACCAAGAATGCCATAATATCCATATTGTTAGATAGCCAAGCAACAATAAAAGCAATGATGTCAAATACATATCAGTCTAAATTGAGTAGGGACTGTAGGCAAGCCCTCAAGCAATTTTCAAGGAACAACAGGTTAGTACTGATATGAGTATCAGAACACATGGGAATTAATGCAAACGAAGAAGCAACCAGCCTCTTTAAACCAGAAGCAAAAATTCCTTTTCTCAACCTGGAACTTTTCTATGGATTACCAAATAACCACATAGCGGAGAACTCTAGAGTTGGTAACAATATCAGATAAAATTTCTCTTTTACATTATATTCATAATTAGCCACGAGACATTTTTAATTTATAAATGTAAATAAGATTACTTGATTATGTGGAATAAATAATGTTGCAATTCACCATAACCCTGAACGGTTTGCAAACTTTCGACCACCTGGGTATTTCGTCCTGATACCGCCGGTGGATTCATTAGTGGGTTCTCCGGTCCCTTCCCCAGACATCCTTTGACATAATTTCTATAAAGTAATTTATGATATTTGAATCTTCTTGGCGTCGGAAACTATCGGTAAGGTGTTCCTGAGGTTTCTATTTGTACATTACCGTTACAATATGTTTTTTTTTAAATAACAGGAACAAAAAACATTATTTTTTAGAGATCTAGAAAAATAACATATAATACGAAAAGCTATTGTCTGGTATTATTGTTACCTATAAAACTGTGCCATAAAAATTTCTTCTATTAGTGATTTTATGTTATCTAACCACAAAGTCACATATGGGAATTTCAGGTCTATTTCCTGTGCAGGCCTGATATGCGCAGCTTTTACATTGATGATTGAGGAACGGGATATCTGGAAAAATTTATGTGTTAAGAGTGTTTACTCATATGCTCATAGGTCGTGTTGCTAGTATTGAAAATATGTTAAAGCCATCCATACATTTCATTTATATGAAACTCTCTCTATTAAAACAACGGTATTCAAATTCTGAATATTGTGTCACATAATATAGTAAAGCAATGAATTTTTAAATTCATGTGACCTATATAAAATCAAAAAATAGATTGTGGTCTATACCAGCTCTTGTTCTATAGAAAAATGAGTCCTCCAATAATGCGTATATAACCTATAACAAATAAACTCGGAATTTTTTTGTTTTTTAATATAAACACATAGTAGCAAAAATTTAAATACTGATTTCACCTTTTCAAATACATATACGGGTAATCTCCACGCCCATGCTTAAAGTCTGCACACAGGCCAGCTGATAGAACAGCTGATGTCTGCCGCCACCGTCGAAGTACTTCTTATTACTGGGTGACGTCACAGGATCACATGTTTCCTGTCACCTGGAGCCAATTAGAAAAAACTTAAGGTAAAAGTTTTATCGGAATGCGTCCTTCTGCCACCCAAACGGTTTTTTTCCAAATATGGAGAAGGGCTGAATGTAGGTCACATATTTTGTGGGTTTTTTATGGGTACGTCGATCGGAAAGATATTATGGAAGTTATTTTATATTTAAATTTACCTTGAGAGTATACAATTAATTAATTGATTGAGACAAACATGTTTCTTGTCTGGGCAAAAAGGGATTACTGTTTTTTTATATTGCCATTTTTTGATAGTTTTAAATGTTACATTTGATACAAGTTTAATAATTTTTAGTGGCTCTTCAATAACTCCATGAAGTCTTTTTGCTAAAAACTTCAGTGATACCTAGATTAGATATATATATATATATATATATATATATATATATATATATATATATATATATATATATATATATATATATATATATATATATATATATATATATATATATATAAATACTCTTGCTACATTTCTCGAACCGTAATTAGTCTCTAAAAATGTCGCAGTTAGCTGGATAGTCACCTACTAGAGCGTTTGAAGTTAATACGATTACCACTAAAACAACTGGCACTCAACAGGTTCCCGCACATGTTTCTCCTTTGAAAAATAATAGAAATATAGTGTGTCCCACGACAAACAAAACAAACACGATCGATTTTTCAGAAAATAGACTTTGGAGAATTTTTAAAATTTGGCAGTTTACTAAAGTCGATGGGGGCAATTCCGCTTATACTAGAAGTTGATGCCTTCTTGCTTATTTTAAATGAAATATTCCTATATATTACTTCATTTTTAGATTCTACGCAAAATTATAGAAGTACTTTATATACAGGGCGTCCGGAAAAATGTGGAAAGTCTCCCAGATATTAAAAAAAAAAACACGTGAAAGAAATACTACAAGTTCATTTGAACTTTTTTCGTATAGGTCTCCTCTTCGGAGTTACGGGCTCCCAAAGAGCTGCAATGGAATCAAGTTTTTTAGCCATAATTATTGAACCACTAGGTACACAGGCGCGAATCCAAGGGGGGGAGGTGAGGGCGATCGCCCCCCCAAGAGCTTTAAGTTCAGGAAAATAAACCCGATTTCGCCTCTTATACTATAGTTTATTCAAGAACTAGAGAGAGTAATAAATCATTTTTTAACCTTTTTTTTCTTCGCTAACTACATGTGTTCTTTAGTCCGATGTCTTTGGCAAAATCTGTTAAACACATATATTTTTCATAGGAATGGGTTAGAAATTTTATAATCAAAAATACCGGTCTATAATAATGGACTATTTGGGTTGGATAACAACAAATATTTGGATGTGCTAAATGTTAAAAAGGATTTTAATCCTTATCATAGACGTCGGAAGGAGGTTTATTTTATCACTAAATATTTATAGCATAGAATATTATTTCGGTAATAAACTAAAAATAAAAAGTTTTTATAATAATATTTTATTTCTTATGATTTCTTAATAATTCACATACATTAGAAAATATAGATAATTTTGACATATTTAACACAAATCACAACTGTATTTTTATCATTTTTAATCTTGGCGTAGAAATCGTTTTAGGCATATTCAGACTAAAACATAGTGTTTTTCACTCGAAAAATTCTAAGTTATAATTTAAATACTTACAATATACCCATTGTCAAAAATACAAGAAGTTAAACATATATAAAAAAATAAATTTGTCCATATAATATTAAATTTTTTTTGGGGCTGTCGGTAATTTTATTATTAATTAAAAACATTTTTAGGATATTGGACGTTTCAGATTATTTACTTCTTAAACCATCTGCAGAATTAAAATTAAACACTAAAAATGGTTTCAAATGTAATTAATTTTTATATGTTACAGAAAATTTAAATAATAAAATGTGTTTACGCTGGTTAACAGTACGTATCTAATTCATAATCAAAGTCGGTGAAACTATCTTCGCTCAAACTAATTATAACTGGGTCCTCTATCTCACCGATCATGAGATCGAGTTTCCACATTTTCTTTTATTCTTTTATTATATGGATTTTTTCCAATTTTCTGCAGTAACTTTATTCAAAAAAATATTTCAAAAGTTCAGTTAAATTACTAATTTTTAAGTTGTGTTATTTCTAGCAACTTTACCTTTTACTTGAGAGAGATATTTCTTTCTTCAACGGACATTTTCCGGACGATCTATAAAAACAGATTTCCTATCTAGTTTTTCCCAGCAAAAATTAAGTTCTCTAAGCAATTTCCAGAGCTCAGTTCTTTTAATTTCAAATAAATCCCGATCTTCGTTGATTTTAATTAGAATTTTGTCGACGATTGGGATCTGCTTCTCATAATAAAATGTTTGAACAACTCTTTTTATTGCAGTTTACATCTCTTCTTCCAACGTTTTTTTTGTCTGCCTGTGGTCGAATGTAGCTTGGGAGTACAAACAATTCCAGTCGTTTTTTCCTCCTTCCGAACATAGTAGATTTTCCAACTCCTGTCATGTTGGAATACATCTTAATAGAGATTTTAACATTATTATCTAGATATTGATTTCTAAAGGCATCATAAACATTCATCGTAAGTTTTTCGTTGACGAAAAAATGTCCTGGTTTAACGATTTTGGAAGAAATATAGATGTGGAAGCCAAATCTTTAGGGTATCGCATTAATCTGAAATAATATATAAAAACAAGCCCAAACAAAGTAAATCACTAAGGACACACTCTAAGGTGTACTTTGCTCACTGACAGAAATTAAATTGAACTATCCGAAATTTTATTGTTGCAGTAAATTTATAAAAGCTTATAATATTTAAATATAATTAGATTTACGGCAGTCCTCAGTTACCTGCGGCACTGGAGCAGGTACGTTGGAGGTTTCGGTAACAGTTTTATTACTCTCTCTAGTTCTTGAATAGGGTATAGGAATGTGTGTGCTTGCGATCGCCCCTCCCCTTCTCAAAAGCTTTGAGTTCAGGAAAATAGAACCGATTCTGCATGTTAGGAATGTGTATGCTGCTGGCATTCCCCCCATCCGTTGACAACTTGTTTTTCTTTCGATAGCCTCTCCCACAAGATCTTTGAATTCAGGAAAATATACCGGATTCTGCCTCTTATACTGGGAATGGGTATGCTGCTCGCATCTTCTCCCCCTGTCGGCAATTTGTTTTTCATGTGATCCCCCCCCCCCTTTTCAAGAGCTTTAAATTCAAAAACAAAATTAACCCGACCCTGCCTTTTGCACTAGAAATGGGAATGTTGCTGGTGTCTCCCCCACCCCTCCGTCGACAACTTGCTTTCGCGTACTTTTGTGATATCAACCCCCCCCAAAGAGTGATGCTGGATCCGCCAATGCAAGTTAAATTTGAATTTTTTTAATATGCTTCCACTTACTATCCAAGAAACTATTGTGAATTACTCAGAGCTGCAGAGACGGACTAGCTGGAACACTCATGACCCCATTTTTAACGCCCTGAATGATACGAACTTCGGACAACGTTTTTTACATACCCTTAGCTATTGGCAAAAAATTAAGCACTCTTCATTCATGTCGCTAATCCTAACCGTCTTCGAAAAAACGTCATTTTATTTACACTATTAATCCCCTCACTTCTATCGGGTTGAAAAGAAAAAAGAAAAATTTTCCCTGTCACCATAGTTTCAATAAAAACTGAAACTAACTGCTTAGCTAAAAACTTCGTAAGAGATGTCAACATGGACTCCGTGAAGTCTGACACACGCGGGCATGGCGAATTGAGGGCTCATGTATCCGCCACATTAACTCAGCATTGTTCCTTATTTGATCACAATGAAACGTGATTCTCCGTAGAAGTTCCTCCCTACTATCGACCAGAGTGGAATACACCAAGGATTTGAGGGGTCCCCACAGGTAAAAATCGAACAGCGTTAGGTCGGAAGATCGAGCAGGCCAGGAAATAGGTCCACCTCTACCTCCAACGGTTTGGGTAACCTCATTTAGGTGCTCCCGCACAGCAACACTGAAACGGGGTGGTGCCCCATCGTGCATGTAGTACATGTTTCCGCGGGTTTTAAGTGGTAAGTGGTTTACTAAATCGTGAAAAGCGTTCTGGCGGAAGTCGAAATAAAGTTCCATTCGGTCGTAGCGTCAATACGAATGGTCAAATCAAAAAATTGCCAATGATTCCTGCCCAGAGATTAATTGATTAGAACTGATGTTGATGATGCAAAACAATAGTTGCATGAGGATTTTCATCAGCCCATAAGTTGTGTAAACTTATTATACCATTTTTGGTAAACCCTGCTTCATCAGTGAAAAGAATAGTGCTAATGAAGTTTGTATTGTTTCGTTGCTGATCCAATAGTCAGTTTGCAAACTCCATTCTACGGGAAAAATCTTCAGGAATCAGTTCATGCAATTTTCTCAAATGATGTGGCAACTGTTCTTGAAGAACCTCATGTACTGTTGTTTTCAACGTATTAAACTGTGCTGGTGATTTTCGAGTGCTCGTTGTAGGAGTGTCATCTACAGTATTTAAAATATTTCCGTTTAATTGCGGTTTACGCACTTTTCATCCCCGATCAGCATCAGTACTTCTGCTTCCAAATTTAGGAAGAAATTAAATAATATTATCTTATTAAATGGATTTGCCTACCATTTTGCCTTAGACGTTGGTCAATTCGTTGAAATGTTTTCTGATTTCGAAGAGTATGATTAGGATATCTCTCGTGATATAACCTCCTGGCGTTCAAACCATTGTAAGATGCAAGACCATACATCATATGAATATCTGCATATCTGCATACTCAATAAACATGTATCCCATATTTCGAATTATTTCACAATTAATTTAGCCACGAAATCCAAAAATCAGTAAATTAATATCCAAGTAAAGAATCAATGTGTTAGCGATGTGAGAGTTGATAAATTCTAAAATGCAGGATATTTGTTTCTTACGTACCTAGCAATGTTTGCAACAACAATACTTTGTTTTTGGTACCGATAAAATAAAATGCACATTTTTGGCGAACCTAGGTCGAACTGCAATTTACTGAATTAGACGTTTTTTACTAAAGAGATAAACTCTAATTTTGGATCGAATTTTTTTTTCATAAGATTGAAGGTTGAACATTTGATAGGAAGAAAGATATATCTTTTATCGATATACGCTAGACATATTATGTAGAAAAATGAGGTTTTTTCGAAAACGATTAGGATTAGCGACATTAATAAAGAGTACATCATTTTTAGTCAGTAGTAAATAAATGGGGTCATGACTGTCATAGTTAGTCCGCCTCTGCAGCTGTAAGTTATTCACAATACTTTATTGGTTAGTAATTTTCAAGGTCTTGCCTGGTATACATCATATTAAAAAATAATTGAAATATACTTGGTGATTCAATAATTATGTGTAAAAAATTTGACTCTATTGCAGCTCTTTGGGAGCCCATATCTTCGAAGAGGAGTCCTATACGAAAAAAGATTATATGAACTTGTAGTATTCCTTTCGCGTGTTTTTTTTTCATATCTGGCAGATTTCCCACATTTTCCCGGACAGCCTGTATAATATCGTACATCTATATCCAACTGTTTTTGATATGTAGCCTTTATTATTTAATTGGGGTTGGTTTCCTTCTAGAAGGAGATCTACTTTAGTGCACTGTGTTGATATTTTGATAATAAGTAAATAAAAAGGGATCAGGAACTAACTTTAAATATTATTGCATGAGGATTTAAATCACTCCAAAAATGAGAATTTTGTCTGATAAAAAGTCCATTGTTCGTAGATTTTGCTTCATCAGCCCAAATAATGTTTTTCAAAAACCGTGGATGCTCTTCTATCATCGTTAATATAAAATTGCACTCTTTTCGGCGACCCAATATCTCTTAAGTGTTAAACACAAGATATTAAATAAGGGTGGAAGTTGTATTTCAACGGAATTTTATGTTTGCACTCTTCGAGATTCCTGTTTGTAGAGTCTTACGATGGCATAGGATATTCCGCAAAATATTCCAGAATTGCAATTTCGACATTTTCATCATTGAGAATAGGTTTCGTTTGATATATTTTTGACTTAACGGTACGAAAATTTTTGAAATTTTTCAATACTCGTGTAGCACTGTTCCGTGATATTTATCAGCACATGTTTTTCGTGTTCTTGATAAAACGTTTGTTACATTCCCCATAAATAATGAACAAATTTGAATAATCTTCATGCGTATAATTTAATCGCTTAGACATGATTTTTATTAATAATTGTCAAATGGTAACACATAGTGACTTCTCTTTAGTGCTCTATTGTTTCATTTCATCGCGTTTCGGGGTTATGGCTAATTAATCAGCCTCCTTGCCCCAAATGAACTGTCCTTTTTTGTTACCATTGCACAAATTTTTAAAACAAAACGTTTTCAATGACAAAACTACACGAATCAATATTAAAAAGAGAGGGGAATGGCTAAATCGAACTAAGTAGCTTATTTTTTAGGGATTTTTTCCAAAAACAGCTCACTCACTCCAATTTTTTTGCTCATAGATGTGATGCATAAGTGTGAACGAAAAAAGCCGCAGGTATTTTACCCTAAGTGAAAACCCCGGGGTGGGCACTTGTAAATGAGAACAGGTCTTTAAGTTCCATTTACTAATTAACAAAATACAAAAAAATGTTTAAAATTTAATCTCCGATACTTCAATATACTTTTCGAGAAATAAATTATATTTTTGATCAAATTTTGCATGTACATGCTGTCAATTAATTTATAGATAGACGTACAACAAAACTACCGAAAACCGCAACGAAACCCTAACATAATGCGTGTCTGACACATACTACAGTTTTTTATTAATGGTTTGGAATAAATATGTTCAAACCTCCGCCACTTTGCAATAAGCCTCAACTGACATCTTTTTACACAATTGTGCGATATTTAGCGTGATTCGGTTTCGCTTGTTATTCAAAGGGATATCCTGAAAATGACCCCGGAAAATTAATCTTCATTCAATATGGCCCAGACAAGCCCAAAAGTTGAACATCCTTGATTGAGAAGATATTGATTTATGAAAATGACGGTCGTACAAAATTATATTTTTCCATTTTTTTTATTCAACAATAACGAGTAATTATTTAATTTACGTTATATGGTTATAAGGGCGAAAAGAAATGAAATGGTTGCTCTTAATATCAATTTCAAATATTATTGGCTTCATTACAAAAATACAGGGTTTCCGGATCAGGATATTTGGATAGGTGAGTTATTTAACAAAAAATCAATACTTCCCGAGTTATGGCCTATCAAAGTTCTTTTTTTTTTCTTATCTTTAACGTCTTGCGATTAGTTTTCAATTTACAAATTCATTTTTGAAACAGAGATTACACCTAATACTTTCTATTATTCTCTTCTGTGCCACCAATGTAATCTTATCCTGAAATTCTAATATTATTTTTAACATATCCTTTTTTATTTTGACAGTTGTTGGGAAAATGAATATGTCATTTTAAAGATAAAAGAATACCTAGTAAAAAAGGTACTCCTTATTCGAGTAGATAAAACACACTGTTTGGGTGCAAATTTGATTTAAAAATTTTATTACCAGCAAAATTAGTTTTTCAAGGAAGCAAAAAATCATGTTTCTATACTTTAAATTGAGTTAAATCTGGCAATCAGAGATTTAATAGGTGATCTGACAATTGAACAACGATACCAATTTTAAAAAAAGGAAAAAAATTTTAACGCATTTCCCAAATGACCCCCATTAATTTATATAGATTTATGATATTGTAAAAAAAAATCCGGTCGTATTTTATATAACTTGGAGTCTATTTGCAAATTTACTTTACTGATAATAAAAATTTTAATTCCAATTTAGGGCTAAATGGTGTTGTGGTTTATCGATTTCAGCTAGGAAAATCTTCTTTAATAGGCATTCTTTTTTGATCAAAATAACATGTCCTTTTTTCCAATAACCGTAAAAACAAAGAAGATATATGAAAAATAAAATTTCATTTTCAGGGAAAGGGACCTCTGGTGACAGAGTAAAGAAACATTTTCATAATAGATTGATAGATGTCATTAAGCGCCCCTGTGCTAAATATCAACTTTATAAGTTAGAAACTTAAAGCATGCCTCGTCAGTAAACAAAATTTTTCCACCAAAATTTGGATCAAGAATTCCTTTGTTTTGAATAAATTCACAAAATATATGGCAATTAATCGAATGGACGTGATATGGCTGTAACAACTGTTGTCTTAAAATAACATTTATAATCGTTTTAGGGATATCCAACTCACCTTTTAAGTGGTAGATACTAATACTTGGTTTTACTTCAATTATTTCCACTGTTACCAAAATTTCATATATATATATATATATATATATATATATATATATATATATATATATATATATATATATATATATGAAGTAAAATGCGAAACAGTGAATGCAAACTTCGCTCCATCATCTCCTTTTTGTGTTAGAGGTTGCACAGATAGAATAAATTGTAATAAAACAATTCATCCTATTCCCCCACCATCGAGATGGTGGCCTACCTGTACCACCATACCGAGAAGAAAGTCAAAGCTTACCCTCCCCGCCACAGTGATACGGCAGAGATACATGTTTCGTCTCTCACTAGACTCATCAGGGTACCGACATGCACCTGGCTGTGCAAAGGACAGATCGGAAGGAAGCATGCAAACACTGAACGCGGCTTCGCCGACCTCTCGTCGGATGGCTTATATATGTTTATACGGCTTTCACGGATTCCTCCGTGTGAGATGCATTAGCAGTGGTTATATCCACATTATGCTGTTGTAGTACTGAAATCACATTCAGCAAACGTACAACTATATGCAACTCCGTATGTAGGTGAAGTAAAATGCGAAACAGTGAATGCAAAATTCGCTCCATCATATCCTTTTTGTGTTAGAGGTTGCACAGATAGAATAAATTGTAATAAAACAATTCATCCTATTCCCCCACCATCGAGATGGTGGCCTACCTGTACCACCATACCGAGAAGAAAGTCAAAGCTTACCCTCCCCGCCACAGTGATACGGCAGAGATACATGTTTCGTCTCTCACTAGACTCATCAGGGTACCGACATGCACCTGGCTGTGCAAAAGACAGATCGGAAGGAAGCATGCAAACACTGAACGCGGCTTCGCCGACCTCTCGTCGGATGGCTTATATATGTTGCCATCCGACGAGAGGTCGGATATATATATATATATATATATATATATATATATATATATATATATATATATATATATATATATATATATATATATATATATATATATATATATCCCCGGCAAGATGGCCGACTTTGACAGTGGTGTTTTGATTGCTGAGTTTAATAAATTAAAGAAAAGCGAGCTGATTGAAATTCTTGTTCATCATACGTTACCTGAGAATGCTACTAGTGAAGTGCTTGTAAGATTTGTAAAATTCTTGGGCGATAAATGGAGCAACCACCGTGAAAATTGTTCTGATTTGATTGACATGCCCAATGATGGTTCGAAGACAGTGGTTAAAAATGTAAACAACCAGGAAATTGAAATTAAGTACCTGAAGGAGCTGTGCTTGCAGAAGGATCTAACGATTAGATATCAACAGGAGGTAATTGATTCCATAAATGAACAAAAATCTCTTTTAAATAACCTATTAAATAACGGTCATAACTTTAACAACAATAATTTTAAGTTGACATTGACCTCGCCCAATCAACAGGAAATGATAAATATTGCTTCAGCAGATAAACAGATTCCCTTACGACCAATCAACGGTAAACAGAATCAACAGAAAACTGCAAATATTGTTTCAGCAGATAAACAGGTTCCTTTACGAGTAACTCCATCTAGCTCCGATCGCCCTGATATTGCCAAGCAGAACAGCGGCGGCGGCACGGCCGGGGTTAGAGGCGAGCGGCCAGCAACTGATCGGTTAGCTGCCCAGGGTAGTCGAACTGATCATGGTGAAACACACGCTGCCGATCCACGTGTACAGAAAAATGGAGAATCTGGTAATGTAGTATCGTTTACGGCCTCGGACGTGTCGAGTGCTGTATTGCATGCACAGACTCGACAAACTATGAGCGGTTTGATTTATATGGATAAAGAGAAGGATAAATCGAATTGGACTGTCGTCAATCGTCGAGGTAATACAAGAAGGAAATTTGCAGTGGTTGGGACTGGAGTTAACACAGTGCGTGACTCAAATTTGAAAGCTGTTCCTTGCTTTTCATTTTTCCATTTATGCCGTCTGGATCCTCAAACGTCAGAAGGAGATTTAACCTCATATATACGATCTATTTTTCCGGAGGCAACATGCCAGAGGCTCGAATCTAGATACCCTGAACTATACGCATCTTTTAAGGTTGGCGTTTTGGAGTCTTCTTCAGAAAGATTCCTTGATCCAAGCATCTGGCCCAATGGTGTAAAAATCAAAAAGTTTTTTCATGCTAGAAAGAAGTAACCCTCAAATATCATCGAGCTTTTCTGTCAAGAATAAAAATGACTCTATCTTGCTTTTTCACTTAAATGTTCAAGGCTTGCCTAACAAGATTGACACGCTCTCTTTATTTTTAGATAAATTGTTGTATAATTTTATTTGTATTAGTGAACACTGGTGCACTGCCAGTAATTTGAAATGTATTAAGATTAATAATTATAAATTAATTTCCTCTTTTTGTAGGTCTGATCATGTTCGTGGCAGGGGCGGATCCAGCCTCTCTCTTTGGGGGGGGCGGTGATATCACAAAAGTACAGTATGGCAAGAAAAACAAGTTGTCAACCGGGGGGGGGGGGGGAGTGCAAGCAGCATATTCATTCCTAATATAAAAGGCAGAATGGGTTTTATTTTCCTGAACTCAGAGCTCTTGGGAGAGGGGGGGGGGCGATCGGAAGTATACACATTCCTATACTCTATTCAAGAACTAGAGAGAGTAATACAACTGTTAACGAAACCTCCAACGTACCTGTCCCAGTGTCGCTGGTTACTGAGAACGGCCGTAAATCTAATTATATTTCATTATATTCAAATATATTTTATAAATTTATTGCAACATAAAAATTCTGATAGTTTAATTTCATTTCTGTTAATGAGCAAAGTACACCTTACAGTTTGTTCTTAGTGATTTATCTTGTTTGGGCTTGTTTTTATATATTATTTGAGATTAGTGAGATACCCAAAAGATATGGCTTTCACCTCTATTTTTATTCCAAAATCGTTAAACCAGGGCATTTTTTCCTTAACGAAAAACTTATTACGATGAATGTTTATGATGCCTTAAGATACCAATATCTAGATAATAATGTTAAATACTCTATTGAGATGTGTTCCAACATGACAGGAGTTGGAAATCTACTATGTACCGAATACTGAAGGAGAAAAAACGACTGGAATTGTTAATACTTCCAAGCCACATTCGATCACAGGCAGATGAAAAACCTCGTTGGAAGAAATGAAAACTACAATTGAAGGGGTTGTATATACATTTTGTCATGAGAAGCAGATCCCAACCGTCTACAAAATTCTAACTAAAATCAATGAAGATCGCGATTTACCTGAAATTAAAAGAACTGATCTCTGGAAATTGCTCAGAGAATTTAATTTTTGCTGGGAAAAACCAGATAGAAAATTTGTTCCTATAGATCGTCCGGAAACTGTCCGTTGGAGAAGTAAATATCTCTCTCAAGTAAAAGGTAGAGTTGCTAGAAATAACAAAATTAGTAATTTAACTAAACTTTTGAAAGTTTTTTTTGAATAAAGTTACTGCAGAAAATTTGGAAAAATCCATATAATAAAAGAAAAAAAAAAGTGAGAACTCGATCTCATGATCGGTGAGATAGAGGAACCAATTATTATTAATTTTGAGCAGAGATATTTTCACTGACTTTGATTAGGAATTAGATACGTAATGTTTACTAGTGTAAACACAATTTATTATTTAAATTTTTGTTTTTGTTGTATTTTATTGCTTAATGTTGTTTATATGTTTTTTTTTTTTACTTTTTTATTTATTTTTATTTTAGTGTGTCCCATTCTTTAATTTTATATATATTTAATTCTAACTAGCTGTAAGTTTTTGGTTGTTTTATTATTGTATTTGTGTCTTTTTCTTAAGCGTGTAGAATTAACATGTTTATCTTATTTTTTTGGAGCTATCGTATTTCCACATAATAAAGTAAATTAAATTAAGATATCAGTACAATAGAAATAAAAATAAGTAGGTTTAATTTTAATTACAACATAAAAAAATTAATTACATTTGAATCCTTTTTTAGTGTTTAATTGTAATTCTGCAGTTGGTTTAAGAAATAAATAAACTGAAATGTCAAATACCCTAAAAATGTTTTTAATTAAGAATAAAATGACCGATAGCCCCAAAAATATTTTAATATTATATAGACGAATTTATTTTTTTATATATGTTTAACTTTTTGTATTTTTGACAATGGATATTTTGTAAGTATTCAAATTATAACGTCGAATTTTTTGAGAGAATAAGGCTACGTTTTAGTCCATTATTATAGACCGGTATTTTTGATTATAAAATTTCTAACCCATTCATATGAAAAATATATGTGTCTAACAGATTTTGCTAGTCATCGGACTAAAGAACACAGGTAGTTTGCGAAGAGAAAAAGGGTTAAAAATGATTTATTACTCTCTCTAGTTCTGAAATAAACGGTAGTATAAGAGAAAAAATTGAGTCCATTTTCCTAAACTCAAAGCTCTTGGGGGGGGCGATCGCCCCCACCGCCCCCCCCTTGGATCCGCGCCTGGTTCGTGGAGGAGTCTGCATGTACTCAAGAACTGACATGGAGTGCAAAATGGTTAATGTTAATGATTTTTGTAGTGAGATCAATGCTGAGTTCTGTGCTATTGAGGTCCCTAATCTGAAATTGGTTATTTTAACAGTGTACAGATCAGGTTTGGGTAACAGTAACGTGTTTTTGGATGCTTTCGAGGCGGTGTTAAACAAATTATCACAGTCGTATAATAATATCATTGTAATGGGCGATTTTAATATTGACTTTAGAACAGATTCCACCATTTTGTCAGAGCTAACTTGTATTATTAATTCCTATGGTATTTTTGCCACAATATGTGACTACACTAGGGTGACCAGTGATTCCTCAACTTGTATCGACAACATTTTGACTAATATTGCTGACGAGCTCTACAGTTCTGGAGTGCTGGATCCATGTCTTTCCGACCACCGTGGTCAGTTCATTGAGCTAAGTATGGGGATGGGAATTGGTGTTCCCGAACGACTTAGAGTAAGGCCTATGACAACAAAGGGAATTGATTCTATTTTGGGCGACTTGAGTGTGATTGACTGGGGCATTTTCTATCAAAATGTCGACTCTGAATGGCTTGCTTGGCATCTGGTTTCGGTTTGTCAGCAGGTGATCTGCAAGCATCTTCCTATGAGAGATGTCTTCACCGACAGGCCTCCTGTTCGGTGGTTTAATGAGACATTAAGGAAAATGAGGGATGAGCTCTCTGTGGTGAGGCTTTTGGGCGATGGGAGCACGGAATTCCGGGATTTGTATAAACTTATGAATAAAAAGTACAGACAGAAAGTTGCTTCTACAAAGAAGGATGCATTTGGGAGTTTTCTGGAAAATTCGCAAAACAAAGCAAGGGATGTTTGGAGAGTTATTAACTATGAGAGAAATCGATGTTCACATAATATTTCTAGTTCATCGCTCAGCGCTGGGAACTTTGGTGAGTTCTTTAGTAAAATAGTATCCGACACTATAAAGGATCTACAGATTGACACTGAAATACAAAATGCTATGGTTTCGTCGATCCCAAATTCGGTGCGTTCTTTTGCCCTTTTGCCAGTTACGGAGTGTGATGTTTGGAGTGCTATACAGGCTCTCAAAAGGTCGAACTCTTTTGACATATATGATATGAGTAGCGCTATTCTGAAGGAGATTAGTGTGTATTTGGTCAAACCTTTGAAGCATTTATTTAATTGTAGTCTGGCTCAGGGTAATTTTCCGGATTGTCTAAAGATAGTAAGGACTGTTCCTTTGTTTAAAAAAGGAAATGTCGATTCCATGGAAAATTATAGACCTATATCTTTGATTCCGTTATTGGGGAAAGTATTTGAGGTAATACTGAAAAACAGCTTGAGTCGTTATTTTGAACATAACAATTTTTTGCATCCTTCACAGTTTGGTTTTCGCCGGAATTTTTCGACAATTCAGGCAGTTGCTGCGGTTGTGGAGGGCGCGGTTGAGGGAATAGAAGGTGGGGAAAGCGTGGGGCTCTCACTGTGTGACCTCAGTCGTGCCTTTGATTGTGTTTCTCATGAACTTTTGATTAGAAAGCTTCATAGATACGGTGTAAGAGGCGTTCCCCTCGATTTGCTTTCATCTTTCCTGTCAAATAGAAGGCAGGCAGTCGCATATGGTGGAGAGCTTTCTGAGCCTACGGCGGTACGATGTGGAGTGCCGCAGGGTTCGGTATTGGGACCTCTTCTTTTCATTATATATGTCAATGATCTCTTTAGGTATTTGTCACCAGGTCTGTGTATTTGTTACGCTGACGACACGGCGCTAATTTGTAAAAGAAGAGACCCAGAATGTTTAATGAATGAAATGTCTGTTATGGGAGAGTGTGCAAGATGTTGGTTTGCTAATAACTCCCTTAAATTGAATGAGGAAAAAACACGGAATTTGTTTTTCATGAATGGACGTGGAGTGGTTGATGGTTCTTCGGTGACATTGTTGGGTGTCAGTTTGGACGATGGTTTGAACTGGAATTCTCACATTGCATTATTGAGGAATAAGTTGGCATCCTCTATTTTTGTTCTCAGGCAACTTCGTGGGTCTCTTCACTGTGACACCCTTCTCTCTGTTTATTATTCCTTGTTGCATTCTCATATTTCGTACGGTGTTCACCTTTGGGGTTGCTGTGTTGGAGCGATTCAAATCTTTAGAATGCAGAAGAAGGCTATTCGACTTGTCTCTGGTATCGGCTATAGGGACCACTGTAGGCCACACTTTATAAAATTGCGGGTACTAACGTTGCCTAGTTTATTTATCTTATACCAACTACTGGAGATTCATAAAAACCGTGGAAAATTCTACCAAAATTCCCACTTTCACTCTTATAGCACTAGATCAGCTAATTTAATTAGGCCTTCGAGGTATAGATTGGAGAGATCTAAGAAAAATACACTGAATGTGTCATTGTACAACACGTTGCCTGAAACATTTAAAAATTTAGATTTTATGAGATTTAAAATTAAATTAAAGGAATTTTTATTAGAGCATGCATTCTATTCGGTGGATGAGTACATGGAGACTTCTTCTAGAACTTATTGTTAGGACTTTTTTAATGTAATTTACAGATAGTTTTAACTTTGTTTTTATTTTGTTTTGTGACATATTACAATTGTATTTTTCTGTACAAAATGTAATGAAATAAATTTATCTATCTATCTATCTATCTATATATATATATATATATATATATATATATATATATATATATATATATATATATATATATATATATATAATATGATTTAGTATTAATCCGGGAATACATCCGTTCGTTAGTTTGATTTTTTGTGAAAGTTTGCAGATGTTTCGCCAAAATCTCATTTGGCATCTTCTGTGCTGAACTGAAAGAAAATCAACTTGCAGCGTGCCTTATACGCGGTCGCAGATAGTAACGGTTGGTTGGCGTTGGCTCCGCCTCCGTCTCGAGCGCCACCGTTGGTGTCTTATTAAGCGTGGCATGCGTGTCGGTACAATGGTCCCGCTTGAAGAGAGTTTTCCAAGTTTTCGATGGATTCACAAATCAATCTTGCCTTGTAGTATTTTATTTTAGCGATTTGCTGGCCGGTGTCAAAATAAATTTCGTGTCCTGTCTCGTGCTGGTGTTGAAAATGCGCCAATGTTGTCTGTTTGTTATATATACTGAGTTTGTGTTCTTCTAGTCTAGCCGATATTCTTCTGTTGGTCTGGTCTATGTATCTTTTATTGCAGTGCCACATGCGATTTTATATACGCTTTGATTTTCCAGATTGATTTTGGATTTCTTAAAGAAGAGCCTATTGTTATGTATGGTTTATAGGCTGTAGATATGTTGTGTTTCCGGAGTAATCTGCCGATTCTGTCTGTTGTGCTTTTTATATAAGGAAGTATGGTGATTTGTCTATCCTTGGCAGGTAGTCTTGTCTCTTGCGTTGGTTTTTGTTGCAAATTTATTGCTTTATTTATTGTTGGTGTCTTGTAGCTGTTTTGTTAAAGGGCTCTTTTTATGTGTAACATTTCCTTTTCTTTTCCTTGGTCATCAGTTAGGCGAAGGGATCTTGATATTAGGGTATTAGCTACGCCCTGTATTTCTGAGGGATAGTGGTGAGAATCAGCATTCAGGTATCTCCGTGTGTATTGGTTTTTGATAAACTGTGTGTTGTAGATTTCCATCCATTGTTTTGGTTATGAGAACCATTTGGAAACGGAAGCTGATTATTTTCCTCAAGTTCCAAAGTGGAGATTCCATGACAGTGCCATCTATCTGCCTGCATATCTGACTATCAAACAGAAAATATGCGTTTTTTTAGGCAATGCCTGGTGAAGTCCATGATATGAATTGGAAAATCCTTCCTTTGAGCGATCTGATCCAGTGCTTCATCCATTGGCATATATATATATATATATATATATATATATATATATGTGTGTGTATCGTAGGTTTTTACGGATGGGAAATGGTGTTTTTCCGATTTTCAATTCGTTCATCAGTGGAAAAATCGACACGACATTTCGCCAACATCTCAGCTGGCATTTTCAAGTGATGCTTCCTTGACAGCTGCTCGACTTGGAAGTACTTGCTATCGAGCTGCAGTCACTAAACGATGATCTTGGCTAATGGAATACTTCGGATGTTTTAAAATCAACTTGTGAGTAGTTTGAAATGTGTGGCCAAAATGGAACTAAATGCAACACATTTACCAGCAGGAGCAAACAATTGTCATATAGCTTCAAAACTAGGTTAATAGCTTGTAGAAACAGAAATAAAGATCGAATAAATGATTTCAATGTTTTAAATGTTGGACAAAACTGAAAATTTCTTATATATGTTTTAAAAAACTGTTATATGATTTAAAAAGCCATTGTATGGCTTAGAAAATTGGGCTATGATTTTAATAAGCTTATATATGGTTTAAAAAAAACCTTTTATGGTTTGAAAAGCTTTTGTATGGTTTAAAAACTAGTATATGGTTTAAAAAAACATGTATGGTTAAAAAACTAGTAAGTAGTTTAAAAAGTCGTTTTATGGTTTAAAAACTCTTGTGCGGTTTAAAAAGCTGGCCTTTGAAACAAAAGAAAAACAACGTGGTTCAGGATTATGGAGAGAAGTTTTGACGTATATTAAAAAAAATAATTTAATTTATTAAGCTACACGATTATAATATAAAATATAGGTTCCTGATTTTAGTGTTGATTGATCAAATCAAATAATAAAACATACAGATGATCACTTATTTTACTCTTTAACTATACCACAATATTACTAGAACGACTAGTTACAAAGAAAATGTTGAATTCGCCCAAAAAGAGATTTTTAAATCCATATTCTAATTTTTGGAAAAATATTCAACACGACGTATCCCTACAATTCAATATTATTCACCCAAAAATGCAACAGAGACGGATAATCAATTTACAGATACCTAAAAATGGTAAGGATACTTATACAGAAAACCCGTTTAAAATCGTGAATCTTTAAGAACGATACCGATAGATGGCGAGAGGCATATAATCTTTTGCGACATTCTAAGTCTAAATAAAAAAGAGTCTATCACAGTGCGACTTTGCGTTTGTAGAATAAAATTTCTTCAGTTCTACAATATTTTTTTGCAATGCGAAGAACGAGTACCTCTCCTGGCCAAGTCATACAGAAAGGCGAAAAAAGTGCAAATTTCTATAAAACTACTCGCCCATATCATGATGCATAATAAAACAATTTCTGGTTACAACACCATTTTATCACTCATATGTACTTTAAACAATACTCTACATTTTTAAGTAATAACATAAAAAATACTAATATATCCTAAAATGGAATGCAGGTGAAACGGTTAATTTAATAATTAAATATGACTATTATGTTGCGGCATGGGCAAATAGTGCCAAATGATTCATAAAAATATATCAATTCTGAGTCATAATTGTGAAAGTAAATTATTGTTTATTAAAATGTAAGAAAACTTAAAATGTTTAGTAAACAATACGCGAATAACTAGTTATTATTGTGATCATATTAATTTTAATGTTAATGTTATTTGATAGCTTTATTTTGATTAATGACTTGTCATGCATATTTGGTTGGTAAACATAATAATACGGATTGTTTTTCGACTAAGATAATAAATAAAATGCATTTTGTAACGATAAAGAAATGAAGGTCATTAAAATGGTAAATAGCACACTTTTTATTTTTCTTTTTCTATTTTGATATACCGATATTTATTGAAAAATTTCTAGAAAGACACATTTTTTTTATCCGTAAAAATGATTATAGGTAAAATTACTCAGATAGTTTGCATTTTACTGCATCAGGTTTCAAGATGTTGTTTGCTGTTGAACACATAAATAACACAGTTTCAAATAGTTCATTTTATTTGGAATAATTCCATAAAATTTTGTTGAAAAGTAAGCAATTATTAATTATTTAAATGAGAGTCTAGTATTATATAAAATTAACATTAAAAGTTTATTATATGAGATTTAGTAGACAGAAATAAACATTTTTGTCTTAAAGAACAAGCACTTGTTCAACTTAAAAATGATGGATTGAGCATATCGACAATTGGAACAATTAAAAATATTTGAGGAAGCTCTAAATTTATGTAATCGTACTAATTCGACAGAAAATTAAATCAGAACTACTAGGAAATGAAAATCTTCAAAACAAATAGTACGATTCAAAGAATTAGCAAGGCCAGCCCATTCTCAAACTATTTCCCCTTAAAGCAAATATTAAACAAAATGACATATAATTGTCATTTAGAACAATAAGACAAGTACTGAATGAAGCAAAGTTAACAATATGTTTTGCTGAGAGGAAAACAGGGAGAAAAGATTGAAATTTATTTATAAGAATTTGCAAAAAGCCGTTAATTAAAAAAAAATGCTTTCGGCTTTTGAGATCTATACCTAAAGTTCATAATGAGCTCATAATATGAAGGCCCAATCTTTTATAGAGAAATTAACAAATCTTGAACATGCCCCCAGATAAAATGCAAAAGAAATCAACTTTGTGAAAAACTTTAGCACAAAGTTGAGTCGCCAAAGCGAATAGTACAGAGACACCATCGAAAAACTCAGCAAGAAACCAGTATATGGTATACTTATGGCTCCAAAATAACGGAGAGAACTGGAATAGAAGGGTATGGACCCAGTACCAGACAGTACGAAAGCTTGAGTAAGTCACCAAGTATTTTCCAGGTAGAAATAAATGCCATTAGGAAATGTATTCAATTCAACAAAGAAAAAAACTATCACGGCAAAGAGATTATCATCATGTTGGATTGTCAAGCAGCCATCAGTGCAATGAGCTCCCAAGTTATCAGTTCCAAGACGGTCTGGGAATGTCTAAAGGAATTAAAGGATTTGAGTAAGAATAATAAAGTCACCCTCATATGGGTACCGGGACACACCGGAATAGAGGACAGACTCGTGAGGAAAGGGGCTGAGACACCCTTTGTGGGGCCAGGGCCTTTCTGTGGAGTCAGTAGCAGCGTAATGCTGGAAGAACTAAAGATAGTAGCAGAAAACAGGAGACTCCATTATTGGTCGGAGCTGCATGGATTGAGACAAGCGAAGATACTTCTTAGGAACTACGACCAGAAGAGATTCAAAAAATGCATAAGATTAAGTAAAAAACAACTGAGAGTTCTGACAGGAGTCCTGACGTGATATTGATACCTGAAGGGACACCTCAAGAAACTTGGACTGGTAGAAAGAGTAGAGTGCATATTCTGTAAGGAGGAGGACGAAACCTCTCGTCATATCCTTTCAAAGTGCAGTGCTCTAAAAAACCCTAGGATGCGATTCTTGGGGACACACCAAATCGGAGAAAGGGGCTACCCACCTTGATGCCGTTCAACATCCTAAGGTTTCTGAAGGAAAATAGGACCTGTTCTAGCCGATAAGGTAATTCTTACAACTTGGCAGGAGTGGGGGGCACAATAGATCTACCAGGTCGCAGTATTCAGATCCTAATTCTACGCACATACATACATACAAAACCATAATTTACGTCAGTGATTAATTTAATACCGATCACCAAAGCGTTGAAGCAGTGGAATAAACATGGCATGCACCTATAAATGATTTAAAATTTTGCCGCACTATTAATAGGGCAGGGATTAAAAGCTTAAAATACACTGTTGTCATATTTCACGAGCCTCAAATAGCAATCAGCTGATCGCGTTTGAATAAGAGTAGCATGATGACGGCGACAAATATGTACTTGGTTTCTTATCGCGAAGATAATGGATGTAGCAGCACACATACACGGAATGTTCATTTTGAACAGACTTGAAAATAAATGACCGGACTAGGTTTTCGCATTATTTGAATATTTTATTGATTTATTATAATAGATTCTGTGATTTCACATTCTAATTACTATACTTTTTTGTATATAGATAATGTGTTGTGTTAAAAGAGTTGGTTATAGTGTATTATAGTATGTATTTCGTGTATATATTTGCAGTAAACTATGGATATTAACGACCCTTCAATTAGTGGTGCGCCAATAAAAAAAATAGTCAATTGACTTTAGGAGAACGAATAATGATTAAAAATGTTTACCATGGTATTCGGGAACAAAACCCTGAAATAATTGCTTTGGATGCTGCAGAAATATGTGATACTTTAATGTTCTGGATTTTAAATGATCATTATAAAGAAAACGGCCAAAAAAAAAAAACAAAGAAGACAAGGGTACGGAAGGAAAAAATTCTGGCCGATGACAGAAAATATCCCGTTCGTCGAAAAATTTACGGTTTCTTTTCCAAAAATTAAATAGCAATATTAAAAATAATTAAGACAAATTAATAGATGATCTATATTTACTTAAAATATCATTGAGAGTTTTGAAACGAACTTTAAAATAGATCAATTTTAGATATCTTAAACGGACACGAAAAAACTTACTAATGAGATGAATGAAATTGTTCTATGGCGGTGAAAATATTTGAAAAAAAAATACGAGTGGTTCGGGAAAAAGAGAAAAAATTGTAGTACACTGACGAAACAAGTCTTAATAGAGGGCACACGGTTGAAAATGAATGGCAAGATCTGAAGATTAAAAGTTCGGGCATTTATGGATTGATTTTCGCAAGGACTACGCAATCCTCGTGGAAAAGGTCGTCATCTTATAGCTCATATTGAAAGTGTGTCTGGGTTCTTAGAGAGCGGACTCAACGTTTTCGAATCTCGAAAAACAGGGGATTACCATGAAGACATGAACGCTGATGTTTTTGGACGATGGTTTATTTCAGTTTTAAACTTTGTGGAACCCGATTCGGCAATTGTTATGGACAATGCCCACGTCAAGAAAAAAATCCAATATTTGAGTTTAAAAAGGCGGAGATATGCCAATGGCTCCTCTCAAAAACATTAAATTTGACGAGGTAATGCTTAAAGTACAGTTGCTAGATTTAGTGAGGGAAATAAAAAAAAATGTATTAAATATGCTATTGATGAAATGGCTAGGGAAAAAATTTAACAGTGTTGAGACTGCCGCTGCACCATTGTAAAGTTAGCCCAATCGAATTAGTATGGGCGCAAATAAAGAGTGAAATAACATGGAAAAACAAAACATTCAAATTAGCATAAGTCAAAATATTACTGAACGAGGCAATTACTAACGTGATGGCCAGTGATTGTAAAATGTGTGTCGATCATGTTAAAAATGAAGAACAAACAATGTGGGTGAACCATTAATAATCACCCCTGACACTGATAGACAGCAATTCTGTTAATAAATCAATGTAATCTAAGTTACCTAAAGTACCTATGTCACATTCCTGAGGATGACACTAGATGCACCCTGGTTGGTCCAAAACAAACAAATGAGAAGGGAAATACACTTTCGATTAATATGCATAAAATACCTTAACGGCACGTAGGAAGAGTGTGGAACAGCAGGTGCAACCGGCACCTAGAGCAGCTACACTGAATGAAGTCCAAAGATTTATTAAGGCCTAATCGCCTGAAAACCGGAGGCCTCATTGAATAACTCTGGATGATCAACAATCCCGGCTAACCGCAGACCAAGTAAGGAGGGGTTTCACTCAGTAACAATCCGACACTGCCTTTCATATTTTATGAAGGTACCTGTGCGAGGTTTGTCGTGTAGGAAAGAAAATTATAAGGGTTGATAAAAATTATATTTTTGCTAAGTTGAAGTGATTCTTAATTTTAACTTATATTAATTTAGTCAAGTTGCAAGAGCGAATACCAATCCTTGTAGTAACAAGAGCGTTGTCATGAAATGCGCCCTTCTGCAATATTCTATCCATGTTAAGATAATATTAGAAAGTAAATTGGACCTTTAAGTGTAAAGTTATGTGCACTAATATCGAGAGCATTTCTAAAAATGATGTAAATTGACTATATTGTATATCTAAATGCATTTTTATGTCAATTAAAAAATGGTCAGCAGTATTAGAATCAAGAACCCACCTCCGTTCCTTTTATTTATCCAATTTAAAAATTTTGGACTCATAGTTGAACCAGAAGTTGAAATTTTTAGATAGGGCATGGAAAACTAGAAATGCGCAGTTTAAATCATTGAGATGTTATAAGCTATGAATAGTTCTTTATCACTCTCGAAGAGTTACGATGAAAAGTGCATTTTTATTTAACGCATTATATACCTAAGAGAAATTATATAACTTTAGTGCGTAAAGACCATTTCTTAAAGCCACAGTACGCCTAAGAGGCACGGTATATTAAACACGGTATTAATTTGACGTATACATAAATACCGTCTGAAAATCGCTCTGCCGTAAAAATAACTCTTTTTTGTTTATAATGGGTTGCCACCCGCATTTTCCTCAATGTAATTCTCTGAGAAGACGCCTTTTGTTATACCCAGACGAGAACCAAATTGTTTCCGGCGAGAGGGCCAGATTATATATCCCTTGGTTTTTTATGAATTTCGAAGAAAATACGGAAATGATCAATTTAAATTTATACCTTGAGGCAGACTTGGGTATCGGCTTTAACCTTTTCATTGGTAATTTTGGTAATAGGGTAGAATTCATGTTACTTTGATATAACTGTATATAAACCATTAAGATCCTGATCCTGACTAGGATTTAAGTAAAATAAATTGATAGGATATATATATATATATATATATATATATATATATATATATATATATATATATATACTGTTTTCAAAAATCAAAATTTCAGTAAGAAATAAAGAAATCTGTCTGCCGTATTTAAATAGTTGTTGGTATATATTATCCTTTCAAGCAGAGAAAAGGAAAGAATATATAGATACAGTTTATTTCCTGCAAATACAACTCTAGCCCTTTTTCCATAAGAGTTTTAACCACCTTATGATCTTGTCAGTGAAGCTTTATCGAACCTAGAGCAACATTCGCAGGAAACAACTGCTATATAAAATATAAATTCCAAAGTATGTATTTATGTATGTATGGGTAGAATATTAAAAACCTGCTGACTTTGATGCCAGACTGAAAAACATCGCCAATCCAACGACATCTATATAATCACCGGAGTAGTGCGAAATATAAAAAAAATTCTTTCATATATATCTTACCGACATATTTTGGAATTTATATTTTATATAACAGTTGTTTCCTGCGAATGTTGCTCTCCGTCCGATACAGCTCCGCTGACGAGACTATAAGATGGTCGAAACGCGTATGGAGAGGGGACCAGTGTTGTGTTTGCAGGAAACAAAGTGTGTGTATATATTCTTTCGTTTTCTCGGCTTGAAAGGATGATACTGATACAGCTTGTGTGTGCGACCTGGTAGATCTATTGTGTTCCCCTACTGCTGCCCAGTCGTAAGAGTTACCTTATCGGCTAGAGAAGATCCTCCAGTCCTATATCTCTAAGGAATCTCAGGATGTTGAACGGCTTCAAGGTGGGTATCACCCCTTCGTCGATTTGATGTGCTCCCAAGAAACGCATCCTAGGGTTTTCTAGAGCACTGCACTCTTCAAGGATATGAATAGAGGTTTCGTGCTCCTCCTCAAAGAATCGGCACTATCAGTCCGAGTTTCTTGAGGTGTCCCTTCAGGTGGCAATGCCTTGTCAGAATTCAGCTGGTTTTTATTCAAGCTTATGCGTTCTTTGAATATCTTCTAGTCGTAGTTCCCCAGAAGTATCTTCGCTTGTCTCAATCCTTGCAACTCCGTCCAATAATTGAATCTCCTGCTTTCTTCTTTAGTCCTTCCAGCATCACGCTTCTATTGATTCCACATTGATTCCACAGGAAGGCTCTGGCCCAAGGAAAGGTATCTCAGGCCCTTTCCTCGTGACCTTATCTACTATTTCATTCCCCTCTACCCCGGTATGTCTCGGTACCCACATGAGGCTGACTTTATTATTCTTAGTCAAATCGTTCAGTTCCTCTAGGCATTCTCAGACCATCTTGAAACTGATAACTTGAGAGCCCAGCGCACCGATAACTGCTTTACTATGCGTCATGATAATAATCGCTTGGTCGTGATAGTTTTTCTCCTTGTTAAATTGAATACTCATCCTAATGGCATTTATTTCTGCCTGGAAAATGCTTGGTGACTTACCCAAGATTTCGTAGTGTCCGGTGCCGGATCCATATACTCCTATTCCAGGTTCTTCCGTTGTTTCGGAGCCATTTGTATGCCATATAGTAGATTTCTTGCTGAGTCTTTCAATGGTGTTTTTGTTCCATTCGCTCTTGCAATTCAATTTTGTGCTGAAGTTTTTTACAAAGTTGAATTTTTTTGTTGTTTTTGAGTTTTTACCCCATCTTTTTCTCGCAAAGTTTCTACAGAGCATCAAGGCTTTTGTAGCCTTATTAATTACTTCTTTTTCATGCTTATTCCAGAGAAGTTTGTTATTTAGGGTCAGTCCCAGATATTTGACCTCTGACTTCCACTTAATAACATTCTCATCCATTTTGATGATCTTCAGATTGAAGTTTTTTTCCTTGTGAAGGCTACTAGGGTAGTTTTAATGGGGTTGATGGTTAGGCCTATCATCTGGCACCATTCTCTAATATATTTTATGATGGACTTAAGGGTAAGTTAGAATACTGCTTGTTTCATGCATTATAAATCATTTTTGTGTAAGTAAAGAGTAGCCAAATTAATTGACCGAAAGTTTTCCTGATCAGTTAAGAGGAAATGTTGTGTACATCATACATAGTGAGAGAGAGGTGTTGTACAAAAGGAAACATGAAGCATAGAGGTAGAGAAATTTGCAATTTTCCCTTAAGCTTTTGGAATCTTTGGCTAGAACTTAGGGGGTATTTGTTGAAGGGAGCTATCCATGGATAGGTGCTTCTATAGAATAATTCAGAGCCAATTTTAGGCAGGTTTAGTGTATTTTTACCAGAAAATGTCGATCAGAACCCCATTTTGGGGCGTACCAAGATTTTTGTGATTTTGAGATTAGGCTTGCATTTATCCTTGAGCTTATCAATGTGATATTTAAAGTTTAATAATTGCTTAAATAAAACCCCGAAAAATTATTTTTTTGTTACCGGTTGTATGGGAATATTATTGAGATAAACCATAGAAATTTTGGGACAGTTCCTTACTCGACAGAAATGGACCATGTTTGATTGAATTTGCACAAGTTGGTTCTTATTTGATCTGAAGAGAGAGTCACCGAGAACTGTATTATACAAATTTGCAGGATTCAAATTGCATTACTTCTTCAGATATATATATATATATATATATATATATATATATATATATATATATATATATATATATATATATATAGGAAGAAATACCGCTCATGGTTGATCACAAACAACAGCGGGTTGTTGATTCTGAGCGACTTACGGAGCTGTTTAAGCGAAATTAACAGGAATTTTTCATGCGACATATGACAACAGACGAAATATGAATCCACCACTACACTCCGTAGTCAAATATGCATTTAGCTAAGTGCACAGTGAAGGATGAAAGTCTACTGAAGTGATCAAAAATGCAACAATCGGCTAGCAAGATTATGACGTCCTTATTTTGGGATGCGTTTGGTATAATATTTATCGACGCTCTTGAAAAGAGAGAAACCATCAATTTTAAAGATTATATGGCGTTTTTAATGCGTTTGAAGAAGAAAGCGCGAAAAAAGGCCCGAAATGACGAAGAAAGAAGTACCCTTTCACCAAGACCATGCACAATCTCACAAGTCGATAGCAGCGATGACAAAAATGAATGAATTGCATTTCGAATTGCTTCCGCATCCACAGCTCTGGCCCTCCAGTGACGATAACCTGTTCACTAACCTCAAAAAAAAAATTCGTTTAAGAGTTAGACAAATCGTTCTATAAGAAAGGCATAAAAATGTTAGAGCCACGCTGATACGATTGTATCACTCTAGAATGAGATTATGTTGATACTAAATCTTTTTTTATCTATTTTTAGGGAAAAAGAACTTGAACAACCTGGACTCATACTACTATTTTTAAGTGATGTTTTTGGTGATGTCCTGCTCAACTATTATAAAAATTTATTTTGAAATATATTCTCCTCCGCATTTTTTGGTGTGTAATATACAAAATAATTAAAACTACAAAAGAACCAGTTCTTAATAAATTACTATTTGTCAAACATAGAATATTTAATAAGTTCCTAATAATTGCTTGTAATATATAATGACGCCAAACCTGTAAACAAAAAGTTAATTATGACATGAAATATATTTGCAAAATAATGAATCTACTTTGCTCTCACAAGCTGTTTTTCTAATTATTTCCAATTATAAGATTAAAAGGATTTACGCACCTTAATTTTCTGTTGAAGACATTTCGAGCCTTGAACTTCAAATTTGTTAATTATTCAATTGAATTTATTTTAGTGTCTTAATGATTGAATAAGTTACGTAATTGAATGGCAGGTTCAAGTAGTGCATTGAACCTTGTACAGAATGTTTAAAGAAATTAATTAATTAAAAAATACCATTTGAATCGTGTTTTTCGAGCGGAATATTATTTCGGAAAACTTTGTCCTAATGAAATAACTGTGATAATTTATGCTAGGACATTATTATTTGGACAATTTAGATTGATTTAAACTTGTTAACGTGTTTGTGAAATTATCTAAAAACATATATGGACGCTCTATCTTGCGTATTAATTTACGCACGCAAATTGAGATTATACAATATGTTGGTATAACTGTTGCTTCCCAAATAACATGTCCAGGTATTAGAATTATGTCCTCATTTTTACTAACTATTAGCAAGGATTATTACAGTTAATACTACACTCTAAGAAGGAAATGTATTAAATTTAATGTAAATTAAGCAAATTTCACAAACGTTTATTAATTGCATTAAATTTAATAATTTATATTAATCTAAATTAATTGACCCCATTAAATTTAATGTAACCATACATTAAACTTAAAGTTTGATCACTAATTTTTAAGGTGAATTTATACATTAAATATACAGCCAGCGTTCATTGAGTTTGAGATATATTATCACATATTTAAGGCACCAATATCAATATCAGTTCAAAAATTTTGAAGCTACCAGAAAAAGGTGTATATTTTTCCCATAGGTAGTGTCCGCCATCTAGACCGGTTTAGAACCCATTGGTTCCAGTTAGTACGGAGCAGATATGTCCACCTCACCATAAGAAACTTGAGTCCCTTAGGCAACTTATATTATACTAAACCAAAAGTTAAATAAAGTTGCGGCATCTCCCAGAATCTCATACAATGTATAATGAATAATAACCTAAATTCTTTCAGTATTGAGGTATATGTGAATTAATTTTAATGTACAGAAGTTGAAATATCTTTTCAGTGACTCTATTGAAATTCAGGATACCATTTAATTAAATTTAATGTACAACTAAATGATATTTCAATGAATTGTTTTAAATTCATAGCGAATCTAAATTATTCACTATTTTTGGTACAAAATCATTAATTTAATGTAGGATGGACATTAAATTTGCATTAAATTTAAGGTTTTTTTAACAGTGTACACTGTAGAAAGGAGATGCATTAAACTTAATGTAAATATGCTGGAAGCAAATTTCACAAAAGTTTATTAAATGCATTTAATGTAATGTACTAAATTTAATAATTGACATAAAAATAAATTAATTTATTCCATTAAATTTAAAGTTTGATCATTATTTTTTAAGGCGAATATGCACATTAATTATACAGCCAATGTACCAATACTAATACGAGTTCACAAAATTGTAAACTCCACTGTTAAAAGTAACTTTAAATTTAATGTTCATTCTACATTAAATTAAATGATATCGTACTTTAAATCGTGAATAATGTACATTTCTTTTAATTTAAAACATAATCATTGAAATATCGGTTCGTTTTACATTAAATTTGATTAAATGGTATCTCAAGTTTCAATAAAGTATCTGAAAAGATATTTCAACATCTGTACATTAAAATTAATTCACATCTACCCTCATGCTTAAGGAATTTACATTATTATTCAATGTACATTGCATGATATTTCGACAGATGGCGCAACTTGTATTGAACTTTTTATTTAGTATGATATAAGTTGCTTAAAGGACTCAATTTTCTTATGGTGAGATGTATATGTCACATGTCTGCCCGGTATTGACATTTTATGCATAATTACTCTTTTTCCGTATGTACTTGCGACAGTCATTTGCAGCCATATTATTAGTTGTACAAGAAAAACACATGGTAACTTTTTTGTTTATTTTATTGAATGAACATTTTTCACCTACTTATCGGAATTTCGATATCAACAACTATCGAAGAGTTATTCTATTTGTTTATAATGAAAAAACGAACCCCAACTTTGTTTATCTGTTCTAACAATTCAAAATCAACAATTCATTTGGTTCTTTTTTGTTATTGGTAGTATAAGTCTCGAACTTTCATTTGCGCATCCGCAAATCGCTGCACGACCTCTAGATCGCTGAGAAAAGATAATAAAAATAAACAAAAAGTTATTAACAAATTATGTGTAAAAAAAGTTTTAAAATATTTTTACTCCAAATTTTGCACCCTTGTTGTGTGTAACAAGGGGCTCCTTTCGGTGTAGTATTAAGTCAATAATTGAAGAAATAGCCATTTTAGCAGGTTTTTTTGCAATAACTAACGAAGAAATTATCCGACTCTGATGGGCCTTAGCTCATTTTGTAGGTATTTTCAATGCGCACAACTAGAAATCGGGAAAACTGTTTTTTCGCATCTTCATTGTTAAACGAAAAATTTTCCCCAAGAACGGAAATAAGACATAAGATACTGCATAATTACTATCATCATTTTGAAGGTTTCTATATAGTAAGAAGTCTTCTTCTTCTTCTTCTAGGTAGAACCAAGTTCTGTTATCTATACAATGCCTCATCGATCCTCGTTTGAGGTCGAAATCCAGCTCTCTCCATCTTTTGGGGGGCCGTCCAGGCGGCCGTTTGGTGTTTGGTGTGTATCTCATCACAGTTTTTGCTAGTCTGTCATCGTCCATTCGTTCTACGTGATCTTTCCACTGGCTACGACGGTTTCGAACCCACTTCACAACATCCCCCATTCCGCTGTCCTCGCGTCTTTTTGCGTTTCTTATTCTATCTCTTAAACTTGTTCCCGTGATCATTCTCAGCGTTTTCATTTCTGTGGTTCTCATAATTTGTTTAGTCTTTGTTGTTTCATTTCTTGTTTCTGCGCTGTAGGTCAGTATCGGTCTTACACAGACCTTGTAAATTCTTGCTTTGCTCTCAACCGTCATATGTTCATTGTTCCAGATTATGTCTCTTAGTTGGCCTGATATCATGGCCGCTTTGTTGGCCTGTGTGCATACTTCTTCCGTTACTGCCCTGTTACTTGTTATATGTGCTCCTAGGTATTTAAACTTCCCAACCTATTCGATATGTTTGTCATCAACCATTAGTTTGCATCTTACCGGTTCTTTTGCTATTACCATTGCTTTGGTTTTCTCCACAGATATCTAAATATTATACTGTTTGGCTGTTCGATTGAAATGGAAAAGCATTCTTTGTAGGTTGTCCTCGCTATCTGCTATCAAGGCAACATCGTCTGCAATGCATATAATCTGAACGGTGTTGTGTCCCACTGGGTACCCAATATTTGTGCGTTTTACCTCCTCAACGATTTTGTCCATGATTACATTGAAAAGTGTTGGACTTAGGCTATCACCCTGTCTTATTCCTATGGATAGAGGGATTTCCTTTGTTAGAGTGTTATTTGTTTTAATTACCATGGTGTTTTTGGAATTCAGTTCGTATATTGTGCGTATGATTGCTTCGTCTACTTGTTTTCTTCACAGTAATTCTGTTATGTGTTCCAGTTTGACTCGGTCGAACGCTTGTGTAAAGTCCACAAAACAAATGAACAGCGGTTTATCGTATTCGATAGATTTTTCAACCAGCTGTCTGATAATAAATATACCGTCGATAGTAGAGCGGTTATTCCGGAAGCCCTGCTGTTCTTCGCATGCCCCTAACTTGTCTACGATCCATTGTGACAGTATTTTGGTTAACAATTTAGCTGAACCATTCAGTAGGCTGATTCCCCTGAAGTTTTCGGGTTGTTTCTTTGATCCTCTTTTGTGGATCGGAATTGTGATGCTTTTCCGCCATTCGTTGGGTACTGACGTTGTACGAAGTATTTTTTGAAATAGAACAGTGAGCTCTGTGACAAGGCTGGGGCCTCCGTACTTTATCATCTCATTCGTAATTTGGTCGGTATCAGGTGATTTTCTGTTTTTACATTTCTTAATTGTCAGGTGCATCTCTGCTTCAATGATGTTAACATCTGTTAGTTCTGTGATTTCTTGTTGGTTTTCGTCTACGTTGTTTTCTGTAGCTGGTGCCTGTAAGAAGTCTTTTACACTAAATTTCAAAATCACCTCACTTTGAGGCTAACTCCGCGGGCTTAAAATTTTACTTGCCAGATTTAAATTTACTAGATCATGATGTTAAGTCAACTTGAATTACTTGTTAAAATTCTAGAAAATTTCCAGTTATGATCTAGTTTTATTTACCAAAATTTTTTATTTCTTATGAAAACGCTTAATAAAATAACTGTTTGAAAAATAATAAGTTGGAATTACCATAATTAACAATTGCATTTTAATATTGGTGGATACCCTATTATCTTTTCTATAGAGAACTTTGTTTTATAGTAAACTAACGATTTTATCCAGAAAATGAAGTGTCCGTAACGAAATTATGACTTCCATGACATAGTTCGTCACAACTCTACGTATCTCCAAGTTAAAAATATTTTGTTACATATGACTTGTATTATGAGTTAATAGCGAAATTTGCGAACCGGAAACTTAAATTAAATTTTTTATATTCAAAAGGTTCCGTAGCGTATAATTGTCCTTAATGCTGCGTGAATTTAAAAATATCATTATCTTTATTGACTTAAGAGAAATAATGACGTCAATTTTAGAGTTTAGTTTAATCTCTTTGCATTTTTAATATTATATTTATATTGTACTGTTATCTACCGTAACATTAGCGTTTTTTACAAAGTTTGGACAACTAATCAGTACTGCTTTATGGTTGCTACAAACAACAAGGACTTAACAATAATGAAAAATGTTAGATGTTTTATCTTATAAAATCGTTGATATTTAGCTTTTTCTTGGGGTTTCCCTCAAATTTTAGTACTTTTTAGTCAAATTTTTAAATTTTGGACTACAAAAATTATTTACATTTAGTTGAAAAACTATTTTATGCAGAAGAGACTGCCCAAATATGGGCACTGGTCAAAATATAGGCTAATAGAACTTTAGGGTAATGTAGTAAATGCCATCGAGAAGAAAACACTTGTAACTTTTTCTCAGAAGGTTAGCTAATACCACTTTTAGTGTTGTGTGTTGCAGTGAGAATTGCGATGTCAAAACTTTTCAAGAAGAAAAAAGAAAGGTAAAGAAAATCTCTAGAGTATAGTCGAAGGCTAGTAGCAGCACCAGCGAGCAAAAATGCCGAGCTAACTCCTACGCCGGAGAGTAGTGGTGGAAAATTAAGGATGCTACTAGTAGTGAACATAACCCGATTCGCTCGATCCCCCCACTCCTCGACCTTGACCTTGACCTTGCTTCACCCCTCTTTGGCCCCGCCCACATGTCCTTGTCATTGACCTTGAAAGTGCACGTGTGCTTTGGCCTTGGCCTTGTGTTCAAGGTTGTGTGTGTGACCTTGACCTTGACCTTGGTCGAGACGACCTTGACTTTGTTGAAGGTCATCTTGGGTGTGTGACCTTGAAGTAGTTATTTGTGCATTGTAATAGTGTGGGATGATCTTGAAATGATTTTGACCTTGCAAATTGTTCTATAAATTGTGTGAGTCTACTTGCATTCATTCAGTGTGAAATGTCAGATACGGAACTATCTAAAGAAAAAATTATAGAGCAAGTCGGCAGAGTAATTTGTTTATATCAGAGTAATTTAAAAAGTTTGTGTGATTTTGAAGAGAAGGATCTAGCATTTTTTCCTCTCGAATATTTAAAAACTTGCGTTGATACGCTGAGTTTACGGCAAATTTGGGATAAGCTGCCAGCGTCATATCGGTGTAACAAGGAACTACAGTTAAGCTTACCCTGTTGCATTCACTATGAACAAATATATCGTCATCATATAGATGGGCCACCACCAGCAATAAAAAAGTGTCGTGAATGTAAAAATGAGTGAATAATATGAATAGTGCTTTGCAAGAGACAGTAAAAAAATTGGGCGATGAGTTCACTGAAACGGCTAATAATTATTTCAATGATGCAATGAAAAGTCGAGCAGAATGGGCGTCGCGCTATTGTGATTTGGCTTATGAATATGAAAAGGCTGCGAATGCATGTCGTAAATATTGCAGCAAAACAATAAATTTACAAGACTTTGTTCGTGAGATAAAAAAGTTGGGGTTTAGTGACTGTTTGGAAAAACTGATTAGGTTCATTGCAGATCCGGTTGTGTTAGATGAAATTAGAGTGTAGGACTTAAGTTTAACGTAGTAGTAGTTAATATGGAAAGTTTAGTGCGAGAAATGTACGAGGAATTTCTAATTTCTGCAGCCTGTTCGGAATTTTACGCATATGAAATGCAAGATTCGGAGGCTCAGGACTTTAGTGTATTTTTTAAGTATATGGACCATGCTGAAGTGTGTCTTTTAGCTAGTATAGTTTGTAAGAATTTTCTAAGAGATAAAAACAAACAATTATTATTGAACAAATTAAGGAAATTAGGTTTAGGTGATAATGTTAAACGCATAGAAGAATGGCAGAAAAAAATCAATGAATAAAGTACATAAAATGTAGTTATTTGTTTCATTATATTTTGTCCTTGAAGTTATCCTTATACCAATTTAAATGTGTGACGTCATTTGACCTTCAATACTCCTCCCACTATTTCTATCGTTAAGCTACCCCCACCATTGTTACAATTCGACCTTGAAACCCCGCTATAAAGGTTCGTGGGAGAAGAAGTGACTTCAAACAGTCGCAGATATCAGTGGCATAAACATCAAATATTGTGTTCGTGTAGTGTTCTGAAAGTGCTTTTATATTCACGGTAATTTTTGGATTTATATACCATTTTTTTCAATAATGAGTATTGCAAAAGAAACTCTAGATGAAATTAATGAAATGTTTAGCAAAGATTTCGAGGTTTTAGAGAAAAAAAGGTTACCGAAATGATTGTAGGCAAAGTGTATAAAATTGTAAAGATGGTTTCAATGACTACACGATTTGGTAAAACTCTTTTAGTGGCTTTACACGATGACGGTGATAATAGCACATTTGAGACTTTTTTACCAAAACGTGTGGCCGAAACACTATCTGACGATATTGTAGATATTATGAGTAAAACTAAAGATAAATACACTCTAACTTATTTGGGGCAGGGCACTAGAGTTTTTGGAAACAATACTCGAACATTATTACGTTTTGGCTCATTGGAGTAAATTGTATGTAAATTGTTTGAAAAAAAGGATGTAATTAAATTTAAAATATAGTTGCACATGTCAGAATACTTACGCGTGTTCATTATTTCTGTTAAAGATGTCTGCTGATGCGACGACGACGACGACGACCGCCAACGAATGTGTAGATAGATACATATTTTGGTTGGGGAGAGAATTAAGAAATAGGGCTCACGATATGTTAGATAGCGTAAATGATTGGTCGCATATTGATGTAACCAAAGATCAATATAAGAACGAGATCAGGGATACAATCAATTTTATGGCTGGGGCACACTTGTGCGACAAATTTTTATATGGTTCCATAGACATGGATACATTTTGTGCTGAAATGGTTGAAGAAGAATTAAAAGAATACCTCGTCAATATTCCACATTTACCAGGTGAGCTTGCTGCAAAATATGAATTGGTTTCTGCAACAGCAACAGCCCAAGACGTTGACGATCGAAATAGTGTCGGATGGGATAGAATTTTGAGCAACGAAAACGAAGACATGGAAAATTAATTTTTTATAATTTTTGTATTTGTGCAATTAAATAACTGTAAATAAATATCTGTTACAATCACAGTTTTATTTTATTTCTTTTATAAACATACCAACCCAGTAGATCATAGTCAGTGTTTCTTTTTCTCAGCTGAAATATTTAATATAAGTAGGGCAAATAAAAATAAAATAGTTTAGTAAAGATTGAAAATGAGTCGAGGAAGCAACACAATTGATAAATTTGGTCGTCAGAAATATAATGAAAAATATCATATATTATCTGGGCCACAAGGGATTGGTTTTAAACTTACAGCGGATGGGCAGTATGATATGGGTGGAAAAATCATAACCAACTTAGGCGAACCTAAAGATGATGACGATGCTGTGACAAAACACTTTGTTAATAGAAAGTTTTACAATTTTGCAGTTGTAATATGTGACATATTTAACAAGGATGTCCTCCCCATGATATACAAAAATAATAGTGAGCTTAAAACAAAAATTGAAATTATGCAGAAAATACTCTATCATCAGCCTTTAAATGACTCATTAAGCGCACTGTCGTACGACTCGACTTCAAAAAAAATCTAAAAAAAGCAGGTTAAAGAATAGGAGAACGCACTCCGAGTGGCATAGCCTTGAAGATAACGTCGTAGTCGTCGGTGAATTGGACCTTCCCTCCAAGAATATTGAAATGTTATTTATGTGTATGATGTTTTATTGTCATTGTTTTTAATAATGAAGATTGAAATAAAAAACTTTATTTTACAATATATTGTTTATTTATTTTACATTTTAAATAAAAAATATAGTCATACAATATGTTATTTAAACAATATTAGCTTTATCTATCCAAGAGTTGAAGTGGTTGGGAAATCCTAGCCATTTGACAAATAATTGTTCGATGTGATTTTTCTTGCGTTGTCTAAGGACCTTTTCTACTAGATAAACGTCAGGACTGCTTGTTTTTTGTAGTTCTGATTCGTAAAAACACCCTCTTATAGGCTGACCTTCTAACGATTCCAACAAGTAAGTAGGTGGATTTGTAACGTTAACTTTTACAACTACTTTAAACAATTCGGTTGACCAAGAGGGCGTATATCCTTTCTCGAATAAGCTTTTGTACTTGCTAATACGCACAATGTCACCCATGGAAAACTTAAATTTTTTAGGTACAATTTTTAAATAATCATATGCTTTAATATGTGTTTTTTCTTGCACGTCTGCAGGCTTCATTCCAATGGTGCGATGTTTCGAATGGTTATAGGTTTTTGTTACTGCCGATAATATATGTATCCATTTGTAAGATCCTCTTGTCGAGAATTGTTTATATAAATTATTTTTTAAAGTCCTTATGACTCGCTCAACAATTGCAGCTTTCTTTGTGCTGTAAGTGGAATAATGATTTATATTATATTTTTTCATCAGGGCTTGAAGGTTTGTATTATAGAACTCCTTTCCTTGATCACTTTGCAGATTTGTTGGTGTATATGATGCCTCTTCAATGATGCTTTTCATCGCATTAGTAACTTCTATACCAGTCTTGTTTTTTATGGCTTTGGTATAGACAAATTTCGAGTAACAATTTATACAGACCAAAATATAACGATAACCATCGTTTTCATCAGCGTACTGTTGCATTTCAGCCAAATCAATTTGCCACAAATCTCTGTATCCTTTTATTATCGTGCGCCGTCTTACAAAATTTTTTCTAGCCGTTCTATGTAGTTCATTAACAATCTTGATTTTTTCTAGACTGGGCTCCATATTATTAGTAATACTAAAGGTTTCAGATCGAAGGAAGAACTGAATAATATCATTAAATATTGAGCTTAATATATTATATCTTCTTCTCGTAATTCCTCTATGATTGACATAATTTCATTTTCGTGTCCAGTGTGACCGGCCATTTTGGAACTCCACAACAAACGTAAACGATCCACCAACTCTTTAGCTTTGTTCCAGTAGACATATTGAAATTTTTTCGAAGATAATTTCTTTTTTGTGGGTAACTGTAGTTTTTCCGAGAGATTTTTTCTTGTAATAGTACCACCTAATTTTGTGCCCATTATCAGAGGTTTAATAATTCGTAAATATTTGTTCCATCTGGTCTCCCGTAAACCATCACTTTTTTTAAAATTGTTGTAGACAGCATTCGTTGATTCCAAAATTTCCTTGTACGTTGAAAGTACATTATCACTTAATTGTTGTTGTTCCTTGCCTACACTTGGGGGTGTTTTAAGAAATAACAAATCATAAAGTGCCGGTGATCCACCATATTCTGCAATATTTTTCCCTTTTTTGTATAAGACAATATTTCCATTTCGAAAACGCACCTCTAAATTACCAATAAAATTTTTGTTATGATCTGTTTTTGAACCAAAACGTACACCATATACAGTATCGTATAGAGATGGTTTCGAACGTAATCCTTTCAGGTGTGCGTTTAAAGTATCGGAAGTTGTGGTGTCAGCGGATGCGAGAGATGTATTAGTTGATGTCGAGGGTGTATCAAACACCGATTGGCTAATATCTTCTTTTGAAATGCGATGCTGCTGCTGCTGCTGAATAGGTGTGGAGGTTTGAAAGGAATGTGTAGGTTGGGGGAAAACCTGATATTTGAGTCGACTGCACTGATGTACTGAGACTATGTGACTTTGTAGCTGGATAATGTTGTTGCTGTTGTTGTTGCTGCTGCTGCTGCTGCTGACGTTGCTTAACCACATCAGATATAGTTGTCAACGGCTTAGAAATGGGTTCGTAAAACTTTTCCAATTCCACAACATTAAACTCTTTAGCCGCTTTAATTTGTTTAAATTTTTTTCTGACGGCATTGGTAGCTTCCACTAGTTTACGTTTTAAGTCGATCGCGTTATTCATGATGTTAACAAAGGACGTTTCAACAATCAAATGAGCGTTTTCTCTTATTATTACAGTAATATATAGCTATCAAATCCTTTACGGTATCTTCCCGATTTCACATCACTGTCTTTATCAATTACTAAAAATCCATACTTATTATCCCAACATTTTGAGCACATTTCTTGAAATTGAGTAAAAGTTAGATCCGGTGAAACGTGGTCGGAAAATATGTGTTTCATATTCAACTCATCTTGTTTAAACATAATAATAAAATTGGCGTTGTCTCGCACAAGCTGTTTAGGCACTCGCGAATATGTTTGCGCTAGGTAAAAGGAGTCGATATTTTTATGACGTCCCATGCTAAAGTACGATCTTATAACATCTTGTTTTTCACATATAACATCATCAAAGATAAATATAGAGTTTGGTTTTGCATCGGACGGTTCCACAATATTACTGGAATCACTAAAGGCATAGTAGCCTAAACCTTTGATGGGCGCTAAAATTTTCCTTAAATACTCATATTTCGGTTGATACAGAGATTTCGAGTAAATATAGACATTTTCGAAACGTAGCCCAAGGGGGTGTGTAAGCAGCGAAATCATGACATTAGTTTTTCCACAATTGGATGGACCAATTAACAGGCCGCGAATAGAGGAAGGAAGTAGAGGACCGTGTCTCTTCAGTATCTTCTTTTCAAATCCAAGTCCGACTTTTTCATCGAGATTGTCAATAGGAAGTTTTTGTTTAAGATCGATAACGCGCATCTTAGGAAAATTTGATATTTTATAGGCAATTTTTCACAAAAACTGTCATTCAGATGCCGAGCGTCAAACGAAGTGGACGGTCTCACGTTTCCAACAAAACTGGATACGGTATTGTGAATTCGTTAGTAAATAAATTACCATTCGAGGTACACATTCCTGGTTATCAATATTGCGGACCCGGAACAAAAGTAATAAAACGTGTAACAAGAGGTGATCCAGGCATTAATCCTTTGGATGCCGCATGCAAAAAACACAATTTAGCCTATTTACATAATAAAGACAACATAAGTGCGAGACATCGAGCGGATTACGAGCTCGAACAAAGTGCTTGGAATAGAGTAAAATCGAAAGATTCCAGTTTAGGTGAAAAAACAGCAGCTTGGTTAGTTACAAACATTATGAAAGGAAAACAACGTTTTGGTATGGGTGTACCATCATCATTATCAACAAAAAAAACATCTAGTAAAGGCACGCGTCATACAAAAAGGAAAGGTGTTAATAAAAATCGACATGTTCGGAAAGCCAGTTTCGGAACAGCTATTCGACAAGCAGTTCGAAGGGAATTATTAAAAGCCGGAAGTAAAAATGTGTTGGAAAAAAATGTCATGAATGCATCTAAAATAGCTCTGTCGGCAGCACGTAGATCGGTAAAAGCGGCAGGTGGCAAAAGGAAGGTTCGTACACCGAGAATAATACCGATTCCTAAAACTGGTGGAATATTACCATTAATACCAATTTTTGCCGGGTTATCAGCTTTGGGTTCATTAGCCGGTGGGGCAGCGGGAATTGTGCGCACCATAAAAGCAGTAAAAAAAAGCAGCGAAGATAAAACCGGTGCCGGCCTGTATTTAAAATCGAAAGGAAATGGTTTGTTTCTAAAGCCATATCGTAAAGGTATGGGATTATTTTTAAATCGTAGATCAAAAAACTAATTGAATCCCTACCTCGAAGACCACTATCTAACATCGATATAGAAAAATATGCCAAAAAGAAAAGAATAGGACACTTTCGAGGCGTTTATATGAGGGATTTATTACCTAGACAAGGTCCTCGACGTTACGAAGCAGCAATAGTGAATTTGGATAGTACGCGTGGTGCAGGGACTCAT
This sequence comes from Diaprepes abbreviatus, assembly GCA_034092305.1. Taxonomy (NCBI): domain Eukaryota; kingdom Metazoa; phylum Arthropoda; class Insecta; order Coleoptera; family Curculionidae; genus Diaprepes; species Diaprepes abbreviatus. The sequence goes on from JASJET010000303.1 coordinate 8,354,967, forward strand.
TGGGTAGCTTATAGAAAAAATAATTCTAAAGTAACATATTATGACAGCTTCGGCGATTTACCCCCACCGATCGAATTGGTACGATATCTACAAACGGGATCGGAACCATCAAAAATTATTTACTATACATACGATCGTGAGCAGGATTTTGGAACAGTCTGGTGTGGACATTTGTGCTTAAAGTTTCTTGTCGAATCATCAGCGTAAAAGATGTCATCATCATCATCGTCACCATTAACACCGCAAATGGATCGCAATAACTATACTAAAATGTTGCAATCACTGAAAGCATTTCATCTAGCCGGTGGATTAAGGAAAATGACCGTGAAACAGTTAGAAAACATGCCCAAGGAAGTGATGATTGCATTAGCCCCAAATGAAATTCCATTCGTTTGGGAAAAGTTGCCCGAGCACCTTAAAAGCGATATCGATATATTAAAATATCAGTGCGGTTGCAAACATTATTTCAGCAGCAGCAGCAATTTAAACGAGGTTACGGCTGATGAGGATCTTACAGCTAGAAAAATATTTTGTTGTTATTGCAAAATCAACGATGTGCGCATAAAAGCAGAAAATAGCATAAAAACATCACTATCTAATGCAGTGAGAAAAGGTGTGAAGATGAATCTTTTTAAATGTTGCCGCTAAGAATAAAACCGAGATGTGTGATGTTTTAATGGTTAGTCATGTCTTATACGTTCACACTAACAGGACACTCGAGCGTCTTAAGCGCCGATTTTTATCCACCAGTCGAATTAAATAGAGAAAACAAATATGGTCTGGCATTGCTGGGATTTTACACATACAATTCAATTTTTAATGTGGACGAAAGCAACAATAAGTTTGCCTACATGAAGGAGGGTTACACCACCGAGTCGATACAATTGCAGATTCCACCTGGGGCCTATGAAATAGATGAGATAGGTAAAGCTATGTTGGAGGCTTTGAGGATTTCAACTGAAGAAAAGAACGATGGAATCTTTTACTTGGTCGCTAATAATAATACGCTGAAATGTGAACTGAAATCCCAATATACTATAGATTTCCGGGGAGAGGCGAGTATCGGTAAAATGTTAGGATTTAATCATACAGTGTTAAAAAGAGACAAAAAGCACGAATCAACCGAGATGGTGGAAATAATGAAAGTACGCATCATACGCGTAGATTGTAATATAATTTCCGGAGCATATATGAATTCGGTGGAAGGTCATACCTTGTTCGAATTCGATATCGACGTGGAGCCCGGTTACAAAATCAGTAAAGAACCACAAAATAATATTTATATGCCGTTAATGCCGGCAGGACGTCAGTTTATCGACAACATTACTCTTCGCATCTTGGACGATAGCGGTGATCTAATCAATTTTCAAGGCGAGAAAATAATCGTGAAATTGGAACTGAAGAAACTTTCATAAAAATGGGTTTTTGCTTCAATCGTCAATTGTGTGTGCTGTCGACTAAGATGGGGGAACCGCCGAAACATAATAAAAGTAAAAGAAGAGTTAACGTTAAGGTTAGTCGTCGTCCAGACGTTAGATCACAAACATCTCAACAGTTATCTGCCGAAGACTATAAATTTTTAAAATCAATCGGTCTTAAAGTGCGAAAATGATTTCCACCACCAGCGATAAAATAGAGGTTTTCTCCGAGCCCATCTTGGACAATTCCATTATTAGTCTAGAAGAGCATACGTATAAACCATACGGATCTCCATCATTCAACAATTCGGATGAAGTCCGTATCCCCATTAATTTTCAAGATATTATACTGGATATCGCCGAAAGTTACATATATATCGAAGGAAAATTTAAACCCATAGACGCAACGAAAAGATGTTTTTTATCAAATAATGCCCTCGCATTTTTGTTCGATGAAATTCGCTACGAGATGGGAGGTGAGCAGGTCGCCGTGGTTCGTAAACCTGGAGTTACGACGACATTAAAAACCATGGTTTCATTCGGAAGCAAACCAAGATATCGTAGACACGGCAAGTAACGTATTCTCCGGGAAATTACCCTTAAAATATCTTATGGGATTCGCCGAAGATTACGCAAAAGGTGTTTTCAACGTAAAACAAGAGCTTATTATGATTATAGCTCGCACTTTTACCAATTGTTACGTCGGCGAAGTAGAGGCAGAAATTAGTATCGACAAAATCGAATGGAAAATTCGTCACATCATTCCAGACGACAAGCAAAAAATTGAAAATACTGTCTCGCATTAATAAAGGAGGAAACAATGCCAGTATTCAAATGGCATATCGTAAATGGGATCTGTACGAATTACCAGCTTTAAGGCAAACATCTTCCGACGTGTGGGCCTTGAGAACGAGTACAAGTCTGGAAAGACCGCGCTATATAATCGTCGGGTTTCAAGACAGCAATAATTGCGACAAGAAAGAAAAAAACGCAACCCAGTTTACCCACGCCGACGTATGCGACATTAGACTGTATCTGAATTCAACCGTTTATCCATACGAAAGATGGAATTTAGATTTCGCCAAGAAACTGTACGCAGCAGCCTATTACTATTACGAAAACTTCCAAAGCAGCTACTACGGGCGCGAGATAAACGATCCGATGATAACGTTCGCGGAATATATGAAAAACCCCGTTTTTATTATCAATTGCAGTCATCAACCAGAGGCGATTAACTCATCGACAGTGGATGTAAAATTGGAGTTCCAAACGAGAAAGAATAAATTCCCCAAAGACACTAAAGTGTACGCATTAGTTATTCACGACTCATTTTTTAGTTATAATGTATTAAACGGTTCGGTGACCAATAAATCTATATTTTAATGTATCTATTATATGTAACACAAAATAATGTTCTTGAATCAATAAATTTGTAATGAGTGAAGTAGTAGTTTTATATTTATTTGAAACCCAACCAAAAAAAAAGCTGGCGGAAAAGCCCGCTCTTTAAGAAAAGAGTACGGGAATTTAGAAAATGGTGGTTTATTAAGTGGAAAAAAGAGCTTAAATAACACAAGAAAAAATTTTTAAGGCAAAATATGAAAACAACGATTTAGAAAATTTGTAGGAAAGTAACGGTTAGGAATAGGGAAAAAAGTTATAAGAAAAAATTATAGAGGAAATCGAGTACTATAAGCAAGCATTTTTCTCGATAGTAAAAACGTAAAAAAAATTTTTTTCAAAAAAAAATTGAAAAATGGTGAATGCGCGCCAAAGTTGAAGTTTTGGAGCAAAATGATATTAGGAAATTAGAAAGAGAATTTTTTTCTACACATGGTAGTACTTTTCAAAATTCGGAAAGATGAAATTTTAAGAAAAGGGTTATAGTAAGTTAGTAATTTGGATTTTTTAAAGCGTTGTAGCTCGGGAACCGTTCAAGATAGAAAAAAAAAAAAGCACTTTGATAGCCCAAAATTTTGAGGAGAATGCGATGGAGTAAAAAAAATTATAATTTTTTTTTTTTTGAAAATGCTGAATACGCGCTAAAGTTGAAGATTTAGAGAAAAACGGTATTGGGAAATTAAAGAGAGAATTTTTTTCTACATATTGTAGTATTTTTGAAAATTCGAAAAAATGAAATTTGAAAAAAAGGGTTATAGAAAGTTAGTAATTTGAATTCTTTAAAGCGCTGTAGCTCGGGAACCGTTCAAGATAGAGAAAAAATAAAAGCACTTTAATTACCTAGAATTTTGAGTAGAATACAATGATGAAAAAAATTTGGAAAATCTTAAAAATGACAAAAAATTTAGATGAAAAAATTGAAATTCTTGAGTTAGGAGGCTAGGGCCGCCGAACGGGAGTATGTGGAAGTTGTAGGGGAGGGTTTTTTTTTTTTTTTTCTAAGTCCGTTGGGTATTACTCCACGGTAGGCACCCCACCCTCCCCCCAGGCCCTTTTAGGGCCACAAAAACGGTCCTTTTCAGGACCACATTATATTTTGATCGTAGTTTAGTAATCGTCACTTATGGGGCGAGATATTCGTTTAACGACGATTTGTCTCGTAGCTTAAGTGCCAAGTTATATGCTTGAGAACCTATGAAAATGTTAACAGTTCAAACAAGGTTTCTATTATTTTTTTTTGTAATGTATTCTTCACAAAATATTAAGAATAAGTCTTATTGTCTAAACAAATCTAATTCCTTATTTAAAGTTTTTGAAAAAATCAATAATTCTATAAGCTCTCACCAATACATAACATTTAGAATCCGTTGGTGGGGTGGGGGTAGTTCTATATATATGAGACTGGGTCAGTTACACAGTCATATATTCATCAACCCTCATACGATAAACATGGAGGAAGAAAGACCCGCCAGCCGAGGCTCATCCATCTTTAGTGATGACACCGTAGCCGACAACGTTGGAGACCTGCAAGTCTTCGACGACGACGACGAGGTGGATTTTGAAATTGACGTCCTACGTTGGGACGACTTGGATGAGCCGATTCCGCTAGTATATGACCATGATCCGGGTCTAGTGGAATTAGACGACGCGGGTGATTGGGTCTTACAAAGACTCGAAACTCCGTCGCCGCAGCCAGAGCCGGACTCGACGGAAGATGCGGTGCTGGAAATTCCAGCATCACCAACACCCGACGACCCACAAGGCCCCTGCGATTCGTCAAGCTGGTGGTCGACCAGCGAGGATGGGGCACCATAAGCCCCACACTCTCCCTGGCCCTTTTTAAGGGCACACAACAACGGTCCTTTTCAGGACCACAAAATACTTTGATCGTAGTTTTAGTACATATTAGTACTTTGTTACTAATATTGTATGTATAGAATATACAATATTAGATACAAAGTATTAAAACTTTAAGTGCTGGTGGAACCCAGCTAAATCGTTCGTTCGTATTTGAGACCACAAACAACTTTTGGTCTCAATACGTAATATGACATTTGTTTTCACCCCCCACCATTAATTTGTCTCTATATATACGACCATCAATACTTATTACAATCATTTTAGTTCAACATGTCAGGGACTCAACAACAACAACAACAACAACAACAACAACCCATCCAATGCCCTGTGGTAGATTCTACCACAGAGAATTGTTTGGAGTGGGAGCCGAACGATCCTAGATGGGATGAACTTTGGCGGTTCATCATCGAATACACAGAGGACAGCACCGCCACCCCCGCTGATGATGATGACGGGCCGTGCGACTCCACAACTCAATAAAAGAGTCGCATGTTTTAAAACCAAACGGTCCTTTTCAGGACCACAAAATAATTTGATCGTAGTTTTAGTTGGTTATAATACTTTGTAACCAATATTTTATGTTTTTTTCATAAAAACATACAATATTGAGATACAAAGTATTAGAAGTTCTGGCGACAGAACCTTAACTTCATAAACCGAACCATGTTTTAGCATACTTGTAAATATTATCAGAAAATATTTACAACTATTGCTATTGCGTAGTTTTAGTGGATTATTCACTTTTTTTTTTTTTTTTTTTTTTTTATTACCTAATATTATGTGGGACAGGGCCTATATGAAATAACACACAAAAATAAATTTTCAAGTCATTTTTATTCTCATTATAAAATATAAAAAATTTGATCAAACACTTTTTTATTAACTACAATATATATATATATATATATATATATTTACAAACTTAATACTATAAATTAAAAGCTAATATCTACAACTACCTAACACCTACTACATAATTTATTAAAGTCCTCTAATTGTCTTTTTAACCGCGCAGATTTCACCTTTTTTATCTCTAATTGTTTTTCAAGTTCTATAATGTCACTGGCACACTCGTTCACTTCATTCACTAACCGTTTTTTCATGGCATAAATGTCAGTCAATTTGGTCTTCTGAGAGTTGGTGAAGTCTTCGACCCACTCCGGTTGTGATGGCTCGGAAGAAGACGCGGTTTTATTTGGTGAAGACGATGACGACGACGACGACGACGAAGCAGCGGAAACTTCATCGCCTTCAAAACACCGCTTAAACCGCTTCTTCATGGGTTTCCGGCACCCCAATATCGGCGACAGTGGTGCTGGCGCTGGGGAAGAATTCACCTCCGACACTATTACATTCTCGACGCTGGCCGGTGTTGGTGGCGTTGGTGGTGTTGGTCCATCGGGGCCTTCTATGACTTCCACTTCTACTGACAGTGGCTCTTGCGGTGCTGTTTTTAGGAAGTCGGGTAATGGAACAGGGGTGGAGGGACGCTTAAAGTTAAACTTTTTCTTCTTCCCTTGTCCCACACCTTTAATCGCCGAATAAAATGTTTTTTTATCGGCGATTTCCGACTTCCGCATAGTCAAGAGCTTTTGCAGTTTCGACGCTTTCGGAGAAGATTCCCTAGGCCGCGATGCTTTTCGCACAACCACATCACTAATCACATTAATTTTTGGCTCTTTCTCCTCCGTCCAGCATTCCAGGAATTGCGCTGCCGACTGAACCAACTCCTCGTCGCGACCATCGTTGAGGGCTCGGTCTTCGGCATCTTCATGCTCCACGCCATTCCAGTTCTCGAACACCCCCGGACTTAGCACCTCTAAACCACTCATGTTATCGAGCATGCCTTGCTGTGAACCGCAGCTCACGTCAAGAGCATCTAAAAGAGACCGTACACTAGACATTTTCGATATTCCAACTCACACAATTAACTTTTTCTTAGCACTGTACTGTTTGCTGTTCTGACGAACTGTGAAGAGCTCGAGCCAGCAAGTCTGCTTTTATGCCCATTTCCCCCACTACACCGCCTTTATTCCTTTTGTTCGATGCATTAAGTATAATATTTAAACTTGTCAGATGCAAGGCCAAGGCCAAGGCCGACGTAACCGGCAATACCAGGGTCGTTTTCAGGGCTGTAATTTTCATGGATTTTTTTTTTGTCCCTGTCAAGGTTATTTTAAAGAAGCATATAAATATAGTACTAAACTTGTTAGATGCGAGGCCAAGGCCAAGGTCAAAGTACCCGTCAATGTCAGGGTCGTTTTCGAGGTTGTAATTTTCAAGGATTTTTTTTTGGTCCTGTCAAGGTTATTTTAAAAACAAGGACATTAATGAACGTGCCATCCAGAGAAGAAATTGGGTCATAGAAGAAGCTTACCTGTACAGAAGAAATTAACATGTATTTTATTTCTTAATTTTTAATTTTTTGTTTGTTATTTTTTTTATTTTTTTTTAATAATAAAAAGTAAACTCAATCTTTTGTTATATTTTAATTTTTTTTCAATAAAACAATAGTAAAATGAATCTGTATGTGTATTTATTAAACATCACCTAAAATACGTTTTGCAATCCATATTTTTCTGCAGAGTCCGTTTATTAATGAAATAGAACCATATATTAGGGTGAAATCTAATGGTTTCAAATCAGTCTCACATAACAATGTCAGAAGTAAACACTATTGATAAGTTCGGTCGCAAAAGAAAATTTAAGGATTTTAACTTTATGCGAGGTCCTTCAGGAATAGGTTTTAAACTTACACCTAATGGAGATTACGACATGGGAAGCAAAAGATTGTGCTATTTAGCAGAACCTCTTGAAGGAGACGATGCGACCACACGAAATTATGTTGATAATAACCTTGCTCAGTGTGTGCAAGATACGCAGAAAGCTTTACATGACTCAACAATTGTTATTAAAGATATATTCAGAAACCAACTTGAAGGTTACGTACGCAAGAAATTAATTGAAACCGGTCAAGAACTTAGAGGATACATTGATGATACTGTTATTGCAATATATGAACTTAGGCAAGACGAACTGCGTGATGAACTTAACTCTAGAATGTTGAAAATTGAAAAGACTATGGAGGATCTTGTCAGCAAACCTGTTTCACATTAAACATTTACTCGTAGACCTGTGCGTTTAATTTACTATTAGACAAATTTTTCAACAATAACTTTTACAGTTTGTTATTTGTCGACACTTCATTATATTTATAATTTTAAAATAAAGGTTCAATAAAAAAGCAATCAATCAATGAATACATGTTTTTTATTTAAAAAAAAAAAAAAAAAAAAAAAAAAAAAATTACAATACTATCGTTACATATTAATGTTGTATGTTTAATAGAAATAATAAAAACAATACAAATAATGAAATATGGATTTTCCAGATTACGTGCTGTCCTGACTTAGAAATGATTCCAACACGGTGACTAAATTTGCTAAGTTTTCTTCCGGGTCTGTTTTGTAAAAATCTATGTCTGCATGCCCCCAAGGTAGAGTTTTGGTTGAACTGGGAATTACATAACGTTTATCATCGCTATGTGACAGTGCTACTTTATTTATTATGTTGGTATAAATGTTATGTAATTCACTTCTAAATGTCTTCATCTTTCTTAATATCAAACCACCCCGTTCAACAATTCTTTGGTAGTCTTCCTGATGAAGGTCTTTCTCGATAACACATTTTTTGATACCTTTGGCTTTTTTTAATTCATTATTAATGGACTTTACATAATAAGCCTTCGCGCCGGTACCATAAAAACTTATTATCGGATCACCAGGAAACTCATCTTTCATTCTACCAACTACAGAATTACTTTTAATTATGTTGAAATTATTAATTTCGGGGTAATTTGATGTATCGAATTTTTCGGGGTTTTCTGATATAGTTTGATAAAAGTTTTCCGTATACACTTTTAATATAAGCGAGTCAGTATCGGTGTAAAGTAACGAAGCATCATCGCCAAACTTGGATTTAATAAAATTATAATAAAAATCGTATATTACAGTCTTTGATATATCTAATATGGAAAAACCGATATAAATTGGTTTATTGTACAATATTTTAACTTTATTCATATGTATAGCAACAAAGTTCTCGGTAAATATCGAGCTACTATTGAAATTGGGGCGGGATATTAGTGCTCTAGCTCCATTTCTGCCTACACTGTTCTCCCAATGTGTTACTAATTTTATATCCTTTCGATTTTCCACATTTTCCATAGTTTTACCAAATATCGCGTTATTTTTTAATTTAAAAGTGTCCTTCGCAAATTTTGTGGTGGCCTTGTTACGTAAATTGGTATTAAAATCAATATACGATTTTAGCCATTTTGATTGCTCAAACTGTAATACTCGATGGGTTTGCATTACCACTAAGCCGTTGGCGATGGCTTGTTTTAAAGTTCTATAGTGTACAATGTATTTTTTTTTATCTTGTAAATTGGGAATTAATTTCGGTAATTTAGCGTTTTCTGTTGGCGGTATGATATTTTCTACTAGAAATGGAAGATCAGAATGTGCATCATGCAACTCAGTCGGATAATGCACATCCACTTCCAAAACGTAGCCATGTAAACTATCATCACCAACAGCCATAATATTTAAATCCAGAATTTCGCGCTCGCTTAACCATCGAAAACCACCATATGGTAATGCTTGTGACATACTATGACCATATAGATTTGTAGCATCAAGGTATGTTATAAATGAAGAAGGTTTTGTTGGGTCATAGTCTGGTAAAAAAATATTATTAGCGATGTGCTTCCTTTCTGTACACTGGCTTATGCCGCCGCGTATACCTTTCTTAAAAAAATGTATCATGTCTATATCAGTTAAGAGCTCTAACTCTACCTTAGTCATACGTAGCATACAATCAAATGATAAACTTGGAAGGGTATAGTAATGTGCTGGATCAAGTTTATCGAATTTTAAGCAATTATTCCGAAATTGCTCAAAAACATCACACAATAGCAACACATCTGATTTTAAATACACGTCCGAATAGTCCCCCAAAGTTTTACACCCAAACAAGCGCCATACTTCTTTTGCTCTTCTATAGCTTTCATCGCTAATATGTTCTTCCCGTAAATTATCATAAAATTCATCTTTACTTGGAAGACATGTATTTTCCATTTTTTCTATAGAGTCAATAAAGCTATAGGGAAAAACACCCTTTTGACGCATCAAATTAAATTGGTTGATATTTGAAAAATGTTTCCGCGTTTCAATAAAATCGTCGTCGTTTAAACCGCTGCCTAAATTTTCCAAAGACGTTGACAGAAATTTAAAACTATCAATAAATCGCAACTTTAAATATTTCCTCTTGACTTTTCCACATTTACTATCAAAATAATCGTGCACATAAATGCTTTTGGTAAATGATATGTACTTTTCCTTACTTTGAGCCAAAACACCAATTTTATCCCCATATTTACATAACTCTTTTATAAATAAATGGCTGTCGTAGCCGCTTAAGTTATGAAATATGATAGGGATAAAAGAGGGTAATTTATAATTTAAATTACAAACGGAATGTGCAGCACCAAATCTTTTTGCACCAGTTATGTGACAGTGGTCTCGTACTTTAATCTCACCCTCTTCAAAAGGGCCTTCACATATACCACATATTTTAGCATCATTAAACTCCCTTTTTTCTTCAGGCGTTAACGGTTTCATAGGCTTAATGTCTTTTAAATATGTGTTGTATAGAGCCCTTAAATCACACTCGATACGATCCACAAAGACTTGAGCTGCATTATTCCCCCGAAATAGCTCAAATTTCGAAAGTGAGTCGTCAAAAGAGCATTTAATTAAATAAGCAAAAGAATATGGTTCATGTTTAAAACTTTTTACAGTGTAAGAATTTTGTGGGTTTGGTTGTACCGTTTCAATGGGTTTTAAAACAGATTCGAAATCTGCATAAACCACGAATGGAACGCGCATTTGCTTTTCTATACCCTCGAATTTTAAAATATTTTCCGGCACACTCTTTCCAAATTTATCGATTTTTAAATCCACTGAGGGTGTTTGCGTGAAAATGTGGTTACAATCGTAGCTTTGATGTAAAGTTAAAGCTGACGGTGTACTAAAATAAATGAGGCAACCATCACAGAAATATATTTTATGTTGTTGACAACTAATTTGACTTGAAACTAAACGTGATAAATCCCGAATCCAACAATAATGACTCTTTGAACAAGTCGTATCGCAAAAATGTTCACCGCCATCTTTACTACTACAGTCTTTTGTAATTAACAATAAATTTACATGCCTATCCAACTTTTTTGACGCATACCTCAGTGGACCAATAACTTCATGTATTATTTCATTATTTTCATATTTAGATTCCAGACCGTATACGTTAATTGATATGTTGTTCATTTCCTCAAATTTTTTAATGTCACGTAATTTTACTGGAAAATCCATACCTGTTACATTTAGCACTCTAGAAAAATGGGGGTAGGATGTCTTCTGTGAAGGCTCTGCTGTTGGAGGAAACAATGCTGATGTTACAGCCCACGCAAAGCAAAATTCGTCCTGGTTAATCACATTGACGACAGCTCCTTTCTTTTCAATAGAACACGGCAACTTGATGTATGATGAGCCACCCATAGGCATATACTTGTTGATACCAACTTCCAAGTATAAAATTCGCACAAGAGCCCATCCTATAACAAGAAAAATAATATATAAAAATCAGTTTAATATATCGGGTTTTGATTTTTCCATACCTGAATCTTTCTCCTGGAACTCTGTCGCCTGCGTTTTTATTGATTCGGTGAAAGAATGGTAAACGGCATCCAAATCACTTTCTACACTAATTATTTGATTAGCAGTGTTGAAGGATTTTTCACTGAATATTTCTTGTGATGGAAGCATGTACTCGCCAACAGCTGTCATGTTAACTTTTAAAGCATGATGCACACGCAATAAATTATTAACAAGTTCCACCACCTTGGATTTAATGTCTGCAAAGAACATTACGTAATCGGAATGCTCCATATCACTGCTAACCCGATAGGTTGCAATTCTCCTTTTGAAGGCACATTCAACGAGTTGCACACCATGACATACCGGCAAACATGAATTATTTTTATGTTGTTGTGTTCGTTTATGCGCTGACATATGATTTATTGGAACATCTACATTACATGTAGCGCAATTAATTACCGGAATCGTCGATGTATACTCTTCAATTCGGAGCCGTTTTCCTCCAGGCACTTCATTAAATCTCGCCGCACACGATTCTCTTTTATGACGTCTCATATTATAACTCTTAGTAAACTTAGAACCGCAATTTTCACAAACATATGCCATGATTTGTCAAATATTAACACATGTACTACCTATACAAGTCAGAGCCAACTGATGAATGAAACTGCCCCATACTCTATATAAAACCATTCAAGGTCACCCCCAACCACGTAACATATCTTCAAGGTCACACACCCAAGATGACCTTCAACAAAGTCAAGGTCGTCTCGACCAAGGTCAAGGTCAAGGTCACACACACAACCTTGAACACAAGGCCAAGGCCAAAGCACACGTGCACTTTCAAGGTCAATGACAAGGACATGTGGGCGGGGCCAAAGAGGGGTGAGGCAAGGTCAAGGTCAAGGTCGAGGAGTGGGGGGATTGAGAGAATCGGGTTATGTTCACTACTGCTACTGCATCAGAGCCAGGCTGAATGCAGAAAGAAACCTTGCACGATGTTGTTTAGAACTAGCTTTCAACTTTATTGTTTAAAACCAGCTATCAACAACATACAAAAGATTCAAACGCAAGCAACAGGTAAGACAAATAACTCTTGTTGAAGATAGTTATAATAAAAATCTTTAATTAAAATTAAACTGCAGCGTAAGCTAGATGAAAATATTAAAAGAATACCGAACTTGATTAAATAAACAGAGAAAAAGGAGGTAAATACAAATGGTTTGCCTGTGTTAGCACGTTGTTTATTTTCTCAGCTACGGTGTAGGCTCCGCCGTATCATCCACAAGAACATGCAGAGCGCGGCGGTAACAATAAGCGCTGAGGATAGTACAATAAGCCTCTAGGATAGATAGTTGTGATATTCAAAGCAGTAGGCTGGTTAACAGCAATAAAAGAAAATGCCCTGAGAGAGGACTACATAATGAGATAACCAGCAGGGTAGACTAAATAGTGAGATAACCAGTAGGGTAGACTGCGTAATGGGGAAGGCAGTAGGGTAGACCCCAAAGTCTGTGAGGTCTAACAGAATTCCTTCGTTGACATGTGTAAACTGCCCAAAATCCCCGTCTCCAGGTTTATCCCGGTAAAAAAAGCCACAACTGCTAACCAGGTACTTCAAAAACTCAACAAAATTACCACGATATTAAATGATTTTCCATCTCAGAATCCCAAAAAATTGGCAAATAAAAATTCAAATAGAAGTCTGCAGCTGCTTCGGCGGATTCAAACCAAGAAAAAGTGAAAATCAAAGCAAAATGGCCTCCATTTATAACCATGGTCCAGCTTTCGCACTGGTCTGCTTCCGTTAGGCGCGCTTAATTGCCACGTTTGAAAGAAGTGATAGCTCAAAAAGAATGACACTCGGCACAGATTTAAAAATCTCTTTTCGAAATTGCCTGCAACCCAAAATACATACAATTCCACTCAAATGGCAGTGAATAGAAAAAAAAAACGAGATCTGTCTGAATAAAAAAGGTAGCAGTAAGTTCAGTATCGATAAGAAAATACCTAAGCATAGTGTAGTGAAATACCAAAGCAAGACAAAATAACGGTCAACTTGAAAAATAAAATTAATTGGAACTATACTTTATGAAATACTTTTCTTCAAAGAATCTCTGGGAAATATTAAAAACAATTTGCATGTTAAATATTATTGCAAAGGAACTAATTAATGGACAAACAATATTCTTTTGATATGTTTAAATTACGGTTTTTTGCTAATTGAAGTTATGTGACAGGGCAAGTTTAAAGTTTATCGCAAAACTATATATAATAGTTGAAATTACTAGTCTTCCTCTTCAAAACTTACTTAGACTTATATCGATATTTTTTTCATCTCTAAAATATCGTCAATTGAAATTTATTAGTTCGGCATAATAACCGAACCAACCGTCCGGTCTTGGACATATATTGATTTTCTTTTAAGGAAGCTTATATTTTCTTATCTATATGCTAACTTGGCTCTTTTAAGAGATGGTCTTTCGACTGATGGTATCAGTTTTTTCGTACAATCCATGAAAAATTCAATATAACGGCTCAAAGTTAAAATTTTTGATCAGACTTTCAAACCCAGGTAAGAATAATGAGTTTCAAATGAGATCACTAGCGCCCTCGAAGCATTTTTTTTTATGAATATATACTTTTTGTGTGGTGTCTTATAATCTACAATTTGAATGTTATTAGACTTCAAATTGTGTAGGTTGTCTAAAGCATGTTTAGAAGAAGCTGTAGTATTTTAGTTTGTTGTTCCGATGTTACTTGTTTGTTTTTAACTCTGTTTATTAAGGCATTGTTTTATTTGTTAAACATTTGTTCTTGGGCAAATTAGACAGCCTATTTTATAAACTTAATTTATATCGTTTAAAGTAGGAATTTTGAACATGGTGTTTTTGTATTATTTGACGGTTTTTCTGTTACAGTACTTTTTTAAGATCTAGGAATTTTCTAAGTTTTATTATTATGGTTCGGTGTTTATAAATAGAGGAACTATAGATTTTGTTTGTTCGGTTTTTAATGATCAGTTCGTAGAATCTCCTTTATATAATTGTTGTTCTGTAAATCTCCTTTAATTTTATTTACGATTTGACGCCTGTGTTCTGCTTCGGCTAGAGTCATAACTCCATTAACTAAATTAACCACACTATTTTTATATTTATTTAGAATGTGTAATTTAAAATTGAAATATATGTCAGAACACATCATTTCATTTTGATGTCTTCGTTATCATAATACACTAAACCGAAATCTCAAAAGACCTAGAAAATAATCTGAAATTTACTATAAGAGATTGTGAAACACAAATACTTTATTTAATATTCATGTTTGAATTTTCGTTTCTGTAAAAAGCCACTCGAGAAGTTTGTATGTAACAATACAGGAATGATATAATCCTTTTTTTTGCCAAAGTTACAAAAATTTATATTTATTATCTATCTATCAATATATATATATATATATATATATATATATATATATATATATATATATATATATATATATATTAACGGATCAAATAAATACAATCCATTTCAAAAATAAAAAATACAAACACTATTTTAAACAGTCAGAATTAAAAAACTTACAAATCTAAACATGCATTAAAGTGCTTCAAAAGACAAGTATTGACAATTGACAATATTAACTAGTATTTCGAGAATTGTAAAATTTTTAATTTAAAGACATTAACTGGCAAATGAAAAATATCAATCCCGGTAGGAACTGAATTAATTTCCCTACACATTCGAGAAATAGGACTGTTAATGCCACAATTCGTTCGGTGATATATCACATAAAACAAATTGTGCGCTCTAAAAGCTCTTTGAGGAACCGATAATCCAGTATTATTGAGTAGTTCAGGAGAATCAATACAAGAGTTAACAATCTTATAAAGTAGAACGAGGTCAAGATATATGCGTCTCACATAAAATGGTAGCAACCTCAAAGCATCGGCAATATCATTATATACATGCCGCTCCTGCTGTATTCCCTATTTAAAGGCAATGAAACTTAAAAACTTTTTTTGTACTCTTTCCACTTTTTCTTTGTATGTAAAATAATGAGGTGTCCAAACTTGAGACGCATATTCTAAGATTGATCGAACTACAGAGCAGTATATCACTTTAAAATAGTCTACACTATTAAAATTTGTAAGCATTCTCTTCACAAACCCGAGCAACTTCAAACCCCTGTTCACAATATTATCAATATGTGTGTCGAAGCAAAAGGTCCGATCAAATGTAACACCCAGATCCTTCACACATTCAACGTGATAAATCATGTTATTATCAAGAAAGTAATCAAAAGTTATCCAATCCCTTTTACGATAAAAACTTATAATGGAGCATTTATTATCATTGAAATGTATAAAATTTAACTTACACCATTCAGAGAATCGAACTCGATCCTCCTAAATGCCCTCGCAATCGTTGCTACTCCCGACAGCCCGAAATATCTTTAAATCATCTGCATAAAGAAGACATCTACTCAAAGTTATGATGTCTTCAATATCGTTAATAAAGCAGTTAAAAAGAAGCGGAGCGAGGTGAGCACCTTGAGGAACACCAGAGTTAACATATATATCAGATGATACACAGTTGTTAATTTTTACTCGCTGTACTCTATCAAACAGGTAACTATTTATCCATTGTAGAAATGATCCATGGATGCCCAAGCCTTCCAGCTTGTAAATAAGAAGTTGATGGTTAACCTTGTCGAACGCCTTGCAGAAGTCAGTGTAAATAGCATCCATTTGACACCTTCCATCCAAAGCCTCCACCAAATACTGCTCATAAACAATCAGATTAGTCGTAGTCGATTGACCTGCCATAAAGCCATGCTGTGAAGTTGCTAACACATGCCTAAAAAGAGGACACATCTTTTGGTAAACAATACCCTCAACAATCTTACTAAATAGTTAAAATTTCGAAATTCCACGATAATTTTCGATGTTAGCTCTGCCTTTATTCTTATGGATTGGCATAATTTAAGTAGTTTTCCATACTTTTGGGAAAACACCCGTTGATAAAAAGATATTAAAAATCTGAGCCAAGACTGCAGACAAAACACCCTGACAACTCTTAACAAATATGACTGGTATCTCGTCGGGTCCAATACTCAATTTACTGTTCAAGTGATCTATATATTATAAAGATTTATTTGTTGGTGTACAAGTTATAAGAATATCATAAGCAAAACAACACTGACCAATGTTATTTTCAATGAACCAGATTGATTTAAAAAGTTAAACTTTTTAGTGAATTAGGTTCTCTATGTTTAGCAGGTACTGCTTTTTTTTTAAATATAAAAATTGTTTAACATCCTTTTTGTAAAGTTCAAAATACTTCATAAATTTTCGATCATTACTCCCCACAAATGACATGTAATTTAAAATTTATTCAACCTAAATTTTCGGTCATTATTAAAAGTCAAGTTCAAGGATACAGTGTTTACGACCCAAAATTGTTACTGTGCGTTTACAATTATTTTATATAATAGATTTAAACCGTATGTTGTACCCGTATAAACAAACAATTTAAATTTTGTCTATTTAATATAATTTTGGTAATTCCACAGGAAATGACTTTTAAATCTACTTAGTTAAAATTCCCAACGAAAACAAAATGTCAGCTTTTACTTAGTTTTAGCGGAATAAATATATAATTTGAACGTTAATTTACCGTACCTTTTTAAATATTTAAAATGTTATGGTTAAATTTTTCTATGTAAAATTATTTCTTTACAGCTGTGGATCAAAACCGAACTGGGATTTTTTCAATGAAATACGCTGATTTAAAAAATCTGGTTTGAAAATAATGGAAATCATATTCTAAATTAACCTCATGCTACGGTAAATAACCGAAACCCATGTAAATCATATGAGTTTAAGACAAATTGCGAATAAACATTTTGTAACTTTTGTCTTCCGGTTGAAAGCGGTCAAAGGTCTGCCTTACAGCTATAAATAGCAATGTATCTACATGTAAATGAAAAAATATATATACGAAATGCTCCGATAATATTATTTCGGAAGAGATATAATAATAATAATATTAATTTTCTTTTATTGAAAAACAATTTTTATAAAAAAATTGATCCGACTTCCAAATGTGCTCTAAAAAGTGAAAAATAACTATAAATTTTTATATGAAATTGAATTTTTTGAAGTCGGCGCCAAACTAATATCTGACAAAATGTGATTTGCATAAACTGATTAAAAATACTTTATTTGTAATTGCTTTCTTACCATAATTTGTATATATTAGTAGTTATTTATTTCATTTACAAATAATTTTGCGCCGACTTCAAAAAGTTCAATTTCATATAAAAATTTATAGTTATTTTTCACTTTTTAGCGTACTTTTAAAAGTTGGGTCAATTTTTTTATAAAAATTTTATTTTTGGTTTTAGAATTCATTATGATATCCCTAAGTACTAATCGAGATTAGTGTACTTCGCAATGACTCCAAGGTGGCAAAAAAGTACCCATTTTATCCAAAGTTGTCAATCACCCTAAAATGAACCATTAAAAATTCTTTTATTTTTAGAGTTTTCCAAATGCCAGTAAAATTGTGTCAAACAAATATTTAGTCTGTCATAGTAAATCCTTATAATATCTTAAATTTCAAATTAATTTTAGATTGGTAATATAGGCCCCAAAACCTTCCAATATCGATGTTTAAAGAACCTGAGATGTAAATTTCTTGGCTCGATATATTTTATACTGCATATTGAGTTTGTATACGCCTCAAGAACCCCACAATATCAATTTTCAATATTTAAAGAACCTGAGATGTAAATTTCTTAGCTCGATATATTTTATACTGCGTATTGAGTTTATATACGCCTCAAGAACCCCGCAATATCAATTTTAGATAAAATCGGAAAATGTAAAATTTTCATTCCCTCATATTGTATCTTATCAACCTAACAGTTGAAAAAAATTAACTTCATATTCGTAATACACGACCCCGAAAACCCTCTAATACCAAATCTGAAAAAATGCGAATATGGTAAAATTTTCAACCCACCATATTGCATCCGCTATATTGAATTACAAAAAAATTATTTTAAGTCTTAATATAATCTAAATCTAAACCCTTCAAAGTCCCTTGGTACCAATTTTGGATGAAATCCGGAAATTTAAAATTTCTAGACTTATATTCGCTATTTATATCCTCAAAAACGATTCAGTCCCACCTTCGAACAAAATCGAAAAACATAAAATTTTTAGTCCGCTATCTTAGATTTGCCATATTGAATTCTGAAAATATACTTTTAAATTCATAATTTACACTCTCAAGAACCCCCTATATCAGTTTGGGAGAAAATCGAAAAATGTTAATTTTTTAGGACACCATATTGAATCTGTCAGAGTGAGTTTTTCAAAAAAATATTTAAAATTCATAATTGAAACCAACAAAAATACCCCAATACTGATTTTAGCCAAAAACGGGAGATGTAGAATCTTTAATCCGCCATCTTGGATCCGTCATATTGAATTTTTGAAAAATAAATTCAGATTCGTTATGGTGCGACCCCGAAAACTCCCCGTACCAATTTTGAATCGGACAAAATTAATTTTTTCGTCCACCGAATTAGACCCGCCATATAGATTTTTTTAAAATAATTTTAGATTAGTTATGTACGACCCTGAAAACTCCCTCATACCAATTTTGGAGAAAATCGTACAAAATTGTTTTTTTTTGTCCGTCATATTGGATCCGCCATATTGAATTCTTTAAAAATATTTGGGAACCATTATGTGCGACTCCGAAAACTCCCTCACACCAATTTTGGAGAAAATCAAACAAAATTAATTTTTTGGCTGCCATATTATCAGCGCCATCTTGGATATTACTGCACCAATTTCATCCAAAAAAATATGAGACCACAGCAGCAACTTCTTGAACATAACGTAAAAAATTTCATTCAAATCGGTGCCGCCGTTCCGGAGTAATCGGTGTACATACATAAAATAAAACATATTCGACGAATTGAGAACCTCCTTCTTTTAGAAGTCGGTTAAAAAGATCCACATACAGGCGAGGTCTAACATTACATTTGCTACTCTTACCTATTCTAATGCGTACAAATTTATATAATAACTTAATACAATTAATAACCGATTCTTAATATAATTAAATAAAAGGTGGCATGAAGGCAGAAACAAGAGTCGGACGAAGAAAAATAGATAAAAAAGGAGACAAAGAAGAGGAGAGGAAGGGAAAACGGAAACAGGAAGAAAAAAACTATTAAAAAAGTTTTCTATTAATTAAGATATTTCCCGATAATCTACTAATCCCATTCTTTTCCGATGCAAACAAATCAACAAAATAATGAGAATTGTTCATGAATTAATATGAGCCAAGCAAGTTATTAGTTTATTTATATGGTTGGATATTCAAAAAGTTGTTCATGTTTTGTTCTTTAATTTTCATTTAAAATGTAAAATTGGAAAGAGTTTTAAAGCTAAAGTCGTCCTGGATTTTATTGTACAATTTTACGGCTGTTAAAGAAAATAAGCATCTAAACATCGATATTTTATGGCTGCGAATGTTTAACGTATATGAAAATCTAATATTGATTTTATGCTAAGTTTCTTTTCGTGAAGCTTGGCACAGAGGTGAGAACACCTACCTGTCCGAAAAACACAATACACCATGACAAGATGAATTTTTCAAATATCACCCTTCACCCAATTTAACAATCGTTGCAGAAAGTCGATGGTATTTTTGATGGTTGAAAACAAAGCGACAGCAATTATTTTGCACACGTCTAATCCATCTTTTTTTATGTAATTTAAACAAGGTCCATACATAACTTTTGCATAAGTAAATATAAAAAATAACAGCGACTTATAGAGCTTTTTTCATACCAAAGAATCAAGGCAAGTTCTGTATGAACAGTCTTTAAAATGTAGAGAAATCTTGCAAACAATTTTTTAATATGTTCTACAAGTCTTAATTTAAATCTAATAGGACCCTCAAATTCCACATCTTTTGTTCAATAAAAGATCTTATAAAATAAGGTAGGTTTTATAATACGTGCTATATTATATTAGAGTTACCAAATAGCATAAAACATCATTCATTAGATTCAGCGCTATATATACTTCTCCTGAATCAAAGGTATAATAGACCTGAATATCGTCTGCATATAAAGGGTGTTTTTTTATAGAGGTATAGAACTTTTAAATGGAATAAAACAAAGATGAATTTTTTAAATTGACATGAAATTTACTTTATTCGAAAGATAACCATCTGGCATTATAATTTAAATATGACTTCTGGCATATGACCGCCACGGCTGGCTCAGACGTAGTCCAATCTGGAAGTCCAATTTTCGATGACTTTTTCCAATATTTGCTGCCGTATATCGGCAATAACGCGGCGAATGTTATCCTCCAAGTGATCAATCGTTTCGGGCTTATCGCCGTAGACTAGCGACTTCACATATCCCCACAGAAAATAGTCTAGCGGTGTTAAGTCGCACGATCTTGGTGGCCAATTCACGGGTCCGAAACGTGAAACTATGCGGTTACCAAACGTTTCCTTCAATAAATCAATTGTGGCACGAGCTGTGTGACATGTTGCGCCGTCTTGTTGAAACCACAGCTCCTGCACATCATGGTTGTTCAATTGATGAACGAAAAAGTCAGTAATCATGGCTCTATAGCGGTCACCATTGACTGTAACGTTCTGACCAGCATCGTTTTTAAAGAAGTACGGACCAATGATTCCACCAGCCCATAAAGCACACAAAACAGTCAGTTTTTCTGGATGTAACGGTGTCTCAACATACACTTGAGGATTATCATCACTCCAAATACGGCAGTTTTGTTTATTGACGTATCCATTCAAACAAAAGTGAGCTTCATCGCTAAACAAAATTCGCTTATGAAAATCGGGATCAACGGTAATCTTGTTTTTGGCCCATTCACCGCATCTACGCCTTGCTAGGTGATCGTGTGGCTTCAATTCTTGCACGAGTTGGATTTCGTAAGCACGCAAACCAAAATATTTCCGCAAAATCTTCCATAAAGTGAATGGACACATATCCAATTCCTGTGCGCGATGGCGGATAGACTGATTCGGGTCTTCATCTACGCTACGCTCTACAGCAGCAATGTCTTCTTCTGTACGCACTGTACGACGTCTCTGTGGATGCGTATTATCATTTAGAGTAAACGTGGTCCGAAAACGTTCCATAGTTAATCGAATTAATTGCTCTGATAGACGATTATGTTGACCGTAAAACAGACGTACTACGCGATACGTATTTTGAACAGAACTTTGATTTTCAAAATAAATTTGCACAATTTGGAAGCGTTGTTCAGTCGTCAGTATATTCATGTTGAAATGCCAAACCAAACTAAACATAAATTACTTGACAGCTGACAAAATGGCCGCCAGTTAAAAAAGTGTTGCCAACTTAAAGTTCTATACCTCTATAAAAAAAACACCCTTTACATGCATACTACGGTAGTCTCTCTGAACAGGTATACAGAAAAAATAATTTTGGTGCCAAAATTTAATCCTGGGATACACCCAACGATATTAATTTACTTCTGGAGAAAGTTTTAGTTAGAAAGACCATTTAACCGTTACCTGAAAAATATGAGGAAAAAAATAACCAAGAAATTTAGTCAAACCCCAGAAACTAAAGTTTAGAGAGTTGAACCTCATAATTTACCATGCTAAAAGTGCTAAGATAATGCAGCAGTGCCAAAACTGTGATTTTTCTGGCCATTTGTAGCAAGAAGGTCATCTGTAAACTTTAATAGAACAAAGATTGCACTGGAGATTTTCTGAAACCAGATTTGTTGGCAGACAAGATAATATTATCTTGTACATCTAGTGTAGAGACCAGAGGGTCCTTTTTTTATGTATTTTGAGTCCCCGAATAATAATTTTTGTGTGAAAGTTCGCCCAGGTAAGGATAAGATTGTCATAAACAAATAATTGTTCAAATTTAAAAAAATACAATTCTCGTAAAACCAACTAACTGGGTCGTATTTTTTGAGTAATTTTAAGCAAAAAAGGTTTTTAATAACTTCTACGTACCATGTTTAGTTTCAGAGAAAATTAATGTATAATAATGAAAAAAAGTGATTTTTGCGATTTTTGAGTGACAACTAACTAAATAAATTTTTTTTCAATTTCCTTGACAGAGATCGAAAGTTCGAATTAGCATTTTCAAGTTACAATCAAACACCATACGAAAAAGTTACGTCTTAATTGTTTATTACGTCTTAATTAATTATTTATTCTTGTGTATTATATTTATATTCATAAAGTACATTGCAATTTCCGTGAAATAACAATCTGGTTGCTGCAAATTATTCAAAAGAAACTATATGTGCAGTGTTGTCAAATGCCATGTTTTGAACTTCCGACTTGATTTGAACAAAATTTTTGCAGTATCTAGTTTAGTTGATTCGTGTAGTTCTTCATTTTGTTCGTTTTTTTTTTCAAACCACAAATACAACGAACAAGAACTTTTCTGGGCGATTACATTTTCATTCACTGTGATTCATGTTGCAAGGAAATGGAATCGTTATAGCTTCCTCCTTCTTCGTTCAGACGATAATATATATATATATATATATATATATATATATATATATATATATATATATATATATATATATATATATAAAGTTTTCGCGCTCGTCGTTCAGGACGATTGTGAGTAGGCTTTCCTATTTTGTTTATAGCCGAAATGAACAATTAATTGATTGTAGCATATAGAAGCTGATTCGAACTTTCGATCACTGTGAAGAAAATTGAAAAAAAATCATTTAGTCGTACGTAAACATTAGAAAGGACCTTTTTTGCTTAAAATCACTCAAAAAATATTACCTAATGGTTTTCCTAAATTGGATATTTAAATATTTAAACTAATATTTGTTTATGTCTTATCCCCACTCGGGCAACTTCTACCCTAAAAATTATTATTCAGGGATTCAAAGTACACAAAAGACTGGGTCCACATAAATTAAAGGGGCCACTGCGGACCCCCTGGCCCCCACACTAATCAGAGGTATGCAAACTTTTTAGCTTAAATGCCATACTAACATCTTATACTTTTAAATTTCGTGCAAATTTTAGTGTCGGCGCTAGTCAGCAAGTGAAATATTTATGGCGCAAGGTGCAGGGGTAGAATTCGCTCCGGTCACATTTTCGATTGGTACTTAGGGGCAAGTGTCAAGGACATTTCATTGCGGCGAATTTAACCGATGCACATGAAGTAAGTTACGTATTGTTACGACTATTTAACGATCATGCTAAATGTATAGTAGTTAGAAATGTCAATTATAATTGTCGAGGTAAAATATACAACCCATCTTTTAGCGAGAAGTTTAAAATGCTGCTTGTTAACTACCGATGGTGACAAAAGATATGTAAAAAAAATAAGGGTGTCTTTGCTCTCGTTTTAAAGGCAGTAAAAAATGACAGTGATTCAAAATCATTAGTCGAAATTATGTTATCTATCAACAGTCTTTTTACCAAAAATGTTTGGATATGTCAGAAGTTCTAAAGCCAGTAATGCCAGCTGTTTATTATATCAGATTACATGCGCTCAACCGTTATCAATTTATCGAAAATATTGGAGAAAATAACTTACCATATTATGCTGCAGTCCGCTGGCTTAGCTGCGGACAACTTCTAACGGGTTTATTGAGCTCCAAATAATAACTGAATTTTTTTTTTTGAATAAAAGGAATCATCCGTTGATTGAGTTATAAAACAATGAGTGGTTTTGGAAATTGTCAGTACAAGGAGAAGACTCGCATCTGCCTAATTTATACACTTATATTAAATTCTTCTGCCAAAAAAATTTGTTTCTCCAAACACACTTTTCCTAAACAACCTCATATGGCATACCTTCACCATTTCAGTAAGTTTTAAGATTTACGTACAAAGGTGATATTCGCCAAAAGAACGAAGTCATAGATTTGATAAGTATTTTAAGATGCTAGAAGGGAGTGCAGAAAGTTACTCTCGAAAGGTATCTGTTTCTATGAAATGACTACAAAACCTCGCAGTCAGTGCATCAAGAATATATGTCTCTGATATTTTAATTACCTGGAATCAGGCGCGGATCCAAGGGGGAGCAGTGGGGGCGATCACCCCCCCCCCCCCACACACACACACACACACACACCACCTCCCCCAAGAACTTTGAGTTCAGAAAAATAGACCCGATTTGGCCTCTTATACTATAGTTTATTCAAGAATTAGAGAGAGTAATAAATCATTTTTTACCCTTTTTTTCTTTCTACATATGTTCTTGAGTTCGGTGTCTTTGACAAAATCTGACACATACATTTTTCATAAAAACGGGTTGGAAATTTTATAATCAAAAATACCAGTCTATAATAATCGACTATTTGGGTTGGATAACAACCAAAGTGTGAAGTGTTAAAAAGGATTTTAATCCTTATCATATGCGTCGGAAGGAGGTTTATTTTATCACCATATAATTATGGCACAGAATATTATTTCGGTAATAAACTTAAAAGAAAAAGTTTGTATAATATTATTCCATTTTTTATGATTTCTTAATAATTCAAATACATTTCAAAATGTAGAAATACACAATCTGTCTATTTCTTTATAGATAATTTTGACATATTTAACACAAATCACAACTGTATTTTATTATTTTTAATTTTGTCATTGAAACCGTTTTAGGCACATTCAGACTAAAACGTAGCCTTATTCACTCAAAAAGTTCTAAGTTATAATTTAAATACCCATTGTTTAAAAAACAAAAAGTTAAACATATATAAAGAAATAAATTCGTCCATATAATATTAAAATATTTTTGGGGCTATCGGTCATTTTATTATTAATTAAAAACATTTTTAGGACATTTGACGTTTCAGTTTATTTATTTCTTAAACCATCTGCAGAATTACAATTAAACACAAAAAAAGAGAGATTCAAATGTAATTAGTTTTTATTGTTACAGTTAAAATTAGACCTATCTATTTTTATTTCTATTGTAGTGATATTTTAATTTAATTTACTTTATTATATGGAAATTCGATAGCCCCAAAAAATAAAATAAACATGTTAATTCTACACGCTTAAGAAAAAGACACAAATACAATAACTAAAAAAATTGTAAAAACTTACGGCTTATTGGAATTAAATATATATAAAATTAACGAGTGGGATACACTAAAATAGAAATATATGAAAAAATTAAAAAATATATAAACAACATTAAACAATTAAATACAACAAAAACAAAAATTTAAATAATAAATTGTGTTTACACTAGTAAACATTACGTATCTAATTCCTAATCAAAGTCAGTGACGCTATCCTCGCTCAAATTAATCATAATTGGTTCCTCTATCTCACCGATCATGAGATCGAGTTTACACATTTTGTTTTATTCTTTTATTATATGGATTTTTTCAATTTTCCGTAGTAACTTTATTCAAAAAAAAACTTTCAAAAGTTTAGTTAAATTACTAATTTTGTAAGTTGTGTTATTTCTAGCAACTCTACCTTTTACTTGAGAGAGATATTTCATTCTCCAACGGACAGTTTCCGGACGATCTATAAGAGCAGATTTTCTATTCGATTTTTCCATCAAAAATTAAGTTCTCTGAGCAATTTCCAGAGATCAGTTCTTTTAATTTCAGGTAAATCGCGATCTTCATTGATTTTAGTTAAAATTTTGTAACGGTTGGGATCTGCTTCTCATTATAAAATATAAGTACAACTCCATTTATTGCAGTTTTCATCTCTTCTTCCAACGAGGCTTTTCGTCTGCCTATGATCGAATGTGGCTTGGGAGTACTAACAATTCCAGTAATTTCTTTCTCCTTCAGACTTCGGTACATAGTAGATTTTCCAAGTCCTGTCATAGTGGGACACATCTCAACAGAGCTTTTAACATTATTATCTAGATATTGATATCTTAAGGCATCACAAATATTCATCGTTATAAGTTTTTCGTTGAGGAAAAAATGCCCTGGTTTAATGATTTTGGAATAAATATAGATGTGAACGCTATATCTTTTGGGTATCTCACTAATCTCAAATAATATATAAAAACAAGCGCAAACAAGATAAATCACTAAGGACACAATGTTAAGTGTACTTTGCTCACTGACAGAAATTAAATTGAACTATCAGCAATTTTATTGTTGTAGTAAATTTATAAAAGCTTAAAATATTTAAATTAATTAAATATAATTAGATCTACGGCAGTTCTCAATTACTTGCGGCAATGTAGCAGGTACGTTGGAGGTTTCGGTAACAGTTTTATTACTCTGTAGTTCTTGAATAGGGTATAGGAATATGTATGCTTGCGATCGCCCCCCCCTCCCCTCCCAAGAGCTTTGAATTCAGGAAAATAGAACCGATTCTGTCTTTGTATTAGGAATGTGTATGCTGTTCTCACTCTCCCCCCCTCCCCGTTGACAATTTGTTTTTCTTGCGATAGCCCCCTCCCCAAGAGCTTTGAGTTCAGAAAAATCGACCCGATTCTGCCTCTTATACTAGGAATGTGTATGCTGCTGGCATCCCCTCTGTCAGCAACTTGTTTTTTTTTGTGATCTCCCCCCCTCTCCAAGAGCTTCATATTCAGAAAGATAGACCGACCTTGCCTTTTACACTAAAAATAGGAATGTTACTGGTGCCTCATGAAGACTATTTCTGTAAAAAAGTATGGAAAATAAGAAAAACTGAAATATCTCAAAAACTATTATAAATAGGTATAGGATATATTGAACAAAACTTTTAGGGTTTTTATTACTCTATTAAATAACATGAAAATATACAGGGTGTACCATTTAAAAAAAAAGATATTTATTCATTTAAACTTGTTCAAATTTGAGCCGATGTGTTCAACACCCTGTAGCTTTTATCGCAAATATTAGGTAAAAATTATGTTAACTTTTCCTTGGCCTTGCTAAATTCCAAATTTGAATATATTTGTCACAAAATTGAAAACGTTATTTAGGATTGAATTGATGCTTGAAAATGTGACTTTTTTTCTTTAAACTTAATTATCTCAGAAACTATAAAGTTTTGTTATAGTAAACCCTTAATAAAAAAGATTTAAAATTATAAGCTAAATCGAAAATACGATTCGTATATAGGGTGTTCTATTTAAAAAAATACAACTTTATGCTGTCCTAGTTTTTTGGCTCACCCTGTAGAGTCCTAAATATTTTTAAAATCTGCGTAAAAATAAACTGTATCAAACAATAAATATAGTTTCTTTGTAAATTTCACCGAAAAGGCACAAACCTACTTCATCCAATCGTTGACTCACCCTGTACTTTTGTGATATCATCCCCCCCCCCCAAAGAGAGAGGGTGGATCCGCCCCTACCTGGAATTCATATGCTTAATATTATATTTATAAAAGATAACAAACTATAGGAACTAACTGGAACAAAGCTTTTAGTAGATTGATTTCTAAAATAATTCAAAATAAAAGAATAATTAAGACTATACTTTAGCAACTGCCACCACCCAAAGCTTACTATCGGACATCCTAAAAAGTCAGTAAACTATAGGTAATAGTTATAGTGGTTAGATCACTCTACCGGGACGTTTAAAATAAATATTTAACGTGTCGGTATTTTATCTATTTCCCATTCTAACCTCTAAACAAAAATTTTAATTTTGTTATTTAATAGGCTAGTCACATAATTTTTTACGCAGAATCAATTATTTGAATCATTAATTTCGAAAACAGACACGGAAGATTGAATTTAAACCCATAATTTGGTGTCAAAACCTTGAACTTAAGGGGCGGCCCTCTAGAATTGTATAATTGGTAATTACCAATTAATTGATCAAGTTCAATATACTAAAATACGATGTATATGTTTAGATGTTAGTTTAGTTTATGATAATAAGAATGGAGCTACGCAGTTCTTTAATAAGTGATTTGCCACTTAAAAATAATTTTATCCATAAATATTTTTCCTTGAATTTTTTTTCCACAATTTGAATTGACTAAAAATAATATCTATATCCATGATTGTAAGGGAAACCATCAAAAAATTAATCATAATAAAAATATTTCTTTTAAGTATAAATTCTAAAAAAACAGGAACGTAAGTCATCATGTTCTTACACAAAATTTCCCAAGTTAATACCAATCCATACTTCTAGTCAAATGCATAAATTTATACAGACAGCAACTATCTATTTAAAATCTCCATTCTGTAATGTGTTGATAGGGTATTACCCGCAGACCTTGATACCGAACCAGATCAACAGTACCAGCAACAAAATATGCCTTGGAGCGATAGAAAATGAATAAAAATAAATAATGACTACAGTGCGGCATTAAGTTTTTGCGGGTAATATCTTACCGATACATTACGAAATGGGGATTTTAAATAAAGAGACGTTTTTGTGAATTTCGTTTTTGGCTCGCTACAATTTCACTAACTAGACTATTATGTTCCTTATTTCTTAGGATGTATGTATCCAAAATCTTGGGAATATCATTATGCATATATATATATATATATATATATATATATATATATATATATATATATATATATATATATATATATATATATATATGGAACATGCTGAGGAACAGAAAAAAAAACAATCAATGAATACGTTCAACTAAGTCCAATCGACAGCCAACAATGGGACAGCCATTTTAAAGACTTAATCCAGGCACCAGCTACAGAAAACAACATAGACGAAAACCAACAAGAAATCACAGAACTAACAGATGTTAACATCAGTGAAGCAGAGATGCACCTGACAATTAAGAAATTAAAAAACAAAAAATCACCTGGTACCGATCAAATTACGAATGAGATGCTAAAGTACGGAGGCCCCAGCCTTGTCACAGAGCTCACTGTTCTATTTCAAAAAATACTCCGCACAACGTCAGTACCCAACGAATGGCGGAAAAGCATCACAATTCCGATCGACAAAAGAGGATCAAAGAAACAACCCGAAAACTACAGGGGAATCAGCCTACTCAACAGTTCAGCCAAATTGTTAACCAAAATACTGTCACAACGAATCGTAGATAAGTTAGGGGCATGTAACGAACAGCAGGGCTTCCGGAATAACCGCTCTACTATCGACGGTATATTTATTATCAGACAGCTGGTTGAAAAATCTATCGAATACGATAAACCACTGTTCATTTGTTTTGTGGACTTTACACAAGCGTTTGACCGAGTCAAACTGAAACACATAACAGAATTACTGCGAAGAAAACAAGTAGACGAAGCAATCATACGCACAATATACGAACTGAATTCCAAAAACACCATAGTAATTAAAACAAATAACACTCCAACAGAGGAAATCCCTCTATCCATAGGAATCAGACAGGGTGATAGCGTAAGTCCAACACTTTTCAATGTAATCATGGACGAAATCATTGATGAGGTAAAAAGCACAAATATTGGGTACCCAATGGGACACAACACCGTTCAGATTATATGCTTTGCAGACGATGTTGCCTTGACAGCAGATAGCGAGGACAACTTACAAATAATGCTTTTCCATCTCAATCGAACAGCCAAACAGTATAATATGAAGATATCTGTGGAGAAAATCAAAGCAATGGTAATAGCAAAAGAACCGGTAAGATGCAAACTAATGGTTGATGACAAACATATCGAACAGGTTGGGAAGTTTAAATACCTAGGAGCACATATAACAAGTAACAGGACAGTAACGGAAGAAGTACGCACATAGGCCAACAAAGCGGCCATGATATCAGGTCAACTAAGAGACATAATCTGGAACAATAAACATATGACGGTTGAGAGCAAAGCAAGAATTTACAAGGTATGTGTAAGACCGATACTGACCTACGGCGCAGAAACAAGAAATGACACCACAAAGACAAAACAAATTATGAGAACCACCGAAATGAAAACGGTGAGAATGATCACGGGAACAAGTTTAAGAGATAGGATAAGAAACGCAAAAATACGCGAGGACAGCGACGTGGGGGATGTTGTGAAGTGGGTGCGAAATCGTCGTAGGCAGTGGAGAGACCACGTGGAATGAATGGACGATAACAGACTAGCAAAAACCGTGATGAGAGAGAAACCAAACACCAAACGGCCGCCTGGCCGGCCCCCCAAAAGATGGAAAGACAGCTGGATTTCGACCTCAAACGAGGATCGATGAGGCATTGTATAGATAACAGAACTTGGTGCTACCTAGAAGAAGATACATATATATATATATATATATATATATATATATATATATATATATATATATTATATATATATATATATATATATATATATATATATATATATATATATATATATATATATATATATATATATATATATATATATATATATTGCGTCGTTATTTTCGACCGCAACGTGCCCGTAAAAATTAATTATTTAAATTAAACTGAACTGTTTGTTTTTTATATTTATTATAATCGTTTGTTTTTTATGTTTGGAGAAATAAAAATTATGGATAGCATATATATATATATATATATATATATATATAATATATATATATATATATATATATATATTTATATATATACATATATAAGAAAAAATTAAGATAGCTAAGTCATATAAAAAAATTTGCAACCCTGATGATTTTTGAGTTACAGGTAAATAAATTTAACATTTAACTTTGTGTTCAATTCTTATTTAATTTATGTTTGAATAAAAAAATTTTATATTTAGACTAAAGGCAAATAAACAGGTGTCCAAAGGTCAAAATATTTTTCTAGCTTGCTATCAGAGGAGACATTGCTTAAAAGTCGAAGTTTCTTTCAAAACATAATTTTGAGAGATATGGTTAAAATAAAGAAGTCATTTCAAATATAGTGAATGTATTTCACATCCGTAAATCGGTTTTTTTACACATGAAATATTCTAATGTCGATTTGTAACCAAATGTAGTAAAAAATAAAGAATATAATGAACTCTTGTAGTTCTATATCCTATAAACTTTGTCTATTAGAGCAAACTTCAAAATTTTCTTTTTTTTTATATTAAAATGATTCTACATAATTTAGAGTTATTTATAGTTAGTTCATATTTCTAAAAATTTTCGACTACCACTAAGAATTTCCCCTAAACTAGCATTTACACTATGAAGAAAAGATGACCATCATAATTGTCCATCATAAAATTCTAACCTAAACGTAACACGTTAACGTTTAATTGATAGTGTTTCGACTATTTAATAACATATTAATACTAAGTTTTATTTGCTTATAATGTTATTTTTTATATTTTGATGTAGTCAATTTTTCCTCCAGTCATCCGAAAGCGGACACGAATTATGCCAACCTTACTAATTAAACTAAGAAGTTAAAAGTTGATCAAGTGCTTAGATGATAATTAATAACACTGGACAACAGCCAAAATGTATCTAAAATAAAGTCAACCAAATCTTACCATTTTGGGTGTGCTAAAACCAAACCAAAAAAAATGTCATGTCTTCCTATATATTAACAATGTAAGCGCAAGAATGCATCTGGTTTATTTGTATTTTTATTAAAAAACTTATTCTTAGAAATTACAATTAAGTCATTTTTGTGTTCAGCGCCCCAGAATTAACAAAAAAATACACTTATCATACAAGATACAATAAATAAGGTAAAATTTGTTGCATAGTGTAAATGTTAATTTTGCATTGACTGTAAAGAGATGAAATAAAAATCTCACCTAACTTGCAAGTGAATTCTTAGTGGTAGTTGATAATTTTTGGCAGTATGAATCGACTATTATAATTATCAAATTTCAGATTGGCATGGCAGCTTGAAACAGACCTAGAAGATAACAAGTTGCATGAGGTAAAAGATCTTATATTTACTAACTTTATCCTGAGGAACTATCTTATACAACCTCTGTCCCTTACGGCCTCAGTCAGAATTGGCCAGACCAGATTAACTCATGGCTATCTGATTGAATGCTTTGATCCTTCCACTCGTGACCAATATGAAGCTCTCCTCTCAACAAAATATATTTTGGACTCATGTTCCAAATATTCCCGCATCTTGATCGACCACGACATTAAAGGCCCCCTAAAAGAAAAACTCTCATGCAATAACACAATAAAAATGGTTGTTTCTCATACGTATTCATATCAGTTATAAATGTTTATACCTCTATATGGTAATTCTTTTAGTGTTTTATATTTTATGTATTCTCTTTTAATAGTGACTATCTACGTCAAAATTGCTACATAATCTCTGTGCATTGCCAAAACATTATATTCCATGGACACCAAAAAATCGTCATGGGTTGATGTATCCTTAATTAATAGGAAACAATCAATCGATTGTATATATATATATATTCCTATAGTATTTATTATATTTTAAAACAAGTATTATGTTCTCATCTGAGCTCTACTAGATCAATAATCGTTCTCCAATAACAAAAATTTTAACATATCAATTTAAATTTGGACATTTTAAATTATAAAAAAAAACAAACTTGTTAACTCATCAAGAGACTACAAAAAAATAAAATAAACATGTTAATTCTACATGCTTAAGAAAAAGACACAAATACAATAATAAAATAATAAAAAACTTACGGCTAATTCGAATTAAATATATATAAAATTAAAGAATGGGACACACTAAAATAAAAATATGTGAAATAGTAAAAAATATATAAACAGCATTTAACAATAAAATACAACAAAAACAAAAATTTAGATAATAAATTGTGTTTACACTGGTAAACATTACGTATCTAATTCCTAATCAAAGTCAGTGAAGCTATCTTCGTTCAAATTAGTTATAATTGGTTCCTCTATCTTACCCATCATGAGATGGAGTTTCTACATTTTGTTTTATTCTTTTATTATATGAATTTTCCCAATTGTCTGCAATAACTTTATTCAAAAAAATCTTTCAAAAGTTAAATTAAATTACTAATTTTATAAGTGTGTTATTTCTAGCAACTGTACCTTTTACTTGAGAGAGATATTTCCTTCTCCAACTCACAGTTTCCGGACGATCTATAAGAACAGATCTTCTATCTGGTTTTTTCCAGCAAAAATTAAGTTCTCTGAGCAATTTTCAGAGTTCAATTCTTGTAATTTCAAGTAAATCGCGATCTTCGTTGATTTTAGTTAGAATTTTGTCGACAGTTGGGATACACTTGTCATAATAAAATGTATGTACAACTCGTTTTATTACAGTTTTCATCTCTTCTTCCAACGAGGTTTTTCGTCTGTCTTTGATCGAATGTGGCTTGAGAGTACTAACAATTCCAGTAATTTTTTTCTCCTTCAGTATTCGGTACATAGTAGATTTTCCAACTCCTGTCATGTTGGAACCCATCTCAACAGAGCTTTTAACATTATTATCTAGATACTGATATATTAAACATTCATCGTAATAAGTTTTTCGTTAAGGAAAAAATGCCCTGGTTTAACGATTTTGGAATAAATATAGAGCTGGAAGCCATATCTTTTGGGTATCTCACTAATCTCAAATAATATATAAAAACAGGCTCAAACAAGATAAATCACTAAGGACACACTGTAAGGTGTACTTTGTTCACTGACAGAAATTAAATTGAACTATCAAAAATTTTATTGTTTCAGTAATTTATAAAAGCTTATAATATTTATATATAATTAAATATAATTAGATTTACGGAACTCCTCAGTTACCTGCGGCACTGTACGTTGGAGGTTTCGGTAACAGTTTTATTACTCTCTCTAGTTCTTGAATAGAGTATAGCAATGAGTATGCGTGTGATCGCCCCGACGCCCTCCCAAGAGCTTTGAGTTCTGAAAAATAGAACTGATTCTGCCTTTTATATTAGGAATGTGTATGCTGCTGGCAGTCCCCCCCGTTGACAACTTGCTTTCCTTGCGATAGTCTCCCCCCCAAGAGCTTTGAGTTTAGGAAAATAGACTCGATTCTGTCTCTTATACTAGGAATGTGCATGCTGCTGTCATCCCCCCTCCCAGCAACTGGTTTTTTTGATTTTTCCTTTGATCGCTCCCCCTCTCCAAGAGCTTCAAATTAAGAAAAATAGACGCGCTCCTACCTTTTACACTAAAAATGGGAATGTTGCTGGCATCTCTCCCCCCCTTCTCCAACCCCCCCCCCCAAATAGAGAGACTGGATCCGTCCCTGCATGTGCTAAGTGAAATGCCTCGAAACTTTAAAAGCTGTTATGTGGGTAACTTTTTTTATAGGACAATTCGTTAATCATATTTTTTCTCTCTTTCAAAACCACAAAAAAAAATGTTATTCATAAATGTCGTGCTGTTATGGAAGTGATGACTTCAATGCGTCGGATTGGAAAATCGGAAAATGTATTTTGTTGGATAATGTCATTGGTGGCTTTTACATATTTTTATCAAACAATTCTGACAAAATTAGCTTGTTATCAGTAAATCTCCAAAATTCATCAAATTGTCATATTTACAGTGGTGGACAACCCTTTATAAACCACAATTTTTGTAGGACAATTCTTTTTTCATGCTATTTGTTCAATAATCTAATACCTACAATTAGAAAAAAAATATATTTGAAATATTCTTACGACGGGAAATCGATGTGTTACGGAAAAAAAATTGGAAAGCGAATAAACCGATTATGAGAGTTTTCGCAGAGGAAATAGTTGTCGGTGTACTTATAATTAAGCCACACAAGAAGTTACAATTTATTAATAATTCTTCTTATATGTGGGCGGACTCCCAATCTATAAAGTGTTGGGAGAATTTCAAAATTGGTAGCTTTCTAAAAGTTATCGGCTTTCGGGGTTTTGAATTAAAATAAATAAAAAACAATTAAGTTGATTTGAGTTCTAGTTTTACATTATGTAGCCCAACAATTTTAAAGACATATCATTGTACTTGGTAATTGTCAATTGGTCTTGTTTAGAGTTTAAAATTACAATTTTTTAGTAAATCCTTAATCCCCTATTGTCCACAAAAATATTAATTTAATAACATGTATTTTCAACAACAAAAATAACGTAAATTATGGGAGAAACGGGAACCAGCTTAATATGTTATTTTCTACTATTTGGATTTTTATTTGTTGTATGTTAACAATGGCTCTATAAGTATAGGTAATGTTCAGGTCAGTTCCGTGAAGTTAGGTGCAAACTTTTTTCGCTAAATACCTACAAGAGGAAGTACTGAATTATTCAGGGTTATTACCTTAATAAGCGTTTATAAATTATAGTTTAAATCTTAGGGTCATATACCTTTTTTATTGAAAAACAACATTTTCTACATATCCATTGTCCCCAAATTTTTAATTAAACTACCGTTTGAATTTTTTTTTTGACAGTGGCGCTACTAGAATTAGTTACCGAACTTTTATGAACATTTTTTTCTTCGTTAACTTATTCTAATATAAGAGAAATTAATATTTGGATATTTACGGAATCATAAATTCTTCATATTCTTGATATTATATAAATAAGTTTAAATTCAATTGTTTTTGAGATCCTGTGATTCTAAAAATATAGTTTTTAGCACTTTGATAGCTTAAATTGTTAAAACAGTGCATTTCAATGCGAAACGGCTTGTAAAACTTAGGTTGGTTTATATGCTTTACTGAAATAAGTTTAAATGGAACTAAAAAATTTAAACTCATGCCAAAAAGGAAATGATCTGGAAAATTAGATATTTTATTAAATGTCTAGACTAGGGCTATATTGAAAAAATATTGAATTTAAGCTTATAAAGGGTTTTCCAATAAGAGGTGTCATTTTGAAAAGCCCGCTATTTCGGTAGATGTCACTTTTGAAGCTGTAAGTTTTTGACGTTTGACAAGTAGAAACTACGCCATAAATAAAGATGGAACGATACATGCTTCAACAACGCATTGAAATTATTAAAATTCACTATAAAAATGGTGAAAATTTGGCAGAGACGGTTCGTAAAACTCGAACATTTTTGGGTCGTCATGAAGCACCTTGTCGGAGCGCAATAAAGAAATTGGTGAAAAAATTCGAGCTGTTGGGACAAGTTAGTTATGTGAAGAAGAAAACCCGTGCACATCGCTCAAGAACAGCCGAGAATATTGCTGCTGTAGCCGAAAGTGTTGAAGAAAACCCAGGTTTGTCCATTCCTCGTCGTTCTTTGGAATTAGGGATTCCACAAACGTCATTACACCGTATTTTGCATAAAGATTTGGGTCTTAAGGCTTATAAAGTTCAGTTAACGCAAGAACTCAAGCCGGCCGATCATCAACAACGTCGTGCCTTTGCTGATTGGGTTCTTGAAATGCATGAAAATGATCCGGAATTCCATCGAAAAATCATCTTCAGTGATGAGGCCCATTTCCACTTCGGTGGCTTCGTCAACAAACAAAATTGTCGCATCTGGGGCTCGGAAAACCCAAGAGTTATTGTTGAAAAGCCTCTCTATCCTGAACGTGTGACTGTTTGGTGCGGTTTATGGTCCGGCGGGGTCATCGAAGCTTTTTCGAAAATGAGGCTGGAGCAACAGTTACGGTGAATGGATTGCGCTATCGAGAGATGATTAATGATTTTTTATGGCCGGAATTGGATAGTATTTATCTGGACCACGTTTACTTTCAACAAGACGGCGCTACGTGCCACACAAACAACGAAACCATTGATCTTTTACGGGAAAAGTTTCCGGGCCGTGTTATCTCTCGAAGAGGTGATCACAATTGGCCACCGAGATCTTGTGATGTGACACCTTGCGATTTCTTCCTTTGGGGCCACGTGAAAGACAAGGTCTACGCCAACAGCCCAGCGTCGATTCAAGACCTCAAAGATGGAATTCGTGAGGCTATCGAGGACATAGGGCAGCCACTTTGCGATTTGGTTATGGAAAATTTCATGAAAAGGATATGGTCCTGTAGGCATGGTCGTGGTGGTCATTTGGCTGATGTTATTTTCCATCATTAACGGCATTTTTCTTTGAATATCAAAATAACACCTCTTATTGGAAAACCCTTTAGTTAGTTTATACAGATTTTGTCTAGTAATAATACCGATTCTTTACAAATTACCCACGCAATCACAGTTTTTAAGTCATGGTCAATAATAAAAGTCATTTTTGAAGATAGCTCATTTCTAATTGACTTGCGTCGACTATTATGTAATATCTTATGTCTCATTTTCTTTTTTGAGGAAAATTGTTTATGTAACTTTTAAGATGTTAAATAATAATTTTTTCGAGTTCTAGGGAAAGGGAGTTTTTCAGTAAAAAGGTGTCAAACAAAGTTGTGCGCTTTGAAAATACTTACAAAATGAGATAAAGCTTATACAATTCCGATAATTTGTTGCAATTAGCAATGGATGACATGTTTTTGTAATCAAATTATTATTAAACATAGCAATAAACCAATTGTTGCACGTGCCTTTCAAATTGCGAAAAAAATATTACAGTACTGAACAGTATACTACTAATAAGAAATATTAAAAATCAGATTGATTTTTAATGTCCCATTAATGTCCCATTAAAATTAATTCATGTAGTTATAGCATGAAAAAAATTGCGTCCGTCATTTGCCGCCAAATTATTGGTTGTACAAGAAAAATATATGTTAACTTTTTTGTTTATTTTATTGGGCGAAAATTTTTCACATACAAAATTTTTTGTTAACATACATATTTTTTGCTTAAATCTATAAAAAAAAAATTATTCCGTCCCCCGTTTCTTAGACATCGATGGACACTCATTTTCTAAACCCTTATCGGTATTATTATTATCATTATAATTTACAAGCCAAACGGCTTCGCACTCCATCCAGGGATTATTCACTCACCAGCCAAAGACACCAAAAGTATTAAGCTCTGTGGGAACCCTTTCCATGTTATCGGGTCCTAGGTGACGTTGTCTGCTGAATTTCCTACGAACTTTCGGACGGTTTGCGCGATTGCTAGGAGAACTGCTTTCTGCATCGGCTTATACAGATGCTCACTAAGGCCCAGTCCCTTGATGTTCTGCAGGAGGTTCTTCGGTATCACTCCAGTTGTTGACAGTATTATGAGAATCGTTTGGACGCTGTTCATTGCCCATTGTCTTCGGATTTGGACCTCCAGATCTCTGTATTTGGCGATCTTCTCGTTGTATTTTGGCCTTAGGTTGTTGTTGTTAGGTACAGCAATGTAGATTAGTGTAGTTCGCCTAGAAATTTTATCAATTAGTATAATGTCTGGTCTGTTATGAACTACTGTCTGATTCGTCAGAACCGTTCGTTCCCAATATAGCTTGAACTAGTTGTTCTCAAGAATAGGCTCCGGATTGTACCTGTAATAAGGCTCTTTTTCTACCTGTAATAGGCTCAACTTTTCTGCTAACTCTTGGTGGAGTATCTTAGCGGTCGTGTCTTTCCTTATACTCGGTTGCGGCAAACGCTTGGCATCCTCCAGTTATGTGCTGAATTGTCTCCGATGTTTGACAGCCATATCTGCATTGGTCATTTTCTATTGAGAGATCTCTAATGATGAACTTCCGATAGTTCTTCGTCAGAATAATCTGGTCTTGGATAGCTAACAAGAAGCCCTCCGTTTCCGAAAACATCTGTCCTGAAATCAACCAGTAGTTCGACGCTGAGTTGTCGACAGTCCTGATTGACCTCATTTGGATGCCGTCCATGAAGTGGCTTCCATAGCCAGGTTTGTAACTTCTCTTGGTCTGTTTGGTGGTAAGAAGTAATATCCCGTTCCCTCAACTGTAGCGGCGTTGAATCGTCTGCCTCGCATATTGCTCGATGTAGTGTGGAAGAGTCCGCTAACCTGTGGAAATATGAACGTAAGTTTATTATTTGTTGGTCGAGCTGCTTACCAATATCCACCAATCCTCTTCCTCCTTGGTGTCTTGGAAGCATTGTACGTTCAATAGCACTCCGAGGGTGATGTTTTTGTGCTTTTGTTAGGAGGGTCCTTATTTTTCTTTGCAGGTTTTGGATGTCCGTCCTGCTCCATTTTACAATTCCAACAGAGTAGCTCAGCGCAGAGCAAACATACGTGTTGATTATTATCATTACAATTATCATCATCATTATCACTCTCATCGTCATCATCATTATTACTCTCATCATCATCATCATCACTCTCATCATTGACATAATTATTATCATGATCGACATCATTATTATTATCATATTCATAATGATTTTCTCCTCTATTACTTTCATCGTCATTGAAAGTAATATTACAATAATTCTTGATTAGATAATCGCTTACAATATAATCGTCAGATGTAGTTTATTCTGCATCTCGAGAAATAATAATGCTGTCAACAAATGTTGCTATTTGTTTCATGCTGGATGTCGATAAACATTAATGGTACATTAAAAATCAATCTAGTTTTTAATATTCCTAACTAATAGTATACTGTGGACCCCTGTAACAATTTTTGCGCAATTTGAAAAGCACTTAAGTACGGTAAAATTATAATTACGCGTAAATTGTATAAAAGTGCAACAATTTGTTTATTGCTATGTTTAATAATAATTTGATTACAAAAATATATCATCCATTATTAAAATTTGAAGTGTCCGAGTCACATTTTTTTTTCGCGTGCCGCAGGCTGAAAGAACCCCCCCTCCACTGCTCAATTTCTGAATAGCAACTTCAAACTATTGCTTTATCAACAATTTTGAAATAATTGAGTCGAAAACTGCCGATTAAAATAATTTAACCATTTCCTACTTAAATAATCCCTTAATAGCAATAAACAACTCCGCAGCGATTGAAAAAAAAACCTCTATCTCAGCTTCCAGTGGTCGTACAAAATTTTTTTTTTAAAAGTATACGGCAAAATCTCAGCTATCCCATTCACTTATTGGCATTCCAATATCAACAATTGTCGAAGGGTTATTCTATTTGTTTATACCGAAAAAACGAACCCCAAATTTGTTTATCTGCTTCAACGATTTAAGATCAACAATTCGTTTCGTTCTTTTTTGTTGTTGTTAGTATAAGTTTGGAACTTTCATTTGCTTACCTGCAGACCGCTGTACGACCTCTAGATCGCTGACAATAAACAATAAAAAAAGTTATAAATAAATTCACTGTGCCAAAAATTATTGAATATTTTTATTGAAATTTTGAAAATTTGTTGTATGCAACAAGAGGCTCCTTTAGTTGTGGTATAAAGTTAATGCAATTAAAGTCCTTTTCTATTGTTTATAAACAATTGAAAAAACTGCCATTTTAGCAGGTTTTTTCACAATAACTCTCGAACAAAGTATCCGATTCGGATAGGCCTTAGCTTATTTTGTAGGTATTTTCAATGGGCATAACTTGTATTTGAATCTTTTTTACTGAAAAATAACAGCTTTTCCTAGAACTCGAAAACACTGTTTTTTCACATCTTAATTGTTAAATAAAAAATTTTACCTAAAAAAAGAAAATTATACATTATTTCAAAGTCTCCCCCGTCCTAATTTCTTAAGTATTTGTGATTATTATTTTCTCTTCGTTATTTCTTTCTATTTGGTGATTTAAAATAGGTTTCATTTTTATTCAAAACATTACATTTTATTAAAGTCACATTCACTCCATGAATAGACCATATTAGTTCTAACAATACACCGCGTTAGTTCTAACAATTCAATGGAAAGAGTTTTTACTTGATACATATACACTACACAAAACGTTGCGGTAATTCTAAAATGAAAAAAATTATAATCTGTAAACAACTGAATTTGATGTGCTGAAAATTTTTAACCCTTTAAATTTGACCCTCATAGCTACGCTAATGTATGCCGATAAAAAATAGCATTAAATGTGTGAAAAACGGGAATTAGTTTATATTATGTTATTTTGTAATGTTTGTTTCCGCTGTTACGCACCTTTCAACAGTCGCCACATATTAACAGACATCTGGTCATTATACCGACAAATAAATAATTAAAAATGTAAATTTAAAAGTTCCAGTTATTGCGTGAGATGCAAATCTAAATAAGTTTAATGGTAGTAATTTATTGAGGAATACAGTACCGGAATAAGGAAATGCCCTTATCATTCTAAAAGTTACAGGCGAAAGAAAGAACGCACATCTTTATTAACGAGTGGTTTTGGTATTTTAAGTATATACATGTGATAGAAATAATTAATTTGAATGAAGGAGATTTAATAGCAAAATTGTTCGAGTATAATATTTAAATAAATATTGTGGAGTGAGCAAATTATCGAGCTGAAATAATCGATTTTACCTCAAAAGCTATTTACAAGTGATAGAGGAAAATACGAGGTTTGTCCCAAAAGTATCGAGCCTGCATTCATATGTCCGCGTCAAAACTTCCGAGCGACCTCGGTGGAGCATGGGCGTTACCAGTAAGTCTTCACGAACTCCTTGGTGTGCGCAGTTACCGACTGGACGTGTTAGTTCGTGAACGGTGAGCATTTGTTTACAGTGTCTTTTTTTCGTTCGTCGCATTTTGTTATTGTAAGAAACGACGGAAAAATTAGATCAACGAATTTGCATCAAGTTTTCCTTTAATCTTGGAAAAACTTGCTCGGAAACAATTAATATGATGAGTAAGGCATTTAGAGAAACAAAGCGATAGTCTTCCCAGTGGAAGCATTCTGAATCGCCAAGACCAAAAAAAGCACGTCAAAGTCAGAGCAAAGTGAAGACAATGTGACTGTTATCTTTGATTATGAAGGTGTTGTGTACCACCATTGAAAAGATTGCGTGACGCAGTCAGAAGAAAAGGGCCACAGCTTTGGACAAGCGATTATTGGCTGCTTCACCACGATAATGCGCCAGCGCATTCATCGAACCTTGTGCAGCAATAGCTTTGTTCGCGGATCACTTTTCGAACCGATTCAGAACTAGTATGGAATTAGTTCTGGATTGTTATACAGCGCATGCTCAGTTATTAACCGGTTCAGGATTTTGTTTTACCACGAACGATTTTGGAATTTTGATTCGTCTACTGTGGTATTTAACACACGATGTTAAATGGTGATTAAACTAGTTGTTTTTGTGGTTTTAAACAACTTAAGAACTGTCTTTTACTAGGTTTTATTATTTGTATTATTTTACAGGAATATTGAATTATAATTGTTGTTCTTATATAATAAAAAGTCTAACTGTCAGTTCCTTTTAGAATAAAACGTCTTGTTTTTTGTTGAATAGAATGTTTGATAAAAAATATATATTTTAACTCAGATCTATTTTTTGCTCTTTATTTTGTGTTACGTTCATATTTCGGGAGCCTAAAAGTAAATCTAATGCTAAACATACGCCTAATAAAAAGATGTGGGTTTTTCTAAACTAAAAATAATTATTATATATATATATATATATATATATATATATATATATATATATATATATATATATATATATATATATATATATATATATATAGTTTAAGATCCATTTCTTTTTGTTTCAAAAAACATTTTTTAACAAAACTAAAAACCGGTCTGATACGTCTTTATTATTATTCATTTATCGCAAACCATAATACACTTTATAATGCAACTTTTTCAGAATATCCTTCCTGCGAATATAAAGCTCTTAAATCAGTAAAGCGATGTGCCAGTTTTTGTACCATTTCTCGGCTTAACTGAAAATGGGAAGCTAAATTTCTTCAAAATAAATAACAATTTTA
The DNA here is from genome assembly GCA_034092305.1 of Diaprepes abbreviatus. Taxonomy (NCBI): domain Eukaryota; kingdom Metazoa; phylum Arthropoda; class Insecta; order Coleoptera; family Curculionidae; genus Diaprepes; species Diaprepes abbreviatus. The sequence goes on from JASJET010000303.1 coordinate 8,397,918, forward strand.
GGAATTTTGAATAAAAAAACAAAATCGATATATGATTTGACATAATGGGAGTATTCACTAAAAATATATTTTTTTAGGTTTAAACACTTTTTTAATTTAGCAATTAAAATTCTAAGTAGATAAACACTAATTAAAGTAAAACCAATATAATATAATAAAATGTATACTGGAACATCAAATGCAACAAATGACATAAACAAACGAAAACCTCAAAATAAAATAAAAACAATTGTCCAATAGTTGCACATTGCGGCCGCAGGATGAAAGCTGGCGCTGCATAAAATTCCTAACTTACAATTCTTGTTTAATCCTTAGAACCGGTAGAACTGGTTCAGAATCGATTTCGAACCGAATTTTTTTCTCCGCGAACATGGGACCGTAACTAAAAATTCAGTATTTTGTAATCCGCGAACGTTACAATTTGAACTACGCATGCATATTAGTTCAGAATCAGTTCTAAATCCTTTCCGCGAACAAAGCTAATATTTAACAAAGCACCAAGTCGTACAGCTTCGCTAGCCTCCGTACAGTCCCGACGTAGCTCCCTGCGACTTTTGGCTCTTTCCCAGATTAAAAATGCCGCTCAAAGGACACCGGTTCGATGACACAGAGACGGTTGAAACTGATGCGACGAATGCACTGAAGGCAATTCCGAAAACTGATTTCCAGGACTGCTTCAGGAAGTGGAAATTTTTAAATAGCAGGCTCATACTATTGAGATATAAATAGAATTCCATGCAATAATTTTGAATGTCTATAATCTGAAATTTACTTAAAATTTGCGAGACACATTCAACTTTCTACGGATATTATATTTAAAAATAATGGGGTACATCTCAACTGTTTTTTCAAAAAATAAAACGTGTTGAAGAAACGATTCGTCAACATATTATTTTTTTTAACGATGAGTTATTTTTAACAACCAAAAATATAATAAAATTTTTTAATCTATTTATTTTTATGACCGACCAATAGTATCACAGATGTCCAGAGAATATAATCAATTGACACGAATTGGATCAGTGAGATGAGTTTAAAATATAATATCATTTTATCTCTTTCTACTATTCGTTTGGTTCAACTACTTATGTCGATAAAAATTCAGGAAGCTATGCGAACTGCTTCTATCCTTGTCAGAGATAACCCAATATATATTTAGCTTGTATAATTTTCCTACAGCGACAGCATATTTACTGATGTTATAAGTTAACTTTCCCCAATATGGCCGATAGTATGGTCCGGACATTTTCAGTTTATTATACGATCAATACAGTTACTTTACACGTGCGTGTTTAGCAAACGATAACCAGTTGAAAGAGGATATTGATGCGATAATCTTAAACAATAAGGACATCTAACATTGATGATAATTAAGAAAAAAAGGAATCAAAGACGTTCTGAACGTTCATATAAATCATGATTTTATACAGACTTTTTGCACTTGGATACTTACAAGTTGTTCTCAGCAGTGAATTCAAGACAATAATTTATCGATTCTTAACTCTTCATTACCGTTGAATCGATATATGGGTGTAGCTTCTTTTGAAGGTTGCCCATTACTATGTATCCTGAAGTTATGAGTCCGTAAATTATATATGTAAAAAATCAACTTGAATTACGACCAACAAACATTTTTCTCAATTTTTGGAAGAATATGACTAGGTTTAAAGTTTTTTTTTTTTAAATCGGACTTGTTGATGACGATGAACAAGCGGCAGCCTTGTTTCGGTTGAAGTGGAGCACATAACACATATTTCTCAAGAACGTTCTAGTTAATACAAAGTGAGCTAGGAAGATAGACCTGCCTGCTAATGTCAGACGACGAAGAATAAACGGAATTTTTGTTTGGTTTATGCAGTGGTATTTTACTGTCAAAAAGTTTATTAAATGGAAATTCTAATAGATTTATATTTCCAACATGTTAGCGGACAATACAGAAATTTCACCAAAATCTCTCCGTCAGACTTTGAATACTTGTTAAGCAAAATAGAATCAGTTATTTCTAAAAGAGAAATGTATTTTTAGCAGCCCATTTCCGCTTGATACTCGAAATTTTCTTCTGCTGGTCTCTGCAAATTTTTAACGCTATTTCATGCCACACATCTACTTCTTTTTTTTTCTAAAATTTTTGTCCATAACTCACAAATTTTGGAATTATTCTTCTCTAAATTCAACAGATTTTCTTCGGCCCACTCCATATTCACTTATCAACAACTTTTAATCAATGCCAAGTCCATAATAAATTTCATTCATTAACAAAAAAATTAAAAAATCTACTGCAAAGTAAATTTATTCGAAAGGGCGTGCCATAAACTCGTCCCACTAGATAAAAAAAAAAATCCTTTGAGTTCGCACCAAAAAACCGACAGAAAATGGATCGCTACTAGTTTCGGTTGGGCTACTCGCAAACAATAGAACTATGAAAAAATTGACTTCTTGTGTCCTAAATGCATTTATTACTTCCTTTGAGGCCTGCCGCCGAAGAATCTCGACATGAAAATAAATCGATAAAATTCATAGGAGTTGCGGCAGGTTTGTCACAGGCGGGTCAAGTACTCGGCTCGCCGTATTTATACCCACCTATGACATCGAATGTGACTGATTCAGAATAGGTAAACACATAACACAATCCAACTATATTTATATTTTCGCCATTATATAACGTGGGCGGTATTTTCACATCGTAGAGGAAAAGAATTAAGGCAGAGAGGAGGATTGAACCCAATATTGTTTAAAATTTTTGTTGATCAAGTATTAAAAGAAATGTACGTCTTCCAGCAAAATATTTCATGTAAGATATAAATATTTATAAAGAATAAATATAGCAGAGAAAGAGGAGAATTTACAAACATAAATAAAACCCAACTAACGGTGATAGAAGATAAACAAGAAAGGATAAATTTACTAGTTGACGAATTATGTAAATTAAGTAATGAGACTGGCAACGTGCCGCGTTGTATTTGATCTTGGGACGTGAGACTTGGAGGGGCGGCAGGAGAATATTGGATAAGCCTTCAGTACGAGTTTGAACTCTCTAGAGTCATTTAGTTGTCCGTAGTGATTTTTTGTGAAACAGTTTTTCTAGGGCGTTCTAAATATTAGTGATATGAATTTGAACAGTGGTATATTATCAGGTTTTGCTTCAGATTTGAGTACAATGTAACTTTTACAAAACGTTAGTAGGAAATAGTATTTTGTAAGGGCTCAGGTTTTTCGGTGTTTAAGGCCTTTTCAGAAGAACGAGAGTCAATTGAAGATGGACCGCGCAGGGGAAGTCTTTTATCTTCAAGGACCGATGAATATATTATGTCGACCAAACCCGGAACCATGTGTTCAGATTGTCGGTTGACAGAGTAATTGGACAAGATCTAAATTTTTTTGTTCACACCACTGGGTGAGGTTTTGACCGATGAATTCGGAATATGAAAAATATGCGCAAAAATCAGAAGAGAAATGTGCCTTGACTTTTTGAAAGCGATTAAAAATCTTTCCAGTTTTGCAAAAGCTTTCGTTTCATTGTACCCAAGTCTGAAACAACATTTGATAACACACCGTTGCTTAAAACTTGATGTCAGTCATTTTTAACACGTACTAGAAAAAACTGTTTCACGAAAAAATCGCTAAATAGCGATATAGTAAATACAACTAAATTATTCTAGCGAGTTCAACCTCCTACTGAAGGCATATCACATGTTCACCTAACGCGTCTCAACGTCCCGCGTTTCACGCGTTGTGAAATTTATCGCTATGTTGCCAGTATCATTACTTAATTTATCAACTTCGTATAAATCGAAGACACGGGCAAGCAAGAAAAGGAAACTAACACCAAAATAAAAAAAAACCTTAAAAGTTTAACAAAAGTTTATAAATTAGAAATAAATCTCTAGAGAAACGAATGAACATGAGTGTATGTAGTCTATAGTGTGAATCTTGAGAATTCACAACGAGGCAGGAAAGTAGAATAAAGGAAGCAGAGAAAAAATCTCAGAAGAAATAAAACTGTTAGAATTAAAAAGGGAATAAGAGATAGAAAAATAAGAGAAGACATAGAAACACAAACAACATTAGACTTTATAGAAAGAAGATAATTGAGTTTATTGTGATTACCTTACAGAAGATGAAGAATATGAGTCCGTTCATAGAAGTTTGGGGAAAAAAAGAGGACGACTGAGATAAACGTAGGACGGGGTTCTAGGAAGGGGATGAGAAAAACGTGGGTCAGGGCGGACAGAATAGCAATAAATAAATAGGATTTGAAGAGGCATATTTAACTGGTTCTATTTTTCTTACTTTCAATTTGTTCATCAAAAGTGTCATACTTGCTTCTAGTTGAAAAGCCAAAAATAATATATTAAGAAGTGGTAATAAAGTGTAAAAAACTTTTGAACCTCAAATTTTAATATTTTACGTATTTTTGTTGATGACGTTATTCTCTGTTAATGCCTTAATCAGTTACTGTGAGACCGAAAAAAAAACAAAGCAAATCGAATTTTAAGAAGCACTAACCGTTCGTAATAATGTCGTATTTTAATACAATCTTGATGTAAAACTAAATAAAACAAATTACTCGACGTCCTCAGCGTAAATAAATGATCACTTTAAACACGCAACCTTCTAATTTATTTTTTTGGTGCATTTTATTTCGAGGTAGATAAAAAATGGGACGGGAAATGTATAGCATTATAATGTTGCACCAAAAATAAATTATGGAATTTTGTGCGAAAGAAAATTTACTAATAACATTAAAGACGTCGCAACAAAATCGACTTTCATAATTTAACTTTCGTAATAAAAACATTTGTTATTATTATTATATATCAATGTCATAGGTTATAAAACAACTGATAGTGGGTATTCTGAAAGAAATTCCAATTATTTTTTTTACCATTTGAGGCCATTACAATTCGTTTTAGAATACTGTTGATAAAGAAATTTGTAGTGTTTAAATAGCCCTCAAACTATAGCATTTTGAAACTTACCATTAAGATACAAATTAATCGTTATAGTACAGTCGAATTAAAACTGGAAAAAAAATTATTCTTTTTAGATATCAGGCGGCTGTAGGATATTTAAACTAATGTTGGTAATTCATGGTTTCTTAGATCTCAATTTATTTTTGGAAAAAAAAATTATTAAACAATAACAGTTAGGTTATGGAAAAAGCTATTACTTTTTAGAAAAAAAGTTTTAAACAAATGTTGTGCGCCTTAAAAATACCTATAAACTAATAAAAAAAGAACATCAAAATCGTATTATTTGTTCATTAGTTATTACAAAAAACATGCTAAAATGGCTGCTTTTCTAATTGTTAATAAACAATAGAAAAATATATAGCATATACGTCATACTTCAGCCAAAGAAGCCTCTTGTGGCATAAAATAAGCGTGCAAAATTTCAAGTAAAAATATTCAATAGTTTTTTTGTACAGTAAATTTGTTTATTATTTTTAAGGTTGTATTTAATTGTTTATTCTCAGCGATCGATAGATCCTACGGTGATCTGCGGGTGCGCAAAAGAATTATTGTAGTAGGGATTGACATGGAATTGCTTAAACTCTCGTATGCGGAAATTTTCGACTTAATTATTTGAAAAATGTAGATGTGACGATGTTTAAATTTGCAGCTTTTCCAAGAGTCATTGTAGGTGGGGGATGTCAGCGCGCGGTCGAAAACGAGACTCTGACGCTTAAAATTCATGTCGCCAAAAAAATGTGGATTATCTCGGTGAATATGTATTTTCCTGAAAAAATATTTGTAGTGTTGTAAAAACACATTTCCATAAAACAAAAAATTTTAAAATAGTTTTATCATAAAAAATTTCAACAATAATCTGAGGGTCATCGTCAAAGCATTCATATTTAAGTGACGACAACTTCGTTAGTAAGCTCCTCTCACGTCACATGATGTGTAAATAAGACACTCATTGGCCTAAGGATTCTCTTAAATATCAAGCGCGATACGTTTTCAAGGGTCAGAATGACTCTTGATTTGCATAGAAAAGGTAATGTAAGGAATTTTATGTTTTACAGCCATGAATATTTTTGGATTATAATCTATTAATTACTCATATAATCAAAATCCAGAAATTTTAATAAAAAAATGTGCCGGTCGAAACGTCAACACAGCTTGCCTGTAGAATACGTTACGGAAAGCACACAGCGAGTGGTTTTTTAGGAATAAAAAACGCGGCAACTAAGTTATTAACATAAATCTTTTGGCAATAAATAAATAATATCTTTATACATCACATTCAATTGTCAGAATGACAATCCAGCGAGAAAAAACATAGAAAAACAGATGTTGTCAGTACGACAATCCAACAAGAACTGATGAAAAAGGAACGAAAACAAACTAGTTTTGTTAAAGTGACATCGTTCTTGATTGGCCAAAAACTATTAACATTGAGCTTATGGTATGAGGCAGCTCATTGGCCAAAAACCGTTTTTGCATTTCCCGTTCAAGAGAAGTATAAAGATAGCACCAAATTTTGCATCAACAGCAGTTTTCAGTTGTCTTTCTTAGTGCTATTAAGTACTATAGAAAGTTTTCAAAAAGTACGATTTTTGGGAGAAAAGAAGCAGAGAAGAGAGAAAAAAGAAGAAGGATACAATAGGAGTTGTCGGATCTCTTGATTTTCATAAGGAAATTCGTTTTTTATTAAAGAAATTCGTTTTTTACGAAAGAAATTCTAAAAGAGACGACAACTTCAGAATTTTCATCGCATTCAGGACGGCTGAACAGCCAAGAAGACGTACAACTACGGCGATCTTTTTAGAGGGCTGCGTGGCTGATAAGTGTTATTTAATTTTTTACTAACCCTAAATTACCTCCGAGGCCCCTGGACGAACTAGTAGCTTTTTCCCGGGAAATTGCCAAAGGCTGGGGTGCCTGAAGACCATAATAATAATTCATATTTTTGTGTTTTGCCTAAAATCGGTTTAAATACCGTGTATCGGGAGTCCTCTGGTTTATTACTATCGGAGATGGGATGGCCTTCGGTTTTGTGCTTCTCTCATTTGTGCACTACTTGGCTCCGTCGATTTTTCTTGAATTTGCATTTTTGATTGATGTGAATGAAATTGATTTGACTCTTGAAGTGGATCGATCGCAGTAGATTCCATGTATGTATCAAATGAGTAAGCGGGGTCTCTCTGTAGACGCGAGCGTTTGGTTTCGATGACCCAAAGGTCGTAAACCAGGGAAGTGGTTAGATTGTGAAAGATTTTCCAGGGGATGTACCGATGTAATTATTGAAGAAGCCTCGTAGTACGATTCGTTTTCGAAATCGATGAATTGTTTGCCGAGTCTTGCAGTATTCGTAACGGGGTTGTCTAAATCGATAAGATTCCCCTGAATCTGTTCACTGTGGTGCTGTGGTTGTTGTGTTTGTTGGCGAAAGGAAAGGTACCCAAGGGGTGCCGGAGAGGACCCACCGTAACCTCCCGACCCAGGAAAGATCCAGGCCTCCTCACCTTTCTTGCTGTTTATTTGTGGCATTGGGAATTGTTGAGCCATTTTATGCTCTTTCGTGATTTTCTGTCTCTTCCTTGAGCATAAAATATTGGCAGTGACGTTTTGGCTAACTATTGCACAAAACATGGGGTTTATATAGTTTCCGAGAGCTGGCTCTACTCTCTTGTGTGTAACCAATCAGAACAAAGCGAACTTTTCATTGGACACTTTTTCGTTTACGCCGGAACTATATAAGAAAATTGCATTGTGCGATTACCGTCATTCTATCCGTCGGATCGCGACGAATCTTGCAGCAATCGATTGGATTTTTCATTATGCAATTTCTCATTCCATTGTAAATTTGTTAATCCGTAAGGGATATTTACAATATTACTAACAGGTATAAGGTAAAATAGGTTTCGATTCCCAGAGCCCGGTACACTAGAGTTCGAAAATCAAGCGTTATTCGTGATTGTATACCTGAACTGAGGTTGCAATCACGGATTACCGATACAAATTGCGCATATCCACATTATAACTTTGAGCTTTTTCCATTTTGCTCATCATCATCATCTTCAGTTAATTTTTTTTTAAGAAGATTCATTTAATTAGACTTTTAATTAAATAATTTTCATTATAAATAATTTTATTTTGATATTTACTCATACATTTTTTCCGCAATTGAAAGTCATAATAAATTAATCTTCTTGTTACCTTTATTTTTTTTTCAGCACACACAGTTTTTCTCGCCACTTAGTCAAGAAGATACGAACTTCTTTGCTCTGCGATAGACGAAGAATTTTTCGGACTTTGACTAAAAAATTAAAGCGGATTTTGCGGCAATGAAATTAATTTAAATTAATTAAAATTTTAAATTCAAAAAGGCTTTTTAGCTAAATTCGGGAATTAGAATAAAGGAAAGAAATTTTTTCGGATAATTCAGCGCCCGAACTTTTTTCCAAATCTTCGAGTTTCATCGGCATAATTTGGTAAATAAAAGTTTTCGCGTTTTTTCGGAAATAGACTGACAGACAATTTTCCCTTTTTCTTGCAATTTTTCAATTCAAGACTTAGAGCATTTCTCCCATAAATCTTTTTCTGAAAATTATTCAAAGAAAATAATTTTTTAGAATTTTTTTACTTCTCAAATTAATCATTCATCATCCACAATTAACCCCATCTCACATTAGCTCTCTCATACGAGAACCATAATTTATCATTGAGAAATATTTCTAAATTTCTCCAATTCTGCTTATTTAAATAAACATTTCCATTATTAGACATGTCATCCATCATGTCAACCGAAGATATTTCACTCCCCCAATTCTTAAAGAAGAAAGGTGAGGCGGCTTGGGTTCCTCCAGGTCGGGTGGCTACGGTGGGTCCTCTCCGGCACCCCCTGCCGGATGCCCTTCTTTTCTTTCCCAATCAAACGTACTTTTGAATCAACTACAGAGAACTCGCTCATTACCCATGATTAGACCGGAAGGTTTAATTAATACCAGACCAACAAGTTGTCTTAACCCTGACCTTGATGACTTCATCGACAATTATGACACTCTCTCCGAGGTATCAACAAATGACGCGTCGGTGACTCATTATTCATTTGAAAATCAAGTTCAGAGTTCACATCATTCATTGCGACCAACGGATTATGATAATCAATTGCGTTCCTCTGAACAATTGCGCTCACAGGCGTCACGCCCATTTTTATCCACAATCGGTCAATTTTCTGATAATAATAAAGCGTATAGCGAAGGTTTTGTTCATCATAATGAAATAAAGAAACATCATTCACCAAATCAAGAAATTTTGTACCCAGTACATGGCATCCCTGACATCGGATTAGAAAATCCTTCATTATCACGATATGATAACCCTGATACGGAAAATATTAGAAAATCATCAACACCAAAACCATCATTAATACGATAGTAGGCTTAGTGATAGACAGATTACTGCATAATAAGTAAATAATCGATCAACGATGTATTTAACGCACTTAGTGCATTTTAAATTGCGAAAATTCATTGACATTAGTCATTGAATAGAAATAGTGAAAACGTGATTAATTTTTAATATGTTCTCAATTCTTATTAAGAAATAGCATGAAACAAATTGCGACAGCCATTTTCTGCCAAATATTTTTTTGTATATTTTATTGAGATAAACATTTTGATGTTCAACATTTTTTTGTAGCATTAATATTTTTCGAGTAATTCTATATAAATGTTTATTCGATTTTCCGCTTTTTAGAGATAAAGATAATATCATTTTCGAAAGACTCATCGTTTTCACTATTATCATCATCACTATCATTTTCATCATCATCATCATTATTATCATTATTATCATAATCATTATTATCGTCTTCTTCAATATCACTTCCATCGTCGTTTGAAGTAATATTTCAATGATCTTCAATGTCATTGGATTGTGAATTCTTGGTGGCTATGAATGGATTATCACTTAAAACGTCATCGTCAGAGAAGAAATATTCAGACATATCGATATTTGCATCAATTTCTTTGACATTCGAACATGCTTCGCCATTACAAGTTGAACAAAACAATAAACAATGTAAGCCACTTTTCCGGAAAATGCAAACCTTTGCTTTAAAACCATTTTTACATTTGCAACTTATGTATTTCAAAAAGTCTTACGGAATTAAGTCATCGCTTGTATAAATAGGTTACAGCATGCTGTTATATCAATGTCAATGAATTTTGGCAATTTCAAATGCTCTAAGTGTGTTAAAAATATCGTTAATCCATTAATTCCTTTTTATGCATAAAATATATGAAAATGTAATAATTTGTTTATCGCTAAGCTTAAAAATAATTTTTATCGTTTCTTTTATTGAGATGCCACAATTAAAAAAAATGAAGGTTCTACGACCAATATTCTCCAATATAATCTAATTTTTTCCGGCGAAATAAATTTCAAGCATCAGAACTTCGTTTTCGACCGTACGCTGCCGACATTCCCTACTACCGCACCGGCACTGACATTTGGAAAAGCCACAACTTTATACTATTGTAACATCAACAATTTTCAAATAATTGAGTTGAAAACTTCCTCCGTAGGTTTTTGCGATCGCTGAAAATAAGCAATTAAATACAACTCCAAAATTTATAAATTAATTCATTGCCCAAAAACTAAGCAATATTTTTACTTGAAATTTTGTATGCTTATTTTATGCCACAAAAGCTTTTTTTGCTGATGTGGGGAATATATGCAATATGTTTTTCTATTGTTTATTAATAATTGAATAAACAGCTATTTTAGCATGTTTTTTTTTACAGTAGATTATGAACAAATAATCTGATTTTGATGTTCTCTTTTATTTTGTAGGTATTTCTTAGGCGCACTTTTGTCTGGAACTTTTTTTATAAGAAGCAGTACCTTTTTCTACAACTCAAAAAAAAGTTTTTTAAACTTTAATTGTTTAATAAAAATTTTTGCCAAAAACAAAAATTTAAGCCTAAGAAACCTTGAATTACCATCATTATTTTAAATGTCCTCCCGCCTACTGATATCTAGAAGCACTAAATGTCAAAATCACCCTATTTCGAGGGTAATTTGAATGACCCATTAAGTGATAACCATAAACAGAGCAGCTAATAACTAATTTCTCAAACCACACTGTATTATTATAAAAGTTGCTACACCCAAATATAATTCACACATTCTAATATACCACACAATTTACGGAACAACAGAATTTCCCATACTCAACTTTTAAACTGTCGTTAATTGTGTATTTTTCAATGCCAAAGAGAACCCTCCAATTCTAAAGTTAAATGGATATGGTTCTTTTCTCTCAGACTTTTAAAGGAAAGGAATTGTATATTTTTCGCGAATTTATCTCATTAGTGGAACTGTCATGAACCAAGAGCAACATTCACAGAAAACAACTAACCCTCTAAAATACCCTTTCCCAAACGTATCAGCAGGCTATTATACTTGTATACATTTTCGATGTCAGGCCGTAAAATATCAACAGTCAAACGACATCTATACGTACAACGGAGTAGTGAGAAGCTTGAAAATAAAAAAAAAAAGATAGAGGAATTTGCAAGCTTGTGGAATTAGTTTAATAAGCTGAATCATGAAATTTTGTTAAATAATTTGACGAGTTGTGGTTTTAAGGACCAGTCAATTCACTGGAAATAGTTATTTTTCGAAAATAAGCAGCAGGATGTAATAATATCTTATGCAGGAGATGGTGGTCGAATGCAAGTTAGTTCTCAGTGTGAATATTCCTAAAAATTTAATGGTTGATTCTCCTGCCACTTGTAGTTTAAATAAAGCAAGACTCACTGTATTAGGTTTAATTCCAGACAAGAATTGATACAATTTGAAGCAAATAAAACAAAATTTAATAATGGAGAGTATGTACAATTTTTAGGTTAATATCTGGATTCATATCTGAATTGGAAGAAACGTTGCGGGCATGTGGTTGTCATACTAAATTTAAGGAATGTATTATTAGAAAGATAAATTTTTATGTTATACTAAATACAAGTTGAGTCGGTTGTTAGATATGGGCTCAGCCAAATGTCATAATGCATTTATTAAGCGAGAGAGAATTATTCAATGCATGGCTTATATTTTCTACCGAGTTTCTTGCAGAAATATTTTTATACATTTAAATATTTAATTACTTCGAGCCTATAAATATTTAAAAATAGAGACAAATATCCAAAGAATGGTCATGTGTATGTACTTAATACAAGGAATGTAGAGAACTTCTACATTCCTTCGTATAAATTATAGTTAAAGTGTAAATTTTCTAATATTATTGGTCTAAAAGTGTTCAATCATTTAATCAGATGTAATTAAGGAAAGCCTAAATATTAAACAATTCAAGAGTAAACCAAACCATTTCCTTATTTCTAAGTTTAATTATTCTTTGGATGAGTACTTGACTAAGACCCGTATTCACTGTGAGTAGAGTGTGGTGGTTTATTCTACAAGTCTCCTGAAGCGCACATGTTTAGATTGTATTTTATTTCATTATTTTTTTTTTATTTTGTACTTTATTTGCTTCTCTAGTTAGTTATTTTAATTTAGTTTGTAAGATATTTATGATTGTAACTATTTCTATACAATTATTTTTGTCATACAGGAAGATAAATGAATGAATGAATGAATTCTTTATATGGCGATTACCACTGTATATCATTGGTTTAGTGAACTCAATCGTCGCTCGCTAGAAGGTTGCTCAAAATCAGTTATAGTCCCAAGAAATATCGAACTAAGCGTAAACTGATAAAGCGAGATCGTCACCTGACATACCTTGAGATTAAGCCATAAAGAAGCTATGTTTTCGTTAGTTTCTGCATAATTTGGCAATAGGTCAAAAAAAGGGTCGTGTCGATTAGTGCTAGGAAATGTTTTAAAAATACGATAGCGGTACTTTAAAAACATTTATAAGATCGTGGCAGGTGATGAGTTTTAGATCTGTGCGTATAAGTCCAAAAGTAAAGAGCAATCGGTTTTATGGGTATTCCATGGTAATACAAACTCCACAAAAGTTACTCGCGCATGAAGAAAAGAAACGCCAGTTTTTTCCGAAAAACAGATTATATCACAACCATGCTTTTTGAAAATCGTGGAGTGATCAATTCCGAATGGTGCGCAAGCATCTATTTACCGGCAAATTAAGAAAAACAAACCGGAGACGACGAATCATTCTCAACTACGTCAATACAAACTTCCACACATCGGCTCAAGCAAGTAACTTTTTGAGTACTCAAAATGTGAAATTGATTCACCGTACGGCCCGGATTTATTACCCAATAATTTCTTTTTGTTCTCGTGCATGAAGAACAGATCGGGTGGTCAATGATTTTCTACGCCAGAAGACGTTGTTGATGAACAATAACAATATTTTTGGATACAATATTTACAGTGCTTTTGGCACTGATTCAACTGCATACAAAAATATATTGATTATCGCAGAAATTATTTCGAAAAACAATAACAGCATTTTCAATGATTAATATTTTTGCGTTTGTTATTTCTGAAATATAAACGCCTACCATCGTATAAAGAAATTTTGTTTTTCAACATAGCTGGGCGATCCTCATTACCCCGAATCGGGAATAGAGAAATGGAGAAATTTCGCTAGACAAAGGTATTATACAAAATTTCATACCTAATAAATTCGCTATTTAAATGTAAATATTGAAGCGAGTAAAAGGAAAAACAAAAGAAAATTCACCGTCTCTTTATATTAGAAACTAGGAGAGCTTGCGGAAAGAGTTAAATATAAAAACTTTTTTAGCTAAATTAAAATCGTATTTTCCTGAGACATAAACTGGATGTTTTGTTTTCGCTGCACACCATAAAACTTTCTAAAAATAAATTTGCCACTCCATAAACCATATTATTTCTGTATTACCTATAAGATTTGCTTCATTTTATTTAGAAATCTTTGATAGTTTTGGAGCCACTAGCATCTGAAAAATATAATTTTTATACCGCGAGGCTTACGTAATATAGACATAGTCTGGAATAAATTTATTATTTTAAAAATGCTGTTTTTTTTTTTAAATCTTTCCGAAGCGTCGGCTTGGTTTTTTTGTGAGAATTTTTTCCAATATTTTTAATCACACAGGGTACCTCGAAGTAAAATGTACTATAATAAGTTTTTTTAATAGTGACCCGCAATTTTCTGTACACTTTTAGATCCCTACAAAATTCAGAATATTTTTTATATTACAAGTCTTGTACCTAGCCGTAATTGTTTTGGATTTATCGACAATTAAAACCTGAATTGAAGCAGTAACAATAATTAATTTATCATTTCATTAAATATCTAAAATGCTCACCATTGGTTAATTGAGCGTAACCTCAAGGATTTATAAATTCATTCTGCACATTTTTGACTATTTGTGTAGTAATTAACCATATTTCTTGAATAAACCGATATTTTAAGTTTTCTATGTAGTGGACTTAGTTGGGATAACTTTACCTTTGAGGTAACCTCACCAGAAGAACTCAAGCGAATTTTAGTTTGGAGATCTCGGCGGCTTCTCAATAGGTCCCCATGTAAAATTGGCAGCAGACTAAGATATTTTTCTTGAAATAATTGACAGACTTCTTCGTTTCTTACCCTATCTTCCTATATTATCATCATTAGAATTTTTATCATATGTGCCTCAGTAAGTTCCATTTTTAGTTAAAATTAACTCAAAGTGATAATTTGACAAAATGTGACAAAGGAAGAGGACGTTGAATCAGTTATGCTGGTAAAAAAAAGTTTTAACTGTCTATTAATATACAACAGACTTTTGTAGAGGATTTAAAAGTGTATAAAACATTGATGTAACTATTTAAACAATCGAAGTTGATTACAGTACAATTTCTTTTTAGTTACCCTGTATCAGTATTTTGGATTTTTTTTTAAATAATTAATTTATTTTAAACTTTATGTCCTCAATGTATTCTAAATTTTCGGTCTAACCAGAACCAAGCCAACTAAATTGCAAGATAATCAGAGGTCGGTAGAGTATGAATACGATAACGACTCTTAAACTGTTTTGGTCTAAGATATGAAAATTAACAAAATTGCAGGGATTGGATTAAAGGCAAGAAATTATTTATAACTACCATGTTTTTTATTATAAGATATGTGTAACATATTCTACATGAATCAAAAGTGCTAAATATAGAAGATATTCGAGATAATTTTACAAAATCATATGTTGTCTTAAGAAAATAAAAAAAATCTTCTATTAACCGACTTCTAAAAGAAAAAGTTTCTACATTCGATCGCTATGAATGTTTTTTTTAAGTATGTATGTCGATTATTTTGCTGCAGGTGGGATAGGACTTTCCAATTGAATGTTTCCAAGTAGGTTTTGACCAGCACCGCAGCATTATCAAGCAGGAAAATAATTTTGTCGTGTCTAGTGGGCGCGTTTTTCCTTGAGTGAATAATGACTCTGTTCGGTTCGGGCAACTCATAAAACACGACACCAATCTGGTCCCATCACATACACAACATGAGTTTTTGCATAAGTATTCGTTTTGTCTGTTGATGTTAAAGCATAGCCACATGGTCCCCATGATTTCCTCTTTTTTGGGTTATCATAGTGGATCCACTTTTCATCACCAGTGACTATACAATACAAACACCCTTTCGTTTATGCCTGGCAAGCAGCATTTTACACGTGCAATGTCGCCGTGCAGTAAACTTTTTTTTTTCTAATTTATGTAGTTATCCTAATTTGAGAAAAAATGTAGGCTTTTTTAACGGACTCTTTTACGTAGGTTAAACCAACCGTCCAATAAGGGCTAGAAGAGATGAATATATAAACGCTGTTAAACAAAAAACAATTTCTTCTGCACACGTTTTAAACACACGACGTAAAATAAACTTCTAAGGATAAATAATGCCATCGACATGTGAACACCGGTCTACAAGAGTTATAAGGGAAGCCATCGAAATTGCAAAGAGGCCCAACAACTTAAATACCAGAGATGACAGTCAGCAATTGCCTAATATTTGGGAAAACCTGCTTACCAAACATCAACCAGTAGTAAGGAGTAAAGAAATGAATCATAATTCGGCAACACCACCCCAAACACTGACAATAGGGCCAATGACATGCAGCAGGGCTTGCAACCTGATTGGTCAAAACAATCCAGCCGATGAACATGCCCTACGTACACACGGAACCGACAGCATCCGACTCACAAGCGTCAGTTCGCCCACAGATACCGTACCGTGAGCTTTGAAAATGGTGGATACCCGAAAACCTTCGATTACACACACACACACACACACACACACACATATATATATATATATATATATATATATATATATATATATATATATATATATATATATATTCTTATAATAATTTCATACAAAATATATACATACTTATTATTTTGTTTATAACATTCACTGAAATTTTAATATCAGTCTCGTGTTGCGTTTTGATTCACCTAAAATAACTAAAATATCTTTAAGTTTATACCTATACAAGTTCTTCAAAGATAGATTGATACCAACAATCCTGTTAGTTGGTACCCCGGAACACAAAATCGTTAGGTAGAAGGATTTTGTAATGCAACAAATTTGGCTTTTTAGTTTTTATCAAAGAAATCTGTTATTATTTGAAATACCTTAAGAAAAATTTCAGAAATATGCTAATTCTGTATCAAGGAAAATAACAACCATTTTAAAAAGTACTTAAAATAAAATATCTCATCTAATATTCCGTTAATTTATCTGTTTTTCTTTACATACTAAAATAGACATTGTTTGTATTTTGGGAATGAAGTCTGGTAAATAATAGAAATAGTTTTCAACTTTTAAAAGGACCTTGCAAACTTATTTTAAATAGTATTCAAGACATTATACCAAAGGTATTATTATGATTAAGATATGTATTCATTATTCATAGCCTACTGTCAATTTAAGTCTGAATTTAAAAAAAAAATCCAGATCTTAGGTTTATTATATTAGATCCAATATATATTTTTGAATAGCTTAAAGAAATAGAAATTGAGCTATCAAATAATATGCGGGGTGTTCTACTAAAAAAATTCGTCTATAACTCAAAATCTTATGCTTTTAGAAAAAAACTAAGTATGCCAAAACTGTACAATAATCCTTGTTTATTTTTTAATTAACTTACATATTAACTAAGATACGAGAGGGGCATAAATATGGAAAATTTTAAATCCCTTCCTGCATCTCAAACCAGAGAAGACTAGGAAAATTTTGTTTGTTGCACAATAATGGAGATACTGTACAAAGTGTTGAAAACTGTCGAAACCTTGTACACATTCTACTGATTTTCAATTTAAAAGTATTTTAAACCGACTTAAAAGAAGTCAGTGAATCTCTATTAAACTGTATACGTATTTTTTTAATGTTTCATAGGAATAAGATATTTTGATATGGTTTTTAGTATGTTGCAGGATGTATTCTCCAGAGAGCTCGTAAAAATATTTCCAGGGGTAAATTTATTGCAAAGACGTTAAACACTGAAAAAAAGAAAAAAACCGTTGGTTGTCAAGCTTTACTGTCCATAAATTTTAATAAGAGTGGGATAATTTGATGCAGCTCTCACCATATCGTTCAAAATACTCCCAAGGTAATCCCTTATTTTTGTAACTGAACTTATATATTATATTTTGAATATTATAGCAGCTTTTATTTTAATGAAACTTATAATCTTAATCTCGAAAACAAAAACCAGGAATATGAACAGATGTTACATCAAATGCACTGAAATGAAGTATTAAACAGAAACTGTTTTTAAAAAACTTTCTCTCACATGCTCCACTCTAATGGGTTTATAAGAGGATTTTATATCGCCCTACTTTACTCTATATATCGGCCCCCAACCGAGTTAAACTCATGCGTTATAGTTATTATTTCTCTTATAAAAGAAAGGGCTTTTAGCCCTTTTGGGGTAAGTGGACCTCGGGTGGAGCTTTATGCAAAAATTGATGAATATGCTAACTGCCGTAACGAAAAGATAAAAGAGTATTTTGTACGAATGAGTAGTTCACAGCGGCGTTATTTTGTTAAGACAGAGTTAAATATTCTCTTGAACTTCGTAAATGAAGCCATATTACAATCTACGTATCTTTAAAACTGGAAGGTGGTAATAACCTAATTTAAATTGTGATCATTAAATATATAAATTTCCGAGAGCATCTCTCTAAGTGTTTAATAAGGAAAAGTGATGTATCAATAAGACTGAGAGAGCCCATGGTATAGGAGAGTATCTGCTATTATATAGACTTAGAAGGCTTACTTTTGATGTCCAGTCTCATCTCATCCTCGAAATCATTGTCGAGTCAAAACTAGATTAGAAAATTATAATCTCATCATGATATGAGAACAACAAAATATTTGGTTTAAAATGGCGGAATATTCACAAACGTAGCTTAATTGAAATTTAAAGACATTGTAATGCCTAGTCCCTCTTTTATCTCTTTCTTCATATAGTTTTTCAACTTTACTAGAGGCTAGAGAAACTGCAGATAATCAAGGAGAGCGCGACGAGGTCCTAGAGTACTTACTACTGCTTTGAACTTGTATACAGTTCTGTCCTTATCATTAAAACACTGATGGACCTTTTTGATTTAGTTTTATTAAAATTATAAACGAACAGCGCTAGTTTTCACAAAGAAATAATCTATAATTTAACATAATTAGGATCAATTTCAAATATTCTTCTAATTTATCTTTATCAAAATTTAATTAGACAAAACTCTTACTTTACTACCAGGTACTATAGTCTATAGACCGCAGTCCTCTTACCCACAAGTTTGGGTTAACCCATTTTAAAACTCCACATAAACTGTATACTGGACTACAAAACACACCTAAAATTTAACTGTGAGAATTTAAAAACGAATTTAAATCACTTTTCAGCATACTACAAAACACTCTGAATATAGTCTTTGAACTACTTAACTACCACATTTTTAACTCTCGTTCGTAACTAACTTCCCATAGCGAGATGACCCGTATTTAAATAATATTTGCTGTGACGTCTTGGAAAAACTTTGGATTTTTCGAATTTTCTTGTTTTTGCAAGAAAAAGTCGTGTGGTCGACGATCTATGTGTTCAAATTTTTGATTCTTTACCAAAGGCGCCTGATTCCTATGTCAGCGACATTCCTTTCTTGGCCTACTTATTTTTTAGCGTTCAAGAACAAAATACGTCAGATATTGTGTAGTTTAGATTCAGATTTTATTTTTATATTTTATTCAATTCTATTAAAGAGGTGCAGCTGGCAGTACGCGACTATGATAAAATTTGAAAACCTATGACTTAGAAAAACTTGGTTCTAGGTGAAAAAAATAATAATTTGTCTTAATACTTAAAATTTAATAAAAAAATTTTTGTTGTTAAATTTTAAAATAAATAAATGTAATATTTTCGATTTATTAATTTATTTTGAAATAAAATTGATTTAAATCCAACTTTTTCTTTTGTAATCTTAGAAGAATTTTTACTTTTAAATTTATTAACTTCTTTGAAAATTAATATTAATCCCTGTGCATCATAATATAATAGCTGGAAAAAAAATCATGATGTAATTCAAAATTAATAAAGAGACATAAGTATAAATTGATGCATTTTATAAATGATGGAGTTCCTAAAAATGTAAAAATCTAGATAATCTATTATTCTCAACGCCTTTTAAATCACGATTAATTCCAACCTATTCACATAGAATGGATTTATCAGTCAACTTAATAAGCCTTCAGATTGCAGTGTAATTCTTTTCAACCCTACCCTGTTACATCATTCAATTTATCAATCAGTTACTTACTTAATATGCTTACGAACCTATTAATTAGTATATTAGTCTTAAAGTTTTTGGAACGGAAACATCAAGATAATCCAAAACAAACATTTTTAAAATTTTATGAAAAATAAAAATATATTCATTTTCGCTTACTCTTAAACGTTATGCTGATTGTAGAATAGTAGTTCAGAAGTAAGTAACCTCTATTCGGATATTGTTTTAGAAAAGATCTGGATGATACAAAATACAGGGTTCAAATAAATGTCGTGCTCCTAACCACGATTGATGCATGATATTCAACACTAAATCAATACAGTCGGTTTAATCGGAGGAATAATGGAACTACATATACTCAAAACGCTGTATATCTTTAAAAATTTAGTAATTGTAACGGTTTTTAGTTGCCATACATCAAAAAAAAATGTTCCTCATAAATATAACTAGGGTCGTTCATTTCGATTTTCTGTCTTCCTCTCGGAGTAGAGAAAAATAAGTTATTTTTACAATTGAAACAACATTTATATTTATTTCATAATTTTTAACATGTTTTATTATCTAAAATTTTATAATTTTTCAAAATATCCCATTAATATTTGTATAAAAATATGAACGTTAACACGCTTACCTACTCCGTATCTACTCCAGACATAACATAAATAGGAAAATACTGATGATTTTCCCTCCTTGTTTCTCTTAATAATAATGAAAGAGATAAAAGATATCACAGGTCAGGAGCAAGGAACACAAAAGAAAGCCGCTGTTATTTACATAACCTTGCCTCAGACTAACTGTGTCATTATTTTGTCCTATAATAACGGCAAACAATATTATTAAAGGCATTTTTGTCGACAACGTTGCGATATTTTTATTATATTACGATATAAAATAGTTTAGAAACTTTGTGCCGCTATTTAATATTGTAGTGTTTAGTGTTTGTGACTTTAAACACTTGATAGCCTATAAATTTTAGACTATCGTTATTATAATAAAAACACTTTACTAGTGCTTGTTTTTATTGGATTTATTTAGGTTTTCTAACTGGGTATGGATGTACATATGGAAAATTTTAATCAGCTTGATATACCGGTAAGTAACTAATAAAGAGGTTTTTTCTTGTAGTATCTCTTTCGAAAACGTTAAACAACATTCTGTCGAGCTTTATGAAAATACACAGTATTTCAAACTCATGTGTACACTATGATTAGTTAATACAGCTTGTACAGAATGTAATTAAAAATATTTAAAATATTATAACAAAGAATAATACAATAGCTGAAAACAAGGGAAACTGTTCCTTGAAACATATGCCTGAAATGCTTAATTTTGGAAGAAAAAAATAAGATGAACAAAATAGTACACATGCACAAATTTTTTAGTTATTTTTACAGGGAACGTTTTAGATTTCTAGGTATTTATTGGATTTAGTGAAGATTTAGGAGATTATTAGAGTACTTTAAGGTAGTTTTTGGAAAAGAAAACGATGCGGCGTCCCCTTTTTACAGGGTACGGCAACGGATGCGTACGGCAGCTCAATATGTCGGAGGCTAGGTTCGTATCTCTTTTAGAGATAGTTGTGCTCTGCTTTGATTACCCAATAGGCGCCACCTGTTTTACATTATCTGTGTTACTTACCTAGTGATTAAACAGGAAAACACTTAGGTATGAGGAATGATTTTAAATTATTGACGGTAGGTGTATAGCTCCACAATAAAACGACTTAATTAAAACAAAATAGCAATTCCATTTTATTCCCAATAAAAAATTATTATGTACATAAATGTGAATTGTGCTTACAATGTTTTTTTGTACTCTCTTGATAACTATCGTTGTTACCTCGGTTTTGAAAGGTTATATAAAATTTGGCCGCAAACGTTCTAGAACCTTAGTCGCCAATAACGTACGTTTTGTTGAGTTATCAAAAGTTCTCACATGTTACTACATCACACCAAAATATAATTATGTTGCTTTGTTTGTATTAAAAAAGTTGATTCACAGCTCGAATCCCTAACTTAAGGTTTTTCTCCTACCTGGTATATGCTATGGTACCTCTCACTTTAGCGCTGTTGCTAGGATTCCTGTTGTGTTGTGGATGGATTGAGGCTTCACAGGGCCACTTCCAACTCACCAATCAAACGCAGGGTACGGTTAAAACAGTCGTGGTCACCTGGACAGGAAAACTAGGACCCGAACCATCAGGAAGTCATGACAGCAATATCAAGATGAAATGAAGCCCAAAGATAAAAAAAGAACTGGCTTCAAATATTCACATAGCCAAATAGTCAAATAGTCAAATAGCCAAGTAGCCGAATAATCGAATATCCGAATAGCCGAATAGCCCTGAAATAAAATGTTGTTTTTACCACATGTTCGTAAAGATAAGGGGCAAAATCTTACCTCATTGATTAGTGGACTTTAACGAAAAAAACTTGACCGTCCGCCCTTTCAGAGCTGGTGGCAGGATTGGTCTGCTGCCTTCGGCGGTTCAACAGGAAAGGGCACGAAAATACAAATCTCTCTTGCAACCAGACGTGACAAATCTTAGTGATATTTATATTTAGTCTTGCCAACCTTATTCTCAACCTGGAGCACTTTAACCTAGTTCCGAACTTACACTGACCACCAGTTAATACGTCAAGTATGGGCAGGCCATGGAAAATTATCAAAAAGAAAATTATGATCAAACAGTTCAAAGTCACTAATCACGATTAAAACAAAGTTCAAAAAAAATTGCCACAAATCCATACTGCATACTCAACCTTAAATGATCGATCTCGAGATGCCGTGTTCGTGTCAACGAATGGGTATACATTCACAGCAAATGCTAACTGAATTATGTTACCGACTATAACCTTATACTTTTAATACTGAAATTGAATGTAAA
This sequence comes from Diaprepes abbreviatus, assembly GCA_034092305.1. NCBI lineage: Eukaryota > Metazoa > Arthropoda > Insecta > Coleoptera > Curculionidae > Diaprepes > Diaprepes abbreviatus. The sequence continues at coordinate 8,420,550 of JASJET010000303.1, forward strand.
CAAATGCGAGTTTATTAAAAATAAAATATTTACGACTTTTAAATTCAAACCAAATAATGTGATATATAAACTACAGCAATTTACGAACTGTGTTAAAAAAATTGATAAGTTACAAGACCAAAAGAGTTGTAAACCAAAAAAATAAATTCTATGTTTACTATTTTAAATTACGGGATAAATAATTAAATTTAATCAGGTAAAAATATACAAATTATATCATATTACTAAAAACATGTAGCATTGATGCTAACTGGTAAATTTAAATGCTACAACGAAATCGTAGCTCCATTCTCAGTATAATGTACTCTCTAGTATACAGGACCCTATCATTTTTCCAACCCATAATCTATATGAAAGAGGCCACTTTTAGCAACTTACATTTGTGTTTTAGGATATGGAGAATCACCCTTCTTCTTCAGGTATGCAGAGTCCTAAATTCCGCCACATAAGAAGCTGTCCTATAGCCCAAGATTGGATTAAATTTACTTACGATTATGTTAAAAGGAAGCTGCCTAATTGTAATCCTATAGAGGTAAATTTTGGGTTATGCTTATTTTTATACCTAATTGTTATTAGTGGCACTTTTTAGAAATTGAATTGTTGATTTTAAAAACAACATAGTTGACTCCAGCCCTACTGTTATTTATTTTCTACTACATAACATTTTTTTGTCATATTTGTTTCTAACTTTTGTTTTTTAAGTGATTCAGAAAGTGTTTAAAATGTTTGTCAGTTTTAGTAAAACATACTTCTGACTACAAAGGAACAATACCCTGAAAATAAAGTGTGAAACCTTAGGGACTGCACGGTTGTCAATAAAATTATATCAATGTACACATCTAAAAATATTAGTAAATTTGTTCACCCAGAACTTCCCTCATCATTAATTTGATGTGCTTTAATTGCTCAGTTGAACTCGTATAACAATTTTTTTTAAGCCAAGTCACTATTTTTGATTTTAACTAAATATTCCACCCATGTGCCGACTTCTTATTCTGATATAATTATACATATCATTCAATTGATATGATTTTTAAATTCTGGTACCCAAGAATCCTGAAAACGTATGACAGTGTAAATTCAAAATTAAACTTCTCCATCTACCAACAACCTCTTGTTCGTAAAATATTAAATGCTATAATTCAGGTAAGCAAGTACCATTAAAATATTTTGAAAATACGGATAAATCCCACGGAATATATTAACTTCCATTCTTTTCACTTTGTCTTGTTACAGGATTGTTTCATCTAATTAGTTTTTGTTTACTTTTCTTTTCCGGGATATATATTTTGAAGCTCTTAATTCATATTTTAGCCCCAACATTTTTCAAAATTTTATATAGCTGGTATAATTGTCAATAAGAGAAAAATAACTTTTAGAATTCTTAAGTTTAAATCTAGTTTATGTGTCCCCTCATCATTTATCCAAAAATCACTTTAAAAATATTTGTTTATAGTATGAAATATGTACATTTAAAAAATTTTCCTTACAGACTAATTTACTAATTAAAACAAGTAGCAAGGGAAGATCTGGGTAATCAACTTTATGAATTTTTAAAATTCAAATTAGAAACCAATGCTTACACTTATCCCATACAACTGTGAGAACTTTCCTAAATGCCCTAATAACGACAATAAAGGAAACAAGAAAAAGGAAGAGACCAAAAACTGAAGATATGAAGCAACAAAATTACAAATTAGAGATGAAATATATATGATGTTTTCTGAGGGTAAGTATTTCTAAAAAATTTTATATATTATATTTTATTCTAACTTGTTTTGTTTACTTTTTCTAACCCGTCAAGGTGTATGTATAATGAAAATATAAGTTTTAAAAATAAAAAAACCCAAAAAAATATTTGTAATGAATACAAAAAGTAAACATAATTTTACTAAATTAAATAGAATATTAAGATTTCGTCATTTCTTTATAACAATTTTTTATTTGTGAAGGGACCTCAATAACAGTCTCAATATTGTTGGAACGATTAAAGGCAAAAGAAATATACCATGGAGCAAGGACAAGTCTAGGCATATTACTAAAGCAAATAGGATTTACCTACAGGTAAACAATCATTTACATACAGCAAATAAATGTTAGATACAAATATAAAGCAGTTGCAATTGGGCCAAAATAATAAGCAGAATTTTTCACAGGAGACCTGTGTAATTTATTTTTGGAGGATACACATTTGATTTTTATTTATATATTTATATAGGAAGGATGACCCACGTAGAGCTTTAATGGAGAAACCACAAATTCAGAAAATGAGAAGAGACTTTCTTGAACAGTACTTAAAGAACGAAGAAAAAGGGGAAAATAAATTTGAGCCAGTCTTTATAGACGAGACATGGATTTTTCAAAATGGCACCCACAGACGATCATGGCAGGACAATAGCACTCAATCAGTACGAAAATTATCTGGGGAGGAATTTAGGTAATAAATCAGTTATTTGCACTACACAATTTGAATTTTTTTCATCTATAAAAGGTTGCAAAAAGCTTTATTTAAATAATCCTTGGATCATTTCCTATTAGCAGGATGTTAAATATTAAATGTTTGCTTTAATACTTTATTTCCTGGGGAGATTGAGAAATTTCTTACTTAAATTTCTGTATGTTTTATCAAACAAGTTTGAACCTTTTAAGGAAAAATTTTTACTTAATATGATAAAAATGTTTCCTTAATAAATGAAAGTTAAACAAATAATTTAATTTACATTTTACAAAATAATAATGATCATCTTACTTTGATACAGGCTTTCCAGAAATCCAAAAAAAAATCTTGTAGTGATTTCTTAAGCGGTTTTATAAAAGAATTTGATATAAACATATATCTAAAATATTTCGTTTTCAAAATACAGGGCGTTAAAAATTATGAAAAAAAAAAATATATTATCAAAATATAAAAACTTCTTACAGGTATTTTGCTGAAACGTGAAGTAAATCTGTATCGCGTAGAATCTAATTTGTTTCGGTTTAAGGAAACACAACTAATATTTTTATATTAAAATATGGTACATCAGTGTTCTTGCCCAAGTTCTCAGACGAGTCAATGCTTCGCCAATCGAAACTGCTGATATGGTATCATGTTTTATTGTGCTAAAAAAACCCGATTTGAAAAAAGTATTATAATTATTTAATTGCACACTCCTCACCCATAATTTATACAACATAAAGGTGCTTAAAAATAAACCAAAAATGGGTATAATACAGTATATTTTTAACAATGCATCATATTTCTAAAAAATAAACAGATGAAATAAATTTTCTAATTTCAAGGCATTAATGACATAAAAATTGAGAAAAATAAATTAATTTTGATATTATCCTTTAACTAAGACCATCAACACATGCAATGTTCCCTGTTCTAATTACGTGAAATACAGATCCCTAAAGATGTTTCGAGCAATCTAGGTAAAAAGTTGCATAACATTTCAAATTTGACTTGGTCTAAATTCAAGAACCACTATTTCTCAATTGACCAACACCATGAAAGCTTCCGTTGGTTAAGACCAATTTGTGTCTCTGCAAAATATTTCAAATAATTTGTACTGCCACATACTACTCTACTTTTTTTCAGGTACATAGTACTGAATGCAGGAAATGAAAATGGATTCGTTGAAGATGCAATGCTGATTTTTAAATCAAAGTCAAAAACTGGAGATTACCATCGAGAAATGAATTCGAAAAACTTTGAAGCTTGGTTAAAAGATATTTTGCCAAAACTGGAAACACCTTTAATTGTTTTAAATAATGCTCCTTATCACAGTACTTCAAAAATGGCCAACAAAGGGTTGGAGCAAGGACGCTATGAAAGCGTGGCTGAAAGAAAAATATATCAACTTTGGAGAAGATGCTACAAAAGATACTTTGTGGTCTTTGATATCTCGGTACCAAAGCCTGCAAAATGCTTTGTAGTAGATCAGCTAATAGAATCTTCTGGACATAAAGTTTTACGCTTGCCTCCATACCATTGCCATTTGCAATTGAAATAGTATGGAGTCAGGCAAAGAGAAATTATGACCAACTGATTCAACAAGTTAAAGAACCAATAGAGGCTTGGAAAAAGGCGTTAGGAACAGTGACAAAACAGAATTGGGCTAACTATGTCGAACACACAAATAATATTATTAAAAAGCAGTGATAAATTGAAAAGAAAATTCGAGTTCCTTTACAGCCACTTATTATTAATGTTGGTGAGAGTGATGGCGATTCCTCAGAATAAGAGAAGTCATTTTGACCCTTAATCCTTTTTTCAGTTTTTGATAATATGTGGATGTACAGACATTTTTAATAATTTTCATTTGTGTTTTTGTTTAATCTCTTTTGGCATTTTGATACATAAAAATTTCACCACTTCTAAAGTATTCTCATAAAATTCTTTTTTACATATTTTCTAAATTTTTAACTTAAATTTTTTATTGGCACCTTTTAAGCACTTCTTTTCTTTTTCCATTTCTATATGGGATATTTTTTCTTTTGCCCATGGCATTATATAAAACAAGAAAGAGTATGATACCATTTTTTTTTATATTTATTATATATAAATAATCAATCTTAATTGTAATTAGTTCATTTACGATTTCTATTTTTTTATGGCAGTATTATTTTCATATATGTGTTACTCTGTTTCAGTGAACTTGATGCAACATAGGGGCCCTAGATTTTGCCTCAGATCTAGATGCCCCCAACCGAGCCCCTTTCATTATTTTACATGTTTATATGCTTACACATTTATGTGTGAGGATGTTGCATGTAGAATCTTGAAATGAGGTCAATAAAAGACTCAGAGCCATGAGTCGTGCGATGTATTAAATCTTACCTTTTGGGGCACCCATTTTTTTAAATTTCTGTATTTATTTTTAAGAAAACTAGCTATTTAATGAAGAAGAAACTAATTAATTATTTATATTTTTATTCAATATTTTTGTAGCTTGAATACCTTAGTTTTTGCAGTCAAAGATCATAAAGTTACAATAATTTAATATAAAATACTTATCATTTCTAGGATATTGTATATATACCTATAATTTTTGAAAATAGTGTTAGGTATATAAATAAATAATTAATCTTAATTGTAATTAGTTCACTTACGATTTCTATTGTTCCATGTCTGTATTATTTTTTTTGCATGTATTACTCTATTTCAGTTAACCTGATGCAATATTGGGGCCTTAGATCTGGATGCCCTGGACCGAACCCCTTTCATTATTTTACACATTTATATGTTTATAAATTTATCTGTTAGGATAGGGCATGAGGAATCTTGAAATGTAGTCAGTAAAAGACTCGGAGCCATGAGTCGTGCGTTGTGTTAACTATTATCTGTTGAAGCATACATTTTTTTTTAAATTTATGTATTTATTTTTAAGAAAACTAGGCTATTTGATGAAGATGATTAATTATTTATCTTTTTATTCAATATTTTTGCAGCTTAACTACATCATTTATTGCAGTCAGAAATCATAAAGTTAGTCATTAAGTATAAAACACTGAATAATTTCTAGAATATTGTATACTTACCCACTGTTTCTAAGAATACTGTTTTTTAGTTCCGATTCTATTAGAATAGTCAATTTATTTTTAGTTTTCAGTTAGACTACCCTAATATTGTTAGACCTAACTGGAGTGTTATAATAAAAATAGAACTTTATCAACAAATTGCGTATAATTTTTTCTGTTACCGAAATAGTTACCAATAATTTAGAATATAAACGATTTACTTTATAAAATAAATAAATAAAGCTTTTATTGTCATAAATTTCATAGGTGAAACATTACAACAACATAGGTTCACTTATAAAAGTGAACATACACGTAAGCACCCCACACTTGTACCTTCAGACATCACCCTACTAATCCCAAAATTAAAAAGAGTGTGTTTAAAATTTTTAGTGCAATAGTTTCTACAATTTCAAAATTATCAGCTAACAACATATTAAAAAGGCAATGCTTATTAAATAATGTACTAATACGTAAAGTAAATTATTTTTAGCAGTAGTACATCTCTTAGTGTAGTAATATAAAAGTGAAAATTTTAATCCGCTTTTAAAATCTCTCATATTTAAAATTTCACTTAAAATATCAAACCCATTATAAGCACATAAACTCCTTCATTAAATAGCCCTATACAAATGGGATATAAAATTATCGATATGTCTAAACAGAAGGAAAAACTTCGATTTTAAAATTTTTATGTATAACATTTTTTTTTAAGGATATTTAGTTTGTGAAACTTGCTTATAAACCATTCGACAAATTTCTTGTTATATAACCGAAAAAGAAAATAGTAGAATGAGCCACTCCGATCCTGTTACAGTTCTCAAAAAAAAAATGTCACTAGTTTGATGTATATGTCAAATTTTGACGTAAAGATATACAGCGGTTTAACTATATAAGCGTTAGTGTTTAGTCGAGAACGTCAATAGTTCTATGATAGAAAGAACAAACCAGTTTAAATATTAGATGCTTTGGGAATGTGGATTCATCGAAGAATGTTGAAAATTTAGTTTTATCCGTTGATTGCTTCACAAATGAAGAAGTTTCTAGACGAGCAAGAACTGAGAGTTAATGATTACCAATAATCAAGAGTTGAAAAACTTTATACCTCGGATATATTCTATGTAGAGATAAGTATCTCCTGTTTTAGCTTATCATGAAAGGAGAAAATGGCGAACACAGGGTTGATATGAAGCAAATGTTATGGACGGGAATTCTGAAAGCTGTACAACTTTTAAATAAGCTGAAGCCTGAGAAACTGGTGATCACCAACGTTTGGGTTACTAGGCAAATCACATGAAGCTTCTTGAATTATCTAAAGGAACCTGCTACTAGTAACAAGCTTCTTGATAAAACATTGCACTTGGAGATACTATTAAAAAAAAGCAAAGATGAAAGCATGAAACATTTTTGATGGAATAAGGAACTTATCCTTCAGGAAACTTTCACAAAGAGTCTTGATACCCCTAGTCATTATTAACTTTTTAGATATCTCAATATCTACAAGTTATAATCTGTGCTGCAAACAATTTTCATATAAGTACTGCAGATTTGTTTCAAAGAATCAAGACGATACGGGTCTCTTTATCACTTTACGGTCTCATCTCTACCTCGATATAGAGAGTGGATATTTTGTCTCGTTCCGCAGTATTAGTAGTTTAGTGCTTTACTCTGATCCTATTTTTTTGACTTAATATCAAGTAAATAACATATAAACAGCTAGTTGTTCAATGAAATTATGTTAACACTTTCTTTTGATGACCGTGACAACAATCTTATGAAAATGGTATTTAAAATATATTAGTTAATACAATAAGTCAAATATAAGTCAGGTAAAAGTTAAGAGTTATATATACATATGTAATATTTGGGAAATGGCTGATATAAGGATTTGGATGCAGCAAAATAATGAAAATATCGCTGTGACGTCACATGTTCTCAAACACTGGTAAACTAATAAGGCAAAAAAAAGTTGTTTCGTAATTTTTTTTAATAAAATTTGAGTTTTAAGTTTTATAAGTATTGTGCGGTGCCTCACTGTACAAGTATTACAATTAAAACACCGGAAAAGTTATTTACTCACGTTCAATATGCGGAAAATAATGGAAAAATGGGGCTTCAGCTAGCCCGTAGAAATCCGACGCATGTGCCTACACAATCTAAAATATATTTTTGTGAAGATCATTTTGATGTGTTTTGATAATATTTGCTTATTTTATAATAATAAAAGTTATCAGTTTTCAAATACTCAAAGATAAAAATTGAAATTTTGAGGTTAAAAATAAAGTAATCAAAGTTGGGTAACAATATTTTGAACTTGTTTTATTTTAATTGCCGATTGATATGGAAAATGATAGCAGGTTGTCTGCCAACAAAGTTTGGAAGTCAACCCGACCAAAAAAGATTAACAGAAAAAGTAACAACTCGACGATTAGCAGTTACAAGGCAAATATTGTAAACAATAGTGAAAGGTGAAAGAGAAATAGAACAAGCTTACTCCACACAAAATATTTCCATGGCTGAGGTTCAACCAGATCCAAGCTCAGATAAAAAATATGCAGTTTATTATAAATTCAGTATTTCATTTATTTGCTGCAAAAGAAAAGCAGTGTATAAACAGTAGTAGAAATATTGTATAAATCTGGTAATTTAAGTTAGAACTTTTATAATAAACTGCGAAATACTTATGAAGGTAGCTTTTCAGATATACTTCAAACAGTAGTGCATAAACCAATAACAACAGATACATCAATACAAGTGTCCATATGTAATAAATTTAGAAGTTAAAGCGCACAAACTAAACCAATTTGTTTAATAAAAGATAAAACATAACCTCAAAATCATACTATATTCTTAATTATTCAGTTAAATGTTTTGATTACTATGATATTCATGTGAATTAAAATAAATCATCTGTGCGTCAGTTCGGTTTCTTGTGGAAACTGACTGAAGTTTCGCAAAATTATCTTCATTGCTTACTAGTTGAAAATGAATCCAATTGATCATATTTTAAGGTTAATACAAAAATATACGAAAATCTGTTTTAATATTTCATAAATTTTTGTAAATCGTTTGATTTTTAATAACCTATGTTATAACGAATCAAGGGTGCTATAAACCATTATTAGGTGATATGAACATAGGTATAAATTTACTACTAACAAGTTCATGGGAATGCTTGATATTTCATTTTCACTAAATTTAATTTTTAAAATTTTTAGATAAAATATATAAATATTACCTTTAAATGAAAACCAAAATTGTTGTTAGGTTACGTCAACTACTTTAATTAATGAATGAATAAGTTACAAGACAACTAATAAAAATGCATTCAGTGAATCTTAACCATTTAATCCCTTAGGGATACTTTATGTCACGCCACTGGTGACTCGACTTTTTTTTTTGATTAAGATGTAAATGATTCAGCTGGTAACAATTCGAATTTTGATCCCAAGAGTTTCAACAAAATATTTATCTATTTGTGGCGTATTATTTCACCCATTGTATGTCCGAACGAGTGTAGTTCCTTCTTAAGTAGTAGTTAAACTGGTATGGGGATAATTTTACCGCCAACGTTGTTTTGAAAGATATCATCACCCTAAAGTGGTTGTCAGAGAAACTTGTATTTGTCCGGTTATCTTTATTTATATTTTAAATTTTGTTAAAAATATACACGCGTATATTGTTATTGGTATACAATTAGAAAAAATGCTTTGCTCCTTTTTTGTTTTAAATTTTGTATATTAAAAAAAAAACCTTACACAGACGTTGGAAATGTTAAATAAGGCCTATCAAGAGGACTACATGTTATATAGAAGTGTCTTTTAGTGGCATAATATGTTCACTGATATAATCTGCATCCTGGATTCAGTGCAATTTTATTTTGGTTGGAAATTTGGGCGTTATATCTCGCATGGTGCTAGAAGCACTGAAATTTCTCCAAAATTAGCATCGAATGGCGAACGCTTCCATAATGATGTAAGTATACGAATTTGACATAATAAGATCGCAAAAATCATCAGAATTGCGGATGAAAGAAGAGCAGAAATCCAGAAGAGCACATCAAAGGAAGCAAAAAATCAAAGCCATGCTTACTGTTTTCGTCGATAGTAGTACACCAAGAATTCTTCCCGGAGGGTTAAACGGTTAATAAGGAATATTATTTAGCTATTATGGGTTATTTGTATGAGGGCACTTGCAAAAAACTTCCATAAATGATGAATCTTGCACTATAATATTTGTTCCGCCTTACACCTCACTCTTTGGTCGTGAATATTTTGCAAATAATTCATTCAGTACTGATATGGTAGCATGCGACTTCTTTTTATATCGAACGCTCATGTTGCTACTGCGAAAAAATTGTTTCAAACATCTTTGAGACCTGTTTCAAGAGTCAAAAATTAGCTGAGTAAAATTAAGTCTATAGCAGATCTCTATGAACCTACATCATCTCCATTCATCCATAGAGAACGATGTTTGTTCTCTCAAAGGCCACTATCCAGCTATCTGTATAGATAGGGAAGCCTGATGGAGAGATGCTCATGAAATTAAATTACTGTAACCCATTCACTGTCTTTACATACTTTTGCCAGTCAGAGAGTATTGGGAGAAGGAGCAAACTCTTCCAAGAATCATCGTGACGATCATACATATTTTAGCAGGATAAAAGAGCTGGAGCTGGAGTTTGGTTGAAGCATAAATACATTCAGCATTTTGAGCAGAAATTTAAGCTAATATGCAAAGTGACGATCTCTTTCAGAAGGAAATAGGCAGGAATAAGACAATAAATATGTGCGCAGATATTAGGACCGAAAAATTGGTCCTGAGATGCAATGTTGTAACTTCATGACTGATCTCTGACTGCAAGAATGTACTGGGTAGTTTGAAAAAGAACGGCTGCGTAAATAGACATATGTAAATTCTGAGTAATTCGGATATATACGAGAGCGAGGAAGTAGATCGTTCGAGTCGAAGATGGAGTCTTCGGCTGAACCATACCTTCTCCAATCAATTCTTCCTATACTAATCACATTTGGCAATTAACACTGTTACTAGAAAGTAAATTTATAGAGTCTTATAGGGAGGCTTCTGGAATGAAGTATGTCAAGTAAAAAAAAATTGAACCTAACGCGCAAATTACTAGGTCGTATCTGTCTTTGGAAATAACGGAAGTACCAATCGTAGTGGGATGACTGACAGGACATTGCCATTTGCGAGGCCATTTTCATGGTTGGCGTCATAGATGACCAGGCGTTCAGGTAGCATCTAGAGGAGAAGGAAACTATTCATCAACATTGACACTCAACAGACTGAGGCAAAGACATTTAGGAGTCCCGCAAACCGTGGCACTTTCATTGTTTCTCAGATAACTCATTCTGCAGGCTATAACTTAAAATCATATGATAATAATAGAGGAGCAATTTACAAACTGAAAATAAGTCTTTTAATTTAATACAAAAGAAACTGGGCAGATGCACATTGCCAGTGTCTCCTTCGAAGAATAAATTTTAAACACCAAAATTTAAATCAGCATATTCAAGGAAAACAATTTTTTAATATTTAAATGAAATATGTCTTTTTACAATTTTTTTTCTTTTAAAAAATATTTTTGAAAAACTTTTTCTTCCTAAGAATATAGTATTTCAGGATTTATGAAAAAATTATAACATGAGGAAATCTTGAAATATTTTGCCCAGTTCAATAATTTAAAACGGTATGATTTAAAATTTTTTTGTGAAAATGTTAGGCATAAAAAGATGACTTTGACTAGTTTTGCTTAAGGGGCAAAATTTGTTTGATTTAGCAACAAAAATATGGATTCTTGAAAATAAGTTATATATTTTTTTACCCACATGTTACGTATCTCCAAAAATATAAAAACCCTCAATAACTCAGGGAGCTTTTTCAGATTTTTTGGTCTGTGACGACATTAAATTTGTCTTTCGGTAAGAATTTTCAATGTAAATTAGAAGTTTTACCAAGAAAATATAGGTTTACATTTCTGGGCTTTCAGGACGAGTTTTAAAGAAGGAGGGATTTTGGGGAGCTAAAGTACGAGCTGAAGTTTTTTGAAAGGTGAATGAAGCTATTGAATCCAAAGCTTCACAAAAATATTTTATTTACAAAATAACGTTACATATTTCGGAATTATTTAGTACTTTCGTAAAGATCCAAAACGTGTAAAATTTCTTTAGAATGAATTTAAGATGTTATGGGCGTTATTATTTCAATATTGTAATACAATACAAAACATTTCTTTTAAATAAAAATGAAAAAAATTATATGATAGTTTCCACTAAAATTCATTAAATTTTAGTTGATAATATGACTTCCTTTTAACAAAGTACAACCTCTACAGATTTTTCTTCTGAAATTTCTGGGGCAGCTTGAATTAAATATCTCATAAGAAAGAAAATATTTTTGGAACCATTATTAACTAACGGACCAACTTCATTCAAAGAAAACGTCACATTTTTCACGACTGGGTGGTTCAATTTTTTTAAAGGGGTGGAGACCAAACCAACTGGTTACAATTTACATTTCAACCCTTAAGTCTAAATTGTTATCTAGCCGAGGTGTATTATTTCTGCCATTGTATAGGTTAGTTTTATTTGACTAGCTTTTTATAGAAATAGTTATTATGGGCAGTTGAACTGATGGAGGGATAATTTTACCTTTAATATTTTTTTAAGTAGAATAATTTTACAAGATTATAATGGTGAGAAAAGTTTTAACGATTAAGAATATAATGTTAGGGGATATTTCATATATATATATATATATATATATATATATATATATATACATATATATATATATATATATATATATATATATATATATATATATATACAGGGTACCAGTAAATAGATTCTTCCAATTTCACTACCCGGGCATAATAAGAATTTATTTTTAATGTATAAAGATCTGTAAAAATTATAATTGAAATTACTTTTTCTTTAGTATATTAATGTTTATTAAAGTGTAAATTGATTCTAGATTTCAATACATATTCCAATGCAGGGATAACATTTTTTTTTATACTTTATTTTTCATTTTCAAAAATCTTGATTATTGAATTGAATATTATCCACTTGCCTTAGATGAAAAACGTCCTGGACTGACTAAATCGGATCATAATAATAATAATATCCTTTATTTGTCAACAAAATTATGATCACATAACAAAGCAACGTCAGAGAGAGAAATGTTTAACATTAAAAATTGTAAATATATCGATCTAAATACAGTTAATATAAAAACTAATCGACATTTCGATAGGAACTTTACACAAAGGAAAACAAAAGGAGAAAAAGACAGATACAAGATAATTTAAAAAAGTAGTAGTAAGAGAGTCAGTTTAAACTGAACAAAGTTTTACAGTTTGTAAAATAAGATATACCAATTTAAAAGTAATACAATTTTTACACACAAAAGAAATGCATGAGAAAAACCCACTAAACAAAAAATATTAAGTTAAAAATATTGACATTACAAAAACTATTCATTAAAATTGAAAGAGTAAAAGCACCTATTAGACAGCCATTCATTTACGCGTCTCTTAAAGCAATTAATCGACTCGGTAAGCTTTAATCGCCATATAGTATGGTCCTCTCTCATAGAAGGTGGAGTTATGTAAAGGTACCCTTAGGTCATTTGCCCCTCTGGTAGTCATAACCATGTTTACCCTTTAAAAGTGTCTATTTAGCGGAAATAATTCAGTATTTCTTCTGACAAACATAACTAAAGATCTAAAGTATAATAAGGGAACAGTAAGCAACTTAAACTAGGTAAAAAATGGTCGACATGAAGCTCTTGGATGTAGGTGGAAGATGCATCTTATTATGCGTTTTTGAATTTTACATATATTAATAGCCTTTTTTGATGATCCTCAAAAGGAAATACCATAAGAGACAAGAGATTGTATTTACCCAAGGTAGAAAAGCCTAACAGTCTCTGCAGTGATGACATCACGAAGCCCTCGGACTACACCACACAAACTGCTAAGCTTAGCCACAAGTTTACATATATTAAGAATAATATGGGTCCCAGAATGGAGCCCTGAGGTACCCACTGCAACAATTTAGTTCTATCTGAAAAGTAATGATGATTATTGTTAGCAAAGCAGACTGTCTGCTGCCTATCCGATAAGTAAGATTGCAGCAAACTGGCAGCAACACCTCTGACCCCATCATTCGTAACGGAGGAAAACAGGAGAAATCAGAGCGCGCCTAGACGCGTCATAGCTGGTCCGATTTTCATTTTGTATATAAAGTTATCATTCTACAAGCTTATGTTTTCATTTTGCATTAAAAAGTCTGCGAAATACATGAAAAATAATAGAAAACAAACCGATTCATCAATCCTTCAAAAGTTGCTTAGTAAAATTTCATGTTTATGCTTCAAAAAAAGGATGCATAGATTCTTCGTGTAACTGCAAAAAAAAACACGGTTTCATTCAAAATCATGCAGTGAAAATACTCAAAAAATAAAATGCTGTTTTTGTGAAATATATGATTCTAGAACCTAAAAAGTTGTACACGTATTTTGCTGTTTTGCGAAAAAATCATTTTCAAAGCAGTTACCCAGATTTTAAAGTTGAGCTTAGAGCTTTAGCAGTGAAGAAAAGTAATTTTTTTATTCAAAATTATGTATTTTTATGAATAATCGACGTAATTCAGCTTTCTCTCTGGTTACATGAGTCATAAGTTTCTGAAAAAAAAATCCAAAAAATTTTCAAAACTAATAAAATGGCGGTCGCTTAAAAAAACACAAATGCGATTTTCTCAAAAAGTACATGATTTTTTTGATAATTTTTTCTGCAAGGCTCCCTTATATGCTTCTTCAATTTCAATTGTTTTCATGGGTGCTAAAATGCAGAGGGAGACACAATATTTTTTTTCTTTTTTCAATGATCGATCCAACTTCAAATCATGCAATGAGATTTTTTCAAAAAATAAAAAAAATTCGATACAAAAAAAGAGTTTACCTCTTTAGTTAAAAAGATTTAATTCTGTGAATTGTAGTTTGACCTGGGTTCGCAAAAATTGTGCGTTTTATTTTATCGGCACCCAAATCAAAGTATTGCTGTCACAAACATTGCTAGGTACGAAAAAAATAAATATCCCGCATTTTAAAACTTGTCAACTTTCACATCGCTGATACATTGGTTTTTTACTTGGATCTTAATTTACTGATTTTTCGATTTTGTGGTGATATTAATTGTGAAATAATTCGAAATATGGCATATACAATATTGAGTATGCAGATTTGCATCTGATCTATGGTCTTGCATCTTGCAATGCTTTAAAACCAAAAGATTATATCACGATAGATATCCTAATCCTACTCTTCCTTATCATAAAATATTTCAACGAGTTGATCAACGTCTAATGGAGATGTTAGGCGATTCCATTTAATAAGGTAAAATTCATAATTTTAGGAAATTTCGGGAAAAGATGTACTGATGCTGGTAGGGAAGAACAGTACGTACGCCGCAGTTAAATGACAATACTTTAAATGCTGTAGATAACATTCCTTCAACGAACACTCGAAAATTATTGGCGCAGTTTAATACATTGAAAGCAATATTATATTCTTCAAGAACAGCTGTTATATCCATATAATTTGAAAAAAGTGCATGAACTGATTCCTGAAGGTTTTCCCCGTACAATGCAATTTGCAAACTGGCTATTGGATCAGCAACGAAATAATGTAAATTTCTTCACGGATGAAGCAGGGTTTACCAAAAATGGTGTCATAAATTTACACAACTCACATGTATGAGCTATAAAAAATCCTCATGTAACTATTGTTTCGCATTATCACCAATTCCAATCAATTAGTGTCTGGGCAGGAATCACTGAAAATTTTTTATTGGGCCATTCGTATTGCTGGCACGACTGAATGCAGAACTTTATTTGGAGTTCTTCCAGAACGCTTTTCATGATTTAGTGGAGCACTTACCACTTGAAACCTGCCGAATCATGTATTACATGCACGATGGGGCACCACCTCATTTCAGTGTTGCTGTGCGGGAACATCTGAATGACGTCTATCCATACCATTGGATAGGTAGAGTAGGACCGATTCCCTGGCCTCGTCGATCTCCTGACCTAACGCTGTTGGATTTTTACCTGTGGGAACTCTTCAAAACTTTGATATATTCCACTCCGCTTGATAGTAGAGAGCAACTTATACGGAGAATCAGATTTCATTGTGACCCAATAAGGAACAATGCTGAGTTAAGGTGGCATATATAACAGTCCTCAATTCATCGTGCCCGCCAGTATATCAGACATCAGCTCATGTTGAACGCTCTTACGAAGTTTTTAATTATGCAGTATATTTAACTTTTTATTCAAACTATGGTGATGGGGGAAAATTCCTCTTTTTCATATTCAACCGGACAGAAGTTAGGGGAAAAACAGTGTAAACAAAGTGACGCTTTTTCGAAAGGTACTTAAATTTTACTCAATAGTTAAGTCCAAAGTTCTTATCATACAGGGCGTAAAAAAATGGGGTTATGAGTGTCACAGCTAGTCCGTCCCTGCAGCTCACAACACTTTATTATATTAAAAAAAATTGAAATATACCTGGTGGTTCAATAATTATGTGTAAAAAAGTTGATTCCAGTGCAGCTCTTTAGAACCTTATATTTCCGAAGAGGAGGCCTTTTTGATTTCTATAATGATATATTTCACGGAAAAAGATTTTTTTTTTGATAAAATCTCATTGCATGATCGGTCATTCGAAAAAGAAAAAAAAACTGTTGTAATTGAATAAGCATATAAAAAGGAACCCTCGAAAAAGATATCAAAAAGAATGTAGTTTTTGAGAAAGTCGAATTTGTTTTTTTTTTCGAAAAACGACCGGTATTTTGTTAATTTTGAAAATTTTTCGGTTATCAACTTTTTTTCTGAAAGTTTAACAAAAAAAGAAAACTGAATTACGTCAATTGGTCATAAAAATATACAATTTTGAATAAAAAAATAACTAATTTTTCTTCACCGCAAAAGCTTTAAGCTCAACTTTAAAATATCGATAACTTCTTAGAAGATAATTTTTTTGCAAAATGGTAAAATACGTGTGCACTTTTTTGAGTTTTAAAGTATAAGTTGTGACGGAGAAACCATATTTTTTCTCTATTTTGAGTGCATGATTAGTAAATAATTATTTTTTTTCGTTTATAAAATATTACATTTGTGTTTAAAATATCGTTATCGTTATTTTAATTGTCCGATCACTTTTTAAATACGCGATTGCTAGATTTAACTAAATTTGAAGTGTGGAACTTGATTTTTTGCTTCCGTTGGAAAAAACTGATATACTAGTAAAAAAAAGCTTAATTCCAATTTCCGGCTAACGGTGTGATTTATCGACTGGAATAAAGAGTACCTTTCCTATTAGGTGTTATTTTATCTTAAAAGTGGCATGTCTTTTTATCCAATAACTGTCAAAACAAAAAAAATAGGTGAAAAATTATATTTAAATTTCAGGTAAAATGACCTCTGTTAGCACAGTTAATAAACATTTTTATAACATGATGATAGAGTCATTAAGCGTAGTCTCTGTTACTTGGTAAGTTAAATACTAACTACAAGATGTTAAAAATAAGAAAACGAATTGAACTTTGTCTAGTTGTAACTCGAGAATAATTGAGTGTACGATTTCTTATTATATAGCTAACTATCTTTATTTTACCATAAGTAGTTTATTATACGAACACTCTATATTTTGTAATGTATAGGATTCTTTATCATTCTTTACTTATTAATTTAGTTATACTCGTAATTATTGAAAGAATAACAAACAATGTATGTAAAACTTTTTATTAAACCTAACGGTTGCAATTGAATAGTTTTATAAGGTCTGCATATTGCAAAAGGGCTAGAATGGAGGGTGCGCCCTGCGTGGAGACATGTCAATATAAATTTGGCGCTAGCTCTTTTGAAAGATCGAAGTAGCATATGTGGTTGTTTTCTCACGGACATTACAGTTTCTAATAAAAATTTTATGACCTCATATAAATTTGTTTGACTGAATATCACTGACACATTTAACAGCTTTAATTGTCAATCTTTTTTGCCATCTTTACTTTGTAACCTAAGAAGTTTACATAGTTTACTGGTCCCTTTTTATTCTTGGGTCATAAAAGGACGTCTGTTACGAATAAAATTTTACACATTGGAAACGGTCCTTCATGAAATGCGTATACATGCCAAATGTTCAGGTATGTGCACCTAATAAAGCTTATTTTCTTATTCTTAGTATCCTGTCTTCCGAGAAAAAAAGGGGGTGTTACCGATTATAAAGAAACGGAACCAGAATATGGAAAACCTTTTGCAAAATAGACATATGCAAAAAAAAACATGTAATTTTTGAAATACAGAGTTTTCGATAAATATCTATTAGTCTGTAGCTAGCAGTTTTCTACTAGAGATTTTTGCATAGATTATTACAAATAAGATGCCAAGATCTAATACTAAAACTGATCTTTTACTCTTTCAAGTGATTTAGAAATAGATCATCAAATGTTTTTTTCAAAACTTTGATAGATGTCCTGCAATCAAATAGAAAATACTTTTATTAAATATTCCGAGCATTTTTTTTTCAAATATTTTATGTACACTTTTTGTATTATGGATTTCATTGGCAAATTTGTTAGTTATCATCTTTTTTATGGAAATACTTTCCTACGTCCGCTGCTAGTTGATATATTTCACACTATCTTGTTCTACGAAAGTTTTAGCAGTGCACTTAGAATAAGATAAAGTCTTCTTGCCTTCATAGAGTTGCAAGGATCCTTCCCAATAATTGAAATACATATCAACTTGTTCTGTACACGTATGTTAATCTATTTTTAAATTTTATTTCATTCAGTAGAGAGGTCAGGCGCGGATCCAAGGGGGGGGGGGGGCGGAAAATAGACCCGATTTTGCATCCTATACTATAGTATATTCAAGAACCAGAGAGAGTAATAAATAATTTTTTACCCTTTTTTTTTCTTCGCAAACTATCTGTGTTCTTTAGTCCGGGTCTTTGGCAAAATCTGTTAGACACACATATATTTTTTATAGGAATGGGTTAGAAATTTTTGAATCAAAAATACTGGTCTATAATAATAGCTATTTGGGTTGGATAACAATAGATATTTGGATGTGTGAAGTGTTAAAAAGGATTTTAATTCTTTTCAAAAATACAAGAAGTTAAATTTATATAAAATAATAAATTCATCCATATAATATTAAAATTTTTTTGGAGCTATCGGTAACTTTATAATCAATTAAAAACATTTTTAGGACGTTTGACGTTTTAGTTTATTTATTTCTTAAACCATCTGCAG
This sequence comes from Diaprepes abbreviatus, assembly GCA_034092305.1. Classification (NCBI taxonomy): domain Eukaryota; kingdom Metazoa; phylum Arthropoda; class Insecta; order Coleoptera; family Curculionidae; genus Diaprepes; species Diaprepes abbreviatus. The sequence goes on from JASJET010000303.1 coordinate 8,439,397, forward strand.
AATTAAAATTAAACACTAAAAAGGGATTCAAATGTGATTAATTTTTATATGTTACAGAAAATTTAAGTAATAAATTGTGTTTACGCTAGTAAACTTACGTATCTAATTTGTAATCAAAGTCAGTGAAGCTATCTTCCCTCAAATTAATTATAATTGGTTCCTCTATCTCACTGATCATGAGATCGAGTTTCCACATTTTCTTTTATTCTTTTATTATAGGGATTTTTCCCAATTTTCTGCAGTAACTTTATTCAAAAAAATCTTTTAAAAGTTCAGTTAAATTACTAATTTTGTAAATTGTGTTATTTCTAGCAATTGTATCTTTTACTTAAGACAAATTTCCTTCTCCGACGGACATTTTCCGGACGATCTATAAGAACAAATTTCCTATCTGGTTTTTTCCCAGCAAAAGTTAAGTTCTCTGAGCATTTTCCAGAGCTCAGTTCTTTTAATTTCCGGTAAATTCCGATCTTCAATGATTTTAGTTTAAATTTTGTCGACGGCTGAGATCTGCTTCTCATAATAAAATGTATGTACAACTTCTTTTATTGCAGTTTATATTTCTTCTTCCATCGTCTGCCTGTGATCGAGTGTGGTTTGGGAGTACTAATAATTCCAGTAGTTTTTTTCTCCTTCAGTATTCGGTACATAGTAGATTTTCCAACTCTTGTCATGTTGGAACACATCTCAACAGAGCTTTTAACATTATTATCTAGATATTGATATCTTAATGTATCATAAACATTCATCGTAATAAGGTTTTCGTTGAGGAAAAATGCCATGGTTTAACGATTTTGGAATAAATATGGATGTGGAAGCCATATCTTTTGGGTATTTCAATAATCTCAAATAATATATAAAAACAAGCACAAACAAGACAAATCACTAAGGACAAACTGTAAGGTGTACTTTGCTCACTGACAGAAATTAAATTGAACTATCAGAAATTTTATTGTTGCAGTAAATTTGTAAAAGCGTATTTAAATATAATTAGATTTACGGTCGTCCTCAGTTCCCTGCGGGAACAGGTACGTTGGAGGTTTCGGTAACAGTTTAATTACTCTCTCTAGTTCTTGAATAGAGTATAGGAATGTGTATGCTTGCGATCGCCCCCCCCCCCCCCTTCCCAAGAGCTTTGAGTTCAGGAAAATAGAACCGATTTTGCCTCCTATACTAGGAAAGTGTATGCTTTTCGCATTCTCCCCCCTATCGGCAACTTGTTTCTTCTTGTGATCGCCTTCCCCCTCTTCACGAGCTTCAAATTCAGAAAAATGCCTTTTACACTAGAAATGGAAATGTTGCTGGTGTCCCCCCCCCCCCCGTCGACAACTTGCTTTCGCTTGCCATATTGTACTTTTGTGATATTACCCCTTCCCCCCAAGAGAGAAGCTGGATCCGCCCCTGAGAGAGTTCTTGAAAAGTTTGGTCAATAATTAGTTATTCATTTGGCAGAAAAAAGTAAAGAAATGTTTCTAACTATATTTTTTTAGTATTATTTTAAGCCGATTACATAAAAACTAATTTACGTTGAAAACAATTAATTTTATCGAAACAAGGCAGGAGTCTTTCGTGCAGAAAAATAATTTAGTCTCCAAAAATTATATTTTCAGTTCGATCATATGATATTTGTCAAAGTCTTGAGGTACTTATAATATAATTTCCTTATAACAGTAATCGATTGGTAATGTTCGGAACTTTTCTTATGCTTCTCGATCACCTAGAAAGAAGAATTCAAGTTCAAAATGGAGAATGTACACTCATAATATCACAGTACCTACAACCGCATTTGAAATCTGAATATTAGCAATACGTGAGTGTATATGTGTTGAACTCATGAATGCGTCTTATAGCCATTTTGTACTAGTTTCATAATAGCTTTTAATACCAAAAGGACTTACCTTTTTTGGAGGTGACAATTTTGTACCAACAAAAACATTTCATTCACTTTGGTAAAATGAAATAATAACTGACTATTCCAACATGGTGAATAAGGAATATGCCAGCTTTTCAAATTTGACAGACACAAACAATAATCTAAATGTTGAGATTATCGAGAACCGAGAAGTAATTAAGAATACTTTTGCTGACCTACTTGAATAATATATGATAACCCTCTCTTTCTAAAGTGATTTTGTCGAGCTCTACCAATGTTGTTAAGTCGAAGTTATCAGACTGCACTTGAAAGTTATTCAGCAAAACAATAATTCATTATTGAAAAAAAAAAACAGAGAATGAAAATTCAATAGTCTATACTGGTACACCAGAAAAATATTGGTTGCAAAGAATGTATAAAGAGAAGGAAAAGAAACAAAAAATAAAGACGGTGAGAAAAAAAAATAAAAGGGTTGAAAGTAGCTAGACGTTTATTGAGTTTGTCAGAAAGACCAGAAATACCGCAAAGGAACATTATTCTACATTATCTGTCTCTAATTCCGGTTCATTTGAATCTGTAAACTTGTGTAATGTGTGATGATTTTCCAGACCGAGATGATAATAATTTACATTTTGACATTTCTTATTAAAATTGACGATTTTAAGTTGACTAAGTTTGAAAAGAAAAAAAATCTGTAATATATTATGGCGCAGAAGTGACTTCAAATATATCATAAGTAAGTGCCAGTACCTATCTAAGTTTTATATTCCTTTCTAACAACCTAAACGTCTGGAAAACGATAAGACTTTCAGTGCTCACTCCACTCTCAAAAAGAAGTCAAATTTGGCAACACATTTCCCCTAAAAATGTTTATTTTTTACAGTACCTCTGTAAATTTACAACAGATTATAAAAAACGCTAAAATTTCCATCCTTATTGTCTTTTATTAAATTTCCTGCAAAAAAATTATTTCGGGTTATAAATATAACAGCTATTTTAAATTTACCATGAAATTACATTTTATTAAGAAGATACTAAAATGACAGCATATTTACATCGAACAGTATTTTATTGACGTAAAGACACTCACAACATTGTGATTATATACTTATGAAGTAATTGTACAGTGGTGGATGATAGAATCATGTTGCCTATATTGAGTGACGTAATTTTTAAAATGTATCTATCTATGTAGTTGTCTTGCCAATTTTGAATGTTCCTCTAGTACCACTCTTTTTGTAAAAGAACAGCTTAACTGGTTTTGAAAATGAAATTTTTATAAAAAAAAGAACCAACTTCTAAAAGTGCGCTAAAAAGTGAAAAATAACTATAAATTTTTATATGAAATTGAACTTTGTGAAGTCGGCGCCAAACTAATACCTGACAAGATGTGATTCGCATAAACAAATAAAAATACTTTATTTGTAATTGCTTTCTTACCATAATTTGATTATATTAGTATTTATGTATTTCATTTACAAATAATTTGGCGCCGACTTGAAAAAGTTCAATTTCATATACAAATTTATAGTTATTTTTCACTTTTTAGCGCACTTTTAGAAGTCGGTTAAATTTTTTTATAAAAATTTCATTTTTTTATTTTTAGTTTTAGAATTCATTATGATATCCATAAATTATTTGAACTAAGTACTAATCGAGATTAGTGTACGTCGCAATGACTCCAAGGTGGCAAAAAGTACCCATTTTATCCAAAATTGTAAATCACCCTAAAATGAACCACTAAAATTCTTTGGTTCTTAGAATTCTCCAAATATTAATAAAATTGTATCAAACAATTATTTAGTCTGTCATAGTTAATTCACTATCTTAAAATTCAAATTATTTTATACTGAATATTGAGTTTGTATATGCCTCGAGAACCCCATAATATCAATTTTCAATATTTAAAGAACCTGAGATGTAAATTTCTTAGCTCGATATCTTTTATACTGCATATTGACTTTGTATACACCTCAAGAACCCCACAATATCAATTTTAGACAAAATCGGAATATGTAAAATTTTCTGTCTCTCGTATTGTATCTTATCAACTTAATAGTTGTAAAAAATTAACTTCATGTTCGTAATACACGACCTCGAAAACCTCCTAATACCAAATCTGAAAAAATGCGAATAAGGTAAAATTTTCAACCCAACAAAATTATTTTAATTCTTAATCTAATCTAAATTTAAACCCTTCAAATCCGGAACTTTAAAATTTCTCTACTTATATTCGCCATTTATATCCTCAAAAACGATTCAGTCCCACCTTTGAACAAAATCGAAAAATGTAAAATTTTTAGTCCGCTACATTGGATTCGCCATATTCAATCCTGAAAAAATACTTTTAAATTCATAATTAATACTAACAAAAATACCCCAATATTGATTTTACACAAAATCTAGAGATGTAGAATCTTTAATCCGCCATCTTAGATCGGCCATATTTATTTTTTTTAATAATTTCAGATTTGTAATGGGCGATTCCAAAAACTCCCCCGTACCAATTTTGAAGAAAATCGGACAAAATGGATTTTTTCGTCCGCCATATTAGATCCGCCATATCGAATTTTTTAAAAATAATTTTAGATTAGTTATGTGCGACTCTGAAAACTCCCTCGTACCAATTTTTTAAAAATCGCACAAAATTGATTTTTTTGTCCGCCATATTAGATTCGGCATATTGTATTTTTAACCGACTTCTAAAAGAAGGAGGTTCTCAATTCGTCGACTATGTATTTTTTTTTATATATGTACACCGATTACTCCGGAACGGCTGCACCGATTTGAATGAAATTTTTTACGTTATGTAAAGGAAGTTGCTGCGGTGGTCCCATATTTTTTTAGATGATATTGGTGCAGTAAAATCCAAGATGGCGCTTACAATATGGCGGCCAAAAAAATTAATTTTGTCCGATTTTCTCCAAAATTGGTATGGAGGAATTTTCGGGGTTGTACCCAAAGAATCTGAAATTATTTTTAAAAAATTCAAAATGGCGGATCCAATATGGCGGCCAAAATTTTTTAATTTAGTCCAATTTTCTCCGAAATTGATATGGGGAGTTTTCGAGGTTGCACATAACGAATCTAAAATAATTTTAAAAAAATTCAATATGGCGGATCCAATATGGCGGACGAAAAATTCAATTTTGTCCGATATTCTCCAAGATTGGTATGGGGGACTTTTTGGAGTCGCATATGACGAATCTAAGATAATTTTAAAAAAATTTAATATGGCGGATCCAATATGGCCGACAAAAAAATTAATTTTGTCCGATTTTCTCCAAAATTGGTACAGGGGAGTTCTCGGGGTCGCATATCACGAATCTAAAATAATTTTTAAAAAATTCAATTTAGCGGATTCAATATGGCCGACAAAAAATCGTTTTTGTCCGATTTTCTCCAAAATTGGTACTGGGGAGTTTCCGAAGTCGCATATGACGAATCTAAAATAATTTTAAAAAATTCAATATGGCGGATCTAATATGGCGGACGAAAAAATCAATTTTGTCCTATTTTCTCCAAAATTGGTATGGGGAAGTTTTCGGGGCCTCACATAAAGAATCTGAAATTATTTTTAAAAAATTCAATATGGCGGACAAAAAAATCAGTTTTGTCTGATTTTCACCAAAATTGGTACGGGAGAGTTTTCGGGGTCACACATGACGAATCTAAAGCTATTTAAAAAAAATTCAATATGGCGTATCCAAGATGGTGGATAAAAAATTAATTTATTTTCTTTAAATATCGATATTGGAAGGTTTTGGGGCCTATATTACCAATCTAAAATTAATTTGAAATTTAAGATAGTGGATTTTCTATGACAGACTAAATATTCGTTTGACCCAATTTGATTGATATTTGGAAAACTCTAAGAACTAAAGAATTTTCAGTGGTTCATTTTAGGGTGATTTACAACTTTGTATAAAATGGGTACTTTTTTGCCAGTTTGGAGTCATTGCGAGGTACACTAATCTCAATTAGTTCTTAGTTCAAATAATTTATGAATTAATGACTTCTAAAACTAAAAATAGAAAAATAAAATTTTTATAAAAAAATTGAACCGACTTCTAAAAGTGCGCTAAAAAGTGAAAAATAACCATAAATTTTTATATGAAATTGAACTTTTTGAAGTCGGCGCCAAATTATTTGTACACGAAATAAATATCTACTAATATATACAAATTATGGTAAAAAAGCAATTACAAATAAAGTATTTTTAATCTGTTTATGCAAATCACATTCTATCAGGTATTAGTTGGGCGCCGACTTCAAAAAGTTCAATTTCATATAAAAATTTATGGTTATTTTTCACTTTTTAGCGCACTTTTAGAAGTCGGTTCAATTTTTTTATAAAAATTTTATTTAAAAATATTTAGGATTCATTATGTGGGACCCCGAAAACTCCCCCATATCAGTTCTGGAGAAAATCAGACAAAATTAAATTTTTTTGTCCATCATATTGGATCCGCCATATTGATTTGTTTAAAAATAATTTCAGATTCGTTGTGTACGACCCCATGAATTCTCTCATACCAATTTTGGAGAAAATCGGACAAAATTAATTTTTTTGGCCGCCATATTGTGTGTGCCAGCTTGATATTACTGCACCAATTTCGTCCAAAAAAATATGGGGCCATCGCAGCAACTTCCTGAATATAACGTAAAAAATTTCATTCAACTCGGTGCTGCCGTTCCGGAATAATCGGTGTATATACATAAAAAACAAACATACATACTGGACGAATTGAGAACCTCCTTCTTTTAGAAGTTGGTTAATAAAGCGAGTAAAATGAGTTTTAAAGACCTATTTCCAGCAATATCTTTAAAATTATTTAATGTACAATTCTAGAGACAATTGTTCTAGAATCCCCAAATCTATCCCCTTCAAATGATACTCCACATAGTCGATTCTAAAAAAAGATACCAAACGTGACGCCTTAGAATGTTTCCAAAAAAGATTTTTTTTTTGGTCAAACTATTGAAATATATGTAGCTGTGACTGTGACAAACTTACGACGTGTAATTTTCTGTTTTTTCTTTGAGGTACGAAACTGCAAAAATGTATTTAGAGTCATAAATAAACGTAATTGTCTGAAAGCGACAATATTGTAATTCGATTATTTATTTTAGTACTGAAGTTAAAATTATTTATGCAAATGCTTTCGCTATCTTACACACATCTCATTTTTATCCAATTAATTTGATATATCATTCACATAAATATCAAAAAGAAACCTCCGCCCTGACGAATAATATTACCATAATTATTATTATGTCCCGGTGTAATATGTTTCATTTATATTTTCGGAATTTTTATTTGGGTAAAGGACCATTTTTTAATAAAAACGTGTTTGCTTTAACGTATTTTTAATTTGCTGTAATTAATTTCTAGAATATTTGAAAAATTTTATTTTTATTAAAGAATTTTTGCCTTAGATCAACGGAGAGAACTTTTTAAGTCGTAAGATGTACACAGTTAAAAATAACTTTAAATTTAATATACGTTCCTTAATCAAATTTAATGATTTTGTATCTGAAATTGTGAATAAGTTACATTTACTTTGAAATTAAAGCTTCTTATATTAAATTTAATTGAATGTAACCTTAAATTTCAATAAAAGAACTGAGAACATACATAAAATTTAATATATGATTACATTAGATTCAATGAAAAATTTTTAAATTTATTGCATTAAAATTAAATGCATTTAAGAAACGGTTTGTGAAATTTTCTTCCAGAACTTTACCTTAAAATAAATGTGAACATTTTTTACAGTGTGCTTAATGATTATAAGCGGTATAGACTACTTAAATTTTTTTACACTTTACTACAAAGGTTAGGTGATAGCTGTAAACGTTATGAATCAACATGAACTTAAAATAACCCAGAATATGGTTATTTAAAAAAAAAACATTAATATAAATCTCACAACTGCCAGCACGCCCATTGGAAGAGTACAGGTATTTAGCAGTTCTTTTGTAGAAAAAACATAAACCTAAAATGAAGAAGAAAAATGCTTCGAAGCAACGATTTTTCCACCTTATTATATGGAATTAAGGTTTGAATATTTAAAAATGACGAAACTAATAATTAGAAGCGTTTAAAAGATGGTACTACAGCCACATATCGCGCATATCAAGGATTGATAGAGTCATGAATGTAAAAGTACTCCAGCGTATGAGGAAGCTAGAAGAAGTGACACGGACCCTTAAGAGAAAGCAGCTGTAACGTTTCGGCATATCATGAGAAGATCCACGCATTATTGTAAAATATCATGGAAGGAAAGATAAAGAGAAGTCTTAGGCAGAAGAAGAACATCCAAGTTGAAAAGTTTGAGAGAATGTTCTATAATATCGTCCAATGAGATGCTTCACGTTATCATGAAGTCATTTGAAGCAAAAATATGCACAGACCAAGCCAAATAAAAATAATACTACAAGTTCATTTTCATATAGGTCTCCTCTTCGGAGATATAGGCTTCCAAAGAGCTGCAATGGGTACAAGTTTTTGACACATAATTATTGAATTAACAGGTATATTTTTTTTTAATATGATATATACCCTTCAAATTGCTATCCAAGGAAGTGTTGTAAATTACTCACAGCTCCATGGACGAACTAGCTGTGACTCTCATGACCCCATTTTTGTTTACTCCCTGTATGATAAGAACTTTGAATAATCTTTTCTACATACTATTAACTATTGACTAAAAATTAAGCACATTTCATTCATGTCACTAATCCTAACCGTTTTCGAAAAAACCTCATTCTATTTACAGTGTTGGTCCCCTAATTTCTGTCAGGTTGAATATGAAAAAGAGAAATATTCTCCTGCCACCATAGTTTCAATAAAATGTTAAACTAACTGCTTAGTTAAAAATTTCACAAGGGAGTTCAACATGGTCTCCGTGAAGTCTGATAAACTCGCGGGTACGACGAATTGGGGAATGCTGTACCCGCCACATTAACTCAGCATTGTTCTTTATTTGATCACAATGACACGTGATTCTCCGTAGAAGTTCCTCTCAACTATAGATCGGAGTAGAACACACCAGGGTTTTGAGGTGTTCACACAGATAAAAGTCCAATGGTCTTAGGTCGGTAGATCAAGGAGGCCAGGTATTAGGTCATCCTTTATCTATTCAACGATTTGGATAAACGTTATTCATGTTCTCCCGCACAGTAACGCTGAAATGAGGCGGTGACCTATCGTGCATGTACATATTTCGGCGGGTTTCAAGTGGTAAGTGCTCTATTAAATCGTGAAAAGCGTTCAGGATGAACTCCAAATAAAGTTCTCCATTCAGTCATGCCGGCAATACGAATAGTCCAATCAAAAAATTGTCAGTAATTCATGCCTAGACATTCATTGATTGGAACTGATGTTAATGATGTGAAACAATGGTTGCAAGAGGATTTTTATCAACCTATACATGTAAGTTGTGTGAATTTATGATACCATTTTTGGTAAACCTTGCTTCAACCGTGAAAGGAATAGTGCTAATAAAGTTTACGTTATTTCATTGCTGATCCAATAGCCAGTTTGCAAATTGCATTCTACGGGGAAAATTTTCAGGAATCAGTTCATGCACTTTTTTTTAAATAATATGGATATAAAAGCTCTTCTTGAAGAACTTCATGTCTTCGACGTAATAAATAGCGCTGATAATTTTCGAGTACTCGTTGAAGGAGTGTCATCTACAGCATTTAAGACATTTTCCTCTAACTGCGGCATACGTATAAAGCCAAAAGTAAATTAATATCAATCTAGAAGGTGATTTTTTGAGAATCATTTTCGATATATTTACATCTGAAAATCCAATTTTTGATATTTTGCCAGAGTGTAGCATCCAAAGTAGGTTCTCAAAGAAAAAAAGCCTACATGTTCTTACTTAAGCTTTGTAACCTACTCAAATATGTCAGATTCCTCTTTATTTCTTAGGTACTTCATTTCTTTCTATGGCGCATAGTTTGGATTCAACAAATTGTCTTAATATTCTACCGGATACTCACCGAAATCCGAAATTTTTATAAAAATGTTCTTGTTTAGTTTATCTGTTCAAGCTTAACTAGAATTGGTCCAGGCAATTCCACGTCTAATCACCGAAGTTAACAGCCTCCAGGTTGGGTTAGTCCTTGGATGGGTAACCGCTTGGGAAGACGAAGTGACTAGTTTCGAACCCACTTTAGACTATAGGTCCAGTCGCTAAATAGTATCCGTTACCAATGCGACTTTAATCCAAATAAATTATTTTTAATTGAAATTAAAAATTTTTAATTAATATAAGGGGATTTAGATATCAAGACATACTGTATATTTAGGACATCAAATTCGATCTCTTCTTTTATCCGACTCCCAAATTATTTATGGCCAAGTTTATCATCAGAAAACACGCTACTAATTTTTTTCTTATCTAATGCATCTCGTAAACCTCCAATTAAATTCAAATATCACAACAATAAATATACAACATCAAACAGGCCGATTGATTTTATTGACTACTTCGATTTGTGTAATTAATTTATTTTAATGTTTATGCTACTGAATTATATTAATTGCCATTTTAAACGAATTTTATTAATGCTAATAGGTACTTTTTATTATTTAATTACTTGGTATAAATGTTTATAAAATGAGTCCAAATGCTGTGACACGGTATTACTAGAATTTAGAAATGCATTCGCCAGTCTAAAATGATTTTTTAACTTTGCTCAAAAATTTTAAGTAAACATAACATCTTTTGTTGCCTAAAACCTTTTTTTTTAATAAAAGGTGTCTCAGAATGTTGATCGTTTTATTTTAACTTAAATAGTACCATACTTGCACGGATTTCTGAAAATAAAATGGATGACAGATTGTAATGGAGCTGTCAGATGAAAATGTCCGGAGTATGTTCAGCGCCATTTTAGGTAAAGTGACGTTTTGGCACGTCAAATTAACCATCAAAAGTCAAAAAAATAGTGTCATTGTTGTGAAGTTATTGATTGTCATTAAAACCTTTGTTTTTTTTTCCTGGATTAAATTTATTTTATATAACTTAACAACCAAGTAATATGTACTAAGCCAACAGTCAAATATTTAGGTGTAAATATAGACCACAAAATTACCTTAAATTGGCACTTTAGAACTGTTAAACAAAAATGTATAGAAAGAGTTAAATACCTTAGGTGTCTAATATATAAAGAAAAAGGCATATCAAGAAAAACAACTCATATATACAAGGCAATATACTCACTTTATTAGGAATAGGTGCCCTCCACATACAGTAATTGCAGGAAGCCAGCACTGATAAACCTTGAAACGGTAGAAACCGCAGCTCTAGGTAGTAAGACTAAAATCTATCTTCCTAGTTATTCACCAATCAATTATTGTATGAATTCACTAAACGTCCAGCCTCTTATTACAAGACTTCCTGTTCTGACAACTAAGTTTGAAAGAAAACCTGAAACTTGACTGGTGATAGAGGAACTGTGTACGACCAGGGAAACCATAGGCCAGCCAAAAAACCTCCACTAATGATACTGGCAGATCTCACATTCAACCTTAAATATACTTTTTTATTATTTTGTAAAGATTTGTAGGGGCTTGAAGATCAAATGTACTATATATAAGGTTTTTATTCCTAAGGACCTCGTTCGTTGGTCTGTATGGTTCAAATTTATATGTCCTAATAAGTTATAATCATTATAATATTTATTTAATTCTAGTGTAGTATAATGTATAACACAGCGTAAGGAAGTAAAATGTTGCATTTAACATTATTTGAAGAAAACTAAAGCAATGGTAATAGAAAAAGAACCGATAAGATGCAAACTAATGGTTGATGACCAACATATCGAACAGGTTGGGAAGTTTAAATACCTGAGTGCATATATAACAAGTAACAGGGCAGTAACGGAAGAAGTACGCACACAAGCCAACAAAGCGGCCATGATATCAGGCCAACTAAGAGACATAATCTGGAACAATAAACATATGACGGTTGCGAGCAAAGCAAGAATTTACAAGGTTTGTGCAAGACCGATACTGACCTACGGCGCAGAAACAAGAAAGGAAACAACAAAGACAAAACAAATTATGAGAACCACAGAAATGAAAACGCTGAGAATGATCACGGGAACAAGTTTAAGAGATGGAATAAGAAACGCAAAAATACGCGAGGACAGCGGAGTGGGGGATGTTGTGAAGTGGGTTCGAAACCGTCGTAGGCAGTGGAGAGATCACGTAGAACGAATGGACGATGACAGACTAACAAAAACCATGATGAGAAAGAAACCAAACACCAAACGGCCGCTTGGACGGCCCCCCAAAAGACGGAGAGATAGCTGGATTTCGACCTCAAACGAGGATCGATCTGGCATTGTGTAGATAACAGAACTTGGTTCTACCTAGAAGAAGAAGAAGAAGAAGAAGAAGAAGAAGAAGAAGAAGAAGAAGAAGAAGAAGAACATTATTTGAATATAAAATTTAATGTTACTTATTTAAATAAATATCTTACAAATTGTTATTTCTCAAATTTTTTTAAGTTGTGTTGATGAAAACAATAATGTTACACTTAAGTGTTTAAAAGATACTCGGCTGTTATGGACATATGGACACAAGTGTTTATGTTAAATCCATAATTAGAACTAGCCGTAGTAAAACAATTTTTAAACAGCATGCTCATACTATTATGATATGAACAGAATTTAGTGTTAATAATTTTGTATGTCTATAATCGCAAATGTACTTGAAATTTGAGAGACATCAATTTCTAAGAATATTTTAATTAAAAATTAGAAAATACTGAAAATAACGGGGTACCATAACAACTGTTTTTTCAAAAAATAAAAAGTTTTGAAGAAACGGTTCGTCAACATATTGCTTTTTTTTATGAGTAGTTACTTTTAACAACCAAAAATATAATAAAAATTTTAATCTATTTTTACGACCGACCAATAGTATGGTAGACATCCAACATAACGATCAATTGACATGAATTGGATCAGTTGGGTGAGGTTATAACATAATACTATCATTTTATCTCTTTCTACCATTCGTTTCGTTCAAAACTACAAATTTCGGAAAGGTATGCAAATTACTTCAAACCTTGTCAGTGGGAGGTAAACGATTACATTTAGTCGGTATAATTTTTCAGTGACGACAGCGTATTCACTGTTGTTATAACTTCACTTTACCCAAAATGGCGCATAGCATGGTCCGGACATTTTCTGTTTATTTGACGATCAGTATAGTTACTTTAATATGTGCGTGCATACTTGTCAGCGTACAACGCGTTCGACTTTAAAATTTATTCACAAGAATCAAATGACCGATGGCACGAACGCTTTTGGGATTTTTTAGATAATCTTAGTGAGTATAATTCTTAAGTCTCAACAAAATCAGTGACGATAAAGTCTCGATCTCCCCTGTAAGACTTTAAAAGTAGTACTATTTTCAGGAACTTTGCTAATTAATTTATAAAATAAAAGTTGTTGATTTACATATCGAACCTAACAAAAACACAATTTTGAACAAATGAGATGAATGTAATGACTCACCATCTCAAGATATTACCGAAATAATTCTTGTATTCTTTCCGAAATTTTTTATTTGACCTTCAAGGTAAGATATTTGACCTTAAGATTGATACAATTTACGTACTTTTCTAATTTGCTGACGTCAAATTCCTGTTTGCTAGGGAGAATATTTCGTAGTGATTCATTCAAATCAGTGCAACAATAGAAAAGTTGATTGATTATAGTCATTCTGCCACACTGTTTCAATTGCATGACAAATATAACCAATTTTAAGTGTTAAAAAATTATTTTATTGAACTTCATAGAGACGTTATTTTATTCAGAACAGAAATATTAGTTTTGATAACATATTTATTCTTTGCTGACATTTTAGTTGCATTGATTTCTTTTTCTATAAAATAAACGCGCAGTAAATTATAACTATTTGCTATTGTTTGTCCACTATCCTAATAAAAAGTAGTAATAACTTGTCCACAGACAAAATTTATTTTCTTTTTAGGGCAACCGTTATATCTAGCTTTTTGTTGTCGAATTCTTTTCCCTTTATTCCCGGCAATATATAATATTTTATGTTTTATCTTTGGGCTATAAGGAATATAATATAGGTATAATACAACATAAATATTGATATCCAGCCTATATAATCGGTTAATAAAGGGCATTAAGGGGTATAATACATGTAATAAAATATTTCTGACCGAAGCAAATTTTTACTGACCAAAAGATTTAATTTATTTGGTTGTTTGTCTATGTTTCGTATACATGAAAAGCTACTTATTTAGATATTATGGTAGATTACAACAATTTTATTGTATTCTATTGAAGCGATCGACCAAACTTATCAATAAGATAACGTAGGGTTGAAATGGACTTCATATATCTTGACACTAATTGATTAATTTGGTCAGTTGATCTGTTGTCTTGTCCTTAACTTGTTTTTGGAGCCCCGTTTTAATGGGAATACGAAATGTTATGGAAATTAATTCATATATATCTTGTTAGTTTTTCACGATATGAGAAAGCTAGCTCATTTGAAAGAAATCTTATTTGGGAAAACAAGACGAGTCCAATAGTTGTAATGAAAGAAAATCATACTTTATACTTTCTAGATTCATTTCCTTTAACAATTGTTTTATATGCTACCCCTTTTCATTTACCGGCAAAAGAAAAACTGAATGAACACAGAAAAATACCACATATAGACAGAAATTAGACAAGGGGATACTAAAAACTCTTTACTGCAGTTCTAGATTGAACCTTTAAAAACTTATTCTGGGATGGTAAGGGTATAAATATTACAGGCAAATTTCTAGGTAACCTCCGCTTCGCTGACGATATTGTTCCAGTCGCCGACAATTTGAGTGATATGCAATAAATGCTAGCAGGACTAAAAGAAACAAAGAAAAACGTCAGTTTAAGCATCAACTTCCAAAACCCAAGTTCATGACCAACCTGGTGGCTAGCGACAGTATGCAAATCAACGAAGAAGAAGTTTTGCAAGCTCACAATATGAATACCTACACTGTTAAAAACAACCTTAGATTTAATACAAATTTAATATACATTCTACATTAAATTTAATGCTTTTGTACTTTAAATCGTGAATAATTTATACTTACTTTGAATTTAAAGGAAATTCATTGGAATATCAGTTCGTTGTACATTAAATTGGATTAAATGATATATTAAATATCATAAAAAGATATTTCAACTTAAAATTAAACCACATGTACCTTAATATTAAAGGAATTTACATTAATATTCATAATACATTGCATGAGACTCCTGGAGATGGCGCAATTTGTATTGAATTTTTTATTTAGTATGATATAAGTTGTTTAAAGGACTTTAGCATACGTATTTTAACTATAGAAATATACTATGTGTTTTTACGGCATTTAAAGTGTTAATGCACGTCAACATGCTTAAGCAGAATTGAATGAAATATTTTTAATGCGATACCCATTTGCATATAATCTTTGTATATATTAAGTCAATTGTTTATGCTTTGTGTAAATATTTTAAAAATTACGCGTTCTGTCTTAAAAAAAGTATGTTTTTGGATTTTAAAGTGTGAAAACCACCAAAGGAAAATATATTTTTAAAAACTTGAAGAATGTATATATATTAACGTTTCAGTCTAATGATAAACCTTCATCGCAACATTCTGCAAAGGGAAAATCGAATCCTTTTTTAAAAACTCAGGACACTTTCTAAAAAGATTAAAAACCATCCAATTAGGGCCCGGAGACATACTAGTCAGTTTTGATGTAGAATCCCTGTACACAAATGTTCTTATAGATGATTTAGTTTCTATAATTTCGAATATATTACAAAATAACTACATGGACTCGACCCTACTAGAATTAGTTAAAGCATGTCTGATTTCTACTTATTTTACTTTTCAAGGAACTTTCTACGAGCAGACTTCTGGAGCGGCCATGGGATCACCTCTTATAGCTAACATCTTCATGGAAGGTTTCGTAGAAAACGCCTCGTCTTCTGCTCCTCTAAAACCTAAATTTTGGTGCAGATATGTAGATGATACGTTCGGAGTTTGGCCGCATGGCGCAGATAATCTCCATAATTTCCTGGATCATCTAAATCAATAACATCCTAGTATAAAATTTACAATGGAAGCGAACCAAATGGTGCCCTTCCCTTTCTTGATGTATCAGTACAAAGGAAAGACAATTGCTAATTAGGACATTCTGTGTACAGAAAACCAACATATACAAATCGATATCTCAATGCAACTTCACATCATCATCATTCTCAAAAACAATTTATCATAAACTCTTTGGTACATAGAGGCCTCTCAATAGGTGACGAATAATCACTGAAATCAGAATCAGAAAAACTGACTAGTGCTCAGAGAGGCAACAGATATTACGCTGAAGATAAGATGTTCTATTAATAAATATAAAAATCCAACTCCTCAACAAAATATCATAAATGTCTTCTGTGGACGGTACTGTCTTACCTTACATGCACGGAACCATCGACAAGATTGCCAGATTGCACCGAAAATAAAACATTTGAACAATTTTCAACACATGTAAGAAAGTTGGACAATGTTTGAAGTCTCTAAAGGACGCAATTTCATTTCAAACAGAAGGCGTTTACAAGATTCCTTGCTCTTATGGTAAAGTGTATGTAGGTGAAATAGGAAGATCTATATTCACTAGGCTTAAGGAACATGAAAGATGTATAAAAAAGAAACAAATTGTAAAATATGCAGTAGCTGAACACCAACATTGCCAGGCAGGTGCGGGGGGGGGGGGGGGGGCGGTGGATGGAGTATTTGGGTTGAATAACAAGATATATTTGGAGGTGTGAAGTGTTAAAAAGGATTTTAATTCTTGTCATAGGCGTCGGAAGGAGGTTTATTATCACTAAGTGTTTATGGCATAGAATATTATTTCAGTAATAAATAAAATAAAAAGTTTTTATAGTATTATTTTATTTCTTATGATTTCTTAATAATTCACATACATTAGAAAAAATAGATCATTTTGACATATTTAACACAAATCACAACAGTATTTTTATTATTTTTAATTTTGGGCATAGGAACCCTTTTAGAAACATTCAGACTAAAACGTAGCCTTTTTCTCTCAAAAAATTCTTAGTTATAATTTAAATACTTACAAAATACCTATTGTCAAACATACAAGAAGTTAAACATATATAAAAAAATAAATTCGTCATATAATATTAAATTTTTTTGGGGGCTATCAGTCATTTTATTATTAATTAAAAACATTTTCAGGACATTTGACGTTTCAGTTTATTTGTTTCTTCAACCATCTGCAGAATTACAATTAAAAACTAAAAAGGACTTCAAATGTAATTAGTTTTTATATATTACAGAAAATTTAAATAATAAATTGTGTTTACGCTGGTAAACATTACGTACCTAATTCGTAATCAAAGTCAGTGAAGTTATTTTCGCTCAAATTAATTATAATTGATTCCTCTATCTCACCGATCATGAGATCGAGTTTCCACATTTTCGTTTATTCTTTTATTATATGGATTTTTCCCAATTTTCTGCATTAACTTCATTCAAAAAATCGTTCAAAATTTCAGTTAAATTACTAATTTTGTAAGTTGTGTTATTACTAGTAACTCTATTTTTTTCTTGAGAGAGATATTTCCTTCTCCAACGGACATTTTCCGTACGATCTATAAGAACAGATTTCCTATCTGGTTTTCCCCAGCAATAATTACGTTCTTTCAGCAATTTCTAGAGCTGAAGTTCTTTTAGTTTCAGGTTAATCCCGAACTTCATTGATTTTAGATAGAATCTTTTCTTCCAACGAGGTTTTTCCTCTGTCTGTGATCGAATGTGGCTTGGGAGTACTAACAATTACAGTCGTTTTCTTCTCCTTCAGTATTCGGTACATAGTAGATTTTCCAACTTCTGTAATGTTGGAACACATCTCAACAGAGCTGATATTGATATCTTAAGACATCATAAACATTCATCGCAATAAGTTTTTCTTTAAGGAAAAAATGCCCTGGTTTAACGATTTTGGAATAAATACAGATGTGGAAGCTATATGTTTTGGGTATCTCACTAATCTCAAATAATATATAAAAACAAGCCCAAACAAGATAAATCACTAAGATAAGGTGTACTTTGCTCACTGACAGTAATCAAATTGAACTATCAGAAATATTGCAGTAAATTTATAAAAGCTTATAATATTTAAATATAATTAAATATAATTAGATTTACTGCAGTCCTCAGTTACCTGCGGCACTGGAGCAGGTACCTTGGAGGTTTCGCTAACGGTTTTATTACTCTCTCTAGTTCTTGAATATAGTATAGGAATGTGTATGTTTGCGATCGTCTCTCCCCTTCCCAAGAGCTTTGAGTACAGGAAAATAGAACCGATTCTACCTTTTGTATTAGGAATATGTATGCTGCTGGCACTCTCCCCCGTTAACAATTTATTTTTCTTGCGATAGCCCCCCCTCCCAAGAACTTTGAGTTCAGGAAAATAGACCCGATTCCGCCTCATACTAGGAATGTGTATGCTGCTCGCATACTCCCCCCCCCCCCATCGGCAAGAGCTTCAAATTCAGAAAAATAGACTCAACCCTGCCTTTTACACTAGAAATGGGAATGTTGCTAGTGTCTCCCCCCCCCCCCCCCCGTCGACAACTTGCTTTCGCTTGCCATACTGTACTTTTGTGATATCACCGCTCCCCCCCCCAAATAGAGAGGCTTCATCCGCCCCTGTGCTCAGGTCTCACTTTTAATGTAAAAGAAACTAAGGTGCTAGCATCAGTGTCTGGTTTCTTTAAAGGTAAAATTAGAGAATCAATCGAAATTGGTAAATATCCAAATAATATTAATAGAGATGCAGGTTATAGGCTACATCACACTTGGAAATCGATTGTTATGCTGGACCACGGATCGCTGAGTACCAATCAGGTATAAATACCGGGCTGTTGCTCCTCAATAGTCATCCAGTGTCCTAATCTCGTGGAGTTAAGATCGCTGAAGATGTCTTGTACAATCGTAAGCGAAACGTCGGATAATAATTCCAGTTTGACGCAGTCCAAACTCAAAAACCATAATTTTCACAGGCTATTCAATTTAATAAAATTATAGGTAATATCATTTGACAGATCTGTATTATTTAAACGCATGACTTATTGTTTATGTATATATATATATATATATATATATATATATATATATATATATATATATATATATATATATATATTTAATTATTCTTTAAACCATTGACAAGATTCCTATTATTCTTTTCACAAAATATTTATTGTTGAATTTTATAAATCTATATATGTTGAATTACTCGAACAATATTAAAACAAAGAATTTTGAGTATGCACTAAGTAGATCATTTATCCAAAACAGTGTTTCAGGAGAGATATTTTTAATTTAAATACTATTCTTGATGAGTATTAAGTGAAACTTATTACAGTTCTGACAAAATCTCATGTACATCTAGAGATAAGGAATTATTAGAAAAAAAATAAGACCAATATTAAATTAATTTCTTTAAAAATGTGTAATAGGTAGTTAAATTAAATGGATCTACAAAAAAACCCTCATTTATCTTTTATTTTAACGTGGAAGGCCTAATAAAACCCTTATAAAACACTCCTGCCCAAAAGTAAAATCGAGATAGAACAGGCCCAAAATAGCGTTGCCTCTTGAAATTTAAATTTGGTTGTGCGTTATCTTGTAATCGAATTGTACTCAAGAACGCAAATTCCTGCTGGTTCAAAGGACAAAACGTGGCAAAGGGTAAATTTTAAATAAGGTTAAGGGAGAAATTTATATTCCGTGTTAGTTATTAGACCTAAATCCACTATGGTGTGATAAAAGGAACGCTACTGGCGGGAAGTTACATACTGTTTTGGACTTTATAGATTTTTTAATGATCGCTTGTGTTCGGATGGGTTTCAATAAATTTATTTGCTGTGAGTTCATAACTGATTTAATGATTCTTTTTCTAGTAGTTGTTCTCGGGCTACGCCTATGAAAAGTGCCATTTAATATATAATATAATTTGTATTTTTTTATTCACTTAAGGAACATTTCTTAAAAATGTTTTGGAAATCACGGTCATATTTTATACGGTTTAGTTTACCTTGTTATATATAAATCTTTAAAGTATTTCAAGAAGTTGTTGGATGATCAAAAAGAGTATATATGTTACAGTTAAAACCTGTTTTTAGATAGAACGCGTTTTCCCTAGTTAGAACTAGTTTTTACTAAATGCCTTTGTTAAAACTAGAAATACCTAGTCAAAACTAGAATTAACTACTGATATATTTGATTTTCAGATAAAACTAGTTGTCACTCCGAGCTTTAGTTAAAACTAGCACTAGAGAATCTAATTTGGGATTGAAAACAAGATATACTTTTAAAAATATTTATTAAAAAGGTCTAGGACACAGAGTCATGTTCCTAGTAAAAATAATAATCTTACACTAAAGGAACATTTTAGGGAACATCGACATAATGTAGTTGCCAAGGTGACAATATTTATTAAAAGTAAATATGGTCCTGATACATCATTATAAAGCCAAATCCCCGATCTTCTTTAGTTTGCATGTCGATAAGATGAACCTGGCAACGGCTGTCCATTTCAGAATGTAGTATGGGTTTTGGAACAAGTCCTTTTTTCTTCATACTCTTTTTACGCTGACAAGTTTCGCACATAGAGAGAAAAACATTTATCATTTCTAAAGTTATGTTCGCATATTTTCGTGAAGTTTCATTTTTAAGTCTATCCCGACCACCATGACCAACGGCCACATGAGTTGCTTCAATAATATCAAAAATTTCATCCCCATACAAGTAGTATTTCATGGGCTAATTACCTTATATCGCTTCAGTCTCCTATACTGTTTCTGAGATTTCTCAACAGCTAATTGTGGTTCTTCAGTTTCGTCCACTAAATTGTCATAGGTTTCTTTTGTCATAATATAAAAGTGACCCTCTTTTTTTTTATGATCGCGAATCGCTAATAACTGGTTTAAAAACTCCTCTTTCCATTGCGTTCCATCACTTAAGTTTGCCATGACAATTGCGCTCGAATCAATCTATACGTGCTTATCAGAATAAAAACAAAGCGGGAATGAACGGGGCGAACGCATAGCACGCGGACAGCTCTCGGAAAGGAATTCCCCCGCACTTGTCGAATCAGGTGACGTCTCGCGACCAATCAGAATAAGGTACGATGAACTTTAACTGACTCGCTTCGGAAAAACGCGTTTTGTCTAGTAAGAACTAGTTTTACCTAATATTCAATTTTGAGCACTAGTTAATTCTAGTTTTTACAAAGGCATTTAGTAAAAACTAGTTATAACTAGGGAAAACGCGTTCTATCTAAAAACTGGTTTTAACTGTAACATATATAAAGGCACCAAACTTGTTTTCGATAGTACGAAACTAACAAGGAAGGTACCTAAAGTTTCCGGCTCCGATTTTAATGAAACTTCACTATATTGTATAGAATATAAAAATAAGAGACCTTTTTTTTATCTGTGGAGATTCATTTTAACGAAGTGAAAACCGCCTCTAAAGTTCACCCCTAAGAACAGTCTTTTTGAAATATGTCATGTTCTAAGTGAGTTATCTTTACAAAACGAATTGAAAATTACTTTTTGTTCGAAATGATATTAAACTATTGTTTTTTCACCCCCAAAGATTTCATCTCTTATTTTTTATAATGGTAAACAGTCTATTCGCGCACTTAATTTAATTCTAAAAATTACGAAGTTTAATTCAGTTATTGAAAAATATTTTTTCCACGAATACCATAAGTAACCTAAGTTGACGGGTATCGGGATTTCTAAAAATAACTAGTAGAAGAGGGTGAATCACCCTCAAATATCGTTTTTTCTTAAATCTCAAGTTCTAATTGAGATGTCATTACAATATTAAATGAAAATTACTTGTTATTTAAAATAATGTTAAACTAAGGTATTTTTATCTCCAAGAATATCATCCCTTATTTTTTATAAGCGTAAACCATCTATTTTGCGCACGTATTTTAGTTCTGAAAATTACGAAATTTGACATCTTTCGGAGATTCCTCCAAAAAACAACTAGAAAAAAAGAGGGTGAGTCACCCCCAAATACATTTTTTTTAATATCTCAAGTTCTAATAAAGATAACTCTACAAAACTAAATGAAAATTATTTGTTGTTCGAAATGATATTAAACTATGGTATTTTCACCCCCGAGGGTATCATCCCTTATTTTTTATTAGGGTAAATCATATCAGCTGTCGTGTTTCGGGATTTCTAAAAATAAACCAGTAAAAGAGGGTGAGCCACCCCCAAATACTTTTTTTTACATCTCAAGTTCTAATTGAGATAACTTGATGAAACAAATTGGAAATTACTTGTTATTTGAAATGAAGTTAAACTATAGTATATTTACCCTCGAGGTTCAAAGGATATTATTTCATACATGTATAGTATACGTAAAATTGCCAAATTTCGGTTAATATGAACGTTACGGAGCTTACTGAATTTTTTCTTTTAATTAATAAGAAAATATAATCTTATTTCATTGGTTAAGCATTCATGTCTGTAAATTATTATAATTCATGACAAATAGTGATTTTTAATTCTGTAACGTCCAATAAAATTAAAATTTGACAATTTTAAGAATAATAATATATGTATTAAATGACGTTTTACTTTTATTAAAAAAATAAGGAATAATATCCTTAGGTGTGAAAATACCATAGTTTAACATTATTTCGAATAACAAGTAATTTTAATTTCGTTTTATAGAGATATCTTGATTAGAACTGGAGATATTTAAAAAAAAAAACAATTGGAGGTGATTCATCCTCTTTTATTAGTTTATTTTCAGAAATCCCGAAACATGCCAACTTATGTTACTTATTGAATTTGTAAAAAAATATTATCAACAAATTTGGTTTAATTTTGTAATATCCAGAATTAAATTATGTCACTATAAGATTAACCTCATAAAAAGTAAGGAACGATATCCATGGGGTTAAAACAACACCTCAACAAACAAGTAAATTCCACTTTGTTTTGTAAAAATATCTCAATTAGAATTTGAGGCTTGAAAATATGTATTTGGAGATATCTCACCCTCTTTTACTACTTCATTTTTTGAAACTCCAAAACATATCAACTTAAGTTAATTATGGTATTCGGGAAAAAAGTACATTGAAACAATTTTATTAAATTTCGTAATTTTTAGAATTAAATTACGTGCGCTAATAGATGGTTTACCGTTATAAGAAATAAGGGATGATATCTTTGGGGGTGAAAATACCATAATTCAACATCATTTCCAATAATAAGTAATTTCCATTTCGAATAACAAATAATTTTCACTTTATTTTGTAGAGTTATTTTAATTAGAACATGAGATATTAAAAAAAAGTATTTGGGGGTGACTCACCCTCTTTTTCTAGCTAATTCTTAGAAACCTCGAAAAATGTTAACTTGAGTTAATTATGATATTCGTGACAAAATTATTTTCGAACAATTTTTAAAATTTTTATAATTTTTAGAATTAAATTACGTGCGCTAATAGATGCTTTACCCTTATAAAAAATAAGGGATGATATCCTTGGGGGTGAAAAAACCATAGCTTAATATCATTTCGAACAACAAGTAATTTTCATTTTATTTTTTAAATGTATTACTGGAAACCTGAGATATTTCAAAAATACTGTTTTTAGGAGTGAACTTTAGAGGCGGTTTTCCTCCGTTAAAATGAATCTCCGCAGATAAAAAATACTGGTCTCTTATTTTTTTACCCTCTATAACATATTGAAGTTTTATTAAAATTGAAGCCGGACACTTCAGGTACCTTCCTTGTAAATGATTTATTGATGAAATATGTTGTTAAGCCGTGATTTGGCCGGTATAGATTTTCTTGGAAAGTTTTAATTTAAAGTAGTTAAATATTGTCTCATAATCTCCTTATTGTGCGCTTAATCCTGGATCCCAGTCTGTTTCGTAGCCGATGAAGAGACATGTTTTCATCAGAATTTTTTATATGTATTTTAATCTCCTGATTATGAATATCGATGGAGGATTCCCATAAAATCATCACTTAATTTGTTATAAACAAAAAAAAATTAACTAATGAAAAAAAATGTTTTGTAAAATAAATATTATCGTATTCCTTGGCGGATTCTAAGCGAAAAGTGCCTCTGATGATTTTTCTGGCCGACGAATAGCTTTTGAGTTAAAAATCGTTAAACGTTTGAAAAATGGCATTGTTGCCATGTTTCTACATGAACAACTTTTGATTAAATAAGTATTTGCAGATTCTGAATCTAGCAATTGATAAATTAAGTCAAGAACTATTGAATCGTGGAGGGGAGCTCCTGGAATGAGGCGTGCTAAAGAATATATAACTGGGCCTAGTGCGCGTCGTACTAAGGAGCTTTTCTCCTAGAGAAGAAAAGAGCTGCGAATTGTGGTGGGATTGTTGATGGAACATTGTCACCTCAGGGGCCATTTTCATAGAATCGGTGTCGAAGACGACCCGACATGAAGATGGTGTTTGGAGGAGGACGAAACTGTTGGCCATGTTCTCAGAGAGTGCCCAGCACTCAACGAACTGAGGCAGAGATATTTCGGAGATACAATTTTGTTACCGGAAGCAGATAGGTAAGTTCAACTAACGAGGCTGCTTGAATTCGCAAAGGCGATCGGCCTCAAATAACCTGCAGATATGGTGGGATGTAAAGGGCCCAATGGAGGCCTAAGCATCGATGATCTAGTATCACCACCCCTTTTTCATTCATTCATTCATTCAAGTCAAGAACTACAAACTGGGATTAATCGCAGTGGGAAAATATAATGTTTTTAAAGCTATAAACAACTAATGTTTAATCAGGTCTACTTACAGGCGCTCACCTAGTGCACATAATCCATTATATCTTTCGCCGATCGTTGCATAAATACTTTAATCACATTTTAATATATATTTATTTTTAATTTTTTATTATAAGCGTCTAATCATAAATGAAACCATACATTATCATAAGGAACTTCAGGTATTATAATAATGTTTGAAAGTGGTTGAGTTAACATCTGTTCTGCATAATTATTACGATCCCTGTTAGAAATGTGGCATAATGAGTAAATTGCAATATCGTACTGTAGTAAATATATGTAACACATTTTATTAATAGTACATTAGTTAGACAATATTGTTAAGCTAAAATTCAGTGATAAGAATAATTATGATTGCATTAGTGTATTCGCCAGCTATTAACTAATCAGGTTGAAACTTGTTAATCCCATTACTGTGTTCCAATTTTGTTATCTTTTTAAAAAAATCTAAAAATATTTATACTAATAATACCTACAATAAAGCTAATACTCACCATAAATTAATCCCTTTGAACGTAAAAAAAAGTAAGGTTATTCAACGCCGTTATTCAAGATCAGCCGACAGTCTCGGTTGGACTTAAAGCTATCCGACTTTACGTTTGGCGCGAATGACATCATGCTTGCAATAGTGCTATTGTTCATTGTTTCTTGTAGTTTATGTAGCAAATAGTCACATATTTATATAGATTAAGTTAATAAAAATAATTCTATACAACGCATCATTTTCACTTATTGTTTTAATATAGATTTTAATTGTCTTAGAAATCGGAGTGTTTTATTTTTGAATCTGGTTGTTTCCTGTTTTTGCTAATCATCATCGTCTCTTCTTACCGACGGGTCAAAGAAACAGGTGGAGCTTTGAATATATGTGTATAATCCCTCTAATTTCCGGCTTACTAGCCTAGGCACTGCCCTAAAAGAAGGAGCGATCGACACCAAAAAAATAACCACCCGCATCGAAGCATTTTTTTTTTTCATTCTTTCACTATGTAGTAAGATTTTTAATACAGCATTTTGAGATACAATAGCTGAAGAGTTCTGGTAAGAAATACGGCCTATGACCTTGCTAAGAGGCCGTTTTTTGAACAAGATGGGCAATTCTTACTGGTAACTTCTTTTTTGCTACATCGCAAGCAAAACTTCTTACTGGTTTTATCACAGAAACGAAATCGGTGTCCTTCTCCATCATAATTCCAGCAACTCGTTGCACTGTCGAGGTTGCAGAACGTTCGACCTGAAAATCAGGGAATGACTGCATCGACGAGTCTGGAGGATTTAGGTTCGGGCACTCCATTGAGGCAGCATGATGAGTAGGTTTATGGTGTGCTAATTCAGGTTCCAAAAGTTGCCGATAATTGGTAGGTAGTAGAGCGAAGCGTTGAAGACATAACTCTGTTTCCTCGATAGCGCGACTAATTCGGATTAATCCAGATAATAAAGATATTTGGTGAGTAGCCAGACGGCTGTGAATATATAATAGAAGCTTTCAACGGATTAGTTGAAACTGTACTACTTCAGAATGTGGTTAGGGTAATTTACGAAACGAATTTTGCAGAGCAACCACAACGGCCTGTACTTTCATTCACGCGCTCTGTTGAGTTTTATATAATAGGTAGACAAGTTGTCTAGGGTAGCATTATAAGCATATTCCAAAAAGATTATTTTTTTTTAACTTGGATTTGTGCATTATTGGTGAAGAAAATAGAAAATAGTAGCAACCAAGGTGGGTGTCGAATACACGACGTTGCCGATTTGCATCGGGATACATGTTTTGTCGCTTGGATATAACGGCCAAAGAAGGTCAAATTACTTTATAACAAACTTTATGCATATAATTCTAGACTTCAATATTTTATTCAGTTACAAACAACTTTAAATAAACATTAGTTCATTATAAGCTGAAAATGAAAATGAAAATCTAAAAAGAGAAAATAGTGATCTAATTAGAGATAATGTTGAGGAATGTAAAAAAAGTTAAACTTAGTCTAGAATAAACATAAACCCAATTATCAAGTGTGCGCTCTAGTAGTTGAATGATAGGTACTAGCAAATATATTATCTGCGAAAAAATATCGTATAAAGAAAATTCTTAACTACTCAAATGGAATCAGGAGCATATGGTGAAAAGTTTTATATAGTTTCCCGATTATGTAAAGATCACACTGGCAACAAAACTATATTAATTGCTTCACCAGAAAATTTATTATCTTTGAAAATCAAATATCATGATCAATACTTTAACACATGCAAAAATAGTTATAATAACTGAATTTCTTTATGCTATAGTACTGTTTGTTTTATGATAAAGTGCTTCTAGTAATTAAATAAAAATATAAATATATTTAAGTGTGTTTAAAGTATTAGTGCAATGATCAGTGAAAGCTATAATGGATTATGTGGGCTAGGTGAGCACTTTTAAGTAGACTTTCATACACGGCCATGTGTAAATTATAATTGATGAAACACTATTTGTTGATAGCATTCAAAAGCAATAAAAACATTACATTTTCACACTGCAATTAATCCCAACTTCGAACGAACAGAAAAGATGACTTTGCCATCCGTAAATGTCAAAATTTTTGCGAGAAAGGGGGAGGTGAAAATCAATAATTCATCTTTTGATATCTGTTTTCAAGGCAGTAAGCATGTCCTATTGAGATCTCTTTTTTGTATGGGAGACGCCCTTTTAGAGACAAGTTTTTATTTAAAAGGTAGAGCATTTTTCTTATATCATTTGCTAATTTGTTTTAGGGTTATAAATGAATGAATGAATGAATGAATGAATGAATGAAAAAGGGGTGGTGATACTAGATCATCGATGCCTAGGCCTCCATTGGGCCCTTTACATCCCACCATATCTGCAGGTTATTCGAGGACGATCGCCTTTGTGAATCCAAGCAGTCTCGTTATTTGAACTTGCTTAACTGCTTCCAGTAAGAAAACTATATCTCCGAAATATCTCTGTCTCAGTTCGTTGAGTGCTGGGCACCCTCTGAGAACATGGTCAACAGTTTCATCCTCCTCCAAACACCATCTACATGTCGGGTCGCCCTCGACACCGATTCTATGAACATGGCCCCGGAGGTGACAATGTCCTGTCAACAATGTTTTAGGGTTATCTTCTCGTGCTGTGTTGTTTGTCTTGTTTTACCCTATTGATGACCTGGCTTGAACTTTTCGTTCTTTCTCATGTTTGATTTTCTGTTTTATCCTTTCTCGTATTCGTTCGAATTTGGCTACTAACTTCAGAATAAATGTTGACGGCCTTAGACTGGGGTGACTTCCCAGCTCAGTTTGTGCTTCATAGTGCAATCAATGAATAAATAAGGAGAATTTGAATAAACTTGAAGGCAAACTCCTCTAACAACAGGTTTAAAAAAGGGCAACGGCCCACATTTAAGCCCTATCGATAGTCATAATATCAATTTAATCTTATTCATAAAAGTTAGGTTACCTCGACGTGACAGTTTATCATTTGCTCTAGAGAAGCTTTATTTCTATTTTAACCTAAATATTTCGTAGCACAAAATTTGTTTAACACCACAACAAAATTTCTGGAATTAATATAGTTTAGTTACCTTGCAACAGTTCCTGCAATTTATTAAAGCTTCTAACATACGTCTCTTCGGAATTTGACCTTAATATACTCAGCGGTGCCCTCTATTAAAAACAAATAGATAGTCTGAATCCATTTACTAGATTCACAGCCATTATCCTCAAAATCAAAAGTAAAAAGTGATGCCTAAAAATGAAGACTGTTAAAACAAAGTTACCGCAAAACAAAAGAAATTACTTTACTTTTTAAGTCTTAAATATAAGTATGAAATTATCTAATACATGGCAATATTTCCCTGAGTAAATTAAAATGAACGTAAACCAAGGAATAAAAGACTTTTACCCGTAGTTTAGAAATGCCGTGCACCATGGCAACACTGTATTGTATCATTTCCTGCCATTTTACTACTTTTGACTATATTTACTATAACTATTTTTCATGAATGAGATCCATTTAATACTTTAGAATATTTAGAGCCCCCGAAGCGTCTATAAGAGGTAAACGTCTAGGTATAAATCGTTTACGGTCCAACAATAATGAGAGAGAGGAGTTGGATATCTGTTTTATTGCAAAAGCCACACTAATTTATAAAAATTGTTTCAAAGCTTCCTCATTCTCAGCTAAACAATATCCAAAGCAGTCATATAAAACAAACAGATCTTAAATTCGACCTCAGTGTATTTTTTATGTATGAATTGTAAAGAAGTCTTAAAAAATCATCGCAGAATCGCAATCTTTAAAACGGGATCTTCATCTTTCAATATAGACAGACAAATAACACAAGTTATTTTGCACCTGTTTTAAACAATTTATTTAAAAACATGATTAAATATGGGTGTTCCGTAACAAATTAAATATTTAGAAATCTATCTTTGGTGTAGTTTTTGGAAAAATTGGATAACCGCTTTTCGAGTAAAATGGTTTTAATAATTTAGCCAGGGAATCATGGATTTATTTGACCATAAAAATTCTTGGAAATAAGATATGCAATATTTTCTACTTATTTAATTACTAAATATTTGATAATTGTCTTTAACTATGCACGTACATAAAAATGGAAACAAACATTTCTTTTTTAATGACGATAAGAGAAATTCCATATGGATGCCCCCTTTATGAATATTTTATTCTTTTTTAATTTTCATTAAATTACAAAAAAAATCAAATACTGGAGGGATACCTAAAATTTAGTGTCACTTCCGCGTATCTCAAGAATTTCAGAGTTACCCTAATATAAAGGATAAAGGATATATATTTCTACGTCTTCTTTTACGTTTTAATTATACAGGTTGTCCGGGAAAATGTGGGAAATCTCTTGGATATGAAAAAAAGACCTAAAAGGAATACTACAAGTCTATATAAACTTTTTTTGTAAAGGGCCTCCTTTTCGAAGATATGGATTCCCAAATAGCTGCAATGAAATCAAATTTTTTACACATAATTATTGAACTACTCGGTATATTTCATTTTTTTTTAATATGATGTATATCAGGTAAGACCCTTCAAATTACTATTCAAGAAATTGTTTTGAATTACTCACAGCTGCAGGAACGGACTAGCTGTGACATCCATGACCTTTTATTTTTTTACGCCCTGAATGATAAGAACATTGAACAACGTTTTTTACATACCTTTAGCTATTAACTAAAAATTAAGTGTTTTTCATTCATGTCGCTAGTCCAAACCGTTTTCGAAAAAACGTCATTTTATTTACATCATGTATTTGTCATATTTCGATAAAAGATACATCTTTGTTCCTATCAAATATTTAACCTTCAACCTCATGATAAAAAAGTTCGATCCAAAATTAGAGTTTACCCCTTCAGTTAAAAACGTCTAATTCTGTGAATTGCAGTTCGACCTAGGTTCGCAAAAAAAGTGCGTTTTCTTTTACAGACATCAAACACAAAGTATTGTTGCAAACGTTGCTAGGTGCGAAAGAAATAAATATCTTGCATTTTCAAACTTGCAACTTTCACATCGCTGACATATGGATTCTTTACTTGGATATTAATTTATTGATTTTTGGATTTCGTGGTGAAATTGGTTGTGAAATAATTCGAAATATCGAATACAGGTTTGTTGCGTATACAGATATGCATGTGATGTATGGTCTTGCATCTTGCAATGCTTTGGGATCCACGAGTTTATATCACGACAGATGTCCTAATCGTTCTCTTACAGATCAGAAAACACTTCAACGAGTTGACCAAAGTCTAAGAAAAATTGGTAGGCCATTTAATAGGGTAATATTATTAAATTTCTTCATAAATTTAGAAATTTTTTGGAAAAGAACTAGTGACACTGATCGGCAGTACTTACGCCGCATTTAGAGGAAAATATTTTAAATGCTGTAGATGACACTCCTTCAACGAGTATTCGAAAATTATCAGCGCAGTTTAAGAAGTTGAAAACAATAGTACATGAAGTTAAGAACAACTGTTATATTCATATCATTTGAATAAAATGAATGAAGTGATTCCTGAAGATTTTCCCCGTGGAGTCCAGTTTGCAAACTGACTATGGGATCAGCAACGAAATAATGTAAACTCGATTAGCACTATTCTCTTTACGGATGAAGCAAGGTTTATCAAAAATGGTTTCATAAATTTACACAATTCACATGTATGGGCTGATGAAAATCATCATGCAACTATTGTTTTGCATCATTAACATCAGTGGTAATCAATTAATGTCTGGGCAGGAATTATTGGCAATTTTTTGATTGGACCATTCTTATTGCCGGCACGACTGAATGGAGCACTTTATTTGGATTTCCTCCAGAACGCTTTGCACGATTTAGTAGAGCACTTATGACTTAAAACCTCCGGAAACATGTACTACACGCACGATGAGACACCACCTCATTTCAACGTTGTTGTACGGGAGCACCTGAATAACGTCTATCCAAACCGTTGGATAGGTAGAGGAGGACCTATTCTCTGGCCTCCATTAAACAAAAATATACCCAGTCTGTATCATCAGGAATAAAAGAGACGATTAATCGATATTACTATGAAAGACGGAGTAAGCTACGCAAACATAGAGTCTGTGCAATCATACAATTTTATTTCTGCAGGAAATATTAAATCATATTATATGGGTTTGAATTAGGTTAGTAATTTCCTAAGTTTGGCAATAAAACTAAACTCAGAAAACTTCATCATTTCAAACTTCCATCTTTATAAGTTAATTCGTTTTTATTTTATCCCGGCAGTCTTAGCAAGATTAAGTTTGTTCACTCTGTATATCTGGCTGTTACAGGGATTAGTGATATTCGGAAAACTGACCATCTTGTGTAATAATATTTACGAATATACCAATTAATATTATATTTTGCCATTACATATATAGCGATATATAAATCAAGTTTGTTCAATCATGCAACTTTATTTTGACAGAAAATAAAATTATATCCTGCAGGGAATTATCTGAGAAGCTCAAGCAGGAGCCAAATTATTACAAGATCACGTGGAGTGAGTTTATTTCCATTTGAATGAAATCCGTAATTCAGTCTTGAATAATTTCAAAGTTTGATTGCTACTGTATTACAACCCTTTCACACGCCAGAGAGCGGACCCTTTTCTATCTAAACAAATTACGCTACACCCTGTTCGTTTCGTCGAGAACACTTGTAATATAAATATTAACAATGGGTTTTTTCGTTGCAGGGTTTGAAATTAAAATCAGAAGGGCACTCCTAGAGCGGTTTGTGGATTATAATTAACGTGGACCCTCTGTTTTTACAATTGCGTTTTTGTATTTTTTTCTGTGACAATTGGATTAATGCTATTATTTTAAAGGTTTAATTTAAGGGAGTAGATAAATATCAAATGGAACTATAAAAACGTTTTTTAAAGTTGTAAGATATTTGGCTTATTGAAACTTAATTTCCTTTCGAGTTTGGAACAAGTACTTAATACAGTAAGAAATATCATAAACTATTCTTCTTATAGTATACGAGAGTTTTATAAAATTTAGGTTTAAAGTTAATTCATGGCAGTACATAGGAATAAGATATAACAGATACCTGTCGAGAAGTTGCAACATATGGGAAAATTACTAAGCTTTTTGAAACATCAGAATACAGCAAATAGTCTCAGAAGGGGTAAAAATTCGCAAAGAGTGAAAACTAGGAACATAACGGTTTTTAAAAAACAAAAATTCGATACTTATCCTCGATTTTGAGGTCGTAGAATATGATTCTGGCTTTGATTTTTCACTATTTTTCCTCAGTTTTCCGGAAAACGCAAAAAACGCCAAGGGTCACTTCACAAAGCGCTTTTATTTCAGTTAAAACACCAAACTTGCATTTTTATTTTCAATGGAACTAGTTAAAATATATTATATGTAATATATTTCAATTATTTTTGCACAAATTTTGGCAAACCAATTTAGAAAAACTTGTATTTTCAAAGAAAAATCAAAAATGCGTCTCGGAAACGCCATCAACCGTCAGACTATCCAAACTAGTTGTCGGATCACGTAAAAAGCCGTCACTTTGCCAGATGTAAAATTTTTTCGTGATATTATCTATAAAATTTTTCCTCAGTCAACAATATAGTTTAATTTTTTTAATATTTAATCAGGCGCGGATCCAGGGGGCGGTGGGGGTGATCGCCCCCCCCCCCCCCAAGAACTTTAAGTTCAAGAAAATAGCACCGATTTTGCCCCTTATACTATAGTTGATTCAATAAATAGAGCGAGTAATAAATAATTTTTTACCCTTTTTTTTCTTCGCAAACTACCTGTGTTCTTTAGTCCGGTGTCTTTGGCAAAATCTGTTAGACACATATATTTTTCATAGGAATGGGTTAGAAATTTTATAATCAAAAATACCGGTCTATAATAATGAACTATCTGGGTTCGATAACAATAGATATTTGGATGTATGAAGTGTTAAAAAGGATTTCAATCCTTGTCATAGGCGTCGGAAGGAGGTTTATTCTATCACTAAGTATTTATGGCATAGAACATTATAATAAACATAAAATAAAAAGGTTTTATAATATTATTTTATTTCTTATGATTTCTTAATAATTCACATACATTAGAAAATATAGATAATTTTAACATATCTAACACAAATCACAACTGTATTTTTATTATTTTTAATTTTGGCATAGAAACTGGCACATTCAGACTAAAACGTAACCTTTTCCTCTCAAAAAATTCTAAGTTATAATTTAAATACTTACAAAAGAACCATTGTCAAAAATATAATAAATTAAACATATATGAAAAAATAAATTCGTCCATATATTAAAAATTTTTTGGGGCTATCGGTTATTTTATTATTAACTAAAAACATTTTTAGGACATTTGACGTTTTAGTTTATTTATTTCTTAAACCATCTGCAGAATTACACTTAAACACTAAAAAGGGATTCAAATGTAATTAATTTTTATATGTTAAATAGTAAATTGTGTTTACGCTGGTAAACAATACGTTTCTAATTCGCATTCAAAGTCAGTAAAGCTATCTTCGCTGAACTAAATTATAATTGGTTCCTCTATCTCACCGATCATGATACATAGTTTTCACATTTTCTTTTATGCTTTTATTATATGGATTTTTCCCAATTTTCTGCAGTAACTTTATTCAAAAAAATTATTCAAAAGTTCAGTTAAATTACTAATTTTGTAAGTTGTGTTATTTCTAGCAACTCTACCTTTTATTTGAGAGAGATATTTCCTTCTCCAAAGGACATTTTCCGGACGATTCATACGAATAGATTTCCTATCTGAGTAATTTCCAGAGCTCAGTTCTTTTAATTTCCGGTAAATCCAGATCTTCAATGATTTTAGTTCGAATTTTGTCGACGGTTGGGATCTACTTTTCATACTAAAATGTATGTACAACTCCTTTTATTGCAATTTACATCTGTTCTTTCAACGAGGTTTTTTGTGTGCCTGATCGAATGTGGCTTGGGAGTATTAACAATTCCAGTCGTTTTTTTCTCCTTCAGTATTCGGTACATAGTAAATTTTCCAACTCCTGTCATTTTGGAACACATCTCAACATTTTTATCTGGATATCATAAACATAATAAGTTTCTTGTTGAGGAAAAAATGCTCTGGTTTAAGGATTTTGGAATAAATATAGAGGTGGAAGCCATATCTTTTGGGTATCTCACTGATCTCAAATAATATACAAAAACAAGCACAAACAAGATAAATCACTAAGGACACACTGCAAGGTGTACTTTGCTCACTGACAGAAATTAAATTGAGCTAACACAAATTTTATTGTTGTAGTAAATTTATAAAATCTTATAATATTTAAATATAATTAAATATAATTAGATTTACGGCAGTCCTCAGTTACCTGCGGCACTGGACCAGGTACGTTGGAGGTTTCGGTAACAGTTTTATTATTCTCTCTAGTTCTTGAATGGAGTATAGGAATGTGTATGTTTGCGATCGCCCCTCCCTTTCCCAAGAACTTTGAGTTTAGGAAAATATAACCGATTCTGCCTTTTATATTAGGAATGTGTATGCTGCTGGCAACCCCCCCCCCCCCCGTTGAAAACTTGTCATACTGTACTTTTGTGATATCACCCCCCCCCCCAAGAGATAGGCTGGATCCGCTCCTATGTTTAATGCAGTTTATTATCAAAAACAAATCAAAAGAAACAAAACCAAAATAGCACCCACCTAGATATACTTTAATCCAAATTGTTTAGTTCAGGTTTAGCTTGATTTTGGATAATTTGAAAACAAAGACTAACCTAAATGAATCTAAATTTACCTAGATTTATACTTTCCTGGTATAGACTATAAAATTCATCCATTACAGTTAACAACATAGTTTAATGTTTGTAAAGTATAAAAAAGGGTAAAATTAATCTTAGCCACCCAAAATTTTTTGTTAGTTCCGGTTAATACAGGTTTAGCTTGGTTTTGATTAATTTGAAAAACTGATACTGACCTAGTTCCATTAATTAAAAATGTTATTGTCCAACAGAGAACACGTGGAGGCGGGATAATCTCTTCCAGAAAAGGATTTCGGGAAAGGCCATTAATTTAGGTTAGTTCAAGTTAGTTTCAGTTTTTCAGACTAAACAAAACCAAGCTAAACCTGTACTAACTAGAACTAATCAAAAATTTTGGATGATTAAAATTAATTTTGACCTTTTTTTATACATTACAAATATTAAACCATGTTGTAAGAAAAGAATATATGTGAATTTCAAAAATATCATAACTGCAATCTGGCAACGCCGCCTATAGCAACAATCACGCCATCTTTATGTGAACTATAGAAACTTTAATGGCAGGGGCCGTTTTGTTTTCATTTTTTCTGGTAAAAAACGTAATGTTTTTGAATTTTTATATAATACAGAGGCTTGTATCACTATGGAATTTGTGGTTGTGACAAAAGTTTAATGATTTAGTGAAAAAATTGACTCTAAAGTAAAAAGTGATTTTTCCTGTTTTCCGCCAAACTGAAGAAAAATAATGGAAAACCGAGCTCAGAATCGTGTTCTACGACCTCACAATAGGGAGTGAGTCTCGAATTTTTTTCAAAAAAACGTCATTTTCCTAGATTTCACTGTTTACGAATTTTTACCAAAATTAACTTTTATGTATAAATAAAATTTTGGTCTCTTATGATGATATAAAATACACATTTATTTATACTTTAGTCAGTAAGTATCTAATTAAGATATTTTTTTACTTTACAATAACCGTTAGATTCGTCAAAGAATGCTTTTTTCGAAAAGTAGTTGTCAAAAAGGGGTCGCCATTTGAAAATTAATAGTTAGAAATGAAAACGTAATTTTGTCAACTTGTCTTGTTCCTGTCTTTCATACTAGTAACTAAAACTTTGCGACTGTATTTTTTTGACATCACCTAAGGCCCTTAGATTAGTTTGCGTCCGATCATGGCCACCTAGATGCAATTTTAAAAGGGGCTCTAAAAAAATGAAGTAGACGTAAAAAGTTTTTAAAATGTCACATTCTGATCTAGAATTGTCTCAGAAATCCAAAAATGTTAAAATATACAGGGTATTCCATTTAAAAATTCAAAACCGGGGCCATTTCCGGTGAAACCGGAAGTGGCCGGAAAGTAGAAAAGATGCGAAAACTCTCCCCTTCACATACCAATATATATATATATATATATATATATATATATATATATATATATATATATATATATATTTGGACCTGCTCTGTATGCTTCTGAGAAATTAAGAGGTAGTTACCGGATACTCTGTATTTTGACGGTGTTAACATTAAGAGATAACACGAGCATATCAAAATATAAAATACAGTTCGTGATATTGCACTCGCTAGTGCAAATCGGTATTATTTAAAGTAACTTTCGAATAACAGAAACATCCCTTTAACTTTTCAACGACTTCAGCACGCAATATGATTGACAGGACCCAGAATAAAAGAATAATTATCCAAATTATACTTTTTGTTAGAGGGCATTGTTGCAATTTTGATTTGAACTGATATGCAGGTCCAATACTACTTTGCATTTGTAATTAAACAATTTGGATGGTAAACACGAGATTTCGTGCACATTTTTGCAGGCAATTATATCGTAAAATAAAAGCTACCCATTATTGTTTTGAAAACCTGTTATTTGAAATTTAATACTGTCAAAATTATTTCATATTTAGAAAATTACGGGGAATCCCTTTTGGTCAAATTCGCCGAACAGGATGTGAACGGTTTAATATGGACACAATTACTTATTAAAATTTAATTTATAAATATATAATATTATTAATAATATGTTTTTTTAAAATCATTTTTCAAACTGTTGAAGTATTTTTTAGCAAAATATAGAGTATTTGGAATAGCTATCACGTTTATCTATAATTGAGTTTTTTTCCTTCCAATTTCAACAAAAATCTGTTAAAAGTTTCGAAGCTTTCTAAGTAAAATACAGTGTGTCAAAGGACGAACTGCCTCGATCATTTTTCCGGAAAATAGACTTAGGAAAATTTTCAAAATTTGGCAATTTACTAAAGTCGGTGAGGATAATTGGGATAAAATATTTTCAAGATTGTGGTACGTCCCGGTATACTGGAAGTTGATGCCTTCTTACTTATTTTAAACGGAATATTCTATATGTTATTTAATTTTTAGATTTTGTATCAAATTATAGACATATTTTATGTATAATGTCTTATACCTAAGTCTAACTGTTTTTGACATATTTTTAATTTTATATCCAAAATGGCGTTTGCAGGCCGAAATATACCTATCAATTTTTCCTGTATGAAAGATTTTTTTATTTAATTGGGATTGGTTTGCTTCTAGAAAGAGATCTATTTTATTGGAACGTGTTGATATTTGGATAATAAATAAAAACAGGGTGATCAAAAACTAACATTAAATATTAATTTGAAAAAATTTTTAAAAGTCAATTTTTTAAAATAAAACCTATTTTTAAAATGTAATCTTATCTAGCATGAATGTGACTTTGAATAAGGTTGTCTATTCGAAAAATTGGTAGTTTTTGAAATATTATCAATTTTTCATTTTTATATTAGGAAAACCCTATATGACTTTAAAGTTTTGTTATAAGTTGGTCATGATGACGAAACGTGTCGAAAGCAAACCATAGAGCACTATAGAAATGTCACTATTTCTTACCACTTGACAATTACACAGGTTTACAAAAAAAAATAGATGCCTATTTGACCATACCATTTTCTTCTTATGTAATTAGATGCCCTGAATCAAAATCTGAGGTTCACTAACCTTTATCATGTCAGGTTCAAAGTCATTTCAAGGTCAAATGGAGTAAAATTATCTAAATAAATCTAAAGAAGTAGACACGCATGTTTTTGAGGTCGCTGAATCTGAATTCATGGTTTGTGTAATCCCCCAAGGTCATTGCAGTGTCGTTGCAAGGTTAAATTGAGGAAAATGCTCTAAATAAATCTGAAAAAAATGTAGGGGTCCCTAAATTCGAATTCGTGGTTTATTTAATCTCCCAAGATCAGCCAGAGGGCATTTTTGCGTCATTTCAATCAAATTGAGAAAAATCTACTAAATAGATGTGTAAAAGAAGATAGGCAGACTTCTGAGGACGCCTAGTCCGAATTCGTGGTTTGTTTAATACCTCAAGGTTAATCAGAAATTATTTCAAGGTCGTTTCAAGGTCAAATTGAAAAAATGCACTAAATAAATCTATAAAACAAGCGCAGCTAGATCAATATCCGTGACATAGCAGACAGGCAAGCGGATCAAGTTTGTGAGCCAAAACTTAAACTCCCAAAACCTCTTACCCCACCCACAGCTAGATTGGTATCCATTACACAGAAGATATGCAAGCGAAGTTAGTTATTATGAAATATTAATCCAAAACCCAAGCTCCAAAACTCACATAATCTACGCACAGCCAGATTGATAACCATTACACACCAGACAGGGGAGCGGATCGAATTTTTAAGGCGAAGCCCAAGCTGCTAAAACCACACACTCTACATGCAGCTAGATTGATGGTCACTATACAGCAGACAGGCGACTCAAGCTGCCAAAACGTACGTGTCTTCTTCTTTAGATTTATTTAGTGAATTACTCCATTTGACCTTGAAATGACCTTGAACCTGGCATGACAGAAGTTAACGGACCTCAGATTTGGATTCAGGGCGTCTAATTACGTAAACGTGAGATGGTCTGGTCAAATAGTCTTCCACTTTTTTCTTTGTAAACCTATGTTATTAAAAAAAATCATGTCGCGGCGATTAAAATATGTGCACTAAGATTATTTAAATTTGTTTATTATCTATGGAGAATGAAGATCAAATAAAAATAAACCGGAACAATGCTAAACGAAAATTGGAAAATATCAAAAATTTTGACACCTTTAAAGCAAAAATGCATGAAAGGAAACCTATACCCAATGATGAGCATATCGAAATTACAATTCTGGGATATTTTGAGGATATTCTATACATCGTAAAAGCAATTGGCTCTAAAAACAGTAATCTCAAAGGGCTCAATATATAGAATACTATTAAAACACAACTTCCACTCTGATTTAATATCTTTGGTTCAACACCTAAGAGATCCTGATGTGCCAAAAATAGTGCAATTTTGCGAATTTATATTAACGAAGATACAAGACGATTCTCGATTGTTGGACAACATAATTTAGACTGATGAAGCAAAATTTGCACAAAATAACCTTTTTAACAGACACAATTCCCATTTCCTGGATGATTCAATTCCTCACGCACTAAGATTGCAGAGTTCTTACAGGAGTCCTGACGGGGCATTGCCACCTGAAGGGACACCTTAAGAAACTCGGAGTGGTAGATTCTGTGAGGAGGACAAAAACTCTATTCATATCCTTTCAGAGTGCAGCGCTCTAGAAAAGCCTAGAATGCGGTTCTTGGGAATACATCAAATCGAAGAAGAGTAACTACCCACCTTGAAGCTGTCCAACATCCTAAGGTTTCTAAGGGAAATAGGACTGGAGGACCTGTTCTAGCCGATAAGGTAACTTTTTCTTCACAGCAGTAAAGAAGCATAAAAGATCTACCAGGTCGCAATGTACAGACCCCAATTCAACACACATGCGAGATTGCGGAATTGCGAATTGCATATTTTTATGAACGAAATGATGTCCCTATTTAGTAGGAGAAATATACTTTAATTTTCTAGACAATCAATATTTAAGAAATTTACCTCAGACGGAATACAGGCAAATTTTTTACTAACACGATAGCATCTCACTACACAGTACCGTTCCAGTTACCAACTTCTTAAAAGCAATATTTTATGACAAGTAAATTTCCAACTATGGACTTTTTTGTGGCACCCTCTTTCTTGTGATTTGACCGTCTTAGATTATTTTATATGAGGAACGATAAAAACATCGTTTATTGTAATCCAGTGACATCGATGGAGGACCGTATGGCAAGGGTAAAGGACGCGTCTGAAAGTATATCTCCAGATTCAATTAGAGCGGCCACCCGTGATGAACAAACTCGGAGATTCGAAAAATGTCTGGAAGTTTAGGGTGGAAAGTTTGAACATTTATTAAAATAAGTTGCTTACCTGTGTAGGTAAGCCGTTGAGTATTTTTACAATACAATATTTCAAAATTTGTATTTTTTTGAATAGACACTCTTATGCCAAGTCACCTTTATTTTTAATGCTAAATAAAATAGCATTGCAAAATAGGGAGCTTACTTTTGAAAAAATTGACTTTTAACGATTTTTTCAAGTTAATATTTAATGTTAGTTTTTGATCACTCCCTATTTATTATAAAAATATCAACACCTAAAATTTAAAATATGTCAAAAACAATTAAAAGGTATAGGATATTATACCGGGTGTCAACGAATCTATTAGACAAGTCATAATTTCTAGAGTATTATGTGTATCAAAATGAGAATTGGTACAGGTAAATGGTATGTGAAGGGGAGAGTTTTCGCATATTTTCCACTTTCCGGCCACTTCTGGTTTCACCGGAAATGGCCCCGGTTTTGAATTTTTAAATAAAACACCCTATATATTTTAACATTTTTGGATTTCTGAGACAATTCTAGATCAGAACGTGACATTTTAAAAACTTTTTACGTCTACTTCATTTTTTTAGAGCGACTTTTAAAATTGCATCTAGGTGGCCATGATCGGACGCAAACTAATCAAAGGGCCTTAGGGATGTCAAAAAAATACAATCGCAAAGTTTTAGTTACTAGTATGAAAGACAGGAATAAGACAAGTTGACAAAATTACGTTTTCATTTCTAACTATTAATTTTCAAATGGCGACCCCTTTTTGACAACTACTTTTCGAAAAAAGCATTCTTTGACGAATCTAACGGTACTAATTTATTTGCGATTGGATTAGACATAAGAACAGAAATTAAATATTATTAAGTAAAATACTGGATAATTTATTTACTTATGACAAGTGCGCCATGGACAGCCATGACACATAATAATTTGCAACTGTTTTTATCAAGTCTTCTTTGGAAAACAAAGCACTCACTTAAGTATATAATGACAGTGACATACGCTCTAAGAACAGACGTAAAAGTTTCTTAATTTTCGTTAAGTTTAGTTTAAATTTGCGTTAAAATAATGTATACTCAAAGTGAAAAAGTGGATATGTTATTAATATTTGGAGAGTGTCATAGAAATTCAAGGAATGCTGCCGAGTTGTATGCTCATAGATATCCGAATCGGCAACATCCAGCCCATCAGTATTTTCCGTATGTCGAGACTCATTTTAGGCAAATAGGAAATCAAGAGACGGAACAGAGGTTTATCATAAATGAAGATACTGAGATTAATGCACTTGCTATGGTTAAGGTTGATAAAACAGTTTCGTTAAGAAAAATTAGTCAAAAACTGCAGATAAGTTATGAATCAGCAAGAAAAATACTGAAAAAGCATGGATATCGAGCATTTAAATATCAGTTACATCAACATTTGTATACTGAGGATGGCGATAGACGGGTAGGGTTTTGTGATTGGCTGCTTCAAAATCATAGAGTTAACCCAAATTTTATCGATTTTATTCTATTTTCCGACGAATCCCGATTTACAAATAATGGTATGTTCAATAAGCAAAATACTCGGTACTGGGCCCAACAAAATCAACATGAAATGAGAGAGGGCAATTTTCAAGAAAGATTTGGCGTCAATGTCTGGGCTGGTATCGTTGGAAACAGAATAATTGGGCCAATATTGTTTTAAGGTCAGTAAATAGGGGTTAGATACTAAGGTTTTCTTCAAAATGAAATCGAAAATCATCTCAATGATATACCTTTAGCAGTTTTACGGCGAATTTACTTTCAACAAGATGGAGCACCGCCTCACAATACTAGAGAAGTTCTTAATTATTTAATAGAGCATTTTAATAATCGAATTATTGCCACCAATGGTCCGGTACGGTGGCCAGCCCGCTCACCGGATCTTACTGTGCTCGATTTCCTTGTCTGGGGATATGTTAAAGAAAGGGTTTACTATGGAGCAGCCCCAGCTACTCTTGAAATATTAGACGAAAGAATTTTATGAGCATTTAGAAGTATAACGCCCCAAATGCTACAAAACGTGTTGAGATAAACAATTGAACGAGCTGTAATGTGTCGTGAAAAAGAAGGAATGCACTTTGAACATTTACTACACTAAACTTTTTAACAAATTCAGCTACTGTACTTTCAAATATTTTAAGTGCGTCGTCTAAGTTATTAGTTTATTTTGTTAGTTTTTTATTAATTTTGTTAAATTTTTAATCCAATTCCTGTCATACTAGTCACTAAAACTTTGCGATTGTATTTTTTTGATATCACCTAAGGCCGTTAGATTAGTTTGCGTCCGATCATGGCCACCTAGATGCAATTTGAAAAGTGGCTCTAAAAAAATGAAGTAGACGTAAAAAGTTTTTAAAATGTCACATTCTGATCTAGAATTGTCTCAGAAATTCAAAGATGTTAAAATATACAGGGTGTTCTATTTAAGAATTCAAAACCGGGGCCATTTCCGGTGAAACCGGAAGTGACCGAAAAGTGGAAAATATGCGAAAACTCTCCTCTTCACATAACATTTACCTGTACCAATTCTCATTTTGATACACATAATTCTCTAGAAATTATGACTTGTTTAATAGATTCGTTGACACCCGGTATATAAAATATATCTATAATTTTGCGTAGAAAGTAAAAATGAAATAACATATAGAATGTTCCATTTAAAATAAGCAAGAATGCATAAACTTCCGTTATAACCGGTAGGGTCGTCATCTTGAAAATATTTTAGCCGAAATACCGTCATTAATTTTAGTACACTTCCAAATTTAAAAAATTTTCTAAGGTCTACTTTCTTGGAAATCGATCGCGGAATTTCGTCGTGAGATACACTGAATATGCCAGTCCCTGGGAATGAAGGGAATTACGTTCCCCAAGTATAATTTCAAAGTCACAAAAAATACAGTAAAAAAAAGAGAAATGTCAGCTGCACTCAAAGACTAGTGGCATTTAGGCCACACAATTTGAAACAGGTCTTAAATAACAAAGAACTTCCGAACAAATATTGATTTCATTTAAGGAAGATTTCTTATGTATTCTTTCCTTCGCATCATTTTCACTGGAATTTTTTTTCTATGACTCAAGTTACCATTTATCTAAATAACATTTATTTTTCTAAATGTGGATATTATTTTGATAAGTTTAATGTTCAAGTGCAGTGCTACACAAGTTCAATTACAAATGTATTGAAATTTATTATTCAAAACATGTGTTTTTAATTAAAAACCCCTTACATTATTTTTACTTTGAGCCACTGTATTAACTTTAAAATATATCTTTCCTGAATCCTAGTCTGAAGCGTTATAATGTATCGTCGAGTCATAAATAGACATAACAATACAAATTTTATACAAATACAATAAAAAATCGTTTAGTCCCCCCAACTAAAGCCTATAGTCGATTTCCCATCTGCAAACTTGTTGAATATTAGTTTCAGTTATATCAGAATTTTTCGCTGATTCATTCGACAAACATTAATAACACACAAAACGTTGTAAGTAGCCTTTTTTATTTAATTATGCTGCCTAGAATTTCGAAGGGCAACTTGTCTGCCGTATTTCAAGCGTTAAATTTACAATTAATCAGTTTTTTTTCGTCTGATATACATTACACGTTGTCAAAGCGGTTAAATGGAAAAGTGGGCAAGGCCTCCAATGCGTTTAAATTTATTTTTCTTGTATAATGAATGCATTTTGTAAGGATTACTGAAAAAAGATGTTTACTTGGGTTATTTTATAAGATATACGCTTTATAAACTTGAATAATGATGCCAGGTGAAGCTTGTTTACTTGTAATATCTTTTTTCCCTACACTGGGTGGAATTATTACTTATTGGCCCGTTATTACTTACGACTTTTTTTCCCCGGGTGTTTGACTCTTGACGCATTAGCTGATCTCGGGAGTTTTTGAGGCCATGGGTAAAAGACTTAAGCTTGTTTATATTTACTGGCCTGTTCTTACTTACAAGTACCTTAAGTGTCCGGCTCCGATTTTAATGAAATATGTTGAAGAGGGTACAAAAGTAAGAGACACGTTTTTTTATCTGCGGAGATTCATTATAACGGGGTGAAAACCATTCCTAAAGTTCACCCCTAAAAATAGTATTTCTGAAATATCTCAGGTTCTAAGTGAGATATAATACAATGTGAAAAGTCAAAATTATACGGCTATGGTACGAAACCTAATCTATAGTTAACGCCATTACCTGCAAAAGTTATATTTGGAAATAAATAATCCAATTTTCGCCACATTTGATACTGGATGACTATTTCGTCAACAACAAATAAACAATTACTTACATAAACACTGCTACAATCACAAATGTTGAAAACCGTGGAAAAACAGTCGAACCAACAAAACGTCAATAACAGAAATGTAATTTGCTACGTGTTACTTATTCGTTCAATTTATCCTTGATCACATAGTCCACAAGACTTAACCCCTATTTCAAGACGATTACCACTCTTCTGTACTTTGTGAGTAACTTCATTTTGATATGTGTGACAACTCTTTTATTTGCGAAAATTCTTGTACACGCTGCGTTTTTGAACGCGAATAATCCATAATTTATGAGCGTTGAACTAGAAAA
Source organism: Diaprepes abbreviatus (assembly GCA_034092305.1). Lineage (NCBI taxonomy): Eukaryota > Metazoa > Arthropoda > Insecta > Coleoptera > Curculionidae > Diaprepes > Diaprepes abbreviatus. The sequence goes on from JASJET010000303.1 coordinate 8,484,350, forward strand.
ATGCTGCTTAAAATCTGTTGTACAATATGTCCACTCGTGTGTACAAAAATTGTTTAAACAACTTTGAAAAAATCAGGTGGTCAGTAATAAGAAACACATGTAGCATTTAAATTTACCAGTTTGCATCAGTTCTACATGTTCTTTAGTAATATGACATAATTTCTATATTTTTACTTGATTAAATTTAATTATTTATCCTGTAATTTAAAATTTGTAAACATGAAATTCGTTTTTGATTCACAACTCTTTTGGTCTTATAATTTATCACTCTTTCTTCTTATCAGAGTTTGTAAAATGCTGTAGTTTATATATCACATTATTTGGTTTGAATTTGATGGTAATAAAATATTTTAGTTTTAATAAATTCTCATTTATTTGCATTCCGTTTCAATATTGAAAATGTATGGTTATAATCAGTAATCCAGTTCGGTAGCATTTGTTGTGTATGTATACCCGATTCGTTTGCACGAGCACGGCATGTTGAGTCCGATCATTTAAGGTTGAGTATACAGTATGGAATTTGTAACATTTTTGAAGTTTGTTTTGATCACGATTAGTAACTTTTGACTCTTTTGTTTATAATTTTCTTTTTGATAATTTTCCATGGCTTGCTAATATTTGATTTATTACCTGATAATCAGTGTAAGTTCGGAACTAAGTTAGAGTGCTCCAGGTTGAGAATAAGGTTGGCAAAAATTAAGAACAAATATCCCTAAAATTTGTCATGTGAGGCTGCGATAGATATTTTCATTTTCGTTTTTTTTTTTACGGTTGGACCGTCGAAGGCAGTGGACAAATTTTGCCACTAAATCTGGAAGGGCAGACTACCTTGTGTTTTTTTGTCTTAGTTCACTAATCAATGAGGTAAGATTTTGTACTCTTATCTTTACAAATATGTTGTAAAAATAACGAATTTTGTTTCAGGGCTTTTTCCTGCTTTCTTCCATTTTTGTGATTTTTCCGACTCTTCAAGTTTTCTGATTTTTCTGACTGGTCTGGCTCAATTTTTCCTTTTTTTAACAACGATTTTGACCTTTACGATTGGGCTCATTTTACATTTGGATGAGTTCGGATTAACCTTATAAAGCTCTATTCATCGACAATCGCCAACAAGGATCCCAATAACAGCGCTAGATCAAATAAATAGAAGTGGAAGGTATCGTGTACATAAACAAACACAAGGTAGGAGAAAATGTTAATTTAGAGAATAGGACCTGGACATCGATTTTTTTAATACATCCATATAGAACATAATATAAATATATTCGCATTTAACATGACATAAAATGTAAAAACTTCTTGGTAACTTAATAAAGATCATTTTCCATGGTCTTGGCAGTTAAAAGTTCTAGAACGTTTTGCAGCTAATTCTTTACATAACCTTTAAAAACTATATAACACCTATGTAGTTACCAAGAAAGGGTATATATAGGTACCATTTTTTTTATGCATATATATTTTTACTGGGAATAAAATGGAATAGTTATTGTATTTTAAATAGTGGTTTTATTATGGAACTATACAGCAGCAGTCAGTAAATTAACATCATGTTTTCCTGTTTTATCACCAGGTAAGTAACACAGACAATGTAAAACAGGTGCCGCCTATTAGATAATCAAGGCAAAGCACAACTACGGACCTAGCCTCCGACATATTGAGCTGCCACACTGTATGCATTATTTTGACACAAAATAAAATCCACACATGACGTGTACATATTTTTTTACTACGAATCAGCTAATTTTTTCACAGTTGTTTAATATTTCTAAAATCGAGTGGTCATATTGTCCGATAAATTTTACGAAGTCTTTTCCAGTCCGGCACTAGAAAATTGTCAATTTCCCCCATTTGCAAACGCAAAATATTCGAAAATAAATTATTGGGTTTAAATAAGGTATAAGAATGACATTCACCATTCTTTTTTTTTCTGCCAAAGCAGTTGGCCAATATCTATTGAATGTGACATTCATCTAGGCATTTTTTTTGTAAACTAAGGGTATCTATTTCTTCCTACATCCATAATTATAACGAAGACCATGAGCAAATGTTCATCAAAACGATTCATTAGTTTTTGAAATATCATGGAGAATAGTTCGGAGACAATTTTTTTCAGGAAACGCGTTTAAAGGTTTAAGCAAGTTATTTATACGAAGTAAAATAAAATTTTTAACTTACTGTAAGCTAGCAATTCCAAGATTATATAATAAGTCTTCTTCTTTCTCAAAGAAATCCTATTCATCTGCATTATTTTACCTTTTTGACGATCTTGCATTCAAATAAGAACAAGAGAACGGTCTTCCAAAACACAAGAATGATTAATTTAATACTACGACATGACCATCGCAAATTTAATTTGGACACGATAACTTATTTTTTTACGGTAAATTATTGAAGCAAAATAAAACCTTTTTATAAAGACATATAGAAATAAATGACTAGAACACTTTTTCTTTTACTTGACGTCAAAATCAGTGGCAGTTTCAGAATTTTGATACGAACGCGTTATATGTGCGGTGAAAAAAATTTAGATAAAAATGCTAGTATAAATTTTTAATAGCGTCTTATGATGACTATTAGATTTTTAATAGATCATCATACTTATTCTATGAATATTGTACATTTTCCTTTAAAAATTTAGTTTTCGAGTTCATAAATTGATTTTTATATTATTTTGAAATATAAAGTGACATAACTGTTTGAAGTTTTAAAATGCCTTACTTTATTCAGGCACTCAAATATGTTCTAATTCGTGAAAAAGTTTAGCAGGTAAAAGATTGTATGTTGTTAATTTCGCAACCTCTGCTGCCTCAGATAGTGCAGAACTTACTCTTTTTGAAATGCTCATTTTTCAAGAACCAATTTTCCCATCTTAACATTTTTCCTGACCGTTTTTTATAAATTTTGAGGTGTCTGTCATAGATTTTTGGTAATTTTTTAATCAGACAACTTACATTTATGATGTTTCGATTTACGTTGGGTTAAACTACGTTCAAAAGTTTATTTAGCATGCAGTTTAAAACTTGGTTTTATGTATATAAGTAATAGTAAAACGTATTATAGTTAGTTTAGCTTTACACACAATATTTACTACATTTTAATTTAAAGCAATTCACGAACTTACCAAAATAAATGGATAGATCAGATCATGACTGAAAATGAGTAACAACATATTAACAAACCTCAGGCCTCTGTGTTGGGTCACCATATTAGTTTTGTCAAACACAGTTTCTCTCCAACTCATAATAATAAAATCTTATACCACTCCAGGGGTAATAACTCTAAAACCTTGGATTACAGAAAGGATTTTGATATATACAGGGAGATAAAAAGAAAGCCTGACCAGTGCCTAAATGTAACAATGAATAACGTAAATGACCGGGGTTGCGGTCCTTAAAATCATTAAAACATTTTAACGTCTGGGAGCTGTAATTGCGTGGGGTGCACTCTTATAATAATTTTGATCAACTTTTTCAGTTTCAGACATTTGATTCTAAATATATTAATAGTTAAAACGTTCCAACATATTTTAATTACGCCAATGTTCGGGTATTTTATTGCTTTTTCACAAAAATGAAAATTATTTCACGCTACTGAACCCAAGTGTTCGAAATATATCACAGAATAGCCGATAACAGTAATCCTGTAGATCAATAAACTTCTACTGTTCTTCTTTTTTGCGATTTTTCTCATTACTAATGAATAGTGGTATGAAATGTAATAAACAAGAAATTAATTAACTCATACAGCGAATTTCTACTCAAGCTCACACATACGTGCGTATATATTTTAATTTTTCCACAATTTTTATTGCTTTATTATGCTACGATTGTGTGTGGCATAACCTCACTTTTATCTTTTAAGTTGTTAATGTAAAAGTTGATTGTTTGTAATAGTATTAATGTTCACATTGTTCTAACCGTTTTGATTTTAATTTGGAATTGACGTTTTATTTGTATACTTGATTTGTACTCTGTTAAGGCTGCACTGGCCTTGGTGACTGTTCTCTAAATGGCAAGGTTGAGGTGGGCCTTTTGACGAGTGAGTGTGGTTGGTGAGTACTGAGAAAGCTTATTTACTAACCATATTCTCTTGTTGCCAGAGTCTGAGCTCTGAAGATGGTCTAAGTAAGTCCGAAAGCGCTTGGCCGATAATTCAAAATGTACACTGAAATACACCACAATATCTCTCCTTTTCTTAATAACTCAAAATGACTATAACACTGAATTTGTATCTAACGTATCATTTGCATCCGATAAGACCAATGCGATGCAGCTACATTAACTTGAAATTCACGCAATAAAAGGTACTGATTAAAAATGTTTTTGCACATTAGAAACACAATCGAATTGAAATGACAAGTACGTCTATAGTTTTTTTTTTCTTAGAACTTAACCTATTATTTTTATGAAACAAATAATTGAAAAAATTTTCCTATATTTTCTTGATTGAAATGTCACAAGCAGAGGTAGAAAGAAACGAAAAAAGTAAGAAAACAGATATATAAAAGAGGGAAGAAAGGAGTGAAATTAAATATTTTTTTTAACTGTTATTGAATGAACTTTATCTTTTTTCCAAAACAAATGGACACATCTACGTACCTGAAGTAATATAGAGTTGATGTTATCTTCAAAGAGAGAAGAACAGCTGTTATCTATTTCTTTGTAATATCATTTCTTTGTTTTATTTTAAAGAATTGAAATAATGATTAGTGATTGGATAGAACAGTTTTCGACACAAACGCATTTGATAATTTTAAAAGTCTCCATTCCATAAGTCCGATCATATTGGAACTTTACGTTGAAAACATGGTTATTGGCGGAATATAATCGTTAAATGATAAGGGAAAAATCAAATCGTATCTCGTAACTTTCCCAATTTTTATAGATAAAAGTAGGTGTGGGGGTGTAAAATTTATCCTATCTTGACACCCTCATATAGTATTTTTGATGTTCTATATTTGAATTATTATATTTCATTAAAAATAATTTTTCTTTAAAAAATATCAAAATGAAAGCAATAAGAGGGAAAATTATGTAACAATAAAATACATGTATATTTTTAATTTACTCGCCATCTTCTGATTGCCAAAAATAATTCTTCGCTATTATAATAGGATCAGTATATACCTTAAGACATCCAAGGTAAAAAAAAGGTATATTTGGCACCTTCATGTTAATTTCGGAGCACGTAGACCATCGTTTTATTTTCCTAGTAATTTCCAAAGTAATACCTCGAAAACTTCTTTGGGTCCTTTTGGGATTTGAAACTTAAAATTATTTTATATACGGTATGAGAAACTTAAAGTATCTATAAGTTAACAACCTTATATAATGAATAATCAATTTACGAAGTAATTTTCCCTAACCAGATTATATGGTTTTTCCCAAACTAAATAATTTATTTCGTCTATTGTCTAATTTTTTAGTTAGCAACCCAAATGTTCCTAATTACTAGTAACTTTTAATTTTAATGTTTAATTTGGCTATACACATAACGAATTAACAAATGTTTAATGGTTTGTTTAACTAAAATAAACTTTTTAACCTACACCACACTTTCATTATATTTTTATATTCTAACTATATCATTATTTTGTCAAGTTATTTATTGTCATTCAAATTATGACATCTTTTTTAGTCTGCTTTGAACTCTCGAAGCAGCAACATCTCAGTAATTGTCAGCCAATTTTGGATTGTCAAGTGATTGTTAAAAATTTCAAGTTTTCCTGTCGTTTGCTGGATGGAAGTGGACGATACCAGACAGCTGTCGCTACCCGAATGAATGTCGACCCTCCGAGACTATCATGATGCTCAAGAAAAGAAAGCATGTCTTCAAATATCCTGCAAAGACTATTAATTACTTAACTCAAGTTTCAGTTTGACCTATAACATTCTACGGAGTAAAAACATGGTGGACAAAAATAAGACAAATCGGATAATTTTAGTGATAACTAGACTAAATGCAATACTACACCCTCAGTTGCTTTAGAAATACCTCGGAGCATATATTTATAGAAAGTAAAGTCAGATCAGTCCTACGTAGGCTGCTGCAATGACAAAAACTGATAATTGAAAACATAAGGAGGCGAACACCAAACCATGTAGGTTAAAGTGCTGGGCATACCTGTGAATTAATTTACTCAGACACGCAATTTTAAGAAATTCATAACGCACGTTCCAAGTCAAATATAAGAATCAGAATTACACTGAAATATAAGAATCTGAATTAAGGTGGAAGATAAGAAATCAATAAATCAATCTTCAAAATACGCAAAAATACTTATCGATCTCACCGCGTACCGTTTTTCATAGCGACGGAGGTAGCATGTTTTTTTTTAATTTCCTGTGTTCGATCGTCTGCTTAATATTATTATGAAAAAGTATTGGCATCTCAGTTTTTGTATTTGATTTTAAATTTGACTCAGATATACTGCTTTCCCGAGCATTGAAAATGCTTTAGAATAAAGCGAAACATCGGTAAAGGGCAAAAATTGTTTTTTTCCGATTGGTGATCCAAATTCCAAATCATTTTGAATAAAATATGCTTTATATATAATTTAATTTATTTTCTAAAAATGTCTGAATAAGTGAATGCCACTTCAACTATTCCAAATATTTTTCCTTCATATTCATTGAAATATTATCGAGGAATTACCTGGAAAACTAAAAAATTTATAAGACAAATTACCATATTTATTCTCTTAAGTAAAACAATTCGAGTTGTATATTTTGAAAAACAACACTGAACCAGAGCCAAAATTCATCTAAAATAAAATCGACTAAATCTTTCAATTTTTGGTGTGCTGAAACCGAAAGTAAACTTATCTTTCTAATATTAGTTGAAGTTTTAGAGATACGTGATGTCACATCTCCCTATATATTGACAATTTAAGCGCAACAATGCACGTGGTATATTCGCATTGTTATAACAATAGAGGAGTGCAACGTTGCAAAATATACATTTTTTCCAAATTAAAGAAATTTTGCACAACTTGCCAATACCGCATGAGGAATCTCCAGGGATATCCCCATATACTAAGTCCCAACACCCTAGGATTAAAATAAGGGAGATAGTCATATAAACCCATGTAAATCAACTTTTATATCTACTTTGTACTGAACAGCCCCTGTATACAAAGAAATGACAAACATTGCTATTGCGAATATTATGAAATTGAATAGAAATTCTCGAATATTCTCTAAAAATGTAGAAGTTTTATTTGGGTATATAAGCAGCTATAAAGCGAAGGTTAGTCAGTCGAAGTTAGCTACTCGAATTGAATTGTAAAATGTCTCGAAAGTATGTAAACAATCCAGATCACTTCTGTTATGTTTGTGGTGAGGGGACTTTTACGTCTCAGAAGCTGTTTATCGCTCCGTTGATAAAAAAGGCATATCCGCTTTATTCCAGTTGCAATATTGGAGATCAAGACAAAGAGCTGGGCAATATATCTGCTGTAATGCAGTCTGAGAAACTAAATAAACAGTAAAAAATGATCTATGCGGTTTGCTGTCCCAATAGTTTCAAGAGAGCCTTCAAATCGTGTTAATGATTGATATTTAGCATTGTACCTTGTATTGCACAAGGCACAGGTATATCCAAAAAAAAAAGTCCGTTATCAATTATCCAAGTATACTGTTGTACGAACGACCGCCTATAGGTGCAACATCTTACCTGTAAATTCCGTCAAGAAATCACTTCAAATATAAGATACAAAAATAATTAATTACGTAAACAAGGGTGTCTGGGAAAGGCATCAGTAGAACCCACTGACGAGTCCGCCACCGGTATCGGGACGAAACGCCTTAAAAATTTTTAGTAGTGGAAAATCAGCTTTAACTTATGTCGTAGCATCGTTGGCATATTTGTAACAATACTATCTGCCATTAGACCTGTACCTAGTAATGACGAGCTTCCTATTCCAGAACCCCCAAAAACATTCACGTACGAATCAGATAATAAAGATACAACGATTTCTCAAGAAGAAGATATGCTATCAACATTAACAGATCCTGATTTTCCGTCAAGCATGCCACACTGCCAACTGCACAAAATAATCCAATCAGAATTACGATCTTGTGAGAGATTTAGAACTTCCAAAAAGTAAAGCAGAGTTACTAGGATCAAGATTGCAGCACTGAAACTTATTAGAAGACGATGTTTCAGTATGTGTTTTTCGTAAATGCGATAAAGGCCTAGCAGCATTTTTTAACATGGAAAAAAACTTGGTTTTCTGGAATAACATTAGCGGTCTATTGGCGGCTTTAAATATAAACTATAAGTTTAAAAGCAGTTGCATATGGGAAATATTTTGTCATCTATTCCTGTTGGATATGCAGTTCACATGAAAGAATCATACGTTAATATGAAGTACCTATTGACAAGTGTAAAATACGATGAGCACCAATAGCTGATCTGTGACGACTTAAAGATGATTGCAGTTTTACTTGGGCTGCAGTTAGGCTACATCAAGTTTTGCTATTTTTTGTGTGAATTGAACAGTCGGACAAAGGTACTTCTTTACAAGAGAAGAGACTGGTCCGTTCGACAATCATTGAAAAGCTTTTCAGTAAATGCGTCAGAAATTCCCAAGGCTAAGTAAACCAAAAATTAAAGAAGGTGTTTTTATTGGGCCACAGATTCGAAATATTCTGAAAAACAAACATTTTGATAGCACTCTATCAAAAAAGCTGACAATTACATTACTCTTGTTGGAAACATGCTGTCATGGTATCAAAAAATGGGTTGCAATATGTCTCTAAAGATCCATTTCCTACACTCACATCTGGACTTTTTTTCTGACAGTTGCGGAGCTGTAAGCGATGAGCACGGCGAACGCTTGCATCAAGATATATCAACAATGGAGAAAAGGGATCAGGGAAAGTGGAATGGTTTCATGCTTGTCGAATACTGTTAGACCCCTCATAGAAATGTTCCACAAATAATTCCAAAAAAGAAAGCCAAAAAGACAGGTTATTTAGTGTCTCTACAAGTGTAAAGGTATGCATTTTTTATTATTTTGTTAAAAATAAAATAAAATAAACTTATTCTTGAAAATTATAACTAAGTTTTTAATTTCATGGTCATTTTTGTGTTATTCTTCTTCATGTACCTTCTCCATTTCGGAGGTTGGCTATCATCATTGCTATTCTGACCTTGGAAGCTGTGGCCTTGAATAGATCAGATGACTTGACGTTGAACCATTCTCGCAAATTCCTAAGCCAGGATATTCTTCTTCTTCCAACAGATCTTTTTCCCACAATCTTTCCCTGGATTATGAGTTACAGAATCTTATACCTTGGACCTCTCATGATGTGGCCGAGATATTGCAATTTTCTCTTTTTTACTTCATATAGGATCTCTACGTCCTTCTTCATTCTTCTCAGAACCTCCAAGTTGGTCACATGTTCTGTCCATGATATTCGCAGCATCCTACGGTAGGTCCACATCTCGAAGGCTTCTAGTTTATGCTCGCAATGTAAGTTGAGGGTCTAAGCTTCTACACCATACAATAGGACTGGGAATACATAACATTTAAGCATCCGAATTCTTAGGTTCAGGCTCAGATCGCGACTACAGAGCAGCTTCTTGATCTTCACAAAAGATGCACGGGCCTTCTCAATGCGAATCTTTATTTCTGAACAATAGTCCACGGAACAGTTGACACTTGTACCCAAATAGTCATATCTCTCGACTCTTTCCAACCTTTCGCCTTCGACATACAGATGTTCATTGGGTACTTCAGTTTTGGTGACAATCATGTATTTGGTCTTCTTAACATTAAGTGTCAGACCATATTCTCGACTAGTTGTGGTGACATTATTCAACATATTCTGAAGGTCTTGCATGTTTTCGGCGAGAAGTACTGTGGCATCTTCGTAGCGCAAATTGTTCAGTGGAATGCCGTTAACTCGTATTCCACCGGTGTCATTTTCGAGGGCTTTGGCGAAGATTTTCTCTGAGTAGAGGTTAAAAAGGAGTTGTGAGAGAACACATCCTCGTCTCACCCCTCGCTTGATCTCCACTGCATTCGTTAGTTCAGATTGGACGCGGACAGACGCACTTTGGTTTAGGTACAGTTTTACAATTATTTGTATCTCTTGTGTCAAGCTTTTTCGTTTCAGCGCTTCTATTAGTTGTTTATGTATCACTTTATCAAATGCTTTATTATAATCAATAAAACAAGCGTATACATTTTGGTTGACATCGAGACACCGCTGCATCAAGACATTGTAGGCGAACAAGGCCTCCTTAGTGCCACATCCGTTTCTAAAGCCAAACTGAGTATCTACTATCTACTATATTTTTTTCCAGCTTCTTATAAATTCTACGATGGATGACTTTGAGAAAGATCTTTAGTGTATGGCTCATTAGGCTGATCGTATGGTGTTCTTCGCATTTTCTGGCATTCTGCTTTTTAGGAATTGTGACAAACGTTGATTTAAGCCATTCTTCTGGTATTATTCCTGTTTCATAGATCTTATTAAATAGAGAAGTTACAGCACCTAAATTCTGCTCTTCGATCAACTTAAGCATATCTGCAGGTAGATCGTCCGGGCCAGGGGCCTTTCCATCTTTAGCAGATTTTATTGCTACTTGTATTTCTTCTTTTAAAATAGGTGGTCCAGTTTCATTATTTGTGTTGGTAGTTATTTCCTCTCTTTGGTCATTGAAAAGGGTTTTAATGTATTCTTCCCAAAGAATCAGTTGGTCTTTAATATCCAACACAGTGTTTCCTTCTTCATCTGCCAGGATGTATGATTTTTGCTTCCGGCCAGTTCCAGTAAACTCTTTAATTTTCAGCGCCCCACAATTAACACAAAAGTGCATTTTTCATACAAGATACAACAAATAAACTAAAATATGTTACCTGGTGTAATCCTTCTAATGCGAAAATTACTACCTGTTCATAATATATTTTATGATCCATACTGCGAAAAATTTGTTCATATTTTCGTAACGCACGATTTAATCAGTATATTTGAAGAACAAACTATTAATTTATAATTTTCTGCTGTCGAAATCTGCAATTTTATACATTTTAGAAAATAAAAAGTAATAAAAAATAAAGGGAAAAAATTATTAACGTCTAGGTTAAGAAATATTTCCAAATCCCTAAAACTACTTTTTCACTTAATTAGTGATAATTTCAGTGATGATTATGACAAGTTTTTTAATTTTTTGGCCACGTTTATTGTCTTGATCGAAATTTCTAGTAAATCAAAGGAACGATTAGAAAAATATAATTTCAGTAATCTGTATTGGAAATATAGGTGAAGAGAATTGTTTAGAAAATAGATATTTGGACTTATTTTATTATCATAAATTAAAAAATCATTTTTAACACATACATTATATCTTGGTTATAAATACCCTGTATTTGAAGACAATAATTATTGCGGACCACACAGACTGTTGCAAAAGCACACCTTTACGTACCAACAAAAGTATTAAAAATAGAAATCGATTAAATTTACTTCAGGTTTAAAACCTATGACCTTCACAATAATTAATTTTATCGTTCTGTAAAGAAAAATAAAGTCTAAAATAACCATTGATAAATGGAGTGAGCTACCAAGCCGGCTTTCCTGAGGGAAACTTTTTCAAGCACAAAGTAATCGAGCTGTATTGTGAAAAGCACGCCATTAACCCGATGTCGTCGAAAGAAAATTTACATAACACAAGACATATTTGTGACAGCCAATTGACGTAATATAAAGCAGTCACGTGGGGACATTCATGAGGTATTAAAATAGATACCGGTCCCTTGATTACCTATTTGTAAGAAGAATACAGGGCTGCATTCAGGTTTGCATATATAATGAAAAATGTTTTGTATATGGTTTAATATGGAACGACCAGTAATGTGTATACTGAAAAAACCTATATTATTGATGATTATAATGAATTTATTTTGAGAAATTATCAGCATCATATAGCCATAAGGAAATATTTAGGGAGTCGGAAACAACCTTAGGAAATTGAGGTGTTTCTACAAGATACACTCAAGATAGTAAGTGAAAGTGTTAGAATTTCAACTACTGTAGTGCCTGCTTCAAGAAAATACTAAATAAGTTCAAAATTATTAAATTAGTTACAAGATAAAACAGTTGCAACTTAATTTTTACTTTTGAATTGAAGTCGATTGGATTTTTTTGAAACAATTAAAGTCGTGAAATTTGACAAGAGAAAACTTTTTATCGCATCTGCAAGATGAAATAATCTGTGTTTTTATTTATTTACTTATAAGGCCCTACATGTCCAAAATATCTATTATTAAACAGGAGAAAGAACGGTGTTACTTAAAATATAGATATTATATACATAACGCAGACGCAGTACAATAACTTTAACATAGATGCAGAACGGTGAAACTATAGCTTCAATGTAAGCAGAACAAACATACAAATACCCAGGTATAAAACCGGTGAAAAGAATTGACCAGCGCACTATGAAAGCCGAATTGTCAGGAGGGTAAGGCGGATATTACGAACTAACCTAAATAGTAGAAATTTGTTTAAGGCGCTCAACACGTACGCTTGGTCTGCACTTAGCTGCTCTTTTGGAATTGTAAAATGAAGCAGGACGGATATCCAAAAACTCCGAAGAAAAATAAGAATACTCCTAACAAAAGCACAAAAACATCACGCTCGGAGTGATATTGAACGTACAATGCTTCCAAGACATCAAGGAGGAAGAGAATTGGTGGATACTGGTAAGCAGCTCGACCAACAAATAATAAACCTACGTTTATATTTCCACAGGTTAGCGGACTCTTCCACACTACATCGAGCAATATGCGAAGCTGACGATTCAACGCCGCTACAACTGAGGGAACAGGATATTGCTTCTCACCATCAGACAGATCCAGAGAAGTTAGAAACCTGACTACAGAAACCACTTCATGGATGGCATCCAAATGAGGTCGTCAATCAGGACAATGTCGACAACTCAGCGTCGAACTACTGGTTGATTTTAGGACAGATGTTTCCGGAAACGGAGGGCTTCTTCTTAGCTATTCAAGACCAGGTTATTCTGACGAAGTACTACCGGAAGTTCATCATCAGAGATCCCTCAATAGAAATTGACCAATGTAGATATGGCTGTGGAACATAAGATACAATTTAGCATATAACTGGTGGATGCCAAGCGTTTGCCGCAACCGAGTATAAGGAAAGACACGACCTAGCCGTTAAGATACTTCACCAAGAGTTAGCAGATACGTTAAACCTATTCCGGGTAGAACAAGTGCCTTATTACAAATATAATCAGGAGCCTATTCTCGAGAACAACCAGTTCAAGTTATATTAGGACCGAATAATTCTAAAGAATCAGACAGTTGCTCATAATAGACCAGACATTGTACTAACAGATAAAATTTCTAGGTGAACTACACTAATCGACATTGCTGTACCTAACAACAACAATCTAAAGCCAAAATACAACGAGAAGATCGTCAAATACAGAGATCTGGAGGTGCAAATCCGAAGACAATTGACAATGAACATCAAGAGACTGGGCCTTAGTGAGCATCTGTATATGCCGATTCAGCAAGCAGTTCTCCTTGGAACCGCGCGAAGCGTCCGAAAGTTCGTAGAAAATGCAGCAGACCACGTTACCTAGGACCCGATAATATGGAAAAGGTTCTCACAGAGCTTCATACTTTTGGTATCTTTGTCTACCTAGTATGAATCAATATTCCATGGAGGAAGTGCAAAGCCCTTTGGCTTAAAATACTAAATAACATAAATCATAAATAACTATAACAAATCGTTTTGAAAATAGAGTAACTAAAGTGAAATAAATCAAATTTGTCTTTCATGCAAACTTAAAAGGAACATAGAGTAAAATGGGCAGAACTGTATTACGTTAGTTTTTAGTTCCCACAAATAAAAAAATACTGGAGGTCTTGTTATCTCTCGAACATGAAAAAGAATCTTTCGTGAGCAAATCAGATGGCGCAATCTTATTATTAATCAATTTATATAAAAAGTTTACACTAACTCAGTAGTAGCGCTTCTTCAGAGTAGTGAAATTAAATCTTGCCAGTCGGCTTTCACAAAATTAATTAGCTTGTAGATAAAAAACATCCGATTTGCAGCTTAAGAATCCTAAAAAAACTGTATTGAATTTTGTCTCATTTTTCAGAGTGTATATACGGATGCCAGATAGATGAGGCATATACTAATTTGCTCCATAAAAGAAAATAATATTATGTGTTTATGACCTTTAGCGACCCAAATTCTTGACTAGGTCTTTAAGCTCCGACGTCCGGTAACATATTGATAATATATCATTAATATGATAGACAAATGTAAGTCTGCAGTCAAATAAGACTCCCAGGTCTTAAATATAGTTAACCCATCTTAGAAAAGCATCTCAATCATGCAGCATGGAGAATGACATAACTTTACACTTGTCTATGTTCAGAAGCAGTTTGTTTATTAGAGGCCAAGCACTTAGTTTCCTGAGTTCAAACTAAAGGCTCACGCTATTGTTAGGGCTCCGTACGTAGCGTTAACAAAAACGTTAAAAAATAAGGAACTTAAAACTGACCCTTTGAAAACACCAGACATTACTGCAAAGTTATTCGATTTATGACCACAGTACTCAACATATTTAGAACCGTTTAATAAAGAGCTTTCAAAAAATCTAATAAGATTGTGATTATAACCAAAATTCGACATTTTAGAAAGTAAAATACCAAGTCGATCCAATTCTATGAAAAAACATGTGTAAACGACATCGATCTGAGTGTCAGAATCAATACGCTCCGAGACATACTGCGCAATAGTATGAAGATTGGTCACAGTCTACTTTGCAGAAGTAAAACCATGCTGTTGGTCCATCATAAGAAGCGTCTTGTAAAAAAATATTGGTTCCTGAAGGGCTCGCTCAAACCCCTTTGCAAAATTGCACATAATCGCTATGGGGCGAAAATTTTCGACCTTGGTTCTCTCATCCTTTTTAAACACCGTACGAATTTTTAATTCCTTCCACAGGTTCGAAAAAAGAGATTTTGGAATGCATACATCAAAAATTATAAAAGGCTCAGCGAACGCCCAAGCACAATCCTTTACAACAAATATCTTTATTTATGGAAATGGAATCCGGATCCGCCGTGAATTTGACTTTCAATTTTTTACAGGCTTTCTAAACATCTTCAGGCATTATTTTAGATAATGGGATAAAATAAGAATTACAACCATAACTAAAAATATTTACAAAAGGAGTAGAGACAACAGAGGACTGAATAATTTCCCTAATAAATTTACAATGTCAGTTAGATTAGTTACTTCTTCATTTGATCACACATATCAGTTGGTAGAATAGATTAATGTAGAATCAGATTGATTGGAGGTTGTTGTTAAATTTCTCTTCAACATTTCTAAGATTAGCACTATGGGATATAGGGATATGATATTTTACGACCACGTTAGCATTCTTGATCTTTTGTATTTCCGCCATAACAACTCCTTATTTTTAAATAAGCGAATTATATTACCGAGAAACTTTATTTACTGCAAGAAGTACATCTCCTCTTCTCTTAACATTTAGCAGATCCGTTCTACGATCACAGCGAAAGACTGAAAATCGAAAGAAAATCATTTACTATCAAGAACTTGTGGTGGCAACCATGTTTCAAAAAATGCAATACGACATCTATACGATCACCCAGTTAGTGCGAAATTTAAAATTAAAATTTCAGTAAGAAATAAAGAAATATATTTCTGCTGTGCTTAAATATTTGCCTATATGTATTCTCCTTTCAAGTAGAAACAAGGACAAAATATATAAAAACAATTTATTTTCTGCAAATAAAATTCTGTTTCTCTCTATATATGCGCTTCGATCGCCTCATGGTCTCGTTAGTGGAGCTGTATCGAACCGAGAGTAACATTCGCAGAAAACAATTGTTTATAAAATATAAATTCCGAGACATGTAGCAGGATATTAAAAACCTGCCAATTTCGATATCAAACTGAGAAACATACTAGTCAAACGACATCTATATATTCACCGGAGTAGTGCGAAATTTTAAAAAATAAATTTTTTTAGTAATAAATAAAATAAATCTATCTATCTATCTATCTATCTATCTATCTATATATATACATATATATATATATATATATATATATATATATATATATATATATATATATATATATGTTATATCGTAGATTTTCACGGATGGTAGAATGAATAGTTTGGTTATTCCGGGTTTCAATCCGTTCGTTCAAAAAATCGTTTTCACGACGTTTCGCCAAAATCCCATTTGGCATTTTCAAGTGCGGTTCGTCTCGTTACTCGCTGAGAACTGATGGTGGCCTCTGAAGAACTTCGAGTTTTGTTTAGTTGGCTCGCTGCCTGATTGGGTGGGCGGCTTCGTAGGCTCCTCCCCTCTCCCGAGTGCGATATATTTTGTTCTTGTATGCAGGTCTCTCGTGTACTAGTTGATTTTTGTTGTTTTCTTTCTTGATTTTTTATTAATGTTTTCCATGTAGATGAAAAATTTATAGCATCGTCTCGTTTATTTAGCTGTCCCGCTTTTTCGATTTCTAGGGCCTCTCTTATGACGCGTACCTTGTAGTTCTGTACTGGTGCTATTTCTTTTGTTTTTTCGAAATCGATGGTATGTCCGGTTGTTTGGTGATGTTGAAATAGGGCTGAGGTTGTCTGTTTGTTTTTGAGGCTATTTTTATGTTCTTGTATTCTTGCTGATATGCGCCTGTTTGTTTGTCCTATATAAGTTTGATGACAATCTGCACATGGAATGCTGTAAACGCCATGATTTTCAAGATTGGTCTTGTCTTTGGATTTCCCAGGATGTTGGCTATTGTTTTTTGTGGTTTAAATATGGGCTGTATGTTGTGTTTTCTTAAGATTCTTCCGATTCTGTCTGTTATTCCTTTTATATATGGTATTATGGCTTTGTTCCTTGTTTGGTCTTGGTCTTTGGTCTTTGTTGTAGTCTTTTCTTGTCTTTTTATGGCCTTCTTTATGTCTGTTTGTGAGAAACCATTCCGTTCTAGAGCTGTTGAAATGTGTCTTATTTCGTCTTGTTTCGTGTCAGGTTCTGTTAGGCGGAGAGACCTTGATATTAATGTGTTGACTACTGCCTGCTTTTGAGAGGGATGATGATGTGACGCTGCATTGAGATATCGGTCAGTATGTGTGGGTTTCCGATATACACTGAAACCCAAGGTGTTGTTGAGTTTCCTAGTTAATAGCAGGTCTAAAAAAGGAAGTTTCTTTTCTTGTTCGATTTCCAGCGTGAATTGGATTCTGTGGTGGATATTGTTAAGATATATGAGGAAATCGTCCAGGTGTTCTTTTCCATGTGGCCATATTATAAAAATATCATCGACATAGCGTTTCCAAAATTTTGGTTTTAAAGGTGCCTTTTGCAGTGCCTCTTGTTCGAAATATATCATGAAAAGGTTGGCTATGACTGGTGAAAGCGAGGACCCCATAGGTGCGCCATCTGTTTGTTTGTATATATGGTTATTGAACATGAAGTAGGTGTTCTTTAGGCAGTGTGCTGCAAGTTCAATTGTGTAGTCTGGAAAATCCTCGTTCATGGCGATTTTGTCCAAAGCCTCATCCAATGGTATGCTTGGATATAGCGATTTTATGTCGAGGCTTGTTAAGATGTCATTTTCTTCGAGGTGAATGTTTTTGATCATTTTAGTCAGATGCTCGGAGTTTTTCACAAAGGAATCAGCC